>OX453020.1:15790149-17159464 GCA_949699075.1 Asteroscopus sphinx
ATTCAAAATCAAATTCGATTGATACAGAACTCGAACCAGTCGCGAGTAAGGCCCCTGTTTTTCCATTTTCAGTGCTTCATTGTTCTACTGTCAGTTTCATAAGGTCACCCGAATTCACGAAGAAATCGTAAATGATCAAGTGACATTCGCAACGGGTAACTTTCACACCGAGAGCGTTATAACTGAACGTAGCCCAGTCCAGACTCCAAAGCAAAAAGCAAAGACAATTTTTTTTAACGCAAGTATTTTGGACTTGCTATCAAATAAAAATAAAATAATAGGTGAAACATCACAGATTAAAAACTACTAGTTCTTAATCTGTGTGAAACACACAGACTAAGAAGTGTACTACGTACAGACGACCCACTCCCATACAAAAAAATGGCCCGTAGTAGTTGGAAAAATTGAACATGACAGTTCGTTTCTTTTTTAATTCTTTTGTTGAATTTTGGGCAAAGGCTCACACTGTATGCCTTATTTGAGCTGTTGTATATTTTTATTTCAACTTTAGTTCGTAAAATATAGCTAGAGTCCTGTAACAGATGTCAAATACGTAAAAATACATTTAAAATTTACGTATTTGACTTCTGTCACAGGACTGAAGCTATATTTTACCAACTATACATTTTCGAAACGAGAACCACCGCCGGTTCACTTCCATAGAAAATATTTTTGCTGTAGAGCGAAGGGGGAAAATAGAACCGCGTCCTCCGCGCACCGCATTCCTCCCCCGCGGTGGCCTGGGTCGCCGCCATCTTTGACTGGTTGTAGTTAGCTGTCAGTAGTAGCGTCAGTTAGTTATTTTTTCTCCTGTGAGTAAATAAATTCCGTAAATTCTGTTGTTTTCGTCGAGTTTTTGTAATTGATTTTCCGAGGATTTAATTAAAGTCGTTTATTTTTGGTGCAAAACTATAAACGGAGAGCAACAATTATGCGGACACCAAAGTGCTGTGTTGTTGGTTGTAGTAATAAGCGAGAGGACGCATTTTTACATTATTTCCCCGTGAGTGATGATATTAGACTTAATAAGTGGTTGGACTGTATAAACTCTGAAAATCTCAAAAATGTACCGAAAGTAAAACTTGCTAAACTCTCGGTTTGTCACATACATTTTGAGAAAAGGTTTACCAGGCCGAATTCCCGACTGAGGTATGGTGCCTACCCATCATTGTTTACACCTGAGGAAATTACCAATGGGGTTCCCGCACTACACATTGATGATATTTGTAAGTAGCCTAAAACGATATTAACTGTTTTTTTTTAAATATTGTTCATGCTAATTCAATATAAAATGTATAAGTCAACTGTCTTTAATCCCATTTCAGCCAACAAATGTGAAGAAATAACCAAGAAAAGACATTCAGACCATTCCTATTTCAAAGATGAAGAACCAATTCCAAAGGTTGCGAGATTCAGTGGTAAGCCACCAAGAAATACAGATTAAATATAAAAAAAACACTAATACTTATGACTTATACTAGTATAATAATTATGGCAATGATGTATGTATATGTTGTTACAGCTTCAGCCTCCACATGCAAGGACTCTGGTCATCACTTTGTAGAAGAATCACCTTACATTACTCATCCATTGACCAGCTCTCAAGCAAAAGGTTGGTTACTTGTAAATGTCAATTTTGCCATGTGTCATTTTTTGCACAGAAGTATGTAGTAAATGTGGTCTTAATGTATGGTATTTATATGTTTTTACAGCTTCAGCCTCCATATACAAGGACTCTGGTCATCACTCTGCAGAAGAATCACCTTATAGTGCTCATCCATCTACCAGCTCTCAAGCAAAAGGTTGGTTACTTGTAAATGTCAATTTGCCATGTGTCATTTTTTGCACAGGAGTATGTAGTAAATGTGGTCTTAATGTATGGTATTTATGTTTTTACAGATTCAGCCTCCATATACAAGGACTCTGGTCATCACTCGGCAGAAGAATCACCTTATATTGCTCATCCATCTACCAGCTCTCAAGCAAAAGGTTGGTTACTTGTAAATTTCAATTTTTGCCATGTGTAATTTTTTTGCACTTGAGTACATAGTAAATGTGGTCTTAATGTATGGTATGTATATATTGTTACAGCTGTAGCTTCCATATGCAAGGACTCTGGTCATTATTCACCAACAGAATCAATTTTAATTGCTCATCCATCAACCAGTTCTCAAGCAAAAGGTTGGTTTCTTGAAATAAGTTTTTATTATTATTGTACTAAGTTTTCGACATTTTATATTGTATAAAAGTGTGTTAGTGTGTGTTTGTTAGTGTTATTGGGTTTTTTCATTAGGAAATTCTCAGTAGCAGCCCGGAGTATGGATTTGTGCCCGGTTAACGGCAATAGGCTCGCCTCCTATTACATGGGACTATAACATAACTGGCGAAATGTGGATGTACTATACACCTCTGCCTACCCCCTCGGGGAAATACAGGCGTGATGTTATGTTATGTTATATTGTATAATTGTTATACTGGATAAAGTAGCTTTCTAATAGTGAAAGAATTATTAAAATCAGTAGTTTTAGAGTTTATCGATTACAAACAAACAAACAAATCTTTCTTCTTAATAATATTAGTATAAATAGGCTTGTGTTGGACCACTATCTCACAAAGTATTAAGCAATGAAATGGTTGACAATAGTGCATGCTTACCTAGCTATTGAATGCTACTTTAACCTAATCAATTGAAACTTGAAGACTCCTTGGTTTATGAAACACACACACATAACACATAATATCACGCCTGTATTTCCCCGAAGGGGTAGGCAGAGGTGTAATAGTACACCCACATTTCGCCAGTTATGTTATAGTCCCAAGTAATAGGGGGCGAGCCTATTGCCATTGACCGGGCACAAATCCAGACTCCGGGCTGCTACTGAGAATTTCCTAATGAAAAAACCCAATAACACTGCCCAACCCGGGAATCGAACCCAGGACCCCACGCTCGTCAGTTGGGCTTGCGACCACTAGACCAACAAGGCAGTCAGCAACTGGTAGCTGTTTATGAAACACTGACTCCAAATTATAATCTCAAATGAATATTGATAATGAGATGAAGTTTTTTTGCAGGCCCAGGTTTGATTCTCCTAAAAACACCAAAGGCATCAAGAAAAAGACTAATAAGTAAAATAAACCAATTAACACCCAATTGTGCAAAGCTGTATAAGATATACAATAAATCTAAGCACCAAATTGATTATCTGAAGAGGGCAAAAAGGGCACTGAAATTTTCTAAGGAGAACTCTTTTGAAGAGCTTACTTGTAAGATGAACCCATATGCTAAGCAAATAATGCAGATGCAAATAAACCTTTGTATGAAAAAGAAACAGGCCCACAGATTTACAGACTCTGAAAAACTAATTGCACTATCTATTATGAAACAGAGCCCAAAGTGTTACAGATTTCTACGGAAAATATTCATCTTACCTTCAAAATCCACATTGAATAAGCTAATATCACAGCTGAATATTGAAGTTGGGATAAATTCTGTGCTTATTGAAGTAATGAAGAAAGAGGTATGTCATTTTCAAACTTATGTGTATAGTGTGATATATCCCACATGTGTCTAGTGCACAATGAAAAAGTAACATTTATTTTGTTTTCAGGTTGCCACATGGAACACTAACAAAAAATTTTGCTCCATAATTTTTGATGAGATGCACCTTGATGAACGGCTAAGTTTCAATCAAAACAAAGATAATATTAATGGATTTGTGCACTTCGATCAAAAACATAAAGAGTTTGCAGACCAAGCTCTTGTCTTTATGTTAAGAGGAGCTGTATATAAATGGCAGCAACCATTTGCCTTTTACTTTTGTAAAGGTGCAACTAATCCAGCTGAGCTGAAACGCATAATAAAAAAAGTTGTCACTGCATCCATAGAGATTGGGCTTAGGCCCATTGCTACAATCTGCGATCAGGGATCGACATTTCGCAGAGCTCTTGGGGAGCTTCAACAAGAGACAAGGCGAGCACAACTCATTGCAGATCTGCCAACAGGTTGGTAAAGAATACACATACTACTCATGCAAATAAAGAATGGGATTGGAAATGGCGGCACTTTTACTGTTCTATGTGCCTCTCACTCTCACAATACTATATGTGTGAGCGAGAGGGGAATACAAATGCTACTATTTTCAGTCCCATTCTTTATCTGTGCCAATAGCACATACATAGACCATACATCAGGATATCATAACATTAAACATTTTTTGTTGAATTTTAAATTCCAATCTAATTTATAATTATTGTCTTTCAGATGACACTGTGGAGTTATGCGGACTAAAATTAAACATTATCTACGACCCCTCACACATAATTAAGGGTTTCAGAAATAACTTCCTTAACAAATGTATTAAATTGGATGGAAAAATTTCCAAATGGCAGGATATTGTAGACGTGTATTTGACAGACTGTAACCATGCTGACTCAAGACTTCTTCACAAACTTAATGATCATCATGTCATTCCTGAGAAAATGAGCAATAGAAATAAAATGAAGGTTTGTATTTTCTTTGCATTCCAAAACAACTTTAATACTATTTATAAATGAACTTCTCACTTGACCTAACTGTCTCATTTTGGAATGGTAGTATGTTCCTGTGATGCTACTGTTGATTTGGAAACCTAGTTGCTTGGTCAATAATTAAGTATATGCCATGCTAATAAAAACGGCCAATTTATACTGCACAGTAAAATGATGTAGTGCACGGTATTACTAATAAACACCCAGTTTATTGTTTACTGCATTGCTTTTCAGATTTGTAAGCATTAATTGAAATGAAAAATTTGCAGGTCAAAACTGCCGCGCGTGTGTTCAGTTCCACCGTATCTGCTGCCCTTTCGTATACTTCACAGTTTTGTAAGTTTTTTTTTCTATACTATTAAAAAACTATCTGAGCCATATCTTGTTAAAGATATATTTGAAAAACTGATAAGATGTAACATAAGCTGGGGCCTGGGGACCTTTGAAGGGGTGAATGTACTTATCATAAAGAACAACTTTTTCTATGGTTTGTGCTAGGGCTACTGTTTCCTACAACAGTCATCAATGTTGCTCGACAACATGTCAAAACAGCAGATTTTTTGTTTTCACTTTATTTTTTTCATAAATCTATTATTACATGACAGACCCTGTTTTTTTTTTCAGATGGTAAAAAGTCATATTAATTTTGTAATTGGTTAGGTGGGCTCCTATTCTTCTTTTCTTTATTTTGACTATGATTCTATGATATACTACAAACCTTAAATATAATCATTTTCTATTTCCAGCTCACTATGCCGATGGAAGACCAGTGAGTGACACCATGCCAAACACAGCAAAAACAGTGAAGTTTTTCGACAACCTATTTGACAGCATCAATGGTGCTGCCCTCCACCATAAGCATACAAAAGGAAAGGACCTGCGGAGGGCAGTTACTTCCACAACTAAGCACCATTCATTCTGGAAGGACGCCATTAACATTTTAGAAAAAATTCAATTTCTGGATGAAAAAGGCAACACAATATCAGTGCCCACATTAAAAAGCTGTGTTACTACCTTGAAAAGTTTAATGAGGCTGTGGCAGTTCTTTCAAGAGCAGGGTCTAAAAGTTATGCGTCCTCGCTATTTCAACTCTGATCCAGTTGAAAACTTTTTTGGGCAAGTGAGGGCGTATAACTTCAGACACAATGACCCAGACTGCTACAGCTTCATTTGCACATTCAGATCACTTCTGATAACACGGATGATCAAATTTCACAATGATACATTTAACTGTGAGGATGATCGGGCAGACCAACTTTTGAGCATGTCTCAAATTTTAAAACTGAAAACAAGTTCCACTTTTGAAGCCGAATGTGAGACTGAAACAACCTCACCAACTTCACCAACTCGGTCAAAGTCAAATTTGCCTGATCATCCTGACAATGTGAATGAAGTTGTCAATCGGGCAAGACAACAACGCCTGGAAGTCCATTCTCGGGCGTACACTGCCGGATGGGTAGTGAGAAAAGTGTTAGAAAGAACTCCCTGTGACGAATGTAAAAATTTATTGACATCTGAATCACCTCTTCAAATTCATGAATGGGTGAGTCACAGGGAGTACAACCAATGTAAAAAGCGACTAAGCTACCCATCTGAGAAAGCAGTTCGGTGTTTCGGCACAGTTATGGAAACGACAAATAATTTTCTGGAAAATAGCCCTCACATAAATTATATCTCCAAAACTATTTTAAAAGAAATTAAATCAAAAATGACGTACGAAATAAACTGCCCGAAACACCGAAACAATCAATTTGCATTAATTGTTGTGAAATTTGCCATCCATAACTGGTGTAACACAATTAATAAAATTTTAGGGGGAACCGATATTGTGCGGCTCGAAAAACGAGTGGGGGTACTGCCGCAAATTCAAAAAATGGCGTATGAAAAATATATAAAAAAACTGAAAAATAAATCAACTAAAAAATGTTCTGTTGTTTAAATTTTAATATCCCAGACACAGTCCAGTACTGTACGTACCTAACAGTATGGGTATAAAGGTGAAATTCATTAGGTGACATTTTTGGCAAAAATCAGTTTTTTTTTCCATCCAATTCCCTATCAGCCGAAAGTGATGTATATTTTGCTAAAAATGTCACTTAGTGAATTTTACCTATAAGCCCACGTAAATATAATAAAACATTTAGTACCTACCTATCTATACACTAGTATCATTTATACCTATCTACCTATAGATATATAGATACTGAAAACCTACCTACTTGCAAATGTCAAATTCTATTTTCCCCCTGCTACAGATTACTTAATCGATGAAAAAATTTCAAGGCAGTCGTCCGTCTGATACGTAGTATCTTCTAAGTAGTCTGTGACGAGAACTGAGAATATGTAAATGAAACAACATATTTTGTTCAAATTTTTATTTATTAAATTATAGTTTTTAATACAATATGTCTTATTTTGCATTCTCGGAAGAGATTTTCTAATTAGCCTAGATAAATCTGTGCCTTTCAATATTTTATATGAACACCAGTTGAAAATTAAAAAAATTACCATGCCAAGGAAGGGCACTTCAGTTTTTTACCCGACTGCGCCAGAAGGAGGGTTATGTTTTTTCGTGGGTTTCACAAGAAAGGAAGTCAAATGAGTAGGTACTTAGACAAAGTTCGGCTTGGTATGGTGAACCCGATGTACAGGCTACGTGAAAGAGTTTCCCTCTTGATGTCTTACTATTCAAGCTAGCACAATTCTCCAAGTTGAAAAGATAGTCAATAAAGATACTGTTTCAGCAGTATTTTTTAGGATGAAACTATCTTCTTTCCCATCAGCATATTGAGCTAGAACAAATGACACTTGAATTAAACTTGGTACAAATGGTAAATTAAAGTTCGAGATTTAGAAAAATATAATTATATTATATTTTTATATTAACATTCATAATGATGAGACTGGTATAAATAAATTAAAACACTAATGTTTTTATTTCGTAATAGTAATTAGCAGGTACTACCTCTTCTCGTGGGTGTTGTAAAAGGCGACTAAGGGATTCACCAGAGAATGACCATCATTCTCTGAGTTTTCATGCAATCAACTGCGATTTCCAACCCGCCTGCCAAGCGGGGCGATTATGGCATATCCCCTTTTTGGGGAGGCCTATGTCCAGCAGTGGACGTCTTTCGGCTGAAATCATGATGATGAATCAGCAGGTACCATATAAATAGAGATTTAAAATAGTTAATTAATCTTACCAATTTATAACGGTAGATATGGTCATCATGTTTCCTTTTACAAGAATAATTATTATCACGATTCTGACATACATCTGAAAAAATAAATACTTTAGTATTCTATAAACTATTCTCATTCTTTATTGTACACCAGAAAAATGCAGTACCTATTAAATTATAAATAGAATTTAGGTACATGTATGTACGAGCGGGCAAGCTTAACTCAAAAATTAGTTTTATACCAGCAAACCTTTGAGTGATAGAGATAGATTTTAAACTATCTTGTAACACTTATTTTACATCAATATGGGTTGATGGATCAGTGATCTATTGATCATTGGCATTCACTTTGCGGGTCTCAGTCAGTCTACTGCGTCAACAGCATATATGTTACTACAGTAAGTTTGCCAATAGTACATGATACCTGGTCTAGTGACACGGCCTGTTAGAAATTCCAATAAAAAGCAATAGGTACTCGCTACCAAACTTGAGCGGGTTGGAGTGGATATGAGTATACTCATTTTTTTACTACATTAGCTGTACACCTAAAATTTTATAAGCAGATTACCGATTACGTAAGAACCTTCATAAACTTTTGTATTCCTGTAGTTATTTCATCGGCCAAAAACAATGTAGGATAAGCACCAACTTTAAGCCGATACTTCTCATTGATGAACCTTTTTTCAATGCTTCACAAACATAGTTTGTGAAGATCTTGCACGCTAAACTGCGCAAATAAGCCACTTTAAGTCCTATCTCACTTACGGGAAGCTAATACATCATAACGTCCTTTCGTTTGCTATCACAATGTTCGATACAACACTTGTTGTACATCTTACTTGTACTATCACTGCAAAATATCACAGTTAAAAGAAATCATTAAGAGGATAAGTACAGAAATTAATCAACGCAAACTTTAATCAACAACATTTTAAGGAAAAATCGAAATCTTACAAAAACAACCAAAATTAACGTAAAAAATTAACAATGACCAAAGACTACATAGAGATACTACGTATGACGGTCGAAAATTATCAATGGTCTTGGGTACGTTCAGTATTATCGTCGGACGACGGCGGACGACGCCCGGAGCGTTCTTAGGTCGTTCAGTTACTCGGAGTGATCGTCCGGGCGTTCACACCAAACCGTTCAGTATTGTGAGCGGGCGTCGTCGGGCGATCGCACCGGTCACCCCGTGAAATAGTAGGGTAAAAGACGCCCTGCTGTCATGTTTACAGATAATAGTATGAAATGACAGATAATTTGAGGTTTCGATTGTCATAATTGTCAGTGCTTCATTGTTCTAGTGTCAGTTTCATGAGGTCGCCCGAAGTCGTTCAGTAACTCTGAGAAAATCGTCAATGATCGAGCGATATTCGCACCGGGCGACTTTCACACTGAGTGCGTAGTAAGTGAACGTAGCCCTTGACAAAGGGCCTAAACGGGGTGAAGACTGTTACAAGGGGGCGAGGGTCTCCTGTCATGTATGAAATTTCTAACCATAGAGTACATCTGTATACGGTTGAAATTATTTGTTCCAAGTTTATCACCCGTGGTGAAACATGGTCCCGTGAAACACGGTCTGAGAAAAAGAAATAAATACATTCTCCTATTATTACTAACAACTTGCTAACAGCCACGAAGCAACGAAATATATAAACAAGTTATTAATCTGTGATAAACAACAACACTATTTTTATTAATCTAAGCTTTTTTTTTACTATTCTATTCTCTATGGAATCTACCGTTGACTTTTTTCATTTTCTTTAGACTTTTTTTGGCATTTTGCTTATGGTGATATGTCAAATTCCAAACTAAAACTTGTCTGGGACAATTCGTGTTGGTTCTTATTAAATCTTTTTTCTTATTATATTTACAGTATTCCTTGTAGTAAATGTAGTTATTGCGTGAAATTTATATGTGATTTGTGTAAAGTGCCAAATTGATGTCTCGTTATTATTGGCATGATGAATCAGGTTGATCAAAATATAAACAAAGATATGTTTGATTCTGATCTGATCGACGTGGAAGCTTTGGATTATTCCGATAATCAGACGTGGTGAGTACCTTTAGAGAGTATTTTATGTAAGAGAATTGGCCCCAGTAATTGGCGTCGAGCGTTTACGGGGTCATGCATGTCTTGTGTCCGGTCGACATGTCAGTGTATTTGTCGCAGGTCTCGGTAGTTATTTAGATCGTTCCAAATAATTGTGGTGTTATTTATTTCCAGTCTAACCACTCTAACCAGTATTTTAAAATAGCCACCTTGCACTGGTACTGGTGTCTAGGTTTTTGCTAAGACAGATGATTCACCTTCACTTGGGTGTTTTATTTTGTTTTTGAGTGAGCTTACTTTTCTTTAAGAAAGCCGAAAGTGTACGGTTTTCATCTTAAATATGATATCAGATACTTCTGCTGTAAAAGGCAGGCTGATCGGTATAAGATTTGCAACCCACTCAGTTTTGTTCACACCACACCTACAATGAGACAGATATTAATGTAATAGCCTTTAGACTTCCATTAAAGTAAATAAAGGATGTGTCTATAGTAAAATTACTTACATTTAGATAAAAATATTTTTTCTTTTCTTAAAATTTATGTTCTAATTGATTTAAAGTTTCTTCAGTGTTTTTGTTTTAAATTCATATGTTTTTCAATCTACCCTAGATAAATATTTATTGAAAAATACAAGATTATGCTAAATTATTGCTATACAGACATCTTCCAAGTACATCTCCATTGTTTTTGGTGTTTTGCGAAACTAAACTGTGCAAGTTATCACACTGATAAGATAATGTTTATTTTGCAGATTGAGTTGACATAAATTGCAATTAAATTATTGTATTGATTGTGATAAGTTTTGTGATAATTCAACACACACAACTGAATAAATTTTTCTTGATAGGTACTGATAATAATCAAATACAAGGTCTAACTGAACAGTCCAGAAATCATAGAGAGAAGTCTTTGCCCAGCTGTGGGCAAAGATCATGTTAAGATCAAGATTGTGTTATCAAAAGAGACTTGCCTTAAGAACTGCCTCATTGGTCTAGTGGTTGCAAGTGCACTTAACGCTGAGCGTGGGGTCCTGGGTTCGATTCCCGGATCGGGCAAAGTGTTATTGGGTTTTTTCATTAGGAAATTCTCACTGGCAGCCAGAGTCTGGATTTGTGCCCGGTCAATGGCAATAGGCTCGCCCCCTATTACATGGGACTATAACATAACTGGTGAAATGTGAGTGTACTATTATACCTCTGCCTACCCCTTCGGGAAATACAGGCGTGATGTTATGTTATGTAAAGAGACTTGTAAAAAATCAAATACCAGTAGTAGCATGTTTCTTACATACACAGGAATTATTAGTGCTCAAATGTCATGCATATGCCATTCCACAGGTTAAAAAGAATTAACTGAATGAATGAATGAATGATTTATTTCTCGCCACAATATTAGTTATTACATTAGTTTTACATGGTATCAGAGTAAGTCATAAAAGTTAAAAATACTGTGGGAGACTGGTGCCTAAACTAAGCTCTAGGCCTGTATTTCAGGACACCAGGTCTCCACCCTTTAAATAAAGATTACATTTCTATTTTGCTATGTACTTGTACACTGACAGCCTTAAACAAAAATATAGCCTCCTTAATTGGACTAGTGACTCGAGAGTAGAATATAAGAAAATAATTAAATTAGGTAGAATTAGTTAACTAGATCTTTAGGCTTTTCATAAGATTTTAAAATTTACTAATATTCTGATAAGGAAACCTAATGTTATTAACTCATAAGGCTGCACATAGTGTTTTTGTCTTACTGCTTATGAAATAAAGATGCTGTCAATTTAAAAGTGTTACCACTGACATGCGGTCAACCATACTAGCACAGTGTAATTATCTGTTCCATACAGTGGTTCAACGAAAATCGACATTGAAAGTTTATAAAGGCATCTCAGGACATTGTTTGACAGCTTTGAAGGCAGCTTGGGACACTTAACTCTCGCGTTGGACAACTGTTTGGAGTGGCTAGACTAAACAAAAAATGGTAAACAATGATATATTTTGTGTTTTTACACTGACTGTCGTGATTTATAACTACCACATTTAAAAAAAAATTCAGTGTAAAAACACAAAATATATCAATGTTTACAGGCAGTTTTCATACAGCTAAATTCGGCTGTGATGGAGTAAGCCAATGGAATATTCAAAATTTATTGTGTGTGCTGTACTAACTAATCCAGATATATTATAAATATTTAAAATATAATAAATATAAAATAAAATAATAATAAATATTTTTGGGACATTTTACACAGCACCATCTTAGTCCCAAACTAAGCAGAGCTGTCCTATGGGTACTAGACAATGGATATAATACTTATAAACTTTTTTTTTGTAAATACATACTAATAATACATAAGAAACACCCAGACAAACACAAACACTTATGTTCATCACACAAATATGTATTTGTGTCTTGTGGGAATCGAACCCACAACCTCCTGATCAGCAGTCCGACACTCGAACCACTAAACCACAAAAGTCGTATTTTAGATTAGAGTATACTTTATTGTTTGCACACGGTAAAAAAAATATCTAAACACAAACATTAGCACAGTGCTAAAAATTGGCAGTCATAGCTTTTCTTACAGACAGCTATTGGACGGACTTCAGTTAAATAAAATAAAATAAATATCTTTGGGACATTTTTACACAGCACCATCTAGTCCCAAACTAAGCAGAGCTTGTGCTATGGGTACTAGACAATGGATATAATACTTGTATACTTTTTTTTTTGTAAATACATACTTATAATACATAAGCAGTTAATATTATAATATTCACTTATGTACCCAGGTTGTACAAAGTCCCCGATGACTCGGGACAAAAGGTTGACATTGTGGACTGGAACCTATCCTGTGACTGGCCTGTGAAGGAGGACAGTGATTACTTTAAATTGGAGAAGACACTTTACACGGTGCTTGACAACATAATTAAAAGTAAGTTCCTTTTGATTTCCAGTATCTATTACATCATTAACTAAATTAGAACACATGTGATAAGACATGTTTTGACTTGTTCAACATGTGTGTATGAATTTAAATAATATTATTATGGACAGTTCGGGTCAATGTTTTTTCCTCAAAACCCGTTCATTATTTATAGGCATTGGACCTGCAGCCATGCATACCTTACTATTAATAGATTAATGACTAGCATAACTCTCCAAACTTC
Source organism: Asteroscopus sphinx (assembly GCA_949699075.1). Taxonomy (NCBI): domain Eukaryota; kingdom Metazoa; phylum Arthropoda; class Insecta; order Lepidoptera; family Noctuidae; genus Asteroscopus; species Asteroscopus sphinx. The sequence continues at coordinate 15,803,087 of OX453020.1, forward strand.
TCGCTCTATTATTATTGCATGAGAAGCAATGCAGAAGAATACATAATAAGTTAAAAACATTCTTCTGCAATGATGACACTAAAAAGATTTATGTAAATAAACATCAAGTAAATTCAGACAAACTTATTTTGATAATTTTTCGAGTGTTATCTTTTGTTCATGCATTATTTATTCTTTAGGATAACAATGTGTGAGTTCTTTGAAGTTATTTATCTTAGATATAAAGTATTAATGGATTTAGTTAAATTATAAATTACCAGAGTGTTCTGTGTGATAAGTGTTATGCTTATGATCTAATAATTATGAAACAGTTTAATGTTATCATAAATTACGAATTTATTCACTGGTTTGTAATGTATGCAAGAATTGCAAATGCTTAAACTAAGTTATGTAAGATCAGAAATTCAAAGTCGCTCAGCGAGCTATGGAGCGAGCTATGCTCGGAGTTTCATTAAGGGATACAATCCGTAACGAGATCACCCGGAGAAGAACCGGAGTGACCAACATAGCTTGTAGTATCAGTAAGCTGAAGTGGCAGTGGGCTGGCCATGTCTGTCGAAGGACCGATGGTCGCTGGACCAGACGAGTCCTGGAGTGGAGACCGCGAATCGGCAAACGCAGCGTAGAGAAAGCGTAGCGTAGGTCCCCCGCCAGGTGGACCGACGACCTGAAGAACGTGGCTGGGGGGGACTGGATGCGGAAGGCAGAGGACCGAGTGTTGTGGCGCAACTTGGGAGAGACCTAAAGCCAGCAGTGGTCTGCGATAGGCTGAGTTGATGATGTAAGATCAACACACACTCCTCTGTTGAGGATTTGTTGATTATAATATAAACAATTTTATAATAACATCATGTTCTTATGCATGTTGTTTCTGACAACATTTGCCACTTTTTCCTGTGTTGTAACTGTTTAAAGATGACTAAGGGCCGGTATTTCAATAGTCTGATAACTTTTAACTGAGGAATAAATGACGTCTTGACAGATTTTCTATACTACAAGTGTCAAAATGTCAAACTTATTACTCAGTTAAAAGTCAACTGGCTATTGAAAGTCCAGCCCTTAGAGATATTGTCAAAAGTACTATCTACATGTAGCATACATAATAAAAAAGTGCCAGTGTTGTGTTAAGGTCATCGAGCATAAACCCTATAGAGATAAATATTAAATTCCAAAACTGTTCTATTTATTCGCACAGATAAATATCTGGGCACGAGAGCGCATGTCAATGGAGCGCGTTAAGTCTAGTCGAAAATTACCGGAGGCGACTAAGGGATCACCAGAGGATGGGCAGCAGCGTTCTCTGAGTTGTATAACCAACCAACTGCGATCGCCAACCTTCCTGCCAAGCGTGGCGATTATGGCATATCCTCCCCTTTGGGGGAAGCCTATGTCTAGCAGTGGGCGTCTTTCGACTGAAATGATGATGATGATGAATGAGATATGATTGCGTCTCCAGTAGTTAAACTCTAAAGAGACTCTCAACAGAGTTTAATGATTAGGGTCTGAAAAACATAGGCCATGTTCAACAGTGATGTTTACAGGTTTATATAATAATAATAATAAGTGATTATAAGAATTAACATTACAGTATAAAGGCTATAGAAGCATTCAGAACATAGTCCAGAATCCAGACACAGTTATTGTCCGCAAAGCAGACACAATAGTTAAACAATCGCCCTGTATATTATATGGCTCATTGGACATAGCTCTTTTCCTAGAAATCTCGTGTACAGACGTAATGGCTTCTGGAGGCCAATTCTCGTAATAAAAAACGTTCAAAATATAGTCCAAACTGATCTCAATCTTCTGACATGAGATGTTTCTGATTGCCGTTTATTGGTGACATTAATGATCTAAGTGTCGCAAATAAACGGCAATCAGAAACATCTAATGTCTGAATGTCTGAATTGACGATGACTACTCTGATAGACATCTTGTGTACAAATGGTGTTGACATCAAAGTAGACCTTGAGACCAGTGGCCTGATTCACAAACGTTCGAAAAGTTTCCGGTTTCCGAAGTGAAATTTGACCGGCAAAAAAAAACAAAACGACCCCTTCCTGCGACCACGAACGCTGCAAAGCATTCGAAACGTCAGGAAAACCAATTTTAATAATAATACGCGATGTAATCCGGTTAAACTTGTTTTATTACGAAAAAAAACGATTTGAGAATCGAACGGATTCGGAAACGCTATTCATAGTTCTCTAATTTTACATCGAGTGCTTTGCGACAACAAATGACTCTCGGAAGAGTTTCAGTAAATTTCGCGTTGCGTTTCCGAATCCGTTCGGTTCTCAAATCTTTTTGTTTCTTAATAAAACAAGTTTAACCGGATTACATCGTGTATTATTATTAAAATTGTTTTTCCTGACGTTTCGAATGTATTTGCAGCGTTCATGGTCGCAGGAAGTGGTCGTTTTGTTTCATTTTCCGATCAAATTTTACTTCGGAAACGGAAACTTTTCGAACGTTTGTGAATCAGGACACTAGTCTCAAGGTCTACTTTGATGTCAACACCATTTGTACACAAGATGTCTATCAGAGTAGTCATCATCAATTCATGTTAAAGTAGCATTAGCCATTAATTATTTACAATCTGTTGAAATCATTATGAATTTTACTTGCAAACAAAAACCATTTTAGGTACGTTGTGTACAGCTCATCTTTATCCAGAGTACTAAGTACACAGTAAGCATACATCACTGCTGATTCTGTTGTTTACAAATTAAACTAATTTAGTCTTATTATCTCTCGTTCTAACTAACAACAGGGGCCATCCATAAATTACACGTTAACGGAGAAGGAGGGGGTCAATTATGTTACATCGTGTGGCAAGGGGGGAGACGAATCATAAGGATCGTGCGTGACGTCACATGTAAATAAAAAAATCTGCTGCTTTTATTTAATAATTTCTGAATTTAAAACTAAAAATATGTGTCGTCACACCAGGGGGTCACACAAATGTCACCACCTGTGACAAGAACGGGGTGGGGGGGTCCAAAAATCATGAAATTCGTGTGACGTAGTTTATGGATGGACCTTTAGAAAAGGATAGAATTCGGCTAGAATCTAGATTCAAGCTTGAGCATCGTTCGGGAATTCCGAATGAAACAACAACTAGGTGTTTTCGTTATGCCTTTAAAAATAAAATGGCAATTAAATTAAGATCCAGAACATTCGTCGGTCATTTGTTAAACAAAGGATAATTATGATCATGAACAATTTTATTGGTAGCTGATCTAATGACATTCGATACGGCTCATAGGTTCAGGACAAAGATCTGATATCATGTAATTGCATTGCAGTCAGGGTAGCATACGATTCTCGTAAAATATAAGATTATTTTTGTGTCTATTGGGAGGATATTCTCATATTTTTTTTATAGTACATGATGGCGACACGAGCTAAAGCCCATTACAACTGCAATACCACCTAGGCTCTTGCCTAAATGGTGTTGCAGTTGTTAGTGTAAACGCAAGTCGATTCGCCAAACTGAGACATGAAGATGGAAAGTCTCATACTTACTTACTTACTCCGCTGGCACAGCGACCCAAAATGTGTCTTGGCCTCCGAAACGAGAGAACGCCACTTGCCGCGATCTTTGGCAGTATTTCGCCAATCACTGGCTCTGATCTCCAGAAGATCGCCTTCCACCGCATCGCTCCAGCGATATCTAGGGCGACCGACCGGGCGTCGCCCTTTTTGTCGGCCCAGATAGGCTCTCTTCGCATCTCGATCTTCTCCCATTCTCTCCAGAAAAAGTCAAAGTGGAAAGTCTCATGTGATTGTAATTTTACCGGCACCCGTACCCTTCAGTCAGACCGAAACACAGCAATGCAAGCATCACTATTTCATCACATCTTTTCAAAAGGCCAGTCCATGAGTCCAGGTTTTACCCTGCATTGTCTTTACACAACTTCTTAAATATAAATGTCTGGACTTAAAGACTTGGAGACTTTGATCCCTGAGTTTGTTTCAGCATTTTTCGATTTTAACACACATAATGGACATCCAATGTGCCGAATAAATAATATCATTTAATTTGAACTTTATTTGGTCTGCCTTACTGGTCTGCTACTAATACCCTTCCAAATACTTAGACTTTTCTTGTACCATGTTCCTTATTTCTTTGCATCACATATTATTATGTCACTAACACAGACCAGTAAGCCGCATTAACAAAGTTTTGCATGAGAACACAGTCGTAAAATGTTGGTGGGGTACAGGGGGCGGACGGCGCGCTATGATTGGTGGTTGTCTCAAAAGTTCGGTGGTATGATTGGTGCCGCTCGCTGACGGACTGACATCCCGATTGGCGACGGGGTGTATGATATGCAATGCTACTATACATGCTGATATTTTAATAGCTTCTTTCCTGAAAAGGGGCCATTGTACTCAACATTATAAACAATTTTTATTATGGGACCAACCCTGAAATCGCGTAAAGAAATCAAGTGTTCCCTACATTTTGTCGATTTATGTGAACACAAATGTAAGACACAGCTGATATATTTTTGCGATTTCAGGGTTGGTCCCATAGTAAAAGTAGTTCATAATGATGAGTACAATGACCCCTTAAGAGGTTTTCAGTTATTTCAATAATAAGCTGTAGATAATGTTCTATTTTAAAAATAAGGACTAAATATAAAAATAATTAATTTACTACATTACTTCTTAACTTTCATTGACAGCCCTACATAAATACAGTAAACAGCGAACATAAACCCTAGCGTGGGCAGTAATATAATATCAAGTTTATAATGCAGTCGTGTACAACAGTGTCAAATTTCGCATTCGAATTTCGCGTGCGTCAGTTAAATTCGAATGCTTCGTCAGTAAAAACTGAGATTCACATAACAAACTAAAAAGAATTCGAAGAAATACCTGGCCTTATTACTGTATGGTGTAGTTTTATCAGCGCTTTCTATCGATGTTTATTTGTTTTACGATTGAGTCATTCTTCGGAAGATTAAATATTATTGCAAGGTGCTGCAACAGACAAAACAATTTGCGTCGTTGTTCGATGGGAAAACGGAAGTTAAACAACTTGTATTAGCACATTAGCAATTACATTATATCTTAAACATTATACAATATGTTTATCTGTATTCGTGCCATATTTAAGGAGGTGACTATAACACTGATACTGAACACGAATCAATAAAAAAATCAATACCAATTTTTTTTTTATACAGGAAAATAAAATAACTAGCGCGCATTTTTTTTTGGTGGTTCTGTATGAGTAATAGAACACATTTCCATTTATTGTTCAATATTTTTTTATATATTTTATCCGACTTAAAATCACCAAAATATGGACATAATATGTTCGTAATAACATCAATGAGAGCGCGCGACGGCTGGCTCATGCGGCTGCGGGTTTGCATCGGGGGTACAACCACCTCAACCTCACCTCAAGGCTACAAAAAAAAAAAACTTAAATACGTATTTGTAAATGAACAAATTTTCTCCGTGTGTCGAGTGCGAAATCACCAAAATAATTTTCTACACTTTGACAATGCCGCCGATGACTTATTTTCTTACGGTCAAAATTAATATCCGATCTATCCACGATTTACCCTACTAGAGATAGGAATTTGACATAAGCTACATACAAAATATGTCAAAATTCTATCTCCAATAGGGTAAATCGTGGATAGATTGGATATTAATTTTGGCCGTTAGTCGTTCGGGATTTATTCTCAAACCCTCGCTATGTTTCTAAGTGAAAATTTGGGTATTAAATAATCGTTGAATTTTTGAAGTATTTTTAGATGACTAAGCACATTATTTTCATTTGCTATAGAAATATGGCACGCTTACAGATTAACATCTAGCCTATAAATATCTACTGCTAATAAATAAGGCAACAAAGTTTATTGTAACCATTCGTAAAATCATAAACATAAAACAAACAATAATTTTGTAATCGTGCGGTAAAAGGAGCGGGATTAGCAATTTTTCAGCAACAGCAGTAGCTACAGAACTAGTCAACGCTGGGTTTCAGCCAGTTCCTTATAATCATAGAAAAACCGGCCAAGAGCATGTCGGGCCATGCTCATTATTATAGGGTTCCTTAAGTAGGTCTAATATATCTATACAAACGAATCAAATCGAATATTAATAATTGATATTTCAGTTTTTGCAAACAGCGCCACCTAGCGCTAAATTTAAGAAGTGTGTAATATAACACAAAGTTTCTTTTTGTGATTTTTTTAAATAGAAAGTAACTAAAGGAGCATTATTTGCGGAGATCATTTTTCTCTAAGGTCAATGACCTAAGAACTAGGACGTCTTAAGTATTTTTCAGTTTTCTCACTATAACTCAAAAATTTATAATCACATTATACTCGAAATAATTTTAAAAGAGAGTTTTTACAAAGTTCTATCAATTTGGAAGACTATAAGTTTCTACGTTGCATAGTTTAGAAATGGCAGGGGGGGGACACATTGCAAGCCACTTTGGCGAACTGTATTTCGCAGATGGTATACCTGATAAAAAAGTTATGTATGAAACATTACCTTCATTTTAGTAGACCTATTCAATGATACCCCACACGAGGGGGTGCAGCGAAAAAAATATTTTCATCCCCATTTCACATGTATGGGCGCCACCCCTAAAATACGTTATCAAGATTTTTTTATTCATTTAAAATTGAAATCTATATCTAAACCAATTTTTAACAAAATTTCATTTACTTATGTTTATAACTGTAGAAGTTATTAAGCTGTAAAGGATTAGGACAGACGGACAGACGGACGGACATGAGGAAACTATAAGGGTTCCTTGTAGGACTACGGAACCCTAAAAAACTATTGGGGTCCGTTAAAAAAAACGTGTGCAGTCAGGGGACCCCCGCCCCGTCAGGAACGAAGTTATCTTTAAAATTCATACTTTTTTGACCGGTTCATTAAGATGCTAAATTTCGCAACTATAATACAAGCATACATGGCAGGGAACATCTTGCGTCGGACTGAGATTCCACAGGGCCCAGGTTCGGTCCCCAGTAAAACATGTCTTTTTGTATGTTTTATTTAATCATCATCGTCATCATTTCAGCCGTAAGACGTCCACTACTGGACAAAGGCCCGAAGGGAGGGGATATGCCTTAATCGCCACGCTTGGCAGGCGGGTTGGCGATCGCAGTTGGTTGTTTAAATACCCAGAGAACGCTGCTGCCCATCCTCTGGTGAATCCTTTAGTCGCCTTTTACGTCACCCATGAGAGAGAGATGAGGGAGAAAGTTTTTATTTAATAGTTAGCTGTAAGTTTCACGTTACCCAAGAGATAGCGCTTAAAGGTGAGGTCAGCTGACAAGACAACCCTATGTCCGTATATTCAATGTAGTACTCTATGAGTATAACGCAAATCTTAGCTTGACGCTACATTTTCTCCCGAATCACACTTACCGCAAGCCTCCATAAGGAAATTCGTTCCAAAACTACTTGCAGTTTCATTCTACTAGCCCTAGTGTCTATTCCGTAAGAAGTTCTGTAGCGTCGGATGTGAACTTAATGTCGTTCACCCATGACCTCTGACCAATCTTGAGTCTACAATGGAGCTTCCTTTAAGTCCCGAATAATGTGTTAATAGACCCAAATTGGCCTACAGAGTCTATTTACAAATACGTTTTTTCATGCATGTTTCTTGTATTGAACACAGATATAGTAAAAAAAAGAAGCCAACAAAACCGTGCTTCTCCGTGTACAAACCAACGCTCACGCACACACGTGCACCTGAAGGATATTTGTTTTCGCGATGCTTACTGGACGATGCCGCGACATGTGTACTGAGAGCGGTGAGAATGGTTTGAGTTGCATGTGTGTGCGTGAGCGCTGGTTTGTACACGAAGGAGCACGGTGTTGTTGGCGTCTATATTTTTAGTGGTATCAAATTACCGCTTTCAGTTTGGCTGACAAATAAATCACTCGAACCACTAGACCACAGACGTCGTCAAAACAAACAAGACGATGACATGAGACAGCAAATAATTTAGAACGGTATACAGTTTTGTATTTAGTATAGTCACGGATGTCTATGGCGTTGTCCTAATACCACGCGGCTACGCGACTGTCGCAAGTTCGCGCGAATTCCGTTCGTGCGAGCCCGCGATCAAACGAATATGTGTCCTAATTGGGATTCGCGCGATATTGCGATTGTCAATTAGGACACCTATTCGGCACCTGTATGTTTTATCACTGGCTCCCACTATCAAAATTCGCGTCAATTTGCAATGATCACATAGGTAGTCGCGTTGAAACCAATACCGAATACGCGACCATCGCAAGCTCGCGTGAATTTTGTTGTAGCATTTTGTTCGTAACATCGCAAGATCTTATCATCGTGACAACATTATCATCGTGACAACGCGATGCCACGAACAAAATTTGCGCGAGCTTGCGATGATCGCGTAGTCGCTTTGTGTTAGTACAATGCCTATGGGTATACTAGTACACCAACACACAACAATTACAAAATGATCACCTAAAACTGTACTTTATATCTTAGAGTTAAAATCAGTTTTTGTATTGTGTCGTCTAAAAGGATTTTGCACAGGAAAACATTGGCGGAAACATAATTTATAATTTTATGTATTGACATGTAATAATTACAATGCATTAATTTATTCAAAACAGATGTGTGGTTTAAGTCGTCTCGTTCTTCTTTTTGCGTGTCAATGGTTCTCATTCAGTTCAAACTGTATTCATGTGCAGAGAGAATATGTGCAATTGGGTAATGCGAGACTCCTCTAATACTGAATGCGATTGCGGGAGTAGTAGGGATTCGAGAGTTCTGGACCACTGATCCAAAGTCCCTTATTCGTCCGTCAGAGGGACAACTCAAACTAAAAAAAAAAAAAAAAAAAAAAAAAAAAAAAAAAAAAGTTTGATATCAAATTAGGGGTTTTGGACCACGCCCGATCGAATGCAAGCATCCGTTTTTTGATATCTTCAATGGATGGAAAGTTAGCTTCTTGCATTCATTAGGACCTACTTCATTTGTAATCACCTAATTACAGTATCGAGCTCTACTTTCCTTTATTAATTAATCTCGTTAAGGTGAGCTCCTTAAGGTTCTTAATCATCTGATGGTTTGCTAATGGCTTACATTTACTATAACTCACCACGTTTCTAGCTCAGGTATGCTATGTAATGTTGGTTGACACGAATCCTACAATAATCTAAATAAAACTATGTAATACTTTATTCAATCAACTTTATTCCCATTTTAATCTTACTTCTTAAAATACAAATGAAAGTAATTTAACAAAACTCTACATAGAACATCCCTTGAATCTATGTAACAAATACATTAAGCTGTACTTGTCGCAAACTAAGGTAAAATCATTCTGAATCGTATTCATATTCCAGTCCCATCTTCTACAATTCCTTTAAAAAAACTTTAATAAAATTCTCTAAGTGCTCAACCGTATGAGTGTTAATAAAAGGTACAGTACAACACAAAAAATAAGGTGCGTCGTCAATCTTCGTTCGCACAGACACGAAAATACGATCGACGAAAACACCCGAAATATTAAAAAAATATAATCAACCTTATGCAATGCCCGTAAGGTGTACGTAACGTAGGTTAACCAATTTCCTGCGTGCTTAAATTGCGTCATCTGCGCAGGTACATCGGTGGGCCATATAAAATGTGTAATACTGTACTTTACTTACCATCTAAATAGCAACATTCATAAAAATAATTGCATAATTCAGTATCAAATGTTACTGTTGTTGAATCTGCTTTTGGTAATAGAATTATCTATACTAATCTATATCTATACTAATATTATAAAGAGGAAAGATTTGTAATTTTGTGCAATATACAGTTTTTAAAGTAAATTTAGCTTAAACATTTAAAAATGTTAATAAATACATTTGACTTTCAAACGTTTAATTATATTGTTTGTCAAGGAGATGATTTAAATATTTTATATTCATCTTTAAACGATACTGTAAAAAGTATAATTATTGCAAAATTAGCATTCGAAAAGAAAGATAGTCGTTGGAGTCTTAAAGGCATTATATGTTTCGATATGAATGTTAATAAATTTAATCCGCTACGTGGTAGCTCATATATTGACCTTCCAAATGACATAAAAACAAAAACCGGCCAAGTACGAGTCGGGCTCACACATTGAAGGGTTCCGGACCACCCATCGACCTTTTTATTTTAAGTATTTGTCGTGATAGGGGTCATAGCAACACATATTCTGAGAAAATTTCAACCAGCTACCTATTATCGTTCCAAAGATACAGCCCTGTGACAGACAGATGGACGGACGGACAGCGTAGCGAGAGTAATAGGGTCCCGTTTGTCACCCTTTGTGTACGGAACCCTAAAAAGCTGTCATAAACGTAAAAAACGTGGACAATTTATGTTTTAAGTGGGCATTACTTTCGGGTTTATATCTTGTAAATAGAAACGCTGATAGGGTAACATCTTGTGCTATCCATGGAAATAAACATACATTTGATGGTATTTATTTTCCAGTTAAAATCACCGACATGGCGAAAGTGGAGAAATTAAATATAATCAGTCTAAATGTTTTTGGATTAGAATTTAATAGAGAAAAAAAGTTACATTATATTGTAGGTCCGTTATTTTTAACTAACTAAATGTCGAAAATCTTATCACATCAATTTATTATAAGTTTCCAACTATTCAAATTATCATTACTGCCATATCAAAAATGTACAACGGTTAGTTAGCAAGCAAATTTCAAATCATTGTCATGCTATCAATATATGTGATTCATGCTTACTTTACTTCCCGACAAAAAAAAAACATCAACAGCACGATCACGCTCACATTTGTGTACCGACTTACCAAATGGTGATACCTACTTCTAAAAAAAAAATGGTTTGATCAGCCAACATCAAATAATAAATTAAAATCTGATAAATACCAAAATAAGTTAAAAATATCTTTTGTAGTGTATGCTGATTCTGAAGCATTTTTACTGCCAATTTTGTCATGTCCCAATGATCCATCTAAAGCTTTTACACATAATATTAAAAAATATTATGTGTATAGTTTTAGTAAAGTGTTCGTATGACGATATATTATCAAAATATGAGACATATAGTGTCCAAAATTATGTACAAGTATTCATGAAACGTTTAAGTAAAGACCTAAAAACAATATTTGAAAAAATTGCTTCAAGCAATATCCTTTTCTGTGGACAAAGAAAGATAAAAAATATTATTTCAAACAATAAAATCTGTCATAGTTGTGAAACTGAATTAGCAGATAAACCTTTTTACGACTTTGATTGGCATTCTGGCATATTTAGAGGTGTTGCACATGAAATATGTAATTCTGAGTTCAGGAGTCATATTCCTGTTTTTTACATAACTTGAGTCATGAGATTTTTGTTATTTTTTTAAAATTATGACGCTCATTTTATTGTTCACGGATTAAGTTTTGATGACAGTGAAGTTGAAATAATACATTAGCTTTTCTAAAAAGTTAAAAAAAAATACAACAAGTTTGCTAAAGATTCGTAGATTCCTAAATTTTTTTTTATCATGTAGTTTACATTAGTTAACTAAAAATCTTCATAACGATCGATTTGGAGAATTAAAAAGAAACTTCCCTAATAATCAAAATTGTATTCGTTTAAGAATGAAAGGTGTTTATCCATATGAATTTATGACAAGTTATAATTGTTTAAAACTAACGTCACTACGCAACCAAGATCAATTATATAGCTCACTCACAGTTTCTCATATTAGAAACGACGATTACAATCATGCAAATGTAATCTGGCTACACTTTCATTGTCGTAGTACTATGTTAGATTAGTCAGACTTTTATTTGAAAACACATGTTTTGCTTTTGACTGATGTATTTTTTACAAGTTGATTTGGAGAACCCTGATGAACTCCATGACTTACATTCAGACTTTCCTTTATGTCCAGAAAATATTTGTGTGGGTAGTACTAAAGAAACGAAGTTAGTGTCAAACTTAAATAATAAATGTAAATATATAATTCATTACAGAAATCTAAAACAATGTATTAAAATGTGAATAAAGTTCATTAAAACCAAACATTAACTAAATCAGATTTTGAAAAAGACTTACAAGTTAATGAACAATCCTGTCTTTGGTAAGACGATGGAAAATATTGAAGAAAGGGTCAATGTAGAATTAGTAACACACTGGCAAAAAATCACTGTAAAATTTTAGTTCCTCAAGATTTAATTGCAAAAACAGTGTTCCATAGATTATCAATATTTTCAGAAAATTTAGTTGCTGTTCAATTGCTGAAAACCAAATTAATATAAGTACCTATAACAAACCAATTTATTTAGGATTTTGAATTTTAGATATTTCAAAAACTCTTATGTATGATTGTCATTATAACTACATCTGTAAAAAGTTCAACGACAAAGTTAAGTTATTATATACAGATACTGATAGTTCGATGTATCGAATTTTTACAAATGATTTTTATGATAATATAAAACTAGACCTCCCTACATACTTTGATACATCAGACTATGACTTAAATAATGTTTTCGGATATCCAAAAAGATATAAAAATAAATTAGGTTATTTAAAAAAGAAAATAATGAAGAAATTTTAAAAGAATTGGTAGGTTGTTGGTTGAATTGGTAAGATCAAAAATGTATGCTTTTGATGTCGAGGATAAATTCATAGCAAAGTCAATTTTTTTAAAATTTCGGATAAGTATGCACTTTTAAAACGTTAATTATGAATCTAGTTGCACAGCAAAAGCGAAAGGTTTTGACAAAAGTATTACCAAAAAGATGAATATGGGGGATTATAAGTCATGTCTATTTAATAAAAATGTTCAATATTGTAGTATGCCTAGATTTAAATAATTATATGATAAACATGTTTTGTTATGTTTCTGAGTAAAAATTGTATGTTTTTAATATTTATGACAGTGAAGTTGAAATTATTCCTCAAAGTTAAGAAAAATACATTTCCTTTTCTAAAAAGTTAAAAATAAATAATCAACAAGTTAGATTCGTATAGTCAAGCTGGAATGTAACATTTCAACTTAATTATTACTGATAAACGATTTCGTAATTTACATGCACTCCTAACTTTCTAATCTAATTAGTAGATGGGATATAAACCCATGCAAACATCATAACTATAGTTAAATTTGTTGTTTTGTCATTGTTGTTTAAGTATTGTTTTTCGTTAAGCATGGCACTAATAATTGATATAGAAGGATTCATGATTAACGGAAAATTTACCATGAAAGAAGTTGCCGTGATGCATACCGAGAAAACGAAGTTTTGGCTGCCTGACGTCAACTTCAAAGCGCTAACATTCAAAGATCAGAAGACTATCGCAAATGTATATATATGTGCAAAATAATATCCATGGTCTAAAATATGAAAACGAGCCCGAGGACCTAGCAATTGAGGAACTAAAATATCGTCGTAAACAAATTGATAAGGAAGTGCAACCTAAAACATGGCTGTATAAGGGCGACATATACGAGCGAGATTTGCTCAGAGAATTAGGATTCCCAGGCTGCAATATCGAAACATTAGGATGTCCTAAATTTACAAGAATCCTCGTTGAAGAGAACGAAATAAAGCATAGAATTCCGAGACAGTTACACACAAAATGCCTTAGACATGAACTCTATAAACGATCTGTAGCCGAACTACACTGCTCATTGATCGAAATTTTTATCTTCAGAGAATGGTTACAAAAACATCACAAAGGGTTTAATTGGATAAAATAAAGTGTGTGTGTGTATAATAGTTGTTTTAAATATTATGGTTTAAAGGTAATTTAAATACTAATAATGTAATTTATTACGAAAAACATGAACATTCTCCTGAACTACAACTATACAGCTGTAGGTATTTGTCATGAGTCAATAAAGACTTTATATTTTTTTTTTGAGCGATTTTTTCTTTCCACAATTTAAAATCATTTTGCTTTATAAATGTTTTGGCACATTAGCTACCTCACTGTAATTATGTTCGCTTTAAGTAATAATTGTTTTCGTTGTTAACTCAGAATTTGATATTTTTAAATTATTGTATAAGTATGCAAAACTTTTTAATATTAGTGATACACAAGTAAATTATAATAATGATTCATATTTATATAGTTAAGCTGTATGTTTTTATTATATTTTAATTTGGAAATGTTTAACTTTTTATTACTTATGTTATAATTGTCTCTTTTCTGTTCACATTTACAATATATTCAATATTTTTTTTTTTTACACGTAAAGCAGTATTTTAATTTCAACAATAAAAAAAACAAATTTTTTTCATATACTTATTGTACTTATACACAAACTTTTCTTTAAAAGTAAGAAAAAGAAATGTAAGATAGCTTGCATTGTCGAAAGTTTTTTTTTACTTTGTCAAAACTGTAAAATTACCATTTGTAGGAAAGTTTTTATATAAAAATAGTTTTTTTTTACTTTATCAAAACTGTAAATTCTTCTTTTCTTTACTTTCTCAAAACTGTTATCAAAAAAGAATTTTATAAAATTTTTAAACATCAAAAAATGCCATTTGTAGGAAAAATCTTTCCTTCAAATGGTCAATAGTCAAGTCATTTATTGGTAATTTGAATTACACGTCGTTTTTATATTATAACTGAATGTTATAATTAAAGTACAAAATAAAATTGTAATTTAATAATTATCTCTCTATAAGTAAAATGTACAGGCTGACGTCCGGGATATCTTCGGTATAGTGTCGGGTCAATCGAGCTCTTGGGTTGTGAGCTCGATTTACAGCGGGTGTCCGGGTGGACGTGTATAACTTTCCATAGAACTTCTCGACCTCTTTCAATAGCTCTGGCTTGGAGGATACGACTCTGCCATCGTCGGTCCTCAGTTTTGCAAGCTGGCTCTGCCCAATAGACATGATGGCTCTGAAGCAGCTCAAAAACAACAAGGCACCGAGTGATGACGGAATTACGGCCGAACTCCTGAAGGTGGGTGGAAAACCGATCCATAAGGCCCTTCAGAAGCTGTTTGATTCCGTCATTCTCGAGGGAAGAACGCCACAGGCATGGATCAGAGGTGTGGTGGTACACTTCTTCAAAAAGGGCGATAATGCTCTACTGAAGAATTATAGGCCCATCTCACTTCTGAGCCATGTCTACAAGCTGTTTTCGAGAGTCATTACGAACCGTCTTTCGCGCAGGTTTGACGACTTCCAGCCTCCCGAACAAGCCGGTTTCCGAAAAGGCTTTAGCACCGTAGACCACATACATACGCTGCGGCAGGTTATATAGAAGACCGAAGAGTATAACTTGTCTCTTTGTTTAGCGTTTGTGGACTACGAGAAAGCCTTCGATTCGATCGAGACTTGGGCGGTACTACAGTCTCTTCAACGGTGCCAGATTAACTATCGGTACATCAAAGTGTTAGTCTTTGTATGAAAACGCCACTATGTCAGTCCGATTACAGGACCAAGCCTCGAAACCTATCCTTCTGCAGCGAGGTGTGAGACAGGGAAATGTGATCTCTCCGAAACTGTTCACTGCTGCATTGGAGGATGTCTTCAAGGTTCTGGACTGGAAGGGGCTAGGCATTAACATAAACGGCGAGTACATCAGTCACCTTCGGTTTGCCGACGACATAGTAGTCATGGCTGAGACCATGGAGGACCTCGGTACAATGCTCGATGACCTCAGTAGAGCTTCTGATAGAGTGGGTCTTAAAATGAATATGGACAAGACAATGGTTATGTCGAATTCCCATATAGCACCCATTCCCGTAAACATCGGAGAATCTACACTCGAAGTTGTTGACGATTATGTATACCTAGGACAAACTGTCCAGCTAGGTAAGTCCAACTTCGAGAAAGAGGTCAATCGTCAAATCCGACTCGGTTGGGCAGCGTTCGGGAAGCTACGCAATATCTTCTCGTCCTAAATACCGCAGTGTCTCAAGACGAAAGTCTTTGACCAGTGTGTGTTGCCAGTAATTACTTACGGTACTGAAACGTGGTCGCTCACAATGGGCCTGATAAGAAGGCTCAAAGTCACTCAACGGGCAATGGAGAGTGCTATGCTCGGACAGTCCCTGCGTGATCGAATCAGAAATGAGGAGATTCGCAGGAGAACGAAAGTAACCGACATAGCCCGAAGAATTGCCAAACTTAAGTGGCAGTGGGCGGGGCACATTGCTCGCAGAACGGATGGCCGATGGGGCAGTAAAGTTCTGGAGTGGCGACCGCGTACTGGAAGGCGCAGCGTGGGTAGGCCCCCCCCCACAAGGTGGACCGACGACCTGGTGAAGGTCGCGGGAATCCGCTGGATGCGGAAGGCACAGGACCGGTCGTTGTGGCGATGCTTGGGGGAGGCCTATGTCCAGCAGTGGACGTCTTTCGGCTGAAATGATGATGATAATGAAGTAAAATGTCAATTTAAAACTACACAAAAATCAGACATCAGTCATTTTACAGTTTTGATAAAGTAAAAAAAAAGATTTTATAAAATTATTTTTTGATAACCGTTTTGAGAAAGTAAAAAAAAATTACTTTTAGTTTTGATAAAGTAAAAAATAACTTTTAACATTGCATGCTAACTTACATTTCTTTTTCTTACTTTTAAAGAAAAGTTTGTGTATTAGTACAATAAGTATATGAAAAAAAATGTTTTTTTTTTATTGTTGAAATTAAAACGCTTGCTTTTTGCTTTTTTTTTTATTTGCTTTACGTGTAAAAAATTAAATATTGAATATATTGTAAATGTGAACAGAAAAGAGACAATTATAACATAAGTAATAAAAAGTTAAACATTTCCAAATTAAAATATAATAAAAACATACAGCTTAACTATATAAATATGAATCATTATTATAATTTACTTGTGTATCACTAATATTAAAAAGTTTTGCATACTTATACAATAATTTAAAAATATCAAATTCTGAGTTAACAACGAAAACAATTATTACTTAAAGCGAACATAATTACAGTGAGGTAGCTAATGTGCCAAAACATTTATAAAGCAAAATGATTTTAAATTGTGGAAAGAAAAAATCGCTCAAAAAAAAAATATAAAGTCTTTATTGACTCATGACAAATACCTACAGCTGTATAGTTGTAGTTCAGGAGAATGTTCATGTTTTTCGTAATAAATTACATTATTAGTATTTAGATTACCTTTAAACCATAATATTTAAAACAACTATTATACACACACACACTTTATTTTATCCAATTAAACCCTTTGTGATGTTTTTGTAACCATTCTCTGAAGATAAAAATTTCGATCAATGAGCAGTGTAGTTCGGCTACAGATCGTTTATAGAGTTCATGTCTAAGGCATTTTGTGTGTAACTGTCTCGGAATTCTATGCTTTATTTCGTTCTCTTCAACGAGGATTCTTGTAAATTTAGGACATCCTAATGTTTCGATATTGCAGCCTGGGAATCCTAATTCTCTGAGCAAATCTCGCTCGTATATGTCGCCCTTATACAGCCATGTTTTAGGTTGCACTTCCTTATCAATTTGTTTACGACGATATTTTAGTTCCTCAATTGCTAGGTCCTCGGGCTCGTTTTCATATTTTAGACCATGGATATTATTTTGCACATATATATACATTTGCGATAGTCTTCTGATCTTTGAATGTTAGCGCTTTGAAGTTGACGTCAGGCAGCCAAAACTTCGTTTTCTCGGTATGCATCACGGCAACTTCTTTCATGGTAAATTTTCCGTTAATCATGAATCCTTCTATATCAATTATTAGTGCCATGCTTAACGAAAAACAATACTTAAACAACAATGACAAAACAACAAATTTAACTATAGTTATGATGTTTGCATGGGTTTATATCCCATCTACTAATTAGATTAGAAAGTTAGGAGTGCATGTAAATTACGAAATCGTTTATCAGTAATAATTAAGTTGAAATGTTACATTCCAGCTTGACTATACGAATCTAACTTGTTGATTATTTATTTTTAACTTTTTAGAAAAGGAAATGTATTTTTCTTAACTTTGAGGAATAATTTCAACTTCACTGTCATAAATATTAAAAACATACAATTTTTACTCAGAAACATAACAAAACATGTTTATCATATAATTATTTAAATCTAGGCATACTACAATATTGAACATTTTTATTAAATAGACATGACTTATAATCCCCCATATTCATCTTTTTGGTAATACTTTTGTCAAAACCTTTCGCTTTTGCTGTGCAACTAGATTCATAATTAACGTTTTAAAAGTGCATACTTATCCGAAATTTTAAAAAAATTGACTTTGCTATGAATTTATCCTCGACATCAAAAGCATACATTTTTGATCTTACCAATTCAACCAACAACCTACCAATTCTTTTAAAATTTCTTCATTATTTTCTTTTTTAAATAACCTAATTTATTTTTATATCTTTTTGGATATCCGAAAACATTATTTAAGTCATAGTCTGATGTATCAAAGTATGTAGGGAGGTCTAGTTTTATATTATCATAAAAATCATTTGTAAAAATTCGATACATCGAACTATCAGTATCTGTATATAATAACTTAACTTTGTCGTTGAACTTTTTACAGATGTAGTTATAATGACAATCATACATAAGAGTTTTTGAAATATCTAAAATTCAAAATCCTAAATAAATTGGTTTGTTATAGGTACTTATATTAATTTGGTTTTCAGCAATTGAACAGCAACTAAATTTTCTGAAAATATTGATAATCTATGGAACACTGTTTTTGCAATTAAATCTTGAGGAACTAAAATTTTACAGTGATTTTTTGCCAGTGTGTTACTAATTCTACATTGACCCTTTCTTCAATATTTTCCATCGTCTTACCAAAGACAGGATTGTTCATTAACTTGTAAGTCTTTTTCAAAATCTGATTTAGTTAATGTTTGGTTTTAATGAACTTTATTCACATTTTAATACATTGTTTTAGATTTCTGTAATGAATTATATATTTACATTTATTATTTAAGTTTGACACTAACTTCGTTTCTTTAGTACTACCCACACAAATATTTTCTGGACATAAAGGAAAGTCTGAATGTAAGTCATGGAGTTCATCAGGGTTCTCCAAATCAACTTGTAAAAAATACATCAGTCAAAAGCAAAACATGTGTTTTCAAATAAAAGTCTGACTAATCTAACATAGTACTACGACAATGAAAGTGTAGCCAGATTACATTTGCATGATTGTAATCGTCGTTTCTAATATGAGAAACTGTGAGTGAGCTATATAATTGATCTTGGTTGCGTAGTGACGTTAGTTTTAAACAATTATAACTTGTCATAAATTCATATGGATAAACACCTTTCATTCTTAAACGAATACAATTTTGATTATTAGGGAAGTTTCTTTTTAATTCTCCAAATCGATCGTTATGAAGATTTTTAGTTAACTAATGTAAACTACATGATAAAAAAAAATTTAGGAATCTACGAATCTTTAGCAAACTTGTTGTATTTTTTTTTAACTTTTTAGAAAAGCTAATGTATTATTTCAACTTCACTGTCATCAAAACTTAATCCGTGAACAATAAAATGAGCGTCATAATTTTAAAAAAATAACAAAAATCTCATGACTCAAGTTATGTAAAAAACAGGAATATGACTCCTGAACTCAGAATTACATATTTCATGTGCAACACCTCTAAATATGCCAGAATGCCAATCAAAGTCGTAAAAAGGTTTATCTGCTAATTCAGTTTCACAACTATGACAGATTTTATTGTTTGAAATAATATTTTTTATCTTTCTTTGTCCACAGAAAAGGATATTGCTTGAAGCAATTTTTTCAAATATTGTTTTTAGGTCTTTACTTAAACGTTTCATGAATACTTGTACATAATTTTGGACACTATATGTCTCATATTTTGATAATATATCGTCATACGAACACTTTACTAAAACTATACACATAATATTTTTTAATATTATGTGTAAAAGCTTTAGATGGATCATTGGGACATGACAAAATTGGCAGTAAAAATGCTTCAGAATCAGCATACACTACAAAAGATATTTTTAACTTATTTTGGTATTTATCAGATTTTAATTTATTATTTGATGTTGGCTGATCAAACCATTTTTTTTTTAGAAGTAGGTATCACCATTTGGTAAGTCGGTACACAAATGTGAGCGTGATCGTGCTGTTGATGTTTTTTTTTTGTCGGGAAGTAAAGTAAGCATGAATCACATATATTGATAGCATGACAATGATTTGAAATTTGCTTGCTAACTAACCGTTGTACATTTTTGATATGGCAGTAATGATAATTTGAATAGTTGGAAACTTATAATAAATTGATGTGATAAGATTTTCGACATTTAGTTAGTTAAAAATAACGGACCTACAATATAATGTAACTTTTTTTCTCTATTAAATTCTAATCCAAAAACATTTAGACTGATTATATTTAATTTCTCCACTTTCGCCATGTCGGTGATTTTAACTGGAAAATAAATACCATCAAATGTATGTTTATTTCCTTGGATAGCACAAGATGTTACCCTATCAGCGTTTCTATTTACAAGATATAAACCCGAAAGTAATGCCCACTTAAAACATAAATTGTCCACGTTTTTTACGTTTATGACAGCTTTTTAGGGTTCCGTACACAAAGGGTGACAAACGGGACCCTATTACTCTCGCTACGCTGTCCGTCCGTCCATCTGTCTGTCACAGGGCTGTATCTTTGGAACGATAATAGGTAGCTGGTTGAAATTTTCTCAGAATATGTGTTGCTATGACCCCTATCACGACAAATACTTAAAATAAAAAGGTCGATGGGTGGTCCGGAACCCTTCAATGTGTGAGCCCGACTCGTACTTGGCCGGTTTTTGTTTTTATGTCATTTGGAAGGTCAATATATGAGCTACCACGTAGCGGATTAAATTTATTAACATTCATATCGAAACATATAATGCCTTTAAGACTCCAACGACTATCTTTCTTGATGAAAGATGAATATAAAATATTTAAATCATCTCCTTGACAAATAATATAATTAAACGTTTGAAAGTCAAATGTATTTATTAACATTTTTAAATGTTTAAGCTAAATTTACTTTAAAAACTGTATATTGCACAAAATTACAAATCTTTCCTCTTTATAATATTAGTATAGATATAGATTAGTATAGATAATTCTATTACCAAAAGCAGATTCAACAACAGTAACATTTGATACTGAATTATGCAATTATTTTTATGAATGTTGCTATTTAGATGGTAAGTAAAGTACAGTATTACACATTTTATATGGCCCACCGATGTACCTGCGCAGATGACGCAATTTAAGCACGCAGGAAATTGGTTAACCTACGTTACGTACACCTTACGGGCATTGCATAAGGTTGATTATATTTTTTTAATATTTCGGGTGTTTTCGTCGATCGTATTTTCGTGTCTGTGCGAACGAAGATTGACGACGCACCTTATTTTTTGTGTTGTACTGTACCTTTTATTAACACTCATACGGTTGAGCACCTAGAGAATTTTATTAAAGTTTTTTTAAAGGAATTGTAGAAGATGGGACTGGAATATGAATACGATTCAGAATGATTTTACCTTAGTTTGCGACAAGTACAGCTTAATGTATTTGTTACATAGATTCAAGGGATGTTCTATGTAGAGTTTTGTTAAATTACTTTCATTTGTATTTTAAGAAGTAAGATTAAAATGGGAATAAAGTTGATTGAATAAAGTATTACATAGTTTTATTTAGATTATTGTAGGATTCGTGTCAACCAACATTACATAGCATACCTGAGCTAGAAACGTGGTGAGTTATAGTAAATGTAAGCCATTAGCAAACCATCAGATGATTAAGAACCTTAAGGAGCTCACCTTAACGAGATTAATTAATAAAGGAAAGTAGAGCTCGATACTGTAATTAGGTGATTACAAATGAAGTAGGTCCTAATGAATGCAAGAAGCTAACTTTCCATCCATTGAAGATATCAAAAAACGGATGCTTGCATTCGATCGGGCGTGGTCCAAAACCCCTAATTTGATATCAAACTTTTTTTTTTTTTTTTTTTTTTTTTTTTTTTTATTAGTTTGAGTTGTCCCTCTGACGGACGAATAAGGGACTTTGGATCAGTGGTCCAGAACTCTCGAATCCCTACTACTTGCGGGGCGCCCATTTAGTCCATGGCCCATTTGCTCACTTGTCCCTTGTGGCATACTGCCTGAACAAGAGACGATTTAAACGAGGCCACAAACATCGCTATATAGGTGGTTAAATCGGGTTATTCCCGCTGTCCCCCAATATTTTTTTTTTGGGGGTGAACGGGAACTAAAATTTCCCGTTGGCCCCCACATAAATATTAAGGTTTATTTTTTATTAAAATTATATTAGATTTGGTTCGATGCCAAAGACATGATATTATTATGAAGACACACATTTAGTAAGATGCTTGTTATGTTATCTATATTTACTAGAGATAGGACGGCATCAACACAGTTCTATTTAATTTTAATTAATTTAAGCAAGTATCTAATGCTTTGTTTCAATGCACCTGCGCCTAAAATACTACCTGCCGGCTAATGTTTTACCCCTTCCCGTGACACAAAAGGGTTAAGAATGCAATGCGAAATTGCGATTTTAAATACTTACCCATAATCAGAATATTTTAATGGGGGCCAACAGGAATAAAAATCCCGTTCACCCCCAGTGGGGAGTAACGACCCCAGTGGGTACGACTGGGGGACAGCGGGAATAACCCGTTAAATCATCTTGTTTAAACTTTGAACCACAGTGGTTTGAGAAATTTAATAGAATGTTTCACTGACATAACAGATTTATCTGATTTGATGGGTTAGTTGCTGCCTTTTACTCATAAGCTTTCCTTTAGCTATGTAATTATGGCGTAATTCTGACTTTGTTTTTCATAGTAGGTAATAACTCCTTCAAATAAGATAAATAGGTAATAATATGCTTGTCTGAATCGGGATCATAATCACTGCTTTAAAGGTAGGACCAACCTTGCTTGGTCTCTCTAGGAGACTGGACTTGCGACCCAGCCCAGTAGCTCGTGTAACCCAAAGTCTTAAGTAGATCGTTTATATTGAGCACAAAACAATAGATTACTGATCCCCAATGATGTATTTTATTTGAATATATTGTGCTGATCTCCAATTGTAATGTAGTTAATTATAAACAAGAGACAGGTCATAAACCCGGAATCCTTGGCACATGAGTTAAATCAGTTGAGCCAGTAATGGATCATGAAATCGGATGCAGGTCAATTTCGAAGAAACGTCTTTCGTTCTTTTGTGTTCTATGTATGAAGAGTTAAGAATATTATCTTTAGCAGTCTTCGTTTATAACCGAGATCACAAGTCACTGATGTTTCTGTCTTATTCCAAATGCAGCTCAGCATGGAAAATGAATGTTGTTTATAAATAGTACCTCTGAGATAAAAAAGTACTGTTTTGAAAAGCCTTTTCCCTTTAAGAGGCCGCTGCACGGATTTGGTCATCAAACTCGTATCACAACTCGTATATCTACGAAAGCTACGAGTTAGAGGTTTTGAAAAAATGAAATTTTGAAATTTTTTCTTTGAACGCATAAGCGTAAAAACACGATTGGAAAAAAAAATCTCGATGGAAAAATAACACGAAAATTCATTGTTTTGCACACGTTTTGTCCAGGATCTCAGACACCCTACGGTATTTCAATATAATTTTTATTTTGATATGTAAGTAATAACTATTTCTTCAATTGTGCAAGTCAATTTTTTGATTAATTGAGTGGTTTTCGTGTAATAAACAAGTAAATGATTCGGTGCTTACGACCTTTTAAAATACTCGCACGCTCACATTCGCTGTCCCTTTTTAGCGCGCGGAATTCGTAGGACGCTGTTTCTTTCAATTCGTTTAATCAGTCTGCTGCGGCATTTGTGCGAGGTGGACCTGTGTTCGGCTGCGGTCCAGACAGAATACTAATAGAATACGCATTTACGATATTAGTACATTTATTATACACACCATTTGATAGTGAAGGTAAAAGAAAAAAATTGTGTACCTATTTAAAGATAATGAAGCCAAGAAAAATGTGTGCAAAAGAATATTATTAATGTTATGCAAAATATTTGAATGTTCGCGCGTAAAATGAGAGAAAGAGAGAGTGCCTACCTATTACCTACATTATATCTGTAACATGGGTTCCCAACCATTGGGGCGCATAAAGTGGCCCATGGGTAGGGTTGGTTGCTAGATCAAAATATGAAAATCCGGAGAAACTCCTGGACATTTGCAGTAAAATCCAAATATTTTCTTTAAAATTTTTAATTTCGCGACCGTTGCGGAAGTTGAGTTGAGGGTGAAGAAATTCTGGACTCCTTAGAAATTACCCCCGCATTCCGGACACCTTAGAATTAACCCCACATTCCGGACAAAGAACCAAATTTCCGGACATGTCCGGAAATCTCCGGACGTAGTTATGGCAACCTTGGGGGGGGGCGCAGCCGCTACAAATATAATAAGTTATGCTCCAAAATTAATAATAAGTTTCATCCTAACAGGCAAGGGGAAGGCAAGGCAAGGGGGGGGTTAGTGATAACTGCAGAATGCTAGTGCAGTCAATCTCACTGCAGTGGTAACACTTGAATTACAGTTACGAAATAAAGACACTGTCAAGGTCAAACTGTTTCCACTGACGTGCGGTCGACTGTACTAAATACGACAAATATTTGCAGTAAAACCTAAACTACCTATTCATTCATTGAGCTTGTGAATCTGGCGACGAATGAGCCCGCTCAAGCGCACCCGGGGTTGGAAAGCGCGTGGATGGCGGGAAATGTAGGTACAACGCCAGCGTTACTGGAGACGTAGTGTATAATAAACATAAATCGAGCGAATAACAACATGAGAAATGTTAGATAAATTTTAGAACGAGTTTATTTATATGTATAGGTAAAAAATCTTACTTTGATTCTATCTTTCGAAAAATTACAGTTGAAGAGATTGGCAAATTTATACATGTGTCAATATTCTTAATTTAGCTCGTAATAAATTTTCAAGCCATTTCTAGTCTTAGAACGTTGGTAGGTATTTGAGGCCGACATAAACCGATAGGCAAAAATATTAAATTCATTTAAAATATACACGAAATGACTTCGCTATGTGTTCCAACTCAGTGGGCAATGTTATGGAGCATCCACATAATAATATACTACCGGCTTTACCAGCGGCCTGTCGCCAATTTCCATCAGGTACCACCAGCCAGCGGCTCACCCGCCAGCCATGCTGCTGGGCACCAGTGGAATCTACACACACCTGGCAAAGTTGTATCAACACTGTGGATACACTTTTCATCATCATCATTTCAGCCGAAAGACGTCCACTGTTGGACATAGGCCTCCCCCAAGCATCGCCACAATGACCGGTCCTGCACCTTCCGCATCCAGCGGATTCCTGCGACCTTCACCAGGTCGTCGGTCGACTTTGTGGGGGGCCTACCCACGCTGCGCCTTCCAGTACGCAGTCGCCACTCCAGAACTTTACTGCCCCATCGGCCATCCGTTCTGCGAGCAATGTGCCCCGCCCACTGCCACTTAAGTTTGGCTATTCTTCGGGCTATGTCAGTTACTTTCGTTCTCCTGCGAATCTCCTCATTTCTGATTCGATCACGTAGGGACACTCCGAGCATAGCCCTCTTCATTGACCTTTAAGTGACTTTGAGCCTACTTATCAGGCCTATTGTGAGTGACCGCGTTTCAGTGCAAGTAATTAAATACTTTCGTCTTGAGACACTGCGGTATTTTGGACGAGAAGATATTACGTAGCTTCCCGAACGCTGCCCAACCGAGTCGGGTTCGACGATTGACCTCTTTCTCGAAGTTGGACTTAACTAGCTGGACAGTTTGTCCTAGGTATACATAATCGTCAACAACTTCGAGTGTAGATTCTCCGATGTTTACGGGAATGGGTGCTATATGGGAATTCGACATACATTTGTCTTGACCATATTCATTTTTAGATCCACTCTATCAGAAGCTCTACTGAGGTCATCGAGTATTGTACCGAGGTCCTCCATGGTCTCAGCCATGTCTACTATGTCGTCGGCAAACCGAAGGTGAGTGATATACTCGCCGTTTATGTTAATGCCTAGCCCGTTCCAGTCCAGAACCTTGAAGACATTCCTCCAATGCAGCAGTTAATAAATAATTAATTAATATTTTTGGGTCATTTTTTACACAGCACCGTCTAGTCCCAAACTAAACAGAGCTTGTACTATGGGTACTAAGCAATGGATATAGTTTTGCAAGCTGGCTCTGCCCAATAGACAGGTCTCTTGCGAAGACTTTGGGAGCCCTTGTTCTTCTCTATCGCGTCTTTAATACGTTCAGTATTAAATTGGTGTAGGTCACTTTTCAAGGACTTTGAGATGTGTCTATTGAGCTGCCGGTACTTAGACCCATCATATGAGGACTGCAGAATCATCTCGCGTCTTTCCGCCATGTGCTCGAGAGTGTGGTCGGAGAGCTTTTTGTTTCTATTTGTACGACGGGTCCTAAAGATCCTAGACCCCACCGTATGGACAGTTTCCACAAACCCATCGTTGTAATCGTCCACTGAGCTCCCTAGGCGTTCGAAACGATTCTGAAGTTCGAGCTGAAAGATCTCGGGGTTTTGGATTTGGATCGGTGCTGGACGGAGCGTAGACTTCATCAGTCGCCTCATACCAAACGGTGATCACTTCCGGTTTTGACCGCGTTGATCACAGAGACATCATTGAATATTTGCTTCTTCGTCGACATGATGAAGTCAATCTCATTTTATGTTACACCATCAGGGCCCAACCAGGTCCACTTCCTGTGGTCACGCATTCTGACGAATGAGTTCATCATATAGAGCACCTCTTTCTCCATAAAGTTGGCCAGTAGATGACCCCGCTGGTTCCGATATCCATATCCAAATTTCCCCACTCGCAGCTCATCATCGTAGCGCTTGCCCAGTTTCGCGTTGAATACTCCCATGACAACAGTGAAGTGAGTTCTAGAGCCATGCATGGCTCTGGAGATATCCTCATACATGGTCTCCACCTCATCGTCGGGGTGTTTCGAGCTTGGGGCGTATACCTGCGGCGGATACACTTTTATGTATACATTTCCAGGAATTTCCTTACTATAAAATAAATCACACAGGGTTTTCACAATCAAAATACCGGAAAAGTTTTATAAACAAAAGAAAGGTATTCATTGATAAAATAAAGTTACATGACAGCTTGACAGTTTATGCACAAGTACAGGTGGGCAATAATGGAACTCTTTGAGTCATTTATAACAAAAAGATCTTTGATCCACACCTGGCAAAGTATTTTTTTTTCTCAAGGCATGGCAATAATGATTAAAGTGACATGTAATTAATAAATACTATACTTAGTACTTCTACTTTAATAGTAGTAAACTTTAGTATTTCATTTGCCATAAGGAAGTGGTGATAGCCGACTTTGATTATAAACGACTCCTTAACAACGTTTTACTGCATAACATTGCCCAAAGTGATAACAAATTATTAAATTGACTGTTTTTCTGTGAAATCACGTATAAGCATCTATCATTATAAATCATTAATTAGTTTTCTTTAGTGAATTTGTCACAGTCATTCACCTACATTGCTCTTACACAAATCTTTCTATATTATGTAAGTAACGAAGATTGTACCATTTATAATTTGAAAAGAGTGTATCCATGGAGTTTCTTGCCGGCTCTTCTCCATAGTACCAATTTTTTGGAATCGTGCAACTAGTTTCTAAATTAACGCGCATAATGGCGTCCACAGAGGAGCGCCTCCGGCGGAAACCAAACTGGTTGTCAGCCAGATCCGGCTCCATCCTAGTCAGGTTCTGGACAAGGCGGTCTGCAATTACTCTCTCAAAGAGCTTAGGTGGGCAAGCACTAGTGTCCATCACTCAAGAACAAGTCTAAGGGCTTCTTTCACCATCTCAAAGTAAAGTCCAAAGTAAGCTACTCGCCGGTTAAAGTAGCAAGTAACTATATTACTAGTTTCACAATGTCCGAGTAGCGCTAACCGTCACATAAACTGGCATGTAACTTACTTGTTACTTCATCTGCCGACTAGTGAGGTTAATTGACGAGTAGGCATCACAGACTTGTATCGTGTAATCAATAAAAATGGATTTGTATTAATTGATTGAAGATCAAATAGTATAATTAAAACATTTTTTAACACGAAGAATTCCGAGAATTCGTGTTTTTAACGTTCGATCACAATGAATAAGACTTTTACGCTAGAATTTTACTCTAAAATGGTGCAATCCGAGTGTTATTGTGTATTTGAGCTAATTTCTTCAAGCAGACCAGCGAGAGAAAAAAATTGTAATTTAATAAGCATGTTTGACAAAAAAAAAATGTTTGTAATATCTTTATATTTTAACACCAGGGATACCAAAATATCCCGTTCTTCCAAATTAAAGTTAACACTTCTTAGGTACCTACCCCTTTTATCTTATTCATGTTTATTGTAGACTAATTAATAATATTAAAATTATCAAAACACAACAAAATTTAAAATAACACGCTTCGGCGCATCTTCTTGTAACAAACAATAGAAAACATTTTTGACGATTGACATCTGTGACTGTAGTGAAAGCGAAGTTGGAATGAACATTGAATGGTTTCATACATTCATTCAGTTAACCGTCGAGTTAGTACTCGGAGCTTTGTCTTCATTTATGAAACGGACAAAAGTTACTTGGGACTTTTACTCGCCAGTTAGCACTAATAGGAAAGTAACTAATCAACACTTTACTTTGGGATGGTGAAAGAAGCCCTAAGAGTAACAGAGTAAGTAAGTAAGTAAGAGGAACAGACAAACATGCAATCTTGTTTCTAGATTATATAACGTAGCATTAGATTACTTAACGTTTTTTAATTACATCAGCAATTTATCTTAGAATTAGTTTATATAGGTAAAAAAAACATGTGTTTTTTTATATTTATTTAATTAAAAAATATAACACGTCCTTTGCCTGAAGTGTATTCTTCTTTAGAAGTATTCTTCATAATTGGCGAAATGTGGGTGTACTATATACTTCTGCCTTCCCCTTCGGAGAAACACAGGCGTGATGTCATGTTATGTTATAACATGTCTTATTACCAGAGCCATAAGACTGATAGTTTCAGAAAAATCAAGGGTGAGCAATGTTGGGTTTGCAGGTAACTTTGCCAGGCTCTTTTATCACTTTTTTCAGATACTTTTCTATTTCAGGGTGCCAAATTCCAACATTCAAAGCGTTTGGTAGTAATAATAAATATAATGGCAAAGTTTGCTATGCGTTCCGTCTTATAATATTCCCAAAAACAAAAAAATAAGCAAAATTGTGACCAAAAGTTTCATGGTTAAAAACCTACTAGATTAAAAAAAAAAAAAAAAAAAAAAATCGTACTTACTGTGTGTGTAGTAGAAAGCTGTGAATTAGCTGTAGGTATATAAGTAGGTAAAAAATAATTGGCAGGTATATACTGACCTACCTACCGACATCATTTTATTTCGCTACATTTAGCTACTTATGTAGTACCTACCGGTTACCTGGTAGATACCTGTTAGTTAAAAATATCCCCAGTTTTATAATACAACATAGGTACAACCATTTCATGTAGGTAGGTACCTACCTATCTATACCTATTACCTAGCACAGATATTTTTTAATAAAAACGAGCGCTGCTGATTCTTACTTGTATTTGTCGTGTACATGCACACAGCACAATGCGTTTGTGTGTGCGCAGAGCTGCGGTGATGTGAGTGAGTATAAGCCGGCTAAAACGCGTTGCCTCCGATGCGCGACTCCGCGACTCGTACTCGCGCACTCGGTAGCATTTGCGGTTCCGCGTACGTACGGAGAGACGTAAGGGCTGTGGTGTGGGGAAGGGAAGACACGAAATCTATCTCGTAGCGCTGCTATGGTGGACTCTTAAAAAGAGGTACGAATTTAGCGAAATTCTAAGTAAGCCTTTGGAAAATAAACCGACCCGAATTAGCAGTCACAAGTGGGCGTTATATTCTTAAGAGCGCATCAAATTTCGCGTTTGTGCAAAAAATATACGCGACTTTTCCTTATTCTCAATACAATCAATACTCTTTCAGTTTTAAAACTCTCTACTTATAGTTTCTTTAAGACTCGGTTTTGGTTCGCTTCTAAGATACTTCGCTAGCTGGGGCTCAATTGCTCAACAATCAGGATTAAATCTAATCAATGATCACAAGACAAGACAAAAAATCCACACAGAACGAAAACAAAAAAGTTTTCTATCGCCAGGTTCCTATTAGAGTAGAGAAGACGCAAAAACCAAGATGCTAAGTTAATTGATAAATTGATACCGCAGGAAGTAATAAGGCAGGAACCAGTTGCGCGAACTATTTTCTATATACATAGATGTGTCCTCAGACAAGCATTCCCTCGCTTACCTTGCTATGTACGTTTATACCGGCTAGACTTTATAATTTACCTACGTGTTTACCTAGTTCCTATCTGAGAGTATGTAGGTCAGTTCTGTGTACTAACTCCTGTATTTATTTACCATGGTTATTTACAACAGACAACCCTCATCGCGTAACACATAAATAACAACTATATTCATTGTGCGTTGTATGGTTTTTTTTCGTGAAGACGAGTTGTTTAAACATAGGGTGCAATGAACATTGAAAAACTGTCAGAATAAGATGGCGAGTGTGTTTTACTGACTTTATTCCATTTGGCACATATTAGATAAGTTTCGCCATCCATTGATCCTGCTTTCTAATGTCCTAGTCATGAAGGCATCTTCATGAGAATTGAGAATCCTTGAATACAAATGCTCTATCCAAGCTTTGTTTTCCCAACATTTTCCTGTTTCCCAGATCATCCAGCAGGCGTAGCATGACCGCTGTAGACAAAGATTATGTCGACGGAAGAATAGACAAAATGACGTATTGTAGAAAGATTTCTTCCGTCCGTAGCATGCTGATGTCAATAATGAAGAAAAGAAACGTTTCTATACTTCGATCGACACATGTCTACAGCGTCGAGTATGACGAACATATTGTCTCTACTTTTGACAGTTAGGGGTAGACATGTTTCTCTTCAAATAGAAGAAATTAGTCTACATCTCATGAGACCTAGACAAAATTATTCTTTAGTTTTATTAGGACTAGATTCTTGTTAAATTGGTTTCATTGGAGTTTTTGAACAACAATAATAACATGTCGGGTTCCTATCGTCGCTATCTCCTTAGTTATTATCAAAAACTAGCCTTTGCCCGCGTGTAATTCGTAATAAGTATCGAATGACTATCGTGCATCCTTCGGCAACTGTGTCTTCCCGGGATAAAAAGGTTTCCTTTATATTAATGCACACCCTATGGTCTACGTGCTAATCTTCATCCAAATCCGTTTGAACATGATTGAAGGACAAAGAAACAAACATCCATACTTTTGCATTTATAATATTAGTAGGATTACATATAAGAAAATTTGCTGAATATGCCCGCGGCTTCTTCGGCTTATCACAGAAAGCCTTATCGCGCATCCCTCGGGAACTGTTTATTTTCTCGGTACAAAAAGTAGATAGAGTATACTTTATTGTTTGCACGTCATAAAAATATTAATTTACTTTGTAATAGTGATGCGACTCGAGTCCACTTTTACTCGAGTGACATCGAAAAATAACGTAGGTACTCGAGTGAAAAAAATATCGACTCGAGTTCACTCGGACTCGATTCACTCGCCAATCACTCACCAAAAAACGTAATGTTATTTGGTTTTATAATTATTATTAAGACTGGCGATGTATTGAAATAAAACTTCAAACTTGTCGTTTTATTAAGCCTCAACTTATTGACAAAATGAAAAAATGATGAATTCAAGTATTATGACAGGTGACTCGTTAGAGGCGAGTGATCGAGTGACTCGTGAACCACTCGAGTGACTTGACGGTTCGATCACTCGAGTAGTACTCGAGTAAAATTGTAAAATGACTCGAATGACACGAGTGGTAAAATCGGACTCGAGTCCCATCACTACTTTGTAAAACGCATCCTTCGACCTTGACATTCATGACTTCAAAATGCGTATTGTTGTTGCTTTGAATTACGTACAAAATGTTTCTAAACTTATTCGATTCACCTTTTTTCTAGATAACGAAACGTAATAATATGGTAGGATTTGGTAGAATTTGTACGGCACTAGCTACGTTCTCGTTGCTATGGAAAAAGATCTGTCACTTTGTCTACGTAGAAACCCGAGTCGACGGGTCGCCTCATGCTCGAGAAGAAGAGATATCTTGACGTATAGAAAGAGCTTTATCTACTCTTGGAAGAATAGACATAGAATTGGTCATGCTACGCCTACAGGAATTCAAAATAAATTAAAAATACTGTTTATCGTTTAAGTTGGTTTTTAGAGTAAACGGAGGAAAATGGGCTGCTGTAGTGGCGGATATTGTAAACGGACATGCAATTACTTACCCGAGTTTGCGATCTTCCCACGCATTATTGATTCTAGTCTAGGCTTAGACGAGATACCTATCAAGCGATGGAAACATGAACATTGTTGAGAAAACATACTCAAGCAAGCAAGCAATCTCAAGGCTAAATTAGTAACACAAACGTCATAGTATACACAAAGTTTAGATCTAGAATAGAACACACAATATGAATGAAGGACGACTAGTCCGAAATAGGCATATTATTTCTAGCAACTAAGTTCCCGACCAATCAGTACTTCAGTAGGATATTTATATACAAGTCATTTACATACATTCAATCTACAGTCGGTATGTAACAAATACAGTCCATATAATGATGGTACTGCTGCCTACATGACAATTAATATTCAAAACGTGTACGATAAAAGTTTCACTTTTCATGCATATGCGAATCGAGATGAATTAATATAAGATTACGGTGTATTGAAGAACATTTTTGATAACACTTCAGTTTCATAACCGAATGTTTTGTCGGAGTGTAACTAAACGAAATGTGTGTCTGTTATTCAAGCGAATAAAATCCTGACCGTTTGAATCAATTGGAACATTTGGAACGAATGATCGGTTGAATAAGTGACGACTAACAATGTCAGTGTTATTTTATTTATTCTGAACTGAGGTGTGATATCCCCCATAAAAGCTTGGTGAGACCTATGTCCAGCAGTGGACGTCTTTCGGCTGAAATGATGATGATGATGAAGGATGATGATTAACTGATGTGAAAGGAAAAACATGTCATCCTATTTCCTATGTGTTGGTGAAGGAAAGCAAATTTTGCATTGGACCTGAACTTTTTATCTCTTACATGGTTGCCATTTAAGTTCAAATAGGTACATATTAAATCTGTTTATCGAATTCCACTGCTCGGCATAAGTTTTCATTAGTACTTTTCAACTAGGTACCAATCGTAAGTCACAAGGGAATCTTCCTTTTGAGGTTTCGCTAAAATAAAAAGTTGGTTGACCCATCTCTATTTGCTTGATATCAATGATTGTTTTAAATTATTGCTTGATATATTAAGAGAATAATAATCAAGCAAAAATAGCTTATAGAGCTAGGTTTTTTATAAGCATTATTCAGTAGATATATTGTGATTATTGTTGCGAAAGATATTCCGATCAATATACAACGCGAAATGGAGTTACAATTAGCAAAAAACGCAAGATTTATTTTTATAAAAAAATACAATCCTACCTACTGTATCACCCTTCACACTTCTTGCTCGTATTCTATACATCATCGCCACTTGAGGTCTCCCTCGGTTGTCAATATTGTGTCTGTCAATACTCTTGTTGACAGACATAATAAAACATTCAATCGTTCACATCCGCTCGCGATTTTATGCACTTGTGGTAAGACTGGTTTTAGTATCTCGCTTGGAAATAAGCGAAAATGTTTGCAAAATGACTTGCACTTGACTAACCTATGTTAATATTCATGTTGAATAGATATAAGACTATATCTGATCTGGGTTTGAGCGGCGAAAGCAATACATCCCGTCATCTTCCAGGGCTGAGAACAGCGGGTTGGCTTTGTTACTCATCGCTGACCATCACGATTCTGAAAAATTTGCAAGCTAATTATTTGACTAGGATATCCATATCCTTAGAAGTTTAGAACGTAAACGGGTTCTTACAGACCATAGATTAACCTGTAGAAGTGTAGAGGCGCTGTCGTAATCCATCTGATTTGTTTGAAATAAATTCCGATAATCTTCGACTAGACATAACGCTACTATTGGCTCGGGTAATGCAACACGCGGGCGTCGCATTGCGCGAACCAATGGAAAGACGCCAAAGCGCATTCCTATTGGTTTATTTTATATTTATCTATGCATATTAATAGAACAGTTACTTGATTGGACTGACTTAGTAGCCTCGACATTGAAATACAACTCCTAAGTCCCATCGTGAATTTACTTGCTAGTTTTCTGCGATCACTTTTCTACAAACTAACAGCCCAAAGGATGTACCTCCTATAGCTTTCTTCCACCTTCCCATATCCGGCTTCAATTTTAATCAACGCTAGCATTCGCAGTCGTTTCACGCGTCCCTGTCATAACATCGGAACAGCTGTCACTGCCATTTCCTGACCACGTCCACTCTAGCACACCGCATGCAAATTGTCCACCAATATTGGTGCCAATTAACAACTACGAGGCTAGTGCGTTGCGAACTGAATCTCGACGCTTTTATTTTGTTACCACATAACTCTGAACCTAAATCGAACGAAATTAGACCTTAATGTTTAGGTGCAAGGTTTATAATTGTGTAGTAAATGAGACCTACACGAATGCTAAGCTTTAAGATGCGGTTTTTAATGGGTTTGTTGAACTCCCTGCTTCGATCTTCCGTGTTCATCCGATCCACTGATAAATTAGAGCCAAATCCTGGATTAGTTACTCAAACTCCTTTTAAAGAAGAAAAAACTTTATTGTAATTTAGCTGCATGCAACACGTTATAAAAAAATGTACACACTATTGTTAGGCGTATGAATGCAAGACATCAATCCCAATTATTCGGTGCCTGCGTTCATTGTATACCAGTTTTATAATCTTTTGTTTTATGGCACGCTTATTATGAATGGACAAGATCTAGATATGAACACGACAGCCAGATACAGTATTGATAAAATCTATACTATAATAAAATTGTAAAGGTCGAAAAGTCTGTACATTGAGTTTTTTTTCGCGAAAACCGGCTAGGGGGACTAGAAATAATTAGTAATAAATATACATTTATTCATTTCAGTGGCACCCTAATTCTACATACAGGTTCACTTTATTACAACAACTCACGGTCGTTTACAATCCATTCGACATCACTTCGAAAAATATTTTTAACCAGCAGTGCTTCTGCGGCTTTGCCCGCATAAAAAGTTATGACTTGACCCGTATAATGTAACCCTTCGTAGAAAAATACATATTTTTTGAAGAGTATTTGTGTCAAGCCTGACCCCAGGAAGATTTTTCATAGAAACTTTAACACCACTTTTTACCCCCGTTGAGTTTAATTTACGAAAAATTCAAAAACACGTACCTAATTCATTAATTGCTTTAAAGATTATTTGTACTTTGTACCGAGTTTAGACTCAATCCAGCCACGCAATAATATTCTCCCATACAAAATTTACAACCCTTTTGCACACTCTTTTAGGAGCAATTTTGGAAAAACAAAAGATAGGAGTTTCATTATTTACTTTAATGATTATTTTCCCCAAGTTTTTAGTGAAACGATCCAAGAGATTTTTTTTTCATAGAAACTAATACCTTACGGTCAAAATATCCAAAAATCCGTTCTTGGGTGCTTACGTTACAAAAGGAACCAGATACTGTCCAAATTTCATGTTTCTAGCTTGAGTAGTTTCGGCTCTGCGTTGATGAACATCTGTCAGTCAAGACATCTGTCTTTATAAGTATAGATAGATTAACAAAAATAAAAATTACCTATGATGAATTTAGTTTAAATAATTCGGGCTGACGTAAACCCTGTCACTAAATACACATTTTTCTTCCAGATGAAATTCTCTCGATGCCAGACAAGCATAAATTCGACTCACGAACCTACGTGAAGCCGAAGAAACGAGTGCATCGGCCCAGCATCCAGAACATAGTGGAAGCTGTGTCCAACCCTCCGTCGATGTCACCCATCCCGTCCCTCAATACAAACCATCAGTCGACCAACCTGTCGGCCAACAAGTACCTGACGTATAATAAATATAATAACCCGTTGGGTCCTATCAGTCCGATGTTGAGGCTAAAGACGTTCAATGTGGATACGAATACGGAGAACAGCAATGCGATCAAAGAGTACGCGATGAAGAGAAGGAGCTTGGTGCAGGATGAGGATCCACAGGTGAGTCAGACAAAGTTTATCATCGATTATGCTTGCAAGCATGCTTTACGATTGCACCTTTTGGCCAACAGTTGGATTGTCTGACGAATTTTGGTGTCGATTCTCTTGTTTACAAACAAAACTTTTAAACTATCGCTCTCTTTTACTAATAGTATATACAAGAAAGGGCTGCCAACAATTTTAGAGCTGTCAAATTAGTCGGAATAAAAATTTACATACAAGTTTAGTCGTGATCTCGGAACATGCCGACTAAAATACAAAATGTACACGTAAACTAATTTGACGGCACTAAAATTGTAGCCATACCTTTCTTGTATCTACTGTTAGTAAAAGAGAGCGATAGTTTAAAATAAGTTTAGTTCGTGATTAAGAGAATTGACACCATTACCGTGTCAAAATAACTGGTTTTCTGTCGTACCAATACATCGTGGGCAATTTTTTGTTGTCGGATGAATCTGGCCGCTAAGTCTTTCTTTTCAAAAAA
Source organism: Asteroscopus sphinx (assembly GCA_949699075.1). NCBI lineage: Eukaryota > Metazoa > Arthropoda > Insecta > Lepidoptera > Noctuidae > Asteroscopus > Asteroscopus sphinx. Next base: position 15,839,894 of record OX453020.1, read on the forward strand.
CGTAGCTCCAAAAAACATGAGGAACATGACAACAAGCTTTTAGAAAAGCTATAAACTTTATAAAATTGAAATCTTTGGTAAGCGTACGTATCAAGGTTTCAGTAGAAACTTATATTCCCATTTCCAAGCTCTAGAAAAAAAAAATTGTCATTTAAGTAAGTGACCATCATCCAGCTCAATTTTATGGCTCTAAACGTAAAGCATGAGGTTTTTTACCTTCAAAGAAGAAACTAATGCAATTTGTGATTGTGATTCCCTTACACGTCTGAAGTTCGGCTTTAAGCAACAGAGCCGTTAAATTCGTAATGTTGCCCTTGAAAGTTCTTAATGATCCTGAAATACCAAAACAAATTGAGTCTGAAGCTTTACTCCCGACTGCTCCCTGATTCAGAACCACACGATAACCAGTTGTCGAACGATTCGGTTTGTTATATCATTTTCTCTCGTTGCGTGAACCATCAGACGAAACGAGATAACAAACCGAATCGGTCGACAACTGGTTATCTTAAGGTTCTGAATCGGGGAGCTGATACCAGCTCTGAACCAAATCGAGCTAATGTCAATTCCTAGAAAAATGGAGTACGAATTGACACTAACTCGAATTCAAATTTGATTGATACAGAATTCTATTCAATCGGTAGTAAGACCGTAGGTCTACTCGCGTTTTACGAACGACAAACGAAGTACGAATTTTCGTTCCGACTGATACTTACATAATAAAGATAGGCACATAAAAAAGGCACACTTAAGATAGACTACGGTTCATAGTCGTATACAATTTACCGGAGATGAGAAAAACAAACGTCAAAACACGATCATCGCATGCGATAAGGGAACGATGGTTGACCGGAGTAGCAAATGTGCGATGAATCGTACGATTTATCGAATATCGTCGAACGGGAGTAGACCCCCTGTTTTCCATTTTTCAAACCTCTTATTTATTTACGTCTGCTTCCAATCTAAACTCATATAAAAACACAATGATGTCTGCTTTCCGGCCGACTTCATTCACTAATCTACTTGAATTCGCAATCTATACTTAGGTATAACGGTTTTAATTTGAATCTTCATCAGTGGACCTCGATTGTCGGCCGTGACAGTGAACTTGCATAATAAATGAGATCACGGCTGGCTGAGAATCATAGTACACACACTAACGACAATTTTAAAAATGCAGATGTGTGTTGTATTCATGGAATAAGTGAGCCTCGCCAAATGTGTCCTTGGATGAAATTGAAGTGTAAATCATGTATAGGCGTCGTATTTTTAGGGTTCCGTACCCAAAGGGTGCCAAACGGGACCCTATTACTCTCGCTACGCTGTCCGTCCGTCCGTCTGTCACAGGGCTGTATCTTTGTAACAGTAATAGATAACCAGTTGAAATTTTCACAGACTATGTGTTACTAGGATGTTAAATAATAAATAAATAAATACTATGATGCCTATCACGACAAATACTAAAAATAAAAAAAGTCTAAAACCAAAGGGGGTCCCCATGTAAGAAACCTCAAAAAACATGCATTGTTTTCAACGTTTTTGTTCCTGCTCTATCTTAAAGCGGTAATACATACCAGCGACAAACTTGATCAGATAATAGTGCATAGTGCATATTAAGTAGTGTAGCAACAAATACTTAAAATAGGACAAACAGACATATGTCGTGGTTCCTGCGTAAGAATGAGATGCAAAAATTCATATTTCGCGCATATGGTGCGTTGATGTCTTTTGATGACCTCTCGTAAATTAAATCAGTTTCTATGGGGTATCAGGTCCATGGGTGATATGGAACCCTTACTGCGCGAGTCCGACTCGCACTTGGCGGGTTTTTTATCAACTGGCAGATTTGTGGGCTTTTCTTTATTTAAATTCTCAATGGCAATATTGTTTGCTTCAAAGGATAACAATAAGAGCTGTTTACACGCACAATGCTATACATTGTGTTCTAAGATATATGCATATAAAGAAATAAGTCCCAAACCCATCATGGTTCCAAGTTCCAACCCATCTTTTGATGTTAAAAGCCTATAAAATATTCTACTTCGTTCATGCCTTAAAATTGATGACCGTATTTAATGTAGGTACCTACCTGTTTCACGGTTGATTAAGAGTAACTGCGCTCAAAGCCAGCTTAAAAATAGAATGAAATCATTAAACGATTTCGTAAAAGCGTAACTCTGAAATGTCAGCTCACCTAGTGTTATTGTTTTGTGAATTACAATTTGGGTTAAATTAATTAATTTATTTATTTAAATTTATTTATTCGAGTAACATAGACTCATAGTGTTAGTAACAGATTGCTTAGAAACTATGTTAGTATGCACATTTTTGTTACCGTTCCTGAGAACACTACCGCAAGGTCATAGGTCCAGCTGAAACCTTGCAGCAGTGGTTCAGAAACACACAGTCTAGCCTGCTAGCTAGCGTCATTAGGATGCTGTTGTTGCTGGCCCGAACCCTACGGAAAGCTCAGCTTAAAGCTCAGTTGAAAGAAAAATCTAACAGTTTGAAGCACAGGTTTGAAGTATAAAAAATATCCATTGTCTAGTACCCATAACACAAGCTCTGCTTAGTTTGGGACTAGATGGTGCTGTGTAAAAAAATTTCCCAAAAATATTTATTTATTTATTTATCTCTAAAAATACTGGGAATATTTTGTGTTTTTACTAACCTAAGTTGAATCGAAGTCGCTTTGTGTGGTTTCCGAAACATTCCCAGGCAATGATACTCAAAAATTACGCATTCAGAAATAGGCGCGACGCGAGAGGCTATTCTGCATTTAAGCCTTAAAATTTTAGGGCCATCTATGTATACCTACACATTACATGATAAATATTACAAATCTTCTTCATGAATTTCGACACACGTCAAACCTGATTACAATCTGGATGATAAATATTAGCCTATTACACTAACCTATTATAAAATGTTATACCTTTATCATATTGCGACAAACGCATAAAAGAATCGCCTCGATACAGATCACTACACACAGCATCGCTTACAAAACGCTGAAGCAGACAAGCACGTTTTGTTGCTGCATTTTCCACCTATTATTTTGCTTACGGCAAAAAAAGGAACTAAATTAAAAAGTACTGAATTTGACATATCGTTGACATTTGTCTTTGAAAACAGCGCCACCATGCACTGCAAGATATATTGGGAAAAAGAATGCTCTGTAATCGATGTTGAAACTAACAAGTGGCAACATTGACTCATTGTATAAATAATAAGCTCAGTCACAGCTGGTCACAGCTGTGTAAATAGACCAAGCATGTTATGGAGTACGTGATCAAAAAGTTTTTATAATGTTCAATAACAATGGACTTTTTAAAGTAATAAGAACGTATGTAACTTCCATTATTTGTAAATGAAAGATTGAATGAAGAGGTTGAAGAAGGTTCCAAGATTCTCGTCATCAATAATGAAGAATAATCATCTGATTCGATTTCCTATACAAAAATCATAACACCCAACTATAGGCCTACAGACTACAGTTTGTAGTCAGCAGGGGCTCTAAATGCAATAACTTCCTTTACTTTATTCAACAGTGAGGGCCGCAAATAGTGCATGGAATTATGTAAAGAGCTTTTAGTTTAGATTGACTTGTATACCAAGAAGTAAATTTACATAAACGAAGAAAAAAGTCTTGATAATAAGCAATTTACAAGCATGTCGTCGTGAAATGTTAATGAGGGTAATGTCATTCAAATAGAGTAATAAAGTACACGTGTACTGAGCCAGTGCTGACATGCACGTATTTACAATTTATATACATAGCTGCACTTGCCGCGTTCAGTCTGTGGATGGGTGACCGTTTCGTTACACATCGAGACCCCTCCGTGCCTCGGAGAGCACGTTAAGCTGTCGGTCCCGGTTGTCATACAAATATCTATGGCAGTCGTTACGGGTAGTCAGAAGCCTGAAAGTCTGACAACTGGTCTAACCTCCGAATGTCAATATTACCCAGTGATTGGGTTGCGGGGGTCTGATGGCAGTCGCTCCGTGTAAAATACTGATGTTCAGCCGCATCTGGCTAGACTGGAAGCCGACCCCAATATAATTGGGAAAAGGCTCGGAGGATGATGAGGAACTGCTGTGTATATGCGTGAACTTGAAAAGTTTTTAACAGGGGCTAGCCTTGAGAGGAGTTTGAAAAGCGCTGCTAAGTAATGTTTAGTAAATAGATAGCTGTCTCATAGCTTTTGAATCACACAGACTAGAACATGCCAAAAGAATGATCAGAGGCGCATTTAGATACATCATGCGTAATATATTCTCAATAGAAATGTTTTTCTATAAAGCATCCCGTTCTAGATACATCTTATTAGCCAGCAAATGTCCACTGCTGAACTTGTCTTTCCCAATGACCGATTTCATGAAAATAATAGGGAATATTATTAATTGATTCATCTCCAGTTTCTGGAAGGCTGATCAATTTGATCTATTTTCAAATCTAATGTCACCTTCTGTGATTGGCCGGCGAAAATGTTAACAACCAATCACATCGCTTGACCTGAGATTTGACAGTCGCTTAGTTAATTTTTGCGTTGATCAGCCTTCCAGAAACTTGGTGTCAGACATTTAGACTTGGCAGAAGGATTCACCTTCAATGCTTCTATTCACATAAATGAGGTTACCGACGACCTGGAGTGGTCTGGATGCGTAAGGCGGAGGACCGAGTATTGTGACGCAACTTGGCAGAGGCCTATTTCCAGCAGTGGACTGTGATAGAGTTGATGAGGACGCCTCTGCACATTCTCTCGGGAATTGTCCCAAAAGCAAAAAGACGACTAGGGTATGGACGCTAGTCTTTTACGACACCCACGGCCCAAGGGTGCAGAGGGTTGTATGGGACAAGCCTTTGCCGGGAATCAAACTTTTCTTTGCCACAAGTCAAACACGAAACCATTGACATTGCACTTTGCGTGTTTATGTTATACGTCCTACAATAGCAATCATATCTGAGTACTAATCTGACACAGGCTTTCAAATTGAGGTCGATAGCCGATATATAACTAAGCGACCTAGGTTTAGCCTGCGGCCTACATAATTCGACCTGCTTAATGGACTCTACACACTGACACTGCGGTTGCGTTTGTCCGGATTTAAGCCGACTGTCTATCGTCTTGGCCACGCTAACACGCTATTAATCTAGGATCAAAGACGGGCTTAACTTACGACCAAAATTAATATTCTATCTATCGACGAATATTCTATCTTTTGACGACGTCTGTGGTCTAGTGGTTCGAGGGTCGGACTGCTGATCACGAGGTCGTGGGTTCGATTCCCACAGGACACAAATATTTGTGTGATGAACATAAGTGTTTGTGTTGGTCTGGGTGTTTATTATGTATCATAAGTATGTATTTACAAAAAAAATAGTATATATGTATTATATCCATTGTCTAGTACCCATAGCACAAGCTCTGCTTAGTTTGGGACTAGATGGTATTGTGTAAAAATGTCCCAAAAATATTTATTTATTTATTTATCCACGATTTGCCCTACAAGATTTAGAAATTTGACATACTTTGTATGAAGCTTATGTCAAATTTCTATCTCTGGTAGGGCAAATAGTGTGTAGATAGGATATTATTAATTTTGGCCGTTAGATAACGTCATTGGCTACAAACAAGAAACTAGTGGCATTTTGTGGCTCAAACATTGGTTTAATTAAAAGTAGTAGGTACTAGCTAAGCGGTCCAAAAGGTAAGTAGGTAATCGCTTTCATATTTCAACCAGAAAAATGTCACGAGTCATGAAAAAGTTACTTTTTAGAGTTCCGTACTCACAGGCTGCCAACAGCAGGACCCTATCACTAAGCCTACGCGTCGCGCCGTCTATCCCTACGTACTTCTATCTGTCACAGGGCCAGGGCTGTATCTGCCTTTATCATGGCAAATACTAGAAATAATAAAAAGTCTAAACCCAAAATGTGTGCTGATATCCGTATCGCTGATTTCGCTCAGTTATTCTAGAACGATATCGCAACCCAGATGTCAAAATGACCCAGAGCCAGTGACTAGAGAAGATCCATCACTGGATTAAAGAAAAAAAACGGTCAATTGTATTGTATTCTAGAATAACTGAGCGAAAACGACATGCCGATATGATATCACGCAACAAACCCGGTGAACTTGATCCGCCCGCGCCATTTCGACGTATAATATCTGTTAGACCCACAATGAAAGTGACAGTAACGGTCCAAGCTATAATGTCTAATGAAGCTCACTTTAATCGTTTTGACCATATTCTATCTAGGAAATCTAACGGTATATCCGTCTAGTGATTGACATGTAACAGTTTAATAATTTCTTAGGTTTTCGCGATCACTACACATTATAATAAAACAAAGTTTAACCGGATTAAATCGCGTATATTATTTAAATTGGTTTTCCTGACGTTTCGAAAGCTTTGCAGCATTTCAGTAACAGTTTGTAACAGTTTCTAATATACACACCGGCACAATTAGCGGAACAGAAAAAAAAGTGAGACTATGAGATAATAACGCATATATTTGACGAAAATGTAATTAGACACAAAATAACAAATTGATTAACATCTTTTAACAACGACTTTGAAAAGTCTATTTTTTATTGAAAAATAAAGAAATTTGAAATAAGTGAAATTTTTAGATGATTATGAACCATCACAAAAAATAAAAAAAAGTAAGCATTAAATGGTTTAACAATAAAATTAAAGCAAAATTGATTACGGTTTCCATTCGTCTGGGCATGCTACAGATTATGTTATCGATGATTTCTTGAGGCAACCGCTCCCACTCCTCAAGTAATGCGTTTCCAAGTTCATTCAGATTGTTGGGGGGTGGCATTCTGGATTTAACCCTTCTTTTTAGCAAGTCCCAGACATGCTCTATCGGATTCATATCGGGGGAATTTGCTGGCCACTGCATCACCGGTATACCTACGTGGCTCAGATATGCCTGTACCGATTGTGCACTATGAGCACGAGCATTATCTTGCATTAGAATAAAGTCGTCACCAATAAATGGGGCAAATGGTACAACATGTTCTTCTAAAATGTCTCTGATGTATCGATCTGCTGTCATGGTCCCTCCTGTGACTATCACTAACTCCGTGCGAGCTCCCAAACATATCCCTCCCCAAACCATAACCGAGCCGCCACCATAAGCCACTGTGTGTTCAAAATTAGACTGTATGTGGCGTTCTCCTTTGCGTCTCCATATTCGCTGTCTCCCATCGATCTGTTTTAAAAGAACTCTGCACTCATCAGTAAAGAGAACCTGCTGCCATTCGTTCAAATCCCAATGACGATGTTCTCGCGCATAGCTTAATCGGTTTACGCGGTGACGTCTCTCAAGTTTTGGGCCTTTGGCAGGTATATACGACCCTAAACCAACTTCTTCAAATCTCCTGCGAACTGTACGCTCACTTACTCGTACTCCTCGAACGTCTTCCAGTTCATTTCGAGCTTGTACAGCCGTTAATCGCGTATTCCTACGAACTCCAAGTTGTAAAAAACTGTCATCTCGCCTCGATGTACATCTTTTTCTACCTTGACCCCTCCTCCTCACAAGAGAATTAGACGATCTGTACCGCTGGATGCTGCGATGAATCGTTGATACTGGTCGATGAAGCCTTAAAGCAATCGATCTGTAGGTATGGCCATTTCTTCTCATTTCATCAGCCCTAATGATTTCCAGTGATGTTAAGTCAGGCATAATAAAGAGCTTTTAATAAACAAAATTGCCTATAGAATAACAAATTTATAAAAAACCATTAAGTGCAATTTTTCAAAAAAATTACAATTACGTAGATATTACTCGAACAAGTTGACAGAACGTATTGTTCGGGAAAATAAAACAAATGAATGAAAAAAGTGTATTTCATCTAATTTTCTATTTTCAAATTTGACAATAAATTAAGAAAATATCATAACTGGCCAGTTCCTCAAGTAAAAGATTTTAAAATCCTGCTTTTTTTGTGTTCCGCTAGTTGTGCCGGTGTGTATATATTTGGGTTCTGTTAATAACTTATGGATTCATGACCATGCTCATGACCTTGTTATTATAACGTAGGCACTTTCGTAATTAGAATTATATACAAAGTGTATAATAAGGCTGGGCTTGTTTCATGACGTAGCAATGTATCACAAAATGATTCGAATTCAACTTAATCAACATTTTTGTACCGAGCTTGTATTTTGTGGTCACACCTATTTATATTTATAGTACCTATTGCCTAGTGTTTATTGGATGCGGAAGGCAGAAGACCAAGTGTTATGGCGCAGCTTGGGAAAGGCCTATGTCCAGCAGTGGACTGCGATAGGCTGAGATGTTGATAATGATAGTACCTGTTGCATACCTAAATTAAAAATCTACTTAGTTCATCAAATAACGGAAATTGAGACATAATGGATTTTCTATAGTTTCACGGCCGCCGGTGGCTTTACGCCCATTGCTGGGTGTAACCTAATTTCAAAAACAAGAAACAAAAATACTGGAATCCGATATTACCCTAAAAATATTTTTATGATCAGTATTCATAAAAAAAACCTTCAATATCGTAATCCTCCCATCTAAAGATAGCAGGGAAGATTCCAACATTAATAAAATAAGTGCATTCTTGAATCGCGTGACGTAATCCTATGACGTACAATGTCGTGTCTTGCGAAAATATAGCATAGCGGAAAGTAAATTACGTAAGTGTGAACAGATCACAAACAAATTTAGTCTCTATTATTGTGAGACAAACCGTGTTTATTTACATTATTATCAAGGTTTTGCCTTGTATACTATAAACAATGTGTTATAAAAAATGTAAACTTACTTTTTAGTACAGATTTGAGTTTGTCATATTGTATGTCTTCATTTATTGTGTTCAAGCCATTTTCCGAATACCGAATTCTTCGAGTATGATATTATTATATGAAGTTTCTTGTTTAACGCGACTGTCTTATAACAATAATTATAGCTTAAACATATATACATAATCAGTCAATTACTGTCTCACTGCTGGGCATTGGCCTCTTCTCAGAATAAGAACGATTCAGGCCTCAGCCTAGCACGCTAGCTTACTGCAGATTGGTGGGCTACACACACAGCATCGAGAACTTTACGGAGCATTCTCAGGTGTGCTGGTTTCCTTAAGGCGTTTTCCTTCACCGTTAAAAAACACAACTCATATTCAACAAAATAAAAGTTGCTTCTTATAAATCCTGCAGGAAAAAGTAACCAAGGTGATTTTTTTACTGCCTCGTTGATCAAAGAGTTCGCACTTACCTACTTGCCTTTCTGTACTTCTTAGCCCGAGCATTATTGTGTAATCTGCTAGAGCGAAATAACATAGTGTTATCAGAAGCAGCCTGCGGTTTTGAATTGTGTCCACAGACCAGTAAGCTTCTTTACGCCGATAAGCCGGACACCCCTGGTCAACAAGCATATACAATAGCACTGCATATCATACGCCCCGCCGCCAATCGAGACGTTCACTCCGTCAGCGAGCGGCACCAATCATACCACCGAACTTTTGAGCCGACCAATCATAACGCGCCGTCCGCCCCCTGTCCCCCGCCAACATTTTACATCTGTGTTCTCATGCAAAACATTGTTTATGCGGCGTCTTGAGGCTTACTGGTCTGTGATTGTGTCAAAGTCATGGCAAAAGGCTCATCATCATCAACAAGGAAAACTTAATCTTGAACATCTTTTATACATTGCAGCTGGAAGACCTGGACGTGACCCTAGCATTGGAGGTATCAGGCCGGTCGTCGATGGACCATGCGCCTTCAAAGCCCATCAACATTGACTTGTCGCAGCCTGCCCACAATCTGCACAACACATTTAACAAGTTAGTATATTACTCATTATCATCGTTGTCACATGTAATGATTGTCCCTATCTGATCGCACCATGCTGCATGGTACGTGCGGTTTTCATGTGGCTGGAGAAAGCTTCCGTATCCTCAAAGGCATGGAGCAATAAACTCTATAGAGACGTAGACTTAATCATATCAGTTGATGTCAATTCTGCCAATTTCAATTTTCGATAGACAAAACGCGCTCCTATTGACTCAGAAAATGCCACGTGTGGGCGTGACATTGTCCAAGCCAATAGTAGCGCGCCCAAGCGCTCGTCTTCTGTTATTTATCTGTGCGAATAAGTAGAACAGTTTTGGAATTGGACAGCCCGTAATTCATCTCTATAGGGTTTAATGCTTGATCCTAAAAGGCCGCCAAGAGATTTGTATTTTTTTTACTGCGAAAACCGCCAATCCGTTTGCCAAGTAATGATGGCATGCCAAAGTTCCCACACTACCATTTATTTATGTGGCCTATAAGGTTTCTTATGTCCGGCTTTGGACATCTCAAGTATGGATAATGTATGTGAGAAAGAGGAATAAGAGTAATCTAGACGCTTCCGACTGCACTGCGCCTATTTATAAGGCCTCTATGGCTTCCTTACCGCACGTGCAAATAAAATCGAATACAAGACACCTTTTTAAATCCACCTGTAGCTCAGTGCAAACAGTGGGCTTGGGCTCAACCCTAAGCCTCCATTCGCATTGTACTTTCAATATCGCTTTAGAATAGCAAACTCGCTCTCATACTTACCTGGTCTATAAAGAAACAATGATACTATACACACAAACATGAACTGCTCGATACAATTGAAGTGCGGATCTAAAAATAATTAGCGGCGACAGGCGAGTGATACTGTATTGTGAATTGAGGCTAAATATGTTACATCACTAATGAGCGCAAGTATTATTATGTACTAGTGGTTTGCCCTCGCGTTACTATCTTCTAGAATTAAACAGGCACATGGAAGCCTCGAATAGGCGCATTCCAAAAATATTTCACTTTTCTTTTATTTTAAGGACACGAGCTTTTTTCTATTTTAATAATAATTTAATAATTTATTTATTCACATAAAATCAGTTCTTGTTGTATTTCCTACCTCTTTGCTTTTCTGCCCTCTTAAGTCTACTTAGCTGCTGCTTTTGTTTAGAATTTTAACTTGGTTTTCTGCTTACCTCCAAGGTAACAAATGATAAACATAATACATACACGTTTTCTTAAACCAAATATTTCCAGAAAGTATAATAGCCTCAATCGCATCCAAAATTATTTTGTAACAGATAATTACAGCTTAAGTTCCAAATGTTCACAATCATAAATATCTCCCCTCTTAATAAGATAAGATAAGATAAGATAAAGTTTATTTTTCAAAAACAGTACATTTTTTACAAATATAAGACTTAATTTTAGGATAATGTACACAAAAGTATTAGCATTTGAGGCCGAACTAGGCATAGCCTGTATTTCAGCCCTCAACGCCGATCCCCTTGAACTACAAATAAATAAGAAAGACATATTTTTATTAATCTCGTGAGATTAGATGTACTACAATAAAATTTAAGATGAGGAAAAAATTAAAATAAATACTATTGATTAAAAAGAGATTACATGGTAGATTGGTAGATTTGGTAGGTGTGCAGAATGTCCTCTCTTTGTGTTATGAACGTGTGCATGTGCGAGTGTGAGAGGGTGTGTGAGGTTGTGGTGCATGTGTGATTGTTATATTTTCGTTAGTTTTAAAGTTTAAATTATAGATAGATTATTTTGTTTAAGATTGTATATAAATATGTAAATAGTAATGTAAATATAGTTTATATTGGTATCTGTAGCAATTCTTCTGTCTCATCGTACGTAAGTCTCTGAAGATATTCACTTACTTTAATTTTGCAAGATTTCTTAGTTAGCGGGTATATGTTGAGAGTTTTATTGATCTTGTTGTAGATGTAGGGGCCAATAAAGGGAATAAATCTGTTACTAAATTTAGTTTTGAACTGGATTGGTTGTGGGCAGACCAAATGTTTTGTGCGTTTATTTAAGATCTGTGGGTCGTAGATTAGCTTCTTATGTTGCATAGCTATCACATTTAGAAGAAATAACTGTCTAACGGTTAGGACTTCACAGAATTCGTAAAGCAGCGTGGTAGGAAACAATATCGGGTTGAAGGTGCAAACCTTCAGAATGGCACGCTGGGCAACTTCAACAGGTTTAATAATGGTTTTAAGGGATCCTCCCCAAGACGATATGCAGTAAGTGATGAGGGACTGGCAGAGAGCGAAGTATATTCGCTTCAGTACAAGGGGTTCGGCGACGTATCGGAGAGTCTTAAAGACGTATATCAATTTCCTGATCCTGCCACATAGGATCTTAATGTGTTCTTTGAAGTTGAGGTTGTTGTCTAACGTAACGCCTAGGTATTTTATTGTTTTAACTTGTTCTAATTTAGGACAAGAGCAGTTCTCTTTGGAGACACATTCGTGTGATATAATATTATTCCGAGCAAAATAGAGTTCTGTGATTGACCGAATACTGAAGCAAATATACTTGGTTTTATCCACATTTAATGTTAATATATTGCCCTCAAGCCAATCCTTCACGGCATCAAAACCAGATTGGGCAGCATCAAAGACCTCTTCCCATGTATCAGCAGAGAAAGCGAGAGCAGTATCATCTGCAAAAGAGAGAATTTTGCCATGGGGAAGCTTAAGATTCGTGAGATCGTTTATATATACGAGAAATAGAGTAGGCCCTAAGATACTGCCTTGTGGAACCCCGTGTGTAACTGGAAGGTATCCACTATTGAAGCTACCAATCCGCACACTCTGAAGCCTCCCGGTTAGGTAATTTTCGAAAAGTTTTAATTGTGTACCTCTGATCCCTAGTATTTCTAGCTTGTTGAGTAAGATCGGGACAGAAATCGTATCAAAAGCCTTGGCCAAGTCAAGGAAAACTGTAAGGCATTTCTTTTTTTTGTCAAGATTATTGCTAACGAAATTAATTAAAGCATTAACAGCTTGATCTGTAGATTTACCTTCACGAAAACCGTATTGGTTTGTTGAAAACAGGTTTTTAGTTTCCAGATACCCCACTAGTCTCGTATTAATTATTCTTTCTAAAAGTTTAGATAGTGATGGGAGTATTGAAATTGGCCTGTAGTTGATGATACGACTTCTGTCACCGCTCTTATGAATAGGGCACACTTCAGATTTTTTTAAACTGTCGGGGAAAACACCATGCTGAAGGCAAGAGTTGAATATGAAAGTAAGAGGAGGAACTAAAAACTTTTTATATGTTTTTAAGAAAGAGCTGCTTATTTTGTCATAACCAGCAGCACAATCTGTTTTTAGGTTTACAATGAGACGTTCCACCTCCTCTTCATTTGTACTCTCTAAAACAAACGAATTTAGTTGTGTGACAGTGGGAGAGCTGTTTCTCAAATCCGTACATAATTTGGCCGCCATTTTTTGTTCGACCTCATCAGCTAGTGACTTGCCCACATTTACAAAATAGCTGTTTATTTCATTTAGTGATAATAAAGGAGAAGTAGACAGTGACATGAGCTCATTTGGGTGGTTTGTATTTTTGGTAGTATTTGTGATTTCTTTTATTACTTTCCATAATCTCTTGCTATCTTTTTGCGCCGCTTGCATTAATTCTTTCTCGTAGGCTCGTTTGACTTTTTTTAGTATACTGTTGCAAAAATTTCTATAGCGCGTGTAGGTTGTTTTTAGTGTTTGATTGTCTGGGGAGCGCTTAGATTTATGGTGTAGTTTATCTCTATTTTTCATGCAGCGTAGTAAGCCTTGTGTAATCCACGGCTTTATTATTTTCTTTCGTCTTGATAGGGTTATTACTTTAGTATTGTTTTCAATGACTTTCTGTAGACTTTCGGTGAGATATTTCAAACAAAAGTGAGGACTGGGTGAGTCATAAATAGGATTAAGGTCAATATGTAGAATATCATGTTTTAAGCTTTCAGCGTCAACCTTTTTTATGGATGTTAGAGAGAATTGAATAGTCTTCTTAAAGTTAATATTTAGCAAAACTGGATAATGGTCAGTCAAGGTTGTGTTAGGAACGATGGTAATAGCAGAGCTTTTAGTTTTTAGTAGAGCATGGTCAATACATTTCCCACTTTCACTCCGTGTTATAAGTGTATGCGCTGGGAGGAGGCCATGGGTAGCAGCAAGTGTCAGGTAACGTTCACCGGTTGCATCTATTTTGTTATGGTTAATTGCAATATTTATATCCCCCATGACTATAATATTCTCAAAGTTAGAATATTTCGCTAGTACTTCGTTTAGAGATTGTAAGAATGGGTCTAAGTTATGAAAAGAGGGTGAGCGGTACAGAGCAATTATTGCCATATTATTATCTATAGTGGCCACTAAACAGTTACATTCTTCGAATTTTGGTTCTTTTACTGTTAGCCTAATGTTTTCTCTATAGTAAATTACCACTCCGTCATTTTGTATAGGATTTTTTTTTGTTGCTTTAAAACGAAAGCCACTTAGATTGGGAATTACTGATGTGCATGATAGCCAGCATTCAGTGACTATAATTATGTCGCAGTCTATTTTAAGTCTAGCTAGTAATACTTCAAAGCCTGGCATATTGCAGTTGATGCTGCGTATATTTTGCGTTAGCAATAGGAGGTGATCCGACGACGGGGTTATAAGTTTGTGGCACTCATCAATATCAGCATTTAGCGCCTGTGAAACAGTCACCTGATCAATGTCTTCCGACAATTCGTTTAGGTTACCAAATGTAATTGATTAAGGTAATTTCTTCATAATATATTTTCTTCACCATAATTGGTGCCGCACTGTATGAGTAACGATATAAAATGTAAAAGCTCTTAACGTGGAAGAATATGCAAGCTGCGCAAAAATAGTAATAATGAAGTGGTTGTAAACATCGCAGAACTTCAATGCGACAGAAGAGGCATAGGAAGGAATCTCTACAGAATATTGTAATTGGTGTCTTTGAGATAACAGAGACCACTCTCACTATTGGGTTTTTTTCGAAAAAGTATTTTTTAGAAGTCCTGAGTATATAGGGTTGTGTGTAATATATAACTGAACGAGTAGGAATTGTGTATAGTGTGCATGAGGTTTGTGTTAATAATTGTTTATGTAAATTGTGATTACGGTACTCTTGTAATGTTGGCATTGTGTAGGTTTGTGATATAACTTGCAGTTTAATTTCGTATTCGTGCTTGTCATTGTATTGTATTTTGAAGTTTGTGTAATAGAGCATCATAATAGGAGAGTAAACATGCAATAGAAATGTATTTAGTAAATTATAACTAAGCTTAAGTAATATTAGTCATTCCGAATTTTTCAACTTATCTAGATCCAGTTCATTTACTATGCGAATTTGGGAAGCATCTACATTTTTCTTGACGTACACTATACCATTTGAAGTCCAGCAAAATGTATATGCGTAGTTCTTCTTAAACATCCTTGCTTGGTAGTACAACTTCTGTGTCTTTTGCGTTAACGTTTCGGAAATATATATTGGTTTGAATGGGTTTTCAGGATTTATGTGTGTCGTGTTCAACTTATTTCCTTTTGTTTTGGCCTTGTTGAAGTTTTTTACCCCTCGTAGGACACTGTCCTTCGTTAAGACAGTGGTAAACTCAACAATAACAGGATAAGAGCCATCTTTTGACGGAATTCTATAAATGTCCCTTAT
This sequence comes from Asteroscopus sphinx, assembly GCA_949699075.1. NCBI lineage: Eukaryota > Metazoa > Arthropoda > Insecta > Lepidoptera > Noctuidae > Asteroscopus > Asteroscopus sphinx. Next base: position 15,855,428 of record OX453020.1, read on the forward strand.
TGTGGAGCAATCAATTTTGAGATCCAGTACTTTCCCAATTTTAATGACGTCATTGCACAGATTATCTTTCGTTTCTCCGTATGTTTTTGGTAGGTTTCGTATTTCGATTCCAGTTCCGCGAGACTTTCGCTCCTGTAACTCCAGTCTTTCTTCCAGTAGTTTGATATTTTTCTTATCTTCTTGCCTCTCTGACTCGAGGGCCGATATTTTTAACAAGAACTCGTCATATTTTTTTGACATCAATTCAACGCTCCTGCGTAATTCGACGTTTTGAGAATTGACTTCTTTCATCGTGGTATTTAATTCCTGGAACCGCATATCCTGTTCTTTAGAAAATGTGGTAAACATCTCCTTTATCACGGTCGGGAAATCACTTTCATTTTCATCAAATTTACGTTTCTTTCGCTCTGTAACATTTGCCGTAAGTGAGTGAAGATCCGGTGCCGATTCGCAATGTTGCAGAGAGATATCACTTGTTGACGAGCTCAAAGTTATAGTTGAAAGTTTCTTATTGATTATCGGTGTCGATGGGGATGATGAGGCGGGAGGTGTCCGGTTTAGTGGCATTATGATTGATTCTTAGTCCAAGCTAGTTACCAGGAGAGTATAAAATTGTCACAGCTCAATATGCACTGGAATACGTACGACAGACGTCAATACAGATGAGTGGTAAAATATTGGAGTACTAGGAGGGCATACAGGTGGCAGTGGCACGTCGATTATAAGATTGTCACAAGCTCGAATTTGAATTTCATTAGGATGTCGACGGACGTCAATACAGATGAGTAGTAAAATATTGAAGTACCAGGAGCGCATACACAGAACGGAGGTGGCAGTGGCACGTCGCCGCGTCGGCGTCGCTGAGTAGGTGGAGCTTATATGAGCAAGCGAGATGGAAGCACGTGCGCGTACCTTCTTGTGACGTCGCCGGTGAAGGGCGGGCTGCCGCGCAGGTAGATAGCAGGATAGCGCAACAGGATGGTCGTACGCGAGAGTAATTTGTACTCCTATGAGTTATGCACTCCTATTTTTTACTTTGAATTTAAGTGGTTAAAAAAGCAAAATTAATAAGAATTAAATAACTGTATGATGACTTAAAACACGTCTGCTCGTATTCGAGATCCAGGGGGAAGGGAGTGATAGTGATATAATACGCCCAAGATGAGTGTATTTTACCTTGGCCTAAACAAAAGCTTTGGCTCCTCATTAATTACCTTGCATGACTTAGCATTCTCTCTAGTATAGAAAGGGAAAGTAGGAAAGGCGGATCGAAAGAAAGCGCGAATCCGTTTTTTTGTTCCTATAGAACTGTGGAAGACGAGTGAGTTGTTACTTTTACTTTTGATATTATGAAAATGGATAATAGTCTTGATGAAGTATTGTACAATTTACTTGAGAATTAACGTCTGATTGGACAGTTGTGTAAACAAAGGGTGTTACAATATCTGGTAGTCTCTCTTTAGAAGTCCAAAATATGACATAAACATTATAGGATTTATACATTGAATCATCTTCATTTCAATATCAACAAGCTTGTAGGCGAAAACTTTAAACACATGTAATTTACAAACCCTTCATCAACTGCCTATCGCAGTCCACTGCTGGACATAGGCCTCTCCTAAGGTACGCTCCACACTCGTTCCTCTGCCTTCTGCATCCAATCTACTTTTAGTTCCCAGCTACTTTTAGTTTGGTCGTTGGTCCACCCATAATAAAACTTACTACTTTTCTTATGAGATTCCATTTCATTATCATCCTATTCCATGCCTTGTATAAATAAAAAGAGTTAGGGCTAAGAAGAATTTATTTTATTGGTTTAAACTCACTAAATGTGTGTAATGTGTGTGCAAAACATGAATGATCATATATTTAAGTTTATAACACCTTTTTATACCATGTTTTATGCAAATAAATATATTATATTCTATTCTATTCTCTCTGTGGATGTGTCAAGACTCACAGACTTGTAGCAAAATTATCGGTTGGTCACTGTTGAATTTGTTTTGCATGTTTAAACAATGGTTCAATGTTGACTTCTATGACAATCACCTGAACCATTTTGCTTTCTGTCCTTTATGCAACTAACATTTGTAGAACAGTTGACTCCAATCATCTTTACCTTGTATTAATGCCTATATTTTTAACCATCGTCCAAAACTGGATGGTACAATTTACAAAATTGCATGATGTTTATCCAGGTGGATATACCATTTATACCTCAATGTGGCGCAAGCGCAGAGGTGGTGTTACGGTGTTACTTCTGCACAGAATCTGGCGCTGCACTGTTTTAGGTTAAAAGCTTACGTTCTTCTGCCGGGAGCGTCCGTTTGTTGTGCAGATGTTGCTGCTTGGGGATATTTTGGCTTGGGTTCAGATTCTCGCTTTGTTGTAAAAGCCTTATACTTATTTGAGGATACTCGGATGTTATTCTGATATAATAACCCTGGTTTTGGGACAACATTAGCTTATACTGTAACAGGATCTTTCAAACAATTTTTTGGCTTCGAATTATTCGGTCCTCGTACTCCTCGTTCATATTGTTTCGATTCTCGATAGCATCCAAATTTCCTCAAATAAGGATTTAACGTTAATTTATGTCGTCAAATTATAAGCCGCGTACAGATTATTTGCAACACAACACGCAATGCAATATTTTCCATACATTCTAATGTTAATAAAAAATAAATAAAATAAAATTTATCGAAATGTTTGTTATGTTTTGATTTTATTGTGCGCAACAAGTCCCGTAAATATAGTTCAATTAAAATAAAATGTGTTCGCAGACACTTTAAATACAACCGCACACACTCTACGTGCATTCGCAGTGCGCGCGTAGTGATCCGTCGATTGTTTGTTTTTTAACGTACAATGAGTGCGCGCATCGAAGGCGCGCAATAAGCTTTGGACGGTCATTTGTGACGACGTCGCGCGCCATTGTTCCGTATGTTTTGACAATCCGTCTTATCGGCAACTATGTAGGTACGTACCACGCAATGAATTAGCTGTAATGTCAAAATGAAGATTGTTTGTGTTTGTTGTGATTGTATCATACACAATTACCCCACAGGTCTCATGCGAACAACTATCTGAAATATACTTGCCATGGTATGCGCGAGGAAGACTGCCAGGAATGGACGTTCGTAGTAGAAACGCGCAACGTGCGTGCGGAATTGCGGACCGTCCATAGATGTTCGCGTTGCATTACATGTTGTGTTGCAAATAATCTGTACGCGGCTTTAGCCAATTATGGGGTTGTCATTTGAAAACTTAACTAAAATTAACAAAACCTTGTCATCTTCCAGAGGTCTAACAAACATCATGAATGAGCGTCCAAGCCTCAACATGTACCAGAGCGGAGAGTCTCTAATGCGCATGTCTCCACCTAGCCTCGTGTCTTCCCTCCTAATGGAAAGTTCCGGAACTTTCAACGTGGAGTCTATGGACAGTCGGAAGTCTATGCCTTCGCATAAGGACTCAGGTAATTACTATTACCATAATTTTAATATCCTAAAGTATGCTTGAGTCAGCTTCTAGTCTATCCAGATGTAGCTTTATATCAGTATTTTACACAGACCTACATCTTCGTGTCGATGGTATAATATGTAAGAGTAATCTCTTGGGTAGGAAGGTCGCATAATTACTGGTATCCTCGTCGTCGACAGCGTCTGTCAGCAGCGTATGACACTGTCAACATCAAGAGGCTACTGGCAAAACTGACATATATGGTTTCATTCAGATACTAAGTGAACTGCTACGAAATAGACGCTACCGAGTACTCTTAAACACAGACCTATTATCCCGCTGTTACTAGACCTTATCGACCTCATCGTCATCTTGTGCAATAAAATAATAATAATAATATATAATAATAATCAGTAATAGTAGTATAGTTATTATATTTATAATCAGTAGTTATCAGAACGATCCAACTTTCTGATTGCCTACACATTTGTTCGGAACTATCACCCAAGGCTTACCACCAACTTTCTAGACCGATTGATTTACACAGTAGCCATGTATCCTCGAGTCCTTCAACGCTAAACGCTGTATTAGCTAATGTTACGTATTACAGAATGCAACTATAGTCTACTTTACTTATGTTATGCATTCAGGGTTCAGCGTTACACAATCATCCGTCAAGTTACCGCCTGACTGAATACCACAGTACTCACATAACCTGTATCTGTATGGATAAGGAAGTTAACTGTGGGTGTTATAAACTATTGATACTCATGATATTGAATGACCCAGTGATGGATCCGTTTTCTATGCCGGATGGCGAATAGTTAGGTTCGAATCTCAAATAGGTGCCGAAATTTTCATGGTCTTTAAATATAGTTATAAGATTTGTGAGCCGCATTTTGGCTAATTTCGGCAATCGCGTCGCGTAAATGTCATTTGGGACATAATAGTAACGCATTTATTTCATGACTTTCAGGGTTACCAATGTCAGGGCGTGACAGCATCGACCCGATGATGACCAGTATGACGCTCAGTATCCTCGACGAAAAAGACATGAGCACCAGCTTCCTCTCACAAACCACATATCCGGACAACGATAGCCTCATGGACTCCCTGCCACCCAGCCTCGTCAGCTCCCTCAACTCTTCCTACGTCGTCCCTAATGTCTCCAAACCCAAAGACAGCACAGACTCCAACATATTCAGCTCAGCGACCTTCACACATCTTGAGCAATCAGAAAGACTCCTTTCCGCCAGACCACGCTGCCATCTCTACAACAGCTTCACGAAGCGAGAATCAGCCATACGAAACTCCGAAAGCTACACAAAGTCCCGCGAAGAAGCGTGCCAAATAGACACAGGAAAAATTCTAAACGAAAATTCTGATAAGAAAGACTCGTCGAAAACTGTACCCAAACCAACCCCTGAAATGGCTGAAACGATCACTTTACACTACTCTAATAACAGGTTCAGAAGAAATAATGACGCTGAGAAAGAAAACTTCGAAACCGACGATACGTTCTACAAAGATATGGGGCTTCCAATACCAGAAGATACGGGAAAGAACAGTCTTAACGTAACACTAGGCAAGCAAGAGTTAAACGAAATAATCCAGGCTCGGCAGAAGCTATCATTGGCTAGAAAAGCATTGCCTACAGAACCTGACAAAGCTATACCTACCCAGAGTGAAACTTCACCGATCAAGACTATTCATTTACCGAACCAAACTATAACTGTGCCCCGACAGAGTATGGCGAATGCCTCAGAATTGTTATCAAGGCGAAGAGCGTTAAACTCTAATGGTTTCGACAGGCAAGAAGAACCGACTAGGGATACTCCAAAAAGAAATGCTACGTTTAGGAAAGTATCGCCAAAACCGAGCACTAATATGGATGCAACGGTTGTTTACGTGAAGTCTGACGATACTCAGATTATAGATATTAATTCGGCAACCCTTAATCTAATTGATGTTGGTGAGAGAATGGAACAGCAAGATCGGGTATGTATTTATTTCACCTCCCTTTTCGATTTTTTAAACTATTCAGATGTTTCTTGTCAACTACAATAAATTGTCCATACTGTCCTCTACTTCTTAGAGAATACTAATTGAATAGGATACGTAGTGTGAAAGAGATATAACAATAGCACTATGATGGTTCTGTATTTATGTGGTGAATGGGTCTGTGAGCCTACAATAAAGGCGTTGCTTAAGGCTTTCATCATCATCATTTCAGCCGAAAGACGTCCACTGCTGGACATAGGCCTCCCCCAAAGGGGGAATAACCCATAATCGCCACGCTTGGTAGGTGGGTTGGCGACCGCAGTTGGTTGGTTAAATACTCAGAGAACGCTGCTGCCCATCCTCTGGTGAATCCCCAGAATTGTGGCCGAGCGGAGAACGCATTTTTGGAAAGTTATTGTTTATCATTGAAAATTTCACGTCGTATTTGATGGGACGTTGTTTTTATTATTTATTTAAAGTAATTTAATGATCTTCGTTGATTGGTTGTTTGGCGCCGACTCATAATTAGTTATTTTTCGCTTTTCAGTTTCTGTTTTCGTCGGTTCAATTTTTTGTTAAAAAGTTTATTTTTTATTTTTTTTGTGGCTAAAATCTGACTCCAGGTCTAGTCCTAGAGCCATTATGTTGTAGTGTCTAGAACTACATTTATGTGTGCAAGTTTCAACAGAATCGGTTAACAGGTAAGAATTCAGTGGGTGAACAAACACTCATCCCCTGTTTTACTACCCTTAGGGGTGGATTTTGATTTTGAAATTTAAATGGGACCAACTTCGAGATAACCCTATCCATTAAAAAAAGAATCATCAAAATCGGACCACTCTGTAAAAAGTTATGCGTGGTCATAATACATAAAAAAAAAAAAAAATACGCGTCGAATTGAGAACCTCCTCCTTTTTTTTGTCGGTTAATAAATGAATTATTGTGGTGAATTATGTATTATGGATTAATTTGACCCTATTACTCTCTCTATACCTGCAGGAATGGGGGTCTCAAGAGCGAGCGATGGTGGGTTCAAGCGAGAGTACAGACACGGGAACGTTCAGCTCGTCCAGCCCGCCCGACAGCGTGCCCGACACTGCGCCTACGCATGACCCACGTGAGTACAATACTTTGAATATAAACATATATGTACGCTTGTTAAAGTTACAAGAAATCATTGGGTATAAGAGGGTAGGCCATGAAAAACCGTATGATACATCGATCATACACTCCATAGACGCCTGATAACAGGCGACCGATTACTGTCAACACATTTGACTAATAGCTCCGAAGGTCAATTCTCGTACAGTTATTCTATCTCACGAAGGCGTGTTGGACTTTGTTGTGTGTAGATACAGTGTACCAAACCATCATAGATACCAAACCGTAATAGGGTCAAGGTTGTGTGTGTGTAGATGTAGTGCACATGCATATTGTTTCTGTGTGCGTAAGCTCACTAAAGTGGCAGTGGGCAGGTCATACAATCAGAAGCAGAATAGAGAAATGGGCCAAAGACGTTGAAGAATGGTACCCGAGAGAGGGGAAACGGAAAAGACGTAGACCGGCACGTAAATGGGAAGATGACCTGAAAACATCAGCAGGTGCGCCATGGAGAAGGGAAGCTCACGACCGTGAAATGTGGAGGGATCTGTGGGAGGCCTATGATGGAAAGCAAAACAAACAGATTACCGATGTCGACAATACATAATATTTAATGTAAAATAGTTAACTAGTTTGTTAATAAAGGCTATTTGAATTGAATTGAATTAACTGTCAGGAGATTGAGATTTAAAGCATTGAGTTTAGTTAGGAACTATATTTTAAACGATTTTTATTACGAAAATTGGCCTTCTGATATAGGTAGCCACTAGAGATGCGCCGAATATTCGTTTGGTATTCGGTATTCGGCGTATTCGGCATCTTTTCCACTATTTGTATTCGGCCGAATTATTCGGTTTTGTTGCCGAATTTATTCGGTTCAAGCATTTCTATTTTCTTGGTTAGATAGAACTAAAAGACAAAACTTCTTATGTAAGATTTATGTTACATTATAAGTCAAAGAAAACATATTTATTTCTTAACCAGTAGTTAAGTTAAATAGTTAGCCTATACTAAAATAAAAAATAAATAAAAATAAATGTTGATTTAATGTTGAATAGTCAACATTTATTTTAAACCTCAAAACAATATTTATTTTTAAACTTTAAATTAATATTTATTTTAAACCTCAATCAAATCCACATTTATTTTTAAAACTTATATCAACATTTATTTTTAAACATCAAACCAACGTTTTTTTTAACAATGTAATAGTAAACCGAATAATTCGGCCGAATATTCGGTTCGGTAAAGGTTAAACCGAATAATATTCGGTATTCGGTTATTCGGTGAAACCACTATTCGGCGCATCTCTAGTAGCCACAATTCGCCACTCGAAAATTTCGAAACAGTTTCGACCACTTCTGTAAGCCGTAAATACTTTCTTGTTAATGAACAACAAATAGCTGCCTTGGTAGAGCCACTCGGATTGCAGTACCGCTTTCTCGTGCCTCGGCTGGTTGACAGAATTAATTGTACGCATTATATTCAACAATAGGCGTCTATTGGGCTGTATGATCGATGGTGTAATACAAGCAAGGTATGGGAGACCTATGTCCATCGGTGGCATGATGTCGTTCACACTGGTATGCATTGACGCTTTTGGACGCTTTATTTTAGGGATAAGGGATCAAACAACGGTAAAGGATTTCCCAAAAGCCATATTCTCATGGGCATAAATTAAAAACAGTTGCGTTTATTTGGGAGCTATTCAGATCAATATTCGTATCGTTTTACAACGGATCATTTTGGTCATCAAAGCGATGCCTATTTCGAGCCTGTTAGGGAAGAACATTGTACACACCAAATAGTATGTTGAAAATTTTAAACCTTATTACTTTGAACCTTTTTTTATAGTACAGGATGGCGAAACGAGCTAAAGGCCCACCTGGTGTTAAGCGGTCACCTTTGCTCATAACAAATGCAATACCATCCAGGCCTTGCCTAAATGGTACCGCAAAGTTAGCTAAACTGAGACATGAAGATGAAAAGTCTCAAACTTCAAAACTTTCGAGAAAGAACATTTTAAAATACTGAATATTTATTTTATTCAGAAAACGGTCTAAAATTAAAAGTAATGAGGTTTAAAATCCTCAACATAGTATTTGACGCTTACGACGTTCTTCCTGAACAGTGTCGATATGCTTAAAACACCGCTATAAGGTTCACATTCCCACATTGCAGGCTCACAAATCGCCTCAACACCGCTAATGTCATTACGGAAAGGAACAAAGAACGACCTACTAAATTTACACAACAATACAATATCACCTATTTACGACATGGTCGATGATAAGTCCTACACAGTCACTAAGGCCCCGAGCACAATCTCTTCGGGAATGGAGCGCACTTACGATATGCACAAAACTACTATCATAAATAGTGCGACGATGGTGAAGAAAACGTCGGCTAAAAGAGATATTTTGACGGGGAAGACGAGCCCCGAGAAGAAAATGTTCGCGCCCAGTGTCATGCCCAAACCGCTGAGTAGAGCTTATTCTACTACTAACCGTAAGTGTTGAAAAGATTTACCCCAGTTTCTGAAAGGCTGATCAATTTGATCTGTTGTCAAATCTCATGTCAGCTCCTGTGATTGGCCGGTAAAAATGTTAACAACCAATCACAACGCTTGACCTGAGATTTGTCAGCTGATTAGTAAATTTTTGCGTTGACCAGCCTTTCGGAAACTGGGGTAAGTGGTTTACAGATCTTTAAGAGCATACCCACCGCAAGCATTCGCGTAATCATCCTCCTGTCCTTATCCCAATTTATTTGGGGTCGGCGCAGCATGTATTTTTCTTCCATACATCTCTATCGCGTGAAATGTAAAACTTCTAAATTCGTTGTTGAGCACTCGGACGAATAAAAAAGGCGGGCGGAATCTCGCTAAGAAAAGATTGAAGCACTTAATTTTTTCCTAAACCCATATAATTTCGACAGCATTTTAACACACCAGACATATATCGTTATTTTATTTCTGACACTACGACAATGACTACCGTCACACGAGATTTGTTGCGTAATCGTGGCTTTTTGTCTTACTTTGGGTGTGAATGTGTGCGTGCCAGCCCGTACTTTTAAGCGAGCCGTCTTACTATGGGTGCTTCACTTATTGCTTAGCGAGATTCCGTTTTTATTCGTCCATGGTTGAGCATAACATAACAATAGTGCGCCAGCTTAGCGTAATGGATGACCGAGGAGCATTCGCTTTAGTTATTGATTGACATTGAGCATCACTTGTCACAAACTGCGAACATTACAAACTGCGAGCATTCGTGCGTGTAATTTTTTTTATTGATTGATTGATCTTCTTATTGTGTCAATGGTTCAATCAACTTAATAAAAAAATCACATTCAAATTCACGGTTACTTTATTGGACTTAAAATATTAACAAAATCATCATCATCATTCATCATTTCAGCCGAAAGACGTCCACTGCTGGACATAGGCCTCCCCCAAGCATCGCCACAACGACCGGTCCTGTGCCTTCCGCATCCAGCGGATTCCCGCGACCTTCACCAGGTCGTCGGTCCACCTTGTGGGGGGCCTGCCCACGCTGCGCCTTCCAGTACGCGGTCGCCACTCCAGAACTTTACTGCCCCATCGGCCATCCGTTCTGCGAGCAATGTGCCCCGCCCACTGCCACTTAAGTTTGGCAATTCTTCGGGCTATGTCGGTTACTTTCGTTCTCCTGCGAATCTCCTCATTTCTGATTCGATCACGCAGGGACACTCCGAGCATAGCCCTCTCCATTGCCCTTTGAGTGACTTTGAGCCTTCTTATGAGGCCCATTGTGAGCGACCACGTTTCAGTACCGTAAGTAATTACTGGCAACACACACTGGTCAAAGACTTTCGTCTTGAGACACTGCGGTATTTTGGACGAGAAGATATTGCGTAGCTTCCCGAACGCTGCCCAACCGAGTCGGATTCGACGATTGACCTCTTTCTCGAAGTTGGACTTACCTAGCTGGACAGTTTGTCCTAGGTATACATAATCGTCAACAACTTCGAGTGTAGATTCTCCGATGTTTACGGGAATGGGTGCTATATGGGAATTCGACATAACCTTTGTCTTGTCCATATTCATCTTAAGACCCACTCTATCAGAAGCTCTACTGAGGTCATCGAGCATTGTACCGAGGTCCTCCATGGTCTCAGCCATGACTACTATGTCGTCGGCAAACCGAAGGTGAGTGATGTACTCGCCGTTTATGTTAATGCCTAGCCCCTTCCAGTCCAGAACCTTGAAGACATCCTCCAATGCAGCAGTGAACAGTTTCGGAGAGATCACATCTCCCTGTCTCACACCTCGCTGCAGAAGGATAGGTTTCGAGGCTTGGTCCTGTAATCGGACTGACATAGTGGCGTTTTCATACAAAGACTTTAACACTTCGATGTACCGATAGTCAATCTGGCACCGTTGAAGAGACTGTAGTACCGCCCAAGTCTCGATCGAATCGAAGGCTTTCTCGTAGTCCACAAACGCTAAACAAAGAGGCAAGTTATACTCTTCGGTCTTCTGTATAACCTGCCGCAGCGTATGTATGTGGTCTACGGTGCTAAAGCCTTTTCGGAAACCGGCTTGTTCGGGAGGCTGGAAGTCGTCAAACCTGCGCGAAAGACGGTTCGTAATGACTCTCGAAAACAGCTTGTAGACATGGCTCAGAAGTGAGATGGGCCTATAATTCTTCAGTAGAGCATTATCGCCCTTTTTGAAGAAGAGTACCACCACACCTCTGCTCCATGCCTGTGGCGTTCTTCCCTCGAGAATGACGGAATCAAACAGCTTCTGAAGGGCCTTAAGGATCGGTTTTCCACCCGCCTTCAGGAGTTCGGCCGTAATTCCGTCATCACCCGGTGCCTTGTTGTTTTTGAGCTGCTTCAGAGCCATCCTAATCTCGTACAGGCTGACGTCCGGGATATCTTCGGTATTATATATTTCACTATTAACAAAATAGTGAAATATATAGTGTATTGTTCTTTTTAGGGTTCCGAACCCAAAAGGTGCCAACGGAATCCGATAATATCACTATGCCCAAACCATAATAGGTCCATCCGTCTGTTTGTCTGTCACAGAGCTATTTCTTTATAACCGTAATAGGTAGCCAGTTGAAATTTTCAGTGTATCGCATATTCTACTATGTAAAAATAATAAACAATAATAAAAAGTCTGAACCCAAAGGAGTTAACACGGACATGTGTGGTGATACGGAACCCTTAGTGCGCGAGCCTGAATCACACTTAGCCGCACTTTTTTATCACATAAAATCATGTCACTATATTTTAACATAAATTTTTTCAACATTTATTTTATTTTTCGTCATCTTTTATATTTAATTTTAGCATCATACGGTTCTTTGGCCCCACCGACAGCTGTGCCAAGGAAAACAGGCTTACCAACGTCTAAACTTAGGCAATACAGCTCACATAGGGAACTAAGCAGGATACCTCGTAAGTAAAAGTATCATAACATAATATTTACAAATTATTTTTACCCATTGTTTACTGATGTGTTGATTCATGAATACATATTATATTTTCATGCACAAAGTGACATAAAATTTTACAATACTTAAAATATACTAGTCACTGCCGGATTTAGAGGTCTGGAGGCCTCGGGGCAACAAAAGAGTGGAAGGGCCTTTATTGTGAAACCGATTATAGATTCTTTTATTGTTTAAAAAATATATAAATATAATAGGAAACAAGAATTATCTGAAATTAAATTTTAGCGTTAACGAACAGAACCTTCCGAGCTTTCCCGAAGTAAATTGAAAGTTCAATGCTCAGGAAAGAAAGCTTTGATAGACGGTTTTGTCCCATCGTGGTTCGAAGCCTATTTTTTTAATTTTCGTTTTTGAAAATGAGCGCTTTCCACTGCAATTTGATATCATCAAAACCAAATACATTCTCAATGCAATTTTAAGGTTTGGGAATGTAGCTCTGAAATTTTGATCTACGAGAATTTGGTAATAAAATAGTTCCAAAGATTGGTCTTTTCCATAGTCCTTTTTGTATTCCGAAGTCTCTATTGTGGGGGCCCCTCTTTTGTGAAGGCCCCGGGACTGTAGCCCGGGTTGCCCTCCCCTAAATCCGGCCCTGATGCTAGTGTATCCAATATTAGTATAACGGGTGTAAAAAACCCATCACCAAGCCGAAAAGCACGTATTCTATCCATCATTACGACGACTTTTTTGTACTAGGCCTTACCTAGGAACCGACTGGTTATGGAGATATTGAGGGTCAAAGTAACAACTATTGGCGGTATTTACACAGGGCGGCGCGCTGGGGCTCGGGGTGCCACGCTTACCTTCCACGTTCAACACAGCCACACTAACCTTGGCACCACAGAAATAGATAGATAGAATGGTTGTAATCACAATTTTACTTGCGAATCATGCGTGGCAACTTTCGGAAAAACCACGCCTCCCATGTTGACGTCATTTTCAAAAAATTAAAAAATTCGTTAAAACATTAACTTTAATCAAATTTACTTTCGCCCGTTGCGTTGTGGCGCAACTTGGGAGAGGCCTATGTCCAGCAGTGGACTGCGATAGGCTGAGTTGATTGATTGATTGAAATTTACTTTACAGCTTTTGTTTCTGCAGTTAGAAACAGCGCAATAAGGCATTTTTGCGGGTTTTTGTTACTGTATTTACAGAAACAAGTCAAGGCGTACTGAGAAAGGTTTTGAAATGCCCTGCACTATGGTGCAGAGTGGTGTTGGCACGCGCGCCCCGCCACTTTTCCATTCTATCTATCTATTTCTGTGCTACGCACAGTCATTTGCACGCGTTATATTGCGGGCTACTGATAACAGCTATTTTTAATACTTAGAACAGTCGTGTCCCAGAAATTGTTTTATGCACATTTTTACTTGGTTTGATGTACAGTACAGTATGCCTAGAATTCGGCTACGTGATGGTTTTTTTAATCCCAGTATATTTACTTGGTTCAGCCAAAAACAGAAATTTTCGTATCACAAGCAATGTAATTTTCTGTTAAAAAAAAAGAACCAGAAAAGATATAAAATAAGTACTTAAAGACCGCCCAACGAGACATATCTATTTACTTATATCTAGATAAACGGATAACGACGCATCTACATTATCTATGTGCAATCATACAAACTTACAAGATTCGTTAGCCAAATACATTTTCAATTAAATAATAACAATGTAATATTCTAGCCAGTCAAGCCCCAGGCATAGCAGTAGCGACTCGCGGGCTCTCGATGGACAGTCGCACGATGGTTCGACGCGGCGTGTATGCGTCCAACCCGGCGCTCAGTCCTACCGCGACCGGCCCGCCGCTAGTGCCGCCCGTGTCTACTGAATCCTACACCATAGCGTATCAGGTAATGCACAAGTAGCCACCCGTGGCCTGTCTATAGGCAGTTGCACGATGATTCAACGCGGTCTGTACGCGTCCGATCCGGCGCTCAGTCACATCTCGTCCAACCCGGCGCTCAGTCCTACCGCGTCCGGCCCGCCGCTAGTGCCGCCCATGTCTACTGAATCTTACACCATTGCGTATCTGGTAATACTTCAGTAACGACCCGTGGCCTGTCTATAGGCAGTTGCACGATGGTTCAACGCGGTGTGTACGCGTCCGACCCGGCGCTCAGTCACATCTCGTCCGGCCCGCCGCTGGTGCCGCCCGTGTCTACTGACTCCTACACCATTGCGTATCAGGTAATACATCAGTAGCGACCCGTGGTCAGTCTATAAGCAGTTACACGATGGTTTGATGCAACATGTACGTGTCCAACCCGGCACTCAGCTCTACTGCTTCCGGCCCGGCGCTAGTGCCGCCCGTGTCTACAGACTTCTACACCATCGCGTATCAGGTAATATATCAGCGAGGCGTGGCCTCTCCCTAGGCGGTTGCACGATGGTTCGATGCAACGTGTACGTGTCCAACCCGGCATTGGCACTCACCTCTACTGCTTCCGGCCCGGCGCTAGTGCGACCCGTGTCTAGACTTCTACACCATCGCATATCAGGTAATACTACAGGGGTACATAATCATCGACTACATACATATATCAAGGCCATTCACCAAATGATGCTGGACAAGATTGCTAAGCTCAACGGCCCGTCTGAGGCTCAGTTATTCCGCTATCTGTTACGGCATCCGGGCCGCATTTCTTCACGAAAACTTAACCTTCGCTTATGTATGACAGACCGTCACTAAAATATGCGTTTTCCATATTCGGCAAACTATCCAGCATCTAGTTGCGCTGCTTGCTGCCTATCACCGGACTTGGACTTAGGGTAGAAAGGGACTTGTAATATAGTGTAAACAGTATTTGTCGCTGTCGCTTCCCTCACTTCACTTCTGTCACTTCTTGTCAAGTGAGTCGCTGAAATTGATAAAGAAACTTTATCATGATCACTTTTCTCTTTAACTCTAAACAAATCTACCATAATCAGACTCCAAATTCCACATACAATTACAGAAACCGGAAGACAGACATCCACCGAAAGTCGAGATTCCTCCCAGGCCAGCGTTAGTTCGGCAAGGCACGGAAACTCTCCGGAGGGAAGGACCGCAAAGCCAACTGGTTGCCCCTAGAGATGTAAGTAGTACACGTTATAAATACTGCTTAAACACGCTCACACTTATCACTGCTGGTATGACAATGCTGTTGATAATTTTGAGGTTTGTGTGAGGAAACTACGAAACTTTTTGGGACTTGATGATGCTATTTTTATGGTGCCATCATAAAAATAGCATCATCAAGTCCCAAAAAGTTACTATTGCTTGGCGCATTACTGGTTATAGTTGTTCTATCTCACGAAGTCCAGTGTTGTTACTTTATTAAAGGGTGCAACCAAAAATTAATATGATTGTCAATGCAGATTTGTCAAAATGTCAGATTGTCAGTGAATGCTCAACGGGTATGAGTCTGAATGAAAATGCAAGTTGTCCGACCCAAACCACGTCTAATTGAACACTAATTAAATGTTTAACATAAATGCATCATCTATGCTCCGCCATGTGTCACTGCAATTTTAAATGTAGGTCGCGATCACAGTGCAGATACGCGAGCCTACTAGTTATTTCTACAAATACCTATAATTTAAAACTCATGTACGTGCTCCGTATATTTATGTCTTTGAAATAAGGTTCAAGATGCAATGATTCACCGGCCTTTGTTAGATAGAACGTCTGTAATAAATATTGACAATTTAAAACGAAGCAAGTTTTAATATGAAAATTGCGACTATGGAAATTCGACAACACTGCTGCTAGTCGAGAAATTAGTCCCATCCCATCACATCACTTTCAGGAAACGATAATTAATTTCTACAGATGTTCGAAAAGTATGTAACCAATATGATAAAAAATTACAAAGAATCTAAATCTCTCTAAACTTTCTTTTATTTACATGTCTAATAATGTGGTGTTGGTAAAATAGGAATAATAATAATAATTGTTTTAATATTTAATGTGTCTGTCATATCAATTGTGTCTAAAATATGTCTTAAATGGTGTTGTTCATACATTACTACAAAAAATGAATATACTAATATCATAAATTGTTGATTCGTTCAATGCGGTGCTGTTTTAAATAATTCATTAAAAATTATCAATGAAATATTTAATGTATCGTTTATATGCCAAACAGTTCTCGATAAAATTGTAAAATATTCCAAATTAAAACATAACATTGCTCAAGTCTTTTTGCTAATTTATTTTTTCTATCTTTCTTTAATTTGGAGCCTTACTCCCGACTGGATCGAGTTCTGTATCAATCGAATTTGAATTCGAGTTAGTGTCAATCCGTACTGTATTCCTCTAGAAATTGACATTAGCTCGATTTGATTCAGAGCTCGAACCAGTCGGGAGTAAGGCCCTTGCAAACTTACCGCACCTCTATTGCTTCATCTAAGTACCTATAACTCAATATTTATCTCCATTTTGCTATGATTATTTAACTTATTGTGTCTACTGCTGGACATACTTGGATTTAATAAATTGGGGCACAAGGCCGGAGGCCCGCCACAATGAACCCAGGCCACGCACAATACACGGCTAGGTCACGTGTAAATAGTTTTTTCTCCTACTTGCTCGGAAACTGGTTCATTATTTAAAAAAAGAAAACATCAATCGGGCCTTTTCCGTACGCAACGAAATAACACGCCAGCAATATCCAACACGACAATAATGGAAATTGCTGGACAGTTTTTATTTTAGAAATCATGCTATTGACTTATTGAAGTTTTTAAGTACACACTTACATAAATTTGTTTTGATTTTATTTGAAATTAGGTGTTTTTAGATACAAAATATTTATCATTAAATAAATAAATATCTTTGGGACATTTTTACGCAGCACCATCAACTAAGCAGACCAAACTAAGCAGAGCTTGTGCTATTGGTACTAGACAATGGATATAATACTTATATACATTTTTTATTTGTAATTACATACTTATAATACAGAAGAAAAAATCATTATAAAGATTGAATGCTCATTTTTTTTCAAAACCTTGAAAATAGAACAAGAACCACGCGCGGACGAGCTGGCGCGATTGAGAATTAAATACTGTTGAATTAATTTGTGTATTGTTTCCTCGCAAATCAGAGAAAAGTACTATACAAGTCTCGACCGAAATAGCAATTAACGGCCTCGTTTAGTTAAAATCTAATGTTACTCGGTTATTATGTCTAATGTTAATGTTACTCGGCGGTCAATTGCTTCATTTCAGGCCTCGACAGTAATTAACTATTGTAAAACACGTACTTAAAATAATTCCGCACCACATATTGGTCCCTTGTCGGGTAGTGGGAAACTTTGTTAACAAAAGACGGTATATCCACACGTGGGCTGGGCTGGGTTCTGGCTAATTGCGGATCTTTGTTATGCTGCATATGTCCAGCAGTGAACGTCGATAAGTTGAGTCGATTAATAGAAGATCTATCATTGGATTGTATTCGGGTCCGCATTGACCGTGTTAACTCCTCTGTCGTCACAACGCACTAACTGCGTGACTAACTCACATGACGCAGCTCCGCGCGGCCTTGGGCAGTGGGGTGCCCGTCTCCATGCGAAACCATCACTTACCTGTGAGTGTCTAACTGTTTATTTACATTCGTGTACACAGTGGCCCTGTTATATCAGAAATACTGAGTTTTGTAGGTCGTTAACGCGGTTGAGTTTGCGTTTTTATGGAACCCACTTCTTAAGCATCAAGTCTCCAAATCTGACATATTATACTAATGTAACTTTTTTGTGTTATCTATGCTTTCTAAGTTAATTCAAGACACCGCTGACTTACGTATTGTACGTAATTTGATAAGAATTTGAATTTGATAAAATCGGGAGCACGCAGTAAGCAAGCGTAGGGATCGATGTTCCTTCCTTCTCCGCATGAGTAGTCGCCTTTGCTCTGCAGCAGGTCAATTACAGGCTGATAATGTGGATAAAAAGAAGTTTGGCTACGAAAGGGATGAACAAAAGGCAACATATGCAGCTGAGATGAGAATGTTAAGAGTTAAGAGGAATGTGTAACCAGAATGGATATGATGAGGGTGGCTGAAAATAGAGCCAGTGACGGAAAAGTTCAGTTGCAAGAGATTGATGTCGATTCTGTTGTTCACAAAATAAACTTATTTTAAACTATCACTCTCTTTTACTGATAGGAGAAACAAGAAAGGGATGGCAACAATTTTAGTCTTGTCAAATTAGTCTGAATTAAAATTTCCATACAAGTTTAGTCATGATCTCGGAAAGTGCCAGTTGTAATTTGGCAGTTCTAAAATTGTCATCCCTTTCTAGCATCTGATATTAGTAAAAGAGAGCGATAGTTTAAAATAAGTTTAGTTTGTGAACAAGAAAATCGACACAATTAACATGGTGTCCAATGGACATGTGATGCGGAAGAATGAAGAGCGTGTTACGAGAAGTGTTATGGATGGAAGTCTTAGTCTTCCTGCGACCACGAATACTGCAAAGCTTTCGAAACTTCAGGAAAACCAATTTAAATTATATACGCGATCTAATCCGGTTAAACTTATTGTATTATAATGTGTAGTGATCGCGAAAACCTAAGAAATTACTATGTTATGGATGGGTATAAATGATGATGATTACGATGGGGCAAAGAGGCAGAGCAAAGAAAAGACGGAAAGATTCCTCTGCCTCTATGTGAAAGATGATATCTATAGAAAGAAAATGAACACTGAGATGGCAGCTGATAGAAATGTATGGAAGAAAAAGCGTGTTAGCAAGACATGTTGCGCCGACCACAAATAAATTGGTGAAAGAGCAAGTTAATGATAAATAAATGTGGATAAAAAAACACAAACGCAGTCGTCTCGTAATGTTAACTACTTACAACCAGGGTCACAGACTAGACACGATATGACGTCGAGTAATTAACGCGTACTCATTGGCCATAATTGATAACTTGGTGACATGTGGCTTATGGGCCCACGAGATGCCAATGTGAGTTCAATCAAATTATCACCTCAATTACTTTACGTCATAAATGCTATAAAACTGGCCATTGTGTGCATGTGTTGCAGGTGTCATTATAATTGTTGTTTTAAATGGTATACTGATGCCGATGCTCGCGTTAACGGTTTTGAATTTGCTTTTCATGCTAGTGCTTGTGGGCTTGCCTTGCAGCTAGAGCCTTTAAGATTGATCGTGCAAATGAGCCCAGCTTATCGACTCTGAATCGGATATATCAAATCACTAATCTTTAGGTATTCGCTTTAAGCCTGTTTGCCTTTATCACTCATACACGCAATCAGCCGTCGCAACGCCTGAATGAACTTCAGATATATCTGATAAATCCATGCCATATAGACTTAAAAACGGAAATAATGATTTGTAAGTGTCCTTAAAAGATGTACTTCAAGGGCGCAATGTTTTTTGATTTACTACTGTACAATATACTGCAATAAACCTCGACTCTGTTTACTGTAATAACATGAGGGTTTCGTTTTGTTGCAGTACATTTCAACTAGATAAGTACAAAAATATTTTCAAGGCAGGGCAAAAGCGTAGGTCTTTTTAATATAGGTGAATTATGTTAATCGGCGTCAGTATAACCTCGTTATTTGTGTCATTTTAAAGTCATTTTCAATTTAATGAACAAAAAAAAAAGCACAGCAGTGACTTAAGACGATGTTGAAAATGATTGTAAAATGAAATTTTTGGTTTTATGTTTTTTTGTGGTATTGGGAACTTTAATTGGTACATAACTTACATTTCTTAAAAATTCCTTTCCCGGAAAAGTTTAATGTTTTCCTTAATATAACGTAGTATACATACATACATATTATCACGCCTGTTTCCCATTGGGGTAGGCAGAGACTATGGATTTCCACCTGCTACGATCCTGACACACCTCTTTCGCTTCATCTACGACGTAACGAACGACGTATTAACGTAGTATAATAGTATCGAAATAGTCTAGACTTATAGGTCTATGTAGCTGTAGTTGCTTTGTAGCATTCTTCGAGATTCATTAAAAAACCATGCAATGGTATTAGATTTTCTGAAGTGTAACAGACCTTAAATTAATTGGAATGTCGGGTTTTATTATTCCTGAAAATAACAACTTTATATTAATATTGAGGGTACCCTTATTATATGTGGTCAAAGGTTCACTTTTAGCAAACAGTTTTATTAATGTAACGATGTTGTATGTTAGTGTGACGTATTACAGCCGCCCACGACTCGGCCGTACTCGATAGCGACCGCGTCACAAGTGCGCATCACACGACCCACCTCCGGACCTGCACACAAACAGCCTCAACGTGAGTAGCCATATATTCATATAAAAAAATAAACGTAAAGGTGGTTTCAAACAGGCGAGGCGAGGATTGCATGGAATGGGCGTGAATTGAAATCTCGCTGACCCTTTCACACCGAAAAATGTACATCGTGAGCACGCGCCGTTTCTCGCCGACTAGGCGCCGCGCCTGCTGGCGAAGTACCGTTTTGCAATGTATTAAATACTCTATTCATGCAGCAATAAAGCTTCATGTTGTACCAGCATATATTTAAATTCTCGCCTCGTAACTTCCTCGCCTATCCAAACCTTTCACACCTGCCAAAGATGGGCGTGACGTGAATTGAAATTTTGCTATACAAAGGACATTGCCCATTCTCTTAGGAGCTTTAGGCCACTCAAAAAAGTGAATTCATAGAAGTATCGCTATTTAGAATCGATTCCGATTATTTGTTGAAATAGTCTGATATCTGGCAACATTTTCGTACGGTTTGAATGGAGGATATACTTACGTTTCAGTTTATTACATATTTATTATGTTTTTTAATGCTAGGGTGAAAGAAATGTTGTTAAAGAACAAACAAACATGAAAAAATAAGACATAATTTTTGAATAACATACAGTTTTGACATGGCGCCAAAAATGGGCCCATCTGTGGGCATTGTCCTTTCAATTCTCGCTCGACCCATCCACGCCACGCCTCGCCGGTATGCAACCACCATAAGGCAGTAAAGGGTGCCACTGACGATGCATCCAACAGTCCGAATGGCGTGGCCGCATTCCAAAATCTGTCCGTGAATGTTGAAAACGGGTGTTATTTTTAGAAAAAGTCAAGCATTTTTGGATGTAGTCATTAAAACGGCGTCGGAAATTATATGCAACGTCAGTGCCCACCAAGATAAGCTCAAATAAAAACTGACTTCAATGAGCAACAAAAATGTAAAACTCCTAAACTTCAATTTACAGTACGCGTAATATAACTATGACGCTCTGATACCAGGCTTTGCGAAGGGCTGCGCAGGTACAGTAGCGTAATATGTGTGAGCAGGACATAAGGATGCATCGAACATAACGAACGACTGCGACAGCGAGAACAGGTGGTCCCCCGCCATCTTGCCACTCAGATGCTATCAGAGTCTTGCCGCCATTACCGCGCATGTGCGCTACTGGTTTGATTGCAAAATTGACTACACTAGTACTACTGCGCAACTATTTATTTCTCACTTAACAGCGGCACAGTTATATTACGCTATATAGTACTGTACTCTTTCTTTTTTGGAGATAGCATGTCAACTATTTGAAGGTGTCCACCCTCTGGAGGAATTCCATAACTAACCTCTCGTATCTCGTATGAACGCTGGTCCCCGCAAAGCATAATTAAATTTTAATCGTTTTTGGAACTGAGATTTGAGAGGTTTGAAATAATCGTGTGACTGCATTAATTGTTGGCGTTGGCACGCTTTCGTCTTTCACCGTCCCCACTTATAGGCTGCAAGGTTATCTCACTATCCATCACCAGCAAGATGCAGTATGGGATTAGTTTAAGAAAGGTTCGTGTTTAATCAACTCAGCCTATCGCAGTCCACTGCTGGACTTAGACGTTTCCCAAGCTGCGCCACAACACTCGGTCCTCTGCTTTCCGCATGCTTCCACCCTAGCTGAGTCGAAAACCGCCCTTACTGCAACTGATTGCGAGCTCTGGTAACATATATGTTCTTTTAAGACGCTGACAACAGCCAAATACCCCAAACAGGCTGCTTTTAATAACATTTTTAGCTATATCTATTCAATTCGTGGCAGTGAAAAAAAATTATGTTAATCTTTATCGTATTTTCTAAAACTTTATTGTGCCCAAAATAGAAAAGAATTGTAAACTAACCTCTTAAAACATGCTTTAAAGCAAACAATCTCTATTATTTACCAAATATTATAAATGAAATTAAGAAAACATTTAAGAAAGACAATAATCTAAAACATAGTTGTTTCTGTTTTTTAAAAAAGGTTTTAGTTTTTTATTTAGAAAAAAAATGACAATTTTCATTCAAGTTGAGCGGCGCACCCGACGTCCCTCCGCTCGTTGCCTCTCTTTCAGATCTGTACAAAACGACAGTGACCGCAGAGGTCTGATTTTTTTGGTATTGTTAGCGTTTTAAATATCAGTGCCAAACTCCTTAAAAATGTATCGTGTATATCGAGCGATGTGTAATATTTCCAGCAGCGGTAGTGGATCAGCCTAGACCCGCGTCGGGCACGGAACCGCGAGTGTCCGCATTGCCGCGACCCTCGCGCCTGCCCGCTCCCCGCCGAGCGCTACGGTAAATACACCACAAGACGAATATACAAGGTTATTTTTTAACACGCTTTTATTAGGTCGACCTGTATGTAACTAACTATGTAATGGAATCTAAGGTAACTAATTTAACCATCTTCCAAGGGTCGTAGCGTAATGAAAATTGGCAGCTGTATGTAGTTCTGATGACAATACAATAATATGGTACTGACTGTCGAACTGATCTGATGATGGAGCCGGAAGATATGAACTGGAACTTCATGATGGCAAATCGTATCATAGCTGTTTTGGATTTCTTAGAAAAGTCTTGTAATGAAGTTTGACCACGATTAGGTTTCAAGGTCTGATGATGAAGCCGGAAGATAGGCACTGGCATTCCATGATGGAATATCGTATCATAGTCGTGTTTGCACTTTTGTTTTTAAGTACTTTTTTTTTTTATTTTTTTTTATTTTTTATAAAAGCGTGTTTTTATAGTGTTTTTTAAACTATTAATTTATTGTATGGTAAAAACCTCAAACATCGCAAAAAGATTCCCATCAGAACTGAGTTTTTTTTTTTCTAAATCACAAAATTTCATGCTTTAGAGTTCAAATTCAAATGTTTTTTTTATTTCAAAGATTCAAAGATATTTATTTTGCCAACTAAAGGCCAAATTAATATCCACGATTTGCCCTACTAGAGATAGAAATTTGACATGAAATAACATAACATCACGCCTGTATTTCCCCGAAGGGATAGGCAGAGGTGTAATAGTACACCCACATTTCGCCAGTTATGTTATAGTCCCATGTAATAGGGGGCGAGCCTATTGCCATTGACCGGGCACAAATCCAGACTCCGGGCTGCTAATGAGAATTTCCTAATGAAAAAACCCAATAACACTGCCCGACCCGGGAATCGAACCCAGGATCGCTCAGCAGTCGCGCTGAAATGAAATGTATGGAGCTTATGTCAATTTTTATCTCTAGTAGGGCAAACTGTGGATAGATAGGATATTAAAATTGGCCGTAAGTATACATATTGGTATTAGTCTTATAAACTTAGTCGCCTTATTCAGCCGTTGCAAAAATTTTGGAGTTATAATTACAATTCGATCTGTATATATTTCAAATAAACCTAATTACATGCACTTTTGAAACGTCAGTCTCTAGTTTAACGGTTTCAAATTGTGGGTCCTATGGAGAAGAACCGGCAAGAAACTCCACGGATAATTACTTTATGGTCCCTAGTATGAAGCAGAGAAAGTACAGGATACCGTGCAGAGGCTACCTGATGCACCTGATGAATTCTTCAAAGCTGAACCAATAACAGACTTAGCCTCATTTTACTCTGAATTCCCAAACGACACTTAACTTTAAGACGTCTATTCTAATATCTTCTTAGGTTTTCGCGATCACTACACATTATAATAAAACAAAGTTTAACCGGATTAAATCGCGTATATTATTTTCCCTTACAAGATGCAGGGGTCTACAAGATTGATTGTGATTGTGGGTTATCATACATAGGGCAAACAAAGCGTAGTAGCGTAGCCACTAGAATTAAAGAACATGTAGCTGACGTCAAGAACAGACGCTCCACAAAGTCTGCAGTGTGTGAACATGCCCTAGACAAAACCCAACCATTTTCTTCGATTTGATAAACCACAAGTTCTGGCGAAGGAAAACCGATATGTACCTAGAATGCTCCGTGAGGCTAATGAAATTAAAAAAACATCCTAATTTTAATAGAGAAGATGGTTGGCAGCTGCCACCTGTTTCGAACCCAGTCCTAAAAATAATCAAGTCCCAAACAGCACGCAACACTGTAAAAGATAATGATATTGTGAGTGATTACTGCGTGCATCGAAACGATTTTAATTAATAATACTGTACGGTAGATTAAAATATTTTTTTAGAAATATTTGTAAAGACGCTTGTCATCTTAGTCTACCTGCGACCACGAAATGCTGCAAAGCTTTCGAAACGTCAGGGAAACCAATTTAAATAATATACGCGATTTAATCCGGTTAAACTTTGTTTTATTATAACGTCTATTCTAAACAATCTATAGGATTAACATATAGGCAACTTTTTATTCCGGGAATATGGACAGTTTTCGAGGTATGCGCGATAAATAGACCTCTGTGGTCTAGTGGTTCGACTGTCGGACTGCTGTTAACGAGGTTGTGGGTCCGATTCCCACAGAACACAAATATTTGTGTGATGAACATAAGTTTTTGTGTTGGTCTGGGTGTTGCTTATGTATTATTAAGTATGTATTTACAAAAAAAAAAGTATATAAGTATTATATCCATTGTCTAGTACCCATAGCACAAGCTCTGCTTAGTTTGGGACTAGATGGTGCTGTGTAAAAATGTCCCAAAGATATTTATTTATTTAAACGACATCCAGGCGGGCGAAGCCGCGGGCAAAGCATAATTACGAATTTTAAAAAAATGCCTATTCGGTCCAGCTGTTCTCAAATGATGCGCTTGCCGACGAACAGATTTAACTTTTATTTATAAACATAAATAGATGCTATAATCTTTTACACACAGTGATATTACAGTGACAGGTGTCAAATACATGTTTTGTGGTGAAGTCTCTTTTACACTTATTTATAATGCATCGTTCTATCCTGCTGTCACCGTATGTATGCTATAGCTATAATCTTTTTCACAGAGCATGGGTACAGTCGACGACGTCGGGTCCGATTCCCACAGAACACAAATATTTGTGTGATGAACATAAGTGTTTGTGTTGGTCTGGGTGTTTCTTATGTATAATAAGTATGTATTTACAAAAAAAAAAATATAAGTATTATATCCATTGTCTAGTACCCATATTACAAGCTCTGCTTAGTTTGGGACTAGATGGTCCTGTGTAAAAATGTCCCAAAAATATTTATTTTATTTATTTAGTGACAGGACTGACAGGTGTCAAATACATGTGTTTTGTGGTGAAGTCTCTTTTACACTTATTTATGATGCATCGTTCTATCCTGCTGTCACCGTACCTATGCTATGTGAAAAACATTACAGTCATTCATTCTAATCGTTATTCCACAGACCACCGTCAGTATACTCAGTGGCGCCGACGGCCGATGTCGATCACTACTGACACTTAGCCTGTTGTGCCAACCTGCTGGGACGAGCACCCTAGCGACTATACTAAATTATACTATAAACATTAACTCGACTGATCAACTACAAACACGGTGTCTTTCCCTTTTGTACTACCTAGGATAATGTAGAAAATTCGATTTTGACTTTTACTAAAAACCTTTTTTAACCAATACTTTTATGGTAATTTTACCCAAGTATTAGACACAGATTTCTGAATGTACCTAGTGTTGACCAATTTGGAGTATGAGAAACTTTGGCACGTATTTTTAATGCGGAGACAATAATTTGTTCAACTTTTTGGACATTGTTATTTGAGATTCTGTAGTATCACTATTCCAATTTCACGTTTTCATGACCATTTCATATTGGGGCAAGTTCACCCAGAAGATAACAGATGTTTATGTAAAAACCAGATGTTTAACCCGAACTTTGGTGTTCACCAACGATAACCAACCGTTATATCATATCCGTTATTTTTATTTTGAAATTGTGAGTTTTATAATGAATAATGAAATATGTACTTATATATAAACTGTGACGTATAATTTTAACTAATTATCAATAAAATGTTTATCTGTTTAATCAATCGATTTTTCTAACCGAAGTCGGGGACGTCGTTTAAGTACTAACCGGGTATTTAAACATGACATTTTTGACGTTTGATGGTTGAAATTGTTGAGGTTATTCATTGATATTCTGTATTTGATTGTTTTTCGTAATTTTAGAAGAGTCTATGCTGCATAAAATATTAATATTAGGATTATTACTCTCCAAAATAACAAAACAATTGCATTTTATCATATTCGTAAAATTTACAATAAAACCGAATAAAATAAGGGCCGGAACACGTTGCCGTTTTTCGAGCGTGCATTTTTCTTTTACGAACATAAACAAAGAAACATATTGCTTATGCTTTGAGAAAACTTATGAAAGATGTGTAACTGTTTTTGCCGTATTGAGGTAGTACGTAATTTTATTTATTTATAATTTTTTGTATAATTAATCAAAATAAAAATGAATGCGGTTGATAAACGATGCTCGCACGAAACCTGCACAATGTTACCGCTACTTTTGGGTAAGCACAACTACTAGAATTTTATCATGTTTCAAGAAACGCGCCCGCCCGATACACTTTGAGTTTGTAGCGGCCTAATATTCAAACATCAAAATGGCGTATTTAATTGGTTGCTATGGCAACTAAGACCGCTTATCCTGCCAAATTAAAAAGATATGTCAAATGTATAGAGTAGCATTATACTAGGATTTTTAATTTTGGAAGAGTTACCTGATATGCAACCGTTTTATATTGTCGTTCTTTTCATAGTGTTGTTGCCATTTAGTTACCATTTTGATTAATCGTGTTACATCATTCGTTCTTTCATTCCCAGAACGCTCGGTTTCAGAATCAATGATGGGATAGGAGTCGTGAACACGAAAGTTCCCGCGTCCCGGTTAAACATCTGTTGTTGAATAACAGGTTGATTTTGCAAACAGTGGTTATTTCATTGTCCGCGAACTCGGCCCTTAGAATGTTGTTGTGATTGCTATGTTGTCTGCGGTCATTTTAATTTATAAGCACTTTGTATTTATTTCCGGCATTCAAAATTTTTCTCGTGAAAATTTTGCTTATGTCTTTCAATTGGGGTGAGAAATTACCTTTTCAGACGATGAAAAGTTTGATAATTTGAACCTCTGCCTGTTGTGTATCATTCTCATAAATCAATGCTCTCTCACACCATTCTCATTGTCAATGAAGCTCAAAATTGTAAAAATTCTATCTAAATCATGATTTGGTACAAAGACATACAAATTAAGATATTATTCCTATATTATTATTAACAAATTTAGTGAGTAGTGTATCAAATGTTGGTTTAGTAATTTATTTCATAGTAAGAATTTTGCATTTTGTTTCAACTTAGAGATTGTATTCATATACGGACATGTAATTTAATCACGCTTTAGATATAAAATTAATTACGATTATTAATATTACGCTCTTTTGTATACTAACTTATTGTAATACAGAATGTTGTATACACGGCACATTGACATATATTTTAGTAAAATAATAAACGTATAAAATATACCAAAATTTTGCGCCAATTTTTTATCACACCTTCCACATTCAATGCACAAATTTTATGTATATTTATAAATATTATTTTGTACATTGTGTAAATTTCAGTCTTACTTTACCTACTTGTAAAGCTTCTTCAATTTTATCAATCCTATGCCTCCTACCACTTGTATATCAATCAAATAAATATTTAAAGTTATAACATATCGGGTTTAATAGACTTGTGTATACAGTGGCGTGCATTGCATATAGGCAATTAGGCAATACCTACTGCCTTCCTCATTCAAATTCAATAGTGGTGTAAGTTATTATATTTTTTTCACAGTACGATGATTATGTATCTTAAAATAGACCTATTAATGCTAAATTAATCTTCCTACATCAAAAAATCAATAACTTACACCACAATTAAATTCAAGTGAAGTAGGCCAATGCACGCCACTGTGTGTATAATGTATAACCTTCGTCTTGTCCTTGTTACAAAGCTTTGTTTAAAAAAAAAAAATAGTTATTATACATCGATGTTTTCCGGCCAAATTACAGTATTGTGTAATTACTAATGAGCAATAAATAAAAGTTGCGCAGTGGCATTACAATTATTGTATATTTTGTAAACAGCATATATATGTACAGGATTGTTTGAGTACTGTGAGTCGTGCATATGTGTGCTAAATCTGTGTTCCCGCTGTCGTTGTGTGCGGAGAGCTGCGCTCTGCGCGGTGGCAGCCACACGATTCGTTTGAACACGTCGTGCCTTATTTAGGTAGTGTAAGGGATTTTGTTTTCATTTTCTAATAAAACTATGTATTTAATGAAGGTGTATTTTATTGATCCGACATTATAACCGAAACTAGACAGAGCTGGATGAAGATAAGTACCGAATGTACCCCTTCAGTTTCCTGGCGCCTGCAAGATAGTACTGCTAAATTCCATTTTTTTTGTATTAGGTATTTGATGTCAGGTGTCTTCTTTCATTAACTTTTTTTTTTCTTCTGCGCGTAAATTTCACTTTTAAGATATACAGATGGGAGGGACCAGTTGAAAATCAGTGCTGTGCATACCTACATGCACAGCAAATACGTGGGACACTCAGAAAGTTTTGCGAAACTAAAAAAAATTGTTCTATACGTACATATATTTTTATCAAATCTTTTCAAAGTACTTTCCACCAGCCTCTATACAAAGATTCATGCGCCTAAACCAGTTTTCAAAACACTTTTTCCAGTCCGCCGCAGACACCTCGTTTACAGCCTGCTCGAACGCAGCCAGCGCATCTTCCGGCGACGAAAATTGTATCCCTTTGAGCTGATTTTTTATTTATGGGAATAAAAAGAAGTCACACGGTGCTAGATCAGGGCTGTAAGGAGGGTGACCCAGGAGTTTGACTGGCGTGCTGTCCAGGAAGTCCCTCGTTTTGAGTGCGGTGTGCGCAGGTGCATTGTCGTGGTGGAGCAGTAGCCCGCGGAGCCCTGTGTTTGGTCGCTTGTTGCTTATAACAGAGAAAACTTCTGGCAAACATTTGGTAGTATACCATTCGGCATTAATGCTTCTTTGATCCCGTAAGGGAATTGATACCAAGTGGCCAGTCAAATTAAAAAAGCTAGCGATCAAAATCTTACCCCCGCTTCTAGATCGCTTCACTTTGGTAGGCGTTGGCTCATTTTGAAACACCCAAACAGTCGACTGGCGCTTGGTTTCTGGGTCGTATTGATAAATCCAGGACTCATCACCTGTAACGATGTCGTAAACACGCCGAGACGAGCCTGCTTCAAATTTGTTAAGCATATCACGGCACCATTCCACCCGGGCCTGCTTCTGAGCATCGGTGAGGTTGTGCGGCACCCAGCGTGATACTATCCTCCTCACGCGAAGATGGCTGTGTAGAATCTCGTGAACGCTTCCCGATCCAATCTTCAATATGTGTTGAATCTCCTGATATGTAATTCGCCTATTGTCTTGGATTAAAATTTTCACTGCTAGCACGTTTTCTTCGGTAACAGCCGTCAAAGGGCGACCGCTTCTTTCGTCATCCCCCAAAGTTGGTCGACCGCGCTTGAATTCGTTATACCAACGATACACGGTTGCCTTGGAAGGGCCTTCATCCATGAATGCCATTTGAAGTCTATCGTACGATTCATCCGGTTTCAGGCGACACTTGAAATCGTATAAAATCATAGCTCTAAAATGTTCCCGGCGCAGATCCATATTTCAGTGAGACACAATACTTTGAATTAACTCGCAAAAAATGTGGAGGGAAATTTTGAAATTGGAACTTACTTATTTTTACTTATAAATAATCATATTTTCGAAAAACATTATAACTGGCCAGTCTCCCATATATAAAAACTTTTTTTCGCAATACTTTCTGAGGGGCCTGGTAGGTACTGAGCTGGATCCCTTGCCAAACATATTATGTTGTATGCATGTTGTGTTCTCATTAATTTGTCCTGTTACCTTTGCATTTAATATGTACCTATGTTTTGTGTATATGTGGCAAAATAAATGGTTTTTTAAATGGTTTACTACTCCGTAATAGTTTTGTTACTGGATGACTTGTCTGGCTTATTACGCTACCGATACTTGTGGTTTGCGTGTTTAATACAGAGTCCTGATGGTCTTCTCGCGTTTGACAATGTTCGATTCATCTTAACGTTTATCGCAATTGCCCTTCTTTATGTGCTTATTTTTGTTGTATAGAACGGAAGTTCATACTACTCACATGCTGCTGTGAAAATGCCGCGGGCGCCCGTTAATAATGACGTCATACTCATAGGGCACTTTAGCGTTGCTATTGGTCAGTATTGGTACTAGCCGGGTCTGGCTTGAGGTGCGGTACGTGGAAGCGGGAAGGGAAACCGGCATTCTCACAGCAGACAGGTAGTACAGTCGCCTGCATGACAGTGGTAACACGTCAATTCGAAAACCGCCCTTCATCATCATCATCATCATTTCAGCCGAAAGACGTCCACTACTGGACATAGGCCTCCCCCAATTAAGGGGGGGATATGCCATAATCGCCACGCTTGGCAGGCGGGTTGGCGATCGCAGTTGGTTGGTTAAATACTCAGAGAACGCTGCTGCCCATCCTCTGGTGAATCCCTTAGTCGCCTTTTACGACACCCTAAAAAAACCGCCCTTACTGCTTACGAAATAAAGATGCTGCTAATGTCAAAGTGTTACCACCGACGTGCGGTCGACCGTACATATTTTGTCGAACGCATGTAGACCCTCAATTTCGCTTTTTTTACGTGGGGAAATCCCATCGACCATACACCCCATAGCCGCCTCAACAGGCGACCGATCACCGATGTCTTCTATTCGCAACTTGAAAACTTCAAATCAGTTTCGACCTATTAAGTGAGCCGTCAATACTTCCGCATTAGTGAACAGCCAATAGCCGCTTTGTTAGGGCCAATCGGATTGCAGTAACCCGCCACGGCTAGTTGACAGAATTTATGGTAGGTACGTATATATTCAACATTAGGCGTTTATTGGGTTGTACGGTCGTTGGGATATCCTCATGGACGCAATCCGCCCAGGGAAGGGAAGTCAGTCAGTGTTGGACTTTACTGACTAAAACCACAACGGTATACCGCTAACCACCTTTGGCTGGAGGCGTGGGATAAGCCAAAGAGTAACATAATACAACATGTTGATCTGTATCCATGCCATATTGCCCGTACCCAGGATGCACCGGCCTAACAACTGCCGTTCCCTCCAGACGTGTCCAGAGGGACAAGCAGCCGTCAGACACACGTGGAGGTTTTCTGGCCAGCACCCCTGACTACTACAGACTACCATCTGTGCTCGCTACTAGTACGGTTAGCATCTCTACTTGGTCTGTGAGTACGGTCTACCGCACGTCAGTGGTATCAGTTTGACATTGACAGCGTCTTTATTTCGTAAGTAGTAAGGACGCTTTTATAATTCAAGTGCTTTGAGTATATGGTATATACTCAAAGTTCAAGTGTTACCAATTCAATTCAATTCAATAGTTTATTGTTTACCACTGTTATGCAGTCGACTGTATCATGCGTAGCATCTCTACTTGGTATGTGACTGTACCTACCAACCTACTAGGCGAGCCCACAGATTACTATATTAGTAGCTAGCATCATGAAGTTAGAGTAAATGATTGAATTAAGAAACCTAGATCATTAATCTGTGAGCTAGGCGAGCCCCTTCTCGCCCGCTCGCCGTGCGGCTAGGGTTGCCAGATGAGTACAAGTGGGGTTATCGTACTGTCGTTCTAAAATTATCGTATAAAGAATTCGTTGAAATATCGTAAACGTTACGTAGTAACTAATAAGTAATCTGTGGCTGAGCTACAAACTACGAACGCAAGAAATAATTTTCAACATCAAAATTACCCATCGTATTTTTGCGTACGGTACGACAATACATTTTGTATCGTTCCAGCTCAGACCAAAGTATTTTTAAGCTATTGCATAGCTTCTATCGCGGGCCTTAAGCGTGCACACCGAATCCAGAAATTCCGTAACGAAAATAACCTAACACCCCCCACTCCGACCGGCACAGCGGTGATACTTTTTAGTTTTGCCATCTATCGATGAATAGCAGAACTTTTAATGACTTTTTGAAATATCACGCTTGTCTCTTTAGTTCTGCAAATCGCCTCTAGGTGGCATTGGTTGTATCGGCGTTACTGCGCATGCGTAATCCCCCTCTTCGCCCCGCAATCTCGTGACTCATGCCTGCTTAGAGTTTCGGCGTTAGGGCACCTCCTCCCTCCTCTTTGTATTTACATAAAAAATGCTATGCAATAGCTTTACCGCGGCAGTCTCCGAGTGCCACACGTCTTTTTTAGTTAGTCTGAGCGTTCCAGAGGCAAACTTATCGTACGTCTGCCAACGCTGCATGTGGTGTGGCCTCGACATCAGCCGCACACTTCTCATGATTGGCGCGCGCGGAACACTGCGCGCCACTGTCACGGGCCTTGACTGGTCGCCTGTAGGCCCACTTGTAGGTTATAAGGGTATCTGGAGAAGGGGATGGGAGAGAGCCGGATGCCTCCAGTTGCCTCCTTTGCGAGCATCACCCCCTCGCAGAAGGAGACGACGCGCGACGCCTTCCCAAGCGCTCTCGCTCATGAGCTGGATTGAACCACAGGCGGAAGCATGGAACGCTGTTGCCTACTGCATTCTTGAGTACATGGCGCTGTGCGGCCCAAGCTGGGCAATCCGCCAGTGTACACGAACTACCCTAGCGGTATCGTAATATTGAGAAGTGAAATGCTTATTCAGAGTCCGATTCGGACAACTACCAAGCATTAACTAAATTACGTGTGTTGTGCTCGTATTAGATTGAGCAAGCAAGTAAGAAGCGTCGTGTGTGTGTGTATGGCAGTAGGCTCGCCCCCTATTACATGGGACTTATAACATAACTGGCGAAATGTGGTTGTACTATACAACTCTGTCTACCCCTTCGGGGAATACAGGCGTGATGTTATGTATGTGTGTGTCGTGGAAGTTCCGAACACCACCGAGTATTTCCACCAAGCTGACAATGGCAATACTTCAAAGTTGGTCAGTTTAATCGTGGTTTAATCATACACTCGTTTTTAGTTTCCTCGT
This sequence comes from Asteroscopus sphinx, assembly GCA_949699075.1. Taxonomy (NCBI): domain Eukaryota; kingdom Metazoa; phylum Arthropoda; class Insecta; order Lepidoptera; family Noctuidae; genus Asteroscopus; species Asteroscopus sphinx. The sequence continues at coordinate 15,888,816 of OX453020.1, forward strand.
TTTTTTTTACGTATTACTTCAAAAAGTTTTATCCCAGGAAAGTTAGCCAAAAAAGCCAGCCTGGATCTAAAAATTCCCACAGAGAAACTAAAAATTTATTTTGTTTTTAGATAAATATTTTTAAATTAATTTCATCCTATATTATAAATGACAGGTAATTTTAATTATTGATTTGTGTTTTTTTTGTTACTAAATTAGTACTTTGACTATTTTCACATTCACAGAAGAATAAAGCCTAGCGCGCACAGTGGTACAATTGCCATGCGAATTCGCAAATGAAATACAGTAGACAGAAACGCGCACTGCAGTGTATTGATTTTCATAATTTGCGTGGTAAATTCGTATTCGTACGAATCCACATCAGTGCACGCTGTCCCAAAACGGAGTTAAACCTTTGATAGTGGAAAGTTAAACTGACCACGATATTGCGCTGGGTTGAAACTAATCTTTTTTACGGAAACTTAGCTCAGTGTTGCAATGAAATAAATTTGAGTTCGGAACTTTGACTATGGATATCGTTCGGAAACGGACTGACTTTTGCGACGCTAGCGCCCAACTGTCACCTTGACTTTACTTGTGTTTGTGTGTGTATGTGTGAACGAAATCGCACGTTACGTTATGTGAGTGTGCGACGTCCTGAGTTCTGTCTACGAGTAATTTTTGCTTTTTACCTTTTTATTTTTATGAATAACCGATGTAGACGAAGTGATTAGTAATGTAATAACCTCAAGTGATAAGAATTGTGATATATCGATGCAATGGCTCTTAAAATACGCAGTGTTTTCATCTACTATGTGATCCCGTGCAATAACTCGTCACTTCGGTTGTTTGTCAATGACGTCTACGTTTAGCGCAGCAAAAAGTGGAATTTTAGTTTGATTGTGACAAGTAGTGCAAACATAAATTATATAAATCGTGTTAATAGATGAGTGATCGTAAAATGGATGAGTGTCTTCTTCATTGGAACGTACTTTTATCAACTGGGGCCAACAGAGGTGGCTCATGAAGAAAGGGTTAGTTTACCTGTTTATGTTTACTTTATATATCGTACACATCTGTGATTATGCATGTAAAGTCTATTAATATCTTAATTACGGTATCGTTGCGAAAGTTGGGTGTATCATTAGTTGATGAGTATAGGTTATATGGCACAGTAGTTGTTTGTTGACTCACAGACCTTTAATTACCTATTCTATTGGTTTAGGCGATGATTTTTCATGTGTAAGTTAGTTATCATAAATGCGGATGCTGTTAGTACTATGTATTGAGGCTGGGATGTGTTATTTTTCTTTTGTTACTTTCTCTTATCCATGGAGTGAAGGGAGTGAGAGAGACAGAGAGATAGGTGGTATGCGGTGTGTGAGGAAGACGACGCTCTACAGAGCAAGTTGTATTGCCATGTTTAGATATCTAATAGTTGCATGAAAACTTTACTTTTGCTGCTTTACTTTATTTGAGAAAATTATGTTAATTAATGTGACTGAAAGTTGTTGGATATGGCTTTAAATGTCGAGTTTAAATACAAAATTGGTGTTTAGAGGCATATGTTAATGTTTTAGCATGAGCTGAATTTATTTAAATTGCTAATTTGTTCACTCATAAAACAGGTACAGTTAGTGTTATTGTCTATGAGAATTTGTCATTTCATTACCAATGCCTTAGACACAATATTATTACATTACATGAGCAATATATTTCCTAACATTATTAACTAAGATTATGAGAAAAAATGTACAAAATGTTATGACAAATATTTATTTATTTATTTTATTGATTATAGACGAGCAGCACTATTGCTGATATGTCTATATCACACAGTGCTGAAAATTTGCTGGTTGTTTTTTTGCTTTTACAGCTTTACCAACGAGAGATATGATCAGTATAATATCCATAATGTTATGGTGTATATATACTCCTTTATGGCATTATGAGGTCTAGCTTTTGCCAGTGCTCATTTTTGTTTCTGGGCCAATCTTTTTCAGTACTCTTAGGCTTATATTCAGAGATGAATCTAAGAGTGAACTCATGCTTCTAACTGTCAAAATACTGTGCTATTTGACAGTCGGAAGCAAGAGTTCACACTTAGATTTGTCTCTAAATGTAAGCCATACCCCCAAATACTCAAACAATTAACTTAAAGACTCTTAAAAATCATTCTGTCACTATAATGCACCTTAGAGTGAGAGTGACAGTGACAGCATGAGACTTAAGGAACACCTCAGACGCTCAATTCAATTTGAATGCTAGCGCTACTTAATTACACAAGATTATGTCTGTATATAAATGCACACACACATTAGTTTAGGGATGCTCGCCGCTCGTAGTGCCGACTGGGTTCCATGCGCTTCTCAGTAGTTTTCAGAGATGGGGTGCTTTTATTTGCACAATTGCAGTCCAAATGCCGTCAAATTGAGGGTGCGTGTGGAGCACAGGTGAGGAATCTTGAATCGGCGGGGGGTGGTGAGTGGCCGTTTTGTATGTTAGTACTATTAGATATTCTGTGCTTAAGGGCTGCTTAAAATTGAGTTGCATTTGGCATTTGCGTATTTCGGGGTGTCTGATAGTCTATTGATTGGCTTAATATAGTCACCATAACCATCACACTATAAATCATTATTTACTGCTGTTTTTAGAATAACCAAACCTCCTTTTGGCAAGTGCAAAGTCTAGTAGGGATGACTAAGTTGATAAATGTCTTCTTTTACATATCCTGGTACTTAGATTTATAAAAACAACTAACTAATAAATTAAAATGATTCAAGATTATCCAGCAGTGTTTACTGCATAATTGATGACATGAATTTATTATTAACACTACTTTTTGAATAAATAATTACTTCAATAATAAATTTGAATAAGAATATGAATGCCATTATTTATCCTGGCAACTTAATACTAATGTATTAATGTACATCATTAATGTTATATCAAACTGAAATATATTCATTACTGGCCAAAATTAATAACCGATCTGTCCACTATTTGCCCTACTAGAGATCGAAACTTGACTTAAAATGTATGGAGCTTATGTCAAATTTCTATCTCTAGTAGGGCAAATCATGGATAGATCGGTTATTAATTTTGGCCGTAAGTCCACTGTAGTTTGGAAGCTTTCAATCATTGTAGAACTGATAACATACTTATTGAAAACTTATTAACCTCATTTTGACGCGCCACTGTTTATAAAATGATAAAAAATCATATTTATTCAATATTTTTGATAATGAATAGTAGTCATATGGTCATAGATATCAGCATGTAGCAGATAGATATCAGCTGGATCGGTTGATTTTTAGAACAAGGCAACACTAAAACAGTATACAAACATCAGCATCTAATAAAACCTCCTTTGTCAGACATCACACTAGATAAAAGATCAAAAACATTGCAATGCAATACCAATTTTAAAATGTAATATGATGACTGCACATCAAACTTAGTCATCTAATATTTAGTCATATTTTTTTTAAACAAGTTTACACCAAGACTAGACGCAAACAGCCATTAACAAACATCTATCAAAACCTGGTAAAAATCACACTGTAAATGTGATTTAAATAATTGAATTGTAGATTTAAAGTAACTGCACATCAAACTAGGTGTTAAATGTAATCATCCATTTTTAATAAAGTGGGAAACAAATATTTTAGTCTTATAAAACTGAAATGTTTCACCATAAGACAGCAAGCAAACAACAAACAAGGTTCAAATCCTGCTCAAGACCAAATTTTTATTTTCACATTTTAAAACTTTAGCCATTGAAAAACTATTAAAACCTCCTTTTTAACCGACGAAAAAAAGGAGGAGGTTCTCAATTCGACGCGCATCTTCTTTTTTTTTTTATTACCCGACTGCGCCAGAAGGAGGGTAATGTTTTTCGAGTGTATGTATGTATGTATGTATATTTCTTTGGCACGCCCTGCAGCCTAAACGGCTTGATGGATTTTAACTTATGAGGTGTCGTTAGATTCGTCTTAATTGTGAGAGTGACACTGGGTATATCAAAATTATAAAACTTAAAATAGCCGCTTTTTGGCGCCGAATTACGGCATCAAAAAAAAAAATTTCCCTCGAAATCTATCGAGAAAATAAAAGGTTTAAAAAAGGTTCAAAATAAAGGGTTTTATAAATGCTTTTCAAAAATATGTACAACTTATATGTTTAAATGTAATTTAGAATGAGAAATGCTAAAAAACAACAAAATATTCAACATTAAAAATGAATCTGACTTTTCAAAAAAAAAACATTGATAGTATGATAAATAAAACATGATGACAAAACTAAAAAAAATCAAATAAAAAAATTAATTAACAAAAACAAAAAACCCGACTGCGTGTAAAAATAACAGAAAAGATATACACAAGACTTATCAACACGCAGGCGGAGGCTACATAGGAACGATTATGTAATTCATGACCAAAAACATACGTAGCAAAAAAGAATTATCAAAATCAGACTACTCTGTAAAAAGTTATGCGTGGTCATACATAAATAAAAAAATTAATTAACAAAAACAAAAAACCCGACTGCGTGTAAAAATAACAGAAAAGATATAAACAAGACTTTACAACACGCAGTCGGAGGCTACGTATGTTTTTGGTCATGAATTACATAATAGTTCCTATGTAGCCTCCGCCTGCATGTTGATAAGTCTTGTGTATATCTTTTCTGTTATTTTTACACGCAGTCGGGTTTTTTGTTTTTGTTAATTAATTTTTTTATTTATGTATGACCACGAATAACTTTTTACAGAGTAGTCCGATTTTGATAATTCTTTTTTTAATGGATAGGGTATATCTTGAAGTTGGTCCCATTTAAATTTGAAAATCAAAATCCACCCCTAAGGGTAGGAAAACAGGGGATGAGTGCTTGTTCACCCACTGAATTCTTACCTGTTAAGCGATTCTGTTGAAACTTGCACACATACATGTAGTTCTAGACACTACAACATAATGGCTCTAGCACTAGACCTGGAGTCAGATTTTAGCCACAAAAAAAATAAAAAAAAATCTTTTTAACAAAAAATTTAACCGACGAAAACAAAATTGAAAAGCGAAAGATAATATTAAGCTTTTAGTCTTTTCCTAACTAAACTAATGTAAATAACTAATTATGAGTCGGCGCCAAACAAATAATCAAGGAAGATCATTAAATAAATAATAAAAACAACATAAAATCAAATGAAATGTGAAATTTTAAGATAAACAATGGTGCCGATTCTCTTGTCACAAAATTCTCTAAACTAGACTAAAAATCACCTAAATTTAGTTTAGTCCTGTCAAACGACGTTTTCTATTCTGAAATTCACTTTAAAACTAATTTTTGGTTTGACAGGACCAAAATTAGTTTAGTTATTCAACTTAGTAAAAATTGACATTTTGCAATTCTGTAATTGACGTTTTTCATCTAATATTAGAAATATCAACCTAAATCTGACTATTTTTAGAAGGCATCAAAATACATGTCGACTATAATTAGTTATCAACAACTAAAATTGCAAAGCTTATTTTATTCATTTTTATAGTTTTTAGGTAGTTTAAAATAAATAATGGATGCCTACTATGTGGTTGCAGCTGTTGTAGATTCAGCAGAAAGGTAAATTGTTCATAGAAATATACAATGAAATTTATAATTTCGATAAGAAGAGGTACCTATATAATAAAGGTTAAGAAGTACATAAATCCATACAATGGGAAAAAAAAAATCTATGTTTGACATTCAATTCTGTCATTTTATGCTAATATGTGTCCCTAAAAAGCCTGAATTCACAAATTTTCCCTTTTTTGGGGAGAAAGTCTCCAAGTTTGTAATCAGTGTTGCCAGGTCCGATTTTCAAAATCCGGGAGGCTTATTATGAAAAAAGCGGGAGATGTATTGAGGAACAATGGTAAAAATCGGGAGATTATGTTTTTCAACAAAAATCAATGTTTTTGAAGTAATCCCGGTATTACATTTTGCTAACATTCCAGCTATAGTATTAAAATCAAAGCAGTTTGATATTTTACTGCACTGTGTAACAAGTGACGGAAATATTCAGGGCAGCAACTTATCCGTCCGTTTCATTTTATGCAGTTTTTTTGCCAGGTTTTGATCTTATTCATATTATTAGCTTTATACAGGGATTGTAAAAAATCGGGAGATCTTTGTCGAAAATCGGGAGACCGGGAGATTTTTAGGAAAATCTGTGAATTTCCCGGAAAATCGGGAGACCTGTGAACAGTGTTTGTAATCCTGCGTGGTACTTTTTGGCTTATATTCTAATTTATTCAACTTTTTTGAGAAATTGCATGTCCTGGATGCTAGAACTTTTTAACCACGTCTTTAAAAAGGGAAATTCCAGCTTTTTAAATTAAAGAAATAGTTTATTATTGTGATTGCCCATGGAATTCAAAGGTCCTTACGTTTTTTGCAAATACTGTCTGTTTCTCGTTGTTTAAGATATACAATATGATACGCTGCAATAATAACAATATATCTCCTTTGATAGGTACTCTTGGGCCCGTATTACAGAAAGTTCCTCAAGTACAGTTTAAACTCCAATCACCTGATCACTACTTAAGGATAGAATCGTTACATGAGTATCGGTCTTATTCCAGAACGGTAATTATCATAAACTTTAATTCAACAACATAACACACGAATTTGACCTGAATTAAAATAAAAATCTCTACTCAAGCGTAGTCTGGACCACACTAGAGTGATTGATTACAGATCAAATCTCTGCTCAAATACCGAAACAGGTGACAGTATAAAATAAAGCTAAACTCAGCTGAACTGTGATCAATAAATCTCTGCTTGAGGAACGTTCTAAAATCAAAGCTCAACTCAAAACTAGTTTTAAACAGTGATCAACGCTTGAGTATCGTTCTGTAATACGGGCCGTAGAAAATAATATCCTAGCTCTTTAATCTGATCACATTATTCCAATTTATATATTTTATTGAAAATATAAAACAAAAATGTACTTTATTTCGTGACATGATTTTTTCTTCTTAATTTTAATGATAAACTAATAATTCCAAATATAATTATTATTTAATTTCCTTGTTTTTGTGAACTTTCGGTCATTCCATTCACTCTTTAATAATTTTTTTAAGATGTACTAGTAACACCGCCAATTCAACTTAGATGCGTCAAACTCAATTATTAGAGCTGTCAACAAGTTTTCTAAAATAAGAAAAAGATAAACACAGAATAAGTTTTATGATTTTCTAAACTAAAATTTGTAAATTTTAGTTATAGTTAGGTTTAGGTGGGTGTACAAGAGAATCGGCACCAATATCTTACAAAAAATGCGTTCTCCGCTCGACCACTTGAAACTTGCACGCACTTTGCTTGTTTGTTTGGCGCCGACTCATAATTAGTTATTCACATTAGTTTAGTAAGGAAAAGACTAAAAGCTTAATTTTATTTTTCGCTTTTCAATTTCTGTTTTCGTCGGTTCAATTTTTTGTTAAAAAGTTTTATTTCAGACACTGCACTACAAAATCATAAGATTGCAATGCCAACTTTAAGATTTAATATTGCTTATTATGATGACTGCACATTAATCTTAGTCATTCTCCATCTAATATTATGTTGAACATTTGATTATATGCTTCCAATATGAATTGACTTCACAACGCTATAATTGAAACCTTTTGTCATGATTGCTTAACACATCACTCATAGGATAATGTGTAACAATTACACCAAACCATTCAGCCTTTATGCATTAAAGTAGATAAACTGTACAAAATAGAAATAAGTTTTTCATGAAAGAAATGACAAATATGCCAACTACAATCTTCCTTCTTTATTTATTCCAATTACCTAAGATAACAGTATCACAATTCACAACCAAAACACTTATATTTAAGTTTTATAAACAAAACCAGGGATGTTATGGGAAATTTCGGATCTGGATACGAATACGGATATATTGGAATAATATTAAGGTGAATGCTATAGGGTAGCCCGCGAAATTCAAATTTTCTTGTGTTTTTTGCTAATTGTAGCTCTGTTTTGAGTTATATATAAATCAAAATACGATTCGCGGCAGTAATAACAATATATCTACTGAATAATACTTATAAAAAATGTAAACCTAGCTTTAGAAGCTCTAGAAGCTAGATAATCGATAATTTCATCGTAAATTAATATAATCGAGCTTGTACAGTTTATAGAGCTAGTTTAATATTTTTTATGAGTATTATTCAGTAGATATATTGTTATTACTACCGCGAATCATATTTTGATTTATAACAAACGCGAAATACAACTACAATTTGCAAAAAACGCAAGAAATTTTGAATTTCGCGGACTACCCTGTAGCATTCACCTTAATATTAAATAATATTTATTGGACTGCCTCATTGGTCTAGTGGTTGCAAGCGCGACTGCTGAGCGTGGGGTCCTGGGTTCGATTCCCGGGTCGGGCAAAGTGTTATTGGGTTTTTTCATTACGAAATACTCAGTAGCAGCCCGGAGTCTGGATTTGTGTCCAGTCAATGGCAATAGGCTCGCCCCCTATTACATGGGACTATAACATAACTGGCGAAATGTGGGTGTACTATTACACCTCTGCCTACCCCTTCGAGGAAATACAGGCGTGATGTTATGTTATGTGTTAGGAATAATATTATACTGGTTTCAGATACGGTTACGGATATGGAATTATTTCGGATTATCCGTTAGTTTCGGATAGTTTCGGTTATGTATATTAGATTTTAAAGGAATTGTAAAAGTAAAAGAAAAAAGCAGTAGAAATACCAAACAATACAAGGGACGCGCGCGGCTAGTATGTCGGCTCAACCGGGTAAAAACTAAAACATGTCATAGTCATGTCTCATTTAGATTCCTCTCCTATCAAAATTATTCTAAACTTTTATATCAGATTCGGTTAGGTTACGGATAGATTTTTATTTCGGATATCCGATTGTTTCGGTTACGGTTACGGAGCTCCATAACATCCCTGAACAAAACTCTTAAAAGTATTTGTTTATCAAAATACATAACAATAATTTATTAATTTGTTTGAAATAACTTCTAACTGTATAATAGTTGTAGTATCACTAGCTGATAGCGAATAACTAGGTCTATTTTACCACTAAAACCTCAAAATTTATCACTTGTTTGTGTCAAGGAAGAACAGTCCCATATTTTTTTATACCTACTTACGTACGAACTAAGTTAATTTTGACTGGCAGAATGTTATTAACTAAAATTAATTGACGACGTCTGTGGTCTAGTGTCGGACTGTTGATCACGAGGTCGTGGGTTCGATTCCCACAGGACACAAATATTTGTGTGATTAACATAAGTGTTTGTGTTGGTCTGGGTGTTGCTTATGTATTATAAGTATGTATTTACAAAAAAAATGTATTTAAGTATTATATCCATTATCTAGTACCCATAGTACAAGCTCTGCTTAGTTTGGGATTAGATGGTGCTGTGTAAAAATGTCCCAAAAGATATTTATATTTATTTTATATTTGTAAAATTAATGGAAGCACAAACATCACTTAGCACTAATATTTATTATAACTCATAATGTTAAGGTGAATGCTACAGGGTATCCCGCGAAATTCAAAATTTCTCGCGTTTTTTGGTAATCGTAGCTATATTTCGCGTTGTATATCGGTCGAAATATGATTCGCGGTAGTAATAACAATATATCTACTGCATAATACTCATACAAAATATTAACCTTGCTCTATAATTTGTACAAGCTCGATACTATTAATTTACGATCAAATTATCGATTTTCGAGCTTGTAGAGCTTATAAAGCTAGGTTTATATATTTTATGAGTATTATTCAGTAGATATATTGTTATTCCTACCGCGAATCATATTTTAATTGATATACAACGCGAAATAAAGCTCCAATTTGCAAAAAACGCAAGAAATTTTGAATTTCGCGGGCTGCCCTTAAACCAAAATCCTTACATTCTTTACATACAATTTGAGAAACTAGTTCAGAATCACGAGGAGAACCGATTGCGATGTTTTTTTTTTATAAATCACAAAATTACGTTTTTATGGCCATTGTAAGTGCCCCAGCTGAAAACCGGCCAAGACCATGTCGGGCCATGCTCAGAATGATAGGGTTCCTAAGTAGGTGTAATTACAAACAAATCAAATCGAATATTAATCATGGCTATTTTAGTTTTTGCAATAGACGGCAGCATTGGTGACTCAGAGAGTGTTGTTAGTAGCCGCTGGATGGCGCCAAATTTAAGAAGTGTGTCATGTCAACATAACACAAACTTCTTTTTGTGTATTTTAAAATAGAAAGTAACTAAAGGAGCATTCTTTGCTAAGATAATTTTCCTCTAAGGTCAATGACCTTTGAACTAGGACGTCTTAAGTATTTTTCAGTTTTCTTTCTATAACTCGAACATTTGTAATCACATTATACTCAAAATAATTTTAAAAGAGAGTTTTTATGAAGGTCTATCAACGTGGAAGATTACAAGTTTCTATGTTGCATAGTTTAGAAATGGCAGGGGGGGACACATTGTAAGCCACTTTGGAGGGCTATATTTCGCAGAAGGTACACCAGGTAAAAAGTGATGTATGAAACATTACCTTCATTTTAGTAGACCTATTCAATTATACCCCACACAAGAGGGTGCAGTGAAAAAAATATTTTCATCCCCATTTCACATGTATGGGCGCCACCCCTGAAATACGTAATCACAATTTTTTAACAAAATTTCATTTACTTATGTTTATAGCTGTAGAAGTTATCAAGCTGTAAAGGATTAGGACAGACGGATGGACATGACGAAACTATAAGGTTTCCTTGTAGGAACTAAGGAACCCTAAAAAGTGAAGAATTTCATGCAGAGACTACCTGATGTACGGAAACTAATTGAGACAAACTTCCTGGATCATAAGGACATATTCACGATCCGCTGATGTACTGAACTTAATCGTTATAACCAAATTGAGTTTTAAAATTTGTTTTAGTTATAATGTAACATAAAAACTATCCCAACCGATTCCCCTGGAGATTCTGAACAAACTAGTTTCTCAAATTGTATAAACAATAACCTCCTTTTTTGAAGTCGGTTAAAAAGTAACATTGTATATCAGAAAATACCAATTACTATGCACCAGAGCTATACAAAGCTCTTGTATAATCAATAATGTGGTTTTTAGTACATTTTAATGCGTTTTAAAGCTAGCATACTTAGTACTTAATTCATATTATTTATTCTTCATCGAATAATTAATTATCCACATCATTAAATCAAACTCACACATTAAAAAGTAGTTGCCAATAGCACCTGCATGCTATAGCCTATAATAAGATTTATGACTCTAATTAATTACTATTAATAACTTGTAACAAAAACACCTTGAACACACAATATACAGGGTGGCCGATAAAATGACAGCCAAAGGAAAAATCTAGACTTCTTATGTCTGCTTCATCCGAAATGACCCCATGTATGCACCGCGATTTTTTATAGTTTTCGAAAAATTCACGTTATTTTAAATGAACTCCTGTAGAAGTTATACAAATTAGTTACATTCCTTCACCGATTTGCAAGGAAAAATGTCTTGTATTGTAAAATACTTGTTTTTTGTATGATTAAAATTGTGGAAAGAAAAAATCGCTCACGAGTGGTTTTTTCACAATTTAAATCGTTAGATAGATAGATAGAATATTCTTTATTGAACACCAATAACATTATTAAACTTAGGACTAACATGTAAAATAAGGGTACATTGGCGGTCTTATCGATAATAGCGATATCTTCAAGACAACCTTTGGATGGACAAGGAAGACGTGAAAAATTGATGGGAGCAGTATGTGGTGCACTTTCATAAAATTTACTAATATTTAATATAATAAATAAATAAATAAATATTTACCTACCATAGAAAATATTACATGTATAAATATATAAGAAAGAAAGAAGAAAGAAAGAAAGAAAGAAAAATATTATAAAATAAATTCTAATATATATCCATAAACATTTACCAAATATATACAAATGTAACAACAAATAATATTCTTTAATAAATAACAAAATAAAATATGTGTATGTACCAGTGTAGCAACATCTCACTAAAATAACAGTTTATACAGAGAGGTAATGTTCCTTTACAAGTTTTTTAAAAGAAGCTAGCGACTGAGCACATCTTATAGGCACAGGTAACGCATTCCATAAACAAGCAGCTTGGACTGTGAAGGATTTGTCATAGAATATAGATGATTTGTCGTTAGATTTCGCTTTGCATGCGTAAATGCCTTAAAAATAATAAAATAATTGGTAATTGCTAAATTAGCTGGAAGCTGGTAGCTGGGGGGACTGGATGCGGAAGGCATAAGACCCAGAGTTGTGGTGAAACTTGGGAGAGGCCATGTCCAGCAGTGGACTCATGGACTGTGATAAGCTGAGTTGATGTCGTTGATTGTTAAAACGTTCCTCCCTCACTTTTATAATCTTCCTCACTCATTCTCTACAACAACATATATTTCCAAATGTTATGGAGTGCCAGAATCATTTGTGATAAATACTAGTCATCATCTACATCCTCTTGCACCACACTTATCCTAGTTTATTTGGGGTCGGTGCAAATAAATAAAAATAATAAAATAAATATCTTTGGGACATTTTTACACAGCACCATCTTAGCATCAAGAAAAATACATATTAATTCGCTATCACTACACATTATAATAATGTTTAAATTATGATTATTATGATTAAATTAGCGATTTAATCCGGTTAAACTTTGTTTTATTATAAAATACATATTGTATTTTTCTTGATGCTGTGAGATGAATAGATACTATTTATTCTCAGTTAATACTACTTTCCTCAGTACTGTTCAATAGTCTTGCAATATTTCACAACAACTATAAGGAAAAATCTTAAAATACTTATTGTACCTATTATTATAATACAATTGGCGTTTTTTAAAATTAAACTTTTTCATGTACCTAAAAGACTCAGATGCATTCCTTCCATATGGAAATATATAAATTACATCATATCCATTACCGAGCAAGTACACTTAAAAATTACATAAAAATAAACCTGTATTTCACCTTAATACCGATTTCCTTGCTCTATAGAAATTCCATTTTGTATTGGAGTGCACTGGAGCCAGTATGAACAATTTGGACAAGTGGGTTGCCTTGACCCCAGCAAGTGGGACTGTGTCAAGGGCCAACGGCTTCCTTAAGGGGACAGACCTGTCTTTTTGTATATACCAACCAGTTTATGTATGGGGTTATTATTTCCTATAGAAATCTGGTTCTGATGAAATTTTGCAAGGAGTATTGTAAGATTTTGTTGCCAAGGTGATTTGCTTGTTTACTATTTTTGCAAGTGGTCTTATGTTACTTATTTTATATTCGATTAGATTTTTAAATATAAAATAAAAAGTTATTTTTATTTATAATCCAAAAACCATGTTAAGAATTTACATTTATTTATCTATTTATTTTACATTACCACCCAATGATTTTTTATACTTATAAAAAAATCATTGTTACCACCATTTAATTTTCTTTATACTACTTTAATTACATGGCAAAGATGGCAATCAACATTTTTTGTTACCATATGTGTTACAGTTTTCATTCTTTATTGTACACAAAAAACAAGCAACATACAATTATTTACTTAAAATATATGAACGGTGGTCTTATCGCCTGTAAAATTAAAAAATTGACTTTATGACATAATTATTGCATTTTGCAGTTATGCAAATTGCAATGTTAATTGTAACAGCAAACTCTCTCGGAAAACTGAAAGCACAGTAATAAAGTAATGATTTATTCTTTTTCACAAATAAATATGGAGAAAATTTCCTGGCAGGGTTAATAAAAATAATGTTTTTAGGGTTCCGTACCCGAAGGGTGCCAAACGGGACCCTATTACTCTCGCTACGCTGTCCGTCCGTCCGTCCGTCCGTCACTCACAGGGCTGTATCTTTTGAACGGTAATAGATAACCGGTTGAAATTTTCTCAGAAAATGTGTTGCTATGAGGTATATCACGACGATTATAGTGCATACTATGTAGTTTAGCAACAAATACTAAAAACAGGACAAACATAGACATATGTGGTGGTACCTACATAAGAAAGAGATGTAAAAATTCACATTTCGCGTACGTTCGTTGATGTCTTTGATAAACTCTCGTAAATTAAATAAGTTTCTTTGGGGTATCGGGTGGATTTGTGGTACGGAACCCTTACTGCGTGAGTCCGACTCACACTTGGCCGGGTTTTTACTTTATCATAACTGATAATATTCCAAATATTGTCTGAAAAATCCCAGTGGTTCCAACAACAAAACATAAAATAAGTAAAAAAACATTTTTTTCTCCAAAAACTAGAACTTACTAATTATTTTTTAAATGGTTTTCATAAATAAAAAACTTGAGATCTACTACTCCTTAAATCTCGTAGTTATTCAATGAATATTTTTACGAAAAACGTTGTCAGAATTAAAAAAAAAACATAAGTAAATCTTAGTATGACAATAGTAATTAAGCACAGAAATGTAGGAAACAGTTCATTCAAACTTCTAAGACTTTTTATGGTCTATAATCAGTTCCGAAAAATTAATTCAACATCTTATTCAAGCTTCTTTAATCCAATTTTCATAATGACTATTTGTAGTTTGCTATTGCTATTTATTCAATAAACAGTAAAAAATATAAACTGTATAATTTTTAATAAGTATTTTTCTTTTCTTGTCCCATAACATTATGATTTAAATAAATCAATGAAATTTTATGGAAAGATCAAGCCAGATCGACTATCGAGCTAAATCACTGATTTTTATCAAAAAAACACTTGATTAAAACGATCAACTCTGTTTCCTGGTACTGTTAAAACATGTGTTTATGCCAGGGTAACTATCGAGTAACGTTCTGTTGTCGATAGTCAATAATGGCTGGCAATTATATTAATCGCAGTTGCGCACGCGTCGATCTTGTAACAACCTCGTTATCGGAGTTTTACGATTGGTCGACTCTTAATTCCTACTCCTAAAAACAATAGTACATGTAGTTGTGTATTTATGTTCCTTCGAGTCGAGATACAGTTTTTTATGTATCATACATAGGTCAACGCAAAAGGTTTCTTGTGTAATGTAAATAAACGGTTTTTATTGTAGATAATTCTATGTCGTAAATTGTATGGAACATATGTGTATGTGTACACACGTGTAATCAAATGTGACACAACAATAACTTCTTTGTTGAAACATAAATACCTAGATCCTTTATAGATTTTAAGTCAATAAGGTTTACAAAGCGATAATGAACTCGAAAATTGGAAATCACAAACTACCATTTAAGTACTTAATTCACGAAGTTAGTCATGAACAATGAGGGAAATACTCGACTCTTACGTAAGCGCATAACTAGCCGGCAGCGGACATAGGACCACCCGGTTTTGTTTGTTTTGTACCATCTAACTAGCTGTATTAAAAGATCTACCACACCCTCCCGATCCCTCAACCATGGCAACCGCGAGGGGGAAATCGATCTTCCGCCTTGTCTCAACATATATCGGTCGTTGAAACTGACACTTTAAAACTATCCACTTCAATGGGGGGAAATACTTTTTAGTTGACCTTTTTTCGTCTTTGGGGTCGTTGAACTTTATACAAGGGGTAATTTAAATAACTAAAAACCTCTTGAGGGCTCATTGTACTCATCATTATGAACAACTTTTACTATGGGACCAACCATAGAATTAAAGGACCAACCATGAAATCGCAAAAAAATATCAGCTGCTCCATACATACATATATGTTCGCATAACTCGACATTTAGGCAATAGCTGTTTTTTTTTGCGATTTCTGTATTGGTCCCATAGTAAAAGTTGTTCATAGTGATGAGTACAATGACCCCTTAAGAGGTTTTCAGTTATTTCAATTACACCTTGTAGATTTTTTTCTGGTAATCTTTATTCAATTCAAGTCATCTGTCATAAAGTGCAGTGTTGGTAGTTTTGCAACTATATGTACGAGCTCTAATAAATAATTAATGGTGCCAACTTACCACTTACCTGTGCAAAACAACCTTTAAAAGCAATTAGGTTAACGTGAATAATAGTGTTCTCGTACCTACTATTAAAGTACTATGATCAAAAAAACGTAACTCAAATAGGTTCAGAGTACTTTTTAATCAAAAAACAGGATGTACTTTGATGTAGGCTTATAATTTAATTTATTATCAAACACGCTAAAATTGATATGTTGGTGGCGTTAATGTAATTACTGACATAGATAATTATTTACATGCCCAGAGTTGCTGTTCTAATTATTGTAACCCTATATTTGCCGCTCTCAATTTGAAGTCGTTCTAAGTAATTTCGTAGCGTATTAGAACTAATCGCTTAAGACTAGAGCACAGAACAAAATATTACGCTAGAGTATACCACCATCTTGTCCATACATAAAGTGTCAACGGTTTCCCTCCCCTAAACCTTATCCGATTTGGATGATTTTTTTCATGTTGTCTGTCTACACCGTTAAAAACTATGCTATATGCTATAAGCACCTAAAATGACGATTATTTGCGAGAATTATGACGAAGAAAAGTAGTTTTTATTGGAAAATCAAACATAGGTTTTTTTAAACCAAACTTATCAGCGTAGATTTGGATATTTCCAAGCGATTAACACCAAAAACAAAAGATTTTGTTAAGATTTTGGGGGTAAAAGCAGTAGATCAATTCACGTAACTAAAGAAGTGCAGTTGTAGTTAAGTTTCGATCAAAACAATGCTTTTCGTAATCTCTTATCTACGGCGATCGCTGTCAGAAACGAACTGCAGCGTCACTGCAACTTGATCGGTGAGTCATGAAATTACGTAAATTAGGGCCCAGGTATTCCCTGAATCGCTAATTTTATTTAAAAAAAAAGCCAATTCACAGTAAAAATGTAGCCAAAACCCTCGCAGCAGGACGTTCCTCTTAACAATTCGGTTTAAGGCAAATGATCCAACCAAATACAGTACCTAGCACGGAGTTTTGACAGAATTATGGTAACAGTCCATTCAAGTTCAGACGGGAGCATTCTAGGGATTCGCGAATAATTGCAATAAATCGCGAACATGGAGTAAGATCTTCACTCTTAGATTGCTGGCACGGCGCCCAACACACAGTGCCGTTAATGCCTAACTCTACTTATAAACGACGTCGGTTAATTAATGTCGCAAAAAGAGTGTCACAGATGAAATTTGAACAGATTTAAAGCCGCTTCAGAACAAACTATTTAGTTAACACGAACAAAATGGAAGTCAGATTCTACGAATTTCCCAGATGGTGAGCAGAGCTTACCTGGAAAAGAGCTAAAGGCCCACCTGATGCTAAGCGGTTACCTTTGCCCATAACAACTTATTTGCTTTGATTAAGAAACATAATATAACCTGAGGGTAATCGAGCCCTGTTATTATTGTGAATTCCTTGAAATGATAATTGAACTAAGTATGTAAAATACCTCATTTAAATGCTGTTAGAATTTTTAAGTGCGTACCTTTAGGTCCTTGCCCGTGATACCTTTTTTCATGAATTAGGAAATATCTGATTTGCATCGCAAAATATTATACCTATTACCGATTGTTGTTTTAAATCACGGCATTCTTATTATGTTTTTGGATGAGCAATGCATACGATTTATCACTGTCTTAGTCATGTGCAAAATATGTGTGTATATGTTTGTAACACGATTAAGCGGTAAAACATGTGCAGATAAATTAAACTGACCGAAAAATCGCGTCTAATGTCTGCAGATTCGATCCTTCGTCTAGCGCAGTGGTTTCCAAAGTGTAAAGTGTAATGTGACCCACGGGGGGCGCGGCAGCTCAAAAATAAACTGTATATTTATTAAAATTTCTGTTCTTGGTACACAGACATAGTAAAACATATCCTAATTTTAATAGAGAAGATGGTTGGCAGCTACCACCTGTTTGGAACCCAGTCCTAAAAATAATCAAGTCCCAAACAGCACGCAACACTGTAAAAGATAATGATATTGTGAGTGATTACTGCGTGCATCGAAACGATTTTAATTAATAATATTGTACGGTAGCTTAAAATATTTTTTTAGAAATATTTGTAAAGACGCTTGTCATCTTAGTCTACCTGCGACCACAAAATGCTGCAAAGCTTTCGAATCGTCAGGGAAACCAATTTAAATAATATACGCGATTTAATCCGGTTAAACTTTGTTTTATTAAAACATATAGACAAAGTGCTGCGAACAATCATAGTGAAGCCAATAAACCTCGCTCCTCTGTGTACAAACCAGCGCTCACGCACACACATGCACCTTAAACCGTGCTCAGTTCACATGTCGCGGCATCGTCCAGTAAGCATCGCGAAAACAAATATCGTTCAGGTGCATGTGTGTACGTGAGCACTGGTTGTACATGAAGGAGCACGGTTTTTGTTGTTCGCTGCACTTAGTCTATATTTTTTACTAAGTCTGTGTCTTGGTATTAGAAATCATAATGTCTTGATTGATGCGAACAACCCTGAGGTAGCAGTGACCTGTATGTAACCAAATCAAGCTGCTTGATGCGAATCAGCGTATATACGCAGCACACGACATCGGCTTCTTGTAGTTTTACCCGAAGGAGCAAGGGCGGCGTAGCGATTTTCGGATAAAGTTGGGGTGGCCGCGTATGGTGAAGGGTTGAGAACCCCTGGTCTAATTAATTAAAAGTAATTTAAAAGGAAAGTATCAGACGGATTGCAAGCTGCAGCGGATATGTCAATAAACGCCGCACGACATCCATTACTTCCCTTAAATTAGTCTCGTCTTAGACTAATCGAGTTACTAAAACTAATAATAGAAAAGGGAAACCAATTCATTAACCCTCACTGAGTGCACGCCATAGGAACCTTCCTTTTGGGGGTTTTGGATCTTGCTGAATACTTTGCTCTGAAATTTTCGGCGAAATTGGAAAATCTATCAGTTGGAAATACCGCTTTATAATTAGTTTTTATGTGTTAAAATGACTGAGGCACTTATTTTTATTATACTCAATTGATTTAAACGATGTATTGTGTATAATTTAGGTACTTTAAGTAGGTATGTTAAATCAATGTTATGTTAATTATGTAAATACCGTGTATGGTTTGTTGTTCAACTGTGATCTTTTGTAGAATTTGGTGTTATTATTTCAAGCTTCGGTGTTTTTTTTTTTTGTTCCGTGTGGTGCCGGACACAAAGAATAGCACCACCCCATTTTCTTCTCGTGGGTGTCGTAAAAGGCGACTAAAGGATGATGATGCCACCAGAGGATAGGTAGCAGCGTTCTCTGAGTATTTATTTAACCGACTGCGATCGCCAACCCGCCTGCCAAGTACCAAGCGTGACAATTATGGCAATTCCCCCCATTTTGGGGGAGGCCTATGTCCAGCAGTGGACGTCTTTCGGCTGAAATGATGATGATGATTTCAAGCGTCATGCCTCTGAAAACATTCGTTTTTTTTTTAAATTACAGCATGTAGGGTAGTGTAGGTACATCCCCCCATTTTGGGGGAGGCCTATGTCCAGCAGTGGACGTCTTTCGGCTGAAATGATGATAATGATTTCAAGCGTCATGCATCTGGAAGCATTCGTTTTTCGTTTAAATTACAGCTTGTACGGTCGACCGCACGTCGGTGGTAAGTAACACTTCGACATTAGCAGCATCTTCATTTCGTAAGCAGTAAGGGCGGTTTTCGAATTGAAGTGTTACCACTGTCATGCAGTCGACTGTACCTATTACATAATTATTTTTAACCGAACTCCAACACATTTTTTTTATTTTTTTGCATTATCCATATCCAAAAGTTCCATAACTGAGCTTCTCTTTTTCACAGAAGATTTGATTGCATTCATGTGCGTCATAAGTTTTACGTAAGTTAATTAAGGTACATCAGTGAACTGCCATGAACCCTGTTTGGTCGAATAACTCATTTTAATCGGTGTTTAGGCATTATTAATAAAGTTTAAAAGAAAAGATAAATACTTTTACCATAAAAAGTACACTGATTGTTCCTTTATTATGTTTTTTTGACTCTACGTCAATAAACGTTGAGCGAAATTCAAGTTATTTGTAATTCGTAATTACATAATCATGCATTTATTAATCAAAACTTGTTTCTTGCTTCATCTTAACGCACTGATTACGTAGTCAGGCAAATAAATAAATTAAATACTTACTACTACTTTACAGTGACATATAATTATGTACATTATAATTATTATTTTATTATTTTAACGCATTTCCGCATGCGAAGTGAAATCTACCGATTTAAATCCTGGAAAGAAAATATCGGTCACGAGCAGGATTCGAACCTGCGACTCCTGCTCGTGAGCGGTTTTTTCTTTCCACAATTTATCTACTATATAAAAATAAGTCGGGTTTTCCTTCCTGACGCTATAACTCCAGAACGCACGAACCGATTTCCACGGTTTTGCATTCGTTGGAAAGGTCTCGGGCTCCGTGAGGTTTATATCAAAGAAAGTTTTGAGAAAGAAAGAAAGAAAAAAAGAAAAAAATTAATTCGTGGGTTGCGTACTTACCCGACAGATCGAAGCTTCTATGCATTTGCACGAGCGGATAGTAATGTACGATGGAGTGGAGTGGAGTGGGCAGGGGATGGGACTGGGGACGGGACAAGGGACGGGACTGGGGACGGGACAGGGGACGGGACAGGGGACGGAACGTGGGACGGGAAATGGGACGGGACATGAGACGGCACATGGGACAGGACAGTGGGTCGGCACATGGGACGAGACATAGGACTGGACATAGGATGGGATATGGGACAGGACATGGGATGGGACGATAGTGATATAGTGAGATAGAGAGACAGTGGGACAGTGGAGCAGTAGGACAGTGGGGCAGTGGGACAGTTGGGAAGGAGGGACGGTGGGACAGAGGGACGGTGGGGCAGTGGGACAGAGGGACAGTGGTACAGTGGGGCAGTGGACAGTGGAGCAGTGGGACAGTGGGACGGTGGCACAGTGGGGAAGTGGGGCGGTGGGACAGTGGGGCAGATGGGGCAATGGGTCAGTGGCCGTGGGGCAGTGGTACAGTGGGGAAGTGGGACAGTTGGGCAGTGGGGCAGTTGGGGCAGTGGGGCAGTTGGGGCAATGGGACAGTTGGGGCAGTGGGGCCGTGAGGCAGTGGGGAAGTGTGGCAGTAGGGCAGCGGTGCAGTGGGACAGTGGGGCAGAGGGACAGTGGGGCAGTGGACTGGACTGGACTGACGTGGGTTAGCAGAATTTAACGCGAGCGGAGCCGCGGGTAAAAGCTAGTATCTTTATAAATATCGTTGCCATTACTGAACATACTAACCCAGCCAGCCAGCCTAGGTATAGTGTTATGGGCAAAAAAATAATAATTCTATAATATATATAAAAAACAACATAAAGAGGCTTGAACATAAATATCTGGTGGTCTTCAAGGCTCGAGTGAATAGGTTTTTGCTGGGCAAGCGTGAACCATCGTCGATCGAACCATCGCTTAACATCAGGTGAGGCTGCAGTCAAACGCAAGCCCGTTAAGAATATAAAAATAAACATGATTTTCAACCTTTCTCAAAATCTTGACCGTGAAATTGTCAAATTCCACGAGTTTGAGTTCATTTGACCTATACTGGTAGGTTTTTGCATGATATTGGAACATTCAACGAAAATCGCGGATATGAGTGGAAGTTCATCAGTTCGTCCACGCTCTCGTTTGTTTTCATAAAACACTTAAATTTAACGGTTTTTTATGGCGAAACGAGCTAAAGGCCCACCTGATGTTAAGCGGTTACCTTTGCCCTTAACAACTGCAATACCACCTAGGCTGTTGCCTAATAAAAAATCGCTCACGAGCAGGATTCGAACCTGCGACCTGGCTCAGTACATCAGTACGTAATTATAATAGTTAATGTAATCAGTGACAATAGACTGGACAACACAGTGCTTGGGCTATAACGACTAAAACACATGATAGCACAGAATACCTAATAGTAGTTTAAATAATATGCTAATTAAAAGGTAATTATCTTAGTTGTTGTATTCGTTAATCAAACACACTTGCGACTTACCAAGAAGCCGGATTTTTGAAATTATTCTGTATTAATCTGAGCTGAAAATAGCTCGGATGATTATGAAAATCTGTCTTAGATTCAAAATATCCGGTCCTTTTCATTCTAGGATTATCGCAAAGATCAGATTTTTCTGTTTATCCTACGACATTATTATTAGCATTTAAGCATTCGTAATGAAAACCGCATAAACTTTTGAAGATAGAAATAAATTAAGCTTCGTTACCTTAAAAGCACGTTTGCTAAAAACGTGAAGTACCTACCTCAAATATAAATCTCTGTATTATTTATTTTCACAAGTAAAATGCGATTGCTACATCATTCGACTGAAGCATGACTTATTCGAATCATCTGTACCTGAAGGAGATATAAGGAAGCGGTTGCCATGCGATTGTGATTAGTACGATATGCCACAATAAACGTAAGGTTTGCTCCACCCTTTATAATAAATGGTTTGGGTATTTTTAGTACTGGCAGCTGGTTGCGTAAGCCGCGTAAGGTATCAGATTGTTTGTACAGGAGACGAGTTATTATTACAGACTAACTTTTGCCCGCGGCTTCGCTCCCGCGGTTCTTTATTTTAGCATGATTTTAGAACGCTACTGTATCTATCCATCCCACAGGAATCGTGCATTTTTTCGGCATAAAAAGTACTTTTTGTCTCTTTGCGGCCCATAAACTATCAAAAAATAACGTTGATCCGTTGCTCTACATTGCTGCGTGAAAAAAAACAAACCAACAAACACACATTCGCAATTATGTATTAGTCGGATATGATAACGAATATAAATATCGTTATTTTATTATTTTTAACGCATTTACGCATGCGAAGCGAAATCATTGTGGAAAGAAAATACACAATTTATATCTTTATAAATATAGTTGCCATTACTGAACATACTAACGCAGCTAGCCAGCCTAGGTATAGTATTATGGGCAAAAAAACCGCTTGACATCGGGTGGGCCTTCTCGTATCTCCATTCTATAATATATAAAAAAAACAACATAAAGAGGCTTGAACATGATTATTTCAATTTTCAATCTTTCTCAAAATCTTGATCGTGAAATTGACAAATTCCACGAGTTTGAGTTCATTTGACCGTATACTGGTAGGTTTTTGCATGATATTGAAACATTCAACGAAAATCGCGGATATGATATGAGTGGAAGTTCATCAGTTCGTCCACGCTCTCGTTTGTTTTCATAAAACACTTAAATTTAACGGTTTTTTATGGCGAAACGAGCTAAAGGCCCACCTGATGTTAAGCGGTTACCTTTGCCCTTAACAACTGCAATACCACCTAGGCTGTTGCCTAAATCGTGTTCGCCAAACGGAGACCTAAAGATGGACGGTTTCATGTGATTGTAATTTCACCGGCACCCGTACCCTTCACACCGGACCACAGCAATGCTAGCATCACTGTTTGACGGCAGAAATTGGTACGGTTGCGATGTTTCCCGGTGGTACATTTTGTCGACAAAATCCTTTGAAGAAATCCTGCTACATTACAAGTAACTACGGCCGCCATTGAATATTGTGAGCAAGCGATTTTAGACTTAGTGGTGGTTTCACCAGAAAGATTTCTAACTGTACGTTGGTAGGACTTCCCCGGACGAGCTCTTTCACAAGGAGCTCTACTACTACTACTACTAATATACAATAAAAAAATTAAGTCTTTTATTTTCTAGTATAGGATGGCGAAACGAGCTAAAGGCCACCTGATGTTAAGTGGTTACCTTTGCCCATAACAACTGCAAGTCTACAATAAGAACGAAAGATGAGGTGACAGATCTTTCTCCTCTAGATTGAGTCTAGATCCGTATTTATCTAAACACACGAGTGTTTTTTAAGCTGTTAATAAACTTGTTAATTTAACCGGTGTCTGTTTATATTTCTTATTTCATCAAATATTTACATACAAATTAAAGACTCGTACAGTCGACTGCATGACAGTGGTAACACTTCAATTCGAAAACCGCCCTTACTGCTTACGAAATAAAGATGCTGCTAATGTCAAAGTGTTACCACCGACGTGCGGTCGACCGTACTTATCATACTAATTTACATGAATATTGAGAATTTGAGATTAATTTTATATAGTGAGATTAGTTGTTTTATTTCTCAACCTGTGTTGACATTTGAATCTCATACTAGACTATCCAGAAGAGCTTAATTATTTTGATCTAAAGTTCTGTGGGCCTTCGAAAAAGAAAAAAAACCTAAAATGCTAAGAATTTCCTTTAAAATAAGGCAGCTGTCACAGTAATAGCTTAGCTAGATGAGAAACTACAAAGTAAATAAATAGCAGTGGTATGGCTCTCCATCTATCTATACTATAATAAAACTGTAAAGGTCGAAAAGTCTGTACATTGAGTTATTTTTCGCGAAAACCGGCTAGGGGGACTAGAAATAAGCTATAGAACACGAATCAATCGTTTAAAAAAATTATGTCTGTCTGTCTGTCTGTCTGTCTGTCTGTCTGTCTGTTTGTTACCTCATCACGTGAAAACGGCTGAACGGATCGTAATGAAACTTAGCATCTGTATTGGTATTAGTCTAACTTAAAATATAGGGTATGTTTTATCTGAATCGGTTGAGTAGATCCAGCGATACAGCTTGACCCCTCTATTGTATTAAGTTGCATACAAAGTAGAGGTCATGATTGTTGGTTGGATGCAGGTTGCAGGTTCCTAAAAATACAATTGGATTCTATTAGTATTATAGAAAATATAGAATAACATAACATAGCCCATCACTGTCCCGCTGCTGGGCATGGCCCTCTTCTTGGAATGAGAAGAGTTAAGGAACTGGATATTGTTAGTGTAATAGATTATCATAACATAATCAGCTCATTACCTACTGCCCCACTGCTGGGCACGGACCTCTTCTCGGAACGAGAAGAGTTAAGAACTAGAAAATATAGAATAACATAACGTAGTCAACCCATTACTGTTCCACTACTAGGTATGGCTCTCTTCTCAAAATGAGAAGAGTTAATGAACTGGATATTATTAGTATTCTAGAATAACATAACATTACAGTCACACTGCTGGACATGGGCCTCTTCTCAGCATAAGAAGAGATGTGGTTAGTGTTATAGAATAACATAATCAGCCCAATTACTTCCCACTGCTGGGCACGAGCGTCTTCTCAGAATGAGGGAGTTTAGGGCTAATTCCATGAAATTCCATCACCTTAGCCGGTTGGTTGTAAAAACAAAATATAGTATGGTCGGTAAATAGTGTAATCGTCTGTGTAGGCGCTTATATGTATATATTTGAAGATATTGTGTTCATAATTATGACACGATGTTATTTTCCGACATCCACGCGGACGGAGTCGCGGGCACAGCTATGAGGAATAAAATTACATTTGTTTGCGGCCAACATTGGAACAACCAATAACTCGTTCAAAATCGAGAAGACTCTTGCATGTTGTATCGACACCCTAAATTATGCTACTTCAAATTGACCTATTCTACTCATTTAACGATAAGTGGTGTTATAAAATTTTAACAGAAACGATTTTATTAATCAATATTCTATCCAATTCAGCCCCCTCAGATTGCTACCCTCCTGTATTACCCAGAATTTGTGTACCAACTTTATTTTATTACACGAATTTAAATAATGTCAGCCATATTTGTTACTTTTGTGTCATGACTCATGAGATAGTTCTTGAATGTAGTTAAAAGTTGCGACTTCCGAAGTTTAGTCTTAAGTAGATATATTTTCATGTCGCAATAAAGACGAAATTTACTTAATAACTTAGCTAAAAAGGTGAAAAAAATGTGAAAGTATTTTTCAAGAAACAAAATTTCCCTAAAACGATACTTGCTAACAAGATACTCGTATAAGTTATCTCTTCCTTTTAACTCTGTTTTATTTTTAAAATCTTTTAACTAACGAGCGCAGCTATTTTCACCCTCGGCAACCTAACAGTCCCTATTTATATCTTAGAACCGAAATTGCATTCTATTTCGGTCCATTGATTGTTTGACGGTATATTTTATTTGTTATTCTTGAATGGAGCTTTAAGTTTCGCGGCGTCAGAGTTTGATGAACCCCTCTTCTGTTCTTACCCCCCATGATTGAAAGGTTGACATTAGCTCTTCTATTTATAGGAACGTGATTATAATAAAGCTCACGTGAAATATTGTCGGTGTCAAGACGTTGTTACGGTATTTTTTATGGCTCAAAAAATGGGTTTTTACTTTTTGTAGACCGTTAGCTGTCGTATGTCCGTCAATTTGTCTACTATAGTTTGTTTTTAGCAAGTTGGCTAGTTTTTAGCTTACTATAGTTTTATGATTATTGATTTGAGTTAAGAGGCTGAACGAAGCTGCTGATTATCAAATTTAGAATCTTTGGTGTTAAATTAAAACAGAATAACAATTTAAATTAAATACAGATGAAGATTAATCTATACAATCTACTATGCAAAATACGGTCTTTCTTTGTTTTGATAACAGTCAAGCAATTGAAGCAATATTCTAAAATAGAAAGAATGACGCATGAAATAATCCAATCAAGACTTTAAAACTTAGGTAAAGGTATGAAATAGTAATACAGCGGAGCACAAAAAGCGGGATCCCAGTTAAACAAAACAGTAGTGTGATTCAGCAAGAAACTCGTCTAGATCTCAACTGTCTACCCGAATCCATCGTGATTCGGAAGTTCGGAACACAACGTGGTAACAAAACCATCCCATATTGTTTTTTTTTAATTGTCGATTATCCAGACATCATCATCATTGACCGATCCCGGTATCGTCCACTGGCTTGGTATATGCCTCCTTTCGTTTTTGCCGTTATTTTAGATCTTGTACATCCCTCATCCAGGTGTTTTACGCAGCTTTGTGCGCGTCAACCCAATGCACTTCCACAAATGGGACCAATAAATTACTACATTTATTACTAGCCTATGCCCGCGGCTTCGCCCGCGTGTAATTCGGCTTATCACAGAAAGATTTTATCGTGCATCCCTCAGGAACTGTTTATTTTCCCGGGATAAAAAGTATCTATATGATAATCCCGATTATGGTATATCTGTGTGCCAAATTTCATCCAAATCCGTACTACGTTTAACGCGTGATTGAGTAACAAACATCCAAACAACTTCACAAACTTTCATAAATATATTAGTAGGATTAGTAAGATTCCGTGATGCAAGGCAGATAGACATATCCCAGTTGCAAACATCTTTTTCTTCGCCTATGAAATTTTATTCTTTTCTGCCCTCCGTTTGAGACGGAGAGAAGTGGAAACAAAATTTTCTTCCTACTCCTCCTAATTTATTTCCTGATTAATTTCATTGGGTTCCAAGACAGTTCAATCCTTTCCCCAGGAGTCTCAGGACGCGCCAAGCTTCATTGTTTCAGCGTTTTTCTGGTTGGTCGCCATTGTAGATCCTGGCTTACAGAAGTTGCAATGGTTGTGAAAGTGTGGCGGGGTTGTCAAATAACACCCAACGCGCTTTCGGACAGACCAATGACCATACAGCCCAATAGACGCCTAATGTTGAATATAATGCGTACAATAAATTCTGCCACTAGCTGAGGCGGGGTACTGCAATCCGATTAGTCCTACCAAAACGCCTATTGGCTAATCACTAACGCGGCAGTTTTGAGGGCTCATGTAAGTGGTCGAAACTGATTTGACGATTTCAAGTGGCGAATAGTGGCGACCTACATTAGTGAAATTTCATAGATGTGTTGCAGACATCGGACGACTGTTATGAGGCGTCTATGGGCTGTTTGGTCGTTGGAACAGACGCACTAATCCTCATGTAACTTTTCTAATTCATGTGCGGTCTGAATTTGGTTATAAAACCTTAACTTTAACCTGACCTTTATGGAACACTCTCAGGCGGTTCTTGATGGTGTATCTAGTCCGCTAACCTGCAGCAGTCCAACTTGGTAGACCAAACCCTTGAAATTCCAAAGACGACCGTGCGCAACATGGGACAATAATGGCTGATTATGTTGACTAGTTGACCGGCAAGATTGAGGTGAGTTTGAAACAGAATCGCACTACAATAAGCAGTCCCAGATCGCGAACACTTAATTAATAAACTAAGTAAGTTAGCGCCTGGAACAAAGGCTCATTTAGTAACAACTTCAATTATTTCTGTCTTACAAACTAGGTTATAGTGCAGTTGTGGCAACTTGTTGTCATTATATTGTCGTTTGTTGATCAGTTCCGTTCATATTTCAGGGGTTTGCTTAATTCCTACCACATTAGGCTTATTTACCTACTAATTTCTTAGCCAAGATTCTAGAGCGGTCTCCATTGAAAATACCAAGAAATCTAATTGAGTGTTTCATAACGCAGTTATTTTATGAATTCGCAACACTATTTTACAAGACCCTCCCTGTTAACAAATATGAGTTTTCTTACTTTGAAGCTCATAACACTTTTCTTGGTAATTGTTGAGTAACCTCTAATTATACTTTTACCAAGTCAAAAAGTTAACATTTTTAATTATTTAAATTGTGGAAAGAAAAATGTGCATTTTTCGCATGCGTAAAATGCGTTAAAAATAATAAATAATTAACATTTTTATTTTAACCGCATACTTAGCTGAATTTTGAGCTTTGACTGTTCTTAGAAATATTATTAATTAACCCTTTTTAGGGTTCCGTAGTCCTACAAGGAACCCTTATAGTTTCGTCATGTCCGTCCGTCTGTCCTAATCCTTTACAGCTTAATAACTTCTACAGTTATAAACATAAGTAAATGAAATTTTGTTAAAAAATGGTTTAGATATAGATCTCAATTTTAAAAGAATAAAAAAATCTTGGTAACGTATTTTAGGGGTGGCGCCCTGTATGGGCACTGCTGCGAATCATATTTTGATCGAGATACAACGCGAAATAAAGCTACAATTAACAAAAAACGCATGAAATTTTGAATTTCGCGGGCTACCCTGTAGCATTCACCTACCCTATAATGGAACCCTATAATACTGAGCATGGCCAGACATGCTCTTGGCCGGTTGTTATTTAATTCATTAAACATTATTTTGATAATATATTTGACAAAACAGTTACTTAAGTTTCAATCCATTGTATAATCAGAGTTTCAGGTGCTCTCAATGATTCTTATAAACCAATTCGATATTAAAACATTTGCTACCTACTTGTGAATAATGTATCCAGTTAATTTATCTTGCGTTGCGAATAATTTACCTTGAACTCCGACTATTATCATGTTTTCAACAGAAACAAGTACTGTTTATTTACATTTTGTCATTCCTTCTTAAGATTTAAATAATTAACATAATTAATTATACCTTATTAAAATTAAAACCGGGTAGTTACACGCTATTTGTTCATAACCGTTAATACCGCTATCAATATCTTCGTTGTAATTATTAACTTCAGTACCTATTCTATTTAATCAATATAACGTCAACTTCTATTTTAATTGAATCTTTCTTCTTTTTCCGAGCCTTTTTCCAATTATGTTGGGATCGGATTCCAGTTTAGACTGCCAGATGCGTCTGAACATCCATATTTTACATTTTACACGGAGCGACTACCATGAGATCTCTGCAACCCAGCTACTGGCTGGGTAATACAGACATCCTAAGGTTAGACCGTAAGACCCGCTGTCAGACTTTCGGTTTTGATTATTCGTAACGTCACTAACATCTCCCATAGAATATATTCGTATGGCAAACGGGACCGGCATTGGCAACTTAACGTCCTCTCCGTTTTAATTGAATGTAGTCTTATTTCCTTGTCGCCCGAGGGTGTCTTGGTACAGCGCCTTTTGATCTGGGTCGTACCTCGCAAGACGGCCCAAGCGCAGTGTTATGTCCCCTATTGCTTTGTGTTATCTCTTTGGATTATGGATCCGCGACCGAGGTACGACTCGTAGCACCTCAGTGAAAGTAAATTCTTTCGCATCGGTTTCTTCGAAAGGATTTAAGCCTAGTTCAGAATGTGTTGAAAGCTTTTAGCTAATATTTTATTTATTAATATAGTCGGGCGTGTTGAATGGACTCCAAAGCAATCCGAAACCGTCCTCAAGATGTTCCTGGAATAGAAATAAGATCTCACCTTAAAAGTGTCTGATTTAGTGATGTGCCGGATGTCCGTATCCGCGGATATCCGAGGTAAAATAAAGATCTGTATCCGTATCCGGCGTATTTTTGGCGGATCTTGAACGGATCTTTTACATTAATAAAAAAGCATATGAAATTTTAATGAAAGTATGCAATGAAATACTACATTTTATTACATAAAATCCCATATTATTTTTATTTTACTTAGAATGTCTCCAAAAACAAACAGTAAATAACAAGTAAGCAAGTAACAAACAAGTAGTAACGCAAAGCGTCAACTGTCGGTCCAAGTCACGCGCACCGGCGCGGCGCGGCGCCGAGTACGAATTACTACTAAAGGTGTGGTCCGTATCCGCGGATTTTGACACTGATTATCCGTATCCGCGGATATACATTTTGAACGATCCGGCACATCACTAGTCTGATGTTACAGTTACAATAGAAAGTGCTATGCATTTTCTTTCGTACTATTTCCGGCACATTGTAGCCAGTCCGGGGTTTAGTTGGTACTTGTGGCGGATACTCTACAGTATCCGCCACTCGTATAATAAACTAGTGTGATATGTACTAGGCTTTAGAGCCGGTCGTCTCGTGCGTCCGGTTTGATGTTTTTGTAGTGCTCGATTGAGTCTAACACTATAACAAAATGTATTGACCTTTGTTCACTGGTTTGTGGTTGAACCAGTCCATTTCCATCGGCATAATCTACTTATTTAGGTTTTTCTGAATGTTAGGTTTTACTACGCCAAATGGGTGTGCTATTTTTTCGTCTACAGTTTTACATTCACTAATTATGAGTATTGTCTAAATGTTTAGAGATTAAGTTAATAAACGCCTGCGTTAAAACATCAACCAAATTTTAATAATGACCTTATTTTCACACAATACTGTCTGGTGTCTACTGTCTACCCTTTGCCCTTTCTTAAAGCGTCGTTATGTAAACCCATTGTGTTTGATAACTTATGTTAGGCAACAATATGCTCTATTTTGTACTTTACACGTCTCTAAGCGCTTTCGATTTCACTTTTCTATTGACGCACATAAACGTAACTTGTAATTAAGTCTTGTCACGACTTTTACATATTATCACGCCTGTTTCCCATTGGGGTAGGCAGAGACTTTTAGTACCGACTAATTGTAAGAAAAACTTCTGTATGCAACAAAACAAAATAACGTCACAATAATTTAACAACAAAGGGAACGTAAACAAGACAATTGATCACTTTTTAAATAAACGCTGACCTACTTTTTTTGCGCGTTTATTTAAAACTGAGATGAGGGTTGAATCTTAATCCTTGAGTGAATAAATGCCGGAAGCTATTATTATGATAGCAAACTTTACCTGCATTGCTTAGTAACTAGAAATTTAATGTGGAAATATTAAAGAAGCTGTTAACACTTTACGCCCTATAAATTGTTGGTTAGTTGGGAATAAATTATTTTCATCGCTCGTCGCGGCTGATTTATAGGTGGAAGCTTGAATTAATAGTTTCAGGATGTCGACAGGCGTGGAACTGAGGGACCGTTCTTTGACACGCGTTTAGTGACAGAGCCGTCTTAAAATAAACAAACCCGGGAATTTGTCTCTCCATATGTGTTGGGACAGTACTATACGAATGTTGCGGTCTAATTCCCTATTAAAACGTCTTAACTCCCACGTTACGACAAAAAGCACTTGAAATTAACCGATTGTTTGAGTCAATTATTCGATCTTGCCTTCATAATGATGCGATGTGTCTGAAATAACACAAAGGATGTCTCTGCAATAGGAATCGTTAATTATTTACCGCTACTTTCATTCTAATTATACATTCGTAATTGTATGCCATGTGAAGTCCTGTCAATTATCGTGACAGGAAGAAAAGTTAATTAATCGTTTGGATGCAATTGTTCGATAAGTGTGTGACTAGCTTTATATTGGTGTCGATTCTCTTGTTCAAAAACGAAACTTATTTTAAACTATCGCTCTCTTTTACTAATAGTAGATGCAAGAAAGGGATGGCAACAATTTTAGTGTTGTCAAATTAGTTGACGTGTTCCATTTCCTCCTATTTTTAGTCTGCACTCTCGGCACGTTCTCACGACCGAACTTGTATGGAAATTTCAATTCCGACTAAGTAGACAGCACTACAATTATTGTCATCCCTTTCTTGTATTTACTATTAGTAAAAAAGAGCAATACTTTAAAATAATTTAAGAGAATCAACACCATTATACATACGTAATGCAATTTTTTTTGTAGATGACGAGCGCTTGTGTACTTTTGTATTAAGTCACATGTATTGTGTGGAATTTAGCACTACTTCAATTTGATCCATTTCCACTTCCACCCACTTTTTGAGCAAGTTTACCTCTTAATTAGGCTATAATTTTTGCACTAAGCGAGTCGCATCGTCTGTTGCTGCAATCATCATACCGTCCCTCCCTATTGGGGGTCCACATAAAGATATACACGTCTCATTTTTCATCAAGTTTTTAAGCTTACGGTATTTTATCGCCATTTTTTGGCATTGCAAAAACCTGAGCGGTCGCATACTTCTCTAGAGAAAGTGAAAGGTCGTACTCCTGCGTTCGTGATGTGTTATACGGCTATATTATGTATACCAAATTAATAATAAACATTCATAAAAGTACGAGGTGTATTTAATTCGCCCGTGTTATTCTTTGCGTGTCATTCATTAGTTATTACCTGCGTTGCGTTGAGGCGACTATGGAATGTTATTAGACAAGTAGACAGTCTTACAGTTTCTTAAGTGGGCCCAATCTTTATAATATTAGTAACATTTGTTAGACTTATTAAGCTATCAAATACAGTACGATTTCTAGCTTGGGAACGGAGAGAGGCACTTTTTGATTAGATTTGGCTGCCAAACTTCAGAAGATTTGGTCCAAATTGGATATTACTCATTGATACCTGGTATAATGAACTTTTTCTCAAAGCTTATTAAAGTAGCTTTTCTCTTCTTCATAAATTATTGTGACGGTCGGTGCTGCGAACATTTGTTTCTTCAAAGACAATGGGGTCGATTCTCTTGTTACAAACTAAACTTGTTTCAAACTGTGTATTCGAACGCAGTCGTAAAACGTTGGTGGGGTCAGAGGGGCGGACGGCGCGTTATGATTGGCCGGCTCAAAAGTTCGGTGGTATGATTCCTTATGATTGGTCCCGCTCGCTGACTGAGTGACGTTCCGATTGGCGGAGGGACGTATGATATGCAGTGGTAGAGCATATGCGTTGTGACCGGGGGTGTCCAGCTAACCGGCGTCTAGAGGCTTACTGGTCTATGACTTGTATAAAATTTTTGATTCCTGTTAATTTGACAGGACTAAAATTGTTGCCATACCTTTCTTGCATCTACTATTAGTAAAAGAGAGCGATAGTTTAAAATAAGTTTAGATTGTGAACAAGAGAATCTGCAACGTGTTATTGAAATAACTCAAAACCTCTTAAGGGGTCATTGTACTCATCAGTATGAACAACTTTTACTATGGAACCAATCCAGAAAATGTAGGAAACAGCAATTTTTTTTTTCGCGATTTCATTTATTTCAATAATACGTTGTATACCAATAGAGATAATTTTTTTGTTAGTAGGTATTCCCGCAAAATGGCTCTTGAGATTTCTCTCTTTAGGTTTAGTTGAAACCTTCTGAAGTATCCAATATAATCTGTATAACTCGGGACACCAACAGAATGACAGGAGTGTAGTCATGTGAACCTACCACAATAATTGAGAATGTCGATTCCATTATTAGATACTCTTGGACAAGATGCGATATATTAAACTGCTCGAGTCTGATCTAGACAAATGGTGTTCATTAATTACTTTATTATCTCATTGAGTGTTTACGGCTAACAGTGAAATGCTTAACAGGATCCAATTAGCTTGCAAGCTGGCCTAGTAATGCAGTACAGAATAACGAAGCGAGCATTGTGGTGTTACTAAGTGATCAAGTAGCTGTCCTAATAGATAAACTCCTTTTGCGAACTATGAAATTATGAACGGCCGTGGTTATATGGAATGGATGTAATCGATTAAAATTCATAATATGGAAAGCTCTATGAGATCTAATGGTTTTATTTTATTATTTTTAACGCATTTACGCATTCGAAGCGAAATCTTACGATTTAAATTGTGGAAAGAAAAAATAGCTCACGAGCAGGATTCGAACATGCGACTGCCAGTGCTTTAGCCACTAAGTGCTTAGTGGCTAAAGCACTGGCGTACTGAGCCAGGAGTCGCAGGTTCTAATGGTTTTGTTTAATAAAATGTTACCAAAAAGTTGTTGTTGTTGAAAAGACTTCTCAGTGCTTCCAAGCAAAGAATATTATCTTGGCTAGATGGTAGACAGCATCCGCCTCTAGTGTCTGTTCGCTAGCAAAGAATACTAGCTATCGGACGATACTGCAACCAACCAATACGTTTGTCAAGTCATGCAAGTGGAGATAGAAATATTCCCATACGACCATTCGAAGGCTATTTAGGAATTAGGATGCTCATACTGATCATATGACGTTAACAGGCTGAATGTTATTTATAAGAATGTCTCATGTATGATGTAACAAATAAAACTTTCCTCTTTATGAGTATTAATAGATTCATTTTGATAGCAATATATTATCAATGATCTGGATCGTATCGTTTGATATTTCGTGCTTGATGTATGAATGAGTCAAATCCACGATATTGAGGTCACTCACCGTTGTGGTTTCAATCTACTTGTAATCGTTTGTAGGCTTTATAAAACCATCAAAATTACACCCACATATTCCTGAAGTTTCGGATAGTTAGGCTGGGTTTACACGAGTTCTGATTAGGAATTGGCAACCTTTCGCTTTTGAGTTCAAGATTCCGGCCTAATGAAACAACTTGTATACCGCCTACTGTTCTGCTGGTGTATCATAAAGAAAATAAAGTATAGCGTGAATATAAATAGTAATAACAGTAGAAAGATATTAGCCTTTACAATAAACCCGTCTAGTTTTATCCTAGTGATGTAGGCCACTATTTGTCGGTCACGACGTATTTATTGCTACTGCCATTTATTTTGAGATCTTGCTGTATAATTGGATTAAAAAAATAATCCCCTAACTCTATTATGCGTACGCGCCGGCTCGCGAGTCGCTGTATCGGTGCGTGTGTTACTAGGGTTGCCATTATTTTGAAACTTGTCTAATAAAACAGGAACATTAAGGGAAAAGCAAAAAACTTTGGCTGTTCGACTTCATACCCCTTTATTTTTTAAGGCTCTTTTTTGTGGGAATAAAATGCTTTGTGTTTTTATCATTGAACGATACCTGCCTCCATTGAATTAACCGGACATTCCCGACCTATCGCGTCTGGCGAACCTCATAACCGTCGATTGAAAACAGGGGGTTCGCCCTGATTGTGGTTTTGGATAATATTTTTCATCCGACTGGGAGACGGGAAAGGTTTTGTTTTGGTTCTGAATACTGACGTACTTAATACGTACGAATGTCCACGTCGTTATTATTTAAATTGATATATTATTTCATTTTATCTAGTTATAGATATGCCGACAGAATAGATAAAGAACAGCGTCGGTTATAATAATTATACCAAATTACATAATTTATTTCATTGGCGTTTTCCAAATTCCGATGATGCTGTAGAAAATTCAGATAGCACTTTTTATGTACCTGTACGTAGGTATTGTAGGGATTTAGATTACTTATCTCATACTGATAAACGATTTATCACCTGATTCATTATTTATATCAATCATGGAATTCCTGGACGAATAATTTAATTAAAAACGGCATGAGACCACTTTTTTTATAATAAATACGAAAGTGAGTTTGTCTCTCTGTCCGCTTGATAAAAATTTAGAGTGATTCAAATTGACATTTTTATTTTTCAAGTGATCAGTAGCTAGTTGAAGTGCGCAGTTGCTCAAGAGGCATTCTTAAAAAAACTTATAAATGACACAGATTCAAAGAAAGCAACAGATTTGTGATTTAAAACAGACTCCATGAAAATTAAACATGAAGCATCAAGAAAAACAGACACATGTTGCCGATTCTTTTTCTTACAAACATCGTTGAAAACCGGCCAAGAGCATGTCGGGCCATGCTCAGTATTATAGGGTTCCTTAAGTAGGTCTAATATATCTATACAAACGAATCAAATCGAGTATTAATCATTGCTATTTTAGTTTTTGCAAACAGCGCCACCTAGCGCTAAATTTAAGAAGTGTGTCATATCAAAATAACACAAAGTTTCTTTTTGTGATTTTTTAAGGTCAATGACCTATGAACTAGGACGTCTTAAGTATTTTTGAGTTTTCTCACTATAACTCAAACATTTATAATCACATTATACTCGAAATAATTTTAATAGAGAGCTTTTATAAAGGTCTATCAATGTGGAAGACTATAAGTTTCTACGTTGCATAATTTAGAAATGGCAGGGGGGGACACATTGCAACCCACTTTGGCGAACTGTATTTCGCAGATGGTATACCCGAAGGGTATACCTGATAAAAAAGTGATGTATGAAATGAGACATTACCTTCATTTTAGTAGACCTATTCAATTATATCCCACACGAGGGGGTGCAGTGAAAAAAAAATGTTCATCCCTATTTCACATGTATAGGCGCCGAACCCTAAAATAAGATTTTTTTATTATTTTAAAATTGAGATCTATATCTAAACAATTTTTTAACAAAATTTCATTTACTTATGTTTATAACTGTAGAAGTTATTAAGCTGTAAAGGATTAGGACAGACGGACGGACATGGCGAAACTATAAGGGTTCCTTGTAGGACTACGGAACCCTAATAAAGATAGAAAATATTGGATTAGAAATGTCAAATTAGTTAAAGCCCTTGTAATTTACGGGAAAATACGACCGCAACGTAGAAAACAAGCAAGAGGACTAAATTAGAAAGAGCTAAAATCTTCTATCCTTTTCCAATGTTTTAGTTAGAAAGAGAAATTATGAGACTAACTCAGCACCAATATCTTTTATTTTTACCCCACTTGCGGCTTACTTGCGTAACCTCAATGAATAAAATTGACTTGGATGAATAAGTACCGTCACCTAAGTACATACATTATGACTGACCTGGACCATAGAATAGGTAATAATAGTCTTCTCTTTTCTTATGCCTAAACCTGCTGCCTGCGTAGGTATAGGTAGGGTCGTTGTGCCGGTTAGCCGGCCACCTCTGGATTTCGGCCTTTTGGCCCAGGTGAATCAGTAAATTTGATTTAATAACAATTTTAATGCATTTTATCGCACGAAATGAAGTTTAATATAACCGCAAATAGTTGCATTATATCTTCTAACTCTTCTAACATTACTTGATCAGGTAACTACAACACGCGAATTCTAATTAATTGCTTAGTTCAACCCCATCACTGGAGTTGTCAACGAGTGTGGGAAAGAGCGAAAAAAATAGTGGCGTGCGGTCCACTCAAAAGCAAGTTTTGTGTTGTATTTACTAGGATTATCTTATAATGTGCATATATTCCACTGCTTATATAATTTATTACTGTATTTTCACATTGATAATTTTAATATTTTGATTTCTAAGTTAATAATTTAGGTGGCCGGAAAGTAACTTGGAAAATTCTCCAAATTTTTGGTTTTCGGCCGTGTGGCCGAAAACTAGCTCGCGGTCAGCCTGGATACTTTTGTCTTTTTCATTTATTTAGTTACACGCTTTTAGTCTTCTCTTCATTTATAATGAATCATATGCTTGCGAAGACACTAGCTTGCAGTTTTCGGCCACCAAAATACTGCAATTTATAACGGTTAACGATGAAACTAAAATACCCATTTCGGTAGTGGCTGAAAACTAGAATAAGTCTATAATTATGATTCAGTTTTCGGCCAACATAAAATTGTATGAAATGAGAGAGTGGCCGAAAACGGAATGCTGCTTTGGTTTTCGACCATTTCAATTAATAATTAGTCATTCACGAACAGTTTTTGGTAGAAGATGTTTAAATATATTTTCAGAGGGTTCCTTCAAAACCTGAGGAAATAAAGAAAAAAAATGCACCATATAGGTACTCAAGATACAACAAGGATCTTTAAGACCCGTCGTACAAATAGAACCAAAAAGCTCTCTGACTATACTCTCGAGCTCATGGAGGAAAGACGCGAGATGATTTTGCAGTCTTCAGATGATGCGTCTGAGCACCGGCGGCGCAATATAAGATCTCAAAGTCCTTGAAAAGCGACCTACGCTGATTTTATACTGAACGTATTAAAGACGAGATAGAGAAGAACGAGGACTCAAAAAATTTCGCAAGAGACCTGCCTTTTGAGCAGAACCATCTAGCAAAAGGACCAAGGATGGCAGTCGTATCCTCCAAATCAGAGCTCTTGAGAGAGGTCGAGAAATTCTATGGACAGTTAGTTATACACGTCAATAAGAAAACCCGCTGCAAATCGGGCGAAAGACCCAAGAGCTCGATTGATCCGACACTATTCTGAAGACATATTGGACGTCAGCCTGTACGAGATTAGGATGGCTCTGAAACAGCTCAAAAACAACAAGGAGCTGGGTGAACGGCAAACTCTTGAAGGCGGTGGAAATCCGATCTTTAATGCCCTTCAGAAGTGGTTTGATTCCGCCATACTCGACGGAAGAACACCACCAGCACGGAGCAGAGGTGTGGTGGTCTTCTTCAAAAAGGGCTATAATGCTCTACTGAAGAACTATAGGCCCATCTAATTTCTGAGCCATGTCTACAAGCTGTTTTCGAGAGTCATTACGAACCGTCTCGCGCGTAAATTTGACGACTTCTAGCCTCCCGAACAAGCCGGATTCCGAAAAGGCTTTAGCACCGTAAACCAGATACATACGCTGCGGTAAACAGCAGACCAAAGAATATAACCTGCCTCTCTGTTTAGCGTTTGTGGACTGCGAGAAAGCCTTCGATTCGATCGAGACTTGGGTTGTACTACAGTCTCTTCAACGGTGCTAGATTGACTATCGGTACATCGAAGTGCTAAAGTG
The DNA here is from genome assembly GCA_949699075.1 of Asteroscopus sphinx. Lineage (NCBI taxonomy): Eukaryota > Metazoa > Arthropoda > Insecta > Lepidoptera > Noctuidae > Asteroscopus > Asteroscopus sphinx. The sequence continues at coordinate 15,927,939 of OX453020.1, forward strand.
GTTGTATAAAAACGCCACTGTGTCAGTCAGACGACAGGACCAAGCCTCGAAAGTCGAAACCTATCCTTCTGCAGAGAGGTGTGAGGCAGGGAGATGTGATCTCTCCAAAACTGTTAACTGCGGCATTGGAAGATGTGTTCAAGGTTCTGGACTGGAAAGGGCTAGTCATTTACATGAACGGCGAGTACATTACTCATCTTCGGTTTGCCGACGACATAGTAGTCATGGCTGAGACTATGGAGGACCTCAGAACAATGCTCAATGACTTCAGTAGAAAGAAAAAAACATCATAAACAAAGCTTACGTTCAAAGGTAGTGTGTTAAAGTCATGTGTGTAGGTTATGTTATGTGGTAACTGGTTATGTGTGTGTTGTTGTAAGGTTATGATTGTCTGTATGTTGGTGGTTGTGTTATATAGGTTATGTTAGGATTGTTAGATACTAATCTATATCTATGGGTACTAACCCATTCCCGTAAATATTGGAGACTCTACACTCGATGTTGTTGACGACTATTTATACCTAGGACAAACTGTCCAGTTAGGTAGGTCCGACTTCGAGAAAGAGGTTAATCGTCGAGTCCGACTCGTTAAGGCAGCGTTCAGGAAGCTACGCAATATCTCCTTCAATTCTCCTTAGATTCAAGACGAAAGTCTTTGACCAGAGTGTGCTAACAAACTGTTTACGGCACTGAAACATGGTCGCTCATAATGGGTCTGATAAGAAGGCTCAAAGTCACCCAAAGGGCAATGGAGAGGGCTATGCTCAGTGTCCCTGCGTGATCGAATCAGAAATGAGGAGATTCGCAGTAGAACGAAGGTAAGAATTGCCAAACATAAGTGGCAGTGGGCGGGGGGCACATTGCTCGCAGAACAGATGGCCGATGGGGCTGAAAAGTTCTGGAGTGGCGACCGCGTACTGGAAGGCGCAGCATGGATAGGCGCCTCACAAGGTGGACCGACGACTTAATGAAGGTCACGGGAATCAGCTGGATGCGGAAAGCGCAGGATCGGTCGTTGTGGCGATGCTTGGGGCAGGCCTATGTCTAGCAGTGGATGTCTTAGTCTTTCGGCTGAAATGATGATGACCTTAATTTTTATGATAAATGACTGATTATGATATTCTAAATTATTGTTTAATACCTTATTTTTTAAATAGCAATAATTGTATGGAGACTGCGACTGAAAAGTATGTTTACAGTGAAAATACCCTGCACATACTAAATCAGATGATTTGTATTTTAATTAATAAAGACTAGTTAGAATTAATGTATGAAACTAAAAACTTATGATGGTACCTGATTGATAATAATTATAATTAATTAATAAAATACATTTTATTATTATTTCACAATAAATATTTCATTTGTACCACCTTTATATTCCATCTAAAGTAGTGGCCGAAAACTAAAATTCATGTAGGCCGAAATCTGAAATTTGTGGCCGAAAACTAGCATAATGCCCATTTTTCACATTAAAAATTATTATAAAAAAAAGTATTATGTTAAAGCACCAAGTTATTATAAAAATTGAAACTACACTATGTAGGCTATACATTAACATTGATAGTACTAGGCTAGCACAATGGCAATATTAAATTTTTTTCTGGTGCCTTTAAGTTGACAACTCCACTAAATGGCCGAAAACCGGCGAAACGACCCTACTAAGATTTACTGTTGAATTAGGTATAATTACATTTTAATTAATGATTGAATTAACGAAATTGTGTTGTGCCATGAGTTCTACAAAATTGATACGAATCAGGTCATAAAATGGACACTGTTTAAATTAAGTGTTTCCCATAGGATAGTGATCTATCGGGTGATCAAGATGTTTAAATAATTGACATACATTTTAAACATTAATTATTTGTATTTTTAATTGAATCATTGTAATTTAATTGCGAATTTTATAAAATTGAGATAATAATAATAATATTATTTAATTATTTTAATTATGACATTTGTAAAATTTGTGACATGCTTATTTTTTGTGACATTCGAATTTGACCCGTAACATGTATTTTTTGCTATTGTGACTTAATTTTATTTTTGTACAATTTTATATTGTGAACTTTAACACCTACTTAATAAGATTATATGATAATATGTAATGATTTATGAAACTACTGACTACTACTAAATGAATATGAATATACATATAGTATAGTAGCGACATCTATCGCGCTACAAATCCTGAATAGCGCAAGCAGAGTGTGACACGCAGTTAGCAACCGTTGAGCAGTAGCCCGCCAGGCGCAGACCCAGCCTGTTTCCAGCCAGCATTGCGGTGGAGAAACATAATACCTTGTACCTCCACAATATCACAATCTATCACCATACTTCAAGCAAAAAAGTGACCACATCATCATCATCATTTCAGCCAAAAGACGTCAACTGCTGGACATAGGCCTCCCCCAATAAGGGGGGATATGCCATAATCGCCACGCTTGGCAGGCGGGTCTGCGATCGCAGTTGGTTGGTTAAATACTCAGAGAACGCTGCTGCCCATCCTCTGGTGAATCCCTTAGTCGCCTTTTACGACACCCATGGGAAGATATAGGGTGGTGCAATTCTTTACGTCCGGCACCACACGGAACCACAATGTGTTGCGAACTAACTTTTTACGAATTCGCTATTCTATTGCTCATTTATATTCGTTTATATAATAGCCAATAAATTACTTAGTTTAGTACTACAGCAACGCCGCCGAAGAACAAACCAATTGAAACGGCTCTTCAAATGGAACCTAGTAGCTAGCTGAATCTAATATCGAAACAAAAATTGCTTTTGTTACGTTATTCAGTCAATACAATTTAGCATAAAAAGCATTTTAAGCGCGGGCACACACCTTCCGGTCTGCTCCCTGATTCAGAACCGTACCTACGAGAACTAGTGGTCGACCGGTTCGGTTTGCTATCTCGTTTCGTCTTATGATTCACGCAACGAGAGAAAAAGAGATAACAAACCGAATCGATCGACAAGTGGTTATCGTGTGGTTCTGAATCGGGGAGCTGGTCCGGGCCGGGTACATTCTACTCGGAATGTCTAAAAACTTATACAAAATGTACCTACTAGCACACACCTACCGGGCCGGGCCGGGAAGCAAGTCCGGGTAGAATCTATCCGGTGAGCTTCGTCGCAAATTCAGAATGCCCGGCGCCGGCAGGTGTGTGCCGTTGCCCCGCGTTTTTTTCAGAATCTACCCGGCCCGGACCAGACCGGAAGATGTGTGCCCGCGCTTAAAGTCCAACACTACGTCCAAATGTGAGAACATTGCCCAGACAATTCTAGCGGTTCAACAGAGGTCGTTAAGACTCTAAACTAAAGTAATTATCATAAAATTTGATAATTACCTATTCATTTGACCTTGTCGTGATTCTCCTTCCGTGCTACAGAAATTTACACCTAAAACCTTTTATACAAGGTCCATAGTAAGACGACAGTGACGTGTTATCACGGTGATATAATAAAAATTGCAAATACAAAACGCTCTACTAGCCTTCATCCACTAGTATATATAGGTGTATCTTATCATATCATGTTGTGTTGCTATTTAAAATTATGATTTTGTATGCGCTGTGTACGTTTGTAGGTATGTAGATTAACGTATAAACATGTTGTTATATCAACCTATTTATTTGTTTTTATCGCGGCAACACAATACACTTTTGTGTTCTATTAATTAGTGTAACTTTTCTCATTTGTTTATATCAAATGTGTCCGTGTCATAATTTGCGATTCAATATAACTTCGATATCATGTCAACCGTTCAAGGTCCAATACTTAAATCACGCCGTATTTGGGTGGTTACAGCTTGATGCGACGCAAACGCAACCTGTCGTTGCTATAGAAACTCAGTCACGTCAACGACACAACTGATGGTCTTCTCGACCCCTCTTCAACAACATTGATGAGAAACTTCAAAATTATCGCCTAACGTGTGTTGATATATTTTAATTTTTGTTGTCAAACTTTTATACTAAGTCGAATGTTATTCTACCATTAATTTTAAATGGAATAATGGCTAAAATAAAACTTGGAGAGTTGCCAATCACAATAATACACTTGAATACGGTAGACACTTTACGCGGCTCCAATTGATATACCACTTATATCAATGTTCCAGCCACATACATTTGCAGTACAGCAGGATTGGAATCGGCTTACCATGAAACAGAAAACAAAAACTTCCCAAATAAACCCTAAATTATCACTACCTCAAACTGATACGCAATAGTTTCACGTTTTGGAATTCATAAATGAATTCAGCCGAATTCTTGTGAGACTTTTAAGGAAGATTGACAATTAGCAAATTGTGCACGTCACCACGACATGAAATAACATCGCTTATAAGTATTGAATGACCTTGCTTCCAGCCAGACCCATGTTAATGAACTGTGTTTAAACGTTAACTTGCCACTTCCGAATTAGCACCTTATTGTGCAGACTTTACTGGCCACTGTATTAATTTAATACATTCGTGCACTTACAACGCACTTTTAAGACGAACCTTGATTATATTTGCTGTGGTGCTTGATTATATCGTGTTTATTTTTGGATCACAAATTATGGCAAGGTAAATGTTATTAAATATTCTTACTTGTAAAGATTCTAGGTATTTTTTACTACCGACGCACGTCTTTTTAGGGTTCCGTAGTCGTACAAGGAACCCTTATAGTTTCGTCATGTCCGTCCGTCTGTCCGTCTGTCCTTATCCTTTACAGCTTAATAACTTCTACAGTTATAAACATAAGTAAATGAAATTTTGTTAAAAAATGGTTAAGATATAGATCTCAATTTTAATTTTAAATAATAAAAAATCTTGATAACGTATTTTAGGGGTGGCGCCCGCCCATACTTGTGAAATGGGGATGAAAATGTTTTTTTCGCTGCACCCCCTCGTGTGGGGTATCATTGAATAGGTCTACTAAAATGAAGGTAATGTTTCATACATAACTTTTTTATCAGGTATACCATCTGCGAAATACAGTTCGCCAAAGTGGCTTGCAATGTGTTCCCCCCCTCCCTGCCATTTCTAAACTATGCAACGTAGAAACTTATAGTCTTCCACATTGATAGACCTTTATAAAAACTCTTCTTTTAAAATTATTTCGAGTATAATGTGATTATAAATTTTTGAGTTATAGTGAGAAAACTGAAAAATACTTAAGACGTCCTAGTTCATAGGTCATTGACCTTAGAGAAAAATGATCTTGGCAAATAATGCTCCTTTAGTTACTTTCTATTAAAAAAAAACAAAAAGAAACTTTGTGTTATATTGATAGAACACACTTCTTAAATTTTGCGCTAGGTGGCGCTGTTCGCAAAAACTAAAATAGCAATGATTAATATTCGATGTGATTCGTTTGTAATTGAACCTACTTAAGGAACCCTATAATACTGAGCATGGCCCGACATGCTCTTGGCCGGTTTTTAATTATAAATTCTTCAAACCGGGAGGACCTTCTGCTGGATAGGACTTTCAAAGAAAGGTCATAAAGCCAAGATGATTAGATACAGCGCGGCGCTCAGATATTGTATCGTCTCTTAATCTAGATCCCTGCTGGGTCGGGTGCCGCCAAACATGATATATTCCATAGCCATTAAAATTCAAGGTGTTTTATTGTAAAGCTATAAGATCTTTAACAATTTCTGTGTAAAATTGGTTAAATAAATAAAATAAAATAAATGAATATTTTTGGGGCATGTTACACAGCACCATCTAGGCCCAAACTAAGCAGAGCTTGTACTATGGGTACTAGACAATGGATATAATACTTATATACTTTTTTTTGTAAATACATACTTATAATACATAAGAAACACCCAGACAAACAGAAAAAAATATGAAATGAAAAATCCTATGACTACTATCCAGTATCCGGCCGCATAGTTAAATGTCTTATGAAAGTTGTGTATTGTGTAGTTAAGTATAATCTGGTGATCTTCAAGGCTCGAGTGAATAGGTTTTTGCGGCGCAAGCGTGTACTATCGCTTAACATCAGGTGAGGTGGCGGTCAAAGGCAAGTCCATTTTTCAAAAAATAAAAAAATAGATTGTAAATAAGAATAAATTCATAGATGTATCGATCTGAATGTTCTACACTCTGACTCGATAAATTTCCCATGTTTTTCCGTATTGCTGGAGATTTTCCCACGATGACTTTATAAGTATGTGACACAGTACCAATTACTGGGTAGACTCCTATATTACCCACAAAAGAATCACTTAAAATAACCTATTATGTTCGGTTCGGAGTTCCGGACTACTGTTCTGTTCATTACTTTTCAATTGAGTACTGTTGGATTTGGATTTTCTACCGAGTATACATTGATTCATTGTTTATCGTATGATGTCATTACACTACATTCTGTACATCGCGTTACCATAAAACCATGGACATTTTTGCTTACGTCACGGTCCTTGTTGCATTAGGTTATATTAATAAAAGAAAGCTTTTAATACGGACTGTTATGAGTAGATTGCTATGATTGTGAAGGTTTATCCGCATTATTACCGGTCGGGGCTGCATACCCATGCGGATGTATTCACACGTTTTGACCCTATTATTTCGCATTTCGTGTTTATTTAACTAGAGTTTGGTCGTGGTTATGCCCAAATGTAAATTTTAGCTGTTAATGTAGAGATGACATACTCCGATGATACTCTAGAAATAATAAGTTGTATGAATACTATGAATAATATTAGTATTTACAGAAGATTAAATGTAATAAATGAGAAGAGTGTTGTATTATAATAAAACAAAGTTTAACTTGATTAAATCGCGTATATGAATCGCGTTAATGTGTAGTGATCGCGTAAACCTAAGAAGTGTTGTATTCGTTTTAGATTCATCTTTTCATATTAGTTTCAGTAGATAGTTGTTTCAAACCTCTTTTCAAGAGTTGGTTACCTTGACACTTCATAAAAGACGTTAAAATTTAAAGTCCTTTCAACTTGCGATATTGCTACTTAACAGTTACATGAAACTTGGAACAAAAGCGACCACTATAACAAAGAGCAAGTCATAAGTGAAATCAATAATTTCCCATATAACTAAATAATTACCCCATTGTAACACTTGCGTAATCATAAAGAGTGTTAATTTATTGTGTATAACAAAACTATAGAAACGTTTGAGTTGTCGTTGTTTTCTCATTATGTATTTTTTTTACAAACTATCTTCTCTTAATCTAAGCCTAAATGTGCAACTTGCCTTTATCAATTTTGCATTAGAAAACTGGCCAGAAACTCTTGATTTAGCCTAGTTTCTTTATCCATGATTTGACAATAATAATAAAAAAAACTACTAGTTCTTGAGTTTACACTTAGCGACAGTAAATTAACTTCTACTGCCTTCAAATAACCTTCAGAGAATTTGCAGTGCGTAGGTGGATGCTAATATTCATCCATAATATAAATTCTTAATCGCCCATTACGACTCCCACGGGAAGAGATGAGTTGCACTATTCATATCCGGAACTATAAGGCTATCCTTACAAAACACCTATAATATAATATTTGTTGCCTAGTGAAGAAAAAACAAAAGGGTTATGAAGTTACCAGTGATAATGAAGTAGATATGGTTGGTCTTTGATATTGTCGCTGTCCCAAAGGAAACCATGAAGAAGCAAAGTGCATACACAGCAATATCTTGTACATGGATCGTTAAATTCATAACCTGACCAATAATAGTGCTAGAATGTAGCCTGTGTCCATCATAATGATTAACGATTCATTTCCTTTGAAGACTTAAACTTGCACGAGACGATAAGTTGTCCTCGATCTTCAGTTCTGCATTAAACTCCGATTGCTTTCTAAAATAAAATTTCAAAGCCATTGGAAAAGTAAAGTTCTTAGTTTTCCGCCATTAATCTTTGACCTAGTTTTTATTGCTCGTTTTTGAAGTAGTTGAGATGTTGTTTTTTTAATGGAACAGCGTTAGTATCAGGCAGTGCGTGGGTTGGCCCCCGTTGTCGGAAGTGGCTGCGCATCCCACCCAACGCGCCATTGTGAATGCGAAATGCAAACGTGACTGTCGCGTGTGACGACGGCTTTACTGCTGCATTTTTAATAATAACTTCAAAGAGTTCTTGTATTACAAGTGCTTAGTCTGCTCTTATGTGAATTAGAGAGAAAGATCCTGAAAGATGTCCTACGATATTAGTGAGTGGGCGAAAGGTGCCAACTTTTCGCCCCGCTAAGTAGTCTTTGTGAATGCAATGGCGTGCCTTAGCTTCACAACTTTACTGCATCTTTTTAATGTCACGTAGATATATTTTATCGCCCTCGTCCATTTACCTGCTTGTCGATCACGAGCGAAAAAAGATAATGATTGTGCAGATTACGAATAGAATGCATTTTTTGCAATAGGTATCTTATCTAATAATTGTAATACCTACGATTATTTTAAAAGATGAATGTATGTTGTATCAGATGAAAAGCAGGTGGGACAGAAATACATTTTGATGCTATAAAGTGGTGGCATTTGACATTATTTCTGTGTGATGCGACATTTATATCTCACATTGGCGTTGCCCCGGAGCGTAGGCGAAGGACCTCGGTTGTCGGAAGTGGAGTTGACCGTCTCGGGATCATGCGGAATTATGAACGAGATCAACACGTGTTTGGTGTATTTGCCTTTACAGTTTGTGTGGTTTAGTAAGCGTTTAACGTTTACAACGCTTTATCTGGATGATTTACATGTTGCTGAAATCTAAGCTTTTTTAAATCATACTTTTGCGAGATAGGTGCTCCAGTGTTGTCATTGGAAATAACTTATATGATAGGTGTAGCATCTTGGGAATAATATTAGTCCACAATCTGTTCTTTGATGTTGACGGTCAAAAATTTGTTTAGGTCTATGAACTCATTGCATGGTTATTAATTTCGGTACACTAGACTTGTATCGGTGACCTCAAAATATCATACGTTCGTCCGGCATGACATGAAGATATTACTAAAGCTGGGTTTATCCAGACCCACCGCAGTCCCATTTGATTATTATGCTTCAGCGTCACATTTAATGTAATATTTTATTCATTTGGCACTACAAGAAACACTTGTGGCAATAATTATTTTAATTGCCGCCTGTTGGAAGATTGATTCTACTGAGAAAAGTTAGCTAGAAATCAGTTTAAACAACTTGTGATTCTTTGAAAATAACAAGTCCTTTTACGACTTTATATAGTGTTTAAGAAGACCTGAACTATCTTTGGGAGAAGATAAGCAGTGTTTTTAAGGGAAGACGGTAGGAGGTAGATAAGGTGATAAGCGTGGACGCTCAGAAACAGTTGTCACGGACGAACGGACGGACAGATGTGCCGAGCCTGCAAGGTTATATGCCATTGTTTCCTATTTATTGCGACGTACTGATAAACCGAAATGAATTATACTAGAACTATGTGATTGGAATCACATTAGTGTGGTATTGTGTTATTTTATAGAAATGTCAACGGTATTTTTGGTAGGAATTTTCCGAACAAATCAAGTTAGGTAAAGTTGACTCAAATTCATGACTAATACAAGTAGGTAGTGGATTTTTTGTACATATATTGCTTTCTTTTGAAATTATGCCTTTTAATAATGAATAAATACCGGTAATATGTCATTATAATATCATCAATTACTGTGCAATAACATTAAAAGCTACTTTAAATTTCATGTTAGGTGCGCAATAGACACGGCGGAGATTAACATGTACATAACTAACCTACATCTATGTCACAGTCCATCAGTTATATCATAAATTAATTGCGAGCGGCAGTACCTATATTGGCTGAATGTAAATCTCTCAGTGACCTCACTCCAGTCACAAAAACCGCGCTTGGGTTATCGACTTTGCCCTCAAACTTTTTTTCGTCGCGTTGACGTTAAATATTTAGTACGCTATTACAGATACATTATGAATATTCATACGCTTTTTTAAATTGTACAGGTTGTGTAAGATTGATGAACAGCTTTTTGCCGTGTTTTCTTTTTTGCTATTTGTTTAAAATTATATTATCATCTCATTAAGTAGGAGCGTCTGTTTGTTTAATTAAGTTTTGTTCGGATTCTGACATTCTGAGTGATTTAGATTCACAAAGCTTGTTTGTTCACAATATCCAAGGTTTGGTTTCATTGTTATTTTATTACATTTATTAAAAGCTTCGGAAATGGGTATAAATTAATCGTTTATGAATTAGACGTGCAGCGTTCGAAAAGCGTGAAACAGGCTGGAAGCTATTTAACGAAGGGCGAGAGCAATGAGAGGGAATTTCACGTCTTCCTGAAAATTAATGAGAATGCCGCTTACGACGTTTAGTGCTCGCACCTCGTTTCCACAATACGGCGACGACGACGGTGGCGCGGTCGCGAGCTGCCTGCCCGGCGACTAATGACTACTGCGCGCAACAACAAAAACATCTCCGTCTTCGTCGGGCCCCACGACCGGCCGCCGCCCATCTCCCTCACACCGCACCCGGAGCGGCAACCAAGCGCTTCAACCCGGATAAATTACATCCTATTAACTTCGTTCCGGTGCTCGATTTAAGCTTTAATGTCTCACACCGTAAGGATTGAAATTGCATAAGAACATTTATTTGATGTTAAATGTTTACCTTAGACTTTATTGCTTACATTATAAAGTCGATGTTGAATCGTTGCGGGTGTCAGTTAAGGCGTTCCGGTCTCCCGTGTGATTATTAATTTGCTGTCAAATAAAGGGGCCGCTCACTTGGGCGTGCGTGTCGGCACAAATTTCTGCCATACTTCGGAATCGGTGATTATTTTTTTGTTGCCTTGACTTTGGATTCGCAGACTGACAGACATTTTAGTGCACTATTATTTTAGGTTCGCATCATAGGTGGAATGGCCGACTGTCTTCTAATTAGACGATGTAGATGGCGCTTGGAGATAACATTGTTCGTTTGATTTAAGCTGAATGTGTGCGTGATGTGAAGATTGATGGATGAACAACAAGTAATTCGATTAAACAGGGAGAAGTTACAAGTCGTTCTGTTCGTACCTTATTACGTGAGATACAGGTTGACTGTGTGATTGTTTGCGATAAAGATAGTTAATGAAATAAGTAAATACTTGACACTTAATAAGCACGCAGGGAATTAATGACGATCTGAATGTTAGTTAGATTAACGGTGTCATTAGTGGCAAAACTTACGTAAAGAAAGGTACACAATAATTGACAGTTCTGTTACTATCGCTGTTATTGTACTGTCTCTCGAGAACTCGAATTAACAACGCTTAACATCAGGTGAAGTGGCGGTCAAACGCAAGCCCGTTAAGAATTTAAAAAAAAATGGACCCACCTATATGCAGATATTCTTTTTCCATCGAGCGACAAAAACAAAGTTCCATGGTCCCACATATACGCCTCCCATAGATTTTATCTCACTCTGATCCAATTTGACCTCATTTCTATTCAAGTCACTCTGGTTCAAACGTATTCTGGAACATTTCGGATGCATTAGGATTTTTTACCGAATGTGGATAAATATTATGAATGTAGGCTGTTCAAAAGTATCTACAGACGTTTTGTTATGGTAATCCTTACTTCCGTTTTTTAAATCCACAAATCTACATACAAAGTGAATACAAACAGGGTTAATTTAATTGCTTATTATCTTACAGATAAGTTACAGTAAAGCGTTCAGATATTATCTTATCAGCTATTCTCGTAATTTAAAATATTACAAATATAGTTCCAGTCTAATATCTTTGTCTTAAATGCAGTGCCGTAACTAGGGCGGTGCCAGCGGTGCCTAGGGACAGGGACAGACGCAGACCCTGGAAGGGCGCAGAAATGACCAGACCAGGACCAAGTTTTGAGTCATGAAGGGCGCAGTTATATGTAGAAGCTCGCACCGGGTGCATAAAAGGCTAGTTACGGCACTGTCTAAATGTCACAAATAAACGTCAAACAGGACCATCTACTGTCATGAGATTGACATTTACAGCATTAAGATTATTTGAGATACTCAATGGTCTTTTATCACTGAAATTTATACATTAATATTTAAAGAAGATTACATTCAGATTTGATTGGAACTATATTTTGAACACTTATTACGAAAATTGGCATTCTGCGTGACCTGACATGACCCAAAGTGCCGAGCAGTGGAAACACACAGGCTAGTAGTAGAAAAATACAGTTCAGGTCAAATTTCTTTGGAGGATAAGATCCAAATCCGGTTTGCTAAGAAAATGCATTGTATGGTTTAATGAAGAATATGGCGGAAATCTTAGCCAAACTTAGAAATGAAATTTTTGTGTGATAAACAAATTAATGTTTAATTCGCAACGAAAGTATCCACAGAAGAGCCAAAGTCGAGAACAACGAGACGGTCCGAAAGTGCAAGTTTTATCCTTACTGAATAAGGTTTAAAAAATAAAATGAGAAATCGTCAATTAAGTTGTACAGTGTGTAAGCCAAAAACTTACTGTAAAGTCGGGTGACGCCCAACAGAAGCGAAGCTTCTACCGTAGTCTATGAACCATATCTTAGTCTGTTACGTCTACACATTTGCAAGAGCGTATAGAACGCGCGTGCAAGTTAACGGTGACGTTTTTTCTCGGTTTAATCACCGGTGCCCGAGCGCGCAATGACGCTATAGAAGACACTTTATGACTGCTTATAGATCTGTGGACTGGTGAATAGGGCTTGGGCAATCCTTGATACTAGACTAGCAACTCGAGTTAGTCAGCCTGAGAATCAAGACACGGAGAATCAGACAGAAACTGACAGACAGTGCAGAGCTTAGTCCTGGGGTGCTGGGCCAGAAAACCTCTTCGTGTGCCTGACGGCTGGTGGTCCTTCTCAATACGTCTGGAGGGAATAGAAGTTGTTGGGCCAGTGCACCTTGGGCACGGGCAATAACTCTCCTTTGGACCTAGAGACCTTATTGCTCGTGGCGAATATTCTGGCACGGGAGGGACCCGAAGTGGGCCAATGGGGAGTTGCTCTACGTGGCCTTCTGATGCCAGCAGAGGGCACAGTGGAGGAGCAGGGCTGGGCCCGGTGTGCACTCTCCCTGCCACTGGGCAGGTAGGACTGGCGGAGGGACTGTCCTGCCCCTTTCTTTTTTTCGTGGGGAAAATCCTCATGGACGCACTCTGCCCGGGGAAGGCGGAGCCAGTATCGGACTCTTACCGACTAAAAACCACCACGGTGTTCCTCTACCGACCCTTGGCCGGGGGCGTGAGAAATACTCCCGTATTCGCCCAACCATCCCCGGCAGGTCCCGGCTCGGGCGAGCCCCTTCACCCCGTGCGGCACCCACATCGGCCGCACCCTCCTCTTAACAGGCGCGCGCGGTACACAACGCGCCACCCTCACGGGCCTAGACTGGTCGGGCGGCGGGCCACCCCGAGTCTGCCGCCCGCAGGCCCACACCTAGGGTGGATGGAGGTCGGCATACGCCCTCCTACGACGCCCAGGTCGTCTCCTGCGGATGGGAAAAGAGGTTATCGCCTCTCGAACCCTCTCCGCCGCCTCCTTAGCGAGCATTACATCCTCGCAGAAGGAGACGACGCCTTCCCAAGCACTCTCGCTCCCGACCATATACAGAACCACGGCCGGAAGCGAGAGGTCGCTGCCGCCTACTGCAGTAATGAGGTCACGGCGCTGCGCGGCCCAAGGTGGGCACTCCGCCAGTGTGTGCTGCGCCGTGTCCTCTGGGCAGCGTCCGCAGTGATGACACTCGGGCGTCGGCTCCCGGCCTATGCGACACAGATACTTCCCGAAGCAACCGTGCCCTGAGAGTATCTGCGTCAGGCGGTAGGTGTGGGCACCATGGCCCCTCTCCAGCCACTCCTCTATGACGGGCCGTACCGCCGTTATTGCGGTGTGCCCTAGGGACTGTCCTGCCCTGCCCTGCCCCCGTCGATCTCGTAACCCCAAGTGTGCCGCTGAGTAGTGTAGTTCTCGCGCCTTTTGAGACCGAGGGTCTTGGCTTCACCGCCCGGACCACGACGAAGAAATCCTCTATAAAAAAATTACGGGAGGAGGAAGACTACCCCGAGTCTGTTGCCCGCAGTCCCCATGCCTGTGGGCAACAGACTCGGGGTAGTCTACTGCTCGACCAGCAGCTGGCGTAGCCGGCACAGTTGGCGTAGCTGCCACAGATAGCGTAACTGGCATGCTGGCGTAGCTGGCTCAGTAGGTGTAGCTGATAAAGGTCTATGAAGTGGCGTGCAGTGTTGCGTGTGCGCCACCGAGGACGGTGCGGCCGACGTTAGGTCGCACGGGGAGATGGGGCTCACCTACTCGTGGTGAGCCGGAACCTTTTAGGGGTGGTTGGCGAATGCAGTGTTTCCCACGCCCCCGGCCAAAGATAGTTGGAGGAACACCGTGGTGGTTTTAGTTGGTAAGAAAAAGTCCGATACTGGCTCCGCCTACCCTACTACTATATTTAAGACATGAATTTTATTATAATAGTTTCATTAGGATGTTGGAAGCAGATTGTTTGTTTGTGTTATCACTGACATCTAGCGGAATATTTGGACAGCTTCTTCAGCAGATAATCGTTCGCTAGATGTCACTGAAAATAATAAATGCTTACTTACATTTATTGTTGTGTGTTTTTGGTCTGTTTCGGAATCTGAAAACTACAGCATCGAATTGTCTGCACAAGTGCACATGACATGCACTGAATCCACACCCCGGACACTCCATACAACCGCGTTGATTTCTCTGTGTCTATTGAAATCCGAGTAGCCATTCTGAACGTATTAGAACTGTACTAATTATGTGGTCTAACGGTCACGTTTTTTCAATCAATTTACTCTCCGGCGTCCGAGCGCACAACGACGCTATAGAAGCTTTGCTTCAAAAAAGACGCTTTGTTTCAAAGAGGTATAAAATGATTGTCTTACGCAGGTACCACCACATATGTCTATGTTTGTCTTATTTTTAGTATTTGTTGCTAAACTACATAATATGCACTATAATCTGACCAAGTTTGGCGCTGGTATATATTACAGTTTTGAAGATAGAGCAGGAACAAAAACGTTGAAAAAATGCATGTTTTTTGAGGTTTTTTGTATGGGAACCCCCTTTGTTTTTAGTATTTGTCGTGATACACCTCATAGTAACACATATTCTGTGAAAATTTCAACTGGTTATCTATTACCGTTACAAAGATACAGCTCTGTGACAGACAGACGGACGTACGGACAGCGTAGCGAGAGTAATAGGGTCCCGTTTGGCATTCTTCGGGTACGGAACCCTAAAAATGGTAATATGTCTTCGAAATAACGAAAGACTACTACGACTTAAAGACTCTACCTACCTACATGTTCAAAATCCTTTTCATAGGAATGTTTTAATGGCATTCAATAGACAACCGCCAAAATTACTCGCACTGTTAGAACTTACTGATGAAATGTATCTTAATCAATTTTGTCTAGACAGAATGTAGGTTAAGGCTGCTAAGGACATAGCCTACTTTTTATTCCGAGAATGCAATAATAAGTGCTATGAAATTTTACTACGCAAACGAAGCCGCGGGAAATAACGAATGGAATCATTATTCCCGCTTTACCCCATTCATTACTTCCTTTTTCGACGACTTCTGTGGTCTAGTGGTTCGAGTTCCAGTTCACGAGGTCGTGGGTTCGATTCCCACAGAACACAAATATTTATGTAATGAACATAAGTGTTTGTGTTGGTCGGGGTGTTTCTTATGTATTATAAGTATGTATTTACAAAAACAAACATAAGTATCATACCCATTGTCTATTAAATATATTCAGCCGAAACCGAAACGACCACTGTTGGACATAGGCCTCCCCAAATGAGGGATATGCCATAATCGCCATGCTTGGCAGGCGGGTTGGCGATCGCAGTTGGTTGGTTAAATACTCAGAGAACGCTGCTGCCCATCCTCTGGTTAATCCCATAGTCGCCTTTTACACGACACCCATGAGAAAATATAGGGTGGTGCAATTCTTTACGTCCGGCACCACACGGAACTGATGGTGCTGTGTAAAGTGTCCTAAATATTCATTTATTTATTTTTAAAACTTGCCATGATAATGTTCTGTCACACTTACAAGAGTGTAAAAAAAACTATTAGATAACTTAAAAACGATTGTAGCCAAGTCTCCGGTAGATAACCTTTGTACAAAATACCTAACACCCACGTAACGCCTTTACGAGATGTGGCTTTACCCTTTAAAGGTGAAAACTCACTTATTTAAGTAAAAATTAATACATTCACCACATTATTAACGATGGAGTGAAAGAGGGAAAAGGTATGGTGACTCTGCTGAAAGTGATCCAAAACGACTGACTCAATTGATGCGGTTCGTAGCAACGAAGATGGCGATATCATAGTAGCGAAAACCAGGATGTTCCGATCATGGAAAACTTTGAAGATGATACTTGTAGTAATACGTATCATGTAAGTTTCACGTCATCGAAACATCTTGCATAACTATTCGATGTTATAATTTTATTTAGTGTCGAAGGACTCGGTAGTTGTGCTACAGTCCTTGTTGTAAATAGCGAAACCTTTTTTTTCGTGGGTAAATCCTCATGGATGTACACCGCCGGGAAAGACGGAAGCAGTGTCGGACTCTTTACTGACTAAAACCACTACGGTGTTCCTTTGGCCAGGGTCTGGGATGCAGTCACCTTCCAACCTCGGCAGGTCCCGGGCCACTAGTAGGCAAGCCTCTTCCCCGTGCGATGTCAGCGTCGGGCGCACCCTCCTCTGTACTGACTGCGCAGGGCTGCGGATGGCTGGCTGCCCCGAGTCCGCCGCCTGCAGGCCTACTCATAGGGTAATACTGCCTCCTGCGGCGCTCGGTCTGTCTCCTGTGGGTGGGGAGCAAGGTCTTCACCTCTCGCTTATCTTCACCTATCTTTCCCCTGCCTCCGTTGCGAGCATTACCTCCTCGCGGCTCGCAGAAAGAGACGACACCGTCTGAACCGCTCTCGCTTTCGACTATGGACAGAACTTAATTTAATTCATCATTACCATCATTTATAGCAATCTTACAACGAGACCTACGCCTTCCATAGCTAAGGAACTTGTAGAGCAAGCGTAAACGACAAAAGTTTTACGATACTTTCCTTGGAGAAGTATCCCTCAAGAATAGTTTACAGAGGAGACGCGTGTGTAGTACTTTATTTTGTGGATATTTAAGAGATTGTAAAATGTAAAAATATAAGTGTCACGGTAGAAGACATTAATATATTGAGTAGTTTCTGTCTGCTCCTTTAACCCATTTTCATCCACAGCTGCATGGGAATAGATCCTTTTAGTGGGATGTTCTGCGTCTGTAAATAACGTGTGAACCGTTCTTATATATATTTTTTTAACAAAACGAGTATTATTTACGAGCTAAAAAAGAAACATTACAGAAATTACATATCTTCAAATATAATGTACCTCTCATTTAGCTGAAAAGCTCTCAACCTTATTCCTTATGGTAAGTTGAAATACTGACATGAAAACACAGTAATTTTTTTATTCTAGAAATAGTTGTCAACATCATACCTACAAAATCTTCAAAAGGATTATTAAATATTGAAGTATTTTATCAGAAAACGTAAAAAGTAATTTTTTTACTTCGTTGCTCTTTTTTAGGGCTGCAATTACGGGTAATACCAACATTTGTAGTTGTACCATTTTTTTCATTCTTGGACCGTTCTTAGACATTAGACACTCAATAAACAGAATATTATATCACGCACACATGCTCACGCATGCATTTAGTGTTAATTATAACGCATGGGTGCTACTGCTCATTCACCTGATATAATTTCTTCGTTGCCACTTACGACGCCCACAATTCTTATCTAGGGCCACACCGGTAAATCTCTATGTAAATTATTGGATCGTTTTAAGAACGACTACAATCATCTTAACTACTCTTAAAGCTCCACACTAATGTAAATTGAACTAGTAAATTATCATCGCAATGATTGATTGGCGCAGGGCGTTTAATTAATTTATCAGTGAGTAATTATGTAATCATCAGTTCGTAAACAGTTTAACATAATCGATAGCTGGCTTGCCCACCGGTGCGGTCGGTTCATAGGTACGGCCTACAGGTTTAAACATACCTTCATAAGCTACTGACATACATTTTACATATCTACGGAAGGTCTTATAGGCCCAAGCTTTGAAAGAATACTCTAAAACGAAGAAATTATTTGCAAAATCGCACCCAGTCTTCGAATAAGTGAATTTGTTTTAAACGTTGTCCAGAAAATTGTATATCCAGTTGACATAGACATGGGACTAAAAAATTCGTTGGCAATGGATGTCACTGCTTAGTGCTCATACATTGTTACGGTCTTTAAATGCGACACATTAATGTTTTGTTACGCACTTATTGGCACCGCTTGAAATCCTCAACGTAAATTAACACGAAGATTCTTACACAAACTACTGTACACAATAACTACTTACTCTTTTACAATCTTCACTTGCATCTTGTTACAATGCCTCAAAGAAGTACCATGGTTTGTGCTCAGCATTTACTACAAAAATAAATGTCAACACAACGTTGCTATCCGTATTTGTGTCAGTAGAAATTTCGAAAACACCTCTGTTCACAATATGTAATATGAAAACTATACACGATGAGCATGTAAATGTGTGCGCGCCAGATAAGCTCAGTTGCACAATAACAGTTCTGATAAGAAAACAGATCTCGGGTAGCAATTGACACAAGCAAAATAACAGTAATATTTCCATAAAAGCGTTAGCCACGATTTCCTGTTGCCACTCCAAGAAAATGTTCATGCACATAAAACATTGCAATGGTGCACCATGTAATAACGTGTTGCTAGGACTGCGTATATGAGCCATTGTAACCCTTTTTCAACTTAACGACTAACGTCCCATATCCACGTCTGGTTTTATTCTAACCAGGAAATTTCACAGAACTTTGTAGAAAAGCATTGATAACTCATAAAATGAACCTCTGTCACAAATAAGTACGTCACCTACAGGTTAAATGATCTAAAAGTTTAAACACAGTTAAAAAGTTAAAAAAGTAAAGTTTTTAACACAATCCAAAAGGCCAAAACTCCAAACAATAGCCAGGAAATGTTATAACTTACCGATTATTTCAGCTTGTTGTTGTCTTGGGAACCATATACTGCAGACGAATTGGCAAGCACTGGCTAGGCATCTATGTGTCGATATTAGTTCCTATGGATTTATAACATAAAAAGCCGTAGCTGCTATACGAAATTAAACTTTATTCCTCTAGAGAAAAGCTTTATTTATTTGGGTCATGATATGAATACTTATAACAACTCTTACGTCTTATTCATAATGCTTTGGTTGTGACTAGACTAGTAAGTTACAAAACGAATAACAATAAGTAAGTAATCCAAAGACATTTAAAACGTGCCGACAATATCACTCCTCACATGATAGAAAATAATTATCTAATGAACTTATTGGTAACAGTAGTGCAATGTATAGTTATTGTGAGTTAAAACAAAAAGGTCAAACAGGCAAGGCCGTTGGAAAGGAACTTATCGCCGCTTGGTACGAAAAGTGAAGACGATGAAATTGCGATAAAATGTCAGCTTTTGGTCTAAAATTATTACCGTTTTAAATTGGGATCGGGCGGTGGTATATATTTCGTTTTCCATTAAAGGGAAGTACGTAATTATGATTCGATTGAAATACTAAATGGTTTTTCTTTTGTTACAGGTATGTAAATGTTGCAGAACAGTATCATGGAAGAGACGGAAATAATATTTCCACTTTGACAGACAGTTTTTGTTGGAGTATGTAGCTGTCGTAGTATCTTATTTCGTAGCCAATAAAATATAAAATAGTGTGAAACAGAATATACCGAAGGAGTATACTAGTCTGTCGGAAATTAGTCGCCGGGGGGGGTGGCGCGGGTGTGCAGATTGCAAGCTCCCATTCCACCCCCTCACTTTAATATCTCCCTGTGTAGGCTGGATCGTTGAATGCATACTATGTCTCGAGACCGAGTTTCGTGCTCAAGTGCATTTTCATAGTTGGATAAATAATCAGTATGCAGGTATTAAGCACGTAAAAAAAAACAGAGACTTTATGTCACACAACGAACACACACACACACACTAACACACTAGACCCAATTGTTGTATGTTTCATAATAATAAATAAATATGTCGTCCTTGCACTACAAAGGTTGATTTGTCAACGCGTTAGCAAATTTTTTCACATTTTACTTAAGAGGTTAAAACCCTGTTCAGACAATTAATTTAATAGTACAGTAACTGAAGTCTTCAAAGTATAACTTGATTTTCTTAAAGTAAATAGCAATTTAGTTGAGCAAAATGAATGAATTCAATTTTTTGCCATTACCCAAAACTCATAAGTGTCCTTTTAGCTTTAAAAAGCGTATGATCATATTTTAATCTTCAGGTTTGGTACTTTGGTAAAATATTATGCCAAGAACTAGATAAGGGAATGTTTAGAGACTCGTGCGCTTTGTTGGCATAATCACGTCATCTCGTAAACCTTGTCTAGTCACAAGAAAGGCGTGTTTACTTTTGGATTCGATAAGATTCACTTCTCTAAAAGCTTTCCATTGTTTCCCGTGGCCGTTTTTAAAATCATTCGAACAACTCCCATATACAACATCATGATTATGATCCCTATATTATTGATCGAAGTCCCTAATGACATAAACTGAGTACCAAAAGGTAAAAAAAAGCAAAGCCAAAGCACTATTTGGTTATAGCCTTGGTATTAATCAATTGCTTCGAAAATTGGATAACATAGTGAACTAGTGACCGGTTGCCAACCAATCCCTCAATCCTAATATAACAACAGAAATCTTTCCTGAATAATTTTATTTACATTCTTAATTTTTCTGCGATTTTAAACCTCCGTAGACTAGATGACAACCTAGATTAAGTTTGTCATCTCATCTCATCTAGAGGATTCAATTCGTATAGGAAAAATGTTGATGAATGTTCACGTGGAATTTATTTAGGTGGCTGTTATTTAAGTAGAATAAAATTAATGAAAAATATGGTTAACAGTTTTAATTGGTATTAAAACTAAATCTATCTAACATGTCTGGAACCTCTGAATATACTTTGATAAAACTTCAAGAATATGACAAGTTTTCCAAGAAAATAAGTTTTCCGTCGCGAGTATATTGGCAAAAAAGGTATACCGGTTTTTGTGAATTTATTTTGTCTAGACCAACATAATTTCAGATTCACTAATCGAAATTGTGATAATCAATAGACATTTTTTGAAACAGAATGCTGTTTACCTATGGTTATAGAGATTTCGCCGTGGCATGTTGGTCAACTTTAATAGGCCACCTTATCTCTTCATTTAAGAGATGATACATTAACTGATCTGATTTAAACATACAGCTTTCGCAGACATTCCAAAAAAAAAAACAAGTTAGTCGTCATACCTGTACCCCAAAAAAAATACAAAGTATAAAAGTTCGATACATGTGTTTAAATTTCCTTTATCTTGGGTTATCTAACTCACTTGAACTCATTTCGCATACAAAAACAATAAAGTTATCTGTCCAGAAATAGAAACAGTACAACATTCATGTGGTTTCGCAGTCCATGTTTATTTGTTACTAATTTTGATATGTAATTAGAGATGTGATTAAAAGTTAAAAAAGTTTAACTGTTAAATATTAAAAGTTATAAGAAAATAACTTGTTAACTTAAAAATTAAAATTATAACTTTTAAGGTGGGTAAATAATTCACGTGTTCGTTTAGTTCAAAGAGTAAAGTGCAGACTATATCACTGTTGAACCAGTGAATGAAATATTATTGTTATAACTTATTATTTGTAAACATTAATCAAACATTAAAAGTTATTTTTTAGTTTGAATTAATAATAAAACCTATTTCTACTATGATAAGACTCACAATTCCATGTATTATTGTTAGTCATAAGGTAGTGTACCTACTTGTTTACGTTAAATCCGAGGAGTATACAGTACGGTCATTGTTATGAGTGCGAGTGTTATGATATGACTAAGAAGTTATAACTTTTAATGAACATCTCAGTATTTATTAATGAAGTTAATAGTTAAACAGAATTATTGAGTTAAATTAAATGTTATAACTTTTAATCACCACTTCTATATGTAATACACAGATTCAACTTTATTTGCTAACTATTTATTTCATTACATAACGTTTATCTCATTTAATTTCCTAAAATATGTAATTAAAGCTTTTCATACTTTAGGCAATATAGGTCTGTAATATTGCGTTTGAAAATGCTAATCCTTTTGATGGAACCATAAAAAAAGGAATGTTGCTTCTCATTCCTTGTATGTCATAAAAGTCGATTTGAGAAAAGGATTATTTTGCACATATTTCACTATGAGTTGGCAACCTGTCACTACTTTGTGGTATTGAATGAAATGTTGACTCATTACATTTACGCGTAACATAAGTAATAATCATGTTGTTTTATTATGACTTATTCATCAAGCACCTCAATTATTTACTATTATTTCATAATTCGTTCAGTAATGTAAGGTGTCCAAGTTATCAACTGCAGTGGCCGCGTTGCCGGTCTGCGGGGAATTCCACAAACTGTGGGGAATTTTAAGCTTATTGAGGAATTTGTGGCCGGAACTCTAATGGGGGGTTTTCAAATATTAAAGCCCTTGGATATGGGTGTTTTGCTAATATTAACTTTAGAAATATGGGCCTATAATTTGAACGTACTAATTATTTAAATGAAGTAAGATAATGTTAAAAATCCAATGGAAATAGAAGACGAAGTTTATGCAATTATTAACTGCTAGAAAAGGATGTCAGAAATCGTGCCTACTTCCACTGGAAGTCCGGTAATTACTCTCGTAACGTGATATTAAGGGACTATTTAGCGGATTAAGTAAATGTTTATAGAAGGTTATAATAGGATATGTTTTGGCGAGCTGCTACCAATCACCCACGCATCGCCCACGGACCCGTGTAAGATTTGCGATGCGGCTACTTAGTGCTCCTACTAATAAAATAATGGACTTGGATGATTATTATTATCAGCCGTAAAACAAAGGTTACAAATATAAAAATATTTTGCCTACAAACTTCTACAAAAAAAATCTTGATGAGATTGTAAAATTATCTCTTCTATTTAAGTACCATGAAAGTTCTTTTCAAATAGATCTTTCGTTTCTTCGGTAATAGAAAGCAAATTCACATTCATGATACCATTATGTCTATGCAAGCAAGAGTGTTACATAAACCTGAACTGATAAAAGGTGCCGATAACTCCGTTCCCTAATATAAAAGTCATTCACAGCCATAAAGTGAAATTAATACCCACTTTACAATTCTAAACAGTACGTAACGTATACATAAAAGCACGGTAGGTTAATAATTGAATGCGTTTAATGAAAGAATGCCCGCAGTCAGGCAAGTTTCTTGGAATAGAATCTCACTCGGCGATAGTATACCGCGGGATCTCGGGTTCAGTCTAAGCATCGCCCATATTACCAGAACTTCTGGGTTCTGGGTAAACGTTGTCGACACACACAATATAATATGTTCAAATAAAATAACATACCTATCATTTTACTCTTCATATTTATCACTTTCATATTATTCCCTAGGTGGAATAAAATATGCTTCCAGTGTCCACAAATTGTTTTCCCTAGCCGAACTTTTGCGCCGGGAGAAGAGTCGATCAGCTAACTACTGCAAATAGTAAGATGTAGTAGTAACATATTACCACTTCCGCAACTACACTTAATTCTGAAAAACAAACCTGAGGATGTCACGATATAAACGTTCCTCGATTTCCGGATGTCATAATAACTTGATCATTACTGTATGATTATGTCAACATTCTACACACATCGGTTGCATTTTTAAATTTACATTTGAAAACTGGATTTGTTAACATCATCATTACAGCCGAAAGACGTCCACTACTGGACATAGGCCTCCCCCAATTAAGGGGGGGATATGCCATAATAGCCACGCTTGGCAGGCGGGTTGGCGATCGCAGTTGGTTGGTTAAATACTCAGAGAACGCTGCTGCCCATCCTCTGGTGAATCCCTTAGTCGCCTTTTACGACACCCATGAGAAGAGATAAGGGTGGTGCTATTCTTTAAGTCCGGCACCACACGGACTATCAAAGACATTAAAATATTAACATACATAGAAGCATGTTGCATAAATATGATCAATGAAGGGGGCGAGGCACACTTACTTTCGTTTTAAGTAATTAGTCGAGATATTCAGATAAGTAATCCTGTTGTAGGTAGGCGACGCTGCGTCTAGTATTAACTGCTCAACCAAAGATAAATGTTTGCTCATTTATTGAGGTGCCCTCTCGGATTTCATTCCACGACTTGTCGCGAGCACCGACTCGGAAACTTGTTTAGTTCTTGAGAAATACGTTAGATGGTGTCGCGTGTCTGTTTTATTTAATGTCTCAACTTATTCTTCTACAAAATTTTCGGGAATTACTAAAGTATATATGAAGATTACTC
Organism: Asteroscopus sphinx; assembly: GCA_949699075.1. Lineage (NCBI taxonomy): Eukaryota > Metazoa > Arthropoda > Insecta > Lepidoptera > Noctuidae > Asteroscopus > Asteroscopus sphinx. The sequence goes on from OX453020.1 coordinate 15,952,406, forward strand.
TGTCGTCAAGTCGACAGCTTTATTTGGGATTGATAAATGACTACTTTTATATTGGACGTTTATCTTACTCTTTTTAAAGCCAAAACTGGTTCTGATGAAACAAAACTGATTTCGAAAAAAAGCTTTTGTCTTCTGTATTAACATTGGAGTCGTTTACAGAAATATATTCGTCACAAAAGCTCGTATTGTGACGTGAATTGTATAAACGCCGGATATACATTAGACACACATTGTCTAGCAGACTTGTGTCAATAAAAGCCTGTCTGTCGGTGGCTTTATATCAGTCGTAATCATTTATTTTATTGGTTACCTTTACTACGCCGGTAATGTTCTTTGTCCACAGTCATGACGAGATCATTTCTAACGAACTTCTTGGCTTGCATAACATTGGTTTGCGATTCTGTTTATAATGGTCACAATTTCCAGGAAAATTATGCTAAACAAATGTAGTTTTCCTCTTTTATTTGAAATGAGTAAGTCATTAAGCGTGCTTCCAAGTATTTCTATTATAAATCAACAAGTTTTAATACATTACTTCCCATGTTAATCTGATCAGAATGGAAGCAAAATAGAGCGTATCGGCTCATCTTGCTTCATAATATGGGTCAGCTCCGGTACTCGAACGTGGCTTTTATCCTACCACAATGTCTAAGTATGTGGCATTGGGCGGCCACCATACTTATTTTTATCACTCGACACACAAAATCCTGGAATAAATGTTACGTAAGTTGCGTGTAGGTGCTTCATAAACTGAAGTTTTAACGTCGTGGTTTATGACGTAGATGACTGGTGACGTCATAACAGAACGGAGGACTAAGTTGAACACTAGTCGTTAAATGCCCTGATGATCAACCTAGCCGGTCAGTGTAAACAATATTATCTGAGTTCGGAAGTTTGCCTTGCTATTCACCTCCTGCATTTCTATTTTTAAAGTAATGTAGAGATGGAATTGAAAATTGTGGTGACTAGTCCTGGTTAGCATCACAGGACTATGCTATCAGAATATTTATCTAACAATTTAGGAACTTATTACAATCAGATTAACTTTTTATGATATTTCATATCAATTGATTCTCTACAAATGCTTTAAGCATGATTGAAAAACAAATATCTGTACTGCACTGATCCATATGGTCCTAAATGTGTTTTTGCAATAATCAAATTAGTGACTACAAACTATCACCTAGATTATCTAGAACCTCCGTGACAAGAACCTAATATCGCATTCAGTTACACAGCTTGTAGCTGATCAAAAAGAGCTGATTGTCAGTATCATGTCAGGTAAAAGAAAGTAGCGTCACGTTTTAACGTAGAACTTCCTCATATAATAAGAGTGTTGCCATAATCACCACACCCGAGACCGGTTAGTGATCCCCACGAGCTTTAATGACTTGATTACATTTTATAGATCGCCATCGTCACGAAATTATAATCTTCCAATAACGGAAGTTTGTTGACCAGCTATTCTAGATCAGCCTAAAAATTGCTTTCTTGCATAGACCATCTCAACACTAAAAATTTGTTTCGAGTTTTCTGATATAATCAACAGTCGCCACCTACGCGGAAGACCGGTTACTGACCCCCAAACAGCTGACATACTACTTTCATTCACACCGGTTTTATAAAAACTCCTCGCGTAACAAAATCACCGGAAGAAGAACGGAACTAAAACCCACTAAAAGCAAAACTAGTGTCAGAAAATCAGTATTGTCCAGGAAGAGTCCGATCATTCGGCACGCTTCGCAATTGGCTGTGCTGATTGATGTTGTCGTGTAAGTGTGACGTACCAAACCGGATGACGCGTACCGTATCCGGCGATGCACGCGTACCGTTATGCAGTTGCGTGTACGCATTGTACGCAACGTTTTGTAGCGCGATTGTAGGTTAATGCGTGGAATTCTTTATTGTTTTTGTTTATTGATGACCTTTTTGGGATTCAAATAACAGTAGGACTTGTGTTAACGTGAATTTGTGTCGGGCTTGTTCCAAGGAATTATGAAACTTGTTTGTATCTAGCTATGTTTATCCAGCAACGAAAGTTGTAGGACTAGGATAGGAAATTTTCTCTTCCCTCTAGAATATCTTTAGGCCAATGGGATTTATACTTTAATTTTACAACAGGAATGAGGATATCTCTGGATTTATTTATATCACCTCCTATCTACAAAATCCTTCTCTTCATCCTAACACTATTCAATACTGGATGAAGCTTTGGTCAAAATCACGTCAATTGTTGCCATTCGGGGCTTTTCGCAACTATCTTTGTCAGATCACGTTTATCCAACAACGAAAGTAGTAGGACTAGGATAGGAAATTGTTTTCTCTTCCCTCTCCAGAATACTTTAGGCCAATGGGCTTTACACTATAATTTTACAACAGGAATGAATATATCTTTGGGTCTATTGATATAACCTCCTATTTACAATTCTTCTCTTCATCTTAAACCTATTCAATACTGGCTGGAGGTCTGGTCAAAATCGCGTCATGTGTTGCCATTTAAGGCTTTTCGCAACTATCTTCGTCAGATCACGTTTATCCAACAACGAAAGTAGTAGGACTAGGATAGGAAATTGTTTTCCCTTCCCTCTCCAGAATATCTTTAGGCCAGTGGAATTTATACTTTAATTTTACAACAGGAATGAGCATATCTTTGGGTGTATTTATATCACATCCTATCTACAATTCTTCTCTTCATCTTATAGATATGCGGTACTGGATGAAGGTCTGGTCAAAATCACGTCATGTGATACCATTTAAGGCTTTCCGCAACTATCTTTGTCAGATCTCCCGACCTTATATGGACATGAAGCCAGTAACCTACCAATTCGACAATTTATCTTGGATATTACTGAAATGCGCTTGTAAGATAACTGGATTACTTATCTTAGTGTCCCTTAGCTGGAAAATTACTACTCCTCGTCGGCACGCTTCTCGATCCTATTAAGTTTGTTCAAACTACAATCTAATTGTGTCACTATCAGAAAACAAAACAGGATGTTCTCGATCAGCTGATTATCGTCCCGCGCGAATGTGTCTACTATAAAATAGGTTACTATGGTGGTCGTAGGCGAGTAGCTCGTTGACTACTTAAGCACTAATGCGGTTTTTGAACCCAGCGTATTTGCTGTAATTGGTCCCAAGCGGTGAGAACTGCTTCACTGCTATTAGCTTGGAATACTTCTTGGCCTGCAAGAGAACTAACTGAATCATACATATTATATGATTCGGATTTTTGAACTGCTGTTTCAAAAGTCATGTCTTTTCAATCTTCCGCCAATAAACGTCAAAATTAAATGTATAATCACAAAAAAAAAACAATTTGAGTGTTTGAAATGTTATTATGTTAAATAATTATTCAGCAATTCGTGTGTCGAATTAATAATTAGATTCAACTAAAATCTTAGCTTATAAAGTGGAATATTTCAATTATTGAACATAAAAATAACAAATAAAGGTATTTAACAATTCGTCTCCGCCGTCATGAATTCACAATTTGTTTCAACATCTGTTTAGCATTCGCTGTAGGGACTCGGTGCTCGTAGTTCAAAAGCGGTAGTGAGACTATTGTTTCACAAGCAATGTCCGTGCGCAATCATGTATCAAGTAACTTAGTGATCGATCGACTCATTTAATGTGGCTCACGATCATCACACGCGTTAATAAACATCAATTTTATTAAATGCTGTACTACATGGACTTGCCTCATTTGAATGAGCGTTCAAAATATTAAACATTCGATTTGCTTTTAATAGTTATCACTACTAAGCTTTCAGGCATCAGATTGATTTAAGTCGTACAATATTTTGATGGATGGGTTTAAAATGGCCTCAATAAAACTGCACATGCAACCTACAATGATTCTAGCCATAAGTGCACCTTCAAAAACTATGAGTTGTGCTAAAGCCACTTCGTATTTAATCGGCTATTGTTCGTTTATAATCGGGTTCTAGTACTAGGCTTGCAGTGGGCAATAGGAAGCCGGCAAGAGTTCGCAGGTCAAGGCGGTTTGCGCCGCCGTCGCCGAAACGCTGGCGCGGGTCGAGGACCGCGACGCGACGCGCTGCCGGCCACACAAACTGGGTTCCGTTACTCCTCGCTGCCGTATCATCCTGGTGTAATAATGTAGGACATTTTGAAATTAAAGTCTGCCTACTAAATTCAATCAATACGTAGTATAGACTGATAAAGATTGATGAGTGTTCTACAGCTCTGAACAAACTGTTAAATCACCTAATCAATGTTTGTAGGTCAACTTTGATTGAATGGACAACTTGCTCCATTGCTCGTTATACTGTTTACTTCATAGTTGTTTAATATACATTAAATTCACGCGCACGTACTCCAATTTGAAGTGGCTCATTTTATAAATGATTCCGTAATGTTGTGTGTTGTTATTTGTTGCGTGGCTGCGTGGGAACGGAACACAGGAGCGAGCGTACGGCCAAGTAGCTTATCTTGAAATATCGCTGCTGCTGACAGCACGAGTCGCGACAGAACCGCCGCCCGTGAAAAATTGTTAGCGTTTACCACCATTAATTTTATTTAACCATCAACGAATACCACGCCATTTTTATGACAAATTTTAATTAGAACAATAAATCTTTTCATTTCAAGTCCACCTAAGGAGTGGTCATTAATACTGCCAATCTCGACCGAGTAATTTTACTGCAGCAATTGCGTAACAGTTTAGTGGAAACACAGCCGGGCCGCACAACTGACAATAATAACCTAAGTCGGAATGATAATTATTAAAATACCATATTTAGCGGTTGCTTTTGTGTCGGCTTTATGGCAACACTGACTTTATAATGCACGCTTGATTAACTTTAGTATCGAGGTGACATCATCGCTAGTTACCGATATAGCCGTATAAGTTACTATTGTGCTAACATACTATACATACATAAGTGTACATTATTTTGTTAAATTATAATTATGACAGCGTCGAAACAGGCTTGCTCAATATTGCGTTTTTATAGCCTGCATATAGCGTCAAATGACATCTTATCATGTCAGTTACTTAATCGAGAAATAAGTTTATATTGCGTGTTTGTATACATTGCTGTAATAAAATAGTTGAAATGCATTAAAGATTGAAGTAGGTGGAGTTGTTGGCTGCTGTCCAGCGCCCTGAGCGGCCTTACGAGACGCGTTCTCCACGAAATTTGAAAGCGTTGCGAATTTGCTACATGTTTAATAAACTCCATTATTGTCATGGCCGCCGATCGCCATGATTGATGGACTTCACGCTCCAATCGTTATATGTGCGCAAGATAATTGTTATTTTTGTTACAAGACAAGATTCGACGAAATATTATGCCTATACAATAACCTGCCTAGGCCTCCAGCCTTGGATTTATAATATCGTAAAAATGTCACTTGGACTTTTATGCGATTTTATTCGTCATTGACCTATATTTATTTTCCTTGTGTGCACAAGATCTCCATATAAGTAGACAATAAAGACATGATATAAATAACCAAATTTGATTCCATTGAAGACCATGGCCAGTTTAGATGTAATAATATATCTGGTGTAAGATATTCTAAATAAAAACTACACACCTGGCCTGAAAGATGATGCGGACCTTGGGAAAGGATGACCCGATTTCAAACAAATGAAATATTGTTGGGAAAAAGAAACATCTCGAATTTACGGCTCACTCGTTGTGGAACTCTATGATGCCATAGAAAAAGAGTTACTGAAATTAATTAATAGTGTTCATTCATTTAATTAAAAATAACATTTGTTACTAACACTCCAAGAAATTTCAGATGATGAGACGAAAATATAATAAATAAATATTTTTGGGACATTTTTACACAGCACCATCTAGTCCCAACTTATGCTATGGGTACTAGACAATGGATATAATACTTATACACTTTTTTTGTTGTAAATACATACTTATAACATAAGAAACATCCAGACCAACACAAACACTTATGTTCATCACACAAATATTTGTGTCCTGTGGGAATCGAACCCACGACCTCGTGATCAGCAGTCCGACCCTCGAACCACTAGACCACAGACATCGTCTAATATAGTCCAAAAGCGGGAAAAATCTTCATGTTCTTATCTCTCCTTGTATCATCAGAGCTTCAAGCCGTGCCAAAATGTATCGAAAGTACTCATTGGCACTCCTCAAAGACACACAGCATAAGCTCAGTTCAACGACCGCTACAGTGCAAATAATTGTATGGTCTATGATCACTAGAATACATTATTAATTATTATGCCACACGTTTTTTGTAACAGCCTGTTGAAATGTCAATAAATTGAGGATTATTTAACTGTTTTATTAGCTGGTTAATTTCCTGGTTAATTTCTGTCAGTTTGCACCACAGAAATAGATGGATAGAATGGAAAAGTGGGCGGGGCGCGCGTGCCAACACTGCACCATAGTGCGAGGCATTTCAAAACCTTTCTCAGTACGCCTTGACTGGTTTCTGTAAATACTGTAACAAAAACCCGCAAAAATGCCTTATTGCGCTGTTTCTAACTGCAAAAACAAAAGCTGCAAAGTAAATTTGATTAAAGTTAATTTAAAAAAAATTATTACTTCAACATGGGAGGCTGATTAGGCTGGGAGGCGGAGGACGGTTTGTTGCCACGCATAAATCGCAAGTAAAATTGTGATTACAACCATTCTATCTATCTATTTCTGTGGTTTGCATGGTATTTATGGCAGTGAGCTCAAATGATATGATAATAAAGGAAGGAGTGTGTCGTCTGCGTCGATGACAAGTGGACGTCGCTCGACGCAGATTTACGTTATGATTGCGTCTGATGTGTTCATGTGTCATGGACTCATGGGTATGTGAGCTGGTATTACGTCTAGTTTAACTAGCAATTTGTCAGTGTTGTGGAAATGTCCCAGCAAACATTTCAAGTATTTCTTCCTGAACTTAAGTCTAAATTAATTATTTAAGTAAAAATCACGTCCTACGCACCACTTACTACTACACACAGACCAGTAAGCTTCAAGACTCCGCATAAACAAAGTTTTGTATACGAACGCAGTCGTAAAACGTTGGTGGGGACAGGGGGGCGGACGGCGCGTTATGATTGGCCGGCTCAAAAGTTCGGTGGTATGATTCCTTATGATTGGTGCCGCTCGCTGACTGAGTGACGTTCCGATTGGCGGAGGGACGTATGATATGCAGTGGTAGAGCATATGCGTTGTGACCGGGGGTGTCCAGCTAACCGGCGTCTAGAGGCTTACTGGTCTATGCTACTACACAATTTCACCACTAAAGTAATGTATAAGTGAATTATAACGTAATTTTCACTAAACCAATCAACCACAAAGTAAAGGGACTAACTAACCATTATAGTAATAAATAAGTCGAAAAATATGTTAGAATTGACCTAAAATATTGACCGATGAGACACAAATACTTATACAGGAAAAAAAATTAAGTAGTGCGCAAATTTTTTTGGTGGTTCGGTATGAGTAATAGAACAAAATTCCATTAATTATTAAATAATTTTTTATTTTTATCCGACTTAAAATCAGCAAAATATGGACACAATCTGTTCGTAATAACATCAATGAACGCGGGAGGGGGTTGTACCCTCGATGCACACCCGCAGCCGCATGAGCCAGCCGTCGCGCGCTTTCATTGATGATATTACGAACAGATTATGTCCATATTTTGCTGATTTTAAGTCGGATAAAAAAAAGAACAATCAATGGAAATGTGTTCTATTACTCATACTGAACCACCAAAAAAAATTTGCGCACTGGTTACATTTTTTTACTGTATGTGCACGTTGGTATTTGCAACGTAATTATTTATTAGTCGTGGACCTACGTGTTATTGAAATAACTGAAAACCTCTTAAGGGGGCTTTGTACTCATTAGTATGAACAACTTTTACTATGGGACCAAACCTGAAATCACGAAAAAAATAACAGTTATCCCCTACATATTTGTTCACATGAATCGACAAAATGTAGGAATCAACTGATTTTTTTAGCGATTTCAGGGTTGGTCCTCCATTGTGGTTGGTCCTCCATTGTGGTTGGTCCTCCATTGTGGTTGGTCCCATAATAAAAGTTGTTCATACTGATTAGTATAATGACGCCTTAAGAGGTTTTCAGTTATTTCAATAACACGTTGTATAAGGTCATCGACTGTTACGTCGATTTTGCGACCAATTTTGGAGTAAATGTTTTTTTCTCTCGCCTGTACCGAGACTGAAATAAAAAATTTATTTATTTCTTTCTTTAATATTTAATTAAATCTGGCGTTTATTGATATTACTGTTAATTCAATTAAAAATAACTTGAGTTTAAATATTTTAGTCAAATTAAACGCTTCAACGATTCATTTTGAAAATATTCCGTCTCAAACTGTGATTGCGAAAACGATGTCTAAAACAGGCTATTAAATGGCTAGTAACTTACTGCTGTGAGTGCGGAAGCGCAATAAATTTGACAAATCGCCTCTGTTATGGCAATAACTGTTTCAGAACTTACTTACCAAGTAAAAAATGTCCGTATACACATTGTAGTCTCGATTGTCGCCTACGAACAACCTACATTAAAGAAATATTGTAATGAAGAGACCGATACAATACCGTTCACCTTACTTGCAGTAATGTTGCATAAAAATCGACTATCGATCTAACGATAGTCCCCCCTGAATTCAGTCATACTATCTATAGGCCTATCGATAGTATCGATTGGCAGGTATCCAACAATAATATCGATAGTATCGGTAGTATCAAACTATCGTTAAGATACTATCGATAGTATCGATACTGTCGTGCTATCGTTTAGATAGTATTGATGTATAAGATTATTAAAGAAATGGTTAAGTAGGTACACACCGATAGTTATATTGCAATACTATCTAAACGATAGCACGATAGTATCGATAATATTGCTTGATTTCAAACAATCGATACTATCGATAGTATCGTAACAATCGATAGTATCGTAACAATCGATAGTATCGTAACAATCGATAGTATCGTAACAATCGTTTGACACTATCGATACTATCTATAGTATTGTTGGATACCTTCCGATCGATACGATACGATATCGGTAGGCCTATCGATATCGATAGTATGATTGATTGGGGGTTTTTCGATACTATCGATAGTCAGGCAACACTAACTCGCAGTAGTCGCAGTTCCAGCCGACAAATGAATGGATGAATCTAAAATAGTCGGGTTGAAATTTACATTTTGATTGGAAATTCTATGAATCTGCTCCTCGATTGTGCTCGTGTGGTGGGTCGGGGAAAGTTAATTCACGGTTGGGACACGGTAACGAAGTAGGTAATCGATAGCTTTGCGCACAAAAGGTGTAATGTGACTTGGTAACAATGATGTGCTTGATGCCGCGCTCAACTTGTTATCCTTATCTGTTCCTTAATTATGTGATATTACAACAATAACATCCGTGCTGTCAACATAATGGGTACACTTGTATCATCATCATCCTTCTGCCCTTATCACAGTTTATTTGGGGTCGTTGCAACATGTATTATCTTCCATACATCTCTATCAGCCGTCATCTCAGTGTTCATCTTCCTTCATATTCATATCATCTTTTAGGCCCGTATTACAGAACGTTCCTCAAGCTTTGATCACGGTTTAAAACTAGTTTTCGAGTTGGGATTTAACTTAAGAACATTCCTCAAGCATAGATTCATTGATCGCAGTTCAGCTGAGTTTAGCTTTATTTTATACTGTCATCTGTTTCGGTATTTGAGCAGAGATTTGATCTGTAATCACTGAAGTGTGGACGAGACTACGATTGAGTAGAGATTTATTTCCTATTTCAGGTTAAATTCGTGTGTTATGTTGTTGAATTGAAATTAATAATTACCGTATTGGAATAAAACCGATGCTCAAGTAAAGATTCTATCCTTAGGTAGTGATTAGTTGATTGAAGATCAAACTGTACTTGAGGAACGTTCTGTTATACGGACCTTAGACAATCCATCCATTTTTAGGGTTCCGTAGTCCTACAAGGAACCCTTATAGTTTCGTCATGTCCGTCCGTCTGTCCTAATACTTTAGAGCTTAATAACTTCTACAGTTATAAACATAAGTGGATATTTGTTAAAAAATAGTCTAGATGTAGATCTCAATTTTAAAAGAATAAAAAAATCGTGATTACGTATTTTAGGGGTGGCGCCCATACATGTTAAAAGGGGATGAAAACATTTTTTAGCTGCACCCCCCTCGTGTGTGGTATCATTGAATAGGTCTACTAAAATGAACGTAATGTTTCATACATAACTTTTTTCTCAGGTGTACCATCTGTGAAATATAGCCCGCCAAAGTGGCTTGCAATGTGTGTCCCCCCCCTGCCATTTCTCTAAACTATGCAAGGTAGAAACTTATAATCTTCCACATTGATAGATACACCTTTGTAAAAACTCTCTTTTAAAATTATTTCGAGTATAATGTGATTATAAATTTTCAAGTTATAGAGAGAAAACTGAAAAATACTTAAAACGTCCTAGTTCAAAGGTCATTGACCTAAGAGAAAAATGATCTTAGCAAATAATGCTCCTTTAGCTACTTTCTATTTAAAAAAAATGACAAAATGTAACTTTGTGTTATGTTGACATGACACATTTCTTGAATTTGGCGCTGTACAGCGTCATCTAGCGGCTACTAACAACACTCTCTGAGTCGCCAATGCTGCCGAATACTGCATTTGGCGCTTTATAGCGCCATCTAGCGGCTACTAACAACACAGCAATGCTTGCATTGCTGTGTTTCGGTCTGAAGGGTACGGGTGCCGGTGAAATTACAATCACATTAGACTTTCCATCTTCATGTCTCAGTTTGGCGAACCGACTTGCGGTACCATTTAGGCAACAGCCTAGGTGGTATTGAAGTTGTCATGGGCAAAGGTAACCGCTTAACATCAGGTGGGCCTTTAGCTCGTTTCGCCATCGTATACTATAAAAAAAAAAAAAAAAATGAACTGAGTCGCCAATGCTGCCGCCTATTGCAAAAACTAAAATAGCCATGACTAATATTCGATTTGATTTGTTTGTAACGGAACCCTATAATACTGAGCATGGCCCGACATGCTCTTGGCCGGTTTTTCTTTGGTCATACTGATAGGTACACTTGTATAAGTATTGTTTTAGTATAAAGGTTGCGTTTAGTCATCATTTCATCTTTAGAACTACCCTAATTATGAGCACATACTCGGTAACAAAATACTAATTATAATAAATACCAAGTGTTATTAATACTGTAGTAAGCAATTCGTATTTACTGGCAGCAGTAATTCACCGTCTGGCAGACATTAACATTTATTTAACTTAAAAGTATTTCGCTTGATAAAAACAAATGGAAACGCTGTGGTTATGTAAATTAACACTTTAATCGATCGTAAATCCATTGGATCTTATTTCTCGAATTGCTTTTAGATGTAATGTCTGCGAAGATGCGCTTGAAACTGGATAAACAATATTATTTTACCACATAAACTAGCTTTGCCGTGGGATTTATTACTAGGTAATAATGAAATACGCAAGTGATTATATGAAACTGCTATTTGTAATAATATTGAAAAAAAAAAAAGCATTGCGCTAAGATTAAATGATCATCATCATCATCATTTCAGCCGAAAGACGTCCACTACTGGACATAGGCCTCCCCCAATTAAGGGGGGGATATGCCATAATCGCCACGCTTGGCAGGCGGGTTGGCGATCGCAGTTGGTTGGTTAAATACTCAGAGAACGCTGCTGCCCATCCTCTAGTGAATCCCTTAGTCGCCTTTTACGACACCCATGAGAAGAGGTAAGGGTGGTGCTATTCTTTAAGTCCGGTACCACACGGACTAGATTAAATGATGCTGCTGCTTAAAAAATTGAAATTACAGGAAAAGACATGAGAGAGATTTGACGTTTTGGTGTTGTAACTGTGCAAATATTTCGGCAATGAAATAAACTTCTTTTAAAAGTATAGTGTCATTTAGGTCGACAAACTTCGCATTCTGAATTTCTATTACTAGACAGAATCATATCAAAAACTTTTTCGTAATCGTATATTGCTTACAATTTTCATATTATTATAACAAATGTAATCATTGGTTAAAGTTATTTCAAATATAATCTTGTCCATAATCAAACTCAATCACAACGTAATTGCGCCGTTTGATGTCTCAAAATTGTATTACGGTATGATATTAAAATTGTAAACGATAGTATGGGAAATGTCTATACTGAATACAATAGAAGAAGCAAAAAGGTTAGGATTAATCGTGGTATGCTTGAATCACAACCGCGTGGTCGGCAGGATTCTAATGTGTATTCTTCTTCTTCTTCTTCGTGTCGACATGAGCTACATAATAATAATAGCTCATGTCGTGGGGAAAAGATTAGCCAGTCAGCAGGTTGATAGCGGGGCTGACTGCCCAGAGTGCGCCGGACGATCAATTAAATATCGTCACTCGTGGAGGCTCTTTTAATGCACCCCATGCGCTCTTTTAATGTGTATTAATAATAACATACTATGGTCACCAAGCTTGGTGCCTATGAAAATTACTCCCTAATGAATGGTTAATGTATGAATTGCACCAATGTTCAGCAGTGCAATAACAATAATTTCCATTTTCAGAAATCAAATGTACGAAACGACAGTTCATGAATCTAGATTCATGCTTGAACATGTTTCTGGAATTCGAGCCTTGGGTACAGTCTAACAAAGCAATTAGTATCCAGGGTCGCCAGATATAAATGAAGTTTTCTCAGAAGATTATGGATGTTTTCGAGTGCACTTTAATAACGGACAAAGTTAAACTGTATTTATACAAAACCCTAATCAAAACGTTCTATAATAATTACCAGAGAAATCTTCATCTATGTCTGGCGACTCTGGATAATAATTGCTTAGTTGTTAGACTGTACAGGTAGATAATATGATGATGATTGATTTATAAAAATTGTTAAAAGAAACGGAGTTCGAAATTTGATTTAAAAAAAGTCAGCTGATTTCCAGCGAAAGTTGATTTAGCATAAAAGCAGATTGGTAACAAAATATATAATGCTAGTTAATCGATAGTGTGCAGAATCGAAAGCTGCAAGGTCGACGAAGGCAACCAGTCTGGTCGGACCGGGTGGTCGCGCTACCAGTTGCAACAAATCTTGCACGTGCCCGTCCAAACTGATTAACTTATTGTAGTTTCATTCATGGATGACATGCGTGTTTTATATTAATTGCGTTGTTAAATATAAAAATATTCACACAATTTTAGTAAAGTTTTTATAACGCAGCCCGCAGTACCTACTAGAATTCCTGTAAATATTTTAAATGGTCCTTTGTTACAGCTTTGTGTTAATAACTGCTTCAGCAGATTTCACCAAAAGAGCAATAATCCTTGCCTTAGCCACAGAGCAATTTTAGTAGCACAAGGTTCAAGTTAGTTTACACTTGTTTCAATGTTTCAAAACAAACGTAAAATACCCCTCTTGGACCAAATATACAATAGAAAACTAGTTTATCTAGAGCTGGTATAGTGACAAGTATATTGTTATCTAGGACGGCTTCACGCGTTAGCACAGTCACAGCCTGAACGCACGCATCCTATTGGTAATCTCGACGAGTCATTACTGTTTGCTCTTTGATTTACGTGACGACTGTTTCTAGAGCCGGGTTGTTTGGAACCGATCGTTGCCCGCACACACAGTAATTACACAACTCTACTCGGATATGGAATTAGCGAAGTTTGTCATAAATTGTGCCAACAGAGTACAATCCCCCTGCTCCTTCGACGCGTGCAGGCATCGCTTTGATGCGCTACGCTGAGCACCGCACACAATTACAGAATAATTATTATGATTATTTGTATACATGTGCTTTCCGCATTTAGTTCAATGTTGGCTAAAAATCTTACTCAGAGTTCAGCGGCGTCTCCGGTTCCGTGCTATTTGTTCTAAGACGACGCGACGGTGCGTCCATGTTCAAAAGTTTGCCCGGCTTCTTTTCAGATGCTCGTTTACTACGTTGATTTTATTACATGGTCGTTACAAGAAGACTTCGTCTATCTCCCTTAGTTTGATTAGCGAATTGTTATTTTCTACCTGAGAATAGCTATTTGCTAAAGAATGTCAACTTGAATTCAAACAAAGAGCTGACATTTAATCCGAGATGTAGGTAGTTTTCTACGTAAGTTGTAGTAGACCACTCCAATATTAACAAATAGACAGAACACCCACCCGCTTACTAATAAGGCCCTTCTTACGAGAAGTGCTTTTCGGTGCCACTGTCTCCCTAACCGCAGCATGCTTCGCTCGCTTTGCTAATGAGACCCTAGAGATATTCTTTCCATTGCCATCTCAGAGGGTTACTATCGCGCCGACGACGCCGACCAGACCACACTTACAACTGCATTTTTTGCATTCTTTTGTAATTGACCTAAATTTTAATTGCTCTGTTGATTTTGCTTATTTCTCCCTACCCGTTGTGAAAGGTTTAAGTGGTACACACGGCTACACATCAAGCTGTACATTTCCACTATAAGCTGACCTCGCATTGTATAGGTTTTCCTTCCAACGCGAGGTCAGCCTTTACTGGTTTTGTACAGCTTGATGTGTAGCCGTGTGTACTAGAAACATTTTCAAAATACTGTGACCATTCGTTTCCGTTGTTGTAAGTTAGATCCACATTATTAGTAGAACAGTGAGAGACACAAAAGCCACACAATAAAAAGTCGTATAAAAAGTTAATAAAAATAATTCTGAGTAGTGTGACTTGAAAACTTTTGTCAGTACTCAGTTACTAAACGCAGTTCTTCGACGTCCAAATATCAAGGTCGGCAATGCGATCAAGCGAACGATGAACTCCCTCTTCCGAAAATTCCATATTTTTGTTTTCAAAAAGCTTTCGATACATCCGCTACAAATTGGAGGGCTCGAACGGTTTCGGCGTTGTCCATCCTCAATTATTAGTATCCCGCCATTTGGCTAATTCATCAAAACAAAATTACAGACCATTGAGCCGACTGGCGATGTAAAAAGGCTCTTAACTTGAGTAAAATGGGAATTGAGAGAATTCGAAGGAAAGTCAAAGAAGGTGTAGGTGGGTGAAACCGATCAGACTTGCAAGTTCTGCCGACCAAGTGATAGCAGTACTGGGTCTGACAGAACTTGCAAGTCTGATCGGTTTCACCCACCTACATTGGTGACCCCGACGTGATCCGTAAAGATAGTAAAAGATTGTGAGAGAAATCACCAATCGCTGCAGTACTGCGCCAGTACTCAGTGTGCAGTACAGTATTTAGCACGAAAGGTTACCATTCCTAAATATTTTTAACCGTGCGTAACGCCTAACCCAGAAGAATTGAATTAGCCATGAGCTTCTTGAATAATAAGTTTTACGGTAGGTATAACTTAAACCGATTTTGTGGCTTGTCGTCGCGTGAAATTATAAACAAAACATTTCGTCAAAATGGAAACGAAATTCATTTAAAAACCTTCGTTATACGTATCGCCTGTATGTTTCAGTGAACTACGCGGCTGAATTCAGTTTGTTTTATGTCAGTACGTTAAATAGTTCATTTGCAATTCATATGCGAATGTTAATTCAATTGCACCTTCTTCAACAGCCTTGGCGCTTCAATATTTTTTTATCTCTCTTACAATAGGAACTTTTATTATACTTTTATTTTTCTTTCCTTTACAGCAGCAGTTTTTGATAGTTACGTGCAATATTAAGAATTCATTTACAAAACAATAATTACTCAATGATGTTCAGATTTTTTGCAGATCCCAAATTTTGCCTTTTAAATTTTACCCCTCGAATGTTCTTTGTGGAATACCGACATCCTCTTTCATAAGCCGGACAACTACCGATACACAACACTCTTTATCGTTTTGGGTTTTATAGTGCAGATTAGCTTGGCCACGATATGTTTTTAGATGGGCGATGCTAAGTTATGGTGGTACTGGGAAGGTTCAAAATAGCTTGAACCTTTTTGGAGCAACTTATACGAAGAGAGTTAGGGCAATTGCTATTTTACCTGCTCTACATCTAACAGGATGTCAGATAGCTAGAGCCACCGAAGGCTCGGCGATTGTTGCGTTTTCTATTGCCAACTTGATTTATTGTAGTGCAATACCATCGGTACTTTAATTAGCATTCATAAAGTAATATTGTGATTGAGTTCAAGATGATCTGTCATTATTTATGTAGATGTTTTATAAAGCTTACAAAACCACAATTTTTTAAACATAATTATAAAGAAGAAAATGTAATGCGCGGATTTCTGAAGAATGAATGGCATATACTGTAGATATTTATATTTAATCACACACCAAAATTGCTCTTGTATTTCATTCGTTCATTTTATTTCAGTTTTATGGGTCATATGCGTTTTTATAGACCAGCAGCCGTTAAGTGAAAAATTTTGATGTTCAAATGACTTTTGTTGTGATTTGAAAGTGAATATTCCGTGTGGAGTAGACTCGACCGCACAACTGGATGCCAGGATGTGGTTTGAAGGGATAGGAGCTATGACGGTAGCGACTGTTTTCCTGGATACAATTGTTCCTGTGCTGTCATACATATTCCCCGCAGTGGTTTATGAACCTTGCATTTAAGAATTTACATTGTCAACCCAACTTGCAGTAATCAATATTACCGTAGTGTATCCATCGCATTCTTCTACGATTATTACCATTATTTATTTACTCTTCAGGCAGGCGTTCAAAACTACTACTAGAAGGGAAGTAACAATGAAAAAGATAATCACCGGAAAACTGTTATTTATTTATGCTTAATGGACTTTCCTCGTTGCCCTAGCAATAAATATTACATCAAACACATCGGAACTGAAAGGAAAGAATGATATCTTAAACAAGATAAAATCAATGATATGATAATATTATCAAGCTGCCAGAGGTGATTAAGCTTCTAAAATTATCGCGGATTGATAAAAGATACGGTTGCGTGTGTTAGGGAAGGGGCACGCGTTGGAGTCAACAATGCAATGACCTCGACAACCTTGGCGAAGTTCGCGAGGTTATGGTGAGTGGAATATCCCTCGCGTGATATGATTGTCAAATATGCGTGTTACTTTCCCATCTTGTTATTGCTTCCTAATATTATTTTTATAGATTAAAAACTGCCTATGCCACTTTCTGCAAACTGCTTACCCAAAACGTGCAGTAGACAAAGTTATAATTTATCACATATACACGTAACAAAACGTATTAGTGTCGAGTGCGTCTTGTCTTGTACACTGTTTTTTATTACTTGTCTTATTTAGTAAACAATCTTGGCATGTCTTTTTAATACAATTCGTCAATAATTATTATTAAATGTTAAAAATATACACACAATATTTTTTTGTACATAATTACAAGTGCAGAATTAGACATTACATTTTATCGGTAGTTATTTGAATAAAGACACACGCCAAGATCGTTTAGTAGTAGTTTAGTTAGTTTGACAAGTACAAGATCGTTTAGTAGTTTAGTTTGGCAAGTAAGAAAAAACAGACTATAGATGTAGTGTTGTTAGAAGATAGTTTTTCTACATGCATGACTGTCGTAGTTTGTCAATAATTTGTCATGTTGATTTTCTTAGGTTTCCAGAATTATTTTGCTTGATTATTACAGTGTCGTGAAAAAATATATTGTGTAGCTAAAGTTTGAGCATCAAATTAATCAAAATTTTGTTTCAGGTCTAAAGCTATAAAAAGCGTGTTAAAATACAAACAAATTGTTCAAATGAAAATTAATAACAACTAGGGCAGCCGTGAGGAATTGTATAAAAACATTATTATTTAGGTCGACAGCTTCAGTGAAGATGTTGAAAAGAGGTTTTCATAGCGCACCGCTTAATTCATATCGCGCCAACCTTGGTCTAAACCACGTAATTAGCGTACCAGTGAATTTAGCCTTGTTTACCCCGCCATCGCCACCACGAAAACGATTTGCTAAACACGATTCCAAGAAACTGAAACCACACAAAACGAACGCACTTCCAAAATAAAATATGCCATCATAAAATAATCCATCTGAAAGATTGCTGAATAAAATCTACTTAGGGATAAAATGTAATAAATATTTTCCCTGAGGTGATCGCTTAGTACCTGATGGTTAAACATCTACAACCTTTTCCAGATTATAACCGATCGCTATTAGGTCGTCGTACAAACATTTTCATAAATCATGATTTACTTTTGTTAATGATGTATTGTTTTCGCACACATGCTCACATTCCAATAAGGTTACGCACCCAAGTGTGCATATTCACATTATCTACATACATTTGTGCCAGTGTATGTAATTTAGTTGGTAAATGGTAATTGTCTCCCTTTGTTAAAGTGTTTATTTTTCTGTTTACAGGCCACACAAAATGATGCTCGAGTCGAGCCGGTAAGTCAACTCTGCCACAAATATCTGTTTAACGTAAATCGTTCATATCTATTAGCGTAACGTTATTAAAACACGTTTCATTGGCACATTTGTCCGTTACCCTGTGGCTGTTGACCCGTCAAATTATTGGAAAATGTTTAACAACTTTTCTTGTTTTAGTAGCCCTTAAAGGCGATTTATCTCGTCTAGGTAATTTAGTTTGTGTCCCTTTAAATTGGTCGATTCTTCAAAGGTATCAGCGACATTGTTTATGTATCGATCATTGAACTGCAGTATAAAGATTTCTTGATAGATTTTCCGTGTATTGGTGCGGTTGTCGGCTTATAATTAGTTTCGCTTATTCACTCACCGCCACAGGTGCGTACTATAGGAGCATCAATTACGTGAAAGTTGCGCGTTTTCTAATTTCTAATTTAATTGCAATGTACGACCGTGCAATACCTTTACTAGATCACTTGCAATGAATACTTCGCTCTAATTTGCGTGGCTACTGTTACATGGAATTGGACTTATTAGAAATTAGAGTAATTCGTTTATTTTGATATTATGAGACGAAAAAGATGTAAAAAAATTAGGATTTAAAGAAAGGGTATGTAAAAAGATTCTGTTTTTTTTTTCAGTGACGTCAAAGTTACAGCTAACTATTAAATAAAACATACAAAAAGACATGTTTTACTGAGGATCGAACCTGGGCTGTGTGGGATCTCAGTCCGACGCTTGATGTTCCCTGCCATTTATACTTGTATTATAGTTGCGAAATTTAGCATTATCATAAAGTGGTCAAAAAAATTTTAAAATTAAGGATCATTTCGTTCCTGACCGAACAATTTCAATTTCAATGTTTTTTATTTCAAATAAACCTAATTACAGGCACTTTTGAAAGGTCAGGCTCTAGTTACACTTTTTTTTTCTACTGTAATGCTTTGCAGTAAATCTAGAACACGAAGAGTATCTGCGTTCCAAAATCAAAATTATATGTATATTTTACCCTTTCCGTTAATAATTAGATAACGGTATATTATATGCCCATAAGTTCGACATTTGCTTAAATAAGTAAAGTTTGAAAACTCGTCCACGATAAGCTGTACAAACGAGATAAAATAATTATTTTATAGCGTCATAATCATGATAAACGAACTGGCACTAGCACAACATGGTAGTAAGTAGCCGCCGCGGTTATGTAAAGCTTCAGTTACTATAAATCACCATTGAACAGAGACAGAGCTACACGACATAAATGTGAATCTTAAGAAGCAAAAAGGAGACGGCGCGACTCTATGAGCACCGATGCCAATTACGACCGTGAACTGTGAAAGTAAACAGGGAATCGTAGAGTATAATTTATTTTGAGCTCTATTCTTTAATTCTCCTATAGTTATTATTAATGTAACTAAATACAAACATCCCATGTTTTATTATAATTTGTCGTTTTTCACCCACTGTTATTGCTATCTGTTAATGTAAACGGTCATTGCTAAACAAAACTGTAAACAGTAAACATAAGATCTGCGTTGTTATTACGATAGATGGAGCTACTTGTGATAGACGTTTATATTCATGCTAATGAGTTTCCAACTTATTTCCTTATGATAAAATTGTAATTAGCATTTCTGTAATTGTGAGATCTATGTTGTAAATTTTAACTCGGACCACAGATATAATTATGAATTAGTTCATAGAAGCTATTTTCTTGAGAAATTCTGGTGTAGCATCCAGACAGATCATCAAATACTAGCATTATGAGTCCGGTACAAGAATTTATGTGCGCGCACTAAGTTTACGATGTATTTATTGCTCCATCGTCCAGCAAAAGAAGAACCATTATTACAATGTGAAGCCATGTCGAAACGGACATGCAGTGGGAGCGAGCAGACTAGTCTGATTCCAAGTAAACGCCGATTCCAGAAGAAGAAGGTGCATCTAATCAATCACTGCGAGTCGCCACAGTAAGTCAAATGGTCGTTTTTTCCGGCGGCTCATTTGCATTGACGTTTGTCTCGCTTGGACTTCTAACACAAACTAAAAGGCAGAGAGAGACGACAGTTTTGATGTAATGACCTTAGAAACGTGCGCGTGCGTCGATACCGTTGTGCCCGTGAGAAGGAATTTTTGTACGGTTTGGCCTCTCAGCTGGCGATATTGTAATCTCATTTCTTATTATGTAGATTGCTTTATGTAACCAAATTAGTTACGCAATTTTGTTTTCCCGTTCCTAACGTCTAGTTTTGATGACCTATATTTCTGTAATTTAATTTAAAATAAATTAAACATTTTGTTATTTGTCATCCGAAAATGGTGTTTGAGAAACCGTATGTACTTCTAAATAGGTTAATAGCAGTAGGACCGTGTCATTGTCGTGTATGTAAATGGTCACGAAGTTTGTTATTAATGTAAACAAGTTAATTGAAACGATATGCGTAAGCAAAGCATCACAGTTGATAGTAATGCGTTGAGGATATCGTGATCGCCCTACATTACTAATAATTTTAATAGAACGACGCATGTGTCATCTCACGCCAGACATTTACAAATGATACTCGTACGTACGTGGAGTATCTTCATATTTTTTTCGGAATTTTCCCAAGATGACAGTGAAATGCGTGAGTAAATCGCACTAAATCTTCGATGGTATACTTTTTTCTTTTATAGAGTAATGTACCTGGCCCAACAATGCTGACAGCTTTGATTTACGGCTTGCCTCTAATGAAATTGCCCTCATTTGCACGTCCAAGTCTATCACAAAGTTTCTCGTTTTCTACTGTTTTCGTTTTTATTATGTGGTTGGTCTATGTCATTTTGAAATACTATGCTTTTATGATAATTCAATCAACTCTGCCTATCGCATTACACTTCTGGACATAGGGCTCTCCCAAGTTGCACCACAACACTCGGTCCTCAGCCTTCCGCATCCAGTCCCCCAACTACCTTCTTCAGATCGTCGGTCCACCTAGCTGTTCTTTTTATCCTTATTTCTTCCTTAGTAATTAATTTGACATAATAAATCAAAAGCTGTGCCGTGTATATAACTAACTGAACCATATCACCCATAATATAATTACTAAGAATCTTAAATTCACGTAATACACGACCAAATGAACCGGTTGGTCATCAAATAATTTAACCAATTAGGTAAATCATGTTTGTTGATCATGTTCTATCGATAACGCTTACATCGCGCTTTAAATACATACTCCGACCTCTTCAAACATTCATTTGGGCCTAATCTGTTTAGACAATACCCTTAAGCGAATTTATTTTTTGTTGTGATCAAGAGGCATAAAGGGAACAATAGTTGTCCTCAGCAACTTTCCATTTAGTATTGAGTTGTTCTCTCAAACAATGGTTTCAATACGTTTGCGCATTGCACGGCGACATTAATTAGATACGCCATGTTCACGAAAAATTAAATAATCTTTCAACGCTTTCACTTACTAATGTATTCGTGACGTTAGACCTCGTGATGACATAAGTATTAAGTTATTGTCAAAAAGGCGGCTTCAAATAGTCGGCTGGGATGGTTCATGGCTTATTAAATGCGATGACAAATTCATTTTAGATGATATGAACTTGCTGATTCATGTTAGAAATAATGGTGAAATGTAGAGTGTGTTAGCAACTTGTCTTTAGTTTGAAGACATGAGGAAAACGGGTCAATATGTTGTTTAAGAAATACCGAGGTCATTATAGTTGACCTGGTTCCACTTGGGTTGCGGAGGTGATATGGCAATAGGTCTAGGTAGGTATATTTTCATCCTGAATTGCTTTGCTTTTGACCGCTGCCTCATCTGATGTTAAGCGATCGTGCCTTTGACGATGGTGCACGCTTGCCCAGCAAAAACCTATGTCTTAAGAAGAAACAGACCGAACTCAGAAGCTCGTGAGACAGAGACTTTGATTTGCACTGACTAACTAACATGTATTTAAGCAGTTTAATTAATTGTATACCACCTAGTTATGATATAACTATGATACAAATCAAACAATATGTAAATCAGACAACATGATACGGTACTGTCTCATGTAAAAAAACATGTCCGGTAAAAAGTTCGATTATTTTCCTATACGTTTCACATTGATCTAGTGGCGAGTGCAAGTTTCGCCTGCATAAATGATTAAAAAGTATGAATCTCTGATGTATTTCTTCTGAAAAACACCAATGAATTTTGTCGTGATTTTAAAATATTGTATTTTGTTATTGTATGTTTAAGTTTCAAGTAAGCGACAAAACCGGTATTCATGCAAATGTTGATGACAATGATATGCATATTCATACTTCAAGGTTAGAAAAATATGGCTTTTTCTTAAAAAAAAGTTTTCTCTCTGTGCACAGAAGCAGACATCGAAAATATTTTGTAAGTTGAATAATAAAGTAGCATATTTGTGAAGAACGTTGTCTAAGGTCAAGCTAACTTGTTATCAAAATTCTTACTAGATTTACTTGACGTCGGACACAAAATTTTATTAAATTGAATTTTATAATTTGATGACTGACAAGTTTGAAAACGATATCTTCTAGCCTTTTAGCTATTTGTTGATTTTTCCTGAAGGAATCATGCGAAAACTCGGTGTAGGTTTGAAGTAACAGGATTTTCCTTTGAGCTATCTTTAAATGGAAGAAGGATAAATATTGAGACTAAGCGTTAACAGTTGACACTGTTTTCCTTACCTTTTTATCTTATTATATGAGAGGACTTATGGCAATAAATCGAAGATTTATCAGGACTAGCTCATAAACTTCTTACACATATAATTAAAACAGGGCCGAAGATCGTTCCATGCGGTATGCTCATAAAGGAATGACGCGAAAGGATATAAGTGTCTATAAAACTGGATCGACTGGACACGTCATCAATTTGCAATACGAACAGTTGTAATGACAGTCTCGTACAATAAATTATAATGCAATGCATGCATTATTATTTGCCATCTGTGGTCACACCTCATTTATCGCGGTGGACAATTACACTTTTATCTTGTTGCTTAGATTCTTTAGTAGGTAGTGTTGTTTCTTAATATAGTGATATTTATAACGCATTCTCCTGATATTGTATTCAATGTGCAATACTTGTATTTCGAGCTTTCATTTCATAAGCACTTTTAACGAAATTTTATTCGGCATATAAGATAGTTTGCGTTGAATGCTAATTAGTAGTTTCTAATTTCTCCTTTTTTATTTCTAGCATGTCGATCTTATACAAAGGCGATTTTAGCAATCCCTAGTAGAATTACTATTTCACTTTGTGATAAAATTGTGTATGACTTTTTAAATTCATTTTTTAAAATTTGTTGTTTACTTAACGTAGAATCCATGAAAATAACCATCTTTGGACTGCTGACATGTTTACCCTAGGTCAAATGACTCATTGTATCCAATAGACAATCTAATGTTTTAGTAAACGTGTCTTGAATTATAGATGC
Organism: Asteroscopus sphinx; assembly: GCA_949699075.1. NCBI lineage: Eukaryota > Metazoa > Arthropoda > Insecta > Lepidoptera > Noctuidae > Asteroscopus > Asteroscopus sphinx. The sequence continues at coordinate 15,976,197 of OX453020.1, forward strand.
TGAGACTAATTCCCTGGGTGGATGGGCAATATCGTTGCAAACTCGTGTATAAAAACCTCGCTCTTTTCCAGTAACCTTGACATTCTTCCATCAGGTGAAGTAGCAGTCAAACGCAGGACCATTTTGAAAAAAAAAACCTTATCACTGGCAAAGAACGTTATACTGCCACTAACTATTCAGAGGGCCATAATTTCAACTTAAGTCATCGTCCTCTGAGCCTTTTCCCAACTCTGTTGGGGTGTGGTTGGGCTCGGCTTCCAGCCTTACCAGATGCGGCTGAACATCAGTATTTTACACGTAGCGACTGACAAGTAAATAATGCTTTATAATTTCAACTTAAGTGTCAATAAAATAATAATTTAAGAGAAAATAAAACAAAAGCTTAAAAACGGCAAAGCCAGGGGAGTGTTAGTGCCGATTGCCGACACTTATGTATGGTAGTCAACGTTGGGTGTGACTGAAGAACCACATGAAATAAATGCAGGCAGATATTGAAATGAGAGAAAATGAAAATGCCCGGTTATGAGAACTCTAAACACCGACGACCATGCATAGTAGTTAATGAACGCAGATGAAGCAAAATAGATTTTCAGGATCGTAGCGAGTGGAAATCCAATATCTACCTGCCAATGGGAAACAGGCGTGCGTGATGATATGTATGTGTGTATGCAAAATTTCAGCTTGATTGTATAACAAGAACTTGCTTAAAATTGACTTACAAGATCTGTAGCAAACAGACAACGAAGCAGGATAAATAAATAGTTTTAATAACATGCTAAATAAAAGGTTATAATAATAAAAAGTTCTTATGAGAAATAAAATTCTTTAAACCTAAAAGTGGTGTCAATCAAGTCAGAGCGAGAAAGTAGTCCGTTTATATTACTACTAGTGAATGACGCCGTCAACTGAAAAGTTAAGATGGGATCACTATATGGATCTTTAGAAGCAAAACAACATATTTGATCGTATAACCAAAGCAAGCCAATAAGGACCTAGACTGGAAAAAAAAGAAGCTCATAGAAAGAGTAAAACTAAAATCTTGAGCCAGGTGCTATTGAATGCATTAAGTGTACTTGTAGATACAAATGATTGAATACACAAACATGATCCAGTAAGTTTAAGCGGTGATGTCATCGTCTGTTTGTTGTCTTAGGTAAATATTGTGGGTACGTACGGCGGCGTCGCGCGCGCATCAAATATGCATCATATGCGCGTCGTACCGAATTCACTGTCTATTACCAACATGCATATAATTGAATTGAATGTGTTTGATTAATTGTGACTTTGTTCAAATTGGTGCAGTTAACTTAACTATGTATCTGTGCTACTACGAAATGATTGCTGCAACTTAATTTCCAGACATGAAATAAAAATACTTTAGCTTGAAGGCTTTAAGGGATGTGACTATGTGACATGTTAAAAAAAAACATACAAGTGTTCACCGTCTTAAAGCATGACTTGGCTTATCATCAGTATAATCCAGTGACTCTGTCTGCAGCCTATCCTGAAAATGATGTAGCTAGGTATTCTTAGAAGTTAATCAAAGATTCAGTTAAATTCAGTCTTTCAGCTATTTCATTTATTATTTTTTATTTATTTATTTTATCATTATTTCAGCACATTCAAAGTTTTAATAAACATTTAGTTAGTCCAATTGCGTCTTCATTCAATATTACGATGATACCTAATAAATCTGTCTTATTGCTGCATAAATCTTCGAAGGAATTGAATATTGGATTCCTCACATAACGTATACAATTTAATTAACAGTAATTTAACTTAAAATATCACTTGAATAATATAATGGACGAATTTGATATTCTAGTTATTATGTATTTACTGAAGGTAGTTTGTATTTGAACGTTTATGAATGTTTATAGAACTACTAGGTATGTAACATAATGTTTGAAAGTTGTTGATTGTTGAATACAAATAATTTGACTTTTGATAATGAGATACGAGACGGCATTTATATTCCATGGCCGAAATCGAACATTAACTAACAAAACTGGTGATTATAAAATGTTTTCATTACAGATAGATGCAACATAATCCCTTCGCCGCCTTTTGACGCGGTGAACGATATAAAAACAGAAAATATCCAGTATTTATAACGTTTGCTCGTGTACGTTTATCGTAACCCGCTTAGCTACACTGTGTTTTGCTAGCCCCGGCTATGAGATTTTAAAATGGCCCGGGACTTCGGTCACCTTCGGTAAAATAAAGTCGTTTTACTGTTTTCTATTCCACTCCAGTCATTTCGGGTCGATAGTTAAATTATTTTCTACGAGGCTGGTTCTATTCTGAATCAATATGTTAGCTAAATCGTTTATATTTTTAATTGATTTCCTTAATATTTTTTACTGAAATTTTATACAATAATCAATTTAATAAAAAATGACTGAAGTTTAGTCTAGTCTAGGTCTAGTGGTTCGAGTGTCGGACTGCTGATCACGAGGGTTCGATTCCCATAGGACACAAATATTTGTGGTGAACGTGTTTGTGTTGGTCTGGGTGTTTCTTATGTATTTTATGACGTATTTACAAAAAAGAGTATTCAACTTGTTATTGAAATAACTGAAAACCTCTTAAGGGGTCAATGTACTCATCAGTATGAACAACTTTTACTAATGGGACCAACCACGGACCAACCCTGAAATCCCAAAAAATAATCAGCTGATCCCTACATTTTGTCAATTCATGTGAACAAAAATGCGATTTCAGGGATGGCTTTAAAGGCCTTAAATTCAGAGGAAATTGACTCCAAACTTGTAAAGGAGTGTGTCCAGCTATTAAACTCACTAGGAGCGGTAAACTCGGTGGCACTAGGATGGATACCTGGACACTGTGGCATTAGGGGCAACGAAGCCGCTAATGAACTGGCTAGAGCTGGTGCTGAAAGCCCCAATGTGGGCCCGGAGCCAATCTGTGGCATTCCTAAATGCACCACTACAGCTTACCTTAAAAACTGGGGAACTGACCAAAGTATTAGCCTTTGGGAAAAATCCCCAGGCCAAGAACATTAGAAGGCGCTACTTGTGGGCTTCAAAAAAAGGTTTACGAAAGAAGCGCTTTCGTTGAACAAGAATCAGATAAGAATCCTGACAAGAACCGTTACTGGGCACTGCAAGCTGAACAAACACCTTCACAGGATGGGCCTCAGTGATTCCACAGTTTGCAGGTTTTGTCGCGAAAAGGATGAGACGCCCATCCATATCCTATGCGAATGTGATGCAGTGACCACATCAGAAGCTAGCATCTTGGAGGCCACGTCATCTCAATGCAGGAGATCAAATCCTCCTCCCCCAAGGTCATAGGCGACTTTATGATTGACTTGCAGCTTGGGGAAGTGCTGTAATGCTGCAAGAGGCGTCACAATAGATCTTTTAGGTCGCAGTGGCTTAGGGGCATTCAAGACCCTACCACTTTCCTCAAAATAATAAAATGAGTATTATATCCATTGTCTAGTACAATCCAATTCAATTAGTTCAATTAGTTGTTTGTATCCATAGTACAAGCTCTGCTTAGTTTGGGACTAGATGGTGATGTGTAAAATGTACCAAAAATATTTAATTTTAATTTAATTTAATCTTATTGCCCGTTTCCATGGAAATTGTGAAAAAAATTCAAGCTTTCTCTCTACCCGGATGCTATTTCCGACTAAATTATCTCCAATCGGCCTTGTACCTACATCTTCAATTATGATTATTAATTTGTTGTTTCGCTATTTACTGTAATACAGCACAGGCAGGAACGAAGGAGTCAACAGGTTAACATTACTAGTGTACGTCAACATACCAGTAGGTAGTGGTTGATTAATCTAGACCGCGCCGTATCTCAACCATAGCGTAGTATGTAATAGAGATGTGCCCGTCTAATAGCTCGTGTTTATGTTGAATTGAGCTGAACCGCTGCACATGTGTCTAGTCTAGACATGTATTCATTGCAACGTTATTAAAACAACTCGTTTTATCTTTGAGTAAGGAGTTGAATTTGATGTAAACTTTCAAGAACGTTTTGAGCTTCTGTAGCCAAATGGCAGCATGAATGCAACTTTTATCGACGAGCAGACCTGTTTTGTTTCAATAGGTAGTCTAAAGGCCCATTTACACGATGCAAGTTTCTTGCATGTAGCATACAATAAACTTAAAGCAATAATTATCCTTCGTTGTCAAAACAATGTGTAATATTCTTGCTCTGGAGGGGCTAGTTGAATTCAAAACTGTCACCAGTGCTAACAGCACAGTAGCCCAAATTAGTTAACAAGAATTGCCTTTTGTCATGCCTACAAAAACACTTGTGAAGATCATTCAATATTGAATGAAAAATTTGCGTACCTAGGTAAAAACTTGCAATAATTGAAGCAACTCGTAAAAATGGTACAAGTAAGTGTTTAGACATGTCAAAACTATAGCAATTAGATATCTCCGTTCATAAATGTACGTTGTGTAAACAAACAGACGTTGCAATAATTACTTGTCAAAACTTGTGTACAAAACTAGCATTCAAGATGTTTATCGACCGCATGCAAACAGTTGCTTTCAATTCTTGAATGGTATTATTACACGCGATTAATTGTATATTGTATCCAATTATTGCTATTTTTTACAAGAATCTTGCACGGTCTAAATGGGCCTTTATAACTGGTAGTTCTAATACTAATAAATAACTGATGAAATTAATCTCACAAACGTGCATAATAAAGATGCTTTTAAAAATCATTCCCACTGCGTGTCATTACGTCCAATTAAAAGAACTGAATGAATTGCGTTCAGTATTACGTGACATTCCTTAGTACAAACATAACTCCGTGTATTATCATAGCGACAATATCGAATTACAGTACAATATTATGTACAATACGTGCTCTGGCTGCGTTGGCTCCGAACTGCGTTGAATAGAACGGGGAATAAAAACAACGAGTGTTTGAAAAGTCGTCTCATATGAAATATCAGCTCGTCCTTGTCACAATACGGACAAAGGACAGTAGTTTGATATGGAGCTGCTAGAAGACGCGAATTATGATAAATGATCGGGTTTTATGCGAGTAGCGGTTATAAGTATGGGTTATTATTATAGACGTTAATGCGGGTAAAGTGGAGTGCTCACTGCGCTGATAAATTATAATAATGCAGCTGTAATTTTTATTGTAAATTATACCATTATAAATGGCAAAAAACTTAAACGTTTTGATTGTCAACTCCGTTTATGTTGTCATCTGGCACTGTTTTTAACCGACTTCAAAAAAAGGAGGAGGTTATGTATTCGGCAGGTTTTTTTTTTTTTTTTTTTTTTTTTTTTTTTTTTTTTTTTTCATGTATGTACACCGATTACTCCGAGATTTGTGGGCCGATTTACGTGGTTGTTTTTTTATTTGGTAGAGGAAGCCCGCGCGGTGGTCCCATATAAATTTTATTGACTTAGGATGAGCAGTTTTTTAACCAGCTTCAATAAATCAGTTTATTTTAGCTTCGCGTATCTAGATGATCTGCTCATTGGTTCGTTTTTCTGAGAATTCTTGGCCGATATGCGTGTTTTTTTTTCACGATAGTGATTGGATGTTTGGAAGAACATGAGCGAGGCTTTGCCCAGCAGTGGGATAACAAAGGTTAATAAAAAAAAAACTCATATTGGTTATATAAACATTTATCATGAATCATGAATCAACCCTCGCAATTATCAACTAAAAAGTATAAAAAAACCGACTTCAAAAACCTTAACTAAAAAGTAAAAAATAATCATTGTATGTATTTTAAAATCTTAACTTAAACAACATTTTTAAGGCGGCGCGTGGTTGACCCTTTGCGTCATGTAATGTACAGTCCAGCGCAATATCTATAGTAAAAACAGTTTATGTGAACGTACATGAAAATCACGCGCCGCCTTCAAAATGTTGTTTAAGTTAAGATTTTAAAATACATACAATGATTATTTTTTACTTTTTAGTTAAGGTTTTTGAAGTCGGTTTTTTTTTTTTTGTTAAAAAGTTTTTATTTCATACTTTTTAGTTGAGGGTTGATTCATAAATGTTTATATAACCAATTTGAGAATATATTTTTATTAACCTTTGCTATCCCACTGCTGGGCAAAGGTCTCGCTCATGTTTTCCCAAACGTCCAATCACTATCGTGAAAAAAAAACACGCATATCGGCCAAGAATTCTCAGAATGAGGAACCAATGAGCAGATCATCTAGATACGTAAAGCTAAAATAAACTGATTTATTGAAGCTGGTTAAAAAACTACTTAACCTAAGTCAATAAAATTTATATGGGACCACCGCGCGGACTTTCTCTACCAAATAAAAAAACAACCACGTAAATCCGCCCACAAATCTCGGAGTAATCGGTGTACATACATGAAAAAAAAAAAAAAAAAAAAAAAAAAAAAAAAACCCGCGGAATACATAACCTCCTCCTTTTTTGAAGTCGGTTAAAAATAAAAACTTTTTAACAAAAAATAAAACCGACTTCAAAAACCTTAACTAAAAAGTAAAAAATAATCATTGTATGTATTTTAAAATCTTACCATAAACCAAGATTTTGAAGGCGGCGCGTGATTTTCATGTACGTTCACATAAACAGTTTTTTTACTATAGATATGCGCTCGACTGTACATTATATTTACATGACGCAAAGGGTCAATCACGCGCCGCCTTCAAAATGTTGGTTTATGGTAAGATTTTAAAATACATACAATGATTATTTTTTACTTTTTAGTTAAGGTTTTTGAAGTCGGTTTTATTTTTTGTTAAAAAGTTTTTATAACTTGTACTGACTCTTGCTACATTTCCATTATGCGTTCAGGTTTCCGCGTTTTCTAATTGTCAACATGGTCCTAGTAATGAGTTATCAAGCTAGTGCTAGTGTTAAGTTGGCTAGTAGTAGTTAGTTGACGACCTCTGTGTCTAGTGGTTCGAGTGTCGGGCTGCTGATAACGAGGTCGTGGGTTCGATTCCCGCAGGACACATATTTGGGTGATGAACATAAGTGTTTGTGTTGGTCTGGGTGTTGCTTATGTATTATAAGTATGTATTTACAAAAAAAAAATGTATATAAGTATTATATCCATTGTCTAGTACCCATGCTTAGTTTGGGACTAGCTGGTGCTGTGCAAAAATTTCCCAAAAATATTTATTTATTAATTAATTTATTTATCAGAAAATAACTGTAGAGGCTCCGAGAATTCAATTTGATAGGGCTTGGAAACGTTCTAAAATAAAACTATGTCAAGCGATTTATAACTTGTTATTTGAAATACGAGTGAGATAATTATTATAAGATCAGCAGAAGGTTACAAAATGTCACCTTAAGCGGAAGTGATATGCACTAAATTTATAAAAATAACAAGTTATAAATTGGTTGTCATAAAATAAAACCACGGACGTCACAGAGCAGGAAACCTAGTTGTTGTAAAGAAAACTGTTAAAACATGACAAACATTTTCATCAAAATGTTTACGTTCGCACTGCGGCGCTCCCGAACCCAATCCTGTCTTCCGTGACTGCCGTGAGGTATTTCAATTATCCGGCGTTCTGTTGGACGCGATGCCAGGCCAGCCGCGCTCTAAAGAATCGATTGCGGGACATTCTTCTTTCGAATCTCGCCCTTGTCACCCTAGTCATGCAACGGCGGAAACTACCTAGATTCTCGACTCTGTGTGAGCTCAAACTAATGCGTCTTCTGCTATTCCGTTGTCGTGATCGCTATGGGACGCCGACGACGCGACGTCGAGAAATATCGGAGACAGAATAAAACAAGAAACGTAGTTGTTCAATTCCTTCGTTCAATTACAATTTCATCTTACTGACACAATGATGGACCCGAAAATTTTGAGTAGAGTGTTACAACGGTTCTACATTGTGGAATATAGGTCGTGTAACGCAACATAACTTATTCAACAAATTTTCACGCGAAAACCTGACACTGATAAAGCAACAAGTCCCTTTTTACCGCATTTGTGGCGACGTTTTGTCGACGCCTCGCTACCTTAGTAGTAGGGATTCGCCGATACTGGATCAAGTCTGGGGGCCGACGCTGCCGACTAGTCTCACATGGCACATATGACCGCGAAATGATTAAGTTAGTCTTATAAAACCGCGAATTAATTTGATTACACGTATCAAACCGCGAATTAATTTGATATCAAACCGCGAATTACTTTATCGAACCGCGAATAAATTTGATATCAAAACGCGAATTAATCAGACTACACGTATCAAACCGCGAATTATGTTGATTGATCGATCTGATCGCGGGTTTGGTCTTTGCTGGTAGTAGTAGGGATTCGCCGATACTGGATCAAGTCTGGGGGCCGACGCTGCCGACTAGTCTCACATGGCACATATGACCGCGAAATGATTAAGTTAGTCTTATAAAACCGCGAATTAATTTGATATCAAACCGCGAATTACTTTATCGATCCGCGAATAAATTTGATATCAAAACGCGAATTAATCAGACTACACGTATCAAACCGCGAATTATGTTGATTGATCGATCTGATCGCGGGTTTGGTCTTTGCTGGTAGTAGTAGGGATTCGCCGATACTGGATCAAGTCTGGGGGCCGACGCTGCCGACTAGTCTCACATGGCACATATGACCGCGAAATGATTAAGTTAGTCTTATAAAACCGCGAATTAATTTGATTACACGTATCAAACCGCGAATTAATTTGATATCAAACCGCGAATTACTTTATCGAACCGCGAATAAATTTGATATCAAAACGCGAATTAATCAGACTACACGTATCAAACCGCGAATTATGTTGATTGATCGATCTGATCGCGGGTTTGGTCTTTGCTGGTAGTAGTAGGGATTCGCCGATACTGGATCAAGTCTGGGGGCCGACGCTGCCGACTAGTCTCACATGGCACATATGACCGCGAAATGATTAAGTTAGTCTTATAAAACCGCGAATTAATTTGATATCAAACCGCGAATTACTTTATCGATCCGCGAATAAATTTGATATCAAAACGCGAATTAATCAGACTACACGTATCAAACCGCGAATTATGTTGATTGATCGATCTGATCGCGGGTTTGGTCTTTGCTGGTAGTAGTAGGGATTCGCCGATACTGGATCAAGTCTGGGGGCCGACGCTGCCGACTAGTCTCACATGGCACATATGACCGCGAAATGATTAAGTTAGTCTTATAAAACCGCGAATTAATTTGATTACACGTATCAAACCGCGAATTAATTTGATATCAAACCGCGAATTACTTTATCGAACCGCGAATAAATTTGATATCAAAACGCGAATTAATCAGACTACACGTATCAAACCGCGAATTATGTTGATTGATCGATCTGATCGCGGGTTTGGTCTTTGCTGGTAGTAGTAGGGATTCGACGATACTGGATAAAGTTACTCTTGTCAAAGATTCACCGGCTAAGATAATGCCATAATCAGGTACTTCTTTTTTTGTTTTGGGGGCATTGTTAAGCGTTTATGAGTTGTATTTTTATTAATTCTATTGTAAGGATTTGCCTTATTCTTCTCAGAAACTGGCTATTGTGTTTTATTTTAATTACCTTTTGAAGCATTTTTTAATCCAATAGAGAGTTGTTCTAACGATCCGAGTAAATCATCAACTACTAATATTCAAAAACATGAAATGTATAGTTTTGGGTATTGTATAAAGCGTTCATATGACGACATATTATCAAAATGAGATATATAGTGCCCAAAAATTGTGTACAAGTATTCATGAAACATTTATGTAAAGACCTAAAAACAATATGTGAAAAAATTGCTTCAATCATGTCCTGTTTCATTAAAAAACGAAGATAAAAATATTATTTCAAACAAAAAAATCTGTCGTATTTGTGAAACTTAATTAACAGATGAACATTTTTATGATTTCGATTGGCATACTTGTATATTTAGAGGTGTTGCACATGAAATATGTAATTCTAAGTTTAGAACACCCCGTCATATTCCTGTTTTTGTTTTTACGTAACTTAAGTTATTACGACGCTCATTTTATTGTTCACGGATTAAATTTTGATAACGGTGAAGTTGAAATTATTCTTCAAAATAAATAAAAATACATATCATTTTATAAAAAGTTAAAAATAAATAATCAACAAGTTAGCTAAAGGTTCCTAGACTCTTTAAATTTTTTATCATGTAGTTTAGATCAGTTGGCTAAAATTCTATAAAAGTGTTTTTATTTTTATATTATCAGACTCTAAGAAAATGTAATGGACATTATTCTTAGTTAATAAACATACACGTAACATAGAAAAATAATATAAATTTTGATGACAGTGATGTTGAAATTATTCTTCAAACTAAAGAAAAATAAATTTCCTTTTCTAAAAAGTTAAAAATAAATAATCAACAAGTTAGCTTATGATTCGTAGATTCCTTAATTTTTTTTATCATTAAGTTTTTTTATCAATTGGTTAAAAATTAAAATTCTGTAAAAGTGTTTTTAATTTTATATTATCAGACTCTAAGAAAATGTAATGGATATTATTCTTAGTTAATAAACATACACGTAACATAGAAAAATTATTTAAATTTTGATGACAGTGATGTTGAAATTATTCTTCAAACTAAATAAAAATACATATCATTTTATAAAAAGTTAAAAATAAATAATCAACAAGTTAGCTAAAGGTTCGTAGACCCTTAAATTTTTTTATCATGTAGTTTAGATCAGTTGGCTAAAATTCTATAAAAGTGTTTTTATTTTTATATTATCAGACTCTAAGAAAATGTAATGGACATTATTCTTAGTTAATAAACATACACGTAACATAGAAAAATAATTTAAATTTTGATGACAGTGATGTTGAAATTATTCTTCAAACTAAAGAAAAATAAATTTCCTTTTCTAAAAAGTTAAAAATAAATAATCAACAAGTTAGCTTATGATTCGTAGATTCCTTAATTTTTTTTATCATTTAGTTTTTTTTATGAATTGGTTAAAAATTAAAATTCTGTAAAAGTGTTTTTAATTTTATATTATCAGACTCTAAGAAAATGTAATGGACATTATTCTTAGTTAATAAACATATTCCTTAATTATTTTTATCATTTAGTTTTTTTATGAATTGGTTAAAAATTCTGTAAAAGTGTTTTTAATTTTATATTATCAGACTCTAAGAAAATGTAATGGACATTATTCTTAGTTAATAAACATACAGGTAACATAGAAAAATAATATAAATTTTGATGACAGTGATTTTGAAATTATTCTTCAAACTAAAGAAAAATAAATTTCCTTTTATAAAAAGTTAAAAATAAATAATCAATAAGTTAGCTTATGATTCGTAGATTCCTTAATTTTTTTATCAGTTAGTTTTTTTATCAAATTGGTTAAAATTCTGTAAAAGTGTTTTTAATTTTATATTATCAGACTCTAAGAAAATGTAATGGACATTATTCTTAGTTAATAAACATACACGTAACGTAGAAAAATAAGTTAGATGAAAATTATTTTGTAGGCTAGATTGTAATGCATTATTAGAATAGTGTTTTTTTTATAATAAGGAAAAAAAATTGTTTAGATCAGTTTGCTAAAAATCTTCATGACGATCAATTTGGAGAATTAAAAAGAAACTTCCCTAATAATCAAGATGTAATTGCTTAAAACTAACGTCACTACGTAACCAAGTCCATTTTATAGCTCACTTACAGATTCTCATATTCATATTAATTTATTTGTAAAGTCAATTTACACGTCATTAGTTTTATAAATCGTTACATATTATCATAGAATAGAATCTTATTAAGTAGGTGTTAAGGTAAAAATATAAAATTGTACAAAAATAAAATAAAGTTACAATAGAAAATACATGTCTAAAGAGTCAAATTCAAATGTCACAAAATAATAAAAAGTCAAAAAACTAAGCATGTCACAACTTTAAATTTAAATGATATTAATTACATTCAAAAACAGATGTCATAATTAAAATAATTAAATAATATTAACAAACATATCCAAACGATGATTACAATCATGCAAATGATATTTGACAACACTTTCATTGTCGTTAGTATGTTTGATTATTCGGACTTATATTTGAAAACGGATGTTTTACTTTTACTCGTGTATTTTTTAGAAGTTTGTTTGGAGTACCCTGATGTCCATGATTTACATTCGAACTATCCTTTATGTCCAGACAATATTTGTTTACTAAAGAAACTAAGTTCGTTAGATAAATTCATTACAGAAATCTAAAACAATGTATTGAAATGAGGATAAAGTTAGTTAAAATTCATAGAGTTTTAAGATTTAAACAGAGCCCTTGGTTAAAAAGATATATAGATTCAAATTTAAATTTCAGAACATTAGCTAAATCAGATTTTGAAAAAGACTTTTACAAGTTAATGAACAATTCTGTCTTTGGTAAGACGATGGAAAATATTTTGATAAAATGGTAAATGTAAAATTGGTAACTCACTGGGAAAACCACGGTAAAATTTTCGGTGCTCAAGATTTAATTGCGAAACCGAGTTCCATAGTTTACCAATATTTTCAGAAAATTTAGTTGCGGTTCAAACGCGGAAAACCAAATTAACACATAACAACCCAATTCTTTTAGGATTTTAGATATTTCAAAAACTTTTATGTATGATTTTTATACATTTTTATAACTACATGTGTAAAAAATTTAACAACAAAATTATGTTATTATATACAAATACTGATAGTTTGATATTATCAAATTTTTACAAATGATTTTTATGATGATATAAAACCAGACCTCGATGTCCCTACATACTTTGATACATCAGACTATGACTCAAATATTGTTTTCGGATACCCAAAAAGAAATAAAAAGAAATTAGGTTATTTTAAAGACGAAAATAATAGAAAAAAAAAATGTAGGGTATAAGATAAAAACTTTATGCTTTTGATGTTGAGGATAAATTCATAGCAAAAGCGAAAGGTGTAAGCAAAAGTATTACCAAAAAGATAAATATGGTGAAGTCATGTCTATTTAATAAAAAATTTCAATATTGTAGTATGCTTACATTTACATTGCATTATATGATAAAGATATTTTGTTAAGTTTCTGAGTAAAAATTGTATGTTTTTAATTTTGATGACGGAAAGTTAAAAATAAATAATCAATAAGTTGAACTCGAGGAAGAATTGAGCAAGTTACGATAGGATATCATAGTCTGCTGCCCGACCAGTAGCTGGCGTAGCTTGGCGTGGCTGGCACAGCTGGCGTAGCTGACACAGTTGGCGTAGGTGGCGCGGCTGACGTAGCTGACACAGCTGGCGTAGCTGGCCCAGCTGGCGTAGTTGGCGCAGGTAGCGTAGCGTCGAGGGTGGTTGTGTGAATACTCACGGGTTCCTACGCCCCCGGCTAAGGTAGTTGAAGGAACACCGTGGTGGTTTTAGTCGGTAAGAGTCCGACACTGGCTCCACCTACCCCGGGCGGAGTGCGTTCATGAGGATTTCCCCACGGCAAAAAAAGGGTTATCTGAAGTCCGAAGACAGCGGGAGGGCGATCAACTTTCCCAGTGCGGTGTCGGGTTCATCGTCCACAAGTCTCTGGTGAACAACGTAGTGAAGATAGAGAGTGTGCGTCGACTAGGGTGGCGTACCTTATACTCAGATTAAGCAAAAGGTATTCGTTGAAGGTCGTACAGGTATACGCCCCGACCTTGACACATCCCTGAAGATATCCTCCAATGCAGCAGTGAACAGTTTCGGAGAAATCACATCTCTCTGTCTCACGCCTCGCTGCAGAAGGATAGGTTTCGAGGCTTGGTCCTATAATCGGACTGACATAGTGGCTTTTTCAAACAAACACTTTAACACTTCGATATATCGATAGTCAATCTGGCACCGTTGAAGAGACTGTTGTACAGCCCAAGTCTCGATCGAATGGAAGGCTTTCTCGTAGTCCACAAACGCTAAACAAAGAGGCAAGTTATATCAAAAAACTTCTGAAGGGCCTTAAGGATCGGTTTTCCACCAACCTTCAGGAGTTCGGCCGTAATTCCGTCATCACCCGGCGCCTTGTTTTTGAGCGGCTTCAGAGCTATCCTAATCTCGTACAGGCTGATGTCTGGAATATATTTGGTATAGTGTCGGGTCACTCGAGCTCTTTGGTTGTTCGCCCGATTTGCAGCGGGTTTCCGCGTGGACGTTTATAACTGTCCATTCTCGACCTCTTTCAAGAGCTCTGGCTTGGAGGATACGACTCTGCCATCGTCGTTCCTCAGTTTTGCAACCTGGGTCTGTCCAATAGACAGGTCCCTTGTGAAGACTTTGGAACCCTTGTCCTTCTCTATCGCGTCTTCAATACGTTCAGTATTAAATCGGCGTAGGTCACTTTTCAAGGACTTTGAGATCTGTCTATTGAGCCGCCAGTTCTACCCGGTGATTCCGATATCCATATCCAAATTGCCCCACTCGCAGCTTTTAGCTCGAAATTCAGAATCGTTTCGAATGTCTAGGGAGCTTAGTGGACGATTACAACCATGGGTTTGTAGAAATGCGGATAGACGCGAGATGATTCTCAGCCCTCAGATGATGCGACTAAGTACCGGCGGCTCAATAGACAGATCTCAAAGTCCTTGAAACGCCATTACTGCCGAGCTCCTGAAGGTTAGTGGAAAACCGATCGTTAAGGCACTTCAGAAGTTGTTTGATTCTGTCATTCTCGAGGGAAGAACGCCACAGGCATGGAGCAGAGGTGTGGTGGTGCTTTTCTTCAAAAAGGGCGATAATACTCTACTGAAGAACTATAGGCCTCATTCACTCCTGAACCACCAACACTTGTAGATAACAAGCTGTTTTCAAGAATCATTACGAACCGTCTTTCACGCAGGTTTGATGAATTCCAACCCCCCGAACAGGCTGGGTTCCGAAAAGGCTTTAACATCGTAGACTACATACATACGGTGCGGCAGGTAATACAGAAAACCGAAAAGTATAACTTGCCTCTTTGTTTAGCGTTTGTGGACTACGAGAAAGCCTTCCATTCGATCGAGACTTGGGCTGTACAACAGTCTCTTCAACGGTGCCAGATTGACTATCGATATATCGAAGTGTTAAAGTGTTTGTTTGAAAAAGCCACTATGTCAGTCCGATTATAGGACCAAGCCTCGAAACCTATCCTTCTGCAGCGAGGCGTGAGACAGAGAGATGTGATTTCTCCGAAACTGTTCACTGCTGCATTGGAGGATATCTTCAGGGATGTGTCAAGGTCGGGGCGTATACCTGTACGACCTTCAACGAATACCTTTTGCTTAATCTGAGTATAAGGTACGCCACCCTAGTCGACGCACACTCTCTATCTTCACTACGTTGTTCACCAGAGACTTGTGGACGATGAACCCGACACCGCACTGGGAAAGTTGATCGCCCTCCCGCTGTCTTCGGACTTCAGATAACCCTTTTTTTGCCGTGGGGAAATCCTCATGAACGCACTCCGCCCGGGGTAGGTGGAGCCAGTGTCGGACTCTTACCGACTAAAACCACCACGGTGTTCCTTCAACTACCTTAGCCGGGGGCGTAGGAACCCGTGAGTATTCACACAACCACCCTCGACGCTACGCTACCTGCGCCAACTACGCCAGCTGGGCCAGCTACGCCAGCTGTGTCAGCTACGTCAGCCGCGCCACCTACGCCAACTGTGTCAGCTACGCCAGCTGTGCCAGCCACGCCAAGCTACGCCAGCTACTGGTCGGGCAGCAGACTATGATATCCTATCGTAACTTGCTCAATTCTTCCTCGAGTTCAACTTATTGATTATTTATTTTTAACTTTCCGTCATCAAAATTAAAAACATACAATTTTTACTCAGAAACTTAACAAAATATCTTTATCATATAATGCAATGTAAATGTAAGCATACTACAATATTGAAATTTTTTATTAAATAGACATGACTTCACCATATTTATCTTTTTGGTAATACTTTTGCTTACACCTTTCGCTTTTGCTATGAATTTATCCTCAACATCAAAAGCATAAAGTTTTTATCTTATACCCTACATTTTTTTTTTCTATTATTTTCGTCTTTAAAATAACCTAATTTCTTTTTATTTCTTTTTGGGTATCCGAAAACAATATTTGAGTCATAGTCTGATGTATCAAAGTATGTAGGGACATCGAGGTCTGGTTTTATATCATCATAAAAATCATTTGTAAAAATTTGATAATATCAAACTATCAGTATTTGTATATAATAACATAATTTTGTTGTTAAATTTTTTACACATGTAGTTATAAAAATGTATAAAAATCATACATAAAAGTTTTTGAAATATCTAAAATCCTAAAAGAATTGGGTTGTTATGTGTTAATTTGGTTTTCCGCGTTTGAACCGCAACTAAATTTTCTGAAAATATTGGTAAACTATGGAACTCGGTTTCGCAATTAAATCTTGAGCACCGAAAATTTTACCGTGGTTTTCCCAGTGAGTTACCAATTTTACATTTACCATTTTATCAAAATATTTTCCATCGTCTTACCAAAGACAGAATTGTTCATTAACTTGTAAAAGTCTTTTTCAAAATCTGATTTAGCTAATGTTCTGAAATTTAAATTTGAATCTATATATCTTTTTAACCAAGGGCTCTGTTTAAATCTTAAAACTCTATGAATTTTAACTAACTTTATCCTCATTTCAATACATTGTTTTAGATTTCTGTAATGAATTTATCTAACGAACTTAGTTTCTTTAGTAAACAAATATTGTCTGGACATAAAGGATAGTTCGAATGTAAATCATGGACATCAGGGTACTCCAAACAAACTTCTAAAAAATACACGAGTAAAAGTAAAACATCCGTTTTCAAATATAAGTCCGAATAATCAAACATACTAACGACAATGAAAGTGTTGTCAAATATCATTTGCATGATTGTAATCATCGTTTGGATATGTTTGTTAATATTATTTAATTATTTTAATTATGACATCTGTTTTTGAATGTAATTAATATCATTTAAATTTAAAGTTGTGACATGCTTAGTTTTTTGACTTTTTATTATTTTGTGACATTTGAATTTGACTCTTTAGACATGTATTTTCTATTGTAACTTTATTTTATTTTTGTACAATTTTATATTTTTACCTTAACACCTACTTAATAAGATTCTATTCTATGATAATATGTAACGATTTATAAAACTAATGACGTGTAAATTGACTTTACAAATAAATTAATATGAATATGAGAATCTGTAAGTGAGCTATAAAATGGACTTGGTTACGTAGTGACGTTAGTTTTAAGCAATTACATCTTGATTATTAGGGAAGTTTCTTTTTAATTCTCCAAATTGATCGTCATGAAGATTTTTAGCAAACTGATCTAAACAATTTTTTTTCCTTATTATAAAAAAAACACTATTCTAATAATGCATTACAATCTAGCCTACAAAATAATTTTCATCTAACTTATTTTTCTACGTTACGTGTATGTTTATTAACTAAGAATAATGTCCATTACATTTTCTTAGAGTCTGATAATATAAAATTAAAAACACTTTTACAGAATTTTAACCAATTTGATAAAAAAACTAACTGATAAAAAAATTAAGGAATCTACGAATCATAAGCTAACTTATTGATTATTTATTTTTAACTTTTTATAAAAGGAAATTTATTTTTCTTTAGTTTGAAGAATAATTTCAAAATCACTGTCATCAAAATTTATATTATTTTTCTATGTTACCTGTATGTTTATTAACTAAGAATAATGTCCATTACATTTTCTTAGAGTCTGATAATATAAAATTAAAAACACTTTTACAGAATTTTTAACCAATTCATAAAAAAACTAAATGATAAAAATAATTAAGGAATATGTTTATTAACTAAGAATAATGTCCATTACATTTTCTTAGAGTCTGATAATATAAAATTAAAAACACTTTTACAGAATTTTAATTTTTAACCAATTCATAAAAAAAAACTAAATGATAAAAAAAATTAAGGAATCTACGAATCATAAGCTAACTTGTTGATTATTTATTTTTAACTTTTTAGAAAAGGAAATTTATTTTTCTTTAGTTTGAAGAATAATTTCAACATCACTGTCATCAAAATTTAAATTATTTTTCTATGTTACGTGTATGTTTATTAACTAAGAATAATGTCCATTACATTTTCTTAGAGTCTGATAATATAAAAATAAAAACACTTTTATAGAATTTTAGCCAACTGATCTAAACTACATGATAAAAAAATTTAAGGGTCTACGAACCTTTAGCTAACTTGTTGATTATTTATTTTTAACTTTTTATAAAATGATATGTATTTTTATTTAGTTTGAAGAATAATTTCAACATCACTGTCATCAAAATTTAAATAATTTTTCTATGTTACGTGTATGTTTATTAACTAAGAATAATATCCATTACATTTTCTTAGAGTCTGATAATATAAAATTAAAAACACTTTTACAGAATTTTAATTTTTAACCAATTGATAAAAAAACTTAATGATAAAAAAAATTAAGGAATCTACGAATCATAAGCTAACTTGTTGATTATTTATTTTTAACTTTTTAGAAAAGGAAATTTATTTTTCTTTAGTTTGAAGAATAATTTCAACATCACTGTCATCAAAATTTATATTATTTTTCTATGTTACGTGTATGTTTATTAACTAAGAATAATGTCCATTACATTTTCTTAGAGTCTGATAATATAAAAATAAAAACACTTTTATAGAATTTTAGCCAACTGATCTAAACTACATGATAAAAAATTTAAAGAGTCTAGGAACCTTTAGCTAACTTGTTGATTATTTATTTTTAACTTTTTATAAAATGATATGTATTTTTATTTATTTTGAAGAATAATTTCAACTTCACCGTTATCAAAATTTAATCCGTGAACAATAAAATGAGCGTCGTAATAACTTAAGTTACGTAAAAACAAAAACAGGAATATGACGGGGTGTTCTAAACTTAGAATTACATATTTCATGTGCAACACCTCTAAATATACAAGTATGCCAATCGAAATCATAAAAATGTTCATCTGTTAATTAAGTTTCACAAATACGACAGATTTTTTTGTTTGAAATAATATTTTTATCTTCGTTTTTTAATGAAACAGGACATGATTGAAGCAATTTTTTCACATATTGTTTTTAGGTCTTTACATAAATGTTTCATGAATACTTGTACACAATTTTTGGGCACTATATATCTCATTTTGATAATATGTCGTCATATGAACGCTTTATACAATACCCAAAACTATACATTTCATGTTTTTGAATATTAGTAGTTGATGATTTACTCGGATCGTTAGAACAACTCTCTATTGGATTAAAAAATGCTTCAAAAGGTAATTAAAATAAAACACAATAGCCAGTTTCTGAGAAGAATAAGGCAAATCCTTACAATAGAATTAATAAAAATACAACTCATAAACGCTTAACAATGCCCCCAAAACAAAAAAAGAAGTACCTGATTATGGCATTATCTTAGCCGGTGAATCTTTGACAAGAGTAACTTTATCCAGTATCGTCGAATCCCTACTACTACCAGCAAAGACCAAACCCGCGATCAGATCGATCAATCAACATAATTCGCGGTTTGATACGTGTAGTCTGATTAATTCGCGTTTTGATATCAAATTTATTCGCGGTTCGATAAAGTAATTCGCGGTTTGATATCAAATTAATTCGCGGTTTTATAAGACTAACTTAATCATTTCGCGGTCATATGTGCCATGTGAGACTAGTCGGCAGCGTCGGCCCCCAGACTTGATCCAGTATCGGCGAATCCCTACTACTACCAGCAAAGACCAAACCCGCGATCAGATCGATCAATCAACATAATTCGCGGTTTGATACGTGTAGTCTGATTAATTCGCGTTTTGATATCAAATTTATTCGCGGATCGATAAAGTAATTCGCGGTTTGATACGTGTAATCAAATTAATTCGCGGTTTTATAAGACTAACTTAATCATTTCGCGGTCATATGTGCCATGTGAGACTAGTCGGCAGCGTCGGCCCCCAGACTTGATCCAGTATCGGCGAATCCCTACTACTACCAGCAAAGACCAAACCCGCGATCAGATCGATCAATCAACATAATTCGCGGTTTGATACGTGTAGTCTGATTAATTCATCCCTACTACTACCAGCAAAGACCAAACCCGCGATCAGATCGATCAATCAACATAATTCGCGGTTTGATACGTGTAGTCTGATTAATTCGCGTTTCGATATCAAATTTATTCGCGGATCGATAAAGTAATTCGCGGTTTGATATCAAATTAATTCGCGGTTTGATACGTGTAATCAAATTAATTCGCGGTTTTATAAGACTAACTTAATCATTTCGCGGTCATATGTGCCATGTGAGACTAGTCGGCAGCGTCGGCCCCCAGACTTGATCCAGTATCGGCGAATCCCTACTACTACCAGCAAAGACCAAACCCGCGATCAGATCGATCAATCAACATAATTCGCGGTTTGATACGTGTAGTCTGATTAATTCGCGTTTTGATATCAAATTTATTCGCGGTTCGATAAAGTAATTCGCGGTTTGATATCAAATTAATTCGCGGTTTGATACGTGTAATCAAATTAATTCGCGGTTTTATAAGACTAACTTAATCATTTCGCGGTCGTATGTGCCATGTGAGACTAGTCGGCAGCGTCGGCCCCCAGACTTGATCCAGTATCGGCGAATCCCTACTACTTACCTTCTAGTCTAGAGGGTCGGAGATTGGAGTCGAGGACGATCGGCTGATGGGCCGAGGGTGGGAGGAGGACGCAGGGCGGGGGAGGGGTACCGACATGTCGCGCACTCTCACCGCCATAATTATTTCATACTTTGCATTTCGCGTTCCGGACAGGGAAACAATCGGCAACGACGTATTTTTCCGTCTGGCTAGATGGGGTTGAAAAAGCATTTTTTCCTCCTTCGCTCTCAATAAATGCAAGCCCCTGATATGCTTTTGTTCTTGTGATATCTGGCTGTTAGCTGTTACTTAAAGGTATGATGTTGTACTATGTACTTTTTATTTAACCATGAATCACAGAGAATAAAAAATATAGACGTACTGCTATGAAAATCATAGTGAAGCCAACAAAACCGTGCTCCTCCGTGTACATACAAACCAGCGCTCATGCACCTGAATGATATTTGTTTTCCGCGATGCTTACTGGCGCTCAAGGGAGAGTACCGGCAAGATGGTCAGATGCGATTAAGAGGGCTGTCGGAGGCAGCATGTACCGACCGGTCCACACAGCGGCAGATTAGATTAGATTATTTTTATTGGTAACAATAATTAATTATTACACGTCATTACAACAACAAAATATAAATTGAATTAATATTCATAAAAATACAGTGTATAAAATAAAATAATTCAAAAATAACAATAAAAATTTCATGTACACACGGCTACACATCAAGCTGTACAAAACCAGTAAAGGCTGACCTCGCATTGTAAGGAAAACCTACACAATGCGAGGTCAGCTTATACTGGAAATGTACAGCTTGATGTGTAGCCGTGTGTACAAGAAAATAATATGTCATTGTAGCTTAGGAATGAATTCATCGACGCTGTAAGGGGGGGGGGGGGCATTGCAATTAAGAAGGACTTAACTTTATTTTTAAAAACCGGCAAGGTCTTAGGCCCGTATTCCAGAAGGATACTCAAGCGTTGATCTCTGTTTAAAACTAGTTTTAAGTTGAGCTTTGATTTTAGAACGTCCCTCAAGCAGAGATTTGTTGATCACAGTTCAGCTGAGTTTAGTTTCGTTTTATATTGTCACCTGTTTCGGTATTTGGGCAGATATTTGATCTGTAATCACTCAAGCGTGGTCCACACTACGCTTGAGTAGAGATTTCGATTATATTTCAGGTCAAATTCGTGTGTTTTGTTGTTGAATTAAAGTTTATAATTACCGTTCTGGAATAAGACCGATACTCAAGTAACGATTCTAACCTTAAGTAGTGATCAGGTGATTGGAGTTTAAACTGTACTTGAGGAAGCTTCTGTAATACGAGCCTTAGAGCTGCGAATGAACTCTGGCAGGGCATTAAATACTTTTACATCGAAAAAGACCTCATAGCTTGGAAATACGTCGTATGTGGTCGCGATCCTCAGCAGTGAAGGAACGACGAAGAAGAACAAAAGATACTATTATTCTTTGTCTCTGCATTACCCTAAGGTTGTCTGGTAGAGAACGCCTATGGCGTTAAGACCGCCTTTGTACCCTGTTGTGCATAAAAAATTAAATAAATAAATAAATACTGGACGATCTCATAAAGGAAAATCTCATATCTATCTAGGACATATAACGAAAAATATAAAATTTCGAGGAAAATATTGGAGGGCAAGATAGAGGGAAAAAGGAGCAGGGGAAGAAGGAAATTAGCCTCAAAGTCAAAAGTTTTTATTTCGAATAAGCATTAACATGCACTTTCAAAACGTTAATTATGAATCTAGTTGCACGGTTCCAAAAAGTTGGTCCTATGGAGAAGAGCCGGCACCAAACTCCAGCCTGGATTAACAACATCAAGGGCTGGACCAACATCAATGACGCTGCCAGTTTATGCAGACTGGCACAAGATAGAAACGAATTCTGTGCGGTGGTCGCTCACATCCGCGGGGGATATGGCACAAGAAAAACTGGACGATGCCGCGACATGTGTACTCAGAGAAGAGCA
Organism: Asteroscopus sphinx; assembly: GCA_949699075.1. Classification (NCBI taxonomy): domain Eukaryota; kingdom Metazoa; phylum Arthropoda; class Insecta; order Lepidoptera; family Noctuidae; genus Asteroscopus; species Asteroscopus sphinx. Next base: position 15,998,834 of record OX453020.1, read on the forward strand.
GGGAGCACGGTTTGATGTCCATGAGCGCTGATTTGAACACGGAGGAGCATGGTTTTGTTGGCTTCACTATGATTGTTCGCAGCACTTCATGTCTGTGCCATGAATATCAAAAAGTACTAAGACGTACAGTAAGCTAAAAATAAGCTTTATCAAACAATCATGACGACAAAGTAACCATAGACAGTAAATTGTGATAAAAATAAGTGATTGACCATTTCTGCGGGATCAATTTCATATTGTATTGAGTGTACTGGACCGGTTGACCGACCAACTTAATTTGATGCGGGGACTAAACGTGATAGCCTACATTCTGGTCATAGATAGTAGGCTTCCTAAAGCCTCATTTGACATTGAATCTGGGCGTGACCACTGTGTATACCAGGCCCCTCAGAAAGTATTGCGAAAAAAAGTTTTTATATATGGGAGACTGGCCAGTTATAATGTTTTTCGAAAATATGATTATTTATAAGTAAAAATAAGTAAGTTCCAATTTCAAAATTTCCCTCCACATTTTTTGCGAGTTAATTCAAAGTATTGTGTCTCACTGAAATATGGATCTGCGCCGGGAACATTTTAGAGCTATGATTTTATACGATTTCAAGTGTCGCCTGAAACCGGATGAATCGTACGATAGACTTCAAATGGCATTCATGGATGAAGGCCCTTCCAAGGCAACCGTGTATCGTTGGTATAACGAATTCAAGCGCGGTCGACCAACTTTGGGGGATGACGAAAGAAGCGGTCGCCCTTTGACGGCTGTTACCGAAGAAAACGTGCTAGCAGTGAAAAATTTAATCCAAGACAATAGGCGAATTACATATCAGGAGATTCAACACATATTGAAGATTGGATCGGGAAGCGTTCACGAGATTCTACACAGCCATCTTCGCGTGAGGAGGATAGTATCACGCTGGGTGCCGCACAACCTCACCGATGCTCAGAAGCAGGCCCGGGTGGAATGGTGCCGTGATATGCTTAACAAATTTGAAGCAGGCTCGTCTCGGCGTGTTTACGACATCGTTACAGGTGATGAGTCCTGGATTTATCAATACGACCCAGAAACCAAGCGCCAGTCGACTGTTTGGGTGTTTCAAAATGAGCCAACGCCTACCAAAGTGAAGCGATCTAGAAGCGGGGGTAAGATTTTGATCGCTAGCTTTTTTAATTTGTCTGGCCACTTGGTATCAATTCCCTTACGGGATCAAAGAAGCATTAATGCCGAATGGTATACTACCAAATGTTTGCCAGAAGTTTTCTCTGTTATAAGCAACAAGCGACCAAACACAGGGCTCCGCGGGCTACTGCTCCACCACGACAATGCACCTGCGCACACCGCACTCAAAACGAGGGACTTCCTGGACAGCACGCCAGTCAAACTCCTGGGTCACCCTCCTTACAGCCCTGATCTAGCACCGTGTGACTTCTTTTTATTCCCAAAAATAAAAAATCAGCTCAAAGGGATACAATTTTCGTCGCCGGAAGATGCGCTGGCTGCGTTCGAGCAGGCTGTAAACGAGGTGTCTGCGGCGGACTGGAAAAAGTGTTTTGAAAACTGGTTTAGGCGCATGAATCTTTGTATAGAGGCTGGTGGAAAGTACTTTGAAAAGATTTGATAAAAATATATGTACGTATAGAACAATTTTTTTTTGTTTCGCAAAACTTTCTGAGTGTCCCACGTACATAGATATAAATTTAATTAGTAATATACATGTTGGTGAATATTATCGGGAACAATAAAGCTTATCTTCAAGATTGCCAATATCGTCGCGATAAAACAGATAAGTGTTATCAGTATATGCTACAAAGATTTACAGCGTGTCGATACGTGTGTAGTTATAGATAAGTATTGATTGTTTTATTTTCTGCTTATTCTTTTATCCATGTGTGAATGAAAATAAAATGAATGTCATTTAAAACTCACATAGAAGTCTTAGAAGTCTATTTCCTTTCGCATTTCTATTTATTGGCGTGTGGTCTCCTGCTAAGAGTAGCCCCCCCTCCCCCCGAGGGTGGTGGAAGCGACGGCTAAAGGATTAGCTCAGGTGGACGGCCAGGAAATACATCCATAAAAACCCATCTAAAAACAATAGCACAGTTAGTAGAAAACTTTTTCACTGGGTTTGATTGTTTGACTTGTTTGATATCGACATTTGATGGGTAGACTCAAATACAAATGTCTTTGGGTAAACTAAGCGCCATTTTCAATGAGGGCATTGTCCATTCACAAAATTTTGCGCCAACATATGAGACAACGAGTCCTTGAGTGGAGACCGCGAATCGGCAAACGCAGCGTAGGGCGCCCCCCTGCCAGATGGACCGACGACCTAAAGAACGTGGCTGGGGGGGACTGGATGCGGAAGGCAGAGGACCGAGCGTTGTGGTGCAACTTGGGAGAGGCCTATGTCCAGCAGTGGACTGCGATAGGCTGAGTTTGTGATATGAGACGAAAAATATTGACAAAGCAAGATATTTTTACCGAACCACATATCATTATGTAAATAAATTACTCCGGCCATTTTAACACACCATGTCTGAAATAAAGCAAGTTTATAAACAGAGCGAGACATTGCCTTGAAATTCGCGTTAATACATTCGGAAACGTTTCGTTTAAACGTCGCAAGCGCCACAAGATAACGAGCGCGCCGATAAGGACCGACGAATGCTCGGGACTCGGCACCCGCTAATGATATTGCGAATTTTACACCAACAATTGATTATGTATATTCTTTTGCGCTTACTGCGAGTTTTAGGCGATGAATTTAATTATTTGATTTCAATCTGTTTTAGATTTTGTTTCAATTGTAGTATGAAATTGAATCCCGGGACTCGAAATGTGTCAGAGTCAGCCCATGTATTAGTTTAATAATTATTAATAAACAAGGAACGAATGAAAACAAATGCAAAATGCTTAGAGATAATTTCGACTATAGCGGATCTTTAATAGCTCTGCGACATACTTCGATCAATTAATGACTCAGAGTAGTTTTAGTCAAAAAGAACAAATAAATTAAGTCGTTACTAAGCATACATAATACATACGTACTGTGAACACTGCTAATACCCCAGAAAATATTGTTATTATTATTTTAAAATTAAAACTAAAGTTCAGCGTTGCAGAAAAGGCAGTTTTTTCGAATAAGTTTTACACATAGTTTTATAGACACGAGGCAGTAGAGATTTTATTCTCATTATATTGCTCACTTTTTAACAAGAAAGGTGCATTTTCTTCAGCCTTGAAACAGTAGTTAAACTTGTTCGGTCCTTAGGGTTAAAGACATTTATTTTCTCAAAAGATTACAATAATCACTTATAGAGAAAATACAATTATATTTTATTAACTAATGGTTATCGATTAGCGTAGTAAGTTAGTGTAGGGTAGTAAGTAAAAAAGTTTCGTTCAAATTAATCGAGCGAGCGTCATAAAAAAACGGTAGGTCTGTGTAGGTAGGTGTACTAACAGCAGTTGTTTATTAAGGCCTATGGTATAGTGACTGCTAATTAGTATTATAGGTACCTACTTATGCTTATTTATCTTATGCGATTTTTAATCTAACTACAGTAAAAGATTATTTTATGAATATGTAACATGTACACTATATGTGTTCTAAATATAATATATTATTATGTAGATATATCTGAAAAGTTCCTATAAATAAATAAAAACAATCAGTGTAATGTTATATAATATACGTATTCAAAGATAACTAGATTTACATATACCTAATTTAATATGTAAGTCCTTATAAACTTATTGGAATTATGATGTGGTTGTAAGGACTTTCTACGATCAATCTACAGCACTCTCTTTTAGGTTAAGCTGGGAATAGGAACGCACGGACCGGTATCGCAGACAATACAGATGGTTTGAAGCAGGGTCTGCCAGACAATCTGCATTTTTAATGCGGATTCTCAATACACGAGCAGTCAGCCTGCCCTAAGGAAATTAGCTGTCACTGTCGCTCAAGCTATGGAATGCTTGTGGGCGCTCTTTAGTTCTTCTTTTCATCTGTTAGTATCATTCAGACAGTCAAGAGTCTCTTTCTCTGATGCAGCCTTTGGATTGGCTTTTTTGCCTGTCTTTTTCTGTCTGTTGTCTCGTCAAAGGTTAACTTAGCTTCACTGAGCTGACCGTGATTGCTTGAGTATTCACGTTGTTACTTCTACAGATTCAAACAATCGGAAATGTATGTGTATGTCTCTCCTACATAATCTTTAGCAGTCCATGTACCACTAGTCTTACTTAAACGCCATTTGATTTCCAACGAGCTGTTGTTTATGTATTCAGTGTAAATAGACTGCTCCACGTGTTGGTACTCGCTGTAATTACATTAAGGAGAACTACATTCAGTATCGTTCTTTACTAGAGTGCCAATTTCCGAAGCGGTTGGTCGTTTGCGTGCATATTTAACCGGTATGCCGGGTGAAATCCACCTCTTGCTTTCATACCAGAGTTTGGAACAATCTCGAGTTTGAGATATCAAAAGCTCTTTGTGTACTGACTGACTATGGGTGTCGCTGGGGTAGGGGTTAAGTTGACGTTGAGGTTTCACTCTCATTTACTTTCGAATAATGGTTGTGACTTATTTACTTCTGATTTTAAATGTTCGGGCAGATTTAATTCAAACCCATTGTTACGCTTCCCAGGTTCTGATTGGTCCGTATATACGAGTTAGGTAAAACAATAATAGATATTAAAAGGCTACTATTGGTTAGCTAAAGATTAACATTATTATACTAAAGAAAATGAATAGTTGCTAATGTTGCTATTGAATAAAGCGCTTTTACATGAATCTCAAATAATAAAGTTAACGTAGAATTATATATTAATACGATAGATATACCTAAAAAAAAGCTCTTTGTGTTTCACTGTGTTATCATTATCACAAAGCGCTATGGAAGTCTCCTGTTATAAATAACACAGTGTATTAAGAAATGGGTCGACCGCACGTCGACAATAAATACTAAACGACTGTCGCAGGTGACACAAAAATTCTATAGAAGCGTTTAAGTAAGTTAAGCGTTTAAATAAGTTCTTTCAACATTTTGCTAGGCAACACGATCACTGCTTTGTTATGCAAATGTTTCTCTCTCTACAAAAAACTCAAGTAAGTCTTAATGTTTAATAACCGCAGAATTAACCGTTTCAAATCAATCTTAGCTATTAACCTCCGTCTCTTTCGCGGCGAGACTTGGCAATCACTTGTTAGTGAAACCTAAGTAAGAGAGTAGAAAGTGGTAGGCGATCCACGGGTATGTTCCCTCGGCGGCCCTAAAGTTTCCTCTCCCCTCCCCCGGGATGATCCGCCTATTTCCGCTACGGCCGTCGCAGGCGCGCTCTGCTTGTCACGCCAAATTTGGGTCACAACAAATTAGTTATCTGTGTGCAATTCACTTAATGGTCAATATAGTACTATTTTCAGTTACCACATAGCTCGCTCCCTGCTATTTAAACGTGACTAATAATTGGTCGCGATGGAATAGTTTTGCTGGAGACCGTACTAGTATGTGCTAATTGGTGTCAGTGTTTATTTTTGTACAAACTTACCATAATGTATAGTACCTATAGTAATAAACGTCACGTAGCGAATGCCGCGTTAATTAGGAGCTTTGATGTCGATTCGAATGAAATTGGTTGTGCAGGAATTTATAACTCATGTTTACCATATTCATTTTAAATGTCTCCGCGTCGGGGAATGTTTATCGTAGCGCTCGATAAGCACCAAGAACACACTTTTCTGTTCTCCACGTCACGGCTCTTTCACGAAATCCACCGCAAAAACCTCAGGCTAAAACATCCATCAAACGAAGCTCGCTTATTAGTACGACCGAAATATAGAAGCACACAGCTAAATGGAAATAGGTAGCGGTCACCTTCTGGCCGATTTGAAACCAACCTTACTACCGCAAACAATACGGCTAGATTTAAAATCGAAGTGTAAACCGATAAAACCCAGTAATACAAAATGTCTCATCCACATTAATGTGAGCATTGCGTTAAAGACTCCAATACAATCACGACACGGTACACATTCGGTGAATCGTCAATTTTATCAACATTATTCGTTTTGACTAATATTTTGCAGGCATGTAATGATGTTAAGCGATTTTTAGTCTTGTTGTTTTGAGACAAGAATCAGATTAGTTTAACGCGAGACGGGCAGCGTGGGACAATAAAAATTACGGCCGGTGTTTTGCGCCGGGCGCGCGCTCACTCCGATGAGTGATATTTTCTGCTAACTTCTTTGTTGGTACAATTTTCAGAGGCGTGGCAAGACTTTAATGTTTTGTATGGAAAATGTTCCAAGTATGGAGTACCTGTGTCTACAAAAACGTATTACTTGTTAAAATTATATACTCATGATTTTAAACCCAATAGAAGACCAAAAACATCTACAGTATCTCGTCTGACACAATGACCAAATCGCCCGGCTCGCAGGACCAAAAGCTTTATACAACGTGAAAACGATTTAAAACTATTTCCAACAATAATTAAATCGAGTTTTAAACACGCACCGATACCGATAATCAGTTAATTAAAGTTGAAAATGTTCTTGATATTAATTGGAAGGAAGTGAATATAATTGAAACGATCATTAACATAACAATGGTGTTCACACCACGAGATTATTACAAATACTGGTCGACAAATACTGAAGTGATCAATGGAAATCTTATGGAATCTGAATTGAGTGTGCAACATTGGGCACCAGCTTGGGATGTTCGGAACGTTTACAACATAATAGAGAGCATTAGTCCGATCCACTTTTGACATCATTATCTGTGTAGTCGACTCACGATAACCTGCGAGCGTCGTCGGTCGGTCCCGCCCCGCGTCGAACGGCAGTCGCGCGCGTCCTCGCCTGCTGTTTGGTCGTGTACGCGTTGTGCGGCGCATGCCTATACCTCAGATACCTCATAAAAGGTACTCGGGGAACTCGCTTTTGGCGGGTTTTCGCACGGACGTGAGCGGTGATCGTGATGCGCTTTGCATTCGGACACGAAATGCGTGCGTGTTGTCAGCGCGCTCCTCCTCTCTGTGTGTTTGTGTGCCGTCACAGTGAAATCTGTGGCGAGGACCACCAGTGATCACTTGGATTGCAGTGTTGGATCGTAGGATTGACTTTGACGACGCAACCGCATCAGCTTTTTGTAAGAAATGAACCGCTCCGTCGGATGTTATGTCCATGATGTTGACTCATGCATGACGCACTTGATTGCTGGAACTGGGAATTTATGATTTACGATACCTTTTTAAAACTGTAACCAATTATAAATTAGAAAACCGTTGTCTATTCTATTTTGGACAGTGCTTTGTTTATGTTGGGCGTTCACCTAAATTGTTGTCTAAAGTAAGACAATTAATGGTCGTCAGATCTTTATTTATACAATCACGCTCTTGAAGTCAATGACAAGGTTAAAGCTGTATGAATTTAAAGTTAAGTACAGTCATAACCTTTACATTGTGATTTTGTCTTCAAAAGTAGTAGGTACTGAAATCTGCATAATTGAATTTTTAATACACCTGAAATAAATGGAATTAACATGTATAAAAATCTTTATGATGTAATTAATACATTCATAAATTAGCACTAGCAAAGTATTCATAATCTGCTCATAACTAACATAACATAAACACGAAGTTAGGAATTCAAATTAGTGCCTTTGCTCATTAGTTTATTCAGGTACAATTATGTACAGTTGTCCTAGTATTATTATCCACTTTAGTTCCACACCGAGCCACAGTGTCGCTCCACGGCATTACTCATCTTCACAAAGACTTGGACTTAAATTAATCTTTACTTAATTATTTTAATTTATTTACTTAATGTTTTTGTCTAAATCAAAACAGACAAAAGCGAAAAGTTTGTAACCTACCTAACCGAATCTTCATAAAATGACGCAGTAAAGTTCGATCTCAAGAAATCATCGTTCTTTCTTCTTATTTGATTGATAACAACCATTGTATTTCTAAATCCGTATTGAAAATCATTGGTTTATATAGCATTGTCTCCTCACGATCAAGAAACACAAACACTAGCAATTACTTAGATCAGTTAGATCTCCAATTTTACGTGCAGCATCAATATTAAAATAGATACCAATACCTTAATAAGCTGGATATTACATTATAATTACTTATAATTTATACTTCAAATCAGCATATACAAAATACTGTGAATTATTCACAACATATCTCTTATAAACATGGTTCCCTGAAATATTGCTTTCGACTTTAGACGTTTCAACGACAGAGTCAAAATCAATGTTAAATGAATATCAATTTGTTTGTATTAATTATTCATTGCTTTAAATACAACTTAAGATCCTTTACTTGGCAAGGACTGAATATTAATAGGTTCTAATCTAAATGAGTCCGGTGGTCAGTGTGCGAGACACTTATCTTTAGATAAACTGAGGTCTTCCCACGGGGACACGAAGAGGGTTCTAACGTCTCAAGGGTTATCTTGAATAGTCTTGTAAAAGCTGAATAACTATCCAACAAAATGTGTCCGCTCTACAACATTATTTATCCCTTTCGGAGCGCTTATTTCACCGCATTACGGCCAACGGATAAAGATAAAGGAGTTGTATATTTTGCTCCCAACTCCCAAGTTTAAATGATATCCCAAAATCCTAAATTTGGCAGCAAGTTTTTGATGAGCGGACACTTTGTCAACTCATTGTCTGCTCGGTAGATTGTTTCGCTCTCAACGAATCCTAGTGACAAAGTGACCACAATATGACCTCGACTTTAAACTAGGTTAATGTTTCTCAGATGTAGGACACTCGGTATTTGGCTCGTATAGAAAATTAACTAGTTTTATAACGCCGAACTATTCGCTGTCACGACCTTGACAGACATTTATAACAGTATGTATAATATTATTATGCACTCGCGTATTTGTAGCTCCGGACTTACCTGTTATTGGCAGTATTTGACCATCTGCTCTATTGTCATTCAAATCAAGTTAAAATTAACGTGTCTATTAAAAAGAGTAACGTTAAATGACGAACTACGTTTTCTCACGCCTAGCCAGTCCGAGTAAGGGTCGTTTGAGCGAGTATCTCTAATAAGTAAAATGTAGTTTTTGTGACTCTCGCATAATTATGTGGCTACAATTATAGAATGTCAAAGCCATTGAAGTGACAAGGAGCTTCATTACAATAAACCGTCTTTCCACAGATGAGAAATAGACATACTCGTATAGATACTGGTTTATTGGTGTGCATACCGTTATCCATAAACACGCCGTTGCCCGAAACAGGGGTGTAGTTTCAGTGTTCCCTTAGAGCGGTGGGACGCAGATCAATCACAGGAGAAAACACCCGCGTAATGGCTCCTCATGACCCTCAGCGAAAAAATACCCGCCATATTCTATTTACCCGATGTTCGCTAAATAAGGCAAAAAGTATCCGCCACGATGCCTCCCAATTAATCATCTGACCGGGCCGCTACTCCCGTAATCACCGATTCTTTAGATTATCCTGACGTCCCACAAAATGTAATCCATTATCGCTTAATTTCGCACTTTTGACAGACAATAGCTTTGACAATAGCTAGCAGACTTTGTACAAATTAAAAGTCACTTCGACATCCATGAAAGTTAGTAGCTATTTTTCATTACCTATCGCAACAAATAACGTTTCTCTATTATTCCCCAATTCCTTTGCTGGTACGAAATATTACAACCGTTTCATGGATCTAATTAGGTTTGTAATTAGCAATTTCTGCAAGGTCAGATAAGCTTTGACAAGGTTACGTGTAAGCTGTTATGGCCATATCATGTGTATTTTACTTTACTACGTAAACTAAATAATGTGACGTAGTCGCTACATAAATGGCTAGTTTTACTTTACTTTTCAATGTTTTCCTCAACAAATATGAAACAAGAATGGCGTCAAGATTATAAAAATGAATAATCGACTATTAGGATTGTTCATTGCGATTTTGTTCCCTATTTCTTCTAATAACTATTTGATTCAAAGATCAACTTCAATTAAATAGTTTGATCCAACGTCAGTGAAACGTTCAATGAGTAGTTGTTAGTTTGTTGTCAATATGAATCGATTACGGCAATCAAGTGTTACATGACATGAATCGATTAAATCGCAGTAGACCTGAGCTGATCTACATTCGGCGTATCTAACTAATAATTTTGTTTCGCAGTAGCCAAACTATCGTTGTGCATGAATGGATGTATCTTTCAATTAAAAATGTTCGTTCGTGGAGTGGATTAATTGGTAACATTGTGTTGTGTAGTGAAACAGTGATATAAACTACTATCAGTATTGATAAGTGTGCAGCAGACATTGCTGGTATGCATATGTGCTATGAGCGGCCCGGCCTGGTCACCGCCCTGAACGGAGGCGTTGGGTAAGACACCTTCCAAGTTTCCAATTTATTTAAGAGATTTAGAAATTATAGCCTAGCCTCTTCCCAGATATCGCTGGTATAGGCTGGTATAGCTTCCAATCACACAGATTCATGCTTTTAAACGAATTTTAGTAACTATAGGACAAATGTGTGAAAGCAACTGTATTCGAGACTCGTCGTGTTAACTACAATACCTAATGTCCAAAGTTTAACATACTCAGCAAACTGGTGGGTCACAGTCGGCCGACCATTTCGTTTTTTTTTAAATTTTTTGCGTACTCGTGTTGTCGTTATTTATTGCATGCTAGGCCACTTACATTGACTTTTCTCACATGTCAGTAGTAATTTACTAAATTGATTTTGTTGGGTGCCATTAACTTTATAAAAGTAGCAAATTATGTTTTGGTTGTATAATATCGTCAAGAATCTTCATATCAGCATATCACTGAATATGCTGAACTTTAACTTTAAAACCTTAAAAAATATTGTTTGACGACATGACAGTTCATTCAAAGTGATGATGAAATCCAATCAATCTAGAAATTTTTGAGATGATGTCCAAACATTCATCCAGATGTAGCCAGAAATCCTTTTTACATGTAGTCGATTATTTGTTAAAAACAACGGTTCTCCACAACAAAGTATGTACATAATTAATTCGACATCAAGACTGTGAACCGCGAGTTTGAGGTTTTATAACTTTTATGGCGGGACAAATGTAAATTGTAGAGCAACCCTTTAAAAAAATTGAGATGCCTTTAGCTCTGTATTAGTGTTGTTTGGAAAAAGTGCATCAACGTAACGTCTTTGTTTATGTGTTAAAGGTAAACCTGAAAAAAAAAAGTTTTATACGTTATTGTGTAGTAACTTTAACTGATTTGAATACTTCATGGGTAAATAATATAATTCCTGTTTCCATATTTTTTTCTGTAGTAGCTGATCTCGTCTACAACTATCAGATTTCGATACTAATCAGACAGTGTAGAATGTTCTAAAAGTTTTTTTGGAAATAAGATTAATATACTCAGATTCAGTGTTATAGCAATTTACTTAGAAGTGGGGGGCATTAAAAGAGCCTCCATGAGTGACGATATTTAATTGATCGTCCGGCGCACCCTGGGCAGTCAGCCCCGCTACCTACCTACTGACTGGCTAATCTTTTCCCCACGCTATTATCATTATGTAGCTCATGTCGACACGATAGAAGAAGACTTAATAGAGGAAAATAATTGGGACATTATAATTTTTGTTATCATTAATGTACAAACGGTAGGTGATTAGTTACTGTCCACTACTTACGTGTGGCGAGTGTACAATAAGAAACAATTTAATTAATTAATTATGCATGTTCTCGACAACTTAAAATCCGGCTACATGTTCCTGTATCATGCGATAAGTACAACGGAATTGATTAAGCGAAATTCAAATAGGCTAGCTAGCTTTTGCTCAGCGATGCGTAAGCGGTGTTAACTAGCTTTTTGCTTGTAACATTATCTGAGCTTGATATATCGTAACGATTTGACCTTTAGGACTGATATTAATTTGAATTTCGTTGTTTAACAGAAGAAACTGTTATTGGAATGTTAACGATGTAATTAGCAACTTGTCTTATGAGTAGAATATGATAAAGGGTCTGCATTTTTCTCGACATCCTTTGTTGTTTAACAAATCTTTACTTCGAGGTCTACGAGCTATTTGTCTTAGGGTATATTTTCCATCGTAATTCCTTTGTTCAGTCGTATATTATCTACAACACAACTTCATTAGCAACCTGTCTTATTAGTAGAATATGATTAAGGTATCATCTGCATTTATCTTTCATACTTTGTTGCTTAACAAATCTTCACTTGAGCTATTTGTCTTAGGGTATATTATCTCACATCCTGATTTCTCTGTTAGTACGTATATTCTTCTAGAATTTCTAAGTAAAAGTGTTCACATTCTCGTTTATTTCCGGTTTAGCGCCTCCTACGCCTATTTTATCTTGTAAACTCGATAATACACGAATGCTTTTGAGTTCTGTTTCACTTGTTTTACTGTATTTCGATTTCTCCGTCACACCTAGAGCGAAATTCTAGAATGATTCACAAGCACGAATTTAGATTTATGACCTGTCATTTCATACATTGATGTCAAACAGAGTGCATGAAATTACAGTTCTAGTTCTTACGGGTCCTACACTCTAAAATCTAATTCTTTCTCTGTTAGTTCTTGAACGTACATAAATGATGAAGTTTAAAATTAAACCAAAAATATTCCAACATTTCTTCAGTGTTGATTTCAGCCAATTATTTATATGTTGTTGTTGCTTATGTCACGTAGTCTAAACGTTTGCACTACATATTAGCGTACAAAATATTAGTCATAAGTCATAATACGTAGTTCGGTGTTCACTGTCAACAGTGGCGACTTGTGCAAACAGCTCGCGAACTCGTACTACCGACAAATTGATTAACATACGTACTTCGTTTGTGTTGCATGTATTTATTTACTTGCCGCTAAGTACTGTTTGACTAAGGTTTCTTTTGCTAATGTTGAAAATGTTTGAGTCGGAAGTTCGTTTTGTTTGTCGGCAGTAAAGTAATTTAGAAGTTCATTACGGTGTTTATGTGCATTGAGGTAGGTTGGGGTTGATACGCAAGATTTTAAGCTATCTTTTTTCTGGTCGTTCTTATGGTATATCAGGTTTATATTCAGGATTGAGTATTTTATTATAATGCTAAGGGCCTTACCAGGTGGTACCAGGTAGAGAATCGACACCATTGCCTATCATGAGGTCATGATAGGCAATGGTGTCGATTCTCTTGTTCTCGAACTAAACTTATTTTAAACTATCGCTCTCTTTTACTAATACATAGTAGATACAAGAAACAGTGGTGAACAGACCCTAAATTTTCTTAAATCGGTCTTGGCATAGTGCGAAGGTAGGTTTCTAATTCTCCTCCACTTATTGCGATCACACACAGCCTCAATAGATAGTTGACTTGCCTCCCATATATTATCATCTTACACAACATCCTATTTGCGTTTCTCGGGATTGCCAGTATTGCCATGTAGGTTAACGTGCTAGCGATATTAATTACTAACTGATTACCATAGCTATAGTTGACGTTGCATTTGGGGCTGTTTACATGTTTGCAGTTTCATTTCTTTAATGTTTCGAAGCAGGTTGTCGGAGTAAATTATTATTGTTAATTAAGTGTGTTGTGTTCTCATTTATCTTACTTTGCTGGTTGTAGGTATCAATTAACTGGATCATTACTGGTACTACGCAGTACGATCGGACATTTTTCTTGAAATTTGATATTATCAGCGCACTAGTTTATGAGGGTGCTCGTTCATCTGATGGTATCTCGTAATCGGTGGTTACGACACCCATGGGTAGAGATGCACTAATCGTTCTTGTACCATTTATTGTTTCTCCTAATAAGTGTTTTTGACCCAAAAACTTAATTAATCAGCGGGAATCCGCTGGATGTGGAAAGCGCAGGACCTGTCGTTGTGGCGATGCTTGGGAGAGGCATGTGTCCAGCAGTGAACGTCTTTCGGCTGAAATGATGATGATGAACTTAATTAAAAAGCGTCATGACTGAAAACACGTTCCTATATTTAGATATACCAAATCTACTTCTCGAAATACCCGAGTAGCAATTCAGTATTTAGTTTTAAACTGTACAGTTTGCAAATAAAGTGAATGCAGTATTCACTTTATTTGCAAACTGTACCCTATACAAGCGGCACGGTAAGCTCGCGATAATCCAATAAGCTGAATTGGAAGTGGCTCGAATTAACCTTCTTGGTTCTATATGAATACGTTGTAACTCAATGCTAGGAACACTACTCCAACAATTGTGGGACTGACGCGAGTTAGTGCGACATAACGAACAATAGCAAATAGTTTTATGGAACAATTAAATGTAGGGCCTTATATGTATTTTAGTATTATTGATATAAAAGAAAGAATGTCTAAGGTGATCAAACCGCACATGTCGTAAAAAACGAATCACAGAGAGTACTCATTCCTAATAGGCAAGCGATGGCTTTGAAATCGCTCATTAAAAAGTATATCTTTATAATTTCTTTTTGCTTTCAAAGGGACCATTTTTGGCATAGATGGTTGCTACGAGTTCCATTTATGCCAAACATATTCGATTAGCTCTTTAGCAGCATATTGTATTGTAATTCTGCTTAACGTTATCATTGAAAGTTACCCATGCCGTGTTTTGCCAGATAATCTTAAAATCTTTTCTGTCGTCTTAAGCCTGGGATCTTTTATACTGCAGCTATTAAGAATCGATTGTATAGAGTTAATTTATGCAAATCTTTGCGAATATCATCCGGAGAACAGAAGAGCCAATTTAACTAGTTAGCTTGTTGAATAAGCCCGACAGACGATATCTTACCACATTAATTGCTTATTGCCTTAAATATGATTTTGTTCTTTAAAATTTTGTTACGGAACTACGATATTTTTCGAACAATTCTCATTATTATACTTATTCAGCTCTCTCATTATTATACTTGTACGACCACGGAAACAAATGTAGAGGTGAAATATTTTGTTTGTCAGTGTCACACCCCGCAACATAATTAGCTCTCAGAGTGTTTCCCACATTACTTGTGTGATAATAAAATATGCTGAATTTATAATTTACAACACTCCAACCTTCTAACATTCTAGCAAATTGACATTCTATCATTATGTTTATTCGACTCTTTCCATTTGGCCAAACTGTTTTCCTGAAACGAAATATTTAGAGACCAATAAGACTCCTCTACCTTGGTAAATTAAATTTTACGTTCAAAGAAACTGGAGAACATTTCGTTTAATAAATTTTTGAAGAGTTCTACAATATTCATGACGAAAAAGGGAAACGGAATCAGTGGGAACAACTTTTTAGCGGAGTACCTTAGGCACCATTGTTTAGTAAAGTATACTGCTCGCACACAAATCTTCGTAGGAGCACAATTCATATTTTATCTACTTATTTGATCTGCACACAATTTTTACGGATAACAATGCAGAGGAATTCCAAATCGGATGTTTGTGTTCTCAGCTCTGAAAGAATGTTTCACGTAATCATTCTCCAACTGAGATTGCTACTCACTACACAAGTGTATTATATTACATACACGTGTGATTCGTGAATGTTTGTTAGCTATCTAAATCACATAAGAAAGCAGGTCCACAGATTAAAGAAGAGGCAGGTCTTAGCAACTTTAGCCAACTTTTAGACAGTAATCAGACTAATCAGTATGCACATGCTTATTGTAGGTCATAGGAGAGGAAGGGTAAATAACGCACCCACGAAATACTTCATTTCCAACATATTTGATAGAACTACTTGTCTGCAGCGTAGGTTAAGTTGAGATAACCCCATATCCAACATACTTGATAGGACTGCCTGTCTGCAGCGTAGGTTAAATAGAGATAAACCCCATGTCCAATTGTCCAATATACTTGATAGAACTGCGTGTCTGCAGTGTAGGAAATTGAGATAAATCCCATATCCAAAATACTTGATAGGACTGCGTGTCTGTAGCGTAGGTTAAGTTGAGATAAATCCCAAATCCAACATACTTGATAAAACTGCGTGTCTGTAGCATAGGTTAGGTTGAGATAAATCCCATATCCAACATACTTGATCGGACTGCGTATCTGCAGCGTAGGTTAAGTAGAAATTTAAATCGGAATACTGAATCAGATACACATTTAAATTTAGCTTCAGTATAAATAAACTTTAATTAACAGCCAACACAATAAATTTCTGGCGACAGAATTGCTTTATTAAGTACTAGCTGACACCCGTGCCTTCGCTCCCGTGGTATGCCTATAAAAAGTATCCTATGTATTAATGGAGAACATGGTCTATATGTTTGCAAATTTCATCCAAAACCGATCAGAATGTCAGCGTAAAGGACAAAGAAACTTCCATACTTTTGCATTTATAATATTAGCAGGATTTCGTGTTTTTATTCACTTTTGTATGCATGTATCTTATTTCTCACAGTTTTATCCGTTCCGAATGTGGCATTAACTCACGTTATCTGTATAATAACGTATCGAGTGTCGGCTCCTAGCTCCTAGGCGCACACGTGACCAACTTATCCAATAAAATCGCTAAACAGATTGCGAAATGAGTACAATTAATGCATCCTGTATTCGCACTCACACCGGCTCGAGCATATTCGTATATTCGGTGTTTGTTACCTCGTTTACTGCTGTCTCTGGTACTTAGTTGTCAAGTTATTACGCAACGCTACTACCAGCCGTTAATTATTTGCCAGAGAACACTTAACTGTGCTGTTGACAAATGTAGCTATGCTCATTTACTTTACATTTGCAATGTTAAAACGAGAATTAGCTAATGTTTCTGATGCCCGCGCTTCTTCGCTGCCTGTTTGAACTGAATTTTCACTTTATCTTTGACAGTTTTATTACAATCGCCCGATATAAAATTGTGTCTCTTAATAAAGATGCTCTTGCGATGTAGTTAGACGCCCACCTTCTGTAATGGACGACGGAACCGGTGCATTACACTTTAAAGTTAAAGGGTAATAAAACGGAGATTATTCTGGACCATAAAATATTTACTCCTAAGAATAGGTCAAGTAATGAATGAAAACACATAAAATGGAACGTATATTAAAACCGTAAGTGTACTTAGAAAAAGCTATTTGTTAAACTCTATTAAAAAAAACTCGTGAATGATGATGATAATTAAAAGTTTTAAAAATGACACTACAATTTGCTTTTCCTTTCTTCTTCATGCCCTGTTGATGGTGGAAACCTGAACTAAGCTCAATGTGTCTAACTATTTACCTGCAGGCACTGCCGCGGCTTCGTGGAAAATCACTGTTTTATAAATTGCCTTTTCAAATTTGTTTTATCTTTTTCTCTTTATTCAGTAAAGCTATTTCAAGATAAATGACCGCTGTTATTATTTACTGTTATTACATTGTCTAGGAAAAGTAATAACTGGTAAATAGATTCCTAATTAATTTTTTAACGATTCTCGACTCTGCTATGGTTATTATCAACCCAATTATACAGGATGTGTAGGAAACATTGTAAGAAACCTGTATACAACCTACGCGCGAGAAGTAAATTATCTCATAAAAGTTTACATCATCCGAAATTGCAACATCAGTTGGTAAATCCCGTATCGTTAAAATATATGTTGTATGTATGTTTAGTATGTTCAGTGTTCGTAAAACATGACATATTGACAGCACAACAATACTCATAATTGACTGCTTTTATACTTTTATACTAAGAAATAAAGACGATGATCTTTGAACTATTATTAAGGCTTCTTAGATAACGATGCAAGTAATACAATGTAATTTCCTATATCATTACATCGAAGTTGTTCACAAAATTCGCACTAAACCATGATACATACTTCCGTTCTTTCCTTATTTGTAGTGCCCGCTAACGATGCCACTTCGGATGAAAAGGATAACGGAGCAAAAAAATTCCAGGTAGCATTATGGAGGCCCCGGACCGTCTTAAATTTTCAGAATCGTCTATATTGCCTTGAAATATACGGTATATCTTCATGGATAGTTTTTCTCTACTCTTCAAAAATAAAAAGTGACATCATAACGAAATTCATGAGTACACACGGCTACACATCAAGCTGTACAAAACCAGTAAAGGCTGACCTCGCGTTGTAAGGAAAACGCATACAATGCGAGGTCAGCTTATACTGGAAATGTACAGCTTGATGTGTAGCCGTGTGTACGCTTAGAATTGTTTGCTTCAAGTTTTATGAGTCTGTAAGCTTCCAGACTTAGGTATTACGTTTCTGAGTTTCCAAAAGGCGAAACTAAAATGTATTCGAGGTTAGTTGCTTCCTCGAACCGTATTTTTCATAAACCCACATCTGAATGTATGCTATCTTTGATCTTAATGGTGTAATGCCAACGTTTTTTAGTTGCATAGGTACAGTTTTTATCAGTAGAAAGTCCGTGGGAAGTTTCTAAAGGTTCTACGTTCGATTTTATCAATGTATTGTCATCGTTCAACAGATGTTTTTGACAGGATTTTGGTAAATATCGGGTTCGTACAACTGCATTGATTCTTCATACGTGTACTTCAGTGATATAATTTCATATGCCCGCCGCTATGAGGTTTCGCACTCAGACCAAAAGACTTGACAGGGCTCCGTCACTCGCTCAAAGTCGCGTTATAAGCCTGCCGGCTAGCGTACTCCCGAGAGTACAAGTATCAGTGGGATGTCCTCAACTCTCGGTACACTTACAGAAGGTATATGCATGGAATTATTATTAAAATGTAGGCTAGTAAAGCGACGATATTTTGGCTTTTGTATGGGAGTGATGTATCTGTTACGTAGTAACTATTATCTAATCTGTGATTTTGGTCTGAAGTTTCTCATTACAAGATTGTAATACTTTTAAATGTTTTACGTCGTTATTAATGTTTGTATCTTTATTAGCAGTTTCAAAGAAATAATAACCGAACTAGATCTAAGGAGCCTTCCTATTAGTCCCTATTCACAGCTATTAATAGTATAGTCGACCTGTTTACTTTCAATTCTATACAATTATGAACAGATATTATGAATAGATCTTTCGCTTTTATGAGTTTTATTGAGTTCATCTAAAAATAAATCTTCGGAAGATCTAAAAATATAACATCAAAATCTTCGATACATTTCGCGATTATACGTGAATCGGCTAGCCTATACTCTATCCATAGAAATCAAAATAATATAAGGTAATAGAAGTGGGAAAGGCGCGTGAACTTGTCGCCGCGTACAGGTGTCTCGTAGGACACCAGTGCGCGAATCGTTTGCTTGATCATCAGTGCTGTTTTGGACGCAGAGTTACTAAAGTTGTATTTTGTAGCATATCTAACAGCGAAATTGGTTTTAGACTTAATTTACTTTGCATTGAATGCTAGAAACATGCTGTCATTGCGTATTTATGTGTTGGTAGCGGAAAACCGGCGTTCCGGTAGTAAAAGACAGTTGATACCATTTCTATTACCTTATTATTTAGATTTCTATGACTATCCAAATGGTTTTATAATTACTATTGACGCGCGTGTACGTGTACACTGTACAAGGGCGGGATCTCCATTCACTAACGCTAGAATGTCTGTATGACGCCCACCGGTATATTCAGCGAATTTTTCTATTGTGAGAATTTCAATTCACACTAAACGTCCGCGTGGGCGACGCTGGGCTAGTTAGATCAGATTTTACGTGTTTTGTAGCAAATCATTCCTTCGAGCGCGTTATCACAATAACAATGGCGTCAGTACTTATCGGTCAGTGATAAAAATGTCCTCTGAAAAGTAATCGTGTCAACGACCTAGCAACCTCGCAACCTATGACACGGGAGTCGCTCGAGTTAGGCGTGGCACCGGTTTGTTATAACTAATCGAATTATTTTCCAGCGAAAGGTAAAAAAGATTTTTCGGTGACGATCTTTTTCGTCTTTTTAATACGTTAAATTATGTTTTGCTCAACGAAAAATGAACTATAAGTCTTTATGACGTCAATCATTGCATTAACGAGTTTTAATATGTAGATTGTTTCCGTGTTATATTATAACGTTACACTTATTTTGAACCGGTTTGTATAAATGCATTTCCACGTGTGTAGATTTCTATTAAATATTATTGCCCGCTTGGGACTGATTGGACAACAAAGGGAAGTTATAATTCGTTATAGTATAACCCAAGGGAACTACCTACATACCTCTCCTGTCGGGATAAAAATAGTTTGTCCTTTCTGATGACGAGGGACTCTTTAAAACGAAGTTTCGTCACCAACGGTTAAGTTGTGGTTGCGTTATGTTAACAGAAACAAACACTGTATTTATACTGTATTCATTTATATTTGGAAAGTTCTAGGATGTTAGAAAAGTTCATAGTTTATTAATATACGAACATTTATATTACCTGAGTTTGCCTTTTATTAAATAAAATAAATAAAAAAATATCTTCGGGACATTTTTACACAGCACCATCTAGTCCCAAACTAAGCAGAGCTTGTGATATGGGTACTAGACAATGGATATAATACTTATATACTTTTTTTGTTTTGTAAATACATACTTATAATACATAAGAAACACCCAGACCAACACAAACACTTATGTTCATCACACAAATATTTGTGTCCTGTGGGAATCGAACCCACGACCTCGTGATCAGCAGTCCGACCCTCGAACCACTAGACCACAGACGTCGTGATAGTAAAACACTAGTTTTTACATTTATATCGCTTGCATTAGATGGATTTCCGCTTTTGTCTTCCATTAGATAAGCTAGCGCCTGCGTTCATAAATATTTCTAAATTATTTGTAAGCCATGTGCAACGTTGACTTTTCACATTACGTATGCAAGTATGTCGGCTGGTAAAAGCACTGGCTCTGATGTACTGTTTGTTCTTCTTATCTTGTTGGAAGGCGACTAAATGGCGCTCCAGAGGTTACACTGCGAGCGGGTAGCGGGCGTCCATTGTCAAACTTGAGGTTGCTAGAAAAGTAGAACGAATTTTTTAATTGAGTTGTTATTGTGGTTATTTTGCCTCAGTTTAAAAAAAAGACGAGTACAGTTCAGCTGTATTTTCCTCATTGATATCATCATTTTGTTTAATGGGAAAACCTTTATTTTAGTGAAGCGGACAATGCATGGAAGAAAAATGCAAAGGACATTGCTAAAGATCCTTAGTGACTCGGCCTTTTTCTGTACAAATTAAAGTTGATGCTCACCATATACAACTCAATGGAGCCAATGTATTGCGATACATTCATAAACACGGACAGTACTAAATAAAATTTTAGATTTTAAAAATATTTACTATTTTGACACATATAATCATAGCTATCTGTGCTATTTTGATGTCATGTTTTGCTTTTTTTGTTATGTCAAACAACCTACATTGTCGTCAAGTTGTCAGTCGATGCCAATTTTTTGGAATTTCTTGTGTGAAAAGGAGTATATAATATTGAATCATAGACTATAGAGTATCGAAATAAAAATATGGATGATACATAGATATCAAATTGTATCATCCATGATGGATGATACAATTTTATCCGGTTACGTTATTAATGTATTGATACTCCTTAAAATATGAAAAATGGTTCTTGTACTGTCCGCATTAAATACATTATATATTATGAAATGAAAAAAATCGCATGTAATTTTCGTATATTGTTCATCTTTGTAACAGTTTAAGGCTATTTTTATCAATGTCCTTTATCCGGCTTAAGACAGTGGCAACCCTAGATTATATTAATACAGTACACTCATGAAAAAGACACGTCTGATATATCGGTCATCCACCTTGATAAGCCTACCGCGAATAACAACGAATAAATAACATTTCTTGTTTTAATTAAAAATCGGTATTTTATAATATTTACGCTTACGTTGCGAATGTAACGATTCCGATAATAATGAGCGGAGCGAAATATATTTATTGGATAGTATAAAGTTTTTTCATTAACATTTTGCAAGTATTGTTTTATTTCTTACTTTCTTAGTAGAGTATTTTATGGTATTAATGGTTAAATAAATAAAAAAACTATAATTCGGTTTAAATTATATTTAAAAAACTTTCAAGATAAAAGATAATAAAAATAACATACTAATTATGATATTTTCATTAGTTTGTACGTTTGTTTAGCAGTTGAGAGACTAACCAGAAATGATATCTTCATAATTATTAATATAAACGGTTTTACTCACGTTATTTCATCGGGTGTGCCCGACCAGTTTCGAGCTCGAACGGAGCCCTTAAGGTGAATGCTACAGGGTAGCCCGCGAAATTCAATATTTTTGGCGTTTTTTGCATATTGTATTGTAGCTTTATTTCGCGTTGTATATCGGTCAAAATATGATTGGCGGAAATAGTAACAATATATCTAAGGAATAATACTCATACAAAATATTAACCTAGCTCTATAAGCTGTTTAAGCTCGAAAATCGATAATTTGATCGTACAATAATATTATCGAGCTAGTACAGCTAATAGAGCTAGGTTAATATTTTTCATGAGTATTATTCAGTAGATACATTGTTATTATTTCCGCCAATCATATTTTGACCGATATACAACGCGAAATAAAGCTACAATTTGCAAAAAACGCCAAAAATTTTGAATTTCGCGGGCTACCCTGTAGCATTCACCTTAATCATAAGCTGGTTACGCGGCGGCGTCGCGCACCAAATAATAATTATGAATTATTTTTATTATTTTTATATTAATAATTAAGAATTTAACTCACGATAGTTATTATATGATATCTTCAACATTAAATAGCTTACAAAGCCTTTCTATCAAATGGTGTAGTAGGAAAATAATTAAGTCATTGAATGTAATAAAATTTTCTCTAATCGCCGTCTCAGTGGCCAAGGTCTAATCGTACCACAACTTAAGTGTGTTCAAACGACAACGAAATGTTTGCTAGTTCGTATTGAACATTGTTGTGCCACACTGTTGCCTATACCGGGTGGTCTTCAGACACCTTACAATCATTCACAAGTCCTTAGTTTAGTACCTTTTGTTTGCCCATAAGACCCAATGTTGAGTGCGTGAGCGCCTAATAGAATGGTCTACCAGTACTTTGTCGGTATTCTTATTCATATAATAAGTTGTAATAGTTGTGTCATTGTTTCTTGTAATTATTGTTTTGCATCGTTAATGAAGGGTGATTAAAAGGTCGGTGGGGGACTACGTCTCGCAGGCTGAGAATATAATATGGCTGCAATTCGGAAAGACCCAGACGTAAACTGCAATAAGCTAGGGTCATTTTGTTAAGTATTGAGAGAAAGAAAGAAAAGTGGTTTCATATCCCAGTAGATAATTAAATAATTGTATTGTATTGGTTTATTTTGGTTTAAATTGTATTGGTTTATTTTGTTTTTTATTGTATTTTATTGGTTTTTTTTGTTGTTTATTGTATTGGGAATGGGTCACAGTCACTATTTTATCTGTACGAATTTTTCAAGTTTATTTTATAATTCCGCTTTATTTGACGTATTTTACGCTCTCATCAAATCACTATGTATCTTGAGCTCAATCAATTCTTTCAACGATGATATCGGAAAATTATAGCACAGATTATAGTATACTGTTATCAAATACACACTCGGCCAGTAATTAATATTTTTGATGTATCTTTAAGAGCATGTTCAATTATTCGTTGTTCCGGCACGGATGTGCGATGTGTCATCATACTTTATTCATTATCATCCGTGCTAGTTTATAATGCGGTGAATACCCTTCATTACATTATTGTTAAGTTAATTCAGCTAGTGGTTTCCTCGCGCAGGTCGGGTACTCAGTATACAAGATGTTCATATAAAAATATACAGGTTGTATATATAAGAAATTATTTCATTGCTTTTTTGTCCTGTTTGAATATCAAAAACGTGTTGACTGAATACGTGATTCAGAAACAAAAGGTATAACTTGATCCAGCCTCTTGACTCTTCACAAACTCAACCTTGACCGAGAGTTTCTTTCAAGTGTGTCGGTCAAACTTACGCATAAGCCTTTATGATATCGTTTTCTTTTTTCACATGTAACTGCTTTTACACCAAAGTTCACAAGATTAACACCTACGATAGTTTTAACATTGAATAAATAGGTCTCATTACAGTAACTCTAATACCACATAAGTAGTTGACTTTGCATACATGCACTTAATTATCACCAAGTAAGCGTGTATTCTGTTTTTATTTGAGTGAACATATTAATTGTCGCCGCCGGCTAATTCGAGTGAGGCCGCTGGTAATAAATCTTTCGACTAACTATAACACCGGGCACAAGGCGAAAGTGAAATTGTTAACTCTACTATTTGAAAAATAACTAGACTTTGTCCGCGGCTTCACCCGCGTACTGAAATAAAATATTGCGTAATTTACTTCTGGATAAAGTAGCTTTCTAATGGTGAAATATTTTTTTAAATCGGTTAAGTAGTTTCAGAGTTTATCGATTACAAACAAACAAATGTTTCCTCTTTATAATACATGCTGAAATTTTAATCGCTTCTTTCCCGAAAAGGGGTCATTGTACTCATCATTATAAACAACTTTTACTATGGGACCAACCATGAAGTCGCGAAATAAAATCAGGTGGTCCCTACATTTTATCGATTTAAGTGAACACTAATACAGCGACTATGGGACTATAACATAACTGGCGAAATGTGAGTGTACTAATATTACACCTCTGCCTACCCCTTCGGGGAAATACAGGCGTGATGTTATGTTGTTATAATACAGCGACCAACTGTTTTTTTTTCGCGATTTGATGGTTGGTCCAATAGTAAAATGTGTTCATAATGATGAGTTCAATGACCCCTTTTCGGGAAAGAAGCGATTAAAATTACAGCATGTATCGTCAAAATTATTATTTCGTTTTCATAACATCGCAAGTATAGGTATAATCACACGTAGGAACCTCTGTGATTACACTTGTACTTATCTTATTCAATTTCATCGACAATAAAGTAATAATTATGTATACTACCTACTTACTTTGTTATTGCAAAAAATTGCGGAAAAAAACAACAGCCAACTTCTGTATGCATAATAATGAGGAGCTTATCTACTCCCAAGTTAGACCTATTTACGTATTGTTGTTCAATACTACATTGATGACGGTTACGTAAGTGCAGGACCACAGAAATAGATAGATAGAATGGTTGTAATCACAATTTTACTTGCGATTCATGCGTGGCAACTTTCGAACAAACTACGCCTTACATATTGACGTCATTCATTATTAAAAAATTAACTTTAATCAAATGTACAGCTTTAGTTTCTGCAGCTAGAAATAGCACACATTTTCGCGGTTTTTTGTTACAATATGACTGACTGCCTCGTTGGTCTAGTGGTTGCAAGCGCGACTGCTGAGCGTGGCTTCCTGGGTTCGATTCCCGGGTCGGGAAAAGTGCTTTTCGGTTTTTTCATTAGGAAATTCTCAGTAGCAGCCCGGAGTCTGGATTTGTGCACGGTCAATGGCAATAGGCTCGCCCCCTATTACATGGGACTATAACATAACTGGCGAAATGTGGGTGTACTATTACACCTCTGCCTACCCCTTCGGGGAAATACAGGCGTGATGATATGTTATGTTGTTACAGTATTTACAAAAACAAGTCATAAGGCATGCTGAGAAAGGCTTTGAAATGCCCTGCACTATGGCGCAGAGTGCTGCCACGCGCGCCCCGCCGACTTTTCCATTCTACCTATCTATTTCTGTGTGCAGGACACTTATCGGCACATGTAACAACCGGTTTTAGAACAATGTTAAATACAACATGAACAATGGCAACCGCTCGCACACTTATTGCACTCGATTCTCGATACAGCGCGCAGTAATACCTCAATCGGTGTCATAATAAATCGATGTGAAAACTCGTTTCATAGTATAGATAGGTATTCGTCAAGGACGGGACACGAGACGCACAAACAAGTCGGTCATACACGCATATACATAATAGGGCGCATGTTCCATTATAATGGCCACGGGGATCTTATTGCTGTCGTGTGTTTATAGTAAGGCCGCGCGCCGTACCGGTCCATTGCGTTTTATATAAAAAAATCGGCCAAGTGCGAGTCGGACTCGCGCACTAAGGGTTCCGAACCACCATGACAATATCTGTCCTACTACCCATCGATCTGATACCCCAAAGAAACTGATTTAATTTATGAGAGTTCACCAAAAGTGCAGCACTGCGCGTTCATGTCTTTCATATTTGCATTTCTTTCTTACGCGTGTATCACCACACGTCTGTTTGCTTTATTTTTATTAATAATTACTGAATTTTGAAGGACAAACTTAACTTTGCTATGGAAAAAATAGATAATAAAAACTGGTTGTATGATATTTTTATTATTTTATTGTATTATCTGTTTTATGTTTAAAGTATGCTGTAAACTATCTGAGCAAGCCAAAATAAATATCTTTCTTTCTTTTTGTCCTTAAAAACAAATTCTCCAACTGCAAATCAATAAAAAAAAATAAAAAAAAAATAATATTTATTGCGAAATAAATTATTCTTATTCTTCTTATTCTTATTCTTAATAAATCAACTCAGCCTATCGCAGTCCACTGCTGGACATAGGCCTCTCCCAAGTTGCGCCACAACGCTCGGTCCTCTGCCTTCCGCATCCAGTCCCCCCCAGCCACGTTCTTTAGGTCGTCGGTCCACCTGGCAGGGGGGCGCCCTACGCTGCGTTTGCCGATTCGCGGTCTCCACTCAAGGACTCGTCTGCTCCAACGGCCATGGGTCCTTCGACAGACATGGCCAGCCCACTGCCACTTCAGCTTACTGATCCTACAAGCTATGTCGGTCACTCCGGTTCTTCTCCGGATAATCTCGTTACGGATTTTATCCTTTAAAGAAACTCCAAGCATAGCTCGCTCCATAGCTCGCTAAGCGACTTTGAATTTGTGGACTAGCCCAACTGTCAGTGTCCACGTCTCGGCACTGTAAGTCATGACTGGCAGGACGCACTGGTTGAAGACCTTTGTCTTCAAACTTTGCGGTATAGGCGACGAGAAGACTCGGCGAAGTTTGCCAAATGCTGCCCAGCCCAGACGGATCCTTCTGTCGGCTTCTTTCTCGAAGTTGTGTCTACCAAGCTGAATTGCCTGCCCTAGGTAGACGTATTCCGTTACAACTGCAAATGTAAGATTGCAATCACAAAAAATATTATTTTCCTGTGATATAACCACAAATTCATGATTTTCGGATATTTTCCTTTAATTATGCTATGAGACCTGGCTTTCTGCAAAATATCATGATTCCAGATCAACGGGAAGTACTTATAGGTTTTGATGAGTGAGTTTGCGAGTATCAAAATTTATGACATAAATGGCCTTATCCTTTGATTGCGTTGACTAACAGCCAAAATTAATATCCAATCTATCCACGATTTGCCCTACTAGAGATAGGAATTTGACATGAGCTCCATACAAAATATGTCAAATTTCTATCTCTAGTAGGGTAAACCGTGGATATATTGGATATTAATTTTGGCCGTTAGAAGCTTGATTTTTTTTTGCTTCGAGGGATTATTGACCTTAGTATGTGGTATTAATTTCAACTTGATAACTTTACCCGTTCCTGAGAAAAAAAATCTTGACAAACGGACAGCCAGACAGCCAGCTAGCCAGCCAGCCAGCCAGCCAGCCAGCCAGCCAGCCAGACAGACAGACAGACGGACAACAAAGTGATCCTATAAGGGTTCCGTTTTTTTTTCCTTTTGAGGTACGGAACCCTAAAAACTGCAATATCCAATATCGCATAATGCAATCCGCGAACATGCTCAACTGGCTCACCATCATATCATTATTTTACGACGAGCTACCGAGCTGATCACTATTGTTTTATTGTTAAACTAACCGTAATGTAACAGATAACGCTTCCATAGAACTGTATCGATAAATAACTACGTTATCTCAAATACTGTTTTATAAATATTCACTTTGAGCATTGTGTTTACAAGTGTTCGATAAAACGAGGAAAAACAGATTCGCTCGGTTCGCCTAATGACTTTCATATTTATTGTGGTAATGTTTTTCTATATGATTTGATCATTTTCAGATCGATTTATGTGGGTAGCCAGTAAATCGTTTTTATAATTTTGGAAGAGCTTTATCAGAATATACATTTATAGCATTTGTTTTTTTACATTACACCTACACAAGCCCAGACCGAAAGTATGGTTAAAGATTAGGCGTCAATGTGTGGGACCTTAATAGCATTTGTTTTTTTACATTACACCTATACAAGCCCAGACAGAAAGGAAAGGAAGAAGTTATGACAGAGTGCAATATTTTGATAGGTGACGAAAAGGTGGAACAAGTGAAAGATTTTGTATACCTGGGTTCCATGTTTACGAGAGATGGCAAGCATGTGAAGGACATTGAAAGGAGAGTGAGTGCTGGTAATCAGGTGAATGGGGCACTACACACCTTCATGAACAGCCGCAAAGTGTCGGAAAAGGCACGGCTGGCTGTTCATGGGGGAGTGTTAGTGCCTACACTTATGTATGGTAGTGAAAGTTGGGTATGGCAGAAGAAACATGAAAGCAGAATAAATGCAGTAGAAATGAGAGCTTTGAGAAGTATGTGTGGTGTAACTTTGAGAGATAAAGTAAGGAATAACATGATAAGGGAGCGTTGTGGAGTGAAAGAAGATGTAGTGACAAAGATTGAGAAAGGTATGTTAAGATGGTTTGGACATATAGAGAGGATGGACGAGAGGAGATTGACGAAACAAGTATACGAAGCGAGTGTGGATGGAAGAGTTGGAAGGGGACGACCTCGGCGAACGTATCGCGATCAAATCGCGGATGTTTTCAAAAAATGCCAGGTTAAGAGTTCTCTAAACCGACGAGCATGCATGACGAGGTTAATGGACGTAGATGAAGCGAAAGAGGTGTGTCAGGATCGTAGCAGGTGGAAATCCATAGTCTCTGCCTACCCCAATGGGAAACAGGCGTGATAATATGTATGTATGTATGTAAGCCCAGACCGAATGTATGGTTAAAGATTAGGCGTCAATGTGTGGGACCTTAAATAAATGGAGTGAGACAAATGACTTCATGCTACAATATGACAATCTAACTAAGCAGTCTCCGGCCAACCATCGTTCCCTTATCGCATGCGATGATCGTGTTTTAACGTTTGATTCTCTGATCTCCGGTCAATTTCATACGACTAGGAACAGTAGTCTATCTTTATTGTGCCTTTTTATGCACCTATCTTTATTGTATTATGTACCTATGAGTCGGAACGAAAGTTCGTACATCGTTTGTGGTTCGTGAAACGCGAGTAGACGCCCAGGCTTTTGATCATGTCTTTAAAAATATCAATAGCAAGATTGTATTGAATTGAATTATTGTATTGAATACCTAACCTAAGATATTTATTTCCCTTTGATTATTTCCCGGAAAAGTTTAAAATGTCAGGTCGGTGGTAGGTTCTTCATATAATAGTTAGAGAAACCTTGAATTCTACTTTTCTTTTATTTGTCGGACGTGCTACTAACGGAACTTTTCCACTTTAAAAGTCCGAATTAGTCACCATATTTGCCCGAATGTAAATTTTAATGGGCATACAATTTCAAATATTTCTTCTTACTTTATGAATCATCAGTCCGTACTCCGTAGACAGCTTTCTGGAATTCTTCATACATTCGATATAGCAATGTACACAATCGCTTTTCTATTATAAACTCCAATAACAACCTAATTTTCAATTTGTACGGATTTGTTTTGATTGGTATGTTAGAATTTCTTAGTATTCTGAATTCGTACAAGTACCGTCTTAGAGAACACTTCTTGAAAAGCAAGTTCATCGATAGTAGAAGTTTGTCCTTCAAGTCACAATAGGCCATTCGTAAGCAATGTCATTGTTTTCATACTCGTATGAGAATATAAGATAAACAGGGTATCAGCTGTTCATCTTTTTGTGCAGCTCGTAAAAATGGACCAAGGGTAAAGGTTCACGAACTGGTCGAACTGACTAGGTTTCGGTGGGTTGGCAACCCTACATCGTTCGTACCGTAGTACTCACTATTGGAATCTTTTTTGTTAGGCGCTTTTGGCTCTCTGTGATTCAGCCTCAGCCTGGGGCCATTCTGTTAGGGATTAAAAAGCGTTATGCACGTGAACAGTAACCTCATTCCATAATCTCGGTACGTGGTATATCCTGATAGCTATCGCTATTGATCAAGTAGAGATGTGAAAAAATACCTTTGTAGGAATCCCTCTGGAATAACAGTCTGAACGTGTATAGCTGTTGTGTCAAGACACTCAAGACCTCTTACGACTAAGAGTAACGTTGCTACGTGGTTTAATATAAATTTTGCTGAACGCTACAAGTGTGAGTAATTCTGTAATTGTGTCAGACGCGACGATACCATGTCGGTTTAGATTTTTTTTTAAATTTAAGCGCTAAAGTTTTTTAGGATAGACTGTCTCGCCCATAGATATCAGAAGTGTCTCGCCTGATTATATTTACGGAAATAGAGAATTCTAGACTTCCCGATACTAGGTATCTCAGGAAAACTTTGGCCCACTGCGACTTGCAAGCATCCCTTTAAGAGGCTGACAACACCTAAAAAATCAGACCTCTGCGGTCACTGTCGTTTCGTACAGAACTGAAAGAGAGGCAACGAGCCGAGGGACGTCGAATACGCCGCTCAACTAGAATGAAAATTAACAAAAACATTTTTTTATAAAAAACTAGAATCTTAATTGAAAAACAGAAAAAACAAATGTTTAGATTGTATTTGTTTTTGTCTTTCTCAAATGTTTTCTTAATTTTATTTATAATATTTAGTAAATAATAGAGATTGTTTGCTTTAAAGCATGTTTTAAGAGGTTAGTTTACAATTCTTTTCTATCGAGAAAACTTCAAGAAAACGTGTTTTGGGCACAATACAGTTTCAGAAAATACGATCAAGATTAACATATATTTTTTTCACTGCTACAAACTGAATAGATACAGCTAAAAATGTTTTTAAAAGAAGCCTATTTGGGGTGTTTGGCTGTTGTCAGCGTCTTAAAGACTGGCCGTGTTTTTAGAGACACCTCTGACTGTGATAAAGAACTTTGTCAAGTTCTGATGATGAGCGGCACATCAAATGTAGATAGATAGATAGAATATACTTTATTGTACACCATGAAAATAGTAAACAGGAAGAACGTATAAATTATGGGTACATGGGCGGTCTTATCGCTAAAAGCGATATCTTCCAGACAACCTTTGGATGGACAAAGAAGACGTAAGAACTCGATAATGGGAGCAGTCCGTGGCGTACTACTGCATGTTAATAAACTAAAATAAATAAATAACACAAAATATATTACACATGTAGGTATCATAAATATATAATGTAATTGTTGTATTGTTCCAGGTACGACAAGTGGGACCGGGACAGGGGCGGGGGGAGCGGCGGCGCAGGCGGCGGGGCGGGCGCGTGGGCCGGCCGCGAGCGCGAACGCGACCGCGAGCGCGAGCGACAGGCGCGCGCGCACCAGATGTCGCAGGCGCATGCCGCCGAGCCCGACGCATCGTCACTCTTCCCGGCGCCGATCAGGGTTAGTACTCCGACATTCAGACGCTTACACACGCATGAACACTTACATTGTGGTTACATCAACCTACATGGCCACGGTCACACGTGAGTCGCGAGGCACACGTGAAAGAATTTCCATGCTAATGGAGCATTGGCAAAGTTGGCCTTTCGCGCTTAGGGTTGACATTTTATAGTTACTACTAGTTCTTCGGATTTAATTCATTTCAGATTAACAATACCTACCTCTTCGACGCATAGGTACTGTATCGATCACTTTATCTCGGAAACGAAAAACCAATAATTGGACGTAGTTTAGCAGAGGATCCAATCCACACACAATCCTTACTTGGATAGTTTTTGAAAACTTGTAATTTGGCGTCTGTTTGTGTCTGCTACAAATCTTGCAAGTTAATTTTGATCCAGTTCATGTAATCCAAAACAAACAGGTAACAATTTAGCATAAACATTTAATTCTGGTGACAAACTATAACATTTAGTTTAAAAAAAAAAGATCCTTTTCGCTAAACTACGAACTACGACCAATTATTCTGAGAATTAGAACTTTGAAACCTGGCAAAATAAAAAATTCCAGACCAATACAAAATCTGTGGCGATAGCTCAGAGATATGCTTTAGCACGAACATCACTACGTAGTCTGATAGTACCAACACGTAAATCCCCTTGAACAGTTTCCCATGTCCTTTTGTGTTTTTCTGTGTCACCCATAATCCCATCCAAATAAAGTGTACGAAAACGTTTCCAGGCGCATTTTTACAAGCGCAGTGTTGTAGTTTGTGCCAGCCTTAGCACAGGATAGCATAGTGGGCCCATAATGTTGAATCCAGAAAATAGTTGCACTGTTCAGGTCCTTTGTTTCAGGGAAAATTTTGTTTTTTATTCCGTGGGGAAAACCTTTAGCCGATTTCCTAAAGGACAGAATGAAAAACTTTGCCTTATGTAAAGCTGGACTTCCCACTAATATTAGTAGGGGCACACATGAATTAATAAAACTTGAAAAAATGCCCCCCTCAATGCATGTGCATATGGATGACACCCAATGGTTTTTTTTTTACTTCAAATATAATTTTCGGCTTTGGGCTAAAGTTTTACGTTTGTACTTATGATGTGTGATTTTCAAGTAATTATTTTATTTGGCTTAGAAGTTATAAGGACGGACTCACAGACCTGTGCTGAGCGGTGCGCGGCGAGTTAAATCAGAGACCTTTTCTCTTTAGATAAATGCGAAAATATGGTTGCTTATTTGTCCTTCAAACACGCTAAAACGGCTGAACGAATTTGGGTGTTTATCAAACAGATAGACAATATCCTGGATTAACTGTAATATATAAGATGCTTTTTATCGACGTACCACGGGAGCGAAGTCGCGGGAGTCAGCATAAGCTATTATGAATTATTTGCTCATAAGACCGTCCATAAGTCATTAATTATTTAAATAAAACCTGCTTATCAGTAGCACAGAGTAGTGCCAGCCGAGATAGGTTAGCAACAAATTAAAATGTAAATATAAATTAAATGTCCTTCTGAGTCGTTATTCAATGCTAATTAAAGATTAATTAAAATTGATAAAACTAAAAGAATATGGTTTCTGCCATTCGTGAGTGTTATAGACATAGCCAAACATAATATGAAGAATATAGTTAATTAGTGAACCCGATTGAATTATTAATAATGCGGAATGCTGGAATGATTGTATGAGTCGTTTATAAATAGATGGATATAAATAGTTCAATTAATCTTATGAATGGACGACGATATGATTGCTTCATTAGATGTGTATCGCAATCGCATCGCAAATCGCAATAGGCGACTACTGGGTGCCTAGTGCGAGTTTGACACTTACCGAATACCGATACTTGTACGTCCATCGAATTCGACGAATTTCATTCATAAATCTGAGTGCCGATTCCGCGACTGAGCTCCCCTGGCGGAAACGAGGATGAATTACTGGTTTATGAATGAAAGTCGACGCATTCGATCGAGTATGCGTTAAGTGTCAAACTCGCACTAAGCACTCAGGAGCACCCCTGGCGGATATCAGTAGGAACTATGAATGAAAGTTGACGAATTCAATGGAAGTTATGCGATATCGTCGGTGATTTTATGATCAAATACCGCGAAAATTAATTCATTTTCCTATACAGCCTAACTTAGAAAGAATAACATTGAAAATTGGGCCTTTAGCAAAATTAAGTTATTTTATATGCTGTATCGGACTATCACCGACAATATGTGTCAAACTCGCACTAGGCACCCTAAACTCTGAAATTATTAGGTATTCGCATAAACTTATTCCTAAATTGGCTTATGGGCAGAGCATTACGTACTCTACTGATAATATCAAGCTATTAATGGTATTCCAATAAAAGAAAACGTCTCGAAGAAATAAAATGGTATCGTATTATATTTCTAGACAAATCAAAGCCTGGCAATGAACCGAACACGCTAAAAGGAAGAAGACTTAAAGCGAATTATTCACTCATTAACATTAAATAACAACTTGGCAAGGACATTATAATAGTTAGGTTTTTGTTTTCCTATTTATTATGTTCAAGAGAGACGAGTGAAGGATATATTTTGCGAAGCGCGAAATACCACCCACCCACAACCTTCAAAGTTTGTGCACTATTGTTCACTGCGAGACTAATATCATATTAAACAGAGGAAAGATTTGTTTGTTTGTAATCGATGAACTCTGAAACTACTGAACCGATTTTAATCATTGTTTTACCATTAGCAAGCTACTTTATGCAGAAGGCCAATTCTCGTATTTAAAAACGTACAAAATATAGTTCCAAACTAATCTCAACGCTTTAAATCTCAATCTCCTGCCAATAGATGTTTCTGATTGCCGTTTATTGGTGACATTAATGACCTAAGCACAGAAATAGATAGAATGGTTGTAATCACAATTTTACTTGCGATTCATGCGTGGCAACTGTCCGAACAAACTACGCCTTACATTTTGACGTCATTATTTGAAAAAAATACTCAGAGAACGCTGCTGCCCTTCCTCTGGTGAATCCCTTAGTCGCCTTTTACGACACCCATGAGAAGAAAGAGGGTGGTGCAATCGATCTGCAATCGCCAACCCGCCTGCCAAGCGTGGTGATTATGGCATATTCCCCCCCTTTGGGGGGAGGCCTTTGTCCAGCAGTGGACGTCTTTCGGCTGTTATGATGATGATGATGATGATTAAAAAAAAAAAAAAATGTACTGTACAGCTTTTATTTCTGCAGTTAGAAACAGCACAATAAGGCATTTTTGCGGGTTTTTGTTACAGTATTTATAGAAACAAGTCATAAGTCGTGCTGAGAAAGGCTTTGAAATATCCTGCACTATGGTGTATGGTGCTGCCACGCGCGCCCTGCTCACAAGGCCATTCTATCTATTTCTGTGGACCTAAGTGTCACAAATAAACGGCAAACAGGAACATCTACTGTCAGGAGATAGAGATTTAAAGCATTGAGATTAGCTTGGAACTCTATTTTGAACGTTTTGATTACGAGAATAGGCATTCTGAAGTCACATACGCTATATTTTATTTCAGTTCGCGGGCGAAGCCGCGGGCAAAGTCTAGTTGTCTAATATAATCATCTACGTACAGCTTCATCCACTATGTATTTCTAAAGCAAAAGAGTATATTAGTCATGACGTACACGTATCTATTATTTATTCAGAGGCTGAAACAGAAAATTTAAAGTCATGCCGTAACAAATCTCAGCGGGAACTTAATTTGCAGAATTGGGACTGATTCTAATTAGGGGTTTATTCATTAAACGACAATTTCTTTATATGCCAGCCTTGAACAGAATACAACCAAGTTGAAATTTTTTGCCAACATTAGTATTCAGCGGCGTCGTCAAATATATACAAAAATACATTTAAATTGAGTGTTCCGAATTGCTCTGCGTTCTGTGAATATCACAGTCCCTGGAAAATAAATTTGAGGGTTTAGAAATGCCATCCGCTGATATAGAAATCGCAATATGTCGAATAATCCTGCATAAATCCAGTCATGATACGTTTAAAAAGTTACTTCTAAGGGATGTGATGTAAAAGCCCAAAAACGCATGTTTGCGAATAAACGAAGTTGTGTTTGTTTTATTTACATTAAGAAGTTGAGGCGTTTTGTTTGCTTCTGCGAATCGAGTGTAATGTTTGAATTCAAATGTTACACACGATTTGTGAAGCGAAACAAATATGGCCGAACTTCTTATGTAAATACGCAACATAATGGTGTTTTATCACAAACCTATGTTCACTTATAAAGCTGGCCCGGCTCAGCTCTTTTTCCTCATTTAATATATGATTAGAACTTGCTTATTTCAAATCCCTTTTATAACACAAGAAAAAACTTTCCGAAAAAACCACTAATGTTATCCTGTCTTTAAATTGTTATTCGGTTATTTAATATGCATGTGCATAAGTGCATATATTGAGCTTGTCAAGTCTAAACTATAGTGCGTCTGGTTAGTGCATTCCTTTGTTCTCGTCGAAGCATGCGCGCCGCAATCACGTGCAGATACTGTGCTTGCGAGTGTCACATTACAATGTCATAGCACGAAAATTCCACAGATTCAAGTGCGACGGTGAAAAGATAAATGCGATTTTGTACTAACTGAATGATTAATTTAAATCTAATTAGTTACTACGATAAATTCGTAGCATCGTCTGTAGTTAATTGATTTACAGAGGCTATCAAACTCAGTGATAGCTTGATACCAAGGCGGTTCTTGAGAGACAAGATATCGTACTTGAGTTTCCAGATCGATGTTCATATAAATGTGGGCGTGAATTTTATAGTCTTATTTCTGAATGATATCAAATACCGAAATCCACTAATCTAGATCAGTTGCCAAACTAGTTTGAGCAGACAAGCACACAGACGGTACCTTTTATACGTTGGAAATTGGAAGGGAACAATGGTATAAGTGCAGTCTGAGCAGACGTGGCCAGTCACGATGATACCGCAAACAAAAGTTTTCATTTAAACTTACTGTCGTTTTACCGTCTGAGCGTTAAATCATGGAAATGAACAGAGATAATGCACGCCACGCATGTAAACTTGGGACACGTAACTTTAAATACTCAAAGCGGTTGCACAAATAACAGTTTCCACGAAGCCTATCTACTTCTTGCGATATGAGGGTCTCTACAGATCGCGTGATCGGACGCAGTAAAAGTGAAGTATGTGGTTTTATTGCCACCCGCACGTGCCGTGTTCGGATCTAGTCGTCGTAGATACTGACTAGCGACTACCTACCTTAAACTGATAGCCACCGTTTGACCACTTGGACTAGGCCCCTGATCACGCACAAACACCCCTTGTCACTCATTAGTGGTGCTAAATAGCCATCGGGTCGAGGGAGATCAAGTGTGTTTGGACGCGGCCATTGTCAAGCGGGTTCGAGGTCGTCCGTTGTTTACGTGTCGACTTCGGTAATTACGTTGATACGTTCTGTTGGAGCGCTATGTAAATTGCTGCCAAAATGATTTTAAAGTACTCAAATGAAACAACAAAATTAAGATAATGGTCGTTGTTCGCCTATAAGACTTATGTTTATTTGCTTATGTAAAGTTGGTAAGAAGTTCGGTTAGACACGTAATTTGTATTTTAAAATGTTTGAACTTCCTTACTTTTTGCATGTTGTTGCTCTGTTTTGTTTTAGCGAATAGGTACAAAATCTTGTACAGGAACGGATTACGACATAGAGTGGGATATATTTGTGTGGAGAAGTAGTTTCCCCAGAATCTGGAATGCAGGGAACAATACTGTAAACTATATCTTAAATAGTTATGTCGGTTGTTGTAAAACAAACGAAAACGGTTTAAAGCTCCAGATAAAAGCTATCGCAATACTAAAAGATTTTTAGTACCTATTTTCAAACTTATAATAAACTAACTAACTGTAGGTACTTTAATTGTAATGTAAATTATATTCTAAAAATGAACACTTTGCTACCATATTATTACAGTATCATAATAATATATATTTCCGAAATAGTTTCTTGTTTAATTTAATTATCTTTTTAATACTCAAGAGCACCAGAATGTCGCGCACGTTTTCAATCAGTCTCTATCGATTTAACTTAATAACTAGGTACTGTTTAATCATCCCCCATTGCACCTTGCGCAGAACGTAAATTATTAGTGATTTAAAACATTGCACGGTTTAAAATAATACTTTGATCATGTTCAAGAGGTCTGACGTAGTATCGTCGAATCAGCGCCAAAACGAAGCAGAGTTATAATAACTTTTTAAAAGCGACCGGCTTATCTGAGCACTGCGACCCACTTTATGACATACAGTCGCACATATGTGCATAAACACAAATACAACTGTAATTAAAGCTCCCTCGCCTCCCGCACTCCCTAGAAAATGGATCCGATAGGGGCGCGACGCTAGACAACCGTGTTTCTGGACATGTGAAATTGAACACACTCACGTGTGTTGAACACAAGCACATGCATCGCTGTATCATATGTTTACCACGATAATAGTTGCGGAATGATGCCGACGTCATTATTGTTATTGGCAACGTTGACTTATTTTAATTTCACTTTCGTAGCGTTGTTTATCAATTTGTTTTTTTGTTTACATCATTATTTTTACTGCTGTGATTACGGTGCTCGTAGTAATCGGGGAAGTTTTAATGAGAATGATTTGATTGATTCTCGGATCGTGGTCGGTAATGAGAGCAGTGACCAGATCCTTAAAGTGGAGCTAGGCCTTGAAAAAGGGGTCGGAAAAACAGTAATTAAAAACATTAATTGTTGCTAAAGGTTTGGAAGTGAACTTTGGGTTCAAACCAAAGACTTTGTATATACTTACGTCAGTATAATACCTTTATGGTTCAAACATAGGTACATTATGGATATACCTATATATTGTTCAAATAACTCAATAAATCTCGCGTTG
The DNA here is from genome assembly GCA_949699075.1 of Asteroscopus sphinx. Lineage (NCBI taxonomy): Eukaryota > Metazoa > Arthropoda > Insecta > Lepidoptera > Noctuidae > Asteroscopus > Asteroscopus sphinx. The sequence goes on from OX453020.1 coordinate 16,037,236, forward strand.
TCAAGGCCTAAATATAAATATTAAGGTGCTGAACGTGACTATGATAGCACATTTTCCATAAGTCATCCCACTCCAACTGTAAACGTACGAGATAGAGGTTACTTTCGAAGTAATATCTATTTCCGTACCTACGTTCTTATTTTTATATGTTCGTGGGATATTCGTATTTCTTTGTGTGTAAAGTTTGTTACATTACGCTGAAGATGTTAATGTGATTTGTTTCCTTTTCGCCGAAATATGCTTTCATTGTTATTGCCAGTTTTTTCGTTAGATTTCATTCGATTCTTTTGCATCTTTGTTGATGTTATTTAGTTGATTAGTGAGTTGTTTATTTTATATTATCCAAATTTTCATTGATGAAGATTTATTTAGATTTCTACCACAATCTACAATAAGTTATAACTACTGTATGTTCTATATTCCATTCTTCCTTGACTTGTTTTCCGGGTGAATCCAACACCTATGTCTACAGAACAAAGGAAAAAGACATCCTCCTTAAAAACCTCGAGGTCATCTTTCAGTAACCACAAAAATTGCTCATAAGTCTGATTCTTAATCAAAACCGCACACCAAATGTCTTCTATTTATTTATTCTCATAAAACCGTCAGCATATCACATTGGATTGGCACATTACTCCAGTAAAATCAATGGCGCTGTAGTCACGATCCTGCCTCGTTCCGTGAAGTCACGTGGCGTTTCGCCCGGCGGTTTAGGTCCAACGTGAGGGCCACAGCCTGTCAACATTTAGTGCACACATGTGGAAACACATTTATCAACAGCTCATGCATGAACACGAGAAATTTATGTGTTTATCCCTGCTTCTGTTATCCCCAGTAAAACCTGGCAGGTTTTAAAAATGGGCAGCCCTACAATTCGTACAACTATCTCAAGATTGAGAACTATTCCGCATTTAATTTGATTAAGGTAACTAGCTATTGAGTTACATATCGGAACTAATCATCTGATATAAAGTATGCTAGAAAAATTGCTTCTAGAAAGTATGCTAGAAAAATTGCTTCTAGAAAGTATTTTGCAAGTTACCCATTAAAGCAAAAGCTAAATCTTCGTTCTCTTATTGAGATAAAATATTAAAAGAAGCGCTACAAAAACACCCAGTCCAATTATGTAGTATTCGCCCGCAATCTCAACCCAGCATAATGCAATAAATCATTAACTGGTTTCATTTCAATAACGTTCGGTTGACAATGTAAACGTATTTAATCATCAGCGAGCCGTAGTAAGGACAAGTCGACGACCGCTCGGACACATCTCGACTTCGTTCTTCTGTGTCTCGACTATGAATAAATAACCCCTCTATTGAAATAACATTAACGAACTCTACGCAAAATTACTTTTACACCTGTGACCGTACTTAATTCGTTGTCTCATTATTCATTAATGTAAACGATAAGTTAAGTGGTAGTGTACAATGTTGTGGAGTACAATAGGAGCTCGGTACAAATACATTGTAGTATTGCGGAGCGTCTAGACGGCCTCATTACAACCCGCCGCCCATCTCGGAGGCACGCCCCCACCACCCCACAAATATCTAATGAAAATATGCCTTTTTAATCAAACAAATACGCGCATTTTCACTAAACCACATAAACGAAATAAAACCAACATTTATCTGTTAACAAACGCTTGTATATCCATAAATCTGGTAAACAGATTATCCTCGCGTTGATCCTCGCTGCGTAACGTGGGAACGATATGGAAACTCGTTCCAAGTTCATAAGAATTGTTCGTAGTTTGGGAGGCCTACCATCTTACAGTTATAGATAAATTAGGCTCGCCTACCAGATAATGTCATTGACTCGATTTGGGTCGATGACTTGCGACAGTTACACGTTTTAGGACATTATTCACTTGAATCCTGACATGCCAGGTGGTACATATTCATTTGTGTCGCCTATTGCCTATGCCTACCCCATCTTGTACTAATGTAAGTAATAAAACGCGACCCCTCTGAGCGCGTCCTTTTTGTACTTATTTTGCACCCTTCTTGTGAACTCTAGGCCGTTGACTCTTCGAATATTTTTCTTTATTGTGTCGTAAAATCTCTGAGTATCTACAATTGTTGCTACCTGTAATGATTCCTCTTTTACTTTTAACAAAATAATTCCTATTTTACTGTTCTATACTTTTGTTATTTTTGTTAATTATATGAGTGAGTACATACCGGTACACGTTCTGATAGTTACATCTCTAATTTCAAATACCGCGGAATTCTGCGGTTTATGCATGGTTGAGTACGATTTACATCGATTCCCGAACTTATTAAAAGTAAAACGAATTCTTATTACTTTCGCGCAAATCAAATAATATGCAAGATAGCAATAAAGAGAAAAAATTCTCCCTATCATGTTGACGTCGTGATGGTATTTTTCTCTCATTGTATGCCAAATTGAAGATATGTGCGTGCGTCATCCTTCTTCGAGGAAATGACCGCTGTTTGTTCGGTAACTCAAGGTACACTTACAGGAAACATCCGAGAATGCAAACTGCATAGTTATTACCATTACCCTTCAACAGATTATTATCTGCATCGATCCAAAGGCGCATTATATCTAGTCAAGGACGGAATTTCCAGAGTTATCAAGTTATTTCGCATTTCAAATTAGTCGCTCTAGATTGAAGAAGGAGATAATGTTATGATAAGCGTTCGCACTATTTCCTCGTATGAGTTTTTGTGACCTTGTTAGTGTGAAATTTGTTACTAGGCGTTAGTTCACTGTTAATTAAATAAAAGCGGAAGGTGCCCTAGAATAGGACTGAACAACTGATAAAGTGCAAGCTGAAACTGTAACAATGACCGACGTTCATTAAAGTGACACCAATTCTTCTTCCGGACTTTCTGGACAAAATAATCTCAACAAACTGTGACATGTATCGTCGTCCTCCTTTTTCAATATATCATATTTAGCCGATTTAGAATAAGAATAGATCGGCAAATTAAAAGATGGACATACGTAGTCAGAGACATGGTTCACGGTCTCGTGGTTAGTTGATGTAACCGGCCCCTGAAGTACGTCCTTTCGTCCGGGCGGGCGCGGGCGGCGCCGCGTGCCCCACAGTAGTCGGGCGGGGCGTTGACTCCTCAATACCACCCGTAGTCCGTACCACCGCACGTACGGGATTTATGATAGTCACAGATACGAATAACACGTGGTGAAATTCACTTGGAAGATTTATATCACGAGGTGCGAGGCGTTCTAGATTGTTAATTCCGTGCGATGATGTGTGCTATCGGAAGGAATTTGCGAGACGGATCTACGTGTTGCTTCATGTAATTTAGGTTTGCAGCGGAAGATGTCTTGGCTTCACACGATCTGTTTCTTCGATGCATCAATTCGTTATTCAAAATAATGATTGTCGATCTCAGACGTTTTCACGAAACGCCAAATTAGGAGAGATATCGGCAAGAATGTGTTGTGTGGTGTTTCTAAATGGAATTTCTTTTTATTTTAAACAGATCTATCCTCACTACGTGTATAAACAGTCGCAAAACATACGTATGTGTTTCGGTAGTTGTCAGAATGATTGTTTTTATGTGCCTATTGACCTACATCTCTCTTCATCTGTGAACATCGTACGAAACGAGAGAGTAAACAGTTTTATGAATTTAAACACAGATATATAGCCATTTGTACTTATTTGGAGTTCGTGATATATGTACAAACATTTTTATAAAATTTAAGCTCCTCCATTTGAGAACATCTGATGTCTATTTGAATTTCATGAGCACATAGTATGAAATAATCAATGAAAAGTCTATCAATGTCTGCCTTACTATCGAAGTTAATATCTATTTCATCTACTACTGTATAATGAAGGAAAGTAACGACCTTTTTATGTCTGTTAATAACAGACACGCTGTTGTAGTTAACGATTATATCAAAACCGTCAATATTATCAACAATATGAAGCACTTTATTGATACCTTTATTGAGTCCTGATCCTCAAGGGTTCCCGACAGAATTCCTACTCGAAAAAAGGTCACTTTAGAAAGAAAGCGTAACATACGCTTACTGAATTCCAAAGACCTTTATCGGAGATTATATTAGATCCGAAATCGAATCATTCCTTACAAAGACATATACGAGTGAAATGTGGAAACGTACAGCTAAAATAAAGATTAGTCTTCGCCGGTACACTGTAGGATTATGTGAATACAATACATAAATAAAAGGGACGTAAAAGGTACTTTAGTAAATAGCCGTGCGGAAAATGCTCCAGTGAAACAGGTAGGTCTCGTAAATGATTTGCCGTTTCAATCAAATCTCTGTACATTCAACGGCAAACTCAAATACATTTACTTCATTCCATTTCGAACTCTGTTTCCATTGTGTTAAAAACTATACAGATTTGATTTTTTTATTTTTTTGTCGGTGTGCTCTGAAATTGAATCAGATGCTCAGATTATTTTGATGCAAACTCGTTTGTGAAGATCGAATCATTTGTGTGGTCAGTTGTGGGAAATTTTACCGGAAACTACTATTGTTATTGCCTATGTTTTTTAACCGACTTCAAAAAAAGGAGGAGGTTATGTTTTAAGTTTTTTTTTATAGTATAGGATGGCGAAATGAGCAAAAGGCCCACCTGATGTTAAGCGGTTACCTTTGCCCATAACAACTTCAATACCACCTAGGCTGTTACCTAAATGGTACCGCAAGTCGGTTCGCCAAACTGAGACATGAAGATGGAAAGTCTCATGTGATTGTAATTTCACCGGCACCCGTACCCTATGTATGTTTCTACAATATAGATTTAACGAGAAGAACTCCTCCAAATACTGGATTACTAAGAAGAGAATTTATAATAAGAACATGTTATACTCCCCAAAGAAAAGGAAATGTAAAATATATTTAGAAAATATATTTTTATTTTCCTATGTATTTTTAGACTAATTTATAATAGTATCAATATAATATACATGTGTTATTTAAACTAGCCTTGAACTTAACTATAAGCTAATATGTTATGGAAGAGCGGAGTCTCCTAACACAGGCATTAATTCCTTAAAAGGAGACTCCAAGCACTAACTTGTAAAATTATTTGTTTATGCACAATAAACTATTTAGTATTTTTTGTATCCTGAGAAATGGGACTCTATCTCTAGTCTTAAAATTAACGTTTACATTGTACGGTATTGCCTTGTCCTAATTTATCGCACTCTTTTTATTATAGCATCTAATCAAAATTCCTCTTCCCAAAACTTCAAATAATATTTAAATCCACTCTGGAGTCCTTATTAAATAAAGCTTAAACAATCATTGTGAGCGATTCCGGCTTGCCCATTCAGTTGAGCGATTTAATTAATCATATTCTTGTTATAGTAACAAAACTGGCGATATCAATTTGCCGCTCCGATTTTCGATCAATAAATCATCACATCGAAATTGCTCTGTTATTGTTTATGCCATTGATAGAGCTGCGTTCTGCGAATTTCATTCCTACCAAAATGTATGCTGGAATTATGAGAGACAGGATAGGCCAACAATTTGCCACCACTTTCTGCATAATAGCAGTTTTGAAATTCATCACGTATCACCCCACTACCCAAGTACTATTAGATATTCTGTGACCCAAGTCTTCAAAGCACTTCACTGGTAGGGGCTGAATCCTATAATAAAACCATAAAACCATGATCTCGCCAAACGTTCAATAACGGGAGATTATGGTAGTAATAGTGGTATTATTTGCATGTATCCCCAATAAGCGTGCGTTGTGAATCACGTTGGTCGACAGTGAGCCGGTTTATTTAGGCCGAGACGACACATGCTGGCCACACGGCCGCGGCCTCGTGATGATACATACGCTATTTACGATTGTATTACCATTTATAAGCTTTCCAGTCCTCTGTCTACACGATGCAGTTTTGTTTGTTTTTGCTTCTTTTTGACTTTGACGTATGGGTATTCAATACAAAGGGCACGTGTCAGAGCTTGAATTAATATAGCGTAAAGCATTTCTTTAATCGACTCTTTGATTCTTAAGTGTTTCACTTGTAGTAACAAATAATTTTACTGGTTTGTAAATGGTATTCAAAAGAGATTTTTTTTAAAATATTAAGACGAAACTTGAAAATCGTATTGAGGACGATGTTATCAAAATAAAGCTTAGGTTATAAGATCATAATCTAAAAACAATGTTGATTTTGGACAATAATTAAATACTTAATAATTTGACAAGAACAATGTAAGCAACTGTTAAAATTAGTCACTTTAAGACCCAAGTCATTATTAATATCAATGTAAGTCGGAATGAATTTGCCAACACTTAAAACTAAATCAACCGGACTACAAGATGACAGATGAAGTTCATTATAACATAAACAAACGTTTTGGACGATGTATCACATGATAAACAAACATCATTAAACAAATGGATGTAGATAGACAGACTAATCTAAATACAGAACGCATCTTTTTATCATTATTTCTATTTAAATGTTATTCAAGCTTCATTTAACATTATGACAATATGACAATCATCCCATTGTTAGTTTTCATTGACCCTATAATTATTACAAAATAAATATATGTGCCGTTTTGTTACATTGATCCCTAGTTTTAAAAGGCATCATCACAAAACATAATCAGCTACCTAATCTCATTTAACTGGTGCGATTGGTTTTATTAGTTGTTATAATTTGTGTCAACCAATCATAGCAATTGAAAACGACATGCGATTTGACAGCAGATCACATTGACCATCTTCCATGAGGAAACTAGACTGTGGAGGATGAAATCAGAATAATATATGCTATAAACATTAAAGGCGGACTATGCAAAAAAATATTGACTTCCCTTACAAAAACCTCGGTTATCGCTAAGGTTATTTGTATGGGAAGTCATTTTTTTTCGTCTGGCTACCAATCTTTCTTAGGAACAGTTGTTCAATTTAATGATAGAATCCAATTTTAAATAAAATTATCGTATGTATTTGATTTCATCCTGTAGAAAAAGCTTGTCGTTGTAGCAATATCCATTACTTTTTGTTCTTATTTTATTTTATTACTACAGAGATTAGTAATAAGTAGGTAATGTTTAGATCGCTTTATAAATCTTCGTATCTGCCCCATATTTGCGAACTAGTTAAAGTGAAATTCAATTAAGGCATAGAGTTACTATACAAATCTGGCAATAGAGAGACAGATGCCGAGACATTTTCAAGGCTGGGAAACTAGGTTACAGAACGAGGTTAAAAATTTGGCGTGCTAGTCTATGTAGGGGATTAATTGAAGAACTATAAAGCAACAGAGACTAAGCTTCGTCAACTGTTTTGTTGGCATTGCTTATAATCTCTGTTATCGTATGTTGCCTTGGTACCATGTACCACCTGATATATAGTATTTTAGACACAAAACACTAACCACATAACAGTATTTTTTATTCTTGATAAGAAGATTAATTATTTTTCAACCTTGAAGAACTTGAAATGTGTTGTGTGTTTGACGACCTCTGTGGTCTAGTGGTTCGAGTGTCGGACTGCTGATCACGAGGTCGTGGGTTCGATTCCCACAGGACACAAATATTTGTGTGATGAACATGAGTGTTTGTGTTGGTCTAGTTGTTTCTTATGTATTATAAGTATGTATTTACAAAAAAAAAGTATATAAGTATTATATCCATTGTCTAGTACCCATACCACAAGCTCTGCTTAGTTTGGGACTAGATGGTGCTGTGTAAAAATGTCCCGAAGATATTTATATTTATTTTATTTTATAAATAAATAAATAAAAATAAATAAAACTTGGACATTCCAACCTTTATTCTATATGCTACCTTTTTTCCGTTCATATTGTCTGGTTTTCTTTTTCTTCAAGGAAAAGTAAGGATGTTGTTAATTTATAATACGATGTGCACAACTGATGTTATCTCTTAATCACCTCTAATGACACCCACTTAATAAACTTGGCCCACATTCAAAGCGGAGTTCTTTTGACCGACATACATACACATCTGTGTATGTAGGTCAAAAGGGCTTAGTATTGCGATCAGTATCATTAAATAAATAAATACTTTTGGGACATTTTTACACAACATCGTCTAGTCCCAAACTAAGCAGAGCTTGTACTATGTAATTTGTGATCTTCTGATGATACTGATCGTTATCTAAAAATACTATTTGTTTAACAGGTGACAGGCAACAGGGATCGCGTGAGCCAGCAGATTCAGACCAAGCTCGGCGACTACCACCTCGCGCAATGTTTCATCGATGACCCCAGCAAATCCATCGGGATTTGCGCTGAACCACCTAGTCCTGCGCCATGTAAGTCCCTATACATACAGTAACTCGTTTGACTGACACTTAAACGGCTCAGACGAAAATTCATGCTTAAACGGCTTTGATGTTGGCCCAAACATTTGTCAAAACCAACACCAGTATTCGCCAAACACCTGAAAGAATTACTTCAGCTTAAGATTTGTTTCGCACCTGTGCATCATGCAATGGTATCAATGAGGTTTACCTGTTTGTATTGGTTATTACATTGCACGTTGCACTTGTTGAAGCTACATAATGTTACTGTACTTCCTGCAATCGCGATTTGGTAAAAAAGGGGATATATCAGATAAATCACACTTCTTTTACGTTACTCCTGGATATAGGCCCTGCTTGTCCCAAAAAGCAAGTAATACCTGTAATCACGCTCCGCCAGCCGGATTGTAATCGTAGAGCCCATCCGATGTGGTTTGGCAAGTTGACTATACGTGCTGATGGAATAGACTAAAAAGCACAGGATATAGTTGAGTTGGTACAATTGTGTTATAAGGTAGACCATAGGCTGGCAGCTTGCCACGACATAGTACAATCAACTTTGAGGCCGCTATGTTTATCAAACCTGTATTTATAGTCCTTTGGTTAACAGAGCTTACCGTTGAAGATCTAAATCATGACATTATGTATGTAGGCAAAGGATTCTACATGTACTCCTGTAATTTGGTTACGAATTTGTCTCGTGTGTTGATAGAACTCTTGTACTGAATGCGCATACTGATTACGCGTTTGACCGATAGATATGATCGGTTGTTTCGCTCTTGTTTGCAGTTAGATTCAGTTATTTTAATATTAAATAATATATAACATAACTGGCGAATTGTGGGTATACTATACACCTCTGCCTACTCCTTCGGGGAAATACAGGCGTCATGTTATGTTGTTAAATAATATATGCAGATATTCGCAACAACCCTGCCATACATACAAGTTAATGGATGCGACATGATATTTTATAATATCGTTCTCAAGTTATCGCATGTAATTTACAAACAACATCACAAAACCGTATTATCTAATATCAATTTGATCGTGAACGTAGTTTAAAATATGGAAACAAAATCATATTTTGTAATAACTTCATATCATGAATGCTTTCAATGAATTTCGTTCAAATTAACTTTGGAGAAACTAACTAGCAGTTCATACGTAGCTTAGTCTACTTCAAACAGTCCTTGAAGAAGGTAGCACAAGTTTCAAGTACTTTCAACTCGTTATTACTTAATAACTTCAAAAGATTTTACATTACCAACGTAATTTTAATAAACCGCCTAGTTTCGTTTTCGTAAGCTCTCATGCTGAGCCTTAGACCATGTGGATTCGATGCTCATGTTAAACAACTTTGTTTAAGTTTTTCTGCTTCCAAATTCGAAGTTGGAAACGCCTAGATTCGTAATGGTATTCGGCTCACCCATATAAATCTAAATAATAAGGTAATAGAAATATTATCTACTTCTTTTAATAACGGAACGCGTGTCGCTGGTTTACCGCTACCAACACATAAATACGCAATTACGCCCACCATACTAGCATTCAATGCAAAATAAATAAAGCCAAAAAAAAAACCGCTGTTAGATATGCTACAAAATACAATTTTAGTGACTGTGCACAATTTTAGTGACTGCGTCCAAAATAGCACTGATGAATGATGATCAAGCAAACGGTATGCAGGTATTCGCGTAGACAAGTTCACGTGCCTTTGCCAATTCTATTACCTTCATCATCATCATTTCAGGCTCTAGTTGCACGGTTCCAAATTGTGGGTCCTATGGAGAAGAACCGGCAAGAAACTCCATGGATATACTCTTTTTAAAATAGGTTATTGTTTATTACATCAAATTTATTCAAATAATGTCAGTATAATGTAGGTTAATGTCAAAAATAAACAAGAGTTTAAAAGTTTATTGCCTTTAGAAATAAACGTAAGAAGAGTTGCCATAGTATGTAGGAGCTGACCTGTCCCGACAGACGGCACCCGTTCACGAGCATGACGCGAGCATCAGCTATCGCTTAACTCAACCACATTGAAGGGAGCTTTCAATTATGTTGATACACCACATATTTAAACTTTGTTGATACACCACTGCCAAAACCATTGTGAGTTTTTAATAAACCGTAGTTAAAGATCCATGGAGCATGTTATGCACATTCTCTTGACCAGATTATTGGAGTATTTGTGACATAGGTCCGTGCCGTTTGATCACAGCTCGTCCCCTTACCTCCGGCAAAAGGCTTCAGAGATCCACAAACCATTGGCGTGGAAATTCCATTTAATTTCGTATAGATTTCGTCTTGGCCCCGATTCGGTGACGTAGAATAGTTGGTATTGATATCTTCTTCATGCATAATAGGAGTATTACTGTTGTTATCTCAATAGGTTTAACGTTTAGTAGACAGCTTTAGAATTTCATTTTTACAAAGTACCGAAAGAATTTGATTCAATTTATTTGTCCTCGTAACCTCAACAGACTTTTCCGCAGATTTAGGAATACATATCATATTATTGCAAACATCCTTTTCTGGGTTGACTTCTCTGATTTAACATATAAAGGAGAAAGCGTGGTACAAACAGGTGTAACAAAACCATAATCACAATATTACAGTATGTAGAGCATTGAGCGCCGTGTTCCACTTTGATCCAACTATGTACAACCGTATTGTTTACCTTGCTCAAATATTGTGTAATATCCGCTAAACAAACATTACGTTACTTAATTGCAATCATATCAACATTAATAGTAATATTGTTTTAATCATAGTCGGCCATGTTATAAAACAAACCAAGGAATACAAAAACCCTGTAAACAAAATTAAAAGTTTTATTTCTCTCAAGATTATATCCAGTACGGATAATTTTGGGGGTGGACATTACCATAACAAAAGAGGATAAAGTTATTTGATACGCGGACGCGGTCGCGCCGTTCCTCCCTACTTTACAGAATCCTCAATTTTTCAGGTGAACCTGAGTGGTTATCCGATATTTTTTTCTGGTTGAGACGTATAATATTTGCATAACAGCGAATTTGGCCCAATTTGTATACATGTCCCACGTTCATGCATGGACAATGGCCTTATTTTTGTGACGTCATTTCAAATGTTGCAAACAGTATGGTAATGAAAGAAAATATATGATGCAACCTTCGATAAAAAATATTGATCGAAGGATGCAACAGATAACAGCAGATTTTGTCAACAAAATATTTCACAAAGTATACAAACTTTTTTAAATTGTTAACGCAACTTTGTTAATCAAATGTGACACAACACCTTGATACGTCCATTAAATAAATTGTGAAAATTACTATCCATTATGAAATTAATTTCACAATTTCTATTAGTGTGGCGGTGAGGCGAGAAAATTGTAAGATTGCACAGTTTGTCACAATAGTGGGGTCTTATGAATATTATAATAGTATGTTTGAGATCGACGTCGCAGTTGTTGGGTGAAATAAATGTATCAGTGATATCCACCAGTTTCGGGAGCGAGATCACGGCCGGTCGGTCACTTTGTCACGCTGACGTCACAGCGGCGCCGTGACAGCGTGACGCGTTGCACGTCACGGCACGATCGACGGGATCACGTGACGAAAGATTGCAGATGCATTCACAGCATAGACCAGTAAGCCTCTAGACGCCGGTTAGCTGGACACCCCCGGTCACAACGCATATGCTCTACCACTGCATATCATACGTCCCCCCGCCAATCGGAACGTCACTCAATCAGCGAGCGGCACCAATCATAAGGAATCATACCACTGAACTTTTGAGCCGGCCAATCATAACGCGCCGTCTGCCCCCCTGACCCCACCAACGTTTTACGACTGCGTTCGAATACAAAACTTTGTTTATGCGGAGTCTTGAAGCTTACTGGTCTGTGATTCACAGTCACACGCCCTATGAGCTAACTCTACATTGTAGACTAGTTTATTGTATGATAAACGCTGTCAAGACTGGGGGAATGTTTAGTGCTTTGCTAAAACAGAGAGACATGGTTGTAACTTAGCGATTTAGTTTCAACTTATTAACAATAAGTACCGTTTTGGTTACCTATGCCACAGCCTATACACTTCGTTTTATCGACATCTTCGTAAGTACTTATTGTTAAAGGTTTTGTGTGCAAATTGGTGTGAAATTAGATTTAATGTTATCAAATCAAACTCGACTAGTAGATAAGTGTCGATCATTATTTTAACTTTACTGTTAATAAAGTAAACTATAAAATACCTATATTATTCATCTATACTATATTATAATATGATAAAGAGGAAATATTTGATTGTTTGTTTGTAATCGATAAACTCTGAAACTACTGAACCGATTTTAATAATTATTTCACCATTAGAAAGCTACTTTATCCAGAAGTAAGATATGCTATATTTTATTTTAGTACGTGAGCTAAGCCGCGGGCAAAGTCTAATGTGAAATAAACTGATAAACCTGTTATTAAGGCCCTGTCCCTTCGTGAAACTCCAAAAAAGTACATTGTTTCTTTCCATTTTTCGTCATCATTTCTTGAAGTAGGGAGAATGGAAAAAATATATGGTGGAGTTGAGAAGTTTATGTATTCATTTTGAAAGATCGATACACGATTTAAATAACTTCGCTTGATAGAAAAAAAATCCAAACATACCCAATTTTTGACACTTTGAATTCATTTTATGACGAAAATTTCTATAGAACATGATTTTGAAACTTACACGATATATTTTATCGCAAGCCAAGTAATCCATTTCAGAAAAAAAAATTGATAAAATTACATTAATTTAATGTTTTACATAACTAATTGTTATCACGGGCCGGCGCGCCTTAGTGCTCCAGCTCCCCACTGCGCACCACAGTCCACCCCGAGACAATTCGTGCAGGGACAGGGCCTTAAGTATATGTTTCCAAAGCTTTACCTTTCCAAAACAGGGTAACTAATATCATAACACACTCCGCGAGCAATTTTATTCAAAACTCCCGGATTTATCCGAAAGAATGAACCGCTATAAAACGTAACCCCCATAAAAAGAAGTAATATATAATAATGATATTCTGCCAGAAGGAAATAATTGTAAGACATCGTATAAAGCCGAGCCAACTATCGTCGCGTTTTACGATCAGTCGGATACTCCGCTCTCGGTAGCTCTTAATTAAACCGGTTAGAACAATGTACCTAACCTTATTCCAGACCTTTGATGTCCTATAAATTATACATGCAAAACACACACGCCAAACAGATTGCGGGGAAAGTTCTGAGATAAATATGTAGCAAGATTACTTGTGCTCAACTCCTACATACGTGTTATATTTACGCGTGAAGTTTCTGCAAATGCACATTATACATATACTGCCTTAGTCGCATACGACGAGTGCATTGTGAAAGTCACTCTCCATTGCGAGTTTGCGACTAGCTCTTTAACTATATCCTTGTTTAAAACGCTCTCTCATGCAACATAAGTTACTAACTTAATGTAATTTTATGTGATCGTTATCTCTTTAATATCCGATCTTTATTGACCCTTGTCAATATCGTAATGGAATAGTGTCCTGTCACGCGAGACAAACTAAACGTAAAAATGTATGAGCAATGATGTAAATCAATGAATTGACTTGAGTTTGCTCGTTTGACGCCGTAATGAAGAATGACCCAGTTTTTGCGCGGCCAACCGGTCGCTGTAGCGTAAAGCAGAGTAAACAAGCGGTTGATAAATGATTCAAAAATCGCGAGCGACGCCCGTGTCGCGTGACAAACATTCGTGTCGTGTGACTCGACGCGTTCGCTGTCGCCGTCGCCTGCAGACGCGACATAGCCGCCACCATCGCTCCCCCGCGCACTCCGCGTAATCACTGAACAAAGCACTCGTTTGTCATCAACGCTTTTCATTGACTTCTACCTCCAAAAATTATTTAAAAAAAAATACTAAACAACTCTACGACGTAAACACATCTAGTTTTTGTTTAATGACCACTTAAGAAAAACCCAGTAGGTACGTACAGTCGACCGCACATCAGTTGTAACAGTTTGACCTTGACCACAGATTACTTAATAGTTACTACGCCTTGATAGCGTCTTTATTTTGTAAGCAGTAAGCTGTTTTCGTAATTCAAGTGTTATAGCACTGACGTGCGGTCGACTGTACATATATATAATTGGCGCGTATAACAAAAACACTTCTTTACACGGTGAATATTACGTGGAATTTATAGCTTAGAAATACATATTGTATATTGTTTTTTACTATACTCGCTTTAATTAAGTAGTTGAATGATCACTTTATTACCGCAAAGCCGACGCAAGCAAGTCAGAATGGAAAATTTAGAATAAAAAAGAATAAAAAACCTTTTATTCAGGTCGAGTAATATGATCGATGACGTTACCCGTGCTTTCTTCATGCAATACGTGTGTAAACAATTAATGTCCGAAGAACAATGAGCAAAGTCGTTAAAACATAATTCCCATTGTAACGCTGCAGTCAAACCGTTACTAACTTAGCCAGCCGCCTTGTCACGTAAACCGATGGTTTATTGGCTTGAACACTTTGTCACGCGACAAGCCTTATTTGTACCTGCACAGTGACGTATAATAATGACATCCACCGCTTTTTGTTTGACCGCGCCTTGAAATCAACTAACACAACAGTGTCGAAACATACTCGTGTACACAGAAGTCTGTTCGGTGTAAGAAAACACATTTCTCTGATGCATGCGTCTCATAACTTAGGAACGGCGACGTACTGAACCGCCGAGTTAGCCATTGCTTGACTTCCCAGTGAGTTATTGAGTTGCAAGCGTGTATCGGTTGAATTTCTTATTCTAAGAATATTCTACAGATTATTGAGGTCTACTAGATTTACATTGAATACGCCGTATAAAATCTTAAATCAAATTGGCGTGTAGAATGCTTCGGATTTTATATGGATCGTAATCAAAGAGAATAAAAATGGCGGCTGAGATTTAACAAGATTGGAATTTTAGATAGTCTTAAAACCGAAAATAAATTCCTATGCAGACTGGGAAAATGAAACATAAGTTTCTACAGAAAATAAAGCTCTTCTCATCTCAGGTAGAATATTCCACGTAAGGGGTAATTTGCTTGGGCCATTATTGACCCGTGATTATATTGACATTGTGGGCATCAAGAGGTGCGATTGGACGTGCATTGGTTTAATTCCGTTAACGACTTATATCGTCACAACATGTTCTGTGTCCATTACATTCCGATGGTGATTTGATGTGCGGCCATGATAAATGATGGGCAACTGTGGATGGTACGCCGGACGCACGCTGCAAATTGACTTGTCACTGCATTATTTTGGTCTTAATACCCTGCTGGTCACTGCAGTCTGCTCAGCTTATGAAAATGCAATCAGGCTCTGATGAAGATTATGGAATACTAACAGTAACTGGTCTTAACGCTCTCAAGGAGTCAAATCCAGAATTTTATATAGTTGCGGATGAATGGAAAATGATACATGTCGGAATGTTTGAAGTCTTGTGAGAAGAGTGTGTGAATTTACTTTATTTATTGGCGTGTTTAAAGAATAATAATTGGCTCCAGCCGTTCAATTTAAAATAATGATAAATAAATATGTAAATGAGATGTGGCTTCACGATGTAATAATTTTAACCTTAGAATGAGTAAAACCCTGCTTACAAATTTTCGACATCGCGTCGCCCGTCGCCAAGCGATTTTCGGGAACGTGTTAAATACGTGTTCTGTTTGTCTAAAAGGAGCATAAATAAATCCGAGACTATAATCGTGTTTAATTCCAACTTTAACGGCCAAAATTAATATCCAATCTATCCACGATTTACCCTACTAGAGATAGAAATTTGACATATTTTGTATGGAGCTTATGTCAAATTTCTATCCCTAGTAGTGCAAATCGTAGATAGATTGGATATTAATTTTGGCTATTTAAATCAACTCTGATTATTCATGCATGGATAAAGAAATCATGCAACCATGCAACTATCTTCGATGGCTAGAAAACAAGATCTGCATACACATTTCTTGTTGTCATAATATACCTTGTTTTCCGAGACATACAAAATACGTGGGACACTCAGAAAGTTTTGCGAAACTAAAAAAAATTGTTCTATACGTACATATATTTTTATCAAATCTTTTCAAAGTACTTTCCACCAGCCTCTATACAAAGATTCATGCGCCTAAACCAGTTTTCAAAACACTTTTTCCAGTCCGCCGCAGACACCTCGTTTACAGCCTGCTCGAACGCAGCCAGCGCATCTTCCGGCGACGAAAATTGTATCCCTTTGAGCTGATTTTTTATTTTTGGGAATAAAAAGAAGTCACACGGTGCTAGATCAGGGCTGTAAGGAGGGTGACCCAGGAGTTTGACTGGCGTGCTGTCCAGGAAGTCCCTCGTTTTGAGTGCGGTGTGCGCAGGTGCATTGTCGTGGTGGAGCAGTAGCCCGCGGAGCCCTGTGTTTGGTCGCTTGTTGCTTATAACAGAGAAAACTTCTGGCAAACATTTGGTAGTATACCATTCGGCATTAATGCTTCTTTGATCCCGTAAGGGAATTGATACCAAGTGGCCAGTCAAATTAAAAAAGCTAGCGATCAAAATCTTACCCCCGCTTCTAGATCGCTTCACTTTGGTAGGCGTTGGCTCATTTTGAAACACCCAAACAGTCGACTGGCGCTTGGTTTCTGGGTCGTATTGATAAATCCAGGACTCATCACCTGTAACGATGTCGTAAACACGCCGAGACGAGCCTGCTTCAAATTTGTTAAGCATATCACGGCACCATTCCACCCGGGCCTGCTTCTGAGCATCGGTGAGGTTGTGCGGCACCCAGCGTGATACTATCCTCCTCACGCGAAGATGGCTGTGTAGAATCTCGTGAACGCTTCCCGATCCAATCTTCAATATGTGTTGAATCTCCTGATATGTAATTCGCCTATTGTCTTGGATTAAATTTTTCACTGCTAGCACGTTTTCTTCGGTAACAGCCGTCAAAGGGCGACCGCTTCTTTCGTCATCCCCCAAAGTTGGTCGACCGCGCTTGAATTCGTTATACCAACGATACACGGTTGCCTTGGAAGGGCCTTCATCCATGAATGCCATTTGAAGTCTATCGTACGATTCATCCGGTTTCAGGCGACACTTGAAATCGTATAAAATCATAGCTCTAAAATGTTCCCGGCGCAGATCCATATTTCAGTGAGACACAATACTTTGAATTAACTCGCAAAAAATGTGGAGGGAAATTTTGAAATTGGAACTTACTTATTTTTACTTATAAATAATCATATTTTCGAAAAACATTATAACTGGCCAGTCTCCCATATATAAAAACTTTTTTTCGCAATACTTTCTGAGGGGCCTGGTAGAAAGATATCTATTCAAAGACAAATCCTTACTAAGAACTCTAAGAAAGATATAACGTTCCAAAAAGGTAATTCAATAACCTTAAGTTCTCATAATTATTGCAGTAGACTTCACGAACGTTTTGAACCGGTAATTTATTAAAGTTGAAAGGCTTTCGGTATCTCGGCGAAAATATCGCTAAAAGACTCTTCTAAATATTGGGTTATGATCGCATTATCGTGAAAGAGGTTTGTAAACGAGCTAGGGAATCTGACGGACTGATAAATAAGAGGTATGGTCAGCTACTGGTTATAAAAAAGTCGTTACATATATAGATCGTTTTGCTCAACTTGCACGTTTATGTGATGTACAGTCCACCATCCACCATACGTTAGTGGTAACACTTGAAATGGTACTTGAATTACGAAAACCTTACGAAATAAAGACGCTTTCAAGGTCAAACTTTACCACTGAAATGCGGTCGACTGTACATGTAATGTGATTGTAATTGAGTAAACTCTCGGAATATCTCGTTAAAGAACAATATCTCAATCAGAGCTAGCTGTGGGTAGTGTGGGTATATCGAATCTTTTTTCGTATGTCAGAGAACGTAATGAGAAATTGAAATAAGGGTGAACAATATTCCCGGTGGCATCGATAAAGGTGTAATATACGTGACAAGGTGTGTGGCTTCCGGTTTTTTATTATAAAGGGACGGTTCCTTTAGGGATACACCAGTCCCTGCGCCGAATACCCTAAGGGTTGCAAAGCGATCGAGCTTTGGAATAATACAGAACAAACCGTTACCTATATTAAACTACTACCTACAAATACCATCTTGCCGCTCTTGATTCTCGATTCAACGCAGAGCTGAGAGGCTAGTTGGTGATGAACTAGTAGTAAAATCTAAGCTTTTGTAGCTTAGCCCATAGATGCACAGTTGCTTATTTGTCGATGTTCTACAGGTTGTACTTTGGAGAGTGTGCGCGAGAACTCCATGAGCTTATTCCGCCATCTCCTTTCATTCATCGGACTTCACGACTCACTGCAGTGCAGGATATCATCCACATTTGGTAGAAATCCCTACTATCAGGACCAAGCGCATTGAGAACTCTTTAATAATGCGCACACCCAAGTTTTGGAATTCACTGCCGGCATCTGTATTTCCGGGCACCGCCTAAAGCTGGAGTGAATCGGCACCTAATAGGTTTGCTCGCTCCATCGTCGACCACATCTTGACAAAAGCTGTCTAGATTGCGGTCAAGAGCAGATCTGTACCTCATAAAAAAAAACTGCAATCCTTGAAAATCACTTGAAAATAGACCCCTTCATTTGTTTAAAAAATCAAAGCCTTTAAAATAGTAAATGGCCGTACTGAATATTATACTTTAGTTAAAAATGTAGGATAACACTTTAACGATTCAGGATCCAATTTCAGTATGTCGACACGCCAACTCTTCCGTCAAAACGAATTTAATTTTAAGTACAGATCTCCGTAAAATTTTCAACTGGTGGCATGTTGAATTTGACAAGTTACCTCTTAACAGGGGCCCAGGGGGGGCATTCAAACGAATTGGGTGGAGTTTAATGTTCTTGATTGTTCCATCTACCCTTTAATATTTTAATGAATTCCAGAATAAAAACGTAAAAAGGGGTTTTCTTTTAGTTGTCATCGGCACTTATCTTACTAAACAGTCTTTTGTATTTCCATTGTCTGGTGCTTTCGAGATTTGGTAGCGCGGATAAATGTATGTACTTTATACAGGAGAAAGGTACCGTTATACGGCCAAGAGAAATTGCTTAATGACACATACGAGCATGCAATTTTTCCTGAAGGTATAAATAATGATTGAGCGGCGGCACCCACTTGCGGTATCGCTTGCGCAGAACAATTGACGCGTAAAACCGTGTTTTGCTTTCAATTAATAATCTTATTAATAACGATTAAAGTTCATTTTTATTGAGATGGTTATTACAAGATATACGACATCATTTGTTTACCCTAAACACTAATTATGAACAACTTTTACTCTGGGATCAACTCTGAATCCGCGAAAAAAAGAATTGCTGTTCTATACATTTTGTCGATAAAGATAAAGATAAATATTTTTATTTGCAAGAAACATGGTTTTTACAAAGATGTTAGTGGTTTTTGGCAGGTACATCAACACATAAATTAAATAAACACAAAAAAAAATTAGTATAATAATGGTAATGGTTTTTAAATGAACACAAATTTATGAAAAAGCTGATTTATTTGTCGCTATTTCAGGATTGGTCTCTTATAAGTAAAAGGTTGAGTACAAAGTCAAGAACCTTTTCAGGTTTAAGGTAAACCTAAAATAATGTTCTTAGTACCTAATGTTTAATTCTCATATTTTAGATAAAATAAACACTAACTTCTTAATTAAAACGCAATACTCCCCTGAATAAAGTTGTAGGTGGAAACAAAAAATCTTTAATAATGCTTTAATGCTTTTGAAAGCTTTTTAAAGTAGTGCAATGCAACGCAATAATAAGTCTGGCAATAAAATGTGAGGTAGTTATGAAGCGTTTCAGTAGCTGCTTGTTTTATTTACTCGTATAACGTGTTGGGGAACGGGCCGCGAGGAATTAAGGGTTCGGTGGCACACTTAGTGGGTGGTATAGCCAGTATAGCACGGACGAGGTCCAATAGCGAGATCTTTAAATGTAAGGCGCGTTATTATACGTTTGACTTTAATACCTTTGGCTTTATTACCTAAAGATGTATGTATGTCATCAGCAAACGTTCCAAAGTGGTTGGTATACTTAATATTAACGTACCTATTAATTGTGTTATCTCAAAAGATTGTACGAGTTGATATCATTGGATTTCATAAGGCCCATAAACACTAAGGCCGTTTGTTTTTTCATATAATCTTCATATTTGATACACCAACTTCGGTAACTTAAGTCCCCTTGTTCCATAAAATATGTTGTCTATGTCATCAAAAGTCGGTTTCTGCCCTACGGCATTTTGTTTCTTTCTCATCTAAATGTTATTCCGTTGTTTTCTTGTCTATAGCTTTCCTTTCTCTTTATAAACAAACTAAAGCTATTAAGGGCGAAAAAGAATGGTTTTTGAAATATATTACTACATTCCTTAAAGAAAAATTACGTGCATTCATCATTTGTCTGCGACGTGGGGACCAGCAGAAGGTGAAAGCGTGAGAAACACTTAAGATACGTCACTAATTCTAACTAAATGTGAAGGTCCAAGATGACTCAGAAGCTTTTCACCAGAAAAACAAAAGACTCACTTAAGATACAGAATAGAATAGCTCTCTACAGAAGCTTCACTCTAGATTCAGCGCGAAAAAAGCTTGAGCACACATAGATGTGGAAGAAAACGGAAATATCACTAAAGAGCGTGTAATCTGCGCTGCAGTAATAAAAAAAGTTGTTCCGTGTATTGTTAAGTTTTCTGGGACATTGGAATATTTTAACCTAGCTCAGTTTACCCCACCTGGTCAAAGAATGTTATAGATAAAATCAAATCTGAGTAAGAGAGACTCTAATCTAATAGAAATCTGCAGTAAGTAATATATTTAAAATGAATTACAACAGCTGGTAAAAGACCCCAATAGTGCTCCTAACGACTTTGCTGGGTAAATCTTGAGTGCCATCATCATCTCAGCCTATCGCAGTACACTGCTGGACATAGGTCTCTCCCAAGTTGCGCCACAACACTCGGTCCTCTGCCTTCCGCATCCAATCCCCCCAGCCACCTTCTTCAGGTCATCAGTCCACCTGGCGGGGTGGCGCCCTACGCTGCGGTTGCTGTTTCGCGGTCTCCATATGTCTGTCGAAGAACCGATGGCCGCTAGGGCAAACGAGTCCTTGGGTGCAATGCTGATTCATAAATCTGGTTACAAATTCGTCTAAAATCCTACGTTTGTTGTAGTGTGGGCTTTCTGTACGTATTACTTCATCTTATGAATAGTACAAGACGTGTTCGACCTAGTTGCGGAGTCAAGGTTCAATTTACCAATCATGGCCATGAGGATGGCGGCGTGGCCCGCAGTGAGCCACCATTGTTCTCACCATTACTAATGTACACAGTGTTCACTAATCGATGGTTTACGGAAACTATTATAGTGCTCTTCATTTTCTTATGGTCGACATGGAAGAACATAAGATATTAATTTGACTAATGGTTTCTACAACGTTTTATTGAAATAACTGAAAACCTCTTAAGGGGTCATTGTACTTCTTCTATCGTGTCGACATGAGCTACATAATGATAATAGCTTCGTGGGAAAAAGATTAGCCAGTCAGCAGGTTGGTAGCGGGGCCAACTGACCAGGGTGCGCCGAACGATCAGTTAAATATCGTCACTCGTGGAGGCTCTTTTAATGCACACATAAACCTTAAAAATTTAGAGATCAACTGATTTTTTTAGCGATTTCAGGGTTGGTCTCATTGTAAGAGTAAGAGGTTAAGAGTAAGTAAGAGGTCAATAACACGTTGAGTAGTATCCAAAACCGTGGCTTATCAAAGGTAGTATGTTAGGATTTGCGTTTAAAAAATCGGAGACAGATGACACTTTAATACTTCTTGTTGTTGTTTGGATATCTTTGATTAAGCTAAGAGTGTGCGAGTCATATCGTCACACCTGTTAAAGGCAAATATGTGTAGGCAGTGGTGTTATACACCCACACTCCACAAAGGTTCCAGTTCCATAGAGGGCGAGCCTATTGCTGATATTAAAGTTCAGGAATGGAAGTAAATTGAAGTCCCAATTTGATCGCGAGGCATTACATTTTGTTGTTGTTGAGAAGAGGCCCGTGCCCACCAGTGGGACAGAAACGGGCTGCTTTTGTTATGCTAGAGACATTTGATGGCCAAAGTCGTAAATTATTTAATCAGTGTGGGAAATTCCAAATGCGAGGAAATAAGGGACGATAGCCGGTGACAAACTGCCACTACGGAGAAAAGCCTTTTTAAAACCCTAAACGTTATTACTCTACGCTTCAAGTGCCATTGACGTGGTTTTTTTACCTAGTATTTCTCTTTTTCCTAATAAAATAAATGTTTCCCCCAGTTTTACCACTGCCTCCCCAAAACCACAGGTCTTATATGCACACTTTTCATATTACGCCTCAGTTTTATCTGGCCTTGTATATTACTCAACTTTTTCGCAGTCATTTTTGCATGGTGCACTTTGTGCTACAGAAAATTTTCACTAATTCTCGTTACTTTAAACTCCGCTTTATGAGAAATGTTTGTACTAATAATGCGGTACAGAGCCCCTAGCACGAGTTTTTAGGTAGTTAACTTCATCATATAGGTAACGACAAATTTTGCATGGGATTACTTAGTTCCAACGACCATACAACCCAATAGACGCCTAATATTGAATGTAATGCGTACAATAAATTCTGCCACTAGCTGAGGCGGGGTTCTGCAATCCGATTGGCCCTACCAAGGCGGCTATTGGGTAATCCCTAACGCGGCAGTTTTGAGGGCTCATGTAAGTGGTCGAAACTGATTTGACAATTTCAAGTGACGAATAGTGGCGACCTACATTAGTGAAATTTCATAGATGTGTTGCAGACATCGGTCGCCTGTTATGAGGCGTCTATGGGCTGTGTGGTGGTTGCTTAGTTCTAAATACGCACACGGTGGCGCTGGTAAAATTCCCATACAAAGTTTGTCGATAACTTTAACTAAACGATAGCTCAAAACTCATGCTCTGAAATATTAAAATAAGTATGTACTTAGAAATGTTATGCAAATCAGTCCTAGAATTATTAGTCTCTAGTGGAAGATATTCCTCTGGTTAACAGACTCATTGTTGTAATTACTTTAACTATAAGTAGAATTTATAGCAACTTACAATGGGATACTGTATGCATAACAAGTGCTTAGATGTAGTACTGGTACGCTTTTTAGAAAGAAATGAGCGAAGAAAATTTAACTTACATTTCCCCGACCGTGATAAATGTAACTTCCGCGCGTTTCGTTATCAACGTGTTATTTTCATTAGAGAATGCAAATTACGTAACATTTCACAACTCCACAAGTCCACACTATGAGGCCATCTTTGGCCTTTGATCCGTCTCGTCTATCAGTCATCATTTACACATCCAAAATGTTTGCGGATGTTTTATTATAAAACGTGGCGTGTTCACCCTTGACATTCATTCAGGCTCCCCGGCCTTATTACACGGCCCTCGCAAATATAATTTACATTTGTAATCGAGATTACAATGTACCTACGTATTGTTTAAATGGGATACGGATTTTGGGGTAATATCGGGGAATTACGAAATAACCACGGTAAACCGTCGCGTATAGAGTTCAGGATTATTTTAATAAGTGAGTAGCTGAACTGGCGCGCGAATGAAAGATTTATGAGGGCAATTCTTCGGAGGTGGTAAAGCCGACGTGAATGCTGAATTACTCTTATTATTTCTGTTAGTTCACTCTTTTTATTTCGCTCACCTCTTTGTGCGGCCGCGTTGAAATATGCATTCATGAAATATGATAAATGTACAGGAAGCTATGTGAGCCAATGGAGTATTCTTCACTGGCTACTGTCGTTAGTCATTCCCGCTTTCTAGCCACATCATTATGCAGTTATTGCCTTCAGTTGTTGGAGGATTAAGCCTCATTAGTTCTTCATTCTTTTTTCACCCACTGACGGCTTAACCCTTGAATACGCGCCGCAGAAATTCTTCTAATCGTCGTTAAAATTACACAATCCAATGTTTATTCGACGATTATATCGCGTGTAACAAACAACATGACCTATTTTGTTTGTGTGCGCACTGTCTACTTACAAAGTATATTGGCATGAGGCATGGCTCTCAGGACACCGATATGAGGTATTGCCCCCGGGGGACAGCTGGGAATTGATTCCGACGCCAGCCGAGAAAAATGAACGACATACAAAAATGTATATTGTGTATATCGGGTTAGGAGTTGTAGGTCGCCGCCTGGACAATTTATGGCCGTTTGACACTGGACGCGTGTTATGCGTCCCGCTATTCCTCTCTCCACCAGTTACCCACTTATAATCTATTTTCTTTGTGCGGATTCGGGGGAAGCCGCGCGGGGCGGGTTGGGGTGTGCGCGGCTTCTGTTTGCGAATTTTCTGTAATCTTCAACGTGTCTCTTATTCGTAAAATATTCGCTCACCCTCTGATACAAATATCAAAGCTCGACATTTGACTTCCTTATATGTACTTAGTTTGTTCAACGTTTGATTCGGTAAACATTGCGTTTTATCTACGTATAAAGTTTGGTAATTTAATAATTACTTACAAAATTGTTTCTATAAAATGATTTATATTTATAAAAGTGATTTCGTGACAGGACAGGACTGCAATCTTTAAATCTATTCGCTATTGCTACATATGACTCGAGCGTTGTGTTATAAACACGGCCAGCGATGGCGCCTGGGGCTTTGTTTATCCGCCAAAGGGGAGAATGCAACTGATACCTGTAGTGGAGTTTTACTTCAAGCAGTAATACTTATCTGATAAACAGACGCTTGTTAGTGAGTTGCGTCTGAAATCCGCCAGTGTCTGATGTGCATACAAATAGCCCGAGTGTTGTCGGCAGACGTCGAACGTGCCCCGCCAGACCTCGAATAGACGTTGATTATATGTAAATTTCAAGAATTACTTGTATTTTGTGCCTTGATGCCATTTTTGATGTAACATACTCTTGCACGATGTCGCAACTCGGCTGTCTTGTTGAACCTCAGCATCAAACATCTATTTATCTCATTAAATATCATAGTGTCAATTGTTACCACATTCATGTTTTGTAACCGACGATTGGTAAATAAATATAAACAATCATCTATTCCATTTGTAAGTTTTATCTGATTAAAAAAATCACAGCAGGTTATTAAAATATGAAGTTCCAAATAATATTAGTATAACATTTCTCGTGACCTCTGGCAACAAAACCACAACATTTTGATTAGACGAAAATTAAACAGGACTTGTCAGACCTTCTGCGAAACCCATTACCGCAGATATTTACCGCAAGTTGCTACATGATATTTAAAAGACCGTAATACTGTAAAAAAATATGAAGAACGACTTACTGGTAACAAAAGATAATAGTGAACAGCAACGCACGATGATATAGATCTACAAAGGCTGGAACCTTTTAGTACTTTCCTCCGAACGGCCTTTTCCACGCTACAAGGAAACCCAGAAAGTTTATTTAGATTATTTGTTAGCTTACATAAACGGAATCCCAACCTAAAAAACTTTACTACCTCATCCACGTAAAGGTTAACCTAGAGAGCTTCGTATTTCGTATCCCCCATTGTTGTAAAATGGTAAATTATTCTCGGACAGGATTATTGCACGGGGGAGGTCTAAATCGTGGCCATATCGCAACCGAGCAATACGTAATAACCGTCGTACTAATATTCATTTAGGACACAACCCAAAACGTTCAGCCTATGAAATTATGAGAAGAGTTATCTCCGTTTTATGACACGAGCTGTAAGAAAAGATTTTTCTGCGTAATGCTGAAGGGAATGAAATATGTTAGGGCTAGGATCAACGTGAAAGAAAGTTAGTTATTTATTGACGAGGAAACTGAGGGTCTAAGGTATTGCGAATTACCTCAAGATTACAGAAGTTCCACGAAAATGTTCTTTTCTAACTCATTTAATCCGTTTGCGGGCCGCAATAGATATACATCACCCCTTATGATTGGTTTTACTCGCTGTTTTATGTGGTTGTGGCAAGTTTTTTTGTCTCTCTTCATCAGTTTTTCCCCTTTTCTATAATTTTGTGATAACTTATATATCCGAATACTTATGAATTTGGGGCAGTGCAACCCACTAGGCTATGTCGCGCCGTCGATTTGTCTGTAACCAACTAAAGTCATTATATTCTACTAGCTGACGCCCGTGGTTTCGCTCCCATGTTTTCTTAATACACACTTTACCGGGCTTTTTCACCCCTTTAGAGATGATATATCATATAATCCCTCCTTAGACCCTCCAAATTTCAAATCTTCTAATTGTTTATTATTTTAACGCATTAAAGAATGCCGAGCGAATCCTTCTCGTGAGCGTATTTTTCTATCCACAAATTATTTAACAGGTTTAAAGGTCTTTTCGATGACAATAAAATTTAAATAAATAAAAGTTAATCAGTCACTGTACTGTTCTATAGGTATAGAGCTATAGATTTATTTAGTAAGATTTACTTCGCAGGACTTATTTCGTATTGTAAAGTAAGATCCAAGTTGTTTATCGCGCAAAAATTTTATAACGCATATCCCTGTTTGTAGCCGAAGTAGCCCATTGATTGTGTCTGTGTGTTGTTGAGTGTGTTCACTCTGTTTATGCAGTCGGTCGTATGCATACAAAATACTCGTCGTTCACCTCCGCCATAACCTACGTACTGTGATAGAAAAGTTATAAAAATACCTCTACAACTAGAATTCTTTTGTTTAGCAAATGGTCCAACCTCTTAAATGACTCGCTCCTTGTACCTCCGAGTCGTAAAGGGAAAATGCAATACGTTTGTTGATCACCTTGCTCAGGATTTAGTGCGGTTTAACAGTAGCGAAATATTACCCGTCCTTTTAAGCTATACAGCTGAGTATAAACATAAGATTTAGTAGCTTTTGTTATCATTTGCCGTAGGAACCTAAAAGGGTCTCCTTAGGTTGTGTAAGCGTTTCAAATTTACAATGATTCAAACAGCTATTCTTTATAGAAATTTTGTAAATGTCACGCAAAATCTATAGGAAGTAACAATCACGAATATTAAAGTGTTATCCAATTTAGAAAGTTGTGACAGAAATCAGTTTTTCCCTGACAAAGGTCAAAAGCGCGATACCGAGGCGGAAGCTAGTGATGTGCCGTGTATCTAAGCTCTTTTATAAGTTGTGTGGGTATAATACGTGCAAGTGTCGCCGCTGTAAATAAATTGTGTTAACTTCCTTATAGCGGAGGGAAAGGCCTCGAGACGCGTCGTCGCAGATCGCATTGACCCGCTTACGTTACGTTTCGCGGTGCGGTGCGACCTCGGGCCGAACAAAGACGACGCGTGCCCGGCATTCTGCTCATCATTCCATTTTAGAAGGACCTTTATGGTGTATACCTTTATACAATGTTTACGGTGATCCAAACTTACTGTTATGACAACACTACCGCTTGCCAGCTCGCCTGATCAATACCTGTTGATAAATTCGCTTTCTGCAATCATTAACGCATACAAAGTCAATGAAATGTTTGTTGACATAATATTGAGATTGGCATAAAATTGAAAGCAATTGAAGTCAATCCGAAGTAAATTTCAACACTTTTCATTTGGGTTTCTTTGCGTTGGCAATCGTTGATTGTAACTTAGATTTTAAATGGGATTAACGTTGTTGACTCACGTGACTGGTCGAACTAAAGATTACGGCAATCCCATACATTTTTTTACATACATATACAAACATGCATCATACATTCATACATCCTTGACTATAGTAGAAAGCGACATTGTCAAGGTTTACTGCTTTCGTGTTCCGATGACATATTGAACAGTTTCATACGATTCCACTATAAATATGCAAATAGCGGCTATGAATTACGCTGTTGTTATATTAACGTTTTTTTAATATTCAATTACGTGCAAAGAGCGGAACGACGTGGCATGAATATTATTTGATATGCCAGTTAGTGGGATAATGCCTGAGGGAAAGCCAAACATAGCAGTAATGAATACTATTAAGTTGGCACTTATTTTTAACCGACGAAAAAAAGGAGGAGGTTCTCAATTCGACGCGTATATATTTTTTTTTTTTTTTTTTTTTTTTTTTTTTTTTTTTTTTTTTTTTTTTTTTTTTTTTTTTTATATATGACCACGCATATCTTTTTACAGAGTGGTCCGATTTTGATGATTCTTTTTTTAATGGATAGGGTATATCTCGAAGTTGGTCCCATTTAAATATCAAAATCAAAATCCACCCCTAAGGGTAGTAAAACAGGGGATGAGTGTTTGTTCACCCACTGAATTCTTACCTGTTAACCGATTCTGTTGAAACTTGACATACATAAATATAGTTCTAGACACTACGACATAATAGAGACCTGGATTTAGAGTTTAACCACAAAAAAATGAAAAATAAAACTTTTTAACAAAAAATTTAACCGACGAAAAGTGAAACTGAAAAGCGAAAAATAACTAATTATGAGTCGGCGCCAAAACAAACACGGCAAACAAACCAACAAAGTGCGTGCATGTTGCAAGTGGTCGAGCGGCGAACGCATTTTTGGAAAGTTATTGTTTAACATTGAAAATTTCACGTTGTATTTGATGTTATGTTGTTTTTATTATTTATTTTAAGTAATTCAATGATATTCGTTGATTGTTTCTTTGGCGCCGACTCATAATTAGTTATTTACATTAGTTTAGTTAGGAAAAGACTAAAAGCAAAATTTTATTTTTCGCTTTTCAGTTTCTGTTTTCGTCGGTTCAATTTTTTGTTAAAAAGTTTTATATTTGAACATGTTATGTTACTGTCTAAGATCTACTGCTACTGTTACTGTCTGTTGACTTTCTACCTCTTAATCCGCGTGGGTGCTATTCACCGTACCGATCTAGACCTCAAGCACTAAATGCTATCAATTGTGAAAGTCATACATATTAATCCTATCCGCCGTTTTGTGAGAACCTCTTAAAACAAACTAGAATTTCCTGTTTGATACTAATTTAATCGTTTGCGCAAATGTAATTCATGTAATTATCAACAAAGCAGTGCGAGTCGCCTGTATGCGCGTGCGCACGTGTCAACGGCCGCAGGTGCTCGCGTCATTGGCCAGCACTGGCCATTGTTCTTACTCTTACTGTGTCCCCCTCGCACCGCACCCAGTCTGCTCATATAAAACTACCCTATAAGCAATCAGGGCTGGCAGCTGATCAATTCTTTTAATCTTATTGCTTTACTTTAACTTGGTCGCAAACAAATAAAATATTTTATTCACACTTAAGCCACCTGGTGTCTTTTATTGTTAAGTTCATACTTACTTTTATTTGTTAGCTTCATAGCTACAAACATAAACATTAATGATGGGCCATGTATGAAATATAAATTATTTATTTATTCACACAGGTGTGTAACGAACACTGAATCCAAAGATAGTAGAAGAGCTTATTAGCATTGAATACACAGAAGGCGTGGTTATCTAATCTACTGCAAAAATAACTCATTTAAGAATAACCAGAAATAGTATGTGAACTGATCGAAAATAGACGAATGCATTGATTAATTAAAATTGTATTTGATAAAGAAAATGTATGAGGGTTTTGCCCGACAATGATAAGTTGTGAAAATTTCCCTGAGTAAGCAATACAAATTGCACAAAAATGACATGCTTTGTGTGGTCTTATAGAACAAATATGATATTACGTTGATGAGAGGTTTAGTAAAGACATTGACTGCCAAAGGACTTGAATACATGTGGCGTAACCGCGTAAATAATGATCGGTCAAGAAGTGATCAAAATGCACATTGTAGTTGCAAGTGGGTAGCTGTCAGCGAACGATTTGTGTGCAGTAAATTTCTCTACGTCTACTTTTGTTGACACGAAATCATTAGTAGCTGTTGTTGGGGCTTTTGTTGGGGTGCATTAAAAGAGCCTCCACGAGTGACGATATTTAATAGATCGTCCGGCGCACCTTGGGCAGTCAGCGCCACTACCAACCTGCTGAGTTGCTAATCTTTTTCCTACGGCATGAGCTATTATCATTAAGTAGCTCATGTCGACCCGATAGAAGAAGAAGATTAGCAGCTCATAAATTTTATCACACTTCTATTATACTTAAATGTGCAGGCATCAATTGCTTGCATCATACCTGAATTTGGGATGAAAGTTTGTGTAGAGAAAAAATGACGCCAGAATTAGCAGATGGATAAAATGGATACAAGGGTGGTTTCTCATCTCGGTTATCTATGAAATATTTCCACAATGGGCAGAATTCCACAGTACATGCAAGAAACAAGATTCTATTTCTAGATCATGCAATTTCAAAAGAAATACATCGATTACTCCAACTTTTCCCAAAATCTTGTAAGGCGATGTATCCGATTTAGATCAACAATGGCCACAATAAGGTAACGGTGTGTATTTGTGAGGTGAATTCGACACGCGTCTCGATCCGCGGTGGTCGCTCCCGGCTTGTATTGTGTGCCCGTCTTCTTATGTCGACAGCCTGCTCCTCTATATTCAGTAACCATTCTTGCTGGATATTGGGGATTTGAATATAGGTCGAGAGCTGTGCTGATAACTAAATTTGTTGCTCTGAATCTTTACCGCAGAATGGTCCGATGCGAAATTAGATAGTTTCGGTTTTGTTTAAAAGCGAGTTTCGAATACTTAAGTTTGCGAGTGCTAAAGTTGCAATACAAGCACGTGTAGCTTAAGTTTTCCCATGTCATCATCATCATCATTTCAGCCGAAAGACGTCCACTGCTGGACATAGGCCTCCCCCAAACATCGCCACAACGACCGGTCCTGTGCCTTCGCATCCAGCGGATTCCAGCGACCTTCACCAGGTCGTCGGTCCTCCTTGTGGGGGGCCTACCCACGCTGCGCCTTCCAGTACGCGGTCGTCACTCCAGAACTTTACTGCCCCATCGGCCATCCGTTCTGCGAGCAATGTGCCCCGCCCACTGCCACTTAAGTTTGGCAATTCTTCGGGCTATGTCGGTTACTTTCGTTCTCCTGCGAATCTCCTCATTTCTGATTCGATCACGCAGGGACGCTCCGAGCATAGCCCTCTCCATTGCCCTTTGAGTGACTTTGACCCTTCTTATCAGGCCCATTGTGAGCGACCACGTTTCAGTACCGTAAGTAATTACTGGCAACACACACTGGTCAAAGACTTTCGTCTTGAGACACTGCGGTATTTTAGTTTTCCCATGTAATTATTTATAATGCAATCTATGTATGTAAATATGTATGATTGTTTCTTACTCAATCACTTGAAGAAACCCGAGAAACTTAAATATTTTCCCAACGGTATAGCATCGGGCAAATCTAGTTAAATTAAATTTCTAAAATAATTCGCAGCATCAATATAAAAGATTGTTTCACACGGTAACCGTTCCCATAAAAATAAATATCCAGTTATAATATCAGCTACCGAAAAAACTGGAAGTTATTGCCGAGAAGATTATCGTGCGGTGTTTTTGCCTCTAATCCAATAAGGTAGGATTGCACCGATACGTGTGTTGAACTTGAGAGTTTTTGAAGTGAAGCTCGAGGTAAAGTGTGTTATACACAGAGACGATATTGATGTCAGGTATAGGGTATATCTTGGATATTATCAATATACAAAACAGTTTTAGCTGGCTTCAGATTTCTGTTTTTAATTTAATGTTCCTGTAGATTTTATTATCCTAAAATATCTGTATAACGTAGCATAAAAATAACATTATTACATACATCCATTCGCCCTGTGTTCAAGATTTTTATGATAACAGAGATCGTGATACCTGCTCTAAATTGTAAGATAAAATATATTTTCCAGTTTCTTCTCTGTGTGTCTGTGTATGGACCTTTACACGTCATTTCATCGCTAAATGAGATTCAGTTATGACTGTTACGATCAGATCTTGTTAGTGATGTGCATTAGTGGTTGTAAACTGGTAGCGGGTAATGGAAAATAGTAAATTGACCAATCACATGTAAGCATTACGTGCGTGCGAGTAATTGAACAGATTCTGCACTCACGCGCATTCAACTAAGAGGTAGCCTCAAAATAACCAAATCATCTTATTTATTGAATGTTCGTAATCCAATTACGATGCGAAGACGTATGAGATTTTTTCTCATGCATTCTTTAGAAATTCTTGGGAAATTGTGGTATGGTTTCGTTTGAAAGATTATTGATTAATGATTACACATAACATAACATCACGCCTGTACTTCCCGAAGGGGTAGGCAGAGGTATATAGTACACCCACATTTCGACAGTTATATGATAAGTCTCATGTAATAAGGTCGGGCACAAATCCAGACTCCGGGCTATATAAAGTTGTAATGTCATAATTAGTTTATATGTTTTACAATGGTTTTAGATTTGTGGGAACCTATCATATTTTGATCGAATGATAAACGAGTTTGCTTAATATTATTATCTGTGTTATCGCTTCACTAAAGGATTATTCATTCATAGCAGTCCATCGAATCCTAGTTAACGATATCTGTCTCAATAAAACCCGTACACACAAAAGAAATCCATTATTCCCAACACATCTTGTACACATACAAACAGTATAAAACTCATTCTATAACTTTCTGATAGAAAAAAGGTGAGGTTGCTATCTATTTAGAGGGGACTATATGGATCAGTGCGCAATCTAGGCGTCGTAACTTGGACTCCTTTGTCCTGATCGCAATCTCCATAAACCAGCTAAACACCTAGCCGAGATTCCCCTCACGACTCCCCGGGGGTGGCAGGGGGCACCCATCCCCTTCTTTTAGTTATACGGGAGTTAAAGTGCCTTATGATTTCGAGACTTTCCGCGCTGAGGTGAAGTCGGTCTTTTATTAATCCATAAAAATCTCGGGCGCCCGTAAACGATGACAACAAACAATAATTACTTAGTCTCTCCTTAGATATTGATGTTTAGACAAAACACATTTTGCTGTTTAGAGAAATTAAACAACTTTTACGTCCTCATTACTATACAACTATCTCCAACAATGGTGTCGATTCTGTTGTTCACAAACTAAACTTATTTAAAACTATTGCTCTCTTTTACTAATAGTAGATACAAGAAAGGGATAGCAACAATTTTAGAGCTGTCAAATTCGTCCTAATTAAAATTTCCATACAAGTTTAACGTGCCCACTAAAATACAAAGAAATGTAACACGTAAGCTAAATTGACAGCACTAAAATTGTTGCCATCCTTTTCATGTATCTACTATTAGTAATAGAGAGTGTTAATTTAAAATAAGTATAGTTCGTGAACAAGAGAATCGACACCAGTGTTCTTGTTTTAAGTAAATGTGTAGTAACACTACTGTATGTTTGATCTAATTTTTGCTGATAATAATTTATCAGTAACTAATAAATATTTTCTTTTGTCTCCAGGCCCACCATCCAGGCGAGAGAGCGAGTTCAAGAAGCCGGCACACGCCCCGCAGAACGGCGTGCGCCATCACCGCCCTCATGTCCCACACAACAAGGTAAACTACGCTATAACTATAAAATATATCTTTAATGCAGCCGCGACCACCCTGCAACCTGCCAATGTTTTATATGCGAGGGTATTTTATATGTGGCCGAAGGGTTTATGTCAAAATAAGTACTTACTGCTATGCCTTCTTAAATGTAATCTGTTAATTAAGTGTGATCATTTAACTAAGTATTATAAGAATATATTGATTTGATACTGAGCAGCCCACGAAAGGTAGCCAGTAAATCATCGTTATACAAAGGCTCCATTAGAGTGGGAGAACCACCCTTTGCTTGCCTTTATTTCTCTAGAACTCGTTTTCAGTCTTATTTTCTCAGTATCTGGAACAAAAAATGTAGAACACAAAATGTTCTAACGTTATGATAAATAATAAGCGACACGTGTCTCGCGTTCAAACGTGCCAGATATCCTCGTTATGGCGCTCCTTGCGAGAATCGAGAAAAATTTCGTTCCAACTGCTTATCGGTACACAATGGTGTTTACTGTCACGTTGTACGCTTTACAAAGCAATATCAACCAGGAAAATGTGTTATCATGAAACTTTTTAAATTCGCCACCAAACTCCACCGCTTCGGGCTTCACCATCTTTTGTGCTGGATCGCTTAGCTTCACTGAAATATGCTTATCGACTATACAACTTATTCCTACTTTAACTCTGTCAAACTTTACGTTTTATTACTGTAGTGCTTATATCTTCTCATGGGTGTCGTAAAAGGCGACTAAGGAATTCACCAGAGGATGGGCAGCAGCGTTCTCTGAGTATTTAACTAACCAACTGCGATCGCCAACCCGCCTGCCAAGCGTGGCGATTATGGCATATCCCCTCAACATATGCTTGGGGAAGGCCTATGGCCAGCAGTGGACGTCTTTCGGCTTCTTCTTCTTCTGTCGTGTCGACATGAGCTACGTAATGATAATAGCTCAAGTCGTGGTGTAAAGATTAGCCAGTCAGCAGGTTGGCAGCGCGGCTGACTGCCCAGGGTGCACCGTACGATCAATTAAATATCGTCACTCGTGGAGGCTCTTTAAATGCACCCCATTTCAATGTCTTTCGGCTGAAATGATGACTGTAGTGCTTTATCTAATCGTTTGTTTAGATTTACAACAAAAAGCCCTAAAAGTACAAACATGTTAGGTGTCGCATTGGTCATAGTACTGATGAAGGGGATCATACGATGCGTGACCGGCCTTTTCACGTCTCATTTGAAACTTCTCATGCCGTAACACTGCCACATCTTGGACTAGTTAATTCCTGCCTGAATTATTCATCAGGCGTACATTGTAATTAAGTTTAATGTGGTTAACTCCAAAACGGCGCCACTAACTTCGATCACTCGGGGAAACTTATTACATACGTTGATGAATGGCATAATACATTTTGATACATAGAACTTGGCGAGTTTGGAAATCAGACGAAGCATTCGGATATATTCATTGCAATACCACTTCATCATACACACAACATTACCTGTATTCCCTAAAAGAGAAGGCAGATGTGTATAGTTCACCTGCATTACGCCAGTTATGTTATAAGTCCCATTTAATAAAGCCTATTGCCATTCATCATCATTCTCCTGCCCTTATCCCAATTTATTTCTTCCATATATCTCTGTCAACCGTCATCTCCGTGTTCACTTTCTTTTTATCAATGTCATCTTCTACTCAATCTCTTTACTTAAGAGATTGAGTAAAGCCATCCACCCACATTTAGCCTATTGCCATTAACCGGGCACAAATCTAGGCTCCGGGCTGCTACTGAGAATTCCAACATAAACCTTAAAAATAAATGTATCACTGTATTAGACCTTAAAACTAAACACAATTAAGTCGAATAACGAGCCAAGATTTATCCACAAAAAGAAAAAAATCTAATTTGGAGACGTCGTTTAAGAAATCCCAAAACGTAATTCTATTAAGAGCAGAGGTGAATAGAATATTAATGCAAAATTTTTTGGTGCAGAGCGACGGTTCCGGTTCAACGGGAGCCCCGCACAGACCGCCTCCAATCAGGATACCCAACGGTATCCAGTCACAGGTCAGTTTGACAAGGAATCATTAGCTCTGAATGCCGATTCCGAGTTTGACACTTACCGCACGCTATATCGAATGCGTCGACATTCATTCGTAAATCAGTAGCGACCCTGGCGGAAACGAGGAGGAACTACTGATTAAAGAATGAAAGCCGACGCATTCGATCGCGTTTGCGTTAAATGTCAAACTCGCAGCAGGCCCCAGTACAGAAATACTCATCAATTAGAGGCGTAATCTACCAAAGCACAGATGACTCGAACAACCAATAGGTTTGCGTTATTTTCACATATATCCGCTTAGCTTGAATGCAATCTTCTCCTATTGGTTGTTTACGACACATCTCTCCGCTGTGGTGGATACTGGTCCTTAGGTCCGCCGCATATTGAACTCGGCTCAGCCCAACCAAGTGTGAAACGGCGCGTTTATGTCTTTTGTTCGCAACTTTGCAATTGCTTCTCCCGTGGTCGTGTCGTGGCACTGGGTGAGGGCAACCGATGTGTGGAGAGCATTACTTTAAACGTTTTACAAAACCTTCCTCGTCGTGTGCTGCGCGTGGGTTGGGTTTGCGGCTAGGGTTGCCAGATTAAAAAGAAGTCAATCCAGAGAAAATTCAGGACATTGCAGAAAATTCCTGGCATTTTCTTTAAAATTTCTAATTTCGCGGTCTGTCGATTGCTTGTGTGAAGCGATGCATGTGTGATGCGGTTACGGGTAGGTTCTTGAAGTGAATAAATTCCAGACATCTTGGAATTCCCCCCGCATTCTGGACAAAGTAGCAAATTTCCGGATATGTCTGGAAAATTTCTGACTTATGGCAGCCGTATGCGTTGCGTTGGGCCTTATTGTCCTTCTCGATGACTGCTACCACCGACAGTCTTCAAGATACACTGTCGCAATCGTTCGCAACTTTATTCTTTGTTGATGGCAAATAGTAGGCACTGATAGACGATAAAAAGCAAGCCGCAATTCTCCATTACTATATTTAAAAAAAAAAGGTGTTTTCCTGAATCGATTTTAAGCCAATTCTGTTATGCATCAGAAATTGTTTTGTGAACTGCTAAAGAATGAAAGCATGGACGTAACTTTATTTTAGGATTGGCTGGCAAAAAAGTTGTAAAGGAGATAGCTTGGCAGGGTTGACAGAGGACAATGTTCCCGAAGAATACTATTACATACAATACATCTTAGATGATTAACCTAATTAACATCATACTTCCACAAATATGCCTGTCACATCACAGTCTGTTTGCTTCACAAATGTCAACACTGTATTGAAAATCGACGCCATTTGTAAAATCTATGGCACTTTTCGATAGGGTCATACATTACGGCCTACGTGACCCAGTCTTTATTTCTCATCCACATTGTCCTTTTCACCGACTAATCTAATCCGATCACTACAATATAATTTCCTGATAATCGGATTAGATTTCCTCAAACACAGTCCAGAAGCCTATCCTCTATAATGTTGAAAATAACATGTTGAACTTTGTCCGCACCCACGTCCGCCGCAGGTGTTGTTCGCGCCTCTAACTCTTGATAGGTCAACAAGTGGGTGCACACCGCTATTGTGTCCAATGATACATTTTACAACTTAACTAATTTGATTCATTGCTATTTGTGTGGTTTTATTGACTGTGAGGTGTAAACAAGACCTTGGTGATAGGGGTTTTTGCTTGATTTGAATTGGTGATGAAGGTTACGTTTTCCTTTCCACTTTGGTTGTGAAGGTCTATAGTTCTCTACCATAGAAATCTAAATAATAAGGTAATATAAATGTTATCTACCGTCTTTTACTACAGGAACGCGTGTCGCCGCCCGGTTTTCCGCTACCAACACATAAATACGCAATCACGCCCACCATATTTCTAGCATTCAAAGCAAAATAAATTAAGCCTAAAAAAAAATCTACTGCTAGATATGCTGCAAAATAATAACATAACATAAGTCCAAAACAGCACTGATGATCAAGCAAACGATTCGCGCACTGCCCCCCTAGCCAAGTTGATAATCTACAATCGTCAACGCTAATAGAAAACAATCAAAATGTATGGGAATGACATATCTCAACGAAAAAGTCATTCGTTGAGATATGTCATTCCCATACATTTTGATTGTTTTGTATAGCGTTGACGATTGTAGATTGTCAACTTGGCTAGGGGGACTGGTCTTCTAAAAGACACGCGGCGACAAGTTCACGCACCTTTGTCAGTTCTATTATCTACTATTTCTATGATTTCTACTGAATATGTTATATCCATCTAGACGCAAACCTATTGAAAATAATTTCAGTTTCGAGCTGAAATCCCAAATTCTCTGTATCTGATCTGTAGTTTTATTTTTTTAATTTACAGTAAATATTTATACTCTTGAAAGTGGAATGGGTCCCTCGGTAAAAATGTTATATGAGAGTTTTTAATACAATAGCTTCTAAAATTGAACGGTCCCTTTCTCTTTGTAGTTTATACCGCCAGATACTTCTCCGAAGACAATTATCTTTGATACTATGTAGTACATAAA
This sequence comes from Asteroscopus sphinx, assembly GCA_949699075.1. NCBI lineage: Eukaryota > Metazoa > Arthropoda > Insecta > Lepidoptera > Noctuidae > Asteroscopus > Asteroscopus sphinx. Next base: position 16,075,593 of record OX453020.1, read on the forward strand.
AGTAATATTCGACCTGACGACTATAACAATCCACAGTCGATACTTTTCAGACACGATTGACACTATCCAATATACATTCTGTCTCTCTTTTTCCAATTGATTTGGCGCTATGTTGTAAAAGGACGGCGCAAGTTCGTCGAATTGAATATTTAAGGTCGGGCAGATTCCTTCAAGCAGCAAGCAACAATACAATACTTTTATTGCCGTAAAGTCGTAAATCATACAAGCATAGTCGGCCGTAAACGGGCCCTAAATTTAATCGTCCCGCTTCGCTAAGGAGGTATAATGTATTCTCGTAAAAGTAGTTTTATTCTTGCCAGTGCAAATTTGTCCAATCTTTTATGTGAGCAACGCGCCTTATCTCGTTACGTGGAGTATATCGCGTTGACTACCCCTGTTTTTCGCCCACAATGAATTATACAGCGCGAAGCATTTACGGGACATTGTGACGCAACAATATTTCGTCGTCACGTGTCCACATTTTCCCGTGTGGTTTTGCCTTGGATTTAAATGCTTTACGGAATAAGGATAATTCACAATTATAATATTCTTTGTCTGTATCTGACAGCGGTGCAGCAAAAGTGAATTGATCAATTTAAACTTTGAAAATAAACCCTGTATTGGTTATTTATACTATGACAAATCAAATATACAACGTGTTATTGAAATAACTGAAAATCTCTTAAGGGGTCATTGTACTCATCAGTATGAACAACTTTTACTATGGGACCAACCCTGAAATCGCAAAAAAACCGCTATTCCCTACATTTTGTCGATTTATATGAACACAAATGTAGGGATTTTTCGTACTGATTAGTACATGACCCCTTAAGAGGTTTTCAGTTATTTCAATAACACGTATTTATCAAAAGAATTTCAAATATAACCATTTTCTTTTTTTCTTTCACAGCATGCTATCGATAGCAGTCAACCGCCAATAGAAAGTATTTTAAAGGTGCGTATGATTCATTTACGAATGCATTGTTTCGATGTTATTTCAGCAATGTTAATACGTGTAATGTTATTGTTATTGTAGGAGATGAAGTCTCTACCAACGCCGCTGTCAGTGATAGCTGCAACGCCGAGAAAGGAACTGGAGAACAAATTTATCTTCAACCCTTTCACAAATAAGGTAAGATGGACCCCTACATTTTCATCTGTTAAGGCTCAGTTCAAATAACAAGAGTATTAAGTTATAGTAAACCTCTTAAGGTGTCATTATATTTATTTATTTATTATATTCTTTATTGTACATTACACCAAACGAAAACAAAGACAATAGTTACATTGTACTCATCAGTATGAACAACTTTTACTTTAATTTCGCGATTTCAAGGTTGGTCCCTTTATAAAAGCTGTTCATAATTATTATTACAATGAACCCTTATGAGTTTCAGTATAAACTAAGCATAGAGTAATAAGACATAAGAGTGATAGCACAGTTTTACTATACTATTATATTGTTAAACTGTGGTGATAGTTTCATTCAAAATTCCGCTCAAAGTTGAAGCACAAAAACAATCGAAGTGTGCCCCCAAGCGACACGTAAAATATTCGCCGACTCACACAAAGGCGCGCGTAAGCTGTATTGAACGTAGCCTTTTAAGGCTAACTTGAATTTGCTTCACTTCGCGGTCGACTACTGCGGTTCTAAGCCTAATTATTCTAAGAAACTAAGAATAAGTTTGTATGTATACGGGTTGTTCATAAAACGTACACACAGCAACTATCGAGAAAAGCGCGTTATCTGAACTTAGCCATAACTGCGAAAACTAAGATGGTAGCCTTGACACTAAAATAATATAACATAAGACCATAGTTTCTTACAACAATCGATTGTTTATGTTATGTATTTGAAGAAAACTTGTTACTACTACGCCAACAAAATTAATTAAAAATGTCAAACAGTTGGAAAAATTAACAACTTAGAGACGCAAAATAGGTAGTTAGAAATATAATAAAAACAATTATAAATGGAAATTTCAAGTTCATGACTACGCTAAAAACGTGTGTACGCTTGTATCGTAAGGTCGCGACGACGAATGCGCGAAAAATACGCGCGACGCGCATGCGAACAGCATGATTTATGGTGACAAAAGACAATTGATACCACGCTCTGATATCGTCGGAAATATCTCCAGAATATTCCACGTTCTCTGGTATGCTAATTCTACGAAAAATATGATTGGATGTGTACGAATGAAAATTTATTGACGTAGCAACGGTAAGTGACATTCGGAACTTACGACTCGAGATTATTATAGTCATTGGAGATGATACATTGAAAATGTGTATTTAAATATCTTTTTACTAGAGTCCGACCGAATTTCGTTTTCGGTTTTCGGCCAAAATATATTTTTCGGCATATCTCAAAAATTATCCATACGGTCGTAAAATCTATTAATTAGTTCAGCGGGTCAACGTTATGCAGCCAGGTGCAGTAATAAATATAAAGAAAATTGCGTTCATTATTCAAAAAAAGAATACATCAATCGGCGCTTTTCCGTACGCAACGAAATAACAGGCCAGTAATACCCAAAACGACAATAATATAAATAGCTGGGCAGTTTTATTTTTTAATTATGCTACCGGCTCTCGGCTTCGCCTCGTACTTCCAATATTACTCGGCCGTCAATTGCTTCGTTTCAGGCCTCGACAGTAATGCACTATTTTCTTGCATATAAATCTTCGAGAAAAATTTAAAGTTAATTTTCGTATGTTTAAATTATGTGCTTAATAATTAAAAGATTGATATTTCATATATTTCATTTGTATAGTAGGTACTTTTACCAAACAAAAATCTATCGATATAAAATAAGTAGATATTTTTTATATTTTTTTAGACTTTTCGGTTTCGGTTTTTGGCCTAAAATATAGCTTATGCAATTTCGATTTAGTTTTCGGCCGGAAAAAAATCTTTTTTCGGTTGGTTTTTAAAGAAGAATTATAAACTAATAAGTAATTATAGAGCTCTGTGGGATGTCAAATAAATGTTACTATTATATGAATTACTAGCTTATGCCCGCGACTTTGCCCGCGTATAATTCGGTTTATCACAGAAAGGCGTTATCACGCATCTATCGGGAACTGTTTATCTTCCCGGGATGATATGTTGATCCCTGTTCTGCCGTGCTTATTAGAAACGCAGTATATTTCCTTAGTAACAATGTTCCTTACTGCATTTCTAATAAGGACGGCAGTGTTAAGGTCTGACTCAAAAAAATCATACAAAAACATAAAGCCGTTTCAGCAAGATTGAAAGACAAAAAAACATCCATACTTTTGAATTTATAATACCTATGACTAGGATCAAAATTCAGAATGTAAGTATAAGAATGTCAAATAGTTAAAAACAGTTGTTGATGTCTCTATTAAAGTATTTCCACAAGATTGCTTAATAAATCAGACTTGATAAGTACTAAAAACTATTTACTATGCTCAATTAAAGTAATTAACAGACTTATTAATAGAACTAAGACGTTAAGGTTGAGATATTATTAGGCAGATTTTTACTGTCCGACATTTGTTCATATCTTTATAAACTGTTCTGTGTGGTTTATTTTTCTTAATGTAGACATTTAAATTACAAACACCTACATGTGTTTGTCCCTATTCATGCAAAAGTCGTAACAAAAAAATTAATGTCCTAAGTAGGCTTAGAGGTTATATTACTGACAGAATTACTGGCAAAATGTATGAGTAATCCTCAACACGACGATAAAAAATATTAATTTTATTTACAGAATAGGGAATTTTTATTTACATATAACACAAACTTTCAAGCTAACACAACCTTTAGAACTAACAAAATAGAGTCGCAATTGCTATGAACTTTCGTGATAGAGCACTGGAAGTGAAAACATGTTGGGGCGTATTCACAATGAAATATATGTATGATCAAGTCTGTTTCATATCACTTTTAGTACATAATGCTTGTGTTATATTAAGTTGAATTAATATGTATGGGTAAGACTCGTATTTAGTACTGCTAAACAATAATACTGTCCTGAATATTACGTTTTTCTTTACAATATATTTACAAATACATACAAATACATACCTATATCTTCATTTAGACAAATATGGCTAACAAGGACATGAATATATTTTGACCCACTTCTTTATTCGAAATTGTCGCTTATTATATTTGGCCTACCAGGTTCCTAGACTCATTAAATTGTCTCCAACTTCGGCTAGAAGCAGTCTAGTATTTTATTATTATTTACACTTTTCCTTGTCTAATTCAAAACAAAAATATTTTTTAATAAGTATACCTGAGCACGCATGCGTTCATGGATGGTTACACAAGCAATAGAGAAAAAAACTGTTTTTTTTTCAACATGTAGATCCATCTATCGTCATCTAGTCACGTTAAAATTTTCCAATAAGTAAATGTTCTGGAAAATTCAACTATACTATAATAGTGACGTTTATGGAAACGACCGACTTCTCATTACAACATCTGGTTTTAAATCTAGATCCAGAAAGTAGGTAAATAGTGTTCTAAACATTGACGTAACACAGAAATGCATATTTCCAATATTTTTATAAGCTATGGCCACTCGTAAATCCTTCTAATAATAAACTTGATTAGAATGTGCAATGATCGCGTAAAGGACTCTACACACTTACTGACCTCATAAATGGCTTTCTTCGAATAAAAATGTATCATGTTGCGTTTATTCCAAGGAAAGAAATTTAGTCTAGGTTGTAAGTAGTAAAAAAATACTGATAATTTATACTTCTCGACATACATATTTTATTTAAAATTTCCAATAAGAAATCCGCAAAAAAAGCGCTACTCAATATGTTTTCATACACAATTAACACTTAACACTTTTACAGGTCCAAGAGAACCCTCAGTTGGCCGCCAACGATCTCAAAACTCCCCTACCTAAGCCCGGTAAGTGAGAACACAACCTTAACCTTAGGGTTGCCAGATCTAAAATAAAAAAAGTTCAGCGCTTTTAGAGTTTTTCTTTACCGAACAGTAACCTTATGATTAAAAAAATTATACCTATTTTATTAAGCTCTGGTTACCCTAACATTCAAACGTTTAATACTCATTATGTTATTTGTCTCCGATACCCGTCTGCGGTCAGTTATGTGGATTATCGGTTTTTCACAACCTCGGCGGTCATCCAATCGTTTCGCGCGTTTTCCTGCTCTTCGTTTAAATTACATGCATATTTAATACGTAGCTTTTTCTGTATTCGATTTAATCCTGTGTATTTTCTTTTGTCGGCCAGTCTATCGTGACGCTAAATTTAAAACCTTTAAGGTAATCGATTCTCTATTGTAAATATTTACGTGTGTTGTAGTAGTTCGTGAATGTTCTCCGATATTCTTATTATTTTCAATCGATTACTGATACGGAATGTTATGGTAAACAAACTCGATAAATGCATTAAGCGAATGAAACGAACGGATATCCTGTTTGATGTTTAGAAAATCATTATTAGATAGTATTAATTTTACATAGGGTTTATTAATTGAATAAACTCTCTGAAATATGGGATGGGAGAGATAGTAATCGATCCAAGATATCATAGATTAGTAGAATAGTAAAGCGTGTAAAATGATGGTAGGTAGAAAAGGTTATAAAAATGGTAAAACACAGTTTGTGGAGGAACGATGTGAAGTTGTTTAGACTCTTTCCACGTTCGCCCACCGCTATGCCTAAAATGTCGCTCCTCAAACTCTCGATAAAAACCCAATTTTACACTAGCAGACCGCTAATTGGCTCATAACTTCACCGACTCACTCAACGACCAATGAAAAACTACTCGGGGAAAAAGTAAACTCCAACCACTTCGGTATTTGTTGTGTAAATAAAAACTCCGTAACGTAAGAAGATTTGGTCCGAGTGTTACCAGTTAATTATATGAATAATGTAAAACTCAAACAAGGTAGTACACACGGCTACACATCAAGCTGTACAAAACCAGTAAAGGCTGACCTCGCGTTGTAACGAAAACCTATACAATGCGAGGTCAGTTTATACTGGAAATTTACAGCTTGATGTGTAGCCGTGTGTACCTGCGTCAATAAATGAAGTAGCCGTGATGATGTTAAGTGAAGCGTAATCGATTCTCGGGTGATGTATTAAATATTTTTCCCAGCTATAACAATACAATTGTTCAATCTGCGCGCGCTTTAAGGTTGACTTAGGGTTACCAGGTGACCTGAATTTTACGGGACGTCCCGTGTTTCGGCTAAGAATTTAGCCGTCTCTTAATTTGACGAAATCAATACGGGAAATATATTGTTAGCAAACTTTGATTTTTAAGTGTATGGTTCAAAATTAAGATTTTGTGAAGGTAGTACCCAAATTTCCACTCAAGAATGATTTTTAATGTTTTTTTTTTTGATTCCGTGGTTTTCAAATTGTTGTAGTTTTAGATTCAAATTCATTTACATTTATTGTTTTGATTTTAAATATCATAATTTGATGTTTTTTTTTAATATACCGCGTCTTTAAAACGAAAGCGAGTTTATATTACATTGTCATACAGTTCTGAGCGATGTTTAAAATTTAAAGTCTCTAGCTCATCGGGAAGTTCGTCTTCCTGAGATAAAAAGTAGCCCATGTCGTTCTCCAGATCCAGACTACCGCTTTAATAAATTTCATTACGATCGGTTCAGAGATTTAGTCGTGAAAAGGTAAAAAAAAGGACAAAACCCAGAGGATGAATGGATATGGATGGGATGTTATTAAAACAAAAAAAAAACATTCCCTGTTATCCCGTATTTTTACTCTGAATCCTGTATTTTGAATGCTGATGGCCCTTTAAAATGATAAATCTGACCTGCCCTGCTCCTCGATTCAGAACATTTTCAATAAGTTGTCGAATTCGGTTTGTTATCTCTTTTTCGCTCGTTACGTGAATCGTAGAAGAAACAAGATAACAAACCGTATCGGTCGACAACTGCTTATCGAAAATGTTCTGAATCAGGGAGCCGGTCATGGTCACCCTAGGTCGGTTGCGCCTAAATAAAATGTGGAATGAAATATTAAGAGCCAGTTTACACGTATCACGGGCACAGATCGCCCGGCAGCGCCACCTGTCGGCGACGTGAATAAATTGTGAAAAAAGCACAAAACGCAAACGTGCAAACTGCATACATGGGCGCGTCTGCACACACATATACTGACGTTCATAAAACAAGACTGCAAGCGAACTGCGAAAATATTTGCGCTTGCTAACTGAATAATAATGAATATGACAGAACCGGACGTAACCGGAATCGCTTCAATGTAATTTCTACTGCTTTGTGTAACTCATTTGCGCTATAATACACGTGATTAATATTTTATGTCCTGACTTAAAAACTAGTGGCTTTATGATTACATGTTTATGGTAATAATCGTGTCTTGTGTAACATTATCGCGTCTTTATTTACAATTTTATTTTTGTGTTAACTGAAATGTTCTTTAGAAAGTGCTATGTTACATTCGTATTTTCATTTTTACGATATGCTATAAACTTCATTCTTGTGTCATCACGTGCACGCGATAATCACTAAATCTTCATTTTTTTGCCATGAAAGTTTAAAGCCACCTTTTTTTCTATTCTGCAAGTTTATTACCTAAAACAACGTACAAAAAACCGGTCATGTGCGAGTTGAACTCACTCACTAAGAGTTCCAGGGTTCCGTACCACCTATCGACCTGATACCCCGTAGAAACTGATTAAATTTTATAGAGAGTTCAAAAGATGCGGCACTGTGCGTTGATGACTTTCATATTTGCACCTCTTTCTTACGCAGGTACCACGCCTTATTTATATGATTTGTTTTTAAACTATGTTTGTGTTACAATCACACCAAGTTTGACGCTTGTATGTGTTACCGTTTTTAAGATAGAGCTGGAACAAAAAACTTTGGAAAAATATTTTGTTCGAGGTTTCTTGCATGGATCCCCATACAAGAAACCTCGAAAAAAATATAGGATTTAGACTAATTTAATTTTTTTAATTTGCCATGATAGAGGCTCTAATAAAAATCTGTGAATATTTAGACTACGGCTACCTATTACGGTTAAAAAGATACAGCCCTGTGACAGACAGACGGTCGGGCCGACGGACGCATGAACGGACGGACGGACGGCTGGACGGATGGACGGCTGGACGGACGGACGCACAGACGGCGTGGCGGAGCGCGCACGGCGTAGGCAGACTAATAGGGTCCCGTTGCCACCCTTTGGGTACGGAACACTAAAAACTAGCTAAGCTAACCGCTAACTAAACGTGTTGTATTCTCAAAATGACATTTTTACTGTCGGCATTCCTATTAAGCTCAAAGTTGAGGTCTCGTTAAATCTTCGCAGTTTTATATTCGAGCACGTACACCGAATACGTACATGCATCACCTGCCAGCAGTGAGCGGACTCGCGAATACAGCGACGAAAAGTAAAATAAAAACTGTGCGAAGTGCAGATTAAAATCGTACGCTTTTATAGGTTCTTTCGTACGCGCTGCGATAACGAACGTTCTTAGAATAACAGCTTAGGTTTTTGAAAATAACTGCGATAACGTTGTTAATTATTGCATTCTAGCTATTATTGCCGCTTTATCGCTAACAGTAATACATTTACTTGTAATACTCATTTAACTTTCTTTTTTCATTTAAAAGCAAAACCGACTAAACCAAGAATATAGTTTAACTGCATTCTTAATATGTAGTTTTGTGTTTATCTGCCCTAAACATTCGCACGCAAAAAGTGGCGACAATTATGCTACATACACTGTGTTTTTTCTAACTTGTCTTATTTAGTAAATAATCTTGACATGTCTTTTTAATGCATCTCGTCAATAATAATTATCAAAAGACATTATGTTAACAATTGTACACACTAAATAACGTTTTTTTACCTAAATACATGTGAAGAACTAGTAATTATATTTTATCAGCAGTTATTTCAATTAAGAGATATGCCAAGATTGTTTACTAAATAAGACACCAGAGAAAAACCGACTTTATAATGTTAACTTTAATAGGATTGGTTCATAAAGTCTGAGATTTCACCGAAGACGAGCTTTTTACGGTTGTGTACCATGATTCATTCATAATTTACTTGACAAAAGCTGACAAGTAGGCATCTTAAAATACATAATCTCTGTTTTTTCTTACTTGTCTTATTTAGTAAACAATCTAGGCATGTCTTTTTAATGCAATTCGTCAATCATAATTATTAAAAGATATTATGTTAACAATTTTATTCACAATTTTTTTTTACCTAAATACATGTGCAGACCTAGTAATTATATTTTATTAGTAGTTATTTCAATAAAGAGACGTGCCAAGATTGATTGACCAGAGAGAAAAACAGACTTTATAATGTTAACTTTAATAGGATTAGTTCCTTTTTGTGAGATTTCACCGTAGAATGCTGTAGACGAGCTTTTTACGGTTGTGTGACATGATTCATTCATAATTTACTTGACAAAAGCTGACAAGTAGGCATCTTAAAATACGTACCTATTGTTTCCTATTGGAGTAAGCAGAGTCTGGATTTCCACCTGCTACGATCCTGAAAATCCTCCTTTGCTTCATCTACGTTCCTTAAAACTTATTATTATTATTAGTGATCCAAGTGACATTCACATAACCATCTTTGTAATTGTGAGACTGTTTTTTTTTCTTACAAAAACACATGTTTTGTCATGATCAGATTGAGACTTTCTATGGAAAATTATGGCATATACATTGGCCTCCCCCAAGTAGCTCGGGGGAGGCCAATGTTAAGCAGTGGACGTCTTTCGGCTGAAATGATGATGATAATGATGGAAAATTGTACTAAATAGTACTCACTTGGATCAGTATGGCGTGAAAGAATTTTCTTTTAGTGCCTCTAACTATGTCAACATCTTCATAAAATGAATAACCAAAAGTTTTGAGGAAAAGGCCATTTGGGTCAGTAATTGTTGTAAATCTTTGTAAAACGAGTTGGATTTGATGAAAAATATTTTTAGAACTCAGTTTTCGTTTTGAAATCGGTTTATTCAGTTGTGAAGCATATACTCATATAGTAAATTCGTTTTAGTAAATTCGCTGTGCCCCATAGGCTCGTCTATTGATAGTTGAATCGTTCAGATCGTTTCAGCGGACAGAATCAGCGTCCTGCCTGTGACACGAACATGGGAGTCAGTTTCACGGATTCCATTTCTATTTTATATTAAATGAAAACTGACTAAACCTTCCTTTTCTTTCTGTAAATTGAACCGTTCTAAAATAGATTCTATATTTACGAAAAAGAGTAATGTTTTTCTTTATTTTTCTGTTGTAAGGCTCTTCAAGTACAGTTTGATATTTAATCACCTGATCACTACTTACGAATAGAATCGTTACTTAAGCATCGGTCTTATTCAAATAAAGTAGTTATAATTCTTATTCTTTATTGTACACACATACGTATATAAATTGATGTTACAGTAGGAAAGATTATGTACATCGGCGAGCTTAACTCAGAAATGAGTTTTCTAGCAGCAAACCTTAGAGCGATAGAGAGATGTTATAAACTTCGATCCAATACCATTTTATTTAACCTGAAATTGCAAGGAAATCTGTTTTCAAGCGCTGTCTCAACCACACATGAGTGATAACAGATCTAGTATCTGCTCAAGCATGAATCTACAACTGAGTAGGTAACTCAGCTGAACTATGATCAATTAATCTATGCTTAAGGAATACTGTAAAATTAAAGTTAACTCAAAACTAGTTTTAAACAGTGATCAAAGCTTGAGTTTCTTTCTGTACGGGCCTTAGTATTCCGATAACGATTTAGGTTAGCGTCAATAGTCAGGACACGTATATTGTATGGTACTCAATGAAATTGCTAGGCAAGGGTACAAAGTAGAGTATCAGTTACTTATCTCTTAGTTAATTGAGAATGGGATCTATAATGGTCGCCATAAGTGATGCACTACTTAAATAACGCACTGTTTGTAGCATACGATAAACTTGTTCATCGGTAACACAGACATAGTAAAAAATATAGACGAAGTGCTGCGAACAATCATAGTGAAGCCAAAAAAACCATGTTCATTCGTGTACAACTCACGCTCACGCACTAATGCACCTCAAACCGTGCTCAACCCTCTCAGTACACTTGCCGCGGCATCGTCCAGTAAGCATCGCGAAAGCAATATCCTTCAGGTGCATGGTGTGTGCGTGAGCGCTGGTTGTACACGAAAGAGCACAGTTTTTTTGGCTTCACTATGATTGTTCACAGCACTTCGTCTATGTCACTAAACGGTTTTATCTTACCTTATTGAGCTTCGCATAGGATTCCTCCTATAGCCTAACCCTTTAGGAAAACACACGACCGTCCCATACTATACGTATATGCTTCTAGTAAGCTAATAACTTTTTCCCGTGTATTATAGAGGCTGTATATCACATGGGCGGGACCTTTTGTTCGTATTTCAATCTCCACGGGGGCCTTCCGCCAATTTCCCCCATATCCTCGACACATCTGGTTGCCGATTGCATATTTTATTTTTTGAATTACCCTTATTATAAGGGTCGAATGTACTTCTTGGGAAAACGATTCTTATAGCTTCATTATACTTACAGTATTCTGAAAACTAGTTCATTCTACTCAATACATTGGTTTTGTTTCCAATATCTTATGTAAATTACGTTGTTTTGATGTAAGACATTTATTCGCCAAGGATATGGAACAAAATGTTGGTTATACAAAATAATAGTTTTCCGACACATTCTGTGAGAGATATTCTAAAATTTCCTATTTCTAGGTTGTTATGTATTACAATAATTTTACAATTAGGTGATAAGTGATAAGTAACAAAGCAAATTTAATGCAAGGATCAAAACAAAACGTTGTTTTTTGACCCTCACTTTATAAAATAAAGGCTAAATCGTCATAATAGTGCACGATATAAATGATGCAATTAAAGCAAAACTCAATTTACCAACCGATTATTCCTTCTTCCTTGTTGAATATTCCAATTTAATAACTAAAGCAACGGACTATTAACTGAACCTCGTATAATTAACAGAACAAAATAAAAAGCAGAGGTAAACGTCGCTGGGTCGCCCAGTAGCATTCGGCATTCCCCCGCGAGTGCGGAATAGCGTTGCCGAACTATCGATACTTTCAATATTGATAGTTTCGCTATCGATTGGCCTATCGATAGTATCGATAGCGTGGTACGGTCGACTGCAGGTCAGTGGTAACAGTTTGACATTGACAGCGTCTTTATTTCGTAACCAATAAGGCCGCTTATCTAATTCGAGTGTTACCACTGTTTTGCAGTCGACTGTACGTGCCAATACTGTCGACATAAAGCAATACTATCGATACTATCTATAGTATCTATAGTATTGGACACTAATAGTGATAATGCTATCGATAGTTTTTTTATGCAATACTATTGTATCTATACTATCGATAGTACAGTCACTATCGGTGTCCAATGCTATCGATTGTATTGCAGCGTAGTACACTATCGATAGTATCGAGCCTACCGATTGTATCGAGACTACCGATTGTATTGATACTTTCAATAGTCTATCGATACTATTGTTATCGGCAACACTAGTGCGGGTCGCTCCGCTCAAAACCGCAATATCCTTGATCGAAGCCAACATTGCGAAACTTCGTTACCAAACTGTTAGTATAATTAAGATTTATTTATAAACGTTACATTCCTTTGAACAGTCTTATGTAATCCGTATCGAACAACTAATATGAGCATTAAAAGCCGTTGACGACGCATTTACGACCACATCGCGTTATTTATTTCCCCGGAAAGTACATCTTCTGAAACCTGCCATTATCTTAGGCTAGGGCTGGCTTTACCTTATTTGCTGACGTCGCACCAAGACTTCCAAAACCCCAGACGTTTGGGCGAAACCAAGTTTTCCCCCAGACATAGTTAAAAAAACTGGAATTTAAATTTTTTAACCACGACGCAGAGTATTTGGGTTTGACCGGACACTAAGAACCCCGCTCGGACTCCCCCAGATGCCCCAAACTAGGATAAATCCGGGGAATCCCGGACAGATGGCAGCCCTATCTAAGGCCTAAGCTTTAATATCCCTCCTTTATGAAATTGTTTTCTGCTCGATATCCTTGCTCTTATTCTAGTAGTGGCTAAGACCTCGGACTAATTCATACAAAAAATTACTAAATAAAACTGGTTTTCTTGGAAAATGTATAGGAATTTTCTTCGAATCCCAAACGTACTCCACTTTTTCTAGTCGGTGAATGAACACTGAACAGCGAACGCGAATTTGAGAATATCTATATATAATTTTATTTTAAAGGTAGATCTCTTTTATTATTTACTAGCTTTTACCCGCGGCTTCGCTCCCGTGGTTCTTTATCCCACAGTAACCGTACATTTTCCGGGATAAAAAGTAGCCTATGTCACTCTCCGCCCTATAAGCCATCTGTGTGCAAAAATCAGGTGTGATAGGGTTGCCATTGTACCAACCCTGCTATATATATGTTTGTTTGTAGTTACGTACGTAAGTAAGTACGTACTGTTGAAGAAATATTATAATACGCAAAAATACTATATTTCGGTTGAAGGTAAAATGTGCAAACCTTTTTTGTCTGTGAAAACCACAAGCGCATTTATTACTCTGTCCTATTACTGTAGGTATTTCAATTTCAATTTCAATTTCAATGTTTTTTATTTCAAATAAACCTAATTACAGGCACTTTTGAAAGGTCAGGCTCTAGTTGCACGGTTCCAAATTGTGGGTCCTATGGAGAAGAACCGGCAAGAAACTCCATGGATAAACTCTTTTTAAAATAGGTTATTGTTTATTACATCAAATTTATTCAAATAATGTGAGTATAATGTAGGTTAATGTCAGAAATAAACAAGAGTTTAAAAGTGAGTATATTGCCTTTAGAAATAAACGTTAGAAGAGTTGCCATAGTATGTAGAAGCTGACCTGTCCCGACAGACGGCACCCGTTCACGAGCATGACGCGAGCATCAGCCATCGCTTAACTCAACCATATTGAAGGGAACTTAACGACCCGATACTAACGCCACCATCAGCATGACATTTAAGTGAGCATGACAGACTCATACTGCTAGACAACAAATAGGCAGGAATATATAGAATTACTGTAAAAAACATTAATGGCCACATGATACTTACATTTTACATTTTAATCACCTATTAAAAATTGTAAGCAGTTCATATACGTTGCAGTTCTATGTCAGAAATGCAATATTAGAAAAAACCTAGGTATATTAGTTTTTCTTTTTATTAAAACTGCAACATCACACAGCAAAATTTAAAACTGCAACTTAAAAGCACCTTAACTTACACAACATTTAAAAACAACCATACTAATTAAATAAAAAGAAAAAAATGTGAAAATACCTAAAACGCTCTGAAAATTGATTTTATTTTAGTATACTATATTTAACAAGTCTTGGCCTGAAAAATACTATGTTTTCCTGAAAAACAGTCGACAATCTTATGCGGCAAAGAAGAAGAAACCAACAAACACAGTATCGCATTTTTTATATTAATAGGTAGATTTTTTCACATGTGATGTTTTGTTTTTACATTTAACTTTATTTTAAAGTCACTTTTTTAATTTTACTGTAAATGGTAACAATTGATTTGATTTAATTAACATTCCGATATATTATCCGATAATACAGAAAATAAATCTTCATCCGAAAAATATAGATAGCTTTACCTTCTAATATAACGTATTCAACAGAATTGTTTTCCAAGTTTTACGATTGTCGAATCGTAAAAGCGTTGCCGTTCGCATCTTCGCATTCCTCCCTTACCCCCTATGAGTTACGTGGAGGGTTCAGTGCTGATAAATAAATCAGTATATAGGTCATTGAAAAGGTGTAGCTTTTATTGGACGATGTATACGTGTTCGCTGCAATATATACGGACCATTAAATGATTAAACTCGCCCGAGTTTAATATGACAATGGCGGTCATTACCTTGTTACACTATGTCCGTGTGAATTACTTTTGATTTGTATATTTTATTGTGTATTCGTGTTATGAGTTTTTGTGTCATTGCCGGCGTTTGGTGGTTTGTTTTAAAGTTACTTTAATTTATTCATTCATCATCATCATCAGCCCATTACTGTCCAACTGCTGGGCACGGGCCACTTGGTTTTTTCAGGCCTTAGTCCATCATGCTAGCCTAGTGCTGGTTGGCGGACTACACACACCATCCAGAACTGTATCTTTACTCTATAGAAATACTATTCTATAGAGTGACGACGTCTTGGGTCTAGTGGTTCGAGTGTCGGACTGCTAATCACGAGGTCGTTCGTGGGTTCGATTCCCACAGGACACAAATATTTGTTGTGATGAACATAAGTATTTGTGTTGGTCTGGGTGTTTCCTATGTATTATAAGTAAGTATTTAAAAAAAAAAGTATATAAGTATTATATCCATTGTCTAATAGTACCCATAGTAAAAAACTCTGCTTAGTTTGGTGCTGTGTAAAAATGTCTCAAAAATAAATATTTATTTATTATTGTTTTCTGGTGCTGACTAATCTTGAAGTTCTTAAATACATACGTTTTACTCAAATAATTTAGAGTTGAATATACGTACAAAGCAATAGGCATTCCTCATACCACTTCTTTCTTCTTTCAAGATCAAGAGTGGCATTTATAATTCTTTTTTTTTAATGTGATGATTGTTCGTGAATAAATAATATCATTGTACGTATCGTCACTTTTTTCTCACGGCGCGAGCAGAATTCTGCCTGAATAATAGATGAACACGAAAGATTGGCGACACTTCTCAATTGTTGAGACGTTGAAAAATCGAATACTGGCGCCCGGCCTTCAATAATCAACGATGTTTATGTTCCCAATGTTTACCAACGTTTTATCTAAACAATCTTTGAGTATTCTCTCAATCAACTCAGCCTATCGCAGCCGCTGCTGGACATAGGACTCTCCCAAGTTGCGTCACAACACTATGTTCTCTGCTTTCCGCATCCAGTCCCCCCCAACGCCTCTTCTTCAGGTCGTCGGCCAATCTGGCTCGCCCCCCAGCCTTACGCTGCGCTTGCCGATTCGCGGTCTCCACTCAGGGACCGTCTGGTCTAATGGCCATCGGTCTTCCGACAGACATGGCCAGCCCACTGTCATTTCAGCTTGCTGCTGATCCTACAAGCTATGTCGGTCACTTCGGTTCTTCTCCGAAAAATCTCGTCACGGATCTTTCTAATAAATCCAAGTAAAAATAATTGCTTCTTTCCTCAATAGTGTTCTGTTAATCTCACGCGCAATCAAAACAATGTTCTAAATCTAAAGTATGCAATTAATTTAGCTGTTATAACAACTGGGTACGTTTAATACCGACATGCAGGACCGAACAAGGGTTGTTCAACATGAGATTAAACTACCAAATATGTTCAGCAAATAAGAGTTTTCATGTAGTTAGTGAAGTTAGACGGAGCATTAATGAACGAGACGAGCAATTAAATATTAATCGATACTAGTAATACGTTCCGAATAATCGATCCTGTGTAATTAATTGCTAAGTTTATGCCGTTACTGAGTGAATTTCATTGACTAGTTAGTGTATGAATGTGCTTTATCTTTGTTAGCAATGCTCGTAAATATCGATTAAGTTTTAAAAAGCTCTTTACATTTGTATCACTGTTTCCTATATCGTTATAAGTTAATGATGTTATAAAAGCTTCGTTTTTCCAATTGCATGCAGATTCAAGACCTATTATCACTAGTTCTAGGTTCTAGTGAAACCTGCATTTAAATATACGGCTGAAATGATGATGATGATGAAAGTAAAAACATTTTCAGCAGAACACTTTTATGTAAAACAATATTTTACCACAAAATACACTGCATACCATAACATTTTAACCGGTGTGATAAAGCGGCGAACACAGTATTCCTTTCATCCTTACCCGTAGAACGTAGCAGTCGTAAACCAAATGTCATCAATATTAGAATTAATATTACCTACGAGATGTTGCATAGGCGAGTCGCCACGTGCAAGACTGGTCACGGAGTAAGAAACAAATGGAGTGATGATGTTAAGGCTATAAACGATGCGATTAGAATCTTCACAAAACCTGCCGTATAGGTGCAGATACGGATCATGTGGAAGATACCAAACTGGAAAATTACGTATGATGACAGAAATCATCTAAAATATGTTTTTTTAATTTTTTTTATGGTATAGGATGGCGAAACGAGCTAAAGGCCCATGTGATGTTAAGCGGTTACCTTTGCCCATAACAACTTTAATACCACCTAGACTGTTACCTAAATGGTACCGCAAGTCGGTTCGCCAAACTGAGACATGAAGATGGAAAGTCTCATGTGATTGTAATGTTGTGTTGTTATGTTTTTGTCTACCTCACGCCATATTGACGAAGTTTAGGTATTGAGAGTAAAATTTTCTGTATGTTTGTTTACCCGTGTTTTTATTCCATTTCTAACATTATCAGTGTCGCCGTCCATTTCTAATGTATTTATTCTCCTCAACTTTGTTGCGTGCATAATTTAACACGTCCATTAAGCAGCATTAGACTTCATGAGTGCGTCGTACTCGTGATGCCTTCGCGATTACCATAGCCTCGAACCCGTTACAAACGCTTCGAATGGACGACGATGGATGGACTTGTAAATTTAACAAAAGGCAGCTTTTATGAGTGAATATCTAAGTTGCATCATACCACATTAACTTTTAGAGATCCATTGCTGATCGTAGAGCTTTTAAAAGACTACTACAATCACTAGCGGCCAAATCTATCCACGATTAAATAAATAATAGTAAATCGTGGAAGATTGGATATTAATTTTGGCCGTAAGTGGTGAAGTTAAGAATTTTTAATCGCTTCATCGATATTTTTTTGCTGCGCAAGCGTGAACCATCGTCGACCGCACCATCGCTTAATCAGGTGAGGTGGCGGTCAAACGCAAACCCGTAAAGAATTTTAAAAAAACCAGGCTTAACAATTAATTAGGTAATCGTAAATTAGAATCAAATAACTAGTGAGCGTGCCTTTCCCACAGAACCATGCAAGGAAGCTAAGCGGTGAGCAAGGGCAAAGCCTAGTTAAGAAATTCATATGTGCATGGTGTAGCGGAGAGGGTAAGATGCGCTAGGATTATGCACTTTTCGCGAGATATGCGAGGAAGATGACGGTCAGCCGGTATGTCAGGTAGCCGAGTGCGGTGAGAAGCAAGGAGTGCCACTCGCATCCTTCACTAGCATTCCTAGCTTGCAAGCTGAGCTCGCATCCATAGCTCTCATCCCTAGCACGTATCGCTCGCTTCAGCGAATATGTAAAAACTTTGCACCGTTAAACCTGTTTCCACCAGAGCTAACTTGAGCTAAGCGATGAAAATCAAACGTACTTATTGGTTTTTTTTTTTTCGTAGCTTTCTTTAATAGCTTTGGTAGATAGCCAGCCTAAATATAATAACAATAATAATCTAAGCGTTTGCAGTTATAAGGTACGCTTCGCTTTGGTATGGTTTTTCTTTATTTTTTCTTCATTTATATGTGTTGGTGAATATATTTTTTCTGTTGATACATAAAATAAATAGGTCACTCATAATGCTGCCACATTGTTGTTGTGTGAGAAATGCGATTTGTACGCGAAGATGACAAAGCTTGACTGATAAAATCATTAGTTATGATTCTGTATGGATTCTTCATGCGTTATTTTTATTATCTTTAATTGTTGAGACATTTCTTTTCTGTTTAGGTATTTTCACAGTGTATTTTGCCTGTACTTTGGTTTTAGTTTTCAAGAACTACCTTAGTTTTCAAAGAAACTTCAAGCAATTTTTGTGGAAGTTATATGTTTCGTCTAAAAACCAATCAACTAGTATTCGATTATGTTCACCACTTAAGTCCCAAGTTTTATTATGTAAAGTTGGAAACTCCCACAAGTTACTGTACAGAATTTTGAATCGCTTCATCGATACGTGGGACACTCAGAAAGTTTTGCGAAACTAAAAAAAATTGTTCTATACGTACATATATTTTTATCAAATCTTTTCAAAGTACTTTCCACCAGCCTCTATACAAAGATTCATGCGCCTAAACCAGTTTTCAAAACACTTTTTCCAGTCCGCCGCAGACACCTCGTTTACAGCCTGCTCGAACGCAGCCAGCGCATCTTCCGGCGACGAAAATTGTATCCCTTTGAGCTGATTTTTTATTTTTGGGAATAAAAAGAAGTCACACGGTGCTAGATCAGGGCTGTAAGGAGGGTGACCCAGGAGTTTGACTGGCGTGCTGTCCAGGAAGTCCCTCGTTTTGAGTGCGGTGTGCGCAGGTGCATTGTCGTGGTGGAGCAGTAGCCCGCGGAGCCCTGTGTTTGGTCGCTTGTTGCTTATAACAGAGAAAACTTCTGGCAAACATTTGGTAGTATACCATTCGGCATTAATGCTTCTTTGATCCCGTAAGGGAATTGATACCAAGTGGCCAGTCAAATTAAAAAAGCTAGCGATCAAAATCTTACCCCCGCTTCTAGATCGCTTCACTTTGGTAGGCGTTGGCTCATTTTGCAACACCCAAACAGTCGACTGGCGCTTGGTTTCTGGGTCGTATTGATAAATCCAGTACTCATCACCTGTAACGATGTCGTAAACACGCCGAGACGAGCCTGCTTCAAATTTGTTAAGCATATCACGGCACCATTCCACCCGGGCCTGCTTCTGAGCATCGGTGAGGTTGTGCGGCACCCAGCGTGATACTATCCTCCTCACGCGAAGATGGCTGTGTAGAATCTCGTGAACGCTTCCCGATCCAATCTTCAATATGTGTTGAATCTCCTGATATGTAATTCGCCTATTGTCTTGGATTAAATTTTTCACTGCTAGCACGTTTTCTTCGGTAACAGCCGTCAAAGGGCGACCGCTTCTTTCGTCATCCCCCAAAGTTGGTCGACCGCGCTTGAATTCGTTATACCAACGATACACGGTTGCCTTGGAAGGGCCTTCATCCATGAATGCCATTTGAAGTCTATCGTACGATTCATCCGGTTTCAGGCGACACTTGAAATCGTATAAAATCATAGCTCTAAAATGTTCCCGGCGCAGATCCATATTTCAGTGAGACACAATACTTTGAATTAACTCGCAAAAAATGTGGAGGGAAATTTTGAAATTGGAACTTACTTATTTTTACTTATAAATAATCATATTTTCGAAAAACATTATAACTGGCCAGTCTCCCATATATAAAAACTTTTTTTCGCAATACTTTCTGAGGGGCCTGGTATTTTATTGCACTTGAATATTAAACGCAGTACATAGTTAGTAGAAAGAACTCTATAAAAATACGACTTGTTACTTATAGTAGTAGCATATTCCATCCTCTACAACATGTATCAAAAACATGATCAAATTTGGAGAACTAATTCGAGGTAAAACTTTTAAATGTCGACAAACCTAAAATCGTGAAAAAAGCTCTTTCATAGAAAAGTGCATTTCTCGACCGAAATGTATGGAAGGACCGATATCTTTTTCGCGATTTCAGGGTTGATCACGTAGTAAAAGTTGTTTAATAGCATTTTCTGAATGAGCTCTTCAAGTATGACCGCGCATTTCTGATACATGTTGTTTTACGCAATACAAACATGTATAATTATAAATTTATAAAAACAGACAAAGAGGTAAGGAAAGTTCAATGAAGACATAAACCATTTATTTTGTCACACACACAAAATATTACATGCAAAGGTAACAGGACAAATTAATGAGAACAGAACGTGTATACGTTTGTTATGAATTACATAAGTTTTACAGTAGAAAACGCTGCCAAACGTTGGTGACGATCAGTGGTCATTAGGGCGCTTGGGTACGCCAATGACCTTGAGCAAACTAATAAGTGATGGTGCTATTAGTCCTGTATAGTTTTATCTCTTTCTTGCCTCGTCGACCACGCTTCGCGCTCTTACGATATTTTAAGAAAATTCAAGTTTTGATATCAAGATATCGAATGATTTTAAAATGGAACGTTCCGTTTCAAGATTAGCCAGCAACAATTACTTAGAAAAAAGAAAAAACTAATATTTTAGAAAAAATATCTAATTTAGCAGGATAAAAGATTTTTTTTCAATTATTTGTTTTATATGTAACATTTGATTTTACAAAAATAATTAAACGTTACGATTGTCCCTTTACTTGCCCATATTGTCCAACCTAAGGTTGTCTTGAAGAAATCGCCTTGAGCGATAAGACCGCCCATTGTACAGGTGTTCTATATAAGTCATATATGTTGCTATCTTATTTTGTGTACAATAAAGAGTATTTGTATTGTATTGTATTGATTGTAGGTGAAGACTTGGAAATTTAGTTATTATTTTTTCGAATTTTCTTCATTTTACAAGATTCAACGAATAGCCTCTCAAAATACCCGTAAATTTGCAACCTTGCTGACCAAGGGCCTTAAGAAAAATAAAAAACCTTGCTTGGTTTACAAAGAATAACTAAAAGGGCCATAGCGTGACTATCGCCCGTTCCCACTCAACAATGCGAGAACCCGCCTTTATAACTGTTTAAAGTTTGAATTTTTGATTTGCAAACTATTGTTCTGCGAGGATATTGAATTCTGTTGTGCAAGTTGGAGCAGGGACTTGTAAAAGCTTCTTTGTTTCAACTTTTAACTTCTAAACTAGAAATTCATCTAGCACAGTTTCATCTGGTATCAACTGATTAAAGTAATCGATGTTATCATTGACATGATTATTCTCACGTTCAGATATAGTTTATGGGACAACACTGCGGTCTAACGTGACAGCTCAAGCATTTAGATAGCCTGTATCTGCAATCTATTTGCTATCAAAATTATCATATTTATAATCACGGCACTTCATAGCTGATACATTCCTTTTTAAATTGATAATACCTATTTACTTACTTCTTAGACTGCCTTTACATTGCGCTGTAAACAGATTAATGTAAGTACTACAGTTTTCAAGAACGTATCATAAATGGGTAAACGTTTACTGAATGTCACGCATATGCATGCTGAAATCTTAGTCTCTCTTCGAGTTTAGATCCAACAATTTTGTTTTTTTTTATCATCATCATCGTTGGAGCCTGTCGTTTATCCAGTCTTGGATGTAGGCCTCTTCCCTCCTTTTCCATTCCTGGCGGGCTTGTGCCTGACTCATTCAGTCATGACCTCCGTGCTGTCTAATTTCGTCGACCCATCACTGCGGTGGCGGCGGTGGTGGTGGTTTTTTTACATTCATGTACTATTAAATTTATTACCATTTAACACAAAAAATTGGTGAATATCTCATTTACGGGAAAAAATATAATTAAATAATAAATATTTTGAATGATGCCCATACTCGTTAAAATAAAGGCGAAACCATCCATGCCAATCTCCTTTCAGCGTGTATAATTGTTGTCATGGATGTTTAATGTGGAGGAATGAGGAGCATGTTTCGAGAAAAGTTTTAATTATGAATGTTATAACAAACAAAAGATGTGTATGGCTATAACAAAAGAGGTAGACCAAAGAAAAGATGGATGGAAATTGTGAAAGATGGTATGGGTAAAAAGAAAGAGAACGCTGAGATGACGGCTGATAGAGATGTAAAGAAGAAAAAGCCATGCCGCGCTGACTCCAAATAAATTGGGATGAGGGCAGGATGATGATGAAATGCTGTCATTGACGCATATGGCGACGCTGCTTTCCAAAGTCAAAACAAACAACAAAAGAAGGAATGAGGAAGACACTTATCCTATTCCAGGAAGAACCTATACAGTGCAGTTTTAAATTGATAAAACTAATTTTCTGTTTAAAGTTTACGTTGCTCTCTAAAAGGTTCCTACTTCCTACAGTTTCCAAGAGCATAATGGATTGTAAAAATTGTCGGTATAACTTTTCAAATTGACTGATAAATGATATAAACCGGGCGACGGGCGGGTCGGTGGAACAATTTAGAGTTTCATCGTACTACAGTCTGTAGGATTTCATTGGCAGCTATTTACCAATATCTGGGGGATTCTAGAACGGGGATTTACTTCGCTATCTGCTTCCGTTCCCGGATCTAGATATGACGAGATACGAATACAATTTGTAGTTCACATACGTGAAGAATGAGGAATGGGCGAACGTAGATGGCATGATTTAATGCAGGGATATTGAAATTGTTGTATTTGTTGTTCTATCATATAGCGAATAATTTTGAGAAGTTTCACGTTTCAATTGTTGTATAAGTATGTGTAGCAATAAACATTATAACAGTAATATTGATTGTTGTTCCAGTGTAATCCCTAACGACTCATATCTATAGTCTAAACAATTACTCACATACACACCCCCACAAACATCCACTCACCCCCACATATAAATACACACTTTTATACAAATCACACACAACTATTGTAGTTTTATTTGTTTTTTTTTTCGCTCATTACGTGAGCAACATTCTTTCCATAAACTCACAAATTTTTTTAGAACCTCTGTTTTTTGTATAGTATTTTAAAATGTAGCACTAGCTAATTCAAAATTGCATCTTCAGAGGTGGGGACCTGGTGACCTGTATTACAGGTGTTTCTACCTACCACAGGCACCAGCGATCTACAACCAGAAACTCGTCTTAGCTATTAGTTGTGTGTCTAGTTTTGTATTTTTTTGGGTTTGTGGTGAGAAAATAAACGTTTTTATATTATTATACAACGTGTATCAGAAATGCGTGGGCATATTTTAAGAGCTCATTCAGGGTATTGCATAGAACAACTTTTACTATGGGATCAACCCTGAAATCGCGAAAAAAATCATCGATGTCACTCGACAAAGCAAGTAAGGATCAGCTGATATTTTTTTCGCGATTTCAGGGTTGTTCCCATAGTAAAAGTTGTTCGATAGCATCCCCTGAATAAGCTCTTCAAATATGACCACTATTTCTGATACACGTTGTATATTTATTATAATATTGCTCATATCTCCTATTTCTTATCGTGGTTTATTCGATCTAAGTCCGAGTCGGATTCAGTTATAATCTCCGCGATAAGTTTGAAACGAGTGGAGCCGCGAACGGACGCGGACGGGCCGAAAGGAACGATCGAACTTTTCATTTCGCGAGCTTCTGTCGCTAAAAAGGCGCCAATCCACACCAACTGGATCTGTTCATTTCCCTCCGTCAGTAGACATTTAAACGGACGTTGTATTTATTCAATAACAAAGTTGTCTTATCTTCTGTAACTTTTAATTAATGCTGCTCGCATTTTTGCGCGGACGCAGTTGTAACTTCTTACTTGCTAGTATAATATATGAGCATGTTATTATTATTGATACTTATGCTTATCAAAGCGCAATGAAATAGAAATTCTACGGCTTTTGTTAATTTAATATTCGCGCCGGCTTGTATTAACATCTGCAACGTTGTTTGCATATTTAAACAGCTTGAAATGACATGACTATTTTTTTTAAATAACTCTTAAAATTGTAGAAAATATTGTGACGTCCAATTGCGTCTCGCACGTGCAACGAATTTCATTTTGTAGAAGATTTGATAGTATATAAAAGAGATTCGTATTAAATAAACAGTGGTGAGCATTTTACAATAAATAATGTATTAAAGTAGTTGCGAATAGTTCGCAACGCGCAACACTGGCTTGCGGAGAATAGAGAAGTTAAAGAAAAGTAGGTAGAGTTTCAAACCGAGCCTGATGCTACACTAGTACATTCGTTTCAGCAACTCTGTCCTATCGAGACGCGCCGACGGGAAATTGAAGGATATACTATCTCGAGAGAAAATCTATTACGCGACGATAAGATTCTATGTTGATACTAGTTAACTTTATTTTTTTATTTCACTCGAAGGAGTAATGTTTCATTTCGATCGGTGAGCGAAATAAATCGTGTATCCGATATGCCAATTTAATCTCGGGGCGCCATCTATCGTCGGCATAGGTAGCGAGGCGGGGTGGTACGGGGCTCGGGGCCGGCAGGCGCGGGGCCACCCCCGGCCTCGGCCGTGACGCCCATACTACGCGCTACTACGTTATACGTGAACGTAGCTACATCTATTTTGAGAGCAGACTAGCAGACTAGTTTACACTACTGATAGCACTACTACTTCTGTATTGATGTGCACAGATTTAGATTATATTGGCCGCGACAGCATCAACCGCGCCGGTCAATGGTAAATAAAGAAAATTTAAAGTGATTCCCTTTTCATTCAAAGTTATGCTCTAACCAACGGCTCTAAGGCTTACATTCGGTGCTATTTGACAGTTGGAAATGAGTTCACTCTTAGATACGTCTCTGAATGTAAGCCTAACTCTAGCTACGTGCTCTAACGAAGTGTAAACGGTAGATTTGTAATCATCACCATCAGCCGAAAAACGTCAACTGCTGGACATAGGCCTCCCCAAGCAGTTTGGGGGATATGCCATAATCGCCACGCTTGGCAGGCGGGTTGGCGATAGCAGTTGGTTGGTTAAATACTCAGAGAACGCTGCTGCCCATCCTCTGGTGAATCCCTTAGTCGCCTTTTCCGACACCCATGAGAAGATATAGGGTGGTGCAATTCTTTACGTCCGGCACCACACGGAGATTTGGAATAATATCATTTAATCCTTCTGAAGATAAATGATAATTTGCAACACTATTTCAAGGCTGAAACGTTGCTTCTGTTAAGACGCTGACAACACCTAAAAAATCAGACCTATGCGGTCACTATCATTTTGTACAGAAAAGAAAGAGAGGCAACGAGCGGAGGGACGTCGGGTGCGTCGCTCAACTTGAATGAAAATTAACAATATATTTTATTTTTTTATATAATAACTATCGTGAGTTAAATTCATAATGATTAATATAAACGGTTTCACTCACGTTATTTCATCGGGTGTGCCCGACCGGTTTCGGACCGGAGCTCGAAACCGGTCGGGCACACCCGATGAAATAACGTGAGTGTAACCGTTTATATTAATCATTAATATATTTTTTTAATAAAAAACTAAAAGCTTATTTCAAAAACAGAAACAATAGTGTTTCAGATTATTGTCTTTCTTAAATGTTTTCTTAATTTCATTTATAATATTTGGTAAATAATAGAGATTGTTTGCTTTAAAGCATGTTTTAAGAGGTTAGTTTAAAATTCTTTTCTATCGAGAAAACTTCAAGAAAACGTGTTTTGGGCACAATACAGTTTTAGAAAATACGATTAAGATTAACATACATTTTTTTCACTGCCACAAACTGAATAGATACAGCTAAAAATGTTTTTAAAAGAAGCCTATTTGGGGTATTTGGCTGTTGTCAGCGTCTTAAAGGCGTTTATGAACAGCTTAAACCTTACAGTCCTCATTAAATTCTCCAGTACAATTGAATAAACGTCAATTAGTTTTTTTTATTCCATTTGAAGTGGTTTATTTATTAGATAAAGGGTATTAAGGATAAGTGATGTTTCTGTCCTGAATTCGCAATTTATCTGTTTGTTTATCGTTACGAAGTACCTACTATGAAAATAACGAACCAACTCTTTAATAAATAAGGTGGAAACGAACACGGTACTCTGTGTGACTCATTTCACCGAATCTTTCGGAACAAAGGGATTGAAGAGGTGAATTCCGGAAGGTGTATGCCACAGTACAATGTTATGTTTTATAGGCGGGTGACTCGGTGATAAAACGCCTATCGTAATGTGGGTGGGGGACTTACAACCATGGGTTCTCGTTAACACGTTCTTGAATTTATATTTTTTTGGTATGTATCGTGAAGTGCATTAACATGACGTTAAAGTGCATAGTACAATATACACCTACGTAAAGACATTTACTGATCTACGGAGTCGAGACATACAACCATAGAAACATAAATAATAAGGTAATAGAAATGTAATCACTATCTTTTAATACCGGAACGCGAGTCGCCGGTTTGCCGCTACCAACACATAATACGCAATCACGTCCACCATGTTTCTAGCATTCAGTGCAAATTAAATTAAGCCTAATAAATATTCCGCTGTTAGATAAGCTGCAAAATACAATTTTAGTGACTCTGCGTCCAAAACAGCATTAAATAAATAAAATAAAATAATAAATATTTTTGGGACAGTTTACACCACACCATCTAGTCCCAAACTAAGCAGAACTTGTAGGTACTATGGGTACTAGACAATGGATATAATACTTATATACTTTTTTTTGTAAATACATACTAATAATACATAAGGAACACCCAGACCAACACAAACACTTACCTATGTTCATCACACAAATATTTGTGTCCTGTGGGAATCGAACCCACGACCGCGTGATCAACAGTCCGATACTCGAACAATTGGATCACAGACGTCGTCAGCATTGATGATTAAGCAAAAGGTTCGCGCACTGGTGGTGTCCTATGACTCCTATGAGACACCTGTTCGCAGCGACAAGTTCGCGCGCCTTTGCCACTTCTATTACCTTATTATTTAGATTTCTATGCATCCAACCTACGACTTTTATTTGAACGAAACTGAATTAGGAAGTTCGTATAGTCCAATGCTATGACTGCTATGAGCACGTCTTCTGAAGTTTATTTTATTTATGATACAATGATAGACATTATATATAATACTCGGGGAGCATGCAAACTGGCATATAAATAAAGAAACTAGAACAAAACGACCCGTATTGCCGATTTCTAACTGTAACAATAATAATTTCATGTCAGAATAGATTAAATTCTAAGTTTCGACTGGTATTAGAATTTTAGTAATCAAAATGGATTTGTGGAACTAGTATTGTTGTCATATAATCTTAGCCTAGTTTCAAAACTGTTCTCGGCGTTTGAAATTAAAAACAAAATGAAATGACCGGTAAGGACGAAGTGTTTTGAAAAGAAACCTGTGATAAATTACATTTTATATGACTGAAAAAAATAAACAACTGTTTCGTTAACGCAGAATGTCATACCAAGCCACAGACAGAGTTAGTATTCTAGCGAAGCCCAGCAACTATAAGATAAACAGCTGAGACACATCCTCCAGAAGACATTTAAAAAACAAAGAGATATTAGATGTACGTGTAATCGTATTGCAATCGTAGGGGAGCTGAGGTCGATGTGGGGCATGGCATTAAAATGCAGCACGCGTATGCCCTGCCCTGCCCCCAGCCATACACTTCCTCAGAGCTCCACGACCAGCCATCACTCTGTTACGCAATGTCCACACACACATAAACACTTATAGATTATATCTATGTAATTTTTCTCAGGCTACTGTTTTATAGCACACTAATTTGAGGCCGCTCGCTTCGTTGGCGCCGCACTTTCCAGTTATTTTTTAATTTTAGGTTGGGACATACACATAAGTTACTATGAATGTAGGTTTTATTACAGTTTCTGATTACTTTGTAGTTTTTAATTTTTTAACAGTTCTCAGTTTCCTTTTTTATTTGTAAACATAAGGACAATCGTACGTATCTATTTAAAAGCAGACCATTTGCTCTGATTCCACATTTTCATCAATGTTTAAAGATCGATCCAAACCACTTCCGTGCATTCAATAATAACGTCAACAAAGAATACGAAGAAGGTACCTATTAGGTGAAGCGAGCGCGGCTTACCTCGCGCAGTGCAGCCCACCTACGACGACCTCATGGAAAATTCACTACAATCAAAACTACGAACAATCTCGTACCATGCATTCTGCACAATATCTGTTAAGTCCCAACATGAAAGGCGATTCGCGTCCACGAACACTACGACCACGATATAAAATATCTCAACTACACACTTATATAGGAATCAATATACGCCCTATTGTCTTAAACCAGAAGCACAGAATAGAAAACTGTACACACAGCCAGAAGTGACTTCCCAAGGTTCGCAAAACGAGACCCATAAGAAAACAATGAGTTCCCGATGAAAATTGAACTCTACAGTATGCTCGTCAAGTTATATTCCACATTAAAAAGATGGTGGGTGTTGCGAAATATTCCTCGGGTTAATACAGGATGAAATAATGGCGTCTGAAAGCTGAAGGCGAGGCGTCGCACTTTCCGTTCGGTCGAGAGCTAATTTTTTTTTCTCCTTCAAGTTTGTCACTGCTTCGCTTTTTAGGCGATTTCTGTCGTGCCATCAAATGCCTACTGTTTAGAACTTGCCATAGATGGATGTTTTTAAATGCTGCTTCCACACGTATTTGTGCATACATGTGTGTTTTTGAAATTCTGTTTATGTGTGATGTTTGCTGATTGATCTATGATGTAACAGTAACATGAATGTCACTGTCACGAAATATTTTGTTTGCACTATTGAGTCACAGTTTTGCTAGTCTTTACGTAAACAAAACGCGTTATTGTTCACGCCTCGACGGGATCAAACCGTGTCTTGTATTGATTGTTCTCGTGATTTATTGCCTCTTGATTCCAGTAAGGGATGGCTCTACAAGAGCTTTGTTTCAAGTTTTTAACGGAATTTTCGGGTTGAAGCCTTATTTAAATTAACACGTGCCCTATTTACTGAGTTTGGAAGTCATCCCCAAGTTTAATCCTGATCGATGTCCGACGTCGTATTTAACCCTTTTGCCATGATAAACCGTCAGACTAGCACGGCATTTAAAGCACTTATAAATTAAATAATTGTGCACTGGCGGGCATCGTCTATGTTGTTGTAGTTTGTAGTGACCTTGTACCATCCCCTGCTAAAAGCCGGATGAGGGGCTCAAGGTGAATTTGCGCGCCTAACACAATAATACCAACTGTCCAACACAACACAGTTGTAGCGTAAAAACAATTAACATCTTTACTCGTTTGCACCCATTAAAAAATTGAAGGGGAAAGATATTAACCAACCGATTTGAATGACCCACTAACATGAAAAGAGGTCGACGGCGACTCTGCTTATCTTATTTTGCAGTGTATGCGACGAGGGTCAGTGCCAATGTGGCAAAGTTAGATATGCATATGAATTAGAGCCCGGCGTTTCGTAGAAGCGGTCCGTTTAATTTTCCAGCGTGATATTAATTTTAGGGTAGTGATTTCGCCGCTGTATTCATGCGAGAACATAACCCCTCTATTGTAGATGAGCGTTGATGATAATGTGGATCACTTTGTTATTAAATTGTTGTAATAATTTATCAGGTGAGAGCTCGGATGCGGTATTTGTTTTGGGTTGTACAAAGTTCGCCATTTTAATGTAGTGTACTGTCATTGTGTGGTTTTGCGACGAGCGATAAGGGGGCTATATGCAAACCGAGTCCGACATAGTCATTTTATCAACGAAAATGATTATAATAAAACGAAGTTTAACCGGATTAAATCGCGTATATTATTTAAATTGGTTTTCCTGACGTTTCGAAAGCTTTGCAGCATTTCGTGGTCGCAGGTAGACTAAGATGACAAGCGTCTTTACAGATATTTCTAAAAAAATATTTTAATCTACCTTACAATATTATTAATTAAAATCGTTTCGATGCACGCAGTAATCACTCACAATATCATTATCTTTTCCAGTGTTGCGTGCTGTTTGGGACTTGATTATTTTTAGGACTGGGTTCCAAAGAGGTCCGGTTAAACTTTGTTTTATTATAATGTGTAGTGATCGCGAAAACCTAAGAAATTATTAACGAAAATGATGTCACACGGTCCACTGGCTAGCAAGTCTGCCAATTAATTGAATGCAGCGTGGATATGCGAGTGCGAGACGTCCGTATCTTAAAATAATTGCTCGGTACACTCGCAAGCTAGTTTGCATAGTTGCTTTAATTGATTGCTTCAACTACACTTGAGAGACTTAACTCGATATTTCATGACTTAACTTTTTCATAATTAATTATGAAACGTTCAATCAAATTAACGTTGAGCGTCAAATCCAGGAGGTGGCAGGCAGTAATTTTCTCCGCAACAAAAGTTTTCACCCGGTCGGCCTCGTGCCCGGCATTTCGGAAAATTGTAGACTTAATCTGATCCGTATTTAGATATTTATTTACATTGGAAGCCTCTAAACTGCTGGCTTCCTCGTTAGCGGGTCTCAGAGTTTACCGCAAACTGCTTGAGATTTTCATATTGTGCCCTTTCGTTACGTTCAAATTAGATTTGTAATTTTATTTCCTTTGTTATTTGGTGACTGTAAATTGCTTAATATTTCCGCTTCAAAATTAAATGTAATAAGAAAACCGACCAAGTGTGAGTCGGACTCACGCAGTAAGGGTCCCGTACCACCCATCGACCTGATACCCCATATAAACTGATTTAATTTACGAGTTTATCAAAAGACATCAACGACGAACGATGTGAGTTTTTACATCTCTTTCTTACGTGGGTACCACCACATAGACTATGTTTGCCCTATTCTTTGTATTTGTTGCTAAACTACATAGTATGCACTATAATCAGACCAAGTTTGACGTTGGTATGTATTACCGTTTTGAAGATAGTGCAGGAAAAAAAACGATGAAAAAAATGCATGTTTTTCGAGGATTTGACTTTTTTTTTGTTTTTATTACTGTCGTGATACTCCTCATAGTAACACATATTCTCAGCGTAGCGAGAGTACTAGGGTCCCGTTAGCACCCTTTGGGTACGGAACCCTAAAAAGGTCTTAAAAAGAAAATCTACATCGAAACAAGGGAAAATCTAAATTAACGTAATAATTTGCGTAATCTATTATTATGTGATAATCATTACGTCACTGTGATGTTTTATCCAAGTAAATGTTTTTGCGTCAATGCCGTTCAGGTAAAATGAAGAATTGTCACGATGGCGCGTTGTGAAATTAGGAATACCGAATAGGATATTTGAAAGCGTCCGTTGGCCTTGTTCGTAAGGGCTCGTGAATCTTTTGTCTTCCTTTGGGAGTTCGCTCCCTCACTTTATTGTCGCAGGTTCTGAGGCTTCGGTATAATAAAAACGGTCCTTTCTCTAATTATGCAACACTTTGACAGGGAAATTTCATTGTTCTTACTACGTTTTTTCATAATTATTTTAGAAGTTAGGAGGACAGCTGTCAATGTGATTAGAGTTTGATAATATTTTGACACATGGTATATTAATGGTTTATATGGTGCTGTGTAAAAATGTCCCGAAGATATTTATTATTTATTTATTTTATTTATTTATTATTACAAATAGTCGAAATGTATTTTGATTACAAGTGTGTAGTGCACACATAAAATTAAAATCTTGTTTTAAATAAAATTCTAAATTAATACGTCCTTAGGGTCCCTAACTTACTTATATTTATGACTTATTGATGTGGGATGGGAATCATGGAAAGCAGAAAATATTTATTCAATTTCAAGTTCATAGGGAACGAATGTTTTAGTCAAGGAGGACGAAAAAATGTATCACCTTAAAAAACATTTTTCGCGTAAGCTGCAGCCGCTGCTGCCTAAACCGTTTGAAATAAGTGAATAAAACCATGTTTTACAAAAATGTTGACCTTAAACTATCTACAAAAAAGTCCGCGATACCATATAATTTTATAAGCCACAATAATGGCATAAATGTACAAAAAATATGGTGGTTATGTGAATTTATTTGTTATAAAATAAACAATTTATCCTTATAAAAATATATCGTTTTATCATATCATCACAGATATTTAATGGAGATATATTTTACCCTTTACAGCATCTTTTTTGGTTGTATAGTTTAGGAGAAAATACAATATTAAGTAGACTAGTATTATTATTATTATTAGTAGTATTTAGTAGTTGACTGCCAGTGCCATGCGAGAAGCTTGTGCGAACAAAAGACATAAACGCACGGCCTGGCACTCGGTTGGACTGGGAGGGATTCAACCAGGAAGCTTTTGCGAACAAAAGACAAACGCGCGGCCTGACACGCGGTTGAATTGAAAGTGTTGCAATCGAGAAGCTTTTGCGAACAAAAGACATAAACGCCCGGCCTGGCACTCGGTTCGACTGGGAGGGATGCAATCGAGAAGCTTTTGCGAACAAAATACATAAACGCTCGGCCTGGCACTCGGTTCGACTGGGAGGGATGCAATCGCGAAGCTTTTGCGAACAATAGACATAAACGCGTGGCATGGCACAGTTGGGCTGGGCGGGATGCAATATGCGGTAGGCCTATGGGTATGGTTGGGTATGGTATGGTTGGTTGGATCAGTTGAGCAACTTGACCCCTCTGTACCTACTTCACGTTCCTAAACAAAGAATCTTGCGCATGCGAAGCCACGGGCAAATAAAGCTAGTAAGTATCCAAAAAACAACCGCCCTTTTTATGAACTTGAAAAACGTAGAATTAACCATTATTTATATTTTCTACTCCAGTAGCAAATAGAATAGCTAAAGCACTTGTCGGTTACGGAAATAGATGGGGTTTGTCTGTGACTGCACGTATTCATACATATACGTACAAGTGTCTGCATTTGCGACCGCTGTCGATGCTTTAAACGCTTTACTCTGGATGAAATATTTATAACGCCCGTCGCGACGCGCCGCGCCGACACATTATCACCTCTCACTGTCGGGGATTTCCAATGCTACATCTCTCCGTCGCTCGCCATGAAACATAAATATTTACGTTATTTCCTTTATAAACAGGACAAGAATTATTGTTGTTTCGTTAACTATAAAGCCGCAATTGCATTGGTTAATAGGTTTTATAGTTTTAATTAGATCAATAAAATCTATTAATTTCCTAATTTGCATGTAAATTGGTCCTAATTAAATAACTAATCAACAAAATTAATGTATGACCGTATCGTCATTCATAAAGTTAATACGGTTAATTACCGGTCTAGGTCCTTACTATTCTAACGCCATATGTATGCACAATAGTGCAACGAGTGACGCGCGTCCGAACAAAACCCGCGCGGTCAGTACACTCGCGTGCGTCGGTGCGTCGCGACGTTCCCGCCTGAACCGTTTCGAACAGAACGGTACCACGTGCCGCAGACAAAAATAAATAAACGCGTCGCGTGCTTCACTCGCCACCTATACACCGGTAGCCTTATCTTACCTATCGTTTACCATCCAATATGCTTCAGCGATTATAAACCATTCGCCAGTAATTATCGACCGTGCGTGGAATACACTGTTTACAAACATGGTCTATTATTATTTTTCTCCGAAAATGCCTTGTCGCTGTCGGCTTGTTCTCAGACGAAATCGATGAAATGCAAACATGTTGATGTGCGAATAATCAAACCCCGATTCAACCACCCTCGTGCGATGCGAGTAATAATAGCGAAGGGGCGCGGGTGGGACGCGCACCCGCTCACGTACGCCGTGCATGCATGCACTTAGCCATTTCCAATTGGGTTATTCGGTATCCTCATTGATCCGGAAGTTTCATGTATCAAAAATATTGGATGCTGTGTCGTTTCCTGTTTTTTGCGCCGCATCTGTATGCACTTCATTACCTGGATCAACGGTTGTCACTTAAATGAGAGCCACCAAATAAAAACACGAAAAAGATAAATGGGGTCTCCTTTCAACTAATGTTATTAAAGGCATATAATTTTACTAACGGAGTTTCTTATTTCTATCAGTGAAAATCAATGAAAATTAAAAGCTACACTAAGAAGTTTTCATTGCCATTTCTCTTTGTATAATAGAAAGACCGTTATATTTTTTGTTCATCAATTTCTAAGCTCTATAATATAATCAAATTAAAGAATAGCCCTTCGAAGAGTCGTGAGATCAATCGGTCGACTAGTCGAAGAGCTTATTTATTGAATAGAGGGGAAGTAGGGACTCCTTTGTCACCACCTGTCCGTTGTAATAGCTTTCGGAAGACGCAACGCAGTTGCAACCGGCAAGCGGCGCGAGCGCATCTGTCCTGGTTTCGCGCCAAAACAACATGTGTTTGTGATAGTACATACATTTAAAACAATGAACAGTGAATAAAGTATGTAGTGTGCGATAGTACCTTGCAAAGTGAGTGACGTGTTTATATGGATGTGCTCTGTGTAACAAGAAAATGTGACACAATGTTGGGATTGCTTACGTCGGATTTCGGCTACCAGAACCGCTTAACCCTACTGCAGCAGCTCCTTGAGTGTGGCGATGTGTTGTTGGGCCGGGACCTGGTTTATGGTACGTTTTGATTGTTCTTTCGGGATGATGTCGGGTGTTCCTTTCCGCTTTGGAACTGCCGTATCTGACGTTACATTGCAATTTAAAACGATAATGACTCATGTCTGATTCAATTATCACAGTAATAGGTAGGTATTTATTTATCTAAGTGAAGCGCCCGTGTCGCCATGATAATAATTTATGATGGTGGAATAGACGTGTCTGTATCAGAAGACATTGAAGCAACAAGAACTGATTGAAATTGAAACTTGTTATACTAAGATAATATCTCATTCTTTCTTCAATTACTTTAACTGAAGAAAAGTTTATACGTCACAAGTTTAATTAAGCAAAATAAATATACAAGTTCGTCTGGCAGACTAACCTTGGCAATATTTACAAAGGTACTACAAACACGAGTGAGTTTACATGTAGTTATTATAGGTTATTATCGTGGTTACTGCGATAATGCGATATTGGCATCTTCATTTATTTATTTTTTCATTGTTCTTACCGTGACGGGCGTCGTGTCGTCATAGAAAATTATGTTGTTTTTCCACAACAAGAACGGAGAGGATTTACCACCATATTATTATAATATTTTTATTGAGACGCAAATGTAATAAACTAACTAAGCGCTTTGTGCGTTTGATAATCGCTTTAATAGGCTCAACGCAGTACACAGTCTTCAATAATGAAGCTAGTCAAAGGCTATGATCTAAACGACTTATTTCTATCAGTCTTAAGCCCGAAAATCTCTTTGCTACACTAAGGCCCGTATTCCAGAAGGATACTCAAGCGTTGATCTCTGTTTAAAACTAGTTTCAAGTTGAGCTTTGATTTTAGAACGTCCCTCAAGCAGAGATTTGTTGATCATAGTTCAGCTGAGTTTAGTTTCGTTTTATATTGTCACCTGTTTCGGTATTTGGGCAGATATTTGATCTGTAATCACTCAAGCGTGGTCCAGACTACGCTTGAGTAGAGATTTCTATTATATTTCAGGTCAAATTCGTGTGTTTTGTTGTTGAATTAAAGTTTATAATTACCGTTCTGGAATAAGACCGATACTCAAGTAACGATTCTATCCTTAAGTAGTGATCAGGTGATTGGAGTTTAAACTGTACTTGAGGAAGCTTCTGTAATACGAGCCTAAATTACAGTTGCACTTCACGCAACCTGTGGATCGAACAAAGCTCTTCAGCTGAATCTTATCAGATGCTTCTATATGCCAATAAAACGACTATATTACCAAGAATCGTCTCATATTATTATATGTAGAAGTGGGACGGCGATAATAATGCGGCAAACCGTTTGACGGGCGCACTGCGCACGCGCCGATCGCATCAATTCATTATTTATTGTCGCATTGTCCCCACATATTGCCTTTTTGCTTTAATTAACTTCTATTTACCTGCCCTGGATGAGCAAATTTATTCGATTTGTAAATTATATATCATTAGAATTGATTAAAAAGCTCACCGTTTTTGTTACCTTTACCCGTCTTTTACTAAATATAACAATAAAATCGTAATGATAATGAGTTAATAATTAACTGCCATAAGGTAAAAGACCACTAATTGAATCTAAGAAAATCCAATTTGGATTATACCTAAATTTATCCTTAAAAGCCTCAAATCCTAGAAACACCTACCTATTTTCTCGGAAAAATGACCGCAATTATTTATTTATCTATGGTAAGTCTATGCCTTTCAACACGTCTCCAAAAGAAGATATTCGTTGTGATATCATTACTTCCATGTACAGTCGAGGAACGAAAAGGTTCGTCAATTTTCAAATTGATTCCTTTAATCGTGTCGCGAATACATGTTACCTTTTCAAACTCCGAACGAGAGATAATTAGGTGGGTTTACGTACAACTGTCATTATTGTTATCTGCCAGTAAAAGCAAAAATAGGCCTTAATGTGACGAACCTTTTCATTCCTCGACTGTACAAATGCTGCGATGCAAATGCGGATAGCAAACCATTTATATCTGCATAATTACATATACTTTCCTACAGCCTACAATTACATGGTATTTGCAAACTAATTAGGACAAGTTAATAAAAATCAATAAAATAATACCACGGGTACATCCTTAATTTATTATTGTACTTTATAATAGTCGTAAATGCAATAGTTAATTGAGATTTATTAACGAAACACCCCGCAATTAATAGTAAACAGTTTTTGTCGGTTATAAATTGCACATGTGTTTTAAATGTTTTGCCTTTTTATTGCTACTTGGATGGTAAATAAAATTATTTATCTAGACTCTGGACTGTAATTGACGTTTTAAGTGATAAGTTGATAACACATTAAAAAAAACTTAAAAGAGATCCGATTGAAAGCGGCCGTTAGTTATGTGACCACGTGTGTTTCGCTTGAATTAAAATATGTACATATTATTTTTTCATTGTTACTCCATCAGTCCACCTGTCTTGAGCACCTCGAGTGTGGGGTGGGTTAATTATTATTATACCCCTCTCACCCCACCCCTCCCCTCTCGCCCCTCTCCCTATACGAGTTTCTTTCACTATACGCCTGTAATGCCGGCCATACACGTAACGGCCTACCGGTACGGTTTGGGAGAAGACACTGACTTCTGTAACACAGTTTTGTACCTAGCTCAGAAGTCAGGGACTTTAATTAAAGATATATTATGTAAAAACTTTTAGTGAATAATTTATTCATTATTATTATCATACCTGCGCAGGTCAACCTACACAGGTCGACCGGAGCGTGTATAGGGATAGAACTGTGCAGTTTTTGGTGCCTCTACAGGTGACCGGAGCCAAATCAAAAATCGATTCTATATAGCAAAACGAACTGAAATGAATGAATCTCCGGCGTACCATTCCGTACTCGCTACGACATGCGGTCTACTTGCGCAAGCATACCTGTACAGATAGACCTCTCCGGTAGACCGTAGCGTGTATGGCCTACATTAGTCATAATTATTATGTAGAGTCATCATTTAACTTCGCTAGAACTTGACGCACAATAAATACAATTATCATAGAAATACACTGATCCCAAAGAAGATAAGATAGATAAATACTTTGTTAAGGTGAACTTCCAGGGTCGCGTCCGATGCGACAGGTGTGCGCGACCGACGCGACAGTACCAAATAGCAAATACTATGAAAATGTATGGCCTAGCTTCAGAGACCCCCGACAGACGCATGCGTATGCATGCCATATACAAGATGTTGATCTGTACTCGGGCCATATTTAAGGAGGTTACTATACCATTGATACTGAACAGGAATCAATAAAAAAATTGTAAACAAACAAATTCTTCCGTGTGTCGTGCGCGAAATAAAGCAACGCGAGCAAAACCACCAAAAAATAGGCAGATTTTTCCGCCCTTTGGCAATGCCGCCGGTGACTTATTCTCATTCGTTCCGAATTTATCTCTAGACTAAACTACGTGGTCTTAGTGAAAACTTGGTTTTTAAATTATCGTAAAATTTGTTATGTATTTTTAGGTGACCCAACACATTTTATGTAATTTGCTCAATAAATATGGCACGGTTACAGATCAACAGC
Organism: Asteroscopus sphinx; assembly: GCA_949699075.1. Classification (NCBI taxonomy): domain Eukaryota; kingdom Metazoa; phylum Arthropoda; class Insecta; order Lepidoptera; family Noctuidae; genus Asteroscopus; species Asteroscopus sphinx. The sequence goes on from OX453020.1 coordinate 16,114,107, forward strand.
TTGTATATTTTCATACTGTTGTAATGTCGCGTTGGTTGTGCGTGGCTGTCGCAAGTGTCGCAACTGACGCGAACCACGGAAGTCCACCTTTAAAGCACGTTCTGCCTTAAAGTTATACTTGAAATACTATTCTTATGTATTTTAAGTATGTATTTACAAAAAAAAAAGTATTATATCCATTGTCTAGTACCCATAGTAAGCTCTGCTTAGTTTGGGACTAGATGGTGCCGTGTAAAAATGACCCAAAAATATTTATTTATTTATTTCACTATCAGTGCAGCTTCAATATCCCTCATATCACTAATAAAATTAACGACCATTTGTTAAACGAATAATAAATAAAGTAACAACATTGTAAACAGAGTTGTAAAGTAAACAGTTTGTATCGCTTTTACCGGGTACGACCTAAATTAATTAAATCAATGTAACGTTTCACCAAGTGTAGCTTTTCAGTTCACTACTGCCTTTATAGCTAACTGACATTTTTCCGTTTGTCAGATAGACTTTAGTGGCAGTTTCATGTTTTATTATTCTACGTTGAGCTGATTGAAATATGCTGTAAACGGCAATATTTTTTTCGTATTCCTGGTAACTGGTTTTTTTCGTGGTAAACTGTATATTTGACAGTATCCTAATTCCTAACATAAACGACCCAAAAATGTCTACCTTTTCACATTTTCAATTGATCAACATTATAATTGTTTGGCGGAGTATGAAAAAAGAGATAAATTTCAATGGCGACATTATTTTGGCCTCGCATTTCGTAACTAATTGGTTGCAGTAAACAATGAGACCCAAAAGGGCTGGCCCTGTTAATATTTCACCCTTTTTTTGCGTAACTAAGTCCAATTTCTAAGGACGACACATTTCTTTTGCTGTTTTTCAATAAAATGTTTATATTTGTCTTTTTGTTTTTACAAACATTGTGTTGCTTATTTAGGAGTATTCGGGACTAAATTACTCTTTTTCTAAGTAAAATCATTCTGTTCTGATTATGTACGGTGTCCTTTTCTGTGTGTAGTTTTATAACAGTAGAGGCTTTGAAAACAATTCAGACAAAATATCTTTTGTTAACATTTAATATGCAATCCTTTTTAAAATATGCACGTTTTGTAGACGCAAACAACAGAGTGAGTGAATTTTATAATAAAACAATTGATTAACTAGTTCGATCGGGTCAGTTACATAAGAGGATGTGGATTTGGAGTAAAGAGTATATAGTTGAATGCAGAATGCAGGACCGATTAGCCGACTAATGAGTTGTGCATATGACAGACTACATCTGTCCGATTAATCTTTTTTGTTTAAAAAAGGAAACAAAAATGGCTATTGCCATATTTGGACTAAGTTTTCTATTTTTTAACCGACGAAAAAAAGGAGGAGGTTCTCAATTCGACGCGTATTTTTTTTTTTTTTTTTTTTATGTATGACCACGCATAACTTTTTACAGAGTTGTCCGATTTTGATGATTCTTTTTTTAATGGATAGGGTATATCTCGAAGTTGGTCCCATTTAAATTTCAAAATCCACCCCTAAGGGTAGTAAAACAGGGGATGAGTGTTTGTTCACCCACTGAATTCTTACCTGTTAACTGATTCTCTTGAAACTTGACACATAAATATAGTTCTAGACACTACGACATAATGGAGACCTGGAGTTAGATTTTAACCACAAAAAAATTAATAATAAAACTTTTTAACAAAAAATTTAACCGACGAAAACAGAAACTGAAAAGCGAAAAATAACTAATTATGAGTCGGCGCCAAATAACCAATCAACGAAGATCATTAAATTACTTTAAATAAATAATAAAAACAACGTCACATCAAATACAACGTGAAATTTTCAACGATAAACAATTACTTTCCAAAAATGCGTTCTCCGCTCGGCCACTTGCAACTTGCACGCACTTTGCTTGTTAAAAGTTCGTTTGGCGCCGACTCATAATTAGTTATTTTTCGCTTTTCAGTTTCAGTTTTCGTCGGTTCAATTTTTTGTTAAAAAGTTTTATAATTAATATGTAGTCAACAAAGATATTCGCTTGACATTGGAATGCTTTCGGTAATATTCTTTTAATTACATTTCTAACTCAGTGGTGGTAATTAAAAGGTCAACAATGTACCTAATCTATTACGTCATTCTAATGTTCTGCCGTTAAAAGCATTCTGATATTAGATTCAATTCAAGCGACATTTTTATATTCGAACTAGAGGCCGATTGTAGGCCTTTCTTTGACCTTCACTTGGTTTAGCAGACGACAGTAGCACTACCATGAGTTTACACTGTCAAAACTCGCTAGCGTCTCCGTAAATAATTTATATGAAAGATTGTACAGCGCCCCTAGCGGTCACAGAAATAATTAAAATTCGTACCATGAGTACTATAGATTTCGATAGGTAAAAAACCTCACGTAATCTATTCGATAGTCACTAACGTTTTGCAGCTGTTACCATACAAAACGGCACCATGAGTCACTAATTCGACAGGCGCTATCGAAAAATACGCTTGCGATAGTAGTTACGTAGCTCACTAGCATTTTGAGGTGTGAAACATATGTTTACATAATAATTAAATAGGTTTTGGTGCATATTAAAGTCCAAATAATGTCTGAAAGAGCTTATTTAATGAATATATGAGTTGAGCCTAGCAAAATTTACACTTTCAAATTTTCAAGTGGCTTTGTTTATCTACCTATTCTACCTGCGTTGTTTAGGGGCAACTATTTGGAAATTTTGTAACTTTATTTTTGAAATAATTTATTGGAAACATACCTTTCCATTTACTCCGCCAACAATTGAAATTGTGACCCACTCACACACTCACTGTGTCCTCATTGTTTTCTATTTAATAAATAAACTTATCAAAAACGCCGCGAGCCACACAATCAAACAACGTCAACAAAATTACAAATAATTTAATCAACGACACGACATTGAAATATTTCAAGTTATAAAAATTCAACAATCACTAAATACCATAAGCACTTCACTAACATAAACACAAACCGCTGACCCTTCAATTCCAGTCGGAATATTTCGTGTTGACTGTTATAACATATTTAGCATAGCAATACCACTACATTTTTAACATATGAGCCGTTCTCTCTTCTTTGTACTGAGAGAGAAAGAAACAAAATATGAGTGATGTTAGCTAGTTAACTACGTTATACCAACATAACATTTCGAAGACGATCGAGCTTACTCTAGCGCCTCCGTAAGACTGCGTAAAACTCATGGTGCAAGCATTATCGAAATCTATTTGAACCACGTTAACACGCTAGCGAGTTGGACGCTAGCGAGCAATTTTACGATAACAACTCATGGTAGGCGTACAGGTTATTGAATCACCTAAGTTGCGTAAGTAGAGTTAGGGTGTATAAATAATCAAGTGTTGATATAACATAAGCGCTAAAGCTCATTAAACTTTAATAACAATTCGAGAAATATATTTTCGGATACTATAATATGGCATACATTATGAACAAAAAGGTCTTCTAGTCTTAATTTTTCAGTGGAATAACTTCATTATAGAGCACTAACACCCATTCGCCAACTTCGTTCTCATATGTAGTTAAGGTGTCTACAGGGTAGACGGGGAAATTCAAAATTTCTTGCGTTTTTTTCAAATTGTAGTTGTATTTTGCGTTGTGTATAATTCGAAATATGATTCGCGGTAGTAACAACAATATATCTACTGAATAATACTCATAACAAATATTAACCTAGCTCTATAAGTTGTACAAGCTCGATTATATGAATTTACGATCAAATTGTCGATTATCGAGCTTCTAGAGCTTATAAAGCTAGGTTTATAGTTTTTATAAGTATTATTCAGTAGATATATTGTTATCACTACCGCAAATCGTATTTTGATTGATATGCAACTCAAAACAGAGCTACAATTAGCAAAAAACGCAAGAAATTTTGAATTTCTCGGGCTACCCTGTAGCATTTACCTTAAACATAACCCATATATATCCAGAATCTCATCTTTCCTTCTGTGGACGAATTTGTAACACCGCTTCAGAGCACTCTAGTAAACTCATATTTCCTGTGGAAAAGCGATATGTTTCTTTTTCGTTCACAATTTTTGTAGTTTTCCAAAAGGGTTGTGCAAAAACGTAGCAAACCTTTCTGATTGGCACTGGTTTGAGGAAATTATTTGACTGGATTATTTATATTTGTGAATAAAACAGCACTGAAGGGTATCAAAGTTTCGCACGTTATTCGCGTTGAGAATACTCAGCAACAAATGTCATGTTTAGCATATTTGTCTCACTGCTACTCGTATTCGCAGCTTGTCGCACTGACTGCACTCTCTGGAACATGATTTATGAATGCGTCCTTGCGCCTGCTTCCTTTACTACTAAAATGACAAACAGTAAACGTAGAGTAGAGTAAACTAGCTGAAGAATAGACTGGTTTTATTAATTACATCTCGCCTTTTCTGTGATCTAATTATGAATTTGCTTAAAAAAATATTCTTTTTACAATATAAATATACCAATTCGACTTACATCGTGAACTAACTTATTTCATAGAATATGCAAGAAATTCAGATAATTAAATTGAAGACAGGACAGAGAGTACATTTTCATTTCTCTTCTATTAATCGTTTCATACAGGATACTCATGTTTTCTTCCAAATCGAGTTGTAAACGTGAAAATGTACACATACGGCCAAAATTAATATCCTATCTATCCACGATTTGCCTTACTAGAGATAGAAATTTGACATAAGCAATGTATGGTGCTTATGTCAAATTTCTATCTCTGGTTGGGCAAATCGTGGATAGATAGGATATTAATTTTAGCTGATAGTAAACAAATATTTAATGACGTTGTTTACCGGTGCGGGCAGTCATGCGTGTCATTCGTGTGCGATTTGTAACGCTGCATAGCGATCTCGATGCTAAGGACTGCTATACACTTTGTTAATGGAGCTGCATTTAGTCGCTATTAATTTTAATTCACTAATTATAATACCTACTCAGTGAAAACGCGATAACTTTTGTGACCTATTGTTTCTATAGATCACATGTGCTTTACCTGTATGTTAAACAGCGCACCATCGAATAATGATAAAACGTTTGGATAAATCATGTTTTAAGAAATAAAGAGTTATTTGACGGTGTTTTCAATGACTTCAAACTTGCAGTCGATAAAATATAAAACTTTTGGGTTGGTATCTTTTGGTCTCTATCTCGATATGTCTAGGCTGCCAGTAAGACTAGATCGCGAAATGACTGGATCTCGATTGAGACTAGGTATCCTTACGTCTACATATCGAAATGACGAGGTAGATTGGACTATATCTCATTTTACCTTGATCGCAATATGACTAGATAGCATAACGTCTACACAGTATATTGTTTTTGAAAGGTACAGTTACGTACAGTAAAGTATTTTTATAAATAAAATTTTTGTGACCAAATTTTGTGTTTCGGCCAAAAAATCTGGGTTTGGCCGCGGTTTAGGCCAAAAACCAGCCAAAACTTCGACGCTGTAATTCGTGTATTCTCTATTCTCGGATAACTTTCGGCTTACTTCGGACGCAATGGCTTCGTCAGTTAACCTTCAGTTCGCCACCGCTGCAGCGCTGGCGATTTGACTAGTGTAAATATAAAATCTAGTATTTGATTGTTTTTATTTCCGTAATGTAATAGCATTTTATAATGAAATTCTAACTATTAAATTACTTTCTGGAATTGAGATTAAATTAATGAGATATTATTCAAAGGTTACGTAGGTAGATTTTGTCTATAGTACTTATGCTAGATTTTTTTTTAACTCTTTGGAAATTTAACCCTTTCACTGTGCGCGAAGCACACACAATAGCCTTACCTAGCCAAAAGTTGCCGTTTTTCTAGGAACTAAGGAAGTTAGATAAATACCAATAAGCACTTTTTGTGTTCCTTGTACGTCCTAACGATATCGTGTCAATCTGATATTATGTCAAAACGCGATGTGAACCAAACGAGATCCAGTCATAAAGCGAATTAGTCCATCTAGTCATTTTGAGATGTAGACGTTACGATGTCTAGTCCAATCGAGATCCAGTCATTTCGCGATCTAGTCTTACGGGCAACCTAGACATATCGAGATAGACACCAAAAGATACCGACCCAAACTTTTTAACAAAAAATTGAACCGACGAAAAGTGAAACTGAAAAGCGAAAAATAACTAATTATGAGTCGGCGCCAAACGAACTTTTAACAAGCAAAGTGCGTGTAAGTTGCAAGTGGCCGAGCGGAGAACGCATTTTTGGAAAGTTTTTGTTTATCGTTGAAAATTTCACGTTGTATTTGATGTGACGTTGTTTTTATTATTTATTTAAAGTAATTTAATGATCTTCGTTGATTGGTTGTTTGGCGCCGACTCATAATTAGTTATTTTTCGCTTTTCAGTTTCACTTTTCATCGGTTCAATTTTTTGATAAAAGTTTTATTTTTCATTTTTTTGTGGTTAAAATCTAACTCCAGGTCTCTATTATGTCGTAGTGTCTAGAACTATATTTATGTGTGTCAAGTTTCAACAGAATCGGTTAACAGGTAAGAATTCAGTGGGTGAACAAAAACTCATCCCCTGTTTTACTACCCTTAGGGGTGGATTTTGATTTTGAAATTTAAATGGGACCAACTTCGAGATATACCCTATCCATTAAAAAAAGAATCATCAAAATCGGACCACTCTGTAAAAAGTTATGCGTGGTCATACATTAAAAAAAAAAAAAAAAAAAAATATATATATACGCGTCGAATTGAGAACCTCCTCCTTTTTTTCGTCGGTTAAAAAATAATTGCTTTGAAAGAAGCCTCTATTTGTAGTATACTCACTACAGTTCATTGAATTTATCCTGTTACGCCAAAATAAAGGATGAGGATATCAATTTGCTTTTGGTTTGTAAAATATTATTTCCTACTAGAATTATGGTTTTGAAAAAAATATGTTTGTTATGGTTTTGTCTAAAGATCGAATATTGAAAGCTATATTTAGAATATAACTTTCATTATTCGACTGTCATGGTATGGACATGTGATGAGGAGGAATGATGAGCATGTTACGAGGAAAGTTTCAAGTATAAATGTTGATGGCTATAAGAAAAGAGGCAGACCGATGAAAATATGGATGGATTGTGTGAAAGATGATATGAATAGAAAGAAAGTAAACACGGAGATGACGGCTGGTAGAGATGTATGGAAGAAAAAAACATGCTGCGCCGACCCCAAATAAATTGGGATAAGGGCAGGAGGATGATGATGATTTAGAATATAACAGACAGTGGTAGTATAATTACAGTGAATGGAAACATTTTACTAACTAGCTTTATTATATTAAAAAAAAAAAGTAATACACACATATTTTCTTTGTTTTCTGCAGTGTGTTTAGTGTTAAAACCTACTCAATATTAAGTGGCTCGCTCAATGAAGCGGATGTTGTAGTAAGAACAGCACAACACCAACTATAACAAAGGATATTGATATGTTTACTATTTTGTGTCAATTGTACTGCACTGCGCTGAATATAGGTGGAATACAATTGTGATCTCGACGAGTATACAGATGATTATAGGCAGGGCCGTTTTGAGCTTATCTGGCGGGCCGGGGTGCGATCCCAGCTCAGGCGCCCCCTAGTCGTTTTAGCACCCCTCCAGTTGTATAGGTTTGGTAATGGCTGCTACACACAGCGTCCGTTGGCACTGTATAGTTCCCGGCACGAGACGTGAGCACAAATTGTACCTGCGTAATAGTCTCTGTCGTCACCGTATTCTAGTATTCCGTTTTCTACGTATATTTAATTATGCATTATCATGTAATTAAGCCAATGCAAGTGCCAGTTTCTGGTCTGTTGTACTGGGAACAGAGATTCGACCACTTACGTAGTGGAATCTGTGCTCACGACTCGTGCCGGCAACTATATACATGTGGGCACAAAAATGAAAATAATATATATATATATCATCATCATCATCATCATTTCAGCCGAAAGACGTCCACTGCTGGACATAGGCCTCCCCCAAACATCGCCACAACGACCGGTCCTGTGCCTTCCGCATCCAGCGAATGAATATATATAATATATATGAATGTATATATATGAATGTCTAATTTGAGCTGAGTAAAATAATTTCTCGGGCCTCGGCGGCCTTGAAGTCTAGGCACCCGCCTTCAGAACGTCTCCAACCGAGGCACCCGTGATGCCTCAGCCCCCGGTTGCGAGGCACCCCTTAACTCCCTGGGTTGAGACTGAGACGGCCTGATTATAGCTATCGATCAAAGACAATCAGTTAAATTATTTCATGCCGATAAACACGTGCATAGCGATAATAATAAATGACAAATGTCAATTTTGTCGCAATAAGTTGAAACAACTATTCGTGAAATATTGCGAAAAATTCCTGTTATCGCAAAAACACGAGGCCTCGACGGAACTCGATAAATGTCACCAACACAACAAACGGTGCCTTCCCACGTGTAATATTGTTCCTAATTTCAAATCAGCTTCTAATTAACCAACTTTAAATAAAAACCCTTACAACATGATTTCGTCACGTTAGAAACATCAAAACAATTCGGCCATTTACATGTTGGGTTTGCAACGGTAACTTGTACACGTCATAAGAAAAACTATCGCGCGCACGCACCCGGCCTTCCTTATAGAGCCGATCGAGAGCGTTGATAATAAGGCCAGGCGATGAAATAACGCCCACTTCCCGGGAAAAATTAACAAAATTATTTTATTGCTGTACTTAGGTTTGAATTTATTAGCGTGTATTGAGGAGGAGTTAGTATCGATTAGGTACTTAAATTCTTTGTAGATAAACTCGGCTATGAACATTATTTTATTGAAAAACTAATGTAAACATAACACTTGTATTTTTATTTTAAACTTTTCCTGCGGCTTCGCCCGCGTACTGTAATAAAATATAGCCTATTTTACTTCTGGGTAAAGTAGCTTTCTAATGGTGAAAGAATTCGAAAATCGGTTCAGTAGTTTTAGAGTTTATCGATTAAAAACAAACAAATATTTCCTCTTTATAATATTAGTACAGAAAAAAGTGTCTAACAAAAAAAAAGTGCCAATATTCATTGCTGTATGATATTTCATTAGCAACTTCCTAATATAACCCAAAATAGAAAGCAATACACATCCTCCTACACATTCACATGCTCTCACGTGCAACACTGCACTGCATCCACGTGTACGCAGCCTAAGTTACGTGGGTGGTCATTACGCAAGTTAGCGCATGTCAGCCAGCGAGTACTCTGCTAGCTTCCGTATACCAAAGAGAACAACAGTAGCCCTAGCACGAACAATTTGCGAGTACGTGTTCGTAACGTCATCGTCAATAATTTGTACTAGAATTGAAAAGCGCCCCTTCCGTACGTAAAAGTAACTAAATTTGGAAGCACGAATGTCAAAGCGTTACTTTCGTATCGCAGCCGTAGCGTCACGTGAACGTAACTTGAGATAGTTGTATTGAAATCGGCAGCACGAACCTTGTTTTGACGTACGGTATCGTGAATTACGAAGGCTGGCTATCGTGAACATACGAATGTTTTGTCACTGAGATTTTGTCGGTGAGAGAACTTGCGTCGTGGTTTTAAAATGGGATTTAATTGGTTTTAAGGGCACAATTTTACGTAAAAACACTAGGAGCACCTATATAGACTCAAACTTAGTGCGTTATATTATTATTGTGCTGCAAAATTTGATTGAAAGTGCGGAAAATGACAAAAAAAACTAGGCTGATTTTGTCGGAATGCTCGGAGTTTTGTGAAAGGAAAGTGTGATTGTGGTATCACTAAAATGATTATTATTGTGTTTTTTGGTACTTCATTTATACAATCGTGATTTTTGTTACATGTTACCAATGTGCATAATGCTTGTCTAAATGAGTGTAATTGGATACTGTTCGTACTAATTTATAAACAAATAGACAAGTAAATAAGTCATTTACAAGTAGGATATCGTCCCATCAATACACAATTGTAATAAGTATCTATAGGTACCAAAATACCAACATAATTTTAAGTTATAAAGTGCTTTTAACTTTATTATTAATATATATTTGTTTTTATTGATTGCCTACAGAGAAACAAGTAGCAGGCACATGAATAAACAAATATGGTCAGCAAAATTGCTAGATTTGACTAAAACAGAATTTAAGAAAATTGTTTACTCCATAGTAAATAAGCTTTTAATTTCCTACGTGGGGCACATCGTCGGCGACATTTCTTAAATCAACAAAACAATAAGCTTAGAACTCAAGGTCACGGAACATTAAAGTGAACCTAAGTTATACTTTAGTACCACATTGTTATTAAGCATAATCTACATATTCTTTACCCATTTAAAACTTCTAGCATTATTATGTGTTGAATGTAGCTTATCTCCTCATATGTTTACATAAAGAATAGTTGCTTACATAAAACAATTTGAACTTTACGCGCGTACAAGTACCTAGTAGGAGAAATCTGTCAAACTGATAAAGTAAGCCGTTCGAAAACCAAAAACATGTCATAATTCTAACTTGAAAATTTAAGGAAAATTATTGTAATTAAGCTTTTTTTTTCAAGATACTTCTATAAAACAGAATAAAACACATCTTTTTATATTATTTACATCAATTCAAGCAAATATACCAACAAAATTTCGAAGTTAAAAATTACAACAACAATTCATCTAGTTTCAGAACGCACCATTCGTTCAATATACTGTGTTTGTTCATTCACAAGGCACGTCTCTACTTACGTTAGCATGACGTCACCTGCGTCTTCGTGTCGAGCTCACGATACGACGGCGAATGTGCTTCGTGCTACGAACTAGCGTTACACTGCGTGATCGTATCGTGAACTCGACACGCTTACGTTACGAATGTTCCAAATGTTCGTGCTTGCCCTACAGTAATGGAGCGAGCGAAACGTATGGTCGACATTACTATGATTGGCTATGTGATGTATATGTAATTATGTATAGAGAAGCTGCCATCAGCCCAATAATAATTGTTAAGCACGTGGGTGATGGAATTACTCCATCAATTTCTGTAATTAAATAATCATTGTTATAGTTACATACGACGGCGACGTACTCCGATAGGCCGTCAAGATGAAATAAATTGCACGTTATCACTCCATTAGCTCACTCTTCTCAGTTGCGTTTCCGTACTAAGCAGTGACAATGACGTCACAGATCCGCTCTACGCTGTGACGCTACAAACAACTTTGCTAGCTTCAACCTATTTATAGAGATCTAACTTTGACGAGAGTGTTTTAGTTTCTTGAAACTTGAGCGTGGGATGTATGAATGAGATTTCGTCTAATGCGTAATGCTACAGCGCCTAGAACGCTTAATAATAGAATAGTTGTGTCATTCGACTTTGACATTGGATTTCGCGCTGAAAATCCTATTACATAAAGGCCATTACCGTCACATTATTCAGAAAAAAACTAGGCATATATTCTCAAGTTCACGGGTTCATCCAAGTTCAGAGGCTCAAACATTCATGTAAAAACGGCCTATATAATATTCTAAGTTTCGTAGCCGAATGGGCCGCAGGTTCGGCCGTCATCTGTCTGACACTGGCGAGTCACCGCAACCCTACAGGTCGTTGACCCTGAAGGACTGTCGGTCAAAGTCCTCGTCTTACGTCATCGGCCTCAGGGTAGAATTTTGTTCACCCGCTGGCTGCGTACTCCCTCTGTTCTCGATTGGCGGGATAAGCCGCGAATGAGTGAGTGAACGAGTTTGATTGACGGGATCGTTTGACATTATTGATGGGATTTGCAGGTGTTTACGTAGAAAATAAATGCGTAGTTTCAATCTTTGTTTTTCATCATGTATATGAGTGTTCATGTTTTTGTTAGATTGATGTTTTCAGGCATAATCTTTTTATAGTTTGCGGAATCAACTATTTGCAATTCTGTAGCTGTCTACATAAAACAATCTTCAGTTTCAAATTCAAGCATAAAACTGAAGTTTCATTTACTCAATAGCTTTTGAAAAAGTTCGAAGTGTTCGAGTTATTCCAAGCATTTAGACGGACCCGTGAGAATTGTAAGAAGTGTAATGTTTACACTAAACATAATTATGTGCACCGTAGAGTTCAAGGCACTTTTATAGGTTGTTTAAAGTCGACAGGGTATCGGCCCGGCACCGAACCTACTACCGACAAGTTTACATTTCTCTACGCCTAAGTAAACACCGCTCTCCGCTGTGCGATGCACTTATACATCGCGTATGCTGCAGTCAAGCCGTACAATTGGACTCTTTAGCTAATTACTCATGTGTAATGCTGAGAGTTTTTTTTTCTGCGGCCATGTTGCTTATTTCTGTTAGAGGGTTCTGAATTAATGCATCATCACTTGATTAAAATTAAGTGTAAGCTGATTTATATTCGATTATCACTTGCTTTAACGGTGAAGGAAAACATTGTGAGGAAACCTGCACACCAGAGAGTGCTCCATACAGTTCTCAATGATGTGTGCAGTCCGCCAACCCGCACTAAGCCAGGCAGCGTGATGGACTAATGCCTTAGCCTTCTCATACTGAGAAGAGGCCCGTGCCCAGCAGTGGGACAGTAATGGGCTTGTTATGTTATGTTGTAGATTTTCCAATGATATCTTCTATAAAAAACACTGAAATAGAAAATGTCTTTCTTACTTTCTTTTCTTTCTATACTTATAAAGACAGATGTTCTGACTGACTGTATCATCAACGCTGAGCCGATACTACTCAAGTCAGAAACATGAAATTTGGACAATTGGTCCCTTTTTTAACGCAAGCACTCAATAGGAAAGGATTTCATAATTTTTTTACCCTAAAGGGGTGACGGTGAACTAGGGTGTTAGTGTTTGTATGGAAAATCTTCTCTCCTGGATCAATTCATTAGAAATTTGGGAAAAATTCTCTTTAAAATAAATAACAAAATATCTACCTTTACTTTTTCCAAAATTGACCCTGAAAGAGGGTGCAATGGGGTTATACATTTTGTATGGAAGAACATTATTGCGGGGCTGGATTCAGGATTCAGTCGAAACTAGATATAAATAATCTTTAAAGCAATTAATGAATTACGTGATTTTGAACTTTTCGAAATATTAACTCAACGGGGGTAAAAAGGGGTGTTAAAGTTTCTATGAAAAATCTTCCTAAGGTCACACTTGACACAAATACTCTTTAAAGTAAATAATAATAAAGAAAGAAAAAAAAAATTTATTTGCTTCAAAAGTGACGCACAAAATTACCAAAAAAATTCTAGAACACAGAACAAATACAGGTACAGAGCCAAGAAGTGTGGTAAGATATGCGTCACATCCGCGCAAAACGGCCACTGCTCAGCATATTGCTGTGCCACATGCACGGAGCTGCACGGAGCAAAGCCACAGCGCTGGTTTTCAGTGACAGCCGGCGTCGACACAATAACGTAGATCAGTGCGGCGTGATGTTGGTAAATAACGATAACAAATAAATAAGTAAGATTAAATACAATACGAGATAAAATGTGTAATATTTAATAAATACGCAAGCAAGATTGGAAATAAAGTAATAAGTCTATTTTTCGTATCCCAAAATTACGACAGGAAACATTAGGTACGGGGCATTTAAAACTTTTTACACGGGCAACGCCGCAAGAGCACTGCTAATAAAATAAAACCTCGTAATAGTATTGGCCAAAGATAATATAATCACTATGGTATTGGCTATATTTTGACATTGAAATTTTTGTGTCCTACAAAGAGAATATAAATCACTACGTTTAGTGTCCTATTAAGAATAAAATAATTAATTTCAAAGATAATATAATTTAATTAATTTTAAGCGTGACCAATCAAAATGGATTTTGTCCAAACATTGCAATAGAGAATGAATAGCCTGACACAAGGTGAGTTGTAGGTTATTCGTGACAACATCCTATTCATATGCAGTATTCTTTGCGTCCATTCGTCATTGAAAAATAAAACCAAAATGCTATAAGGAAACACATCTGCGTCTTAACAACGAAGTATGTTGCTCCAGTTTTTTTGAATAAGTGTAATTTATCAATGTAACTGCAACTTGTACGGTTGCATTTATTATTCATAGGGTAATTTGTGGGGCTTGTCGCAGCTAATGAATACTCACTGCGAATTCTGTTCCACAATTAGTGGCACCTACCACTGTATTACACCTTAGGGGCTGGTTATAACAAGCGCACGGGGCGCGCGCCCGACACGCATCTTGCGCGGACGCATAGCGTCACAGACAGAGAAAATAATCACGCTATTATAATTGTTCGACGGACGATAGCGCGTAGTGCTTGATATAATTCGTTGCCACAGATATGGTAAAAAATATAGACTAAGTAAGAACAACCATAGTGATGCCAAAAAAACCGTGCTCCTTCATGTACAACCAGTGCTCACGCACACACATGCATCTTAAACCGTGCTCTCCCCTCTCAGTTCACATGTCGCGGCATCTTCCTGTAAGCATCGCGAAAACAAATATCCTTCAGGTGCATGGTGTGTACGTGAGCACTGGTTGTACATGAAGGAGCACGGTTTTTGTTGGCTTCACTATGGTTGTCCGCAGCACTTAGTCTATATTTTTTACTGTCTGTGTTCGTTGCATACAATTTCATAGAGAGCGTCCGAAAAGCGGCCTATTGGGCGCGCGCCCCGTACGCTTGTTATAACTAGTCCCTTCGAAACTATAACACAAATATGGAGGAGAGAATGGAGAACACAAAGAACTCGTAACTTCTCCGCTTTAATATTCGAAAGTACACCGCATAAATAAGGATTATTCTTCATATTGATAGAACTCAGCGTAATTACATTGATTTACCTATTCTGTTTAGCATTATCGGCACTTAGTAGGCAATCTTCTCAGTGCGCAAATAATCAAAAGAAGTTCACTTTTAAGTGATTACTTAGGATAATAATCGCAAAGCTTTCAGTTAAAATAACGCTAGTAATGGAAAGTAGAATTTACGATTGCTAAATACTCGTCTAATGTATCGTATCGTAGCCTTGGGCATCAGTGACTGGGACCTGTGCTATGGACACAGAGCTAAGACAAACGGTCACAGAAACAAATACACGAGACTTAATTAAGCAGGAAGGCTTTATTAGACTTGGGTTAATATTTTTAATCACTAAAAGTATTAACAGATTAATTACTCCTTTTAATGAGGACATATTGTACATCAAACGGTACATAATTATTATTAAACCGTATGTTTAAACACTTGAGTTTATTTAACGGAGACAATTTACATAATTGGGTATTTTACGAGCATTTTACGATGTTTGAAGCAAAGCCTTTATTAATGTTTTTGTTTGTTGTTACAGGTTTGGACAACCGGATATCGAACTCAAGAAGTTCAGTGTCACCGTAAGTATTTCATTTTGAAAGGGTTAATCGTAAATTTTAAAGTTATTGATAAACGCTGTAGGAGCTGCCTTATTTTTAAGTTGTGAAAGTCGATAAAGGGATTTAGCTGCTTTATGGACTGTTCTAGAAATTTTAAACATATATGGCTATGGATTGTTGACCTAATCTTTAAGGTGAATGATACAGGGTAGCCCGCGAAATTCAAAATTTCTTGCGTTTTTTGCAAATTGTAGCTCTATTTCGCGTTGTATTTCGGTCGAAATATGATTTGCAGCAGTAATAACAATATATCTACTGAATAATACTCATGAAAAATATTAGCCTAGTTCTATAACCTGTACAAGCTTGATAATATTAATTTACGGTCATAGTATAGATTTTCGAGCTTGTAGAGCTTATAGAGCTAGGTTAATATTTTTTATCAGTATTATTCAGTAGATATATTGTTATAATTGCTACGAATCATATTTTGATCGATATACAACGCGAAATAGAGCTGCAATTTGCTAAAAACGCAAGAATTTCGCGGGCTACCTTGTAGCATTCATTTTAAACCATCATGTTTTTGCCTATTGTGTTTCCAAATAGAGCTTTTCCTAGCTAGAGCTCACGGGTATTTTTTAGAGCTTACAGGCTGTGCAAGATCGACATATAGATGGGTCAAACAATTCATTCTGTCGGTTTCGGTGGGCCGTTCTGTAAACACAGACAGCGCACGTAACAACTCGATGCATGCAAATGAAAGACCTTTCGTGTGGTGACGAGTAAAATACGCACACAAACGCCAGTCACGCATACTAACGCGTATTTCATACGACAATATTAGTTAACCTATGGTAGGAAGTGACTTTTTGGTGTAATTGAAATAACTGAAAACCTCTTAAGGTCTCATTGTACGTACTCATCATTATGAACAACTTTTATTATGACGCCAAATCTAAAAACCGCGAAAAAATCCGCTTTTGCTTACATTTAGTTGAGTTATGCAAACATGAGTGTATGAAGGAGCTGATATTTTTTCGCGATTTCTGGGCTCGTCCCATAGTAAAAGTTGTTCATACTGATGAGTACAATGACCCTTTAAGAGGTTTTCAGTTATTTCAGTAACATGTTGTAAATACATATCAGCCCATTTTAATCCCACTACTGGACACGAGCAAGGCTTAAGCCTAAGTCCACCACAGCACAGACCATCGTGAGGTTTTTGGAGTCCTCTCAGGCACGTAGGTTTATTCACGATGTTATTCCTTCCACGCAAGTTATAGTTAGGGCAATCGGGCAATGGACTTTAAGCAATCGTCAGGTCATGTAATGTAGTACTTTAATTATGTGTATTTGTGTTTCCAGTGATGTGGTGAACAAAGACCTCGGGCTGTCGGAGAGCGACGATGAGGTCAGCTCACAGATCATCGGACCGTAAGTTCATTCCCGTGCTAAATAAAATAGCTAGACAATTAGACAACCGATGCTGGTGTTTATCAACGTTAATTCTCTGGGTTTACCCAGCCGGCCGATTACTCGAAAAATTTACTGGAATTATAGGTAAACGGTTGTTTATCCATGTGGTGCCGGACACAAAGAATTGCACCACCCTTATCTCTTCTCATGGGTGTCGTAAAGGCGACTAAGGGATTCACCAGAGGATGGACAGCAGCGTTCTCTGAGTTTTTTTATTTTTATTTTATTTTTTATTTTTTATTTAATCACATGTACAATTTCTTTAGTTTTACTTAACTAGAAAACTCGCCAAACTATCAAGTTTAACGGCGAGATGCGCTCATACATATGTATACTATCTTACTCTTACGTAAACATGCAACACTTAATTAGCAACAAAATAAGTTGTATGATTATAAAATAGTTTACTGTGGATTAACTTCTCGATAACAGAAGAGATTGGCTTTCAAATTGTTTTTTTTTTTTTTTTTTTACACTGCCTGGTGACGTCTCCTCGTCATCAAGAAGCAAATCCCTCAGTTTTGATTTTAACAGGCTTTTACTTATTTTAGGCTTTTGCCTAAGTAAGTCTATTTTATTAAATATTTTTGGAACTAAAAATTTTGACATTCTGTCTCCATAATAATTTTATATTTAACCTACCAACTGCGATCGCCAACCCGCCTACCAAGCATTGCGATTACGGCATATCCCCCCCATAATTGGGGGAGGCCTATGTTTAGTAGTGGACATCTTTCGGCTGAAAAGATGATGATGATGATGATGGTCGTTTAACCAGAGAATTATCGTTAGTGAAATCAAGCCTTACTCGTATGCGCTCGCTTTTAGCACTTTAATCTCAGTAGGACTGAGTGCAGAGTGCCGATTCCGAGTTTGACACTTACCGCATACGCCATCGAATGCGTCGAGTTTCATTCATAAATCGGTAGCGCCCCTGGCGGAAACTAGGGGAAACTACTGATAATCGAATGAAAGTTTACGCATTCGATTGCGTATGCGGTAAGTTTTAAACTCGGAATCGGCTCTCTGTGCGTATTGACGCTTACCGCATACTCAATCGAATGCTTGATCAATCAAACGCACGACTGATATTCATTATCCAGTAGTCCCACCTCGTTGCCGCCAGGGGTGCTACTGATTTATGAATGAAAGTCGACGCGTCCACCTTCGATAAATAATACCATTATTGATCGAAGGCGTCCACACACTGAGTGCTGATTCCGAGTTTGAAGGTTACGCATACTCTATCGAAATCGCTATCGAAAACGTTGACTTTAATTCATAAATCAGTAGTTCCTCCTCGTTTACGCCAGGGGCGCAACTGATTTATAAATGAAAGTGGACGCAATCGATAGCGTATGCGTAGGTTTCAAACTCGCACTAGGCAGTCTTAACATTTCCCTCCATACCCCAAATGTTTTTGGAAGATGACGTCACGTTTGTCAGTTAACTAATTATATTGGGCGACTAGTATCTGCAGTTTCCTTTGTAAGTGCTAAGTTTATTGATTTTCATCTTTAGAGGAAACTCTTAAGTTTTAAGTACCTACGCGATGAAATTGAATTAATTTCAACAAGTCCGAGAGCCAAGCTTTCATTTGCTTTCTTATTCGATTTGAAAGGATTGCAGTTTTATGGATTACGACATTTAAAGTTATGTTCCCATAAATTGCGACATTCTACATTATTTTTTATCATTATTAATGCATCTGTCTCTTGTCATTGTAATTTACAACATCTCAGATAAGACGAGACATTTACTTACCGCAACACCGTGTTTAACAAAAAAACTGTTAAGTCTTTTAGGTTGGTGTTCGTCGACATTTTTTTTTTGTTACACAACCGTTTACCTAAAATTCTAGTGTCTAATTTGTTACTTGAGTTTACTCATAGCTCGAGAGATGGTGTTATTAGGTGCCGAACAAATTGTGAATCGCGGTGTTAAGATTCTCCGCCGGTCGGGTGAATTTTCAAAAAATCTTACCATCAATTTAGAAAGTCAGTGATGGTACTATTATATGTGTAATAAATTACGACGCGCATATTGTTACTATCGTGAGTTGTTTAATCGGAGAATTAATAACACAAAATTAACTCCAAACACCAACTTACTTAACTAATTAATTACTATCAACTCCACAAAATATAATAATAGGTATGAAGTTTGACGTTGACACGCTTTTAACAATTGTCTTGTGATAAGACTATAAGACACTTTATATGTATTTATTTTTAAAAAAAGTCATCACGAAGGCAGTAAGTAGTTCTCGTCTAAGAATTGAAATTTAACTTATCAATTGCAGGCCAATCTCACCAATTGGATCAGGCAGTCCAAGCTCAGGTAGCTCATCGCCTTCGGAAGACTCCGAATCCTCGGATTCGTCAGCCGAGTCCACGGCGCCTGCTCCTGCGCCGACGACGGCCACAGCCGCTGCGCCGGCGCCTGCCGCCGCCGCCCCGCCCCCCGCGCAGCGCTCGTCCTGGAGCCTGTCGAATTTCGCGCCACCGCCTGCGCACCCTCCAGACCAGACCTACGAATCTGGGAAAGATGTCAGACATGCACTCGCTGATATTAAAGGGAAACCGGTGAGTTGGGAATTATAAATCCATGTGAAATGTTCTTTTAGCTTCTTCAAACAACATGTAAGCTGGGTGACCACTTACCAGCTCAAATACCTTTTACTTCAAGAGTAGTCTAGTTCCTGCCAAAAAAATCTCTTTCATAAAAAATTGAAAACTTGCAGATTATTTTCAATGGATTAAACCGTGAAAGTTTTGGACTCTAACACAAGAGATAAAATTGCCCGTAATTTTTTAGGGTTCCGTAGCCAAATGGCAAAAAACGGAACCCTTATGGATTCGTCATGTCTGTCTGTCTGTCTGTCCGTCCGTCCGTCCGTCCGTCCGTCCGTATGTCACAGCCACTTTTTTCCGAAACTATAAGAACTATACTGTTGAAACTTAGTAAGTAGATGTATTCTGTGAACCGCTTTAAGATTTTCACACATAAATAGAAAAAAAAAACAATAAATTTGGGGGTTCCCCATACCTAGAACTGAAACTATTTTTTTTATTTTTTTCATAAAATCCTTACGTGTAGGGTATCTATGGATAGGTCTTCAAAAATTATATTGAGGTTTCTAATATAATTTTTTTCTAAACTGAAGTTTGCGCAAGAGACACTTCCAAAGTGGTAAAATGTGTGTGTAGCTTGTTTAGCTATCACAAGCCTATATGGGCTCGCATATAGTTAGATCTAAATCCCATCATTTAGGTACCTAATAATAATGTTTACTTATAAATATTTTTTTTTAATACACTATTTTTAAACATCGATCAAAGTTACAACGAATGAACTACAAGAACTTTTATATTATGTTACTTGCTGCTACGGAACCCTTCATGGGCGAGTCCGACTCGCACTTGGCCGCTTTTTTAGATACCTTTTACTAAGAGCATAATAAAAACAAACTTTGTCTAATTCCTGCCAAAAAACCTCTTACATAAAAACAGAAAACAGATTTGCAGTGGATAAAACCGTTAATGGTTTTGTACTCTAAAAGAAGAGATAAAATGCCTGGAATTTAATTTTAAAACATCTTTCACTAATAGTTTTTCCCGTGTTGTGGGTGCATTACAAACACAAATCTCACATGCACATACCCAGACCCGGAATAAATTTCTGTGAATCACAAAAATAATTATTCCATGCGGCAATCGAACCCTTAGCGCAATATCTGAACGGTTAGCCACTGCGCCTATCATGTCATCAAATAAAATATATAAAACTAAACAAAAGGCTTTGATAAACAATTCAGAGATGCATCGCTTTATTACTAGGAACTGTACTCAATGTATGCCTATGCTATAAACAATCGCCCTATTTGGCTAGC
The DNA here is from genome assembly GCA_949699075.1 of Asteroscopus sphinx. Taxonomy (NCBI): domain Eukaryota; kingdom Metazoa; phylum Arthropoda; class Insecta; order Lepidoptera; family Noctuidae; genus Asteroscopus; species Asteroscopus sphinx. Next base: position 16,134,835 of record OX453020.1, read on the forward strand.
CAATGTATTTGGATCGGTTGACAAGTTGATATTTCAAGAAGCCGTCATCTACTTTTCACATGTTAATACTGAAAGGTTAGCAAGTGTCAAAAGATACCGTCAACAAATTGTACATGGACTCCTTTTTATTATACTAGTAGTAGATAGTAATCAACAAATGTTTGATCTGCACTCTAAAAAGAATGACCAATCCCTCTCAAGCGACGGTGAGCGACGACCCAAGGTGGCTTACGGCCAAAATTTATGTCCAATCTATCCACGATTTGCCCTACTAAAGATAGAAATTTGATATAAAATGTATGGAGCTTATGTCACAGATTAGATAATAGTTACTACGTAACAGATACATCACTCTCATACAAAAGCGAAAATATCGTCGCTTTATTGGCCTACATTTTAATAATGAATAATACTAGGCGTTAGCTGCAAGCAGAAATATACCTTCTGTAAGCGTACCGAGAGTTCAGGACGCCCCACTGATACTGGTACTCTCGGGATTACGCTAGCCGGCAGGCTTATAACACGACTTTGAGCGAGTGACGTAGCTCTGCTTATGTCAAATTTCTATCTCTACTCTAGTAGGGCAAATCATGGATAGATTGGATACTAATTTTGGCAGTTAGACGTAGTTGTATCGTCACTGGTGGGGCACCATGCCGAGAAAAAAAAGCTAAATTGCTATAAAAAAATGGGTTGCGTCGGGGACGCTCGACAGAAGCGAAGCAAGCATGCGTGGATATAACGTGCGTGTAAGTTAACGGTGACCTTTTTTACCGGCTCACTCCCTGGTGCAAGGACGCTGTAGAAACTTGGCTTCAAAACGGGTAGCATCGGGGGACGCCTGACAAAAGCGAAGGTTTTACACAATTGCGAGCGCGAATTGAACGCGCGCGCCTTTTAACGGTGACGTTTTTTCTCGGTTTACTTCCCGGCTGAGCGCGCAACGATGCTATAGAAGCTCTAAATGAAAAAAAAAACTATTGTTTATCTCACGGATTTTTTTTTCTTACTTGTCTTATTTAGTAAACAATCTTGGCATATCTTTTTAACGCAATTCGTCAATAATAATGATTAAAAGACAATAAGTTAACAATTTGACACACTAAATAATTTATTTTTACCTAATTACATGTGCAGAACTAGTAACTATATGTTATCAGTACTTATTTGAATAATGAGACATGTCAAGATTGTTTACTAAATAACACAAGGCAGAAAAAAACCGCCCAAGAGCATGTCGGGCCATGCTCAGTATTATAGGGTTCCTTAAGTAGGTCTAATTACGAACGAATTAAATCGAATATTATTCATTGCTATTTTAGTTTTTGCAAACAGCGCCACCTAGCGCTAAATTTAAGAAGTGTGTCACATCAATATATGACACACTTCTTAAATTTAGCGCTAGGTGGCGCTGTTACTTTGTGGTATCAATATAACACAAAGTTTCTTTTTGTGATTTTTTTAAATAGAAAGTAACTAAAGGAGCATTATTTGCTAAGATCATTTTTATCTAAGGTCAATGACCTATGAACTAGGACGTCTTAAGTATTTTTCAGTTTTCTCACTATAACTCAAAAATTTATAATCACATTATACTCGAAATAATTTTAAAAGAGAGTTTTTATAAAAGTCTATCAAAGTGGAAGATTACAAGTTTCTACGTTACATAGTTTGGAAATGGCAGGGGGGGGACACATTGTAAGCCACTTTGGTGGGCTATATTTCGCAGATGGTACACCTGATAAAAAAGTGATGTATGAAACATTACCTTCATTTTAGTAGACCTATTCAATGATACCCCACACGAGGGGGTGCAGCGAAAAAAAAAATTTTCATCCCCATTTCACATGTATGGGGGTGGCCCCTAAAATATGTTACCAAGATTTTTTTATTCTTTTAAAATTGAGATCTATATCTAAACCATTTTTTAACAAAATTTCATTTACTTATGTTTATAACTGTAGAAGTTATTAAGCTGTAAAGGATTAGGACAGACGGACAGACGGATAGACGGACAGAAGGACGGACATGACGAAACTATAAGGGTTCCTTGTAGGACTACGGAACCCTAAAAACAGACTTTACGTCAACTATTCGCTAAAATCACCCACCAAGCATTTTCTGTTTATCCGTTACGTGCAACCTTATACTTGCTATATTTAGCGACTCTTTCCCATGTTATGTTCTAAAAGATAAACACTTCTCAGAAACTGAGTCCCCATACATTTCTTAGTAAGAATACTTTGTAAGCAATTCGTTACAATCTAACTCGTAAGCGTAAGCTCGTGGTTGATTCTACGATCGTGTTGAGAACAAACCACTTGTGTTTTGAGTTACAAGACGTTTTGTAATTATATCCCCATGCGAAAACATTGTTGCTAATGTGCCCTACAGTTTAAGTATAGATTGTTTCGTCTTATACATTTTCTTAAGCAATTTAGATATAAAGAGATGTGTCATCTGAATTGATGAACCCGAAAAGGCCTTCGGTTTGTTGTCATAGCAATGACAACTGAAATATCATGATTTCTTTGAGCCGTGTGAAAAACCGTTGACTGAATTAACACCTACATACGAAGCTATAATTGAAAAAAAAAATGGATATCTACTTTAAACTGTTCAACAACATCCTCCATCGCGTAATGGCTGAATCTGAAGAAGACGTGAAACAGAAATGGATTAAACTTGCTTTACTAAAGTGCAGTCTTCGATATGGGCTGATGGCCTTTGAGAATAACATGTGTTACGTGCCTTACAAAGACCGCGAGCAGCTTTGGTACCAGTACTTGAAGTTGAAAGATGCGCTTTGGCAAGCTGTAGGGGCGATGCACGGGAATATCGCGTCCGCTGCTGTGCCCAGCATAATACAGGTTAGACACACAAAAATTACTATCAAACACAGCAAGCAGAAGAAAGAAAACGTCTTCATACTTCTCGACAAGACGACAATCTTGCCAGTGTTTACTTCAAATGTTAGCCAGACATTTAGCCAGGCATCAGCGGTGCTTAAATGTCTCCAAAGCCGCTGTCATTGCCATTGTCCATGCCATCAGCCATGTCCTGGCCAACGATATCGATGCCTGTTCTTGTCTTCGAAGTTTACACTCCGTGCTGTTTTGTAGAAAGAAACTACAATATTTTCGTCAGCAGTGCTTAAAAGTGATAAAAGCAGTTTAAAATTTCCATTTAGTTTAAATCCTTTTTTCATCAGTAGAGTGATTTTTGTCAAGTTGTTTACTCAAATATTTGTATTTTGTTACAGAGTCCAATCTCGGAAATGTCGGACTCGGAAGCATCGTCGCCGTCGCCCAGCGCGGTGCGGCGGAGGCGGTCTATACCCAACCGGGTGTCCGCCGCGTCCAGTGACGAGGACATGCCGAGGCATACGGTAAGATACTTTTATTATTTTATTATGAGCCTGTGCTGTCCCACTCCCCTGGCAAAGGCCTCCCTCCATTTCTTCCACTTTCCCCGATCCCGTGCCTCTTCCTTCCAGTTTTTAAGGAATGCATCCATTTCATGTAAAGTATTCGCTTTTGGTTCAATGGTTGCTGCATTAATCGATGGACTTAAAAGGTTAGCAGCACCAATGCAGCGAATTAAATTAATCGAGATCCTTTTTAGAGTTCCTTTTCTGCGATCTTGCTGGTAGCAGTATCCAGTAGACTGGAAGCTTCAAGGATAGATAGGATGATAATGAACTCCAGTAAGTCCAGAATTTAATGCGTATATTTTATCTTCCAGGTGTCGCCCCGAGTGGCTCCATCAGCCTCGGCAGCTGTGAAGCGAGGTCGGCCACCTAAAGTGAGGCCGTCGGAAGAACGGCCCGTCAAGAAGCGACGAGGACGACCGCCCAAGACCCGGCCGCCCACACCACCTCCGCCGCCCGCCCCCGCGCCCCCACCCGCCCCCGACAGTGACGCGGAGCCTGACCCACCGCCGCACCATCACTCCCTGCAAGACACCAAGACGCATATCTTTCGCAAGGTTAGTTCAAAACCACTTCAACAACTTAACCTAATGGAAATGTTGACTTTGAACATAGTCCATGTTCAGCAGATGACTCTAAAAACTTTTTCTCATCCATTCATTTTGTTTTCAGGTTTTTACACCAAAAAAGAGCGACGAGTGCGGTGGCAAAGGAGGTAAAGGTGGCAAGGGAAAAGGTGGTAAGGGCAAGGGGCAGGTGACCATCATCGAGGTGACCGCGCCCGAAGCTGATGAGGAGGAGAGGCGACACCGTGAGCGATCCGCGGAGCGACGCAACGAGGAGGCCATGGCGAGGGTCTCCCCGCCCCAGGAGCCGCGCCGCCGCGACACCGACCGCATGTCCGTGGAGCGACCGGACCGTGCCGAGCGACCCGACCGCGCCGACCGGCCCGACCGCGCCGACCGGCCTGACCGCGCCGACCGACCCGACCGCGCCGACCGGTCCGAACGACCCGACCGCACTGACCGAACGGACCGCGCCGACCGAACGGACCGCTCCGAACGCCAGGACCGCGCCGACCGGCGCCGCTCCGCCGATCGCCTCGACCGACCAAGCAACGACCGGATACCCATCGAACGACCCACCAGTGAGCGAACGATGGACCGGATACCTGAGCGAACCTCCTACGAGAGAATACCCTCCGATCGGATCGTCAACGATCGGATACCGACCGAACGCACCTCCAACGACAGGATACCCGAGCGGCCCGTCGACCGGATATCGACGGAGCGGACGTCGACGGACCGCGCATCAGACCGGTCTTCTTCGGCGAGTGAACGCTTGTCGGTCGACAGGCTTTCAGGGGGACTCTCGTCGGATCGGCTCAGTGACCGGCGGTCTTCAGAGCGCCTACCGAGCGATAAAATGTCGATAGATCGGTTACCAAACGAAAGGATGGCTCACGATCGACTATCGGGGGAGAGGACGCACGAGCGGATAGCGGGAGAGAAACTCTCGCACGATCGTCTTCCTGACACGAAGAGTCGGCTGTCGGACAGCAAGATGTCGATTGACAGGCTGGAGAGCAAAGCGACGCTCGACAGGGTCGAGAGCAAGGCGATGCACGACAGGGTCGAGAGTAAAGCGTCGCTCGACAGGCTAGAGAGTAAGGCCGCGCTTGACAGGCTGGAGAGCAAGGCGTCGCTCGACAGGCTAGAGAGTAAGGCGTCGCTCGATAGGCTAGAGAGTAAGGCGTCGCTCGACAGGCTGGAGAGTAAAGCGTCGCTCGACAGGCTGGAGAGCAAGGTGTCCATCGACAAACCGGTGGAGCGGATCGCGACGGAGCGGTACGTTCGCGCAGAGGCTGATGTTGGCTCCGGACTCAAGTCCGGCCGCGGATCTGAAAGACTCGAGGAAGCGTCTTCCAATGGTGAGCATTGTTTTTTTTATTGATATTTGCTCCATGAGTTTATTCAGCCATCCCTTTTATTTCATCGGACTACACGACACACTGCAGGATATCATACACATTTGGTAGAAATCCTACTATCAGGACCAAGCGCTTTGAGAACTCTTTCATAATGCGCACAGCCAATTTGTGGAATTCTCTGCCGACATCTGGAGTTCCGGGCACTTACAACCCTAACGCCTTTAAAGCTGTAGTGAATCGGCACCTAATAGGTTTGCTCGCTCGCGCGTTCGCGACCACATTTTGACAAAGCTGTCTAGATTGCGGTCAAGAGCAGATCTATATCTCTTAAATAAATACGTTTTCCAAACAGTTTTTTTTAAAATCCTAAACAGGCGATTGAACTATTATAAAAACATATTTGTAAATATGTAAATGTAAATTTACCACAACGCGGTTTCGGACGCCTCTGTTTTCGCAGACTTGACCTTGGCTACCAATCGGTCAAAGCTTTACTCTATCGACCTTCTCCACGCCAAGACAGATGTCCTGCCCAAGTCCACTTCAGCTTAATCGCCCTATCATCGACGTTGTAGTGGACTGTATAGTAAAACACTTCTTGTTGTGTAAGTTGTATATTGTTCTCTCTTGAGATCTCGATGCGAACTGCTCCTGTCACTTTTTTTTTCGAATGGACATTACGCATGCAGTACCGCCTCCCTCAATACTATTTCAATGAAAACAAATGCCGACGCGGCGCGCGTAGGTCTGCCAGCGCTGTGTCGTGGCCGGCCTAGCGCTCGCCTCGTTCCCCGCGCCCGCACTACTCCCTCCGTTCGCCTCACTTTTCGTAACTGCGTAACGCTTTTACCAGCTTACTCTCTAAGTGAAGCGTGCCTTAAGAAGTTTCACTGCAATAAAAAAAAAATGTGTGCTCGCACCTCTCTCTTTTGCCCCTATAGTAATATACGAAACGTAACTGTCTCTCTTTCTATCTTCACTTACTTATATCTCCCTCTCAACTTCCGTTCGCCTCGCCCGATCAGATTTTTCGTAACGCGAAAACACTTTTCGTAACGCATTCACCAGCTTATTCCCAAGTCAAGCGTTCATAAAGAAGTTTTGCTTCAGTAATGAAGGTAACGATTACAGAAATAGATAGAATGGCTATGTGGGCAGGATGCGCGTGGCAGCACCATGCGCGATAGTGCAGGGCATTTCAAAGCCTTTCTCAGCACGCCTTAGGACTTGTTTCTATAAATACTGTAACAAAAACCCGCAAAAATGTCTTATTGTGCTGTTTCTAACTGCAGAAACAGAAGCTGTAAAGTACATTTGTTTAAAAAAAAAAAATATTTTACGCAAAATCTAACGCGTAGTTTGTTCGGAAAGTTGCCACGCATGAATCGCAAGTTAAATTGTGATTACAACCATTCTATCTATTTCTGTGGTAATGATCAAGGAACTTATATATCAAGCTGGAAAGCGGACGGCTGACTAAAATTCGGTCCGATGATTGGGGAGCCTTTTGTCTCTTTCTATAGGGTGTCCATACATGCAGGAAAGGGACAGCGGGCTCTCGGTAATACTATCTCAGAAGACCGGTATTTTCTCCCTGATTTTGATTAAAGATTTTGGACCTTATATGAACGGGGTATTATTCATTTTTGAAGTTCTTAAATTTCTCCGTACGCATTCTATCTTGGGTAAAAATTCTTTGGTAATGATAATGTCGAGTGTGTAACACCATGGTATAATAAGATGTTTCACCAGGTATTCTCTTCCCGCAATGACAGCGCGATGCCTCCAAGCTACGTCACGATCAGTGCTGCCATTGATTGATATCTTCAATATACTTAAGGAGATTTTTGTTCATAATGAATATAAAATAAATTCCTAACTAGCCTAACTATTTGTTATCTCGTGTTATTCATCTAATTAGTTAATAAAGGAAACTATATTAAATTACTAGTTAAAAAGAGATTCTTTATAGAAGAATGTAAATGAAAAAATGCATTTTGCTCGGGTAATTTATTTTCACAAAGTGGCAGCACATCAAACTGACAAGTGTCACGCTAACAGCCCGCTATTGGCTCCACGGCCGATGACGTAGTACGGAGGCAATCACGTGACCTAGCTGTCAGGTGTTCATAACGGCTACATATCCAAGACGCGTTGTAACGACATGCTATATGTATAGCGCATAATATTTTTTATGCTATAATATAGCATACAGCACTCGTTAGAAATCACAGTCCGCTTTCGGGGTTCGGCGCGGCGCTCGAAACGCTACGAGTATGTGCGCGTTATTATATTCATTATCAGCAATGTGCGAGTGCGAACACGAGCGCATAGATGAACCACAGTCTGCGTTGTAGCTTTTGTTAGTTAATGTAATGTAAGCCGCCTGTTATTGAAATGATAATGAATATCAAGTCAGCAAAAGTTACGCCGCCGAGTCTCGAATTGCAACGTGCGTTAGAAAATAGACCTTATTACAATCTTCTTATATTCTATACTTGATCGTATGGCACAACCTAGCAACAAATATCTCCACTCAATATCGTAAACAAGACGACGAAAAATTTATAGCAGATAGCAGGTACTAGTGTTAAGGAAATAATAGTATGCGCCTGCTTTTTGTATATAATAAGTTATATTTTCTGCTACCTAATATAACGAACATCTTTAGCTGTCACGGGAAGAGACTACCTGGTGTTATTATAGCATGTGTAACACGTCGTGTGTGACAGTGGCGGGGCGTCGCGCGCGGCTGCTGGTGCGCGTGCCGCTGCTGCGCCTGCGCGCCGCCACGGTGCGCGCGCTGCAGCGCCCCCCGCGCCGCGCCGCCCCCAAGCGCCCGCACACGCCGCATCCCGAACAGGTAACACTACTAATCTCTTCACTAATACACGGTAAAGGACATTAATAAAAACTTTTTAACAAAAAATTGAACCGACGAAAACGGAAACTGAAAAGCGAAAAATAACTAATTATGAGTCGGCGCCAAACGAACTTTTAACAAGCAAAGTCCGTGCAAATTGCAAGTGGCGGAGCGGAGAACGCATTTTTGGAAAGTTATTGTTTATCGTTGAAAATTACACGTTGTATTTGATGTGACGTTGTTTTTATTATTTATTTAAAGTAATTTAATGATCTTCGTTGATTGGTTGTTTGGCGCCGACTCATAATTAGTTATTTTTCGCTTTTCAGTTTGTTTTCGTCGGTTCAATTTTTTGTTTAAAAGTTTTATTTTTAATTTTTTTGTGGTTAAAATCTAACTCCAGGTCTCCATTATGTCGTAGTGTCTAGAACTTTATTTTAAATGGGACCATCTTCGAGATATACCCTATCCATTAAAAAAAGAATTATCAAAATCGGACCACTGTGTAAAAAGTTATGCGTGGTCACACATAAAAAAAAAAATATATATATATATATATACGCGTCGAATTGGGAACCTCCTCCTTTTTTTCGTCGTTTAAAAAATAGCCTTAAACTGTTACAAAGATGAACAATATACGAAAATTACATGCGAATTTTTTCCTTTCATAATATATAATGTATTTAATCTTCTTCTTCTTCTTCGTGTCGAAATGAGCTACTTAATAATAACAGCTCATGTCGTGGGGAAAAGATTAGCCAGTCAACAGGTTGATAGCGGGGCTGACTGCCCAGAGTGCGCCGGACTATCAATTAAATATCGTCACTCGTGGAGGCTCTTTTAATTCACCCCTTGTATTTAATGCGGACAGTACAAGAACCATTTTTCATATTTTAAGGAGTATCAATACATTAATGACGTAACCGGATAAAATTGTATCATCCATGATATCTGTGTATCATCAATATTTTTATTTCGGTACACTATAGTCTATGCTTCAATATTATATACTCCTTTTCACACAAGAAATTCCAAAAAATTGGCATCGACTGACACCTTGACGACAATGTTGGTTGTTTGACATAACAAAAAAAGCAAAACATGACATCAAAATAGCACAGATATCTGTGATATGTCTGTGATTATATGTGTCAAAATAGTGAATAATTTAAAAATCTAAAATTATATTTAGTACTGTCCGTGTTTATGAGGGGCTCGTAGCTAAGCAAAGACTGCGCGGATTGTACAATCTGCAAGGTTAAGCTGCACTTGCCGCGGTCAGTCTGTGGATGGGTGACCGTTTCAATACACCTCGAAACCCCTCCGTGCCTCGGAGAGCACGTTAAGCTGTCGGTCCCGGTTGTCATACGAATATCTATGGCAGTCGTTACTGGTAGTCAGAAGCCTGAAAGTCTGACAACTGGTCTAACCTCCGAATGTCAGTATTACCCAGTAACTGGGTTGCGGGGGTCTGATGGCAGTCGCTCCGTGTAAAATACTGATGTTCAGCCGCATCTGGCTAGACTGGAAGCCGACCCCAATATAATTGGGAAAAGGCTCTGAGGATGATGACTGTCCGTGTTTATGAATGTATGTATGAAGCCAATGTATTGCAACATTGGCTTCATTGAGTTGTATATGGTGAGCATCAACTTTAATTTGTAACGCCTTAAGGCGGAGTCACTAAGGATCTTTAGCAATGTCCTTTTCGTTGGTTTTGGAAACGAAAAGAGGTCATTGTACTCATCATTATGAACAACTATTACTATGGGACCAAACCTGAAATCGCAAAAAAAATATCTGGTGATCCCTATATTTTGTCGATTTATGTAAACACAAATGTAGGGATCAGCTGATTTTTTTTCGCGATTTCAGGATTGGTTTCATAGTAAAAAAAAACATTTCCAAAACCAAAGAAAATTCACCGTGTAGATGCACAATCGCCGCTCGAAAAACGACGCCATCAAACTATGCAATATACAGTCGCGTGCACAGTTTCGCTCTCAGCCGCTTCACGACCGCACTAGTGGTGAGACGTTTCACGATGCTAAAGTATGTCTGAAAATTAATAAAAACCGGCTAAGTTTAAGTCGGACTCACGCAGTAAGGGTTACGTACCACCCATCGACCTGATACCCCATAGAAAATGATTTAATTTACGAGAGTTTATCAAAAGACATCAACGAACATACGCGAAATGTGAATTTTTGCATCTCTTTCTTCCGTAGGTACCACCACATATGTCTGTTTGTCCTGTTTTTAGTATTTTTTGCTAAACTAGATAGTATGCACTATAATCAGACTAAGTTTGACGCTGGTATGTATTACCGTTTTGAAGATAGAACAGGAACAAAAACGTTTATAAAAATGCATGTTTTTTGAGGTTTCTTATATGGGGACCCTTTTGGACTTTTTTTTGTTTTTAGTATTAGTCGTGATACACCTCATAGCAACACATTTTCTATGTAAATTTCAACTGGTGATCTATTACCGTTACAAAGATACAGCCCTGTGATAGACAGACGGACGGACGGACGGACAGCGTAGCAAGAGTAATAGGGTCCCGTTTGCACCCTTTGGGTACGGAACCCTAAAAACTAACTCCAAATGTGCAAACAAAGGATGGAGTATTGTGCTTGTCACTGTCGTAAACGTAATTACAGGTACACTTTAACTCGGAAACGTTTTTTGGGTTTGGTTTTGTTCAAGACCGTGCATCTATATTATATTTGATCGAAGAAAAATCTACACTTATAAAAAGAGATATCTTAACTGACTGATTCATTAACGCAGAGCCGAAAATACTGAATTTAAAAACATGAAATTTGGACAGTAAGTTCCTTTTGTAAGCATTTTTTTTTTACATTTTGTTATCAACAATTACCCCTACATAAGGGTGCAAATAGGGTCACAGACCATTAAGCCACAAGGCGCCGTATAAAGTTTTACATAAGAACACTAGCGAAAATGTTTGCGGGGGACAGGGAGCGGATGGCGCGTTATGATTGGTCGACTCAAAAGTTCGATGTATTATTGGTGCCGCTCGCTGACGAAGTGACGTACCGATTGGCGGCGTGGCGAATGTTACACAGTGCTACTGCATAACCCTGGTGACCAGGGGTATTCGGCTAAGTGGCGTCTTGAGGCGATTAATAATATTACCCGTTCGTCCAACGCGAGAAAAAAGTGGACTTCAAAGAAGTATCGGATCTATCTATTCGTAAACCAGACTAGCCCGAACGGTTCTTTAGACGGATTATTTTCCTAGCCCTTGGCTTTTATGTCAGTAAACCTTAAAGTATGGAACAAAGAACCTCAACTCAGAAGCTTAGTTCATTAACAAGATGTGATCATTACCCAGGGCGGTGAAGTAGCAGCGACAAACCACGAGCGGACGGAAACGTACTCGGGACAGACGCCTATCTACTTCTCATACTTCGAGAGACTGCCCGCAGACGTACTCTCCGACGAAGAGAGGGATCACAAGTAAGCAACATCATCAATCATTCATATCACATTATCATTCATTTCATCCATTTCATCCATTGACTATACAGCCCAATAGACGCCTTGTGTTGAATATAATGCGTACAATAAATTCTGCCACTAGCTGAGGCGGGGTACTGCAATCCGATTGGCCCTACCAAGGCGACTATTGGCTAATCACTAACGCGGCAGTTTTGACGGCTCATACAAGTGGTCGAAATTAATTTGAAGTTTTCAAGTGGCGAATAGAGGCGACCTACATCAGATCTATTAGTCGGATGTATTGATAAACATCAGTCGCCTGTTACGAGGCGTCTATGGGTTGTATGGTCGATAATTTCATCAATCATTATCATGAACAGTGCTTCCTAATTAGCGATCATAAAAATCATAATACTCGGGGCCTGGTTTATGGGTCTAGCTATAACTAAGCGCTCTTCAGTCTAACGTATCTTGAGCTGTCCACAAAATATAAGCCGCGTTACTGCATTGCGTATGTTAGGAGTGCAGGGCGCGCCGCGGGGATGTTTCATGTTCAAATCGGACTTTTTATTTCACGCTAGGTTTTTTCTTTTAAATTTCCAAATTTAAGAATTGCAAGATCAGAGCGTTGTGGCGCAACTTGGGAGAGGCCTATGTCCAGCAGTGGACTGCGATAGGCTGAGTTGATTGATTGAAGATCAGAGGATGCTTTCCCTTCAGTTTGCGCCCTAGGCTTCAGCCTAAGAAGCCTGTATGGTCGAATAGCCCCTGATAAAACTTATTTATCGATAGAGCAGCAATCGCCACGTTAAGTTTAATCGCAGTATTGTTATTAATAGCAAATACTATCTTTTAGTAGCTCTCGCTTCTCGTCACTCTTTTTATGACAGCCATGTATGAAAATAGAAAGAGTATGACACTTTTTTATCTGCACGTCTCGGTTTGGCAAACGTAAATTGCAGTACCATTTAGGCTTCATCTATTTACTATAGCAATAGACAAAATTAACCTAAATGACAAAGAAATGTGTAAAAATAAAATACATTACTGCTTGTAGCCGAGGTTGGAAACAATTTAATGAGTCTACGAACCTGTGGGCCTAGTACGAGTTTGACACTTACGAATACTTTCAAAGTATTCGTCGACTTTCATTAATAAATCTGTAGTTCCTCCTCGTATCCGCCAGGGGCGCTACTAATTTATGAATGAAAGTCGACGAAAACGATGAAAGTATTCGTAAGTGTAAAACTCGTACTAGTCCCACCGATATGCCAATTTTAAAAAGCCGAAACAGCATGGAGAAGTGGATCGAAATATATTGATTACTAGCCAGATTTGTCTAATGCTATATTAAATGATAATTGTCAATCGTGTTAATTGTTGTTTATCATTTTGTTAATGTTAACAAAATGATATAATTTTTAATTTCTACTTCGTTAACATCCTAACCCAACATCTCATGATTTGCGCTTAAAAATAGCCATGCCGTCATTCTTTAGAATTCGTGGCTAAACTACATATTCAAAGTTTAATTTTACCATTCTTTAGGAAGCTTCTGTTCACCGACAAAACTTTCTCAAACACTCGCACATTTCATTCGCACATTCCATCATACTAATCACTTAATTGTTGTTACTAGACGTAACGCAAACCTTCCTCTCGACAGATATTATTTAGAGGAAGCGACGCGTTTGCGTACGGCCGCCGAGCGAGAGCAGGAACCTCTGCCGCGTGTCATGCTCTACCTCGAGTCAGTACTGTGCTTCGTTCTAACCGGCCGAGTGCTGGAACTGGAGCTGGATACTAAAGGCGCCTTCACTATCTACAGAGAGACTATTGAGTATATAAAGAGTATACACTCCATGCCGCAGCGGTTTAGAGCGTCGCCTCACGATACCTTCAATAAGCTTGATATTTTAAGGTGATTATTGTTTTTTTTGTTTTTATAAAGGGTGTCCAATTAAGACCGCTTATTTAATCGAATTTAGCGCCATTTTGTGTCTTTTGTATAGTGGTGTTGTTTGACAGCTGTCATGTGTGAACATTAAGGTTTAGTCATGGAGAATTACTCGGACACACAACGCATAGAATATGTGAAAATAAACTTTATTGCAATAGAGTACATTTTGTACCGGCCAAACAACGCAAATATTTGGGCAAATACGCCAAGTCTGGCGCATTACAGAAATGTTTTTCAATTGATAACTGTTTATCATTCATTGGCTATGAAGTCCCATAATGTAAATAAATAATTAAAATCTACTTATTTATACAACGTGCTATTGAATTAACTCAAAACCTGAAACTCTTTTGTTCAGAATCGAGAGCAGAATCTATTACACTACTTTTTAACATAGGTTAATTTATACCAAAAAAAATTGTTCATACCATACCGAGTCTAAAAGTTTCATACGACGACGCGGCGCTGAGCACAAAGGTGAGCGAGACCCACAAAAAAGTGAGATGGAATCTTTTGGATAACATTTGTTTCCTAAAACAAATAAAACTTAATTTTAAGAGGTTGTTCACCTCCCGACACAGTAGCGTCGAAAACGTGGCATGTTCGTGAATGAATCTAGCGCTATGAATCGATTAGAGTAACCATGATACCAAAAATTACAAATATCTTCTACAATAATAAATGAAAATTAATAATTACTTTCCATATCAATTTATTATAATAAAAACTAGTTAGGGTATCTGAGGTTTTGAGTTATTCCAATGACACGTATTCTTCTCAAACAAACCCCTAACACAAATCTTTCCCCTTCCAGCCTCCGAGTGCAAGCCCTGCTGTACCTGCGCATGTTCAAGATGTACAACCGCGAAGTGAAGGAGTACAACAAGATCGTCCATGAGTACCAACAGAAGGTACGATCTGATGTCTGTATCATTTAATTTTATTTTTATCTTTAATTTACTAAATTTCGTAGTTATTGCTTTTTATTGGTGGAAAGATTTTTTTATATTAATCGGGAAAATGTCAAATGTACCCTGGGTTCGATCCCCAAAAAACTTATTTCAATTTGATTTGAAACGGTTTTAAAAGTCTTTGTAAATTATGTTGTATTCTTCAAACGGATTATTTTGTTCGGAAATTGTAGTGTTTGGATTTTCAGAACAGAACATTGGAACAGATTTTGTTGGCTTAATCAGATGACATAACATACATAAGAGGCCCATATTACTGTCTCACTGCTGGGCACAGGCCTCTTATCGGTGTGAGAAGGTCCACCACGCTGGCCTTGTGGGACACTACACAAATAATTGAGAACTGTTTGGAGAACTCTCAGTCGAGCAGGTTTCGTGACGATATTTTCCTTCACCGTTAAAGCAAATGATAATAAAATTCTGTAGTGGATCATTACACTAGCTAGTATAAATTAGCCATAAAGTGTTGATACTATAACCATCAAGCATTAAACCAAAGAGACGTTATCATATCTGCTCCCCTTAAAACCTCTTCAAGAAGGAGTTTTCGACCGATTCGGTTTGTTAACTCTTTTTCTCACGTTACGTCAATCATAGACAAAACTTGAAACAGGAAAATTCACTTTGTTTTTCTCAAAAACAAGGAAGCAAGGAAAGGAAATTTTCTTCCTATAAATTACTACACCTGACTGCATAAATTTACTGAACTAAATAGTAGATTTCACGACTGCGTAGATCATTTTCAGTACAAGCCGAAAAAGAAAATTTTCGGCCGGCCATTCGTTTATTACGTAAGACGATGTAGGTGTGGAGGGGGCAGTGGCGTGCATTGGTTTTTTGGCCTAGGTAGGCAGTCATTAAGCAGACGGAGCTAGTTACTATAGTGTAAAATTATTAAAAAATCTGATACTTACCTACACACATTTCATACAAAACATGACGTTTCAACAACGACGTTTAAAAGTAAGAGACAGTAGCAAAAGACTATTAAATTTGAATGACGACACCCAGTTACAGTTGTATTAACGTGTTATGTAATAGTCATAACATTTTACCTTTTCTTGAGTCAAATACAGATTTTGATGTGTTTGTCTACTGAAATGCACTTTTTTGTTTTGTCAACAAACGAAAACTGATTAAATGGGTTTCTCGTAATTTCTCTAAGCATAGTCTTCCCCACAAACCGAGCACTCTAATTTATCCATGTTTACATCAATATTTTTACAAAAAACTTCACAATTCACAATAAAACGAACTAATTATTACACAATTCCTCACGCATATATCAAGTTCTGTCAAGTGTCAACAGCCAATTAGAGTTGGGCCATAGTAAATCTATGAGTTGGGCGTTATTTAACGTCGGTTTGAGAAAATATTTACGAGGGTGATAATCGAATACGTAGTACGTTGGCATAGTAATGTAACGATTATTTTACGTACAAAGTTACACAATAGATTTTCGGAGCACGAAAATAATAGATTTTCTACAATTATTATACACCATTCGTTATTACATTAGTTAAATAACGTTATAAATCTATTTATCGTTATTTTGTTATGAGCGTATATTGAGCTTCATTATTTTACGATGAATGTGTAGCAATGTACAAACAATCATCAAAATAATAATAAATATTGTAATCTTTTTATTCGACCCTTCGAATACCATTTACAAATTATAAATGTGAACACTTAAATGCAGTAATTTCAATAAAACAATAATTATCTTTATTTCGCCGCTATTTTTCAAATGTTGGGTTTAGTTTTATTATAACGATCACTTTGTATGGAAATATCTAGTTACAAAATAATAGGATTCAAAACTACTAACGCATAACAGTTACGTGTACAAAACGTTACGGACAACCTACGACTATTGCCACTAGGGCTACGTTCAGTTATGTCACCTGCGACGTTTTCAGAAGCAGGTGACGCTTGATAAGACGGCTAAATTGCGAAATGTCAAATGTTAGTTATTTACGCATAGCCATATCGTGATTCATTTTTTTGTCGTATGACTTCGGGTATTAGCCTAAAGTAGTGTGTGTGTATAATAGTGTATATGGTTACCAAAAAGGTTTGATTGTGTGTGTGAACGTGACAGGCAATCGTGCGAACGCACATTGCACATTGAGGTACGTTTTGCATTGAATTCATACATTATTATTGAGTACATATGTTAATTGTTTTTTTTTAATACGCTGATTAATTGATTTAGTAATAGTTAATATTAAA
This sequence comes from Asteroscopus sphinx, assembly GCA_949699075.1. NCBI lineage: Eukaryota > Metazoa > Arthropoda > Insecta > Lepidoptera > Noctuidae > Asteroscopus > Asteroscopus sphinx. The sequence continues at coordinate 16,151,692 of OX453020.1, forward strand.
TTCTAACGAGGTAGGCATTGCTTATTTGCCTATATGGAATGCACGCCACTGGGAGGGGGGTCGACCATGTCTTATTTTTTCTTAGGGAGTCTCGATAGTTCTTACGTAAGATCAAACAATGCGCAAAGTTAAAATGATACTTTGAAATATATGAAAATAAACATTTACATAAACATAAACATTGAAAAAATAAAATAAAATACAAATAAACATTTCTAAAAATTGTTACTTTGAAAAATAAATATTAAAACAAACCAAACGTGTATTCATTTTTTTCTTTAGTTTCTTATGTAATAAATATTAAAAGGGGGGTGGGGGTCGGCCTATTCTTATTTCTTTTCTTATAATAGAGGGAGAGGGGGTCAAAAACTAGCGAAAATAGTCTTACGTAATAAATGAATGGCCCCAAACGAAAGTCATCATCATCATCATTTCAGCCGAAAGACGTCCACTGCTGGACATAGGCCTCCCCCAAGCATCGCCACAACGACCGGTCCTGTGCCTTCCGCATCCAGCGGATTCCCGCGACCTTCACCAGGTCGTCGGTCTACCTTGTGTCCACCAATGTGCCCCGCCCACTGCCACTTAAGTTTGGCAATTCTTCGGGCTATGTCGGTTACTTTCGTTCTCCTGCGAATCTCCTCATTTCTGATTCGATCACGCAGGGACACTCCAAACGAAAGTAGTCGAAAAATATTATTTTGGCCGAAAACCGAAAAGGAACGGTCGGAGTCTAGTAATCGGGGATGGGTCGGGTATCTCGCCACATAGTGAACGCTGCCGTCCGTTGTCCGCAGCCGGCGCTGGCGGAGTCGGTGTCGCCGCTGTCGCCCACGCCGTCGCCGGCGGGCTCGGTGGGCTCGGTGGGCTCGGGCTCGGCGTCGTCGGGCTACTGCTCGCTGGCGCACTCGGTGCCGGCGCACGCGCACCAGGCGCTGCTGCTGCTCAACAAGTACTACGCCTTCCTGTACGTGGCGCACGACCTGTGGGAGCAGGCCGACTCGCTCTGCAGGCTCAGAGCCAACAGAGGTATGTACATGCAAACATACAGACAAGCAGCCCACAAAACATCCGCTTATAGTACTAGAGTACTGATTGCAGATCCACAAACGGAAAAAAAAAAAAAACAACAAAAAAACATACATACATACTTACAATCATGGTATAATCTTGGACGAGTAAAAAAAGGCGGTCGGAATCTCGCTAAACATAAAATTAAGCACCCATAGTAAGACGGCTCGCTTAAAAGTACGAGCTGGCACGCACACATTCACACCCATAGTAAGACAAAAAGCCGCGATTACACAACAAATCTCGTTTGACGGCAGTCATTGTCGTAATATCACAAATAAAATAACAATATATATCTGGGGTAAAAATTCTCTCGAAATTCTTTTCTCAGCGAGATTCCGTCCGCCATATTTTATTCGTCCGAGGTTATAATAAGATGTTTCACCAAGTATTCTCTTCCCGCGATGCCTCCAAGCTACGTAACGATCAGTGTTGCCATTGATTGATATCTTCAATATATTTAAGGAGATTTTTGTTCATAATGAATAAGCTTACAATAAGCTTTATTGTCCACCATGACAATAGTAAACAGGAACAACGTATAAATGATGGATACATTGGCGGTCTTATCGCTAATAGCGATATCTTCCAGACAACCTTTGGATGGACAAAGAAGACATAAGAATGGGGACAGTCCGTGGCGTACTACTGCATGTTTTTTTTTATAGTATAGGATGGCGAAACTAGCTAAAGGCCCACCTGATGTTAAGCGGTTACCTTTGCGCATGACAACTTTAATACCACCTAGGCTGTTGCCTAAATAGTACCGCAAGTAGTTTCGCCAAACTGAGACATGAAGATGGAAAGTCTCATGTGATTGTAATTTCACCGGCACCCGTACCCTTCAGACCGAAACACAGCAATGCAAGCATCACTATTTGGCGGAGAAGTAGGCACGGTGGTAGTACTTCCCCGGACGAGCTCTTTCACAAAGGAGCTCTACTACTACTAAGAAGATTATAAACTAAAATCAATAAATAGCACAAAATATATTACACATATCATCATCATCATCATTTCAGCCGAAAGACGTCCACTGCTGGACATAGGCCTCCCCCAAGCATCGCCACAACGACCGGTCCTGCGCTTTCCGTATCATAGGTATCATAAAAGTATATAACATATATATAAATATAATCTTACAATTTAGAATAGAGATTGGAACACCTAAGTAACTAACTACAGCTTCACCAGGCCTGGTGCATTCCGCACTCCAGGTATAAAATATACCTACGCGTCACCACTCCAACTACGGAGCCAATCTTGTTGCACGCTCGCATTACAAGAAATAACTATATTTTTTGTACTGTATTCAACGTGCATGTGATGTGGTTCAGCTTAACATTAACTTTCTTCCGTGCAACTAAGGTTCAATTTTGTAGATAAGTTTTTGAGAAACTGGAGCGAGCTGTCTTAGGGAGTGTGCCTTCTGTACTTACTATTAATTATTCTGTGGCCTTACGTAAATCACCTGTCTGTTTGAAAATCCGTTTTCATTTTGGCAGCCTTCGATCAAGCGCCAAGAGATGAAAAACTAGTGCAAAACATAATTTTCCATTTGCTAAATTCTTTGTATGTTTTTATTTTGATGGTCATCAATCTTGTACATTTATAACTCTAAATAATTTATTTAGTAGCTTCTGTCTCCTTCACTCGCTTGTAATAACAGAAAGACGTTATCACGCATCCCTCGGGTACTGTTTATCTTCCCGGGATAAAAAGTAGCCTACGTCCTTCTCCAGACCTTTAGGCTACCTCTTTGCCAAATTTCATTACGATCTGTTCAGAGTAATTTTTATAGTATTGGATGGTGAAACGAGCCATTTATTTATTCATATTAGGCCCACCTGAAGTCAAGCGGTCACTTTTGCCCATAACAACTGCAATACCACCTAGGCTATTGCCTAAATGGTACCTACTGCAAGTTGGTTCGCCAAACTGAGACATGAAGATGGAAAGTATCATGTGATTGTAATTTCCCAATTTTTTTTCATTTGATTGTCGTGAAAAGGTAACAAACGGACAGAGACACATTCGTATTTATATTAGTGTGGATAAACAATCTAATATTGTGTTTTCTGTTCCAGATCTGTTCATAGCAGTGGACCGCAAGTGCGGGCCGCTGTCGCTGTCGTCAACGTTCCGTCACCTCGTACAGTACGTGCGACATGCGATCTCTTTACTAAAGAACGTGCCGCGCGAGTGACCACTCGCCCGACACTGGGACTTTATACGTCACTAGTGACGTCATCGTTATAAGAGTTAAGGGTGATGTTGTGTTGTTGAGATAGAGGCTGCGATAACTTTGGAATGGTTGTGGGTAGTTTAACTAAATATAAACGAACTACCCCCAATTTTCAATTATTTGTTAGGTATCATATGTATACTTATACCACTTAAAGAGGGTAGTTGGTTGTTTATATCTTGTCAAGAACCTCAAAAATATTTTTGGCGTTTGTATTAGTAAACCGCTCTCAAGCAGAGCTTAAGTGTGGAACTGATTGCAGATTTAATTAAAAACTGACTTAAGTTGGCTCATGTATGAAATAAACTGAGATATCGCTTCTAAGAACGATGTTGAAAAACGTGAGTGGTTTATTAATATGGACTTCAAATTTAAAACACCTTTCCCGATTGGTCGCATCCTGTATATTAATCATGTTGTAGCGATTTGACTGTGCAAATATGTAGTTATAGTTTCATTGAACGAGTGAGAATGGAACTCATCGTCGTTCAATGGGAATAGTATGCATGCTTCAATCGCTATGATCTTTGTGAACAAGGTATGGCTTGGTATTCGCATTTATTAGAGGGTCACCCATGGTTGGCGTCTTCTGATATAAGTTTTAAAACTCGGCAATATTAGATGAATGAGTCGTTTAAGAAACAACGTTAACCCGGCAACGTAGCAGTTATTCCGAATGAAGAAACTGTTGATAAGATATCGGTTTAGATGCATCGGTTACCTCGCATTGTCATATGACACAATTTCGTATAAAAACGTGCAACCAACCTAACCGTACGTAACAAAACGATTCACAAACAGAAGAACGCAAGAGTTATCTGTAGTTATGGTAGCTTCCATTTAAAAGTAGCTCATTAAATTCGGTCCGAGCGATACGGCCGCCGTGTCAGGTTAACACTCTACAATATCGCTGAACTCAACTGTCTTCGCATTTCGTTCTCTTCCCAAATCGATGACCAAAAAACAAGTGTAAAAATTTGTAAGAAAATTGTATATAAGGCATCGTTGCGTAGCAACGGACGAGCGACGAGTCCGATTTGATTACCGACTCTGTATTATAATAAGTGATAGACTAATCATATCTTAAGTGTTTTTCGTTGTAGTCTTACTTCCCTATCAATGGAAATGTTTTACTGTCGGGAACACATATACGAATTGCTCGTTTCTTAGTCTAATGGGAGTTATACGACAAAAAATATTTTGATCGCATGTGGGCCAATCGAGTATATTATTAATATCTCAAGATGTATGGGATCACTTGTAGGTCTTCGCAATAATTTACAGATTTATTACTTTCGCTAATCGTTGATTCACCCGAGTGAGGTACGTGTAATTTGATTTATTATTTAGTTTAGATGTATAATTATAGTGCAACGGCGACGCAAAGTCATTCGAAGATGTAACGGGGCGATACAACAAACAAAACACCAATTTTATTCAACAATATTATTACTAATCAAATATTTAACTGTACGGCGCTGAGGCAAGATGTTGGACGAATACAACACCAAATTGTTTAGATACTTATGACAATTACTTAAAGGAAAATCATTGGTTTAAGGAGCTAAGCAGCAATCATTGGTGTAGAGGCGCAGTGCGCTGTATATTATATCTAAATTGACGGCGACAGTGAAATAAAGTGATATTTCATCTACCTCATGAACGTAATCTTGCTACTTATATAGAGTTGTTGCGTTGATACTGCAAAAATACTTTCGCACAATAGACTACCGTACGAAGTGAGATAGAACGATGACGCGGCGTGGGAAGGGTTTTTTAGAACCAAAAACTTGTCATATCAAGGACAAAGGAACTGATTGGGTGCTTACCTTAAAGCGAAAAATACTTAATCAGGCCTTATTTTAACTTAATCGAAGTCATTGTTGCTTCGAGTGAATTTTGTGTATTTAAATTTTCATGAGTGTAGGTCGAACGGAGACCTTCATTATCTTAAATTATTTTTGTTCCTTTCAATAACCGGAAAATGTCAACGCTACCTTCTTCTATCGAGTCGCCATGCACTACATAATGATAATAGCTCATGCCGTGGGGAAAAGATTAGCCAGTCAGCAGGTTGTAGCGGGGCTGACTACCCAGAGTGCGCCAGACGATCAATTAAATATCGTCATTCGTGGTGGAACGCTACCGAAAACTAGAAACACGCGTTCATAACTCGAAATTATGAATATTGCATAAAATTCCTCAAACGACATAAGCGAATTTTCTTGCCTTTTTCCCAATTATGTTGGGGTCGGCTTCCAGTCTAACCAGATGAGGCTGAAAATCAGTATTTAACAAGGAGCGACTGTCATCAGACCCCCGTAACCCAGTTACTGGGTAATACCGACATTCGAAGGTTAGAGCAGTGGTTAGACTTTCGGGCTTCTGGCTACCCGTAACGACTGCCAAAGATATTTTTATGACAACCGGGACCGACAGCTTAACGTGCTCTCCGAGGCACGAACGACATCAGCGAACATTACAGAAAAGAATAAATTTTTTTTTTTTTTTTTTAATAAAATAACCTCCTCCTTTTTTTTGAAGTCGGTTAAAAATGATACCCTTCTAACTTAAGAAATTATGTCTAAATAAAATAGTTTCACTTGTAACACCCATCTTGCCTCAGCACTGTTTCCAAAGTAATCCAGCTTTTAGCGAACAACATACTCCAGGAAACAGGTTCCTATACGTTATAGATAACTGAGTACCTACAGAACAATGATTGAGCAAAACCCTGTTTGTTGTCATGTCTTAATATATAAACATTTTTTCGTATACATATCAAATAATTTGGGGACAAATCAAATAGTTTCATTATCGATTTAATCAATGGCGATCTATGATTTTGTACGCTTGTCAATCATCAAAGTACGTGATCAAGACAGTTATTGATCTCTGATTAACGCGTTATCAAAAACAAATTGGAGTGACAATAAATACTCTTGAGAGGAGCTAGATTCGTTTAAACGTGTTGGAAGGCACATCGTAACGCAGACCTATACCAGAGGTTCGGTAAATAATTCTGAGTGCCCCGGCGTTGAAGTTTTTCACCGGTCTTTCGATAAAATCTGTTATTCCAACTATCTGTCTATGAACACATAACTCAACAAAATGTATGGGACAGAAGATTTTTTACCACATTTTTATTAACTTGCTTGCAGTCATGTCTGTCAGTTTGGTAAAAAAATTAAAATCAATTTTAAACTAACTTCCCGATGATCTCGAGACTTGAAACTAAAAACGTAGCTCAGGACTGGATGACAATGCAATATTAAGTCGCTGACAACAGCCAAATTCCCCAAATAGGCTTCTTTTAAAAACATTTTTAGCTGTATCTATTCAGTTTGTGGCAGTGAAAAAAATATATGTTAATCTTGATCGTATTTTCTGAAACTGTATTGTGCCCAAAACACGTTTTCTTGAAGTTTTCTCTATAGGAAATAATTGTAAACTAACCTCTTAAAACATGCTATAAAGCAAACAATCTATTCAATCAAACAAACTATTATTTACTAAATATTATAAATAAAATTAAGAAAACATTTGAGAAAGACAATAATCTAAACATTTGTTGTTTCTGTTTTTCAAATAAGCTTTTAGTTTTTTATATAAAAAAAAAAATTGTTAATTTTCATTCAAGTTGAGCGGCGTATCCGACGTCCCTCGGCTCGTTGCCTTTCAGTTCTGTACGAAACGACAGTGACCGCAGAGGTCTGATTTTTTAGGTGTTGTCAGCCTCTTAACTAGCATTCTTTTTAAAAACGAGGTTTAAAAAAAACACCCAATTATTTTATAAGACTGTTGCAAAATTCCAATGCTGGGTGACTTAGAATGATGTATTGAATTGCTGGTATTGGTTTCCGTTACAATGTCGCTTCCACTACGTTTGTAAATTCCACACTGCCCTTCGAAATACAATGGAGGTTAAAAATCATTAAACATAATTGTTTCGATCGTGAATCGCAATTCTGAACAAATCAAAATAAATATTCCTTTCATTTAATAATAATAAAAAGTTCAAATATATTTTAATTAATACTTTTAAAGAGTACAATAATAATGCTTGGCATGAACAGATTTGATTCTGAAACAAAATGTCCGTAACACCAATATATTATAATTCTATTTCTCTCGGTTGTTTATCAAATGTTATGTTGTGATTGTATATACATAATATTATTATATTATACATTTTGTAATGAATATACATGTTAGTGCCAGATAGGTTTTTGTATGAACGTTTATAGTAAGTGAGGTGAGGGGCGAGACGCACGGTAGACGTTGTTAATAAGGAGCGACAAGAGATGCCTTGTACATAGTATATTATAAGAAATGTGTAGTTTTCACTCTATATTTTAATTTATATTATGTAAACTATATTTATAGCTAAGCGGACAAGGATAAATTAACATAATAATGTTTGTGTAATGGTGCGTGTTCGGATGTGTAAGTGTCGAGGCCTGGCGTGTGAGTGCGAGGTCACGGGATGTTGTTCTTAATAAGATACGATTTGTTTATTTTATAAATGAAATGGTTATTGTAAATGTTTGTAGATGAGCTTGCAGCGTTCAGTTATTAGTATATTATAGTTTAGGTGTTAACGCGTTCGGTCCCCTGAAGCATCTCGCGGTACCGTTATATTACCCTACGCAAGTTACCCGCTGTTGGAGGGCGCACGAGCCAGCGCATACCTTCTCTACTTAATATGTTTATTTGTTAAATCTGTACGTTCAGATCGCGTTTACACGCAGTGTTCCTACAATTCTTACGAGACGATACTGTGGATAATCGGTGCTCAATACAGCAATAAAACAAATCTTATAAATATGAGCATTGATCTATGGTATTGTAACTAAATATATACAGGCTGGAATTTAAAGGCGGTCACAGAAGGGAAAGTATTTTAAATACTGACAGTAGTGAATTTTACACCTTGAAGGAACAAAATCCTTGATATTTAAACAGAAGTATTTAAAGATTTTTTTAAACTTGCTTGTCTGAACCGGGAGTCGAACTAACACCGACAAAAGATTACCATTCTGTTTTTTTTGGTTTGGTTTTTGGTTGATGTTGAAAGATCTTGATACGGCCAATAATAATGATCGAATCTGGCCGGTAAACATAGTGTCTTAAATTTAATAAATTCCTGTGAAATATGAACAAACCATAAAATAAAATATCGTGTTTTTTTAGTAAAATTTCGCTGCTTGTTATCATTTTATTGAAATGTTCCTAAGCTATGTTAGATTCCATGGTGGAAGACCATGGAATCTAATCTCTTCAACCTAGGACACAATTTTTGTTGAAGTGATTTGATCCTTATTATCGATTCTATCGATTGGTGGCATATTTACAAAGTGATATTTTTTTGCATTCTTGAAAGCTCAGTTCCCGGCTGAGGCAAGCCAGTTTAAAAGTCTTTACATGCGGTTATAAAAATAAAAAATGCCTTTATTGCTGCTTTTTATACACAAGTTTTAAACTTACAACTTAACTTGGTTTCTGTTATCATTATCGGCGATCGTTGTACTCTTTTTTTGATACAGCTTGTCCTTCGACAAAGGCCTCCTCTAAAGATTTCCATCTCTCTCTGTCTCTTGCCATTCGAATCCACTCTGGACCAGCTAATTTTTTGATGTAGTCTTCCCAACGTTTCGTTTGTCGCCCTTTTCTCCTTTTGCCATCCCTTGGGTACCACTCTGTTATTAATTTGGTCCATTTTTCTTTTTCCTCTCATAACATGTGTCCTGTCCATCGCCTTTTTTGTGGTTTACATACTGGTTTTGCATCTTTAAATTTAGTTAACTCATTTTTAAATATAAAGGAACGTTTCCTTAGAGTAAAATTCGCTATCATCAAAATTTAAGGTACTTTCCATCAGTGATCGCCTTTAAATATCATCCTGTATATTACAGTACTATCTCATTTGCATTTCACACGTTAAAAGTCTAGTTGAAAACATCACATGAATAGCGCTGGGAGTATTTCTAATTAGAGTTAGTTGTAAATTAGTTTTAAAATTATAGCAATAGACACCTGCCTAAATATAGTTAATGGGAATATGGAAATTCGCATTACTGTTCGATTAACGTCAAGTGTGTTAACTTAAATATATATGTTAATGTTTCGCCTTCAAGTTCAAAGAGGTGAGACATGTTTACAAATATTCAAATGGATAGTACTGTAATAGTAGAACCACAGAAATAGATAGATAGAATGGTTGTAATCACAATTTTACTTGCGATTCATGCGTGGCAACTTTCGAACAAACTACGCCTCCCATATTGACGACATAAATTGTTTAAATTAACTTCAATCAAATGTGCTTTACAGCTTTTGTTTCTGCAGTTAGAAACAGCGCAATAAGGCTTTTCTGCGGTATTTACACAAACAAGTCATAAGGCGTACTGATAAAGGCTTTGACATGCCCTTAACTCTGGTGCAGAATGTTCACGCGCGCCCCGCCCACTTTTCCATTCTATCTATCTATTTCTGTGAGTAGAACTCTGTCGTGTGACTGACGCTAAGGTATGAAGTTTAGAGAAAAATACGTCGCACACTTACAAACACTCATTTTGAAAGCTCGTATTCGATACGGTGGACGTCTGAACGCACTGATTTATTATTTAACGTTACGTCTTTTTTTGTTGGTCTTAAATTTACAGCAACATTTGTCATTATCTCGTAACCATCGGTACTTACTATCCGCACAAATGTTTTATTTAAATTTTAGTTGATTATTTTATTTATTGTGGCATTGTATTACTTTTAATTTTATTGCACATGAAGCGAAGTTTACTTAAATTGTAGAAGTTATTGCGAGGCATTTTATCAAAGATCTGGTTTTGTCGTGTCTTGCAAACAATTGGCATTAAGGAGATCACTCATTATAACCACACCGCTCCGACATACTTGTCATTTAAATTAGCACTTTAAGTCGTGTGTTGTACAACTCATTTTATAATATCAAGATATATTAGCAATCGGCTCGCGGCAAGTGCGTTTACAGCTGCCATCCTCTCGTCCCGCAGACAGCGCACTTAAAGCGAGCGGACGGCATGCTTAAAGTGCGGGATTTTCTTACTATTAGCGCTCCCATCTCCTGGCTATAAGCGCGGGATAATTTCGCTATAAGCGCGGGAACTTCTAGCTATAAGTGCGCGGTCCGCTCGCTAATAGCTCACCGATTGCAAGCGATCTCCTTGCCACCTTCTTCCTTTGCCACGCGCTCAGGCGTGTGGATATCGAGCTGGCAGCTAATCGGCCGCGCATGGACAACGCGAGCTTGTTACCTTGCTGGCATTGCGTTGGCGGCTAGCGTTTTTTCGAAGCGTTACCGTGTCATTGCCATGCTGGAGCGGTTCGGTTAAAATGAGTGATGAACTTTAGTTTTATCATTTTTGATCCATTTTGAATGATGAACATTTATTATTTATGAACAAATTAAAAATTTATAAAATGCATCTCGTTTTGAAACTCGCGTCTATGTACTTGGTTTTTGTTATCGTTCTAGTTCATAATGAGTTTTAATACATTATTATTTGTTTTGTTGCTTATTTTTTGTGATTAAAATATTAGTTTGGCCTTATTATTAAAAGTATCACAAAATTACCATTGACAAAAGAACTGTGATCGAGTTATTACTTACGAATCCACAAATTATTCAATAAATTATGAAAATGTTGAAATATTACTCAGAGTTATCCAAAATATTACTTCATTAATAATAAAGTACACAGTCTGCTGACTGACTTACCTATTTAAATTATTTCATTAAATCCCTATTATTTATCGCACATAGCTGTAATAGTGCTGTTCTTCCTTCTCGTACCGTGTCAATGGATTACTTAATTATACTAATTCTTCCCTCGCACATGTGGTGTATGATTCTGACCATTTCGAGGTGAATTCTAAATCTCAATTTAACCCATATCATCCCAACAATATAAATACTAATCAGATTTTTCTAATTTTTACATATGGTTATGCTATTGGGCAAAGTAATTAATGGATACAGTAAAAAAAAAATCGGTCAATGACCTTTTGAGTTACGGTACCGATCCAATAATGGAACAATGGGAACATATGCAAATGTAATTTCTTTGAAGAGATGAACGGAAAGGAGACCAAATAAAAGCTTGTAAAAAGAGTATTTTAGACAAGTTTACTAAAAAAATATATAAAATTAAAATATGCTGTAACATTACGGGGTTGTATGAAATGCTACTGAGCACTCAGAATGAAAGTAACCACACATTTGCCACATTTCTTTGTGGTATTTTTATGACACAAGCCACATCGACTTTGCTTACTGTTATCCACTATGTCGTGGTCCTTTCCATCTAATCTAACGCTTGAAGGAACCCGTTTTATAACAGCTAAAGGTGATTTGGGTAGGTACTTCATTTTCGTTATAGTGCTGTTGGATGCAGTGTTGTCATTCGTCACGGATTTCGTCATAAAGTACGACTGCACTACATATCTGGTGAAGGATAGTAGGTCATGTGCATCATTTTCCTTTGCAGCTGGCGACCTGTAAAACTGGTAAGCGTTGAGAGGAAATATGAGTAATACCCAGTACCATTTCTTCAACCTTATGCCGATTCTACAACAGTCAACATTCTGGGGCCTTACTCTCGACCGAATTTGAATTCGAGTTAGTGTCAATTCGTACTGCATTTCTTTATGAATTGACATTAGCTCGATTTGGTTTAGAGCTCGTGGGAGTAAGGCCCCTGATATAATCGATCAAAACCTCCCACCTCCTTATTCTGATTTTTGAGGAATATCCACATTTTGCCATTTCCTCGAAATCATTTACTTTTTTTGAGGAGGTGGATTTTGTGCCGTGCTTAGAATGGGCTCTTCCTCTTGGGATTCATGCTGTTGCAGTTCCTCTATCCGTACCTCTACAGATACCTTGGCCCGTAGTTCTGCTTCTGCTAATAGCTGGTGCTGAGACAAGCAGTTGATATCAGTATATTCTTCATTGCCACTGTCTTCGTCGTTCTTATCAAAATTGTCGGAGTGAGTTATATATACATAGATCAGTTTCCAACACATCATCATCATTTTATAAATACGAAATTATGTAATTTACTATCAATCTACAACAAAAACATACAATACTATGCCAATGTATTCATACATTTTCCCAATGATAACAGCGTCATATGTTCCCATTGTTTGAAAAATGGAACGGTGTCGGAAAACATGTCATATACACTAAATACTCAAAATATATATTTATTTTACTATAGGTATTATAAAACAATACTAAATTCAATTATAATTCGCAAGAAAATATGTAATTTTACTAAAATCATAAATAAATTTTACTTACCGACTGTGTGACGCCATTTTTGTGAAAATTACTCCTAACTAAACAATAATTACAATCAAAATGCGCGCGCAATTATCTTTTTGGCGCGCGTATTTAACAAACAACTAATTTAGTGTCACCCCAACGCAAAAAAAGAATAAGGACTTGCAATATTTGTATTAAAAAAAATTGATAATGTTACTGTTCCAAAAATGGATCACTGGGAAGATATGGGTTAATGAGCCCTAAAATTGAAACCAAATTGACAATTATTATGCTAAGTTGATGAACAAGTGAAGCGCTGGTTAGGAAGCATTAGGCAATTGTTTTAGAAAATTGTAAAATACTGTTTTCTTTTTTTAATAGCATCTAGTGTTGATAGCATGTATAATTTGTTTTTTTATTCGCGTTAAGAATTATGTATAAATTTGTTTTCCTCTAATTTTATTATTTGTGTAACTATACCTTATGTTATTGATAATAGAATACATTAATTTTTATGTATGGATTTATATTTGTTTCCTTGTTTTACCTTTTCCTTTTTATTTTGCCCGAGAGGTGTGTGGCTAGCAGACATATATACACGTTAGAGTCAATTCGGATATTTAAATATATTAGTAATAATGACTGGAAGGAAGCTTGTGGCGCAGTAAGATTTTGCATCGCGGATTTATCAGATACGGACGCTTTAATTAAGTGATAGTGTAATACAAAATGCCTTTCGTCAATTTTGCCATTTCGAGACACCATGTTAACACAATTCGCTTGTGGTTCTGTACAAGCTATCGTCGCAATTATGATGTCGTTCAGCGCAGATGTGATCATCAGTAATGCCTTATAGCAAGTGTCTTCAGCTGCCGATTTTAGAGTAATTTTGAAGCACTATTAAATAAACAGTAAAGTTAGCGCGGGTTCAGTACAGTGGTTCGAGTTTTAGTCAATATATGAGAGACGGCAGGTGCGCTTGAAAAATAATAAAGTACAGAGCGCTGATCAACTGTAAGTAAGTAGGATACATAACTTACGATGTACCTACCTGTACAAAACACCAATCGAAACCAATATCAAAATAGATACCTAATTATTGCAGATACATACATACATAACATCACGCCTATGTTCCCCAAAGGGGTAGGCAGAGGTATAGTACAGTCACAACACGCGAAAGTTGAACCACTTGCTTATCATCTTAACTTGGCCGTGTTATACAAATCGGGCAAAGTCGATTATACTCGTTCGTTCGATTTGCCAACACGGCCGAATTAAGAATGTTAGCAAGTGGCTCAACACTCCCGTGTTGTGACTGTACACCCATATTTCGTCATGTAATAGGGGGGCGAGCCTATGACCATTAATCGGGCACAAATCCAGACTTCTGCTGCCACGGAGGATTTTCTAATAAAAAACCCCCAATAACACTGCCCAACCCGCGAATCGAACCTAGAACCTCAAGCTCAGTAATCGCAGTTGCAACCACCAAACCAATGAGGTAGGCGGATATATTTATAAATGCAAATATTTAATTTCTACTTCCACAAGAGATTTCAATACAACGATCAGTTTTTGTTCAACAGTTCTGTTATTATTTAACCGATGGTATGAATTTACTAATAAGAGTTCATAAATAATTCATTATAATTTACGTTAGTATAGGTTAAACGATACAAAAGTACAATGGTACGTAGTTACTGAAACAGCAAATGAAAGCAATAATATTTTAAACGGAAAATTGGAAGTGGCAAATATTACAAAGGTCGTTGAAACAAGGAGTCATACCTGCGTTGGCATACGTTTCCATAGCCAGGCAAGCGTCAATGGAATGGTACAAAGAATCGAAGTTATTATGGAATGCCAAAACGTTATGTAATACTGCCTACGACTATCACCACTGTACTGAATCCGCAGTATAACAAACACCGGTATGCAAAAATTATATCAATTAATAAAGCTCATATTAAATGAAGCTCGTATTTGTAATACTAGTAGTCTGTGTGTCGTCATTAGATTCGTGTTGGACCGCTGCAAGCTCCCACATGCTGTGGGCCGTTTACACGACTCGTTGACGAATGCGTGTGTGTAGCGGCCTAAAGCAACGCGCTTTTGTATACGATAAATAATAATAATGATAATAGTTTTGCGATAAATATGTTTACGCAGCGATCGATATATTGATAAATTAGATACTATTTATAGAGAACATTCACTTGCACTTATATTTATAGTTGACGTTACTTAATAGCATATAATTACTTAAGGGGCTGTGCTTTGCTAATTAGATCATGTTTTGTTACTTAATCTAGCGTGTAATTTAATGACAATTTGTTACACGCTAAAATAATTTTATTGTAATGTAACTTAAATGAGCACAGCGCCTCAGCGTTACTAAAGCAGCATTCACACGCAATATATCGAAAGATTATTATTGTTGGCAATTAGAAGACTGCCAGAGATGAAGTATAATTGATTTGTTGTACAGTCACAGCACGCGAAAGTTGAGCCACTTGCTGATCATCTTAACTTGGCCGTGTTATACAAATCAGGAAATTTTTCCATGTACGACTTATACGAGTATATCCGACTTTGTCCGATTTGCCAACACGGCCGAATTAAGAATGTTATAGCAAGTGGCTCAATACTCCCGTGTTGTGATGGTACAATCGACCTCACGTCATTGGTAACACTTGAACTACGAAAAGCCCCGTTACTGCCTACGAAATAAAGACGCTGTTAGAGTCAAACTGTTACCACTGTCGTGTTGTGGACTGTATAAATAAAACTCCAGAATAATGTCATGCAATTACATTTGAAGCATCCGCTACTGTGTTCAGTTCGTTCATTCTTAGAATTCAATTATTCTTGTCCTCAATGTATTCGCTAGTGTACCTTCATTGCCAATGTTGATTTCTCATAGAATCCAGTATTCTTATTTTCTCTAAACTCAACTATAGATATAGGTATAAGGCAACATTTGCTACTTCCAACTTTTAGTTAGAAGTCCCTTTGAATTCAAACTTTATTTTGCTATAAACTGTATTTTTATATCGAAAACTAGCAACCTCAGTCGAGAACACCAAACTTCGATCAAATACAACTTAAAATGTGTTTATACTCAAGTAGTGATTCTGTAATTATTATCCAAGAGCTTCTAACACAGTTAACTCATGTACTTAGTAAAATATTTAAAGTTATGTCTGTAAAACGCATTATAAAACTATTATAACGTTGCTATACTTAATTTAATGTTTGTTGTCACCTTTGCTATACCAACGCGATAGTAAAGTCGACTGCATGACAGTGGTAAGGTGAATTTTCAATAAATCTTACCAACAATTTAGAAAGTCATTAAACTCTTGAGTTGTTTAACACGATAAAAGTTCAAATTGTTTTTATTCTTGTGATCTTGTCTAATGGTGAATGTCTTATGAGAGAAGATCACAAGAATTAAAACAATTGGAACTATTGTCGTGTTAAACAACTCAAGAGATTAATGACTTTCTAAATCTTTTAAAGATATTTTTGAAAATTCACCCGGTAACACAACCGACTTAAATTTCAAAATCGCCCTTACTGCTTACGAAATAAAGGTGCTGTCAATGTCAAACTGTTACCAGTGAAATGCGGTCGGCCGTACCAATAGGTAATTATTAATTACAGTGCAAAAACCATCAATTCTATACAGCAAGTAATTAAATTAAGTTACACCAGTAAACAAACCATTAAAACATTAACGTTTAATAATTCTAAACTACGGACGCAATTCTAAACTGAATGTCGTTTATGCGTATTCGCTGTGTACCTTGTGAAGACTTCTTATAGGGTCGGGTCATCGACCATACAGCCCAATAGACGCTTAATGTTGAATATAATGCGTACAATAAATTCTGCCACTAGCTGAGGCAACTACTGCAATACGATTGGCCCTACCAAGGCGGCTATTGGCTAATCACTAACGCGGCAGTTTTGACGGCTCATGTAAGTGGTCGAATCTGATTTGCAGATTTCAAGTGGCGAATAGTGGCAGTGGTAATTAGTGAAATTTCATAGATGTGTTACAGACATCCGTCGCCTGTTATGAGGCGTCTTTGGGGTGTATGGTCGCTTTCAAAATATTCGACCTACTAAACATACCCGATTTGTCCATACCCGGCATCCCTACTAGGTACATTTTGTAAAGACGCGTCGTTTATAGTAAATGAATAAGTCGTACACGCATATTGAATATTTTTGCAGTGATTTTGATACGCCTATCTGTTAGATGTTGTACGAGTTGCTAGCCTCCGCACAGGGCGACCTCCGCGTGTCTGCAGACAGCCTTTGATGTGAAAAGGGGAATTGAATTCGTTTATTTTAGAGTTAAATAAAGTTCAAATGGGAAATTTAAATTGTGCCTTAGTGACAAATCGTTTAGCCTCCAATTTCGTTTGGAATCTATAATATTTGTAACGTTATTTTTCATCTATGTCGATTTGAAGTATTAACTTCGCAGTATCTCTGGTATTCACTGCACTGTACACTAAACGCACTCAATGTAAAAAGATACAGTGGTTTAATTGAGAACCCCTCCTGTTAGTTGAACTAAATTATTGCAATAATATTTAAACAATATTTTTGTTTTATTCGATGTTGTGATTGAATTATTGATTATATTTACAATTATATATTATACTTAGAGCGGTATGTATATGTCGTAGCAATAACTTTAAGTGTGGCAATAAGGTCTAGTGCATTTGCTTTTGTGTCTCTCGAGTAATAAATGAAACGATGTATATGTATAGAACCCAGTCCCGACTAGTCGAGCTGACGCTGTACACTGCTTACGTAATCATGTACGTACAATAAGTTCAAATTCTTGACGTTTTAAAAGTATATTTATATTTTATGATATATTATCTCAAGTGGAAGTAATTAGTTACGTAGTGAATCAAATGTATCGAGTATTGTGTGTTTGATCAGTGTTCACGTTATGTTCTGGAGTCGCGCACGCATCACGCATTCTCATTACGTAACTGCGGGCCATTATCAGTGATCGGAATAGATAGAGCTAATGTTCCAGAAGTTAAAAAAACAGAGACAAAAAAAGTGGAGACTTCCTTACGACAATTTTTTTTTTCGGAATATTTATTAGTTTTGTTAGTTCTACAAGCTGGTATGTAAATTACATTAGCTTCCGCGCTTACTTACGTCGTTCAAACGAAGATAAAGAGATTACCTTTATTTATTTTAAACAATAAAAATCGTGCATACTCTTTTTTTAAAAACAGAAACAGGAAATGAATTCGATAGTTGTTTTACTTTATTAATTTTAGTTGTAATTTAGTAATGTTCCGAAACTGAACAAATATTCCGAAAAAATATTTTAGTCGTAAGGAAGTCTCCACTTTTTTGTCTCTGTTCTTTGAACTTTAGGCACATTAGCTCTACTTATTCCAATCACTGGTCATTACGCTTACCTCGACAACGAGAGCGAATGTGTGGCGTTCGACATTATTGAGTCTACTTTCTACAAGTTTATCGCTTCGCACGTTTCCTCTCACTCTCCTATCTCCTGAGTTACTCTACATGTCCGAGACAAGTTATTAGCGTAAGTCAAAGTGCCAAGAGTCGCGAATCCTTTCCTAAGTGCAATTCCTTCTCAATTACTCTGTACCTATGTATCTACGTCTGATAGTTTCACACGCACGCTGCGGGTGTCACTCCCGCTGTCGTCTCGCTTAGCCAAAGTTATCTACTACGGGATACTTTTAATCTTAAACACCAATATTAATACATAACATTTTATTTTAAGTTACCTAGCTTAGCAAGATTGTTGGTGTCTACAAGCCGTTATAATTGTCTAATATGTTTGTATCGTTTCTGATTCTCTTCCGTCTTTAACTTCCTTCGATTTAATTGAAAGTGTCCCGCAAGTCAGTGAGAAAATAATAGTGTATAAATTAATGAAATCCCATAAAGTTTAACATAACGATACTAGCAGCTAATGTTAATGATATTCTAAATTATGTTTTGTAGTGGATGTTTTTATTCTCGATATGATAGCGTAAATACGGAGGTGTCTTCGTATGTTAACAAATATTAGAGCAAATGTAAGTGGCGGCCTCTCGCGGCGGGTTTGTGAATATGGTGGATTGACGCGAATCCGTCGGGCGAGGTCGGAGCTCGTGGTTCTCCTTCGATACGGAGCGGGTGTTCATTAGTTAGAGTATCGCAGGGGAACGGGCGAGCGAGCAGACCAACGTCGGGCCTTCGCTGTAACACACATAGCGGCACGAGCCGATGTTACGTACATTTGTAACGAGTAGAACGCGTGTATTAAAATAAGGGACAAACAAATTATAGTATAAAATTGTTTACCAGACGCCCCGTATCGGGCGTTAGACGAAAATATTATTTTTCTTAGATCACATTATATTGTAATAAAATGGTATAGAAGTATGCTTGCTGGCGCGGCGGGGCGTGGAAGCGCGCGCGCGGAGGATGAGAAAATGATATTTTTTTACGAGCGCGGCGCCCCGCCCCGGCCGCTGCGAGCACTCATATTTGTTATGTTTAAGAGGAAATATCTATTGTCTATTCCAAGGGTTGAATAACTACCAACACTTTTTTATATTACAATAATTATAGAAATTATTATTGAACCTGTCGTTTTGTTCTCTATCCTTGTCCTACTCATCATCATCATCCTCCTGCCCTTATCCCAATTTATTTGGGGTCGGCGCAGCATGTTTTTTCTTCCATACATCTCTATCAGCCGTCATCCTTGTCCTACTCTAACTATGAAATATGATTAAACCATAAACATGTAGAAGATCGTCTAATCTAAAACTTCGCACCCCTCCAACCATTTTGTCATACGATAATAACTTCAAAAAGCGTCAGACTGCGTATTAACGTTGTTTCAACATCATCATCATTTCAGCCGAAAAAAAGACCTTGATTAGCCGATACAAAATGTACTACTGTATACAGCATGTATCAGAAATCCGATCAGCTGATCCTTACATTTTGTCGAGCGACATCGATGATTTAGTAGGGAACAGCCGATATTTTTTTTCATGGTTTCAAGGTTGTTCCCATAGTAAAAGTTGTTCTATGCTATGCCCTGAATGAGATCTTAAAATATGACCACGCATTTCTGATACACGTTGTATATCTAGTGGAATAAAATTTATTTTTTATCGGCCAAATGGCACGAATATTTGCGCAAATACGCTAAGTCTGGCTTGGCTTTTGATAAATTGGGTGGTGGGGCGCGCAATTTTAGGATGGATAAACCCTACCTATTTCTATCTTCCATTTTAATGACATGGTTTATTTCTGAAACATCCAGATCCGAAAGATATGAGACTTTGATGGTCATGATTTTATCAATCTCTTCTAGGACTAACAATACTCAAATCATCTAAACCAGGCACACTATGACTAAACCAACGACCATACAGCTAATAGACGCCTCATAACAGGCGACCGATGTCTGCAACACATCTATGAAATTTCACTAATGTAGGACGCCACCATTCGCCACTTGAAATCTTCAAATCAGTTTCGACCACTTACGTGAGTCGTCAAAAATGCCGCGTTAGTGATTAGCTAATAGCCGCCTTGGTAGAGCCAATCGGATTGCAGTACCCCGCCTCAGCTAGTAGCAGAATTAATTGGACGCATTATATTCAACATTAGGCGTCTATTGGGCTCACAAGACGCCGCGTAAACAAAGTATTACATGAGAACGCAGTCGTAAAATGTTGGCGGGGACCGGGGGGTGGATGGCGTGTTGATTGGTTGGCTCAAAAGTGCGGTGGTATGATTCCGTATGATTGGTGCCGCTCACTGACGGACTGACGTCCTAATTGGCGGCGGCGCGTATGATATGCAGTGGTACTTCATGTGTTGTGACCGGGGATGTCCGGCTAATCGGCGTCTAAAGGCTTACAGGGGTACTCTTAAAAATAATTCCAATGTCAATCCAATACCAAGGTCAAAAAGTGACAAGAATAAATGGGTCATCATTTCAGCCGAAAGACGTCCACTACTGGACATAGGCCTCCCCCAATTAAGGGGGGGTATGCCATAATCGCCACGCTTGGCAGGCGGGTTGGCGATCGCAGTTGGTTGGTTAAATACTCAGAGAACGCTGCTGCTAAATGGGTATTCTTTATTAAAATATACACAACACACAATTTTAATTCTAATAAGGTTTAAGTCTAAAAATACGAAATTTTAAACCAATTTATTACTAATTTTGCATTTGACTAATTCCAATGCCGATCGATCGAAATTATTTTCAAGAGTAAGGCAGCTGGTCTGTGATTAGGCTGTATGGTAGTTGCTTTAAATACTATCAAAGGAAATGCTACTGTATAAAAATAAAACTGTAACATACACGTTTATCAATGTTTATTACACTTGGTTGCGTACGTGCTTCTTTTTCTTCTTCTTCTTCTCCGAGTGCGCTTCTATAAGGTCGTCGATCTCCTTGCTGTCGTCGCCCAGACGCTTCTCGCCGCTGGAAATGAAAGGTAATGAATATTAGGGTCCATAGGTAATGTATTAAATGAGTCGAAAGATGACGACGACGAGTGACGTGTCCGGTAAGCTTGTAATAAGAAATGATAATTTGAAAGTCTGGATAAAATATGAAAAACATGGAGAAATCTATCGAGTCAAATTACGAGACAAATGACTAATATATAGAGATATCTATACTAATATTATAAAAATAAAATATTTGTTTGTTTGTATTTTGTAATCGATAAATTCTGAAACTACTGAATCGATTTTAATAATTCTTTAACCATTAGAAAGCTACTTTATCCAGAAGTAACATAGGCTATATTTTAATTCAGTACGCGTGCGAATATAAATATATAAAAGAGTACTAGCGGACCTGGCAGACGTCGTACTGCCCGGAAAAGCAGTGCCAAATATTTAAATCGTCCCTGCCGTTTAGAAGATCAGTGACATACCGATAGCAGCGCCACCTACCGGGCCCAATTGTATTATCAAACCATGCAGGAACCATTGAAATATACACACAAAATTTCATCCAAATCGGTCCAGCCTTTTAGGAGGAATTAAGTGACAAACACACGTAGAGAAGAATTATATATATATTAAGATACTTTGTTGTTTTTCGAAGACGTGGGCAATGTCTAGCTTATTGTAAAATATCTGAATTTAACTAAAGTGTAGTATTAAAACAAGTTGATTTCGATAATGTTGATTAATGAAACAAGCAAAGAAACATTTTGAACAGTGGGGGGAGTCGGAATATGACATTCCGACTGCAGATGAGATTCAAAACGTTATATTTTTTCTCTACATAAAAGAGAAGAGAGATTTTTCCATACCTCTTTACGGACACAAGTTGTTTCTTATTGGTGCCGGAGAGTGCCTGTCCCCAGTCGAGGTCGCTTCCCTTGATGCGGTACTGCGCCAGGTCCTCACCCATCAAACGGGACAACTCCTTACGTTGTTTGCGTTCCAAGTCCTGAATAAATAATAAAAGTTTTAAGAAATAATTTTGTTGTATTATTGATAATTCAACAAGGTTTGAAAAAAATTGCGATATCTAATCTACCCCAGCAGACTACAGACTTAACTGTGCCGATAGTGACGTGATATATTTTTATGGGAAAACGAGTCTGCTGGTTTTCGCACTCGCGTATGTCCTCGTATTGATAAAGAATTAAATTAAGCTTGATAGGTTAATTATATTAAAAGTGTGCAGTCTGCGGAGGGGCATTCGTTTCTGTCGGTGATAGGTAAAGCAAGATACAATTTTGTCATATACAAGATAGCAACTGACCACATTATTTGAGCAAAGCAGCCCTTGTAATAGGGCAAAGAACATTCTGAAGGGAAAAATCGAATTAAAATACAGAATACTAAAGCCATTTTGCTGAATCACTAAATGGAATAGACTAGAATCGCTAAATGGAATAGACTACACAGACAAAAGTCACAGGTCTTTTATCGAACTAATTCCATGATAAGTGTATAATGTCATAGTCAAATCAGAACTCTTTCAGGGTGAAAACTAGTTCTGACTGAAATTCTGGTCAAAAGTAGTTTTGACTAATCGTATCGGCCAAAACTCAAAAAAAAATGAATTTGTAATTAAGTCGAAATGTATGAAACAGATTAAGCGCACTCCGACTGCATGTGCAAAGATAATATAATCATTGCGTTTTCTGCATGTGGTTAGATTCTGTCTTACCCCTAGAGATTTTTTTTAAAGCGTGGAGCCAGAAGCTCGCGAAGGAGATTCCAAGTGTAAAGAGTGCACGAGGTCGTTGCATAGCGAGAGTGGGACGGTGGCGAGCAAAAAAAAAATCTTAATAATGTGTTATGCCCGATTTCTTTGTTGTGCTATTTTGAATTTTGACATCAATAATGTTTTTTTAAATGTAATTTTTATTGTATTGTAATTTGTAATATTGTACCAACCTATGACATTTTTATTTTATGACATTTGTAATTTTGTATGCCATGAGGCTGATCACATATGGTACTGTATTGTATTTGATTAAGACCTGTGTATCACAAATAAATTATTTGAATTTAATTTGAATTTAATTTAATTATCTTCCCAGCGTAGCGCTGGTCAAGTGTGCGAGTGAAATGAGGGGTGACAAAGCAAGTCTTCTGGCGGAGCAAACTCAGAAACACATGCACCGGTGTCACAAGTTTTTCTGTCTATCGCTCTTGATCAAAACCAGTTTGACCGATATTTTTCAGTCAAAAGTAGTTCAAACTACAGTACGCGTAATGTAACTGTGCCGCTGTTAAGTGAGAAACAGGTAGCTGCGCAGTAGTCAATTTTGCAACCAAATCAGTAGCGCGCATGCGCGGTAATGGCGGCAAGACTCTGATAGGTTGTTGATCTGAGTAGCAAGATGGCGGGGACCGCATGTTCTCGCTGTCTCAGTCGTTCGTTAATGTTCGATACATCCTTATGTCCTGCTCACACTTATTACGCTACTGTACCAGCGCGGCCCTTCGCAAAGCCTTGTATCAGAGCGGCACAGTTATCTTACGCGTACTGTACTTTTGACCAGCCTTGTTAGTCAAAAGTACTTTTGACTGTTTTTTGTGGTTAAGTACTTTCACCGGTTTTGACTTAACATATACCTACGTATTTATAACCACAGACTTATCTAGAACTTTTTGTTTTACTTAACGCGTTATCCTGGGTCAGCGAACTCACGCGAACGCGGTGCGACGCGAAAATATCGAGGAATAGTGAGTTTTATTATATTCATATGAATAATGAATAATCTTTGAATTATGTACTTATCTATAAATTGTGACGTATAATTTTAACCAATTATTAGTAAAATGTTTATCTGTTTATCTATCAATCACGCTTGAAACTTCCTGTGAGCGAACGCGCGCGGGCTACGGTGCAGTGCGAGGCAAAATGAAGCGAATGCGATCAGTTGGTTTGATATTCGTGCGAACTGGACGCAGCGGAAGAACGCCTGCCTGAGTCTCAAAATCCCACCGCCCCCCCCGGACGCAAGTGTACACGAACTGCGTAGGACAGTTTAGTCACGTCCAAAGAGTATACACGCTGAAATTTGAATCGCTTATTTCCCGAAAAGGGAAACATTTTATCGATTTAAGTGAACACAAATGTAGGGACCAACAGATTATTTTTTTTGGCGATTTCAGCGTTGTTCCTATATTAAAAGTTGTTCATAATGATGAGTACAATTACCCATTTTCAGGAAATAAGCGATTCAAATTTCAGCATGTATAATCACTACGTTCTAGTCGCGTCACATCGCTTTGCTTCGCTCCATTTCACGTCACACCGCTTCGCGTCACTTCAATATTGAAGCGATCCAACGGGTTCGCGTGAATTCGCTTACCTAGGACGACGCGTAAGCACGTAAAAGGAAATGTTGAAATCAGAAAATAAATGAAGACATCTAAATACTATAATCATTTATTTCTAAGCCACAACACTACAGTAAGTAAAAAAGCACCAAAAACAATTACCTTAGCAGCCTTCGACAATTCGTCTTGCAGACTCTGTTTCACAGGTCCCATATTAACGTCTTCTGTGTTCTTATCATCTATGCCTATTTCTTTCGCGACGGAATCTTCTAGAACGGCGTTTAGGGAAGCGTTTATCTTCTTGCATGCTTCGTAGAACTTCGCGAGGATCTGTGAGCCGGGGAGGCCTAGTTCAGAAGCGATGTCGTCCACGTCTTTCATTTGGAAACCCATGGCTATGAATAGGACCTGAGAACGAGAAAATTCATGAGATTTGTAAAAAAAATGTACGAATGGGCCACCCACCCGCTTATAAGTGGATTATCATCACATCCACAGTTAATATAAAATTATAAATGCTAGAGGAAATTGACTTCGTCTATCTTTCGTACTTCTTCACGATTTATTGTGATCAAGTGTAGAGATAGTCTAAAATCCAGAGAAGGATAAAGGATAGTTATACGGTCAAAATTAATATCCAATCTATCCACGATTTATCCTACTGGAGATAGGAATTTGACATATTTTGTATGAAGCTTATGTCAAATTCCTATCTCTAGTAGGGCAAATCGTGGATAGATTGGATATTAATTTTGGCCGTTTATCGATATACCACGCGAGTCAAACCGCGTGCATCATCTGTTTGTATAAAGTTAAAATTTATGCCGAAAAATGGGTATCGGACGACCAATTTCTTGCTTTCAAAATTACCTATCTCAGAAAAGACCATACACCCCAATAGATGCCTATTGTTGAATATAATATGCGTACAATAAATTCTGTTAACTAGTTGAGGTACAGTCTAACAAAGCAATTAGTAAACAGGGTCGCTCGATATAGATGAAGATTTCTCAGGAATTCATTATAGAATGGTTTGATTAGGGTTTTGTATAAATACAATTCATAAATATCATTTTCATAATGGACAAAGTTAAACTTGTCCATTATGAAAATGATATTTCACTCGAAAACATCCATAATCTTCTGAGAAAACTTCATTTATATATCTCTACCCTATACCAATTGCTTTCTTAGACTGTACGAGGAAACGGGGTACTGCAATCCGATTGGCCCTACCAAGGCGACTGTTAGCTAATCACTAACGCGGAAGTATTGACGGCTCACATCAATCAACCAATGAACTCAGCCTATCGCAGTCCACTGCTGGACATAGGCCTCTCCAAAGTTGCGCCAGAACGCTAGGTCCTCTGCCTTCCGCATCCAGTCCCCCCCAGCCACGTTCTTTAGGTCGTCGGTCCACCTGGCAGGGGGGCGCCCTACGCTGCGTTTGCCGATTCGCGGTCTCCACTCAAGGACTCGCCTGCTCCAACGGCCATCAGTCCTTCGACAGACATGGCCAGCCCACTGCCACTTCAGCTTACTGATCCTACAAGCTATGTCGGTCACTCCGGTTCTTCTCCGGATAATCTCGTTACGGATTTTATCCTTCAAAGAAACTCCAAGCATAGCTCGCTCCATAGCTCGCTGAGCGACTTAGTAGTATAGTATAACGGGCTGGTTTCCGCAACTCCACGATCAAGCGTGTATTTTGCGTACGGAATTTACGGAGCGACTTTGAATTTGTGGACTAGCCCAACTGTCAGTGTCCACTAGGCATGGAACATTTCATGAATAGCATGTGAAATAACATATGATATGAGATGTCGCACGCGCTACCTTCCTTCATGTCGTCTGTGAAAATCGCAAAATTTGAAATCAATCATAGATCGCTCAAATATCATTGTATAGCACATTGACATCGACGCAGGTAGAGAGCGAGCGAGTAGGGACGGAAATGCTTCAAAGCCGGGTGTGTTAAAAAAGGGCAAGTTATTTATGACGTTGCCGCATTGTTTTGTCGCTGTCCGAACATTACCATGACCTTGACCAGCTTATGAGAGTATTTCAAAAGTAAACTGAAGACTTAACTTAAACTGAGATGCGTAAAGTATTTATTTCCTTGCGGTAATTTGTAGCACATATCAAAATCACATAATTGTTTTCGAAATCGCGTTTGTTTAAGAAATAATTTTCGAAGATGAAATGAAATTTCACATTTCGCTCGACAATCTTTTGGTGCGATACATGTGTTTTGTTGTGAATAAAATTGCTATAGTTTGCGACGTATGCTTGTATTATTATTATAGTTTTGTTCTTGTAAATGGGCTGGATTAGTTTTTAGTATATAAATAAAATGGGGGTAAGTTGTTGTTTCGTATAAATTTATACAGGTACAAACGTACATCTATACGGATTACTATTTAAAAGTCCCAGGCTAGATTGTGGCACAATGTATGTTATGTAAAAAAGACTATTCGTGTATTCATTATTTTTACATTGTCAGTTCAAAGCCTGTTCAAGTATGAGGAAAAATTGATTGATTGAATATATATATTTTTTTTTTGTTTTTTTTTTTTTTAAATAATTAAATGTGAAATTTCACATGTGAAATCATTGTGATCAAAGTAAATAATTTCATCGAATGAAAATGAATTATAAATAGCAATCATTTCCATGCCTAGTGTCCACGTCTCGGCTCACATAAGTGGTCGAAACTGGTTTGAAGTTTAGTTTTAAAGTGGCGACCTACATCAGATTTATATAATAGAATAGAATATAATAGTATTTATTTGCATCAAACAATAAGGTGTTAGAAAACATTATTTTGAACTAATACATGTTCCACCAGGTACTGGCATACAAATTTTTTCATAATGTATGTTAAATAAATATTTAAAAATACTTTTATATTACAATGAAGTTATTTATAGTTTTTTTTTTTTAAATTACATATTATTAGCATTCATTCACACTCTTAAACTATTAACATTAGATTTCTTATTATTATTAGACTGATGTGTTGAGACATCGGTCGCCTGTTATGAGGCGTCTATTGGGGTGTATGGTCGAAGGGATAAGGTAAGGTATCTCACTTACTTGTTGTATAGCATCCAGCTTTATACTGGTCTGTGCGTGGAACACGATGTGAGCCAGTGGCGCCAACAGATCAGTTATCAGCCTGTAGTCGGCTTGCTGACGGCAGTACGCCTCTAGACGAGACAGGTCGTGGCCCGAGAGGTGTTGCTCTATCAGATCTTTTGTAAGTTCTGTAGGAGACAGGCAAATGTATGATCACATTCAACTACAAAATCTTCAAGAAAGAAACTGGTTACTGGTGCGATACTTTGTGGTCACTAGTCGGCGTGCCTAGGGCGACAATTATGAGCTTAGTATTATTTTAATGAAAAAGGGTTGTGTCCAACAAAAAATTGTGATTTTAGACTTTTTTTTACAATATTCAATGAATTCATCCTACTAAAATTATAAATGCGGAAATTTGGATGTTTGTTTATTTGTTTGTCCCTTCATCATCATCGTCATCATTTCAGCCGGAAGACGTCCACTGCTGATCATAGGCCTCCCCCAATTAAGGGGGGGTATGCCATAATCGCCACGCTTGGCAGGCGGGTTGGCGGGTTGGATGTTAATCCGTGTTATATGTTAATATAGGCTACTTTTTATCCCAATAAACAGTTCACGACGGATGCGCGATAACATCTTTCGGTGAGACACCGAATTATACGCAGGCGAAGCCACGGGCATAGGCTAATATAATACTGAATAGTGGAAACACGGTCCACCCTATAAAAAATCAGGTTTAGCCTAAGCCGTGCTTAAACACCTTTTTATGTAATGAATTTCACGTTAGACCTAGTTTAAGTAAATGTCTAAACATGGTCTCATCATCATCATCATTTCAGCCGAAAGACGTCCACTACTGGACATAGGCCTCCCCCAATTAAGGGGGGGATATGCCATAATCGCCACGCTTGGCATGCGGGTTGGCGATCGCAGTTCACAAACATGCCACAACAACAACATGGTCTAAACCTTTGTAATAAGGGAAGGGAGTTAATACTCACTAGGCTTGTCTATCTTCACGCTATCATTGATGAGGGTAGTCAGGCTGAGCGCTGCAGGCAGCTTCCGCAGTGCCCGGCCCAGCAGCCGCGTCAGTCGCCGTCTGAAGTCGGCGCTGTACGCACTGAGCCAGCCGCTGTCGCGTAACGCTCGCAGCATTATACACGAATGCTCGCCTGTCAGCTCGTTTGTCTTTTGGCTGTGAAGAAATTATTACTTAAAGGCCCGATTTGACACTTACCAAAACCTATCAATTAGTTCTAGCGCGCAACGTCTTGCGATTCGAACTTTTCACCGCAAAAATCCCTGGACCACTTCTCCTGCCTAGAATTCATCTCCTTTTTTTTGTCAGTTAAAAAAGAGTATATCCATGGAGTTTCTTGCCGGTTCTTCTCCATAGGACCCACAATTTGAAACCGTGCAATTAAAGCCTGACGTTTCAAAAGTGTTTGTAATAAGGTTTATTTCAAATAAAAAACATTTGAATTATTGCTAGCCACCGACTGTAAGCTGTAGCGTACGTAAGGCTGAAAATGTAATAAAATCAGCAAACCTATTGCTACTTCACATTCGGTGGCCGACTGTGATCGAGCGGTACGTTTGAACCATCCCATAGATATAATAATACTAACGATGCTCTTGCGGCTTTGCCCGCGTAAAGTTTTAAAATACCCCGTATAATTTTTCCCGTCGTAGTTTTGGGAAAAGAATACTACGCATTTCTTTGTAATTATTTGTGTTAAGAGCGACCCAGGAAGATTTTTCATAGAAACTTTAACATCCCTTTTTACCCCCGTTGACCCCCCCGTTTTACCATGTAATTCATTAATTGCTTTAAAGATTATTTATACCAAGTTTCGACTCAATCCAGCTACGCAATAATATTCTCCCATACAAAATGTATTACCCTATTGCATCCTCTTTTAAGAATGTTTTTAGAAAAAAAAAAGATAAATGTTTCATTATTTACTTTAAAGATTATCTTTCCCAAGTTTTGAGTGAATCGATCCAGGAGAAAAGATTTTCATACAAACTCTAACACCCTATTTCAGCCCTTTGGGGTAAAAATTTCCAAACATCCTTTCTTAATGGGTGCTTACTTTACAAAAGGAACCCACTGTTCAAATTTCAAGTTTCTAACTTGAGTAGTTTCAGCTCTGCGTTGATGAATCAGTCAGTCAGGACTTCTGTCTTTATAAGTATAGATTATCACCAATATAATCTTACCTGAGATAGACAGGCACGTATTTCTGAGACTTCCAGAACTTGATCAGTTCCTCTGTGAGTCCAAAGCTGGTGCCCAAGTAGTCTAGGTGTTCAGCTCTTACTTCTGATAGACGCTTCAGTAGAGTTGGTGGTTTGGCCCTGAAGAAAAACAACAATAGAGATTCCTACATTATTAGTAATATAAAGTGCAAGTTACACATAGCTCTAAGTGGAATATTGAATTATTAAATACACCACATTAGAAAAAAAATTGTGATCTTAGTATGTCCAGCAATGTGAGTTACTTCTTATGTGAGTATTACTTTATTTTCTGATTAAAATTGTGTATACTTTATGAAGGTTTATTGGTCGATCTTTTTGATCCCCTATGGCTTCCCTAAACATTGCCCCCCTTATTACAAAAGCTTAGACCAAGTTTAAACCGAGTAAAACGTCAAAATCCATACATAAAAAGGAATTTAAGCCTAGTTTATGCAAAACCTATTATTAAACCAGATTTTGTAATAAGGCGGTGCTTGTTGAGTCCTAGATATTTTTTCTGCATAAATCAGACTGTCATGGTATGGACATGTGATGAGGAGGAATGAGGAGCATGTTACGAGGAAAGTTGCAAGTATGAATGTTGATGGCTATATGAAAAGAGGCAGACCAAAGAAAACATGGATGGATTGTGTGAAAGATGATATGAATAGAAAGAAAGTGAACACGGAGATGACGGCTGATAGAGATATATGGAAGAAAAAAACATTCTGCGCCGATCCCAAATAAATTGGGATAAGGGCAGGAGGATGATGATGAAAACACTCCTCAGCTGTTACACATATGTTTAGTTCTTACCTAGGTACAATAGTCTCCGTCTGCAACGTGTTACTGTTACCATTAGCGCCTGAATCTTCATCGTCCGAATGCTCTTCATCTAAGCACGGTATGTCGCCAGAGTAATACGCAGCCAGTTGTTGCAACGCGCGCTTGCCGTAGCCCATCTGTTGACGGAAAGATGAGCTTATTTGTATGGCATTAAGGATGAATTTTAAAGATCTCAAATGACGGCAATTTACTGATAAATTATCATCATCAACTCAGCCTATCGCAGTCCAGTGCTGGACATAGGCCTCTCCCAAGTTGCGCCATAACACTCGGTCCTCTACCTTCCGCATCCAGTCCCCCCCAGCCACGTTCTTCAGGTCGTCGGTCCACCTGGCGGGGGGGCACCCTACGCTGCGTTTGCCGATTCGCGAGTGGAGACCGCGACCGAGACTCAAGGACTCGTCTGCTCCAGCGGTCATCGGTCCTTCGACAGACATGGCCAGCCCACTGCCACTTCAGCTTACTGATCCTACAAGCAATGTCGGTCACTCCGGTTCTTCTCCGGATAATCTCGTTGCAGATAAATAAATGATGCGTGATAAAGTATGCTTGAGATTATCTGATGATGCTCCATAAGGCTGCGTACACACCAAACCTATCTACCTATTGTAAGTTAGCTTTACGTGGTTTGCTGATTTTTCATAATTTTCAACCCTATGTACACTACAGCGTATAGATGGCGGCTGACTATACGATTGGTGTGAATTCGGCATTATACCGCGTTCACACTAGTCGATTTGAAACGTGCAACTTCTAAATCGAAAGCGATTTAACCGTCTGAACAGACTTTCAATCAAATTGAAACAACAAAAAGTATAAGCTTTAAATTTTTTGTTGACCGTCGAATGTTGATCTACTAAAACCGAACCGTGTGAACCCGCTATTAGGCTGACAGCCTCGTGAGAACGAAGGCCAAAACAGGCTATTTAAGTCCATAAATTTAACTATTGTAAGGGTCTATCATTTGATAGAACATAATCCAGCTCCTACATACCTCAGTATCACCCTTCCTTTATCCGAGCCTATTCCCTTGGGGTCGGTTTTGTGTCTAACCAGATGCGGCTGAACATCAGTTACTTTATACGAAGCCACTGCCATCAGACCCCCGCAACCCAGTTACTGGGTAATACCGACATCCTAAAGTAGGGTGGTATGCAACTCGTCAAATTTATTTGTCCAATCCAATTTATTTGATGATCAGTACAACATTTGTGTGAAAATAATCCAATTTCTTTGATCAAAAACACATTGGACAAAGAAATTTGACCAGTGGCATACCACTCTTAGACCAGTTGTCAGACTTTCGGGCTTCCGACTGTCCCCGTAACGATTGCCATAGATATTCGTATGGCAACCGGGACCGACAGCTTAACGTGCTCTCGGAGGCACGGAAGGGTCTCGATGAACGAAACGGTGACCTATCCAAAGATTGACCGCGGTTAGCAAAGCTTGATCCCACAGTACTTGCAATATACCCCATTATCACTTAGCCATTAATACCTCAGTATCACCCGTAAATGTTATTTCATTTGATCCTCCTCGATTAGCTTTTGGTAACCAATGAGGGCTCTGATGACTGAAGAGAAATCTAAACACGCAAACTGGTGCTGGACAGCAATGGAACAGGAGATCACAACTAGGGCCCTAATTCACGTACTCTCATGACGCGCCGATCAAGTTGCAGTACACTGCAGTTCGTATCTGACAGCGACCGCCGAAGATAAGAGAATACGAGAAGCGTTGTTTGGATCAAAACTTAAGTCGGGCACTGACGATGTATTCATTCGGACTTTCCATCTTTATGTCTCAGTTTGGCGAATCGGCTTGCGGTACCATTTACGGCCAAAATTAGTATCCAATCTATCCACGATTTACCCTACTAGAGATAGAAATTTGACATATTTTGTATGGAGTTTATGTCAAATCTCTATCGCTAGTAGGGCAAATCGTGGATAGATTGGATATAAATTTTGGCCGTTAGGCAACAACCTAGGTGGTATTGCAGTTGTTATGGGCAAAGGTAACCACTTAAAATCAGGTGGGCCTTTAGCTCGTTTCGCCATCCTATACTATAAAAAAAAACCTCGTTTTAATGATTACATCCAAAAAAGCTTAACTTATTCTAAAAATAACACGCGTTTTCATAATTCACGGACAGATTTTGGAATGCGGCCACGCAATTCGGACTATTGGATGAATCGTCAGTGGCACCCTTTAACTGCAACTGCACTTCTTTAGTTAATTGGCCTACAGGAGAGGTGATTACTGGCACTTCCCATTATTATGAACGGGGCCTATTTCTAACAGCAAATTGCAATAATCTTTTATTCATGAAACGGGCCATTTCAAATTTTAAATCGCTAAAAGCTATTGAAAAATACATACCCTTTGATAAGAAGGATGTGTGGCTATCCTCACGACCCTGGCTCCCGACAGTTTGGGGAAGTCCTTATCACCGAACTGCTCGCAGATGTTCCAGGGTATTAGATCGCCGGCTGCCTTGCGACCGCGGCCTAGACTGTCGCGGACTGACCTGAAGAAATACATTATCTACTAAAAAACAAAAAAACATCAAAAGGACAGCGCATGATGTGAAAATTGCTTAAAGATCAGATGGTTACTCCATCGGAACACGCTTAAAAACTGTTTTCTTTTATAGTATAGGATGGCGAAACGAGCTAAAGGCCCACCTGATGTTAAGCGGTTACCTTTGCCCATAACAACTGCAATACCACCTAGGCTGTTACCTAAACGGTACCGCAAGTCGGTTCGTCAAACTGAGACATGTAGATGGAAAGTCTCATGTGATTGTAATTTCACCGGCACCCGTAACCTTCAGACCGAAACACAGCAATGTGAGCATCACTATTTGGCGGAGAAGTAGATACGGTGGTAGTACTTCCCTGGACGAGCTCTTTCACAAAGGAGCTCTACTACTACTAAATTTTTAAACAATTTTTAATAAAATTTCGTAAACGAAATAGAATTTGCCTTGTAAACTGAAAAGGAAACTTCTTCTGTCGTGTCGACATGAGCTACATAATGATAATAACTCATGTCGTAGTGTAAATATTAGCCAGTCAGCAGGTTGGTAGCGGGGCTGTCTGCCTAGACTGCGCCAGACAATCAATTAAATATAGTTAAGAGTTGGCGTGCATTTAAAATGAAACTAAAAAAGTGGGAATAAAGAATAGATTGCTAGTTGGTCTACCCAAAACGCATATTGTAGTAATAGGACTTTACAAAAATTTATATCTTTTTTCATTCTCTAATCAGAATGGATTTTCTACCTTTCGTGCCTTGCTTCTCTTTTCCTAACCCAAGTTAATTTCATGGGTGGGTGGGTTTCATGGGTTGTCTCCTATTTATTATCTACACTTACTTGTCAGATATGTTGCCTTCCAGACACATTTGTATGACGCATAGTATCTCCGGCATGGATGTACTGTTTGGTGGTGTGGGTGCAAGTAACACAAAGAGGCAGTGCGCAGGCGCATCCGCTAGTAGCTGGATGTCGTTCGGACTGTTCTGTTAAATAAATATAGTAAATTAATACAGTTTTTGAAACTACATGCAGTAATTTTGAGGATTTTCTTGAATCAATAACAATCGTAAAAATCGATTGATCCAAAAGAAAAGAAAATTGTTGCCGTAATATTTTTCGTGTGACGTTTCGTAACCCATTAAGATCGAATCTGCTCTGTAGCTCCCATATTAAGTCATATGATCGTTTGCGTTAAAAAATATCGCAAATTAATGTTATCATCATCCTCCTGCCCTTATCCCAGGTATCGCAAATGTCATGCCAACATAAATGTACCTTCTGTGGTCTTCTTCTATAGTGTCGACATAAGCTACATAATGATAATAGCTCATGCCGAGAGGAAAAGATTAGCCAGTCAACAGGTTGGTAGCGGGGATGACTGCCCAGGTTGCGCCGGAAGATCAATTCAGTATCGTCACTCGTGGAGGCTCTTTTAATGCACCCCACGGCCCTTTTAATTTCTGTGATATATAAGTTATTCTTGTGGTAGATAAGTTAGAGTTCAGTTGTTCCAAAAAATACTGGTTTTATCCATTTTTATTTCTGCACAGCGACTTTAAGTCTGGAAAAAATGCTAGGATGATGGCACTGTTACAAGATTTTTGGACATTGTGTGTTACCAAAAAGGAAAACCGAATAATTATATTATTTCTCACCTTATAATGACTTGCAACATAAATAGCAACTAATCTATGCAAGAACGCCTCAGCAGCCTTATGGTAACAGAACAGCGCGTCTCTATTGACGCGGTAGAGCTCGCAGGAGGCGGGGGGCGGAGCTCCCGCGCCGGCGCCGGGGGACGGGGCCTCCAGACATAGGAGAGAATTCAGCCACGCCTCTATGGGGTCACCGAAACGGTAACGGATTGGCTCTTCCAGTTTTATCTGTGAGAATAAAAAAGTTGAGAGGTGATGTGTTAAAGCAATTCCCCAATTCTCGCGTTACAGAGATAGGTTTAAAGAATCTTTATTCTCAAAAAGAACATTCAGTTCAAATTATTCTTAAAATTACACATAAGTCGTCGTTTAAATACGAAGCATGCAAATCTAGCTATCTCATCTACAAATTCATACAATAGTTAGTTTTTTGTTTTTTGATAATTGTCTGATTCGAGATAATCTGTCATTTTAAATATGTACGAAAATTTTCGCCGGTAATTTCGATTGCTATGAACCACTTTTTGTTTGTGGAGCCCTGGGGGGTGATTCTCGCGTCGTAGACATTATCTCGAACTCGACATAATGTCGAAACAAGATGGCGAATGTCGATTAAAAATACATTTTCGTATTCTCAGAATGTCACGTTAGAGATATGTCTACGCCCAGGGCCATCTCGAACTCGACATAATCACATTATGTCGAGTTCGAGATAATATCTATGATGCGAGAATCTCCCCCCAGGACTCTGGACTATAGATTGTCACGTAACTAAAAGGCAACATAAGTGACTTTAATTAGGCTGACGGATGGAAATCTTAAATATAGTAACTTCGGAGATAGTGATTTTAGTTTATAAATATTACTTGTGTAAACAAATAATAAATTTTATTTCTCTCTTCACAAAGTTGGCTTAAAATAAATACATTTACGTGACATATAGGTGCGTAGAAGCCCCTTTTTGAGAGACTGGCGTCCGTACTAGGGAAACCCTATTAATGATAACGTTTACTTTTTGATAGCATATTTTTCGAATACGCGCCCAGGGGTATTGATAGTGGTTCTCTTACGGCTGTATCTAGAGATAGAAATTTAACATAAGCTCCATACATTTATGTAAATTTTCTACATCTAGTAGGGCAAATCGTAGATAGATAGGTTATTGAAAACGGCCGTTAAAGAGGCTATTGTTTCTACAAACGGTTTCTTTGTCACTGTTTAGTACTTACAGGAGGAGGTGCGTTGTGTTGCGTCTGTAGCTGCGCGAACAGTTTGAGAGACAGAGCCCGGCCCGTACCCTCGTACCCCGACACTGTGGACGACAGCAGGGCTAGTGGGGCGCGCTGTGCCGCCGCGGATACGTGGACCAGTGGTATGGCGGCCGCCTCGTCCACTAGGACCAAGTCCGCGGCAGAGAGGAGGGAGTGGTCGTCTGGGGTTATGTACTGGAGGAGAAAATTGGAGTTAAAAAAGAAGCTAAGCAAATTGTGAAAATACATATACGTTTTAGTCACACCCTCAGTTGGATTGGGTAGAATTCTGTTAAGACAATATTTATTTATTTCTTCAAAAATAATAATGTTAACATAAGTATTTTAAACATCCATATATATACTTGACTATTGAAAGTTAACAAAACATGTAGGTGTTGCAACCAGAGCCCTTGCTAAGTTATAAAAAATAACTTGTATGAAGGGCGCTGGATAGTTAGTTATATATACAATAGTTGAGGAGCTTCTGTTTAAAAATAACCATAAGGTCGAAATTACTTACTTTTCTATTGCTAAGCATTCTATTACAGATTTCTAACAAATATTTACAAAGCCAATGCCGTGAACGCACCCATCTAGCTCCGATCAAGTTTACTATGTAAGGCAGGTCTATTTTTACAAAATTACAAAAAGTTATTATCAGCATTACTGTTTCCTTTAACATCTTACCTGCCTCCTACAATGCCAATTTGCACCTTATGGTCATTAGGATATAAGTGTTTTTGAACAGATACTCCTCAATGGTATGATGTGAAATCAAATAAAATTAAACTAGGAAGCAAGCAATTGACAATTTAAAAAAAATGTAAGGAGTAAAATGTTGATTCCGATATCAAAATTTCTGCAATATTTCCCGAGTAAATATTGCTTCTAAATAGTTAACAATTGATACATATCGATATAACAAAGTGGATATCGATTTTTATTGGTTAAATAATTTATTCATATATAAATTATTGCTTTCACATACCTGAACAGTCTGCCTCGAATTCCTCGCAATATTGACCCTCACGATCGCCTTCTTAAAATCCGGGTTGGTCGACCTAACGATATTGTAATCGATATGCTCTTGATACAGACAAGCATCGAGTCCTTTGAGTAGGAACTCGAACAGCGTGATCAAGTTCTCCGGATGTGGGGACGTGACGTAGATGTTGACGTAGCCTAGTGCGACGGCAGCTGCGATCGAGAGTCCAAGACAGGCTGACTTGCCTCGACCTCGAGCCGCGGTGAGGCAGTGAGGTGGCCTGAGGAAGGAAGGATGACCATGTCTCATAGAAATCTAAATAATAAGGTAATAGAAATGTTATCTGCTGTCTTTTAATCGAGACCCCTCCGTGCATCGGAGAGCACGTTAAGCTGTCGGTCCCGGTTGTCATACGAATAGGCAGTCGTTACGGGTAGTCAGAAGCCTGAAAGTCTGACAACTGGTCTCTCTCTAATCTCCGAATGTCAGTATTACCCAGTAACTGGGTTGCGGGGGTCTGATGGCAGTCGCTCCGTGTAAAATACTGATGTTCAGCCGCATCTGGCTAGACTAAAAGCCGCCCCAATATAATTGGGAAAAGGCGCGGAGGATGATGATCTGTCTGTCTTTTTATACCGGAATGCGTATCGTTCGCTGCTAACAACACATAAATACGCAATTACGCCCACTATGTTTCTAGCTAAATTTGCGGAAAAAGTTGGGGATCGAGTCACCCACGTCCGTAGGCGAGTACCCCTTTTTTTGAAACACTACACGTGATCCCTGGGTGGTGCAAATCAGGTGACATACTGGTGGTAGGCCACGGCCGACGACTTGCGACCGCCCACCAGCCAACGACGTGCCGCCAAGCGACCTAGTCGTGTTCCGGTATGATGCCCGGTGTAGCCACTTGAGAGGATGGGTCGAAATATTTCACTGCTATTCTCTCACCTTTGCTGGGCAAGCGTGAACCGTCGTCGACCGCACCATCACTTAACATCAGGTGAGGTGGCAATCAAACCCAAGCCCAAAAAAAAAAATTAAGCCAATAAAATCCGCTGTTATATATGCTGCAAAATCAATGTTAAAGACTCCGCATCCAAAACAGCACTGATGATCAAAAAGTATATACCTAAGTAAGTATTTTAACAATTGTCTAGTACCCATAATACAAGCTCTGCTTAATTTGGGACGGTGCTGTGTAAAATGTCCCAAAACATTTATTAAAAAAAACACACTATCCGCCGACAGTTTCGTCAGTCCGTGGGGGTTATAAGGCGACATTCTATGATGACTTGTGTTTCGTCGAAGCTTGTAGCTCAAATTCAACAACAGAAGATTGAGTCTTAGACTGCCGAAACGTGAATCCACTCGAGACATAAGGTTCAAAGAAGTCACAGTCAAAGTTTTTATTTCGAACAAGCATTTATATGAACTTTCAAAACGTTCATTATGAATCTAGTTGCATGGTTCCAAAAAGTTGGTCCTATGGAGAAGAGCCAGAGGGGGAAGAGAAGAACTGGACTGGATTTTCTCTTGAAATATGGCACGATTACAGATCAACATAGTGTATATGTGAAATATTTTGTGCTATTTATTTATTTTAGTTTATTAACATGCAGTAGTACGCCACGGACTGCCCGCATTATCTAGATCTTACGTCTTCTTTGTCCATCCAAAGGTTGTTTGGAAGATATCGCTTTTAGCGATAAAACCGCCCATGTACCCATAATTTATACGTTGTTCCTTACTACTATTATTTTCATGGTGTACAATAAAGTATATTCTATCTATCTATCTACCTTGATTGTTTGTCAGCAAGAGTATTGATTAGTGCAACGAGCGCGGTCGCCTGGTCGTACGTGCGACATAGAGCGACTAATGGTCCCGCTGGCGGCGAATCCGATAGCGACGATATTAACTCGGTCAGTTTTGGGTTGATGCGCTGAAATTAATAAGAATAAGTGTTATAAGTACATCATTTTTAAGTGCTTTATTTTAAAATTATTAGAATAGACCCTTGTCACAGTAAATATATAGCTAAAGGCGCTAAAGCAGTACCGAAACTAGGTATAAACGCTCGAAACGACGCGCAGCTTACCTCAGGTGCAGCATCAACTGGCTCCACTTGTGCAGTCTTGGAGGATATCGGTAGAACAAGGAGTGAGTCATCTAGCACCAAGCATCGAGGGTTATCTGCAAGCGATAGTAGGAACCTCTCGTTGAAACGATTCACAACCGTGTCATATGCTTCTGTCTTGAATCTGAAAATTATATTATGTTATGAATTTATACTTTTACAAAGTTGGGACTTAACTTGACCCTTCCCAATAACCTTTTCTGTAGTTTCAACATTAATCTGTGTTCCATTAACTGAATAAAAAGTAAATAAGTATAATCAGATGAGACTTTCCAACTTCATGTCTCAGTTTGGCGAACCGACTTGCAGTACCATTTAGGCAAAAGCCTAAGTGGTATTAAAGTTTTCATAGGCAAAGGTAACCGCTTAACATCAGGTGGGTCTTTAACTCGTTTCGCCATCCTGTACTATAAAAAAAAAGTAATAAGTGCTCCGTGTGGTGCCGGACGTAAAGAATAGCACCGTCCTCTCTCTTCTCATGGGTGTCGTAAAAGGCGACTAAGGGATTCACCAGAGGATGGGCAGCAGCGTTCTCTGAGTATTTAAACAACTAACTGCGATTGCCAACCCGCCTGCCAAGGATGGCGATTATGGCATATCCCCCCCCCCCCCTTTGGGTGAGGCCTTTGTCCAGCAGTGGATGTTTATCGCTTGAAATAATGATGATGATGAAGTAATAAGTAAATTGGATGTAAAGTAGATATAAAATATTTGTCACAGACAAAATTAGACGCAGAGATTATTTAAAAAGTTGTGTTTAACCTCTCTTATGTAGACCTACATGAGAAATAATAGAATTTTAATTGTACCTGGAACTGTGGCATAAAAGAGGTTAAGGCATAAATATGCAGAATATGAAACGTTTATAAATAAATAATGAATAACTAAAAATATTTGAGAAGCAAAGTCTACCTGGAGTGTACATCCATAGTGATTGAATGTAACTGTCTCAAGGAGTCCATGGATTTAAGCAGGAACACAATCAGGCCTCCACCTTCCACTGTCTCTACAGTGCGGGCCATTAAGTTAGGAGTGAGGGCTTCAAAATCCTAAATGAAATAAAGGTTTTATACATTTCTGTTTATTTGCAATAGTGTAACCTTTGTGTCTTTACACAAGCTAGGATTTTAGAAGGCCGCAGTTTTATAGATATTAAAAAAATAAAAACAACTGTTCCAGCATCGAAGCAAAAAATCGCAATGTTCTGGACACAAGGACCAATTGGTCTTTTTGATCAATTTGATATGGTATGTACAATATTGTACTACAAAAACTTACTGGTGCTGATTCTATTGTTGACAAACTAAACTTATTTTAAACTATCACTCTCTCTTTTATTAATAGTAGAAACAAGAAAGGGATGGCAACAATTTTAGAACTGTCAATTTAGTCGGAATTGACATTTACATAAAAAATTGACGTGATCTTGGAACATGCCCATTAAAAATATGAACAAGAGTAATAAAGGAATTCGACAGTTTTAAAATTCTTGCTATCTCTTTCTTGTTTTCACTATTCGAAAAAAATATAAACAGTTTAAATAAAATTAAGTTAAGTTGGTAAAGAAGAGACTCAACACCGTTGTTGCATTCACCATGCTGAATTATAACACATCCTATGTAACTTATAAAACATGACATTACCTGTAAAACACACATTCCATATGTCTGACCGAGCATAGCATGACTTTCCGAGTAATATCGTCCATGTATAGTGGTTGCCACTCTGAATGCATCAAATAGAGATTCTTCTGATACTTCCAACTTGCCAGCTGCGATCTTCTTTGCTCTTTTACGGCCATGACTAAAGTTAAAAAGGTTGTTTTATTAAATTGGATGATTTTTATTTTAGCAAAATATTTACATTAATACATACATATTATTACGCCTGCTTCCCCATTGGGATAGGCAGAAACTATGGATTTCCACCTGCTACTATGCTGATACACCTCTTTCGCTTCATCTACGTTTATTAACTTCGTCATGCATGCTCGTTGGTTTAAAGTACTCTTACGGCTAAAATTAATATCCAATCTATCCGCAATTTACCCTACTGGAGAAAGAAATTTGACATATTTTGTATGGACCTTATGTCAAATTCCTATCTCTAGTAGGGCAAATCGTGGATATATTGGATATTAATTATGGCCGTTAACTTGGTGCATTTTGAGGATGTGTGTGAATGCTAGTGATACAATATTTGAGCAGTATGAAATATGACAAACCTACTCCATCCATGGTATTTTTTAGGAGCAACACTTATTAAAAGGGTTACTTTAAAGTCGTAAGGCCAGCTCAACAGTGCTAACCATTGAGTCCCAGTCTTAAAGTAGACAGAATTAAAGAAATAAACACCCCATGCATGAAAAAAATAATTAACAAAAACAAAAAACCCGACTGTTATGATGAACTATTATGTAATTCATGACCAAAAACATACGTAGCCTCCGCCTGCGTGTTGATAAGTCTCGTTTATATCTTTTCTGTTATTTTTAGACGCAGTCGGGTTTTTTGTTTTTGTTAATTAATTTTTTTATTTGTTTTTTTTAGTTTTGTCATGTTTTATTTATCATACTATTAATGTTTTTTTTTGAAAAGTCAAATTCATTTTTAACGTTGAATATTTTGTTGTTTTTTAGCATTTCTCATTCCAAATTACATTTAAACATATAAGTTGTATATATTTTCGTAAACCATTTATAAAACCCTTTATTTTGATACCCCACTCGATAGGTTTTTAGCAAAAAAAATTTTTTGAAGTCACATAAAATGGCTCCAAAAAGCGGCCATTTTGATTTTTATAATTTTGATATACCCAGTGTCAGTCTCACAATTAAGACGAATCCAACGACACCTCTCAAGCTAAGATCCATCAAGCCGTTTAGGCTACAGAGCATGCCAAAGAAATATACATACATACATAAATACATACATACATACACTCGAAAAACATAACCCTCCTTCTGGCGCAGTCGGGTAAAAAGAACAAAGGTTTTTTAAGGGTTCCCTCGGGAACATTTTATCTTCCCACTATAAAAAATTGAGGCTTTCTGGGCATCAAATTTCATCGTAATCCATGTATCTATTTATTTATTATTTGGAAGACCAACAGCAATTACTTTAGTATAACAATGTTAAATAAGATACAATCTGCCAATAATAGGTCTTCACGAATAGTGACTGAGTACAGTAAGATGCCTGAATATAATACTAAATATAGATTAATGAATATTAGAATAACCTACATTTTTGAAAGAAATCTGGACTAATTGCTCGTCTTGCTAATTGCATACTTGTCACAAACAACGTACAACAACAACAACGTGATTCAATAACTAACATCCAAATATCTTCACATTTATAATGTCTACTTTTTATCCCAGGAAGATACACAGTCCCCTAAGGATGCACAATATTATATAATATAATATATATTTATAATATATAATATATATTTATTGACAAAAAAGTTATACAGCAATTTTTTACATATTAATTGGCTATGTTTTGGTAGTACAAAAAATATGAAGCATCTGTAGCCAAACTAGGCAAAGCCTGTATTTCGGCTATCAGCGCTAATCCCCTCGAATTATACATCATTATCGTAGCCATTGAAATTAATATTATCCTGTAAGTTTCATTTAACCGTAAATCTTATTTTTGATATTATCAGGTGCATGCATGACCTCTCTTTGTGTACGATGAAAGTGTATGTGAGTGAAGTGTGGGGATATATATTATCTTTATGTCAGTGACATAGCTATGTAACCAAGGGCCCCAGAGCAAAATGTTAAAAGTCGAACATTCTTTATTCAACTAGGCATACTAACAACATTAGAAAAAGTCAAATAATATGTGTAACTTTTTCGAACGTCGTTCATGGGACCGAGGGGCCCCTTGTTCTTGGGGGCCCCAGGGT
Organism: Asteroscopus sphinx; assembly: GCA_949699075.1. Lineage (NCBI taxonomy): Eukaryota > Metazoa > Arthropoda > Insecta > Lepidoptera > Noctuidae > Asteroscopus > Asteroscopus sphinx. Next base: position 16,194,841 of record OX453020.1, read on the forward strand.
ACTGCCCCGTTTAGCCCTACGGTAGCTATACCACTGCTTTATGTGATAAACAGAGTTGTATGCAGGTGATGCCGCAGGCAGTCTAGTTAAACTTACTTGCTAATAGCTTCATCTTTGTTTTTGTAGCACCATAGAACAGTTGGCCGGGCTTTCACAGTCGATTTCACTAGCATATCATACAAAATGGGGACCTGAAAAATAAAAATAAACCATTTCATGTGTACAGGAATAATCTAATTTTTCTAGTATATAATATAATTTTGAATCTGGTACATTTCTTTCAGTTTTAAGTTAGTTAGTGTGCCATAAGAAGTTTCCCTGACCTTAATTGTTATGATATAAAGCCTCAGGGTAGTGTTGGGTGACTCAGCATGCGTGCTAGTCACTCATTTTATAATATTGTGCTCCCAGGATTTCAATGCCTCGCGAGTCATGAGTGAGGAAAGGATGCTTAAGTCACCTGTGGCATGTGAGTGTTGGCGACTATGCATAGTGCACCCTAACACATACATCATATGGTACAGGGTACAGCCTCGCCTCAATAGTGCTAGCAGTGTGGTGGCTCAGTATTCAAAAGAGTGCATTGCACAATTCTCACTTTTTTTAGGTGTGCTACCCAAGACTACCTCAGGAACAGTGTGCAACAATCAGTACAGCCAGTACATACGCGTGGTAATTCTGTAATTTTTCTCTATTCTCATGATCTGCTCCTGGAATCCCCCATCTCTAGGTTAGCATCCGTTTGCAATAGACACACAATGCGCTCTGATGAATACATACATACATAACCAGCACATTACTGTCCCACTGCTGGGCACGGGCCTCTTCTCATTATGAGAAGGCTATGGCCTTATTCCACAACGCTGGCCTAGTGCGGGTTGGCGGACTACACACACCATTGAGAACTGTATGGAGCACTCTCAGGTGTGCAGGTTTCCTCACGATGTAATTCACCGTTAAAGCAAGTGATAATCTAATATAAATCCGCACATGAACTCGAAAAGCCAGAGGTGCGGGCCGGGATCGAACTCACACCCTCCTGCATAGAAGGCAAGCGTTCAACCGCTAGGCTATCACTGCCTGCTCTGATGAATATCTTACAAGATCTTAACTAACATATAACACCAGTCCTAATCATCCCAAATCTGTATTTCTTACAACAAAAATAAATAATGGTGCTTACTTGATCTCTACTTTTGTCTCCCACAAGGAGGATCATTGTACGATGTCCTAGTTTGACGCCATTCTCTATCATTACCCTGATACGGTTATCTATTTTCTTTTTCACCATATTGTTAGCTTATTTCAGTATAAACACAAGAAACAACGAAAGATGTGGACTTTATAACCTATAAATATTTTAATTTTAATGAAAATATACAGGCATGTTTATAAAATGTCAATGTCAAATATTATCTTTGTGTCAAAATCTTTTAGATTCCATTTTCAAAGGTCAAAATCAAAATGTGACAGTTTGACAGACGAGGCAGGGCCGCGTTCAGGGCTGCGTTCACTTATATCACACGACGTCGTCGGACGCAAAGAGAATATAATACTAAGTGTCGGACGACACTCCGGCTCGGAGCTCAGTATATGATGTTCTTGGAGTGATCATACAAAACGAACACCAAAACAACGCTCCGAGCGTCGCATCGCGTCGTCCGACGAACGCACAGATTACTATATTGACGCACGTCTGACGATGTCGGGTGATATAAACACAGACCAAGTAGAGATGCTACATGCTATGCATGATATAAGTGAACGCCACGTGTTCTCTTAGTAGTTTGTGAACGCCACAGACTAATAGGGAACGCAGCCCTGGTGTCGGATATTTTTTCTCCAGGTTTGCAAAAATCTCATACTTTCAATACGTAGACGGAGAATAAATCTCTGTCTACGTTTCAATACAATACATAATCTCGTCACTCGTCAGTCAAGCCAGTGTAACTAAATAAATTACCTAAGCAAAATGCATTTTTTTAGATTTTTCACTTGACGAATCTAGTCATATTATCCATCTTCTTCTACCGTGTCGACATGAGCTTCATAATGATAACAGCTCATGCCGTGGGGAAAAGATTAGCCAGTCAGCAGGTTGGATATTATCCATGTCGAGCGAGAATATCAGCCAGGCATTTTAGTATTTTGTTAATGGCAACAAAAGTTCCTATAGCGTCGCATCGGGTGTCCGGTGCCTAGTGATGTATCGAAATGATTATTTTGAAAATTGATTCACCTAATATATTCGATTAATTAATGAACTATATATCGGTTATTGTGGTTTTATTAAAAAAATAAAAAAACGTAGTAAAAAACTATTTGTCAGTTTTGTTAAATATGTAAAATATGCAAATCATATCGTGGTTTACAAACAAAGTTATATTTAGTTAGTAAAAGTAAAAAAAGGTCAAGAGTGAGTCGGGCTAGCACAGTTGGGTTTCCGTACCAACACTATAGGGAGGAGCCAATACAACAGTTACTGTATTGCGATTTGCATATAATTAATATACTTGTGCTATCTCTTAAAGTATTTGCTCTGCACTAAATGCTTCAGATAAAAATTAACGTTTTTATTTGATACTTCACCATTAATGCAAGTTTTAATCGAATTCTGATCCACACACATAATTTGTATGAAATTTGGCACACAGATAGACCATACAGGCTACTTTTTATCCCAGGAAGATAAACAGTCACCTAAGGATGCACAATATTATCTTTATGTCAGTGGCATACGCCTAAAAACAAGTCTTCATCATCTTTATAAAGTAGGTTATAATTTGTAATGTTAAAAAACAAAAGATGTTTGGATACGATATCAAATCAAAATCTAACTTTAATGCTATTTTTTGTCAAAAACAAGTGTACAAAAAACAATTTACTATACGGGGTAGTTGAAAAATACACGAAGCCTCCCAGTACTAACTTCGTATCACGTCAGCTCGAAGCGTTCCTTGGGCGTTCGTGTGTATCATCGCTCTGAGTAACTGAACGACTAAAGTACGCTCCGGACATCATCAGACGATAATACTGAATTTACCCCCACAGATCAACATGTTGTACATGATATAGTAAGATGTTTTTTGTTTGTTCATGATGTATATACCATGATGTTGCATATGTCGCAGAACAGACACTTTTATGGAGTCATGATTGGATAGGAGTTACTTTACCATTGCAAATTATATGCGGGTATGTTAAAAACAAAAGAAATCCACACAATCATTGCTTTTTATTGTTTAATTCCCTTCTAAATTAAGAAATAGCGTAGGCGGTTCAGCTAATTATTTTATTCCCACGTTGTTTTGAATTTTTTTATTATTGATTTTAATAAATACTACCACCATAGTAGTCAATATTAAAGTCAATGCTCATTTTTACACAATTCCCAGTTACAATAACGTAAAAACACTAAGTGTTTTTCACTAAATAATAACAATATAATAACAAAATAAGAAGAAATTTAAACGAGCGCGGGAACTATGACAATAACAGGGCAACGCCCCCACCACCTCGGCTGGCTCGCATCGAGTGCATTAATTCGTCAACGATCAGTCTGTCTCGGAAATCGGTGCCGTGCGGCGCACGAATTAAGGCTAGTTACTTCATAGTAAATGTACGAATTATCTTCCGTGTCACGCGCCAAGTGACAGCTCGTATTTCATAGAAGTTGTATTAGCGCTCTGAGTGCGTTCCGCGAAGCGCACGGGACTTTGTTGTTCGAGCGAAAATAAGTTTTAACTTTTTCAGTTTAGAGATTAAATTGATTAACTGTTTTTTCTTTTTCTTTATTCGTAAGAATAAAGTAGGTGCGTAATATTGATGTTTTAGATGCTTTGTGATTATTTTTAAAGGTATTATGATTTTATAAACTGGTAGTGCAGCGCACGAGTGAACTTAAGGGACAGCCGCCACTGAACGTAAGCCCAGTAGGAATAAAAAAACGATTACCTAACTCGATACGGCAATTCATAATTGATTAGGGTTAATTATCTTGAAAATCGAGTATTTAATTCTTTATAAACGATTACGCACATCACTACCGGCGGCGCGGCGTCCGGCTTCTGTCAATGTCAAAGAAGAAAACTGAGAAAACCAAGCAAATTGTTCATAATATTATAATATTGGAAAGTTTAGTTTTCTTTATTAAATAAAAGTTATAATTGTTAAATTAGTTAATTATGTGATATGTGTGTTATTCTACAGGCACTATAATTTCGTGACGCCGTTTATAAGTATCTATATTTCGTGTTATAAGTGTGTGTTGACTGCCGTTTGAATAAACTGTTATAATGGCAAAAGCACAAATAAATACGAAATCCAGCAACTATATAAAGGATAGGGAAGGTTTTATCAAGGAGTTGAAGCAATTCAACGAGAGCAAAAAGTTAGTATAACGTTATTACTACATTTCTTGTTTGTATATAATTACACGACCCATACAGGCAGACAACGTTATGCATTGATCAACGATGCTGTTGGAGCCGTAATATTTGAGAAGCTTGTTATTACCGTGATGCTTTCATTGAATATATGTAGTTTTGTTTATACATAAATTTAGTGTGTTTGCCTGCCCCAGCTCCTATTTTGTAAATAAGTACTGCAACTGTAATGTTCATGTGTGTTCACCTACCTACAAAATGTTTATAATTAATCATAAATTTATTTTATAGTACCCGAACGATTGCTTTGATCTTATTAGGGAGTACATTTTTTAATTACAACATCTGATCTTAAATTGTATAATATGTATAACCTCATTTGGTTTGAGTATGTAGAAATAATGTTGTATTGTTAATTTTTTCAGCTTACCAACAAAAGTGCCAATAGTGAATGGTATAGAAATAGATTTGTACCTATTCTACACATTAGTTCAACAGCGAGGTGGAATCGGAAAGGTTGGTTATGTTTAACATTTACTAATTTCGAGACTGCCACTATAACTATCATGTCTTTCCTTATAATCGAACCCAAAAAACAATCCACTTAAGTAAGTAAAAAGTCAATATAGGGTATACTTATTAGAGTTATTATAAAACTAACTTAATTTTATTTTATGTGTTTAATTAGGTATCTGTATTTCTTTATTTATTTATTCAGTAAAATAGTAGCACAAATTTCTTAATTAATCAGCCAAGTAACAATCAAAGTGTTTATAAATGTTAAACAAATTAAAATATTTTAATTTGGTACTGTATGATTAGCTAAATCAAAATATATCCATGTTAATACCAGTTTTGAGGTACAGCCAGCAAAAGTAACATCCTGTGCCTTCAGCGAGAACAGAACAGCATACTGTGAACAATAATTACCAATGCACCTGCAATGAGGAGATATGCTGAGCACCTTGAAGACCACCCTAACCCCTTGACCCTCAACCTTCTGGACCCATCCTCTACCATCAAATGGTTAAAAGGAAAACAATACTCTAAGGCTTGATTTCACCAACAATAATTATCTGGTTAGAGATAGATAGATAGAGATAGAGTATAAGTTTAGTTATTGTTTGCACACCATAAAAATAAAACTAAAGTTAAACAATTGCTTACCCACAATTCCAGTAAATTTTTGAATATTCGGCCGTTTAATCAGGGAATTAATGTTGATGAACACCATAAGTGGGAGAGGGGCTCGTAGCGATGCAACGACTGCGCGGATTGTACGATCTGCAAGGTTAAGCTGCACTTGCCGCGGTCAGTCTGTGGATGGGTGACCGTTTCGTTACACATCGAGACCCCTCCGTGCCTCGGAGAGCACGTTAAGCTGTCGGTCCCGGTTATCATACGAATATCTATGGCAGTCGTTACGGGTAGTCAGAAGCCTGAAAGTCTGACAACTAGTCTAACCTCCGAATGTCAGTATTGCCCAGTAATTGGGTTGCGGGGGTCTGATGGCAGTCGCTCCGTATAAAATACTGATGTTCAGCCGCATCTGGCTAGACTGGAAGCCGACCCCAATATAATTGGGAAAAGGCTCTGAGGATGATGAACACCATAAGTGGGAGGTTGACAGTACTGGCTTCTTCTTTCTAAACGAACATTGCATCATACAACAAATCTGCTTATAAAAATATATAATAATATGTAGATTCACCCTATTCAAAGCAGACTGACGAATTGCTTAACAACTTATTTATTTACAGGTGAATCAAAATGACACATGGGAATCATTCCTGCGACCGTTGAGGCTGCCACATCCATGTATCAATGGGTCCACACTGCTTAGAAGAATATATGGCTCATATTTGGAAAAGTAAGATTTTGTTTTAAGTTGTTCATATTTTCATTTATTTGTTTACTGCTGCTATCATATCGACATGAGCTACATATTGAAAATAACTACTTACTTACTTACTGTGTCAAGGATAGATGTAAAATAGAATAAAACAGGATCATCTTCATCTATCTATCTGTCATCAGCCCATCTTCCCAACATACATGGTCAGTCCAGTATTCTAAAGCTGGGTTTTCTGTGACAAAAATCTAACGAAACATCAACTAGACAACCCAGACTTTTTGTTGGAAAATATGTTAAGGGGTTAGTTAAGGTGGGTCTATGTGACCATATTTTTATTGATTCGAGCCTAGTTGTTTCGACTTTTTCGTTTGACAAAATGTTTCGTTAGTTTTTTATTGCAGGAGACCCGGCTAGTAAGGTGTTAGAAATAACAAAACATAGTCACAGGAGACCCAATTATGCCACTACAACCATTTCTATGCTATTTTTAAACAATGCAGATAACCTTTTCACAATCTTTGTTTTTCACTAATTTTCAAGTGTTTTTAACTTTTTTTCACCAGGTATGAGAGAGCAAAAGGTCCACCTGGTAGGGATGATGACAATGATCTTGATGACGACCCGAGGCGGGGTCGGGGCAGTGGCATGCCGCGTATATCTACCTTTGGTGGGGGTACGTACATATCAGGTATGTTTCAAACAGAAACATATTGATATCTATGCTTATTCTTCTCTATAGTTTTTCAAATCAAAGTAGTATTTAGTGATTGATTTTCTTTGCTATATTTCTTTATAATTTACCTAGGCTTTCTACGAAATAACGATTTATTTAAACTGTTAGTCTGTACAACAAGCTTAGTAGATGTTAGGGTAATAATTTACTTTCTTCCGCTATTAACCTAAGTGTTATCTAAGTGCAACATGCAACATATCAACATACACGAAAAAATACACGAGCTCCGTTTACGGCTCTTCTAACTTGTAAACATTTGAATTTTCTCGAACTATATGTATTTAAAGTATCAGTAACAACCAGTAACCAGAAAAATAAAATTATCAGATAATAATAGTTAAAACCGTTGTTAAAAATCCCAGTTTGTTGTTCCGAAATCTTGTACTTTTCACCACTAATTTCCTACATTGCATGTTGCACTAGTCTATCATTTAATCTTCAACACTCTTACCACTGTACCAGTTGTTAGGCAATATTATTTATCGGCATCTAAGCATCAGGTGAGCCGTTACGCACCCCGTCCCGGGTGGCAGCAGCATCCGAACGATTGGCTCTCTCGCTCTTATCGCCGATGCCGAACGAACAAGACTTCGCTGTCAACGTGTGCACTGTACTGGCTGCCGACCACTCGAATAGACTGCCCCTGAGTACCACGCCGCATATATTAGACTTTCTGTTGGCGCATGCTGGAGTTTATAATCATTGTAAGTTACCTTCAGTTTCTTCATTATATATGTTGTTGATAGAAAAAGTGTGAAACTTTTGGTACTTTTTCTATCTACTTCTACAGCGAACTATAATTTACATAGTTAATAGTTTCTGATTAAACTATAGTAATATATATATATTAAACTATAGTATTTACTTCAATCTTGAAAAACGAATTAGAGTAATATTTTTTTACTGATGGGGGCGCCACTTGGATGCTACATGCCCCTTTACCAAGTTCTAAGTTCTTCACATCTGAAATAAAATCAAAATAAATGTTTTTTTTTGGCTGAGAGGTATAATATACATAACAAAAATTTGTTTTTTTCTAGAAGTTTCCTGTCAATCCTTTTTGGTGAAATTTGTTTATAAAAAATAATAAGATCAACAATAGAGTTAACTGACATTATTCCAATAGAAAACGAAGCATCATTTTGACATCACATAATTCCGATTCCATCCCCGATTTTTTATTTAAAACTTTTTTTAAGAAGGTCCAAAATCAAGATAGATAGATAGATAGATAGAATATTCTTTATTGTACACCATTAACATTATTAAACTTAGGACTAAATTATTAAACTTAGGACAAGCCTTATTTACCCTAGAAACTAAATAGCCTGAAGGTGCATAGTCCGCACTCTGAAAATTTTCCATGTAGAAAAGGCCCTGTCCATATGTATATCCCTTAACTGTTAAACAAAGGCTACAGTAAAACACTATTTCACTACCACCCTTTAAATATATTTCCTAGCGAGTCTCCGTGATACGATCGGCCGTTCCTACTTTGAGGCTCGAGGCAGATACCCTGATGACTTCTGGAGCATGCGAGCTGGAGGTGGCGGGGCCAAGGAGTTAGCCGACGAGACGAAGTTCATGCAGCCGGGAGTAGAACAACCAGACCTGATTGTGCAAGCGAGGGCAGCTTTTAACACCTTGACTGACTGTCTGATGAATGACCCAGATGAAGACGATGGGCTGGCGATTGAGAAGCTCTTTGAAGACGTAAGTCACAGAAGTCACTATGCATTGTTAGTGCCGTGCGAGTTTTCGTCAGCAATGGACGTGTGGAATAATACAGTGCAATATTGTGTTTGCCTAAATATTACTTCTTTCTGATGATAAAAGCAGTAACAGAAGGTCAGATTTGGTTTGGTCTGGACTCAGGAACAACAGAGTTGATCTTCTATCCAACCAAATCCATTCATCATGTTGCTAAACTACTCTATACCAATCGGTTTGTCTTGATAGAAGACTGAACCTGTTGTCCAGACCAAACCAAATCTGATAGTCCGTTACTGCATCACAACTGATCATCTCAATTTTGTCTCCAATCTCATTCATCATCATTACAGCCGAAAGACGTCCACTACTGGACATAGGCCTCCCCCAATTAAGGGGGGGGAAATCCAATCTCATTGAGGTTTGCTAATTACCTTTGCTTAATATTTCATGATATAAGAGTGTTTATCTATTCATTGTTTAAGCCCCATTCACAATAAAGTTTTGTCGCGCAAAAGTTGGTCAACAAATTGGTTGGTTGATAAACAAAGTGAACGTAGCTATCAACTCTGCAACATGTATTTTGCCAGTAACTGCAACTGGTTTGCAACCATGTTGCTCAACAAAAGTGTCCCGTGAATTCGTGGCTTAAAAGTCAAATATATTTATCACCATTCCACCTGCCACTATCTCCAGGAGGCGTTAGAAGACTGGGTGACAGAACCATCGGAGGACAACCAACTCTTCGCGCCGGAGTTACCGGGGGGCGCGTCCTGTATTTACACTCAACGAGTGTTGCAGATAGCGTCAATTGTTCGGTCGCTGTCCTTCCATGACGAGAATGTGCAGTACTTGGCTAAGAATACTACGCTTATCAGGTAAGATATCGAATGAGTCGAAGACAGGTAGGGTTGAGCTGCATGATCGCTGATGAATGCGGACCATCAGTTGGAAACGGTCAACTTATAAACCCAGATAATCTACACCCCACTCATAAAGGCTGGGTCAAACCAACTGCAGCGCATCGCAGCGTGAACTCTATTTCCCAGTCTGTTGTCAAAAAATTTGTACGAAATACCCTATCCATTAAAAAAAGAATCATCAAAATCGGACTACTCTGTAAAAAGTTTGTGTGGTCATACATAAAAAAAAATATACACGTCTAATTGAGAAGGAGGAGGCCTTTTTTTCGTCGGTTAAAAATTATAGCCTGCGATCGAAAAATGACTGGCTTTCTTGACAAAAAGAGTCATAAATTGCTTCGGATTAGAATTCCAAATTGCTTCGTGGTAAAAGTGATCCTTATTATACTGCCACGCTGCCGTTAGCAAAAGCGGTGCATCTAGCTACAATACTCAATGGAGATACGCCCCTCGTTCTTTGGACAGCCGTATAATCTTTGACCATGTACTATAATGGGTTCATAACAAGAGTCCTCTCTAACCTTTCTTTCCTTGTAGATGTTCTGGTTATGCTAATGTTTTTGTTTTCAGATTTTTACTGCTGTGTGCAAATTGTTGGGTGGGCACTCTTCGACAATCTGGTCTGGATACCCTCGGCAACGTATCTACTGAACTTATAATCAAGGTAAACATTCCATTTAATTCAAGTTATCTTTTTAAGCGGCATAAAATAGACTAGAAAATCTATTGCATGTACTCCGGGAAGTCACTTGGGCGCTTAATAAATTAATAAAGTCCCACAAGTGACGATACATAAGTGCTCTCTTAATTATTTTTGACGAAAACAGCAACGAGAAGTGGATTTTTGGCATTCTTATTCTATTCGATAGTAAGATCCATAGAAATTTCCGTTACTGAGTTAGATATCGCGATATTGAGCCCAGGCTCACTACTAACGTTGCTGACTGGTTAATTTTTTCACTATCGCATGAGCTGTTCGTATAGCTTGTACATACGTGGGACACTCAGAAAGTTTTGCGAAACTAAAAAAAATTGTTCTATACGTACATATATTTTTATCAAATCTTTTCAAAGTACTTTCCACCAGCCTCTATACAAAGATTCATGCGCCTAAACCAGTTTTCAAAACACTTTTTCCAGTCCGCCGCAGACACCTCGTTTACAGCCTGCTCGAACGCAGCCAGCGCATCTTCCGGCGACGAAAATTGTATCCCTTTGAGCTGATTTTTTATTTTTGGGAATAAAAAGAAGTCACACGGTGCTAGATCAGGGCTGTAAGGAGGGTGACCCAGGAGTTTGACTGGCGTGCTGTCCAGGAAGTCCCTCGTTTTGAGTGCGGTGTGCGCAGGTGCATTGTCGTGGTGGAGCAGTAGCCCGCGGAGCCCAGTGTTTGGTCGCTTGTTGCTTATAACAGAGAAAACTTCTGGCAAACATTTGGTAGTATACCATTCGGCATTAATGCTTCTTTGATCCCGTAAGGGAATTGATACCAAGTGGCCAGTCAAATTAAAAAAGCTAGCGATCAAAATCTTACCCCCGCTTCTAGATCGCTTCACTTTGGTAGGCGTTGGCTCATTTTGAAACACCCAAACAGTCGACTGGCGCTTGGTTTCTGGGTCGTATTGATAAATCCAGGACTCATCACCTGTAACGATGTCGTAAACACGCCGAGACGAGCCTGCTTCAAATTTGTTAAGCATATCACGGCACCATTCCACCCGGGCCTGCTTCTGAGCATCGGTGAGGTTGTGCGGCACCCAGCGTGATACTATCCTCCTCACGCGAAGATGGCTGTGTAGAATCTCGTGAACGCTTCCCGATCCAATCTTCTATATGTGTTGAATCTCCTGATATGTAATTCGCCTATTGTCTTGGATTAAATTATTCACTGCTAGCACGTTTTCTTCGGTAACAGCCGTCAAAGGGCGACCGCTTCTTTCGTCATCCCCCAAAGTTGGTCGACCGCGCTTGAATTCGTTATACCAACGATACACGGTTGCCTTGGAAGGGCCTTCATCCATGAATGCCATTTGAAGTCTATCGTACGATTCATCCGGTTTCAGGCGACACTTGAAATCGTATAAAATCATAGCTCTAAAATGTTCCCGGCGCAGATCCATATTTCAGTGAGACACAATACTTTGAATTAACTCGCAAAAAATGTGGAGGGAAATTTTGAAATTGGAACTTACTTATTTTTACTTATAAATAATCATATTTTCGAAAAACATTATAACTGGCCAGTCTCCCATATATAAAAACTTTTTTTCGCAATACTTTCTGAGGGGCCTGGTATACGAGAGAAGAGGCTTTTTTCTTGTAAACTTTATCTTGTGATCCCTATCTTGTGACCCTTTTTTATTTTTTTAACTCCTTTGTTGTGACCCCCTTTATTGTGACTCTTATGTGTTACAGGATCCAGCAACATGTTTGATATCTCGACACGTGTTATCTACAATCCAATCGGCATTAGTATCTCAGGATCGGGCAAGAGTGCTTGCTGCTCTCGAGTTACTCAATAAGCTCGCACAGAATGAGATCAATGAGGATACCCTGTTAAAAGCATTGGAATCTAAGGTAAGACAGACGATTTAAGATTGTTAAATCATCCAAAAAAAAAAGAAACTCTGTTCATGTATCGAAATCTTAAAATGTAGATACTTCCAATTAATTGTTTGTTTTATCAGAAGTGCCCTTTAATGACTTGGTTATTTCTTAAGCATAACTTAACAAGAATGCCAATCATAAAGATAGACTTGGTTTTTCTTTTGGAACATCGACTGACATTTATGGACTTAGCAATTTATTTTCATGTTAGCCAAAATTTAACTTACTGACTTGGTTTTGTGAGTGAATCGGCACCTAATAGGTTTGCTCGCTCCATTGTCGACCACATCTTGACAAAGCTGTGTTAGATTGCGGTCAAGAGAAGATCTATATCTCATTAAAAAAAAATGTATTGACATAAACTTCATTTGTAGGTGTACCACGATGTTTGCGCATTACTAACGCTGCGGGACATAATGGTGCTAGTGTGCACGTTAGAGTGTGTGTACGCACTGACGTCACTCGGCGACCGCGCCAGCGAGTCCGTCGCGAGGGTTCCCGGACTTATACATACACTCGTCTCGCTCGTCACTGTTGAGGTACGTAGTGTAGTGTACTGACAATAGTTTTAGTGTGCACGGTGGAGTACGCGGTGACGTCACTCGGTGACCGTGCCAGCGAGTCCGTCGTGAGGGTACCCGGACTTATACACACAATCGTCTCGCTCGTCGCTGTTGAGATATAGTATAGTAAAATTGACACACTTGTAGCCTGTCACACGGCCGTGTGCCCGATGAAAATATAAAAAGAAAATTTAAGCTAGGGTGTTGCTTTTTTATAGTCTCAGAGTACCTATTCCGAGTTTGAAACTTTTGCAAACGCGTTCTAACGCGTCGAGTTTCATTCATAAATCAATAGCGCCCCTGGCGGAACCGAGGAGGAACTACTGTTTTTCAATGAAAGTCGACACAATCAACTGAGTTTTCTATCACGTATGCGTAAGTTTAAAATTCGGAATCGACACTGTTGATACTTTCGAGCTACAAGAAAACTGCAGGGGGTCGTTTGACGATATTCGATTTGATTAATCGTGCCATTCATCACACAATTTTCTACTCCGGTCAACCATCGTTCTCTGATGATCGTGTTTTGACGTTTGTGTCTATGATCTCCGGTCAGTTTCATGCGATTATGAACCGTAGTCCATCTATGTGCCTATCTTTATTGTGTAGGTATCAGTTGGAACGAAAGTTCGAACTTTGTCGTGCGTACGACCCACTGATTTCGTGAATATTTGATATATCTGTTTTTTTTTTGTCATTGTAACTTGTGAAGTTATAACAATTTACCTCTTTATTAGGCTCAAAGCTACGGTCCCCGCGCCTGCATACTGATGCGCGTGGTAGAGACAGTGAGCGGGCCCAGTGCCATCGCGGCGCAGGCCGAACGAGACGCGCAAGAACGACAAACGCAGCAACAACCAACGGTATGATGTTTTATATGTTGTTTATATTTATTAAGCTATTGCATAGCTTCTATCGCGGGCCTTGAGCGTGGAGACCGAATCCAGAAATTCCGTAACGAAAATAACCTAACACCCCCACTCCGACCGGCACAGCGGCGATACTTTTTAGTTTAGCCCTCTATCGATGAATAGCAGAACTTTTAATGACTTTTTGAAATATCTCGCTTGTCTCTTTAGTTCTGCAAATCGCCTCTAGGTGGCATTGGTCGTATCGGCGTTACTGCGCTTAAGCTATTGCATAGCTTCTATCGCGGGCCTTGAGCGTGGAGACCGAATCCAGAAATTACGTAACGAAAATAACCTAACACCCCCTACTCCGACCGGCACAGCGGTGATACTTTTTAATTTTGCCATCTATCGATGAATAGCAGAACTTTTAATGATTTTTTGAAATATCACGCTTGTCTCTTTAGTTCTGCAAATCGCCTCTACGTGGCATTGGTTGTATCGGCGTTACTGCGCATGCGTAATCCCCCTCTTCGCCCCGCAATCTGGTGACTCATGCCTGCTTAGAGTTTTGGCGTTAGGGCACCTCCTCTTTGTATTTACATGAAAAATGCTATGGAATAGCTTTACCGCGGCAGTCTCCGAGTGCCACACGTCTTTTTTTATTTATTTTTATTATTGAGGACCTCCAACAAAAGATATACACAAAAAATCACAAGTGACAGATACAGGATTCTATCTGGTGTATTCCTTCACGAGGAGGCCACAGCATGCACAAATTTAATGACTGAGCTAACTTAAAATTAAGGTGAAAGTATCTAACTCAACTAAAAACAAAACAATATGTAGGTAATATATACACGCTGAAATTTGAATCGCTTATTTCCCGAAAAGGGGTCATTGTACTCATCATTATGAACAACTTTTACTATGGGACCAACCCTGAAATCGCGGAAAAAAAGTCAGTTGGTCCCTACATTTGTGTTCACATAAATCGTTAAAATGTAGGGACCACATGTTTTTTCGCGATTTCAGGGTGGGTCCCATAGAAAAAGTTTTCATAATTATTACATGGAGTACAATGACCCCTTTTCGGGAATTAAGCGATAAAAATTTCAGCATGTATTGTTTCATTTGATGTTATAAGATGATTTTTGAGCTCCATAGTAAAACCGAAATAAAGTACGGAGATTGCGGATAATTTTTTAAACTCCTATTAATAGACATATACACAAAATCAACAACACACCACTCACCCACACAATACACTCTCACAACTACACATACACTCACGGCTTAGTAGTAACCACCACCAATTTACTTATTTTTGTTTTTTATTATACTACCTACTTCCAATAAAAATTATTAAGGAACAATGATTAGCAATGTACCTCTTACCGAATATATTCCTTAGAGCTTACTATATTATTGAGAACGTCGCGATTTGATTGCGATACGTTCGCTGAGGTCGTTCCCATCCAACTCTTCCATCCACACACGCTTCGTATATTTCTTGTTTTATTATACAGTATTAAAATTAAAATTTCGATGTGGCTTGCTATGTATAAGGCCGAAGTGTTCGGTTAAATTCGGTCTTTGCCTGTCGGAGTCAATCGATGACGCGGCATTATATCAATAATTAAACAGTTATATTCGGCACTTACACTCGTCTCTTCTATACAACAGTCTCATTTACATCTAGAATCATTTGTAGTACACAGTGCATAGTGCTATCAATATATTCGTGTACACAAACACAAGTATCCGCAAAGCCGGTATCAGAGCCGCAACAGCCGGCCACATCGACTGCCACGACCCCTGCCGCGGTATCGGCACTCGCACCCGTCTCATCTATACAACAGTCATTTACAACTAAAATCATTTGTAGTACATAGTGCTATCAATATATTCGTGTATACAGACACAAGTACCCGCTAAGCCGGTATCAGAGCCGCAACGGTTGACCAAATCAACAGCCACGACTCTCGCCGTATCGGCACTCGCACCTGTCTCATCTATGCAACAGTCTCATTTACAACTAGAATAATTTGTAGTACACAGTGTGATCAATATATTCGTGTATACAGACACAAGTACCCGCTAAGCCGGTATCAGAGCCGCAACGGTTGACCAAATCAACAGCCACGACTCTCGCCGTATCGGCACTCGCACCTGTCTCATCTATACAACAGTCTCATTTACAACTAGAATCATTTGTAGTACATAGTGCTATCAATATATTCGTGTATACAGACACAAGTACCCGCTAAGCCGATATCAGAGCCGCAACAGCCGGCCACATCGACTGCCACGACCCCTGCCGCGGTATCGACACTCGCACCTGTCTCATCTATACAACAGTCTCATTTACAACAGAGGACTGTGCAGGTGAGTGACAGTAAGGTGAGGGAACTTTTCATTCTTTTATTTTGTGTGTTCCAACTTTTTTACTAATACAACGCGTTATTGAAATAACTGAAACCCTCTTAAGGGGTCATTGTACATTCAGGGAACGAAAAGGTTCGTCAATTTTCAAATTGATTCCTTTAAATGTGTCACGAGTACATGTTACCTTTTTCAAACTGCGCACGAGAGATAATTAGGCGGGTGCATGGTATAATAAGATGTTTCACCAGGTAGTCTCTTCCCGTGACAGCTAGGTCACGTGATTGCCTCCGTACTACGTCATCGGCTGTGGAGCCAATAGCGGGCTGTTAGCGTGACACTTGTCAGTTTGATGTGCTGCCACTTTGTGAAAATATATTACCCGAGCAAAATGCATTTTTTCATTTACTTGCTTCTTTAAAGAATCACTTTTGAACTAGTAATTTTATACAGTTTCCTTTAATAACTAATTAGATGAATAACACGAGATAACAAATAGGCTAGTTAGGAATTTATTTCATATTCATTATGAAAAAAATCTATTGAAGATATCAATCAATGGCAACACTGATCGTGACGTAGCTTGGAGGCATCGCGCTGTCATCGCGACAAGAGAATACCTGGTGAAACATCTTATTATACCATGGGCGGGTGTATGTACAACTGTCATTATTGTTATCTGCCAGTACAAGCAAAAGTAGACCTTAATGTGACGAACCTTTTCTTTCCTCGACTGTACTTATCATTATGAACAACTTTTACTATGGGACCACCCCTGATATCGCGAAAAAATAAATCAGCTTGTCCCTACATTTGTGGTCACATGAATCGACAGAATGTAGGGAACAGCTGAATTTTTTCCCGATTTCAGGGTTGGCCTAATATTAAAAGTTGTTCACACTGATGTGTACAATGACCCTGTAAGAGGTTTTCAGTTATTTTAATAACACGTTGTATAACTAGTGATGCAACGAATACCATCAAATTACCGAATATTCGTCATCGTCGAATACTTTCATACATTCTTAAAAAAAAAAACAAGAAATCCCATGCAGATATTGCGTTGCGACTTGCGAGTGTTGCGACTGAGTCTACAAAGATTCATTCATAAAATCATTAAACTTTTTCATCTTTTGTGTATATTCACAGATAATCAGCAATTGTAGCGACACTTTAGTTTTTGTTTGTAGAGACTAGATTGGTAGGTAGGAGTGAGCTAGTGAAATAGTTTTCAAGGATCAGTCACTACATAGAAATTTTCCGTGTTAACTGTGTTTCATCAACTTGTGTGCTAAAATTGAGCATAGACGTTTTAAATTGTTGATCCGTGAGTCCGTGACTAATAATTCCGTGCAGCCATAGTAGAAACAGTTATTCGTATTCGCTGAATAGTACAATCTGTATTCGTATTCGTAAATGTATGTATTCGTTGCATCACTAAATAACTAACGATTTTTGTTAATATGACTACTTATTGTCCTTCATAAAAGGCGACTAAGGGATTCACCAGAGCATGGGCAGCAGCGTTATTTAACCAAGCAACTCCGATCGCCAACCCGCCTGCCAAGCGTGGCGGTTATGGCTTATCACCCCAACAAATGCTTGGGGGAGGCCTATGTCCAGCAGTGAACGTCTTTCGGCTGAAATGATGATGATTGTCCTTCATGAGCGATAAATTTGACACGAAACGATATAGCGAAATCATCGACTAAACAGCCCAATCGACGCCTATTATTGAATATATTGCGTACAAAAAGTGTCAACTAGCTAGATTGGCCATACCAAGGCGACTATTGGCTATTCACTAAAGCGGAATTATTAACGGCTCACATAAGTGGTCGAAACTGATTCGAAGTTTTCAAGAGGCGAATAGTGTCACGACCTACATCAGCTCAATAGATCACCAATAGGTCAGATGTGTTGACAGGCATTGGTCGCCTGTTATGAGGCGTTTATGGGTTGTATGGTCGATGAGCGAAATACTATTTTGACACCTTTGAAAGTCAATTGTGTAAATGGAGTCTGAGTAATACCTAATGCCTATAAAAAATTTGGATGTTGACCAAAATATCATCCTAAATATATATGTCGACAGAAGATTTATAACCTTTATGATAACAAGCCACCGCGTAGAAACTGCAATTGTTTGATATTCAAAATACTGGCTTTGCCGAATTCGGCTACAGATGCTAGATTTGTTTTCAAAATATATTACCAAATTGTTATTTGCAACATAGTACGGTCAACCGCACGGAAAAAACTGCTTACGAAATGAAGACGCTGTCAAGGTCAAACTGTTACATCTGACGTGCGGTCGATTGTACTGTTTTTGGAATAAATAAAAATATTGTTACTATATTTCCAATTTGCATCGGATTTGTCGTTCAGACAGGGCAATGGGTTAAATCTGTGTCTTGGCTTCTAGCTGTACTTGATAAACCAAATCGTTTCCCTCGACAGGAGAACGAACACTTCGCTCAAGCGTGGCTTCGTTCCGCATACGAAGTTCTACCAGCTACGGACAACAGCGCATGCGATGCCAACGATATGTATCGACAATACGTGGCTTGTTGCACTAAGCTTACGAGGAAGGGAGTAATTGCGCCTACACACTTTCCAAGACTAGTTAGGTAAGTCATATCCATCTTGTTAATGAGTTCTGACTTCTATGGAGAGTTCAAAAGATGTCTGGAGCCTGGTACAATATTTCTTTTTAGTAGTAGTAGAGTTCCATTGTGAAAGAGCTTGTCCGGGGAAGTACTATCACCGTAAAAACACCAAACAAACCTCCGCCAAACAGTGATGCTTGCATTGCTGTGTTTCAGTCTGAAGGGTATGGGTGCCAGGGAAATTACAATCACATGAGACTTTCCATCTTCATGTCTCAGTTTGGCGAACTGACTTGCGGTACCGTTAAGGCAACAGCACAGACCAGTAAGCATCTAGACGCCTATTAGCCGGTTACCCCCGGTCACAAAGCATATGCAGTAGCACTGCTCTTACGCCCAGCCACCAATCGGGTCGTCACTCCGTCAGCGAGCGGCACCAATCATATCACCGAACATTTGAGCCGACCAATCATAACGCGCCGTTCGCCCCCCGGTCCCCGCCAACATTTTACGACTGTGTTCTCATGCAAAACTTTGTTTATGCGGCGTCTTGAGGCTTACTGGTCTTTGGGCAACAGCTAGGTGGTATTGAAGTTGTTATGGGTAAAGGTAACCGCTTAACATCAGTGGGCCTTTGGCTCGTTTCGCCATAAAAAAATAAAATGAAATTTTAACAGCAAAAAGTGAAAGAGCATAATAATTTGGATTTTTTTGGTAATTCAAAAGTATTTTTCAGCCACGCGTTTTTTTAACTGCAACTGGACAAAACTAAGCTTGCAACACTGTAAACACTTTTTGGTTGGTTCTTAGGGCCTTAAAATATCTGAATTGATTGTAGTCGAGTAGCTTATTTGTTAATAATTGTGCAATATTTGCAATTGCGCAATTATATTGACCGTTTAGGGGTGAGATTGAAAGACAAATGAAGATCGGGACGATACAATAATAATTGTGCAATATTAATATTACGCAATTATACTGTAGGTGTATGGGCCGCCTAATGAGGTAATACACATAGGTGTTAAAATTTCTTGGGAATATTATCCCAAAAATGAATGTCCCCTTTTAAAACCAACTCCAATTTAATTAAGCTACTAGCCTACAAGTTCTGTTGTTGTATATTTTAACAATGCAATTTTACTCTTTATAGAACGGTGTTCGGCGGTACAGTGGGACCAAACTCGGTGACCTTGTCGACGGGTGAAACTCAACAGGTGTATATTGGCATCAGATCGCGGGCTGTGCAAAATAGAACCAACCCTGCTGCAGGAGGTACTAAATTCTTTAAATAAATATGGCGAAATATCGACTTAACACTGTACGACATTATTATTCGGGGTGGAAGGGACATCGTAACGCAAACCTATATCAGGGATTCAGTACAGTACAGTACTGGAATTTTTGATCAGTCTTTAAAAAAACACCTGTCCTATACATTTTGCAGAGCTATGTGAACATAAATGTATCGAACAACTGTTTTTTTAATACAAATAAAAATTTCCAACGCTGGGGACTTAGAATAATGTACTGAATCCCTGTTATAAGTTTGCGTTACGATGTCTCTTCCACCTCGTATATTCTATATTTTTAATGTACCATCACAACACGGGAGTGTTGAGCCACTTGCTAACATGCATAATTCGGCCGTGTTGGCAAATCGGACAAAGTCAGATATACTCGTAAATGAAAAAGTTGCCCGATTTGTATAACACGGCCAAGTTAGATGAAGGATACAGGAAAAGAACAGGGAATGTTACAATTTTTAATTTTTTAATGGCAATGTATACATTGTTTATGAAACTTTCGTTTGCAATCGCCAGATTTATTATTATGTACCTGTTTGTCATAAAAAAACAGTTTCTACATCCATTGTTCTCAATAATGAACTAGCAACATTCCAATTTTTAAACGCGTTTTTCTCTTGATTGACTCCTGTAGACCATGGTATAATAACATGTTTCACCAGGTATTCTCTTCCCGCAATGACAACGCGATGCCTCCAAGCTACGTCACGATCAGTGTTGCCGTTGATTGATATCTTCAATATACTTAAGGAGATTTTTGATCATAATGAATATAAAATAAATTCCTAACTAGCCTAAATATTTGTTATCTCGTGTTATTCATCTAATTAGTTATTAAAGGAAACTGTATAAAATTGCTAGTTCAAAAGTGATTCTTTATAGAAGCAAGTAAATGAAAAAATGCATTTTGCTCGGGTAATTTATTTTCACAAAGTGGCAGCACAGCAAACTGACAAGTGTCACGCTAACAGCCCGCTATTGGGTCCACGGCTGATGACGTAGTACGGAGGCAATCACGTGACCTAGCTGTCACGGGAAGAGACTACCTGGTGAAACATCTTATTATACCATGCTGTAGACATACCCTGTTCTTTGGGCAATGTATACATTGTTTATGAAACTTTCGTTTGCAGTCACCAGATTTTTTATTTTGTACCGGTTTGTCATAAGAAACAGTTTTTACATCCGTAGTTCTCAATAATGAACTAGCAACATTCCAATTTTTACATGCGTTTTTCTCTTGATCGACTCCTGTGGACATACCCTGTTATTTGCCTGTACCCTTCAGATGATAAGCAAGTGGCTCAACTTTCGCATGTTGTGACTTACCCTTCCACTGCTGCATCTGGATGATTTTCCTAGAAACTGGTCCGAAAGAGTAACAGATAGGGAGATGTATGGAAGAGCTTGGGGGAGACAATTGCCCTGCAGTGGGGCAATATAGGTTATTAGAATTTGTTTATAAATTATTATTATTTATTTAGGACCATCATCGCCGATTTTGAAAGCGCAGCTCACGAATAAAGCAGCAGCGGAAGCGAAACCCGTAGTTTCTCAAGCACAAGTACAGGTATAATATAAATCGTCGTAGATTTGAAAATACTTAATGAATACCACAGTAAAATGACTTTAAAGTTTTTAAACTTTCGCGAATTTCACTCATATTGAACTAAGTTTACGGGACTTGTCGCGCACAATTAAATCAAAATATAACAAACATTTTGTTATCATTACGACGACCTCTGTGGTCTAGTGGTTCGAGTGTCGGACTGCTGATAACGAGGTCGTGGGTTCGATTCCCACAGGGCACAAATATTTGTGTGATGAACATAAGTGTTTGTGTTGGTCTGGGTGTGTTGCTTATGTATTATAAGTATGTATTTACAAAAAAAAAGTATATACGTATTATATCCATTGTCTAGTACCCATACCACAAGCTCTGCTTAGTTTGGGACTAGATTGTGCTGTGTAAAAATGTCCCAAAGATATTTATTTATTTATTAATCTAATAAGATCCTACTATAATCCCTCTGAAAAGCTGTAATCTACATTTACACTAATATTATAAAGAGGAAAGATTTGTATTTTTGTGTGTATGTTTGTAATGAATAACCTCAAAAACTGAAAAACCATTAGAAAGCTACATTCACCCTGAGTAACATAGGCTATATTTTCATGTCCACCCGTGCGAAGCCGGGACGGGCCGCTAGTTTTATTATAAAAAAATCACACATGCGAGTAGATCTTATTTAGCAAAACAAATGAAACAATTTCAGAATACCTATCAATATTTTTTTTAGTCCCAACCGCAGCCAACGACGTCGCACCCGCATCTTTCCCAAGCTCTGGAGTCCAGCCCTTCAAACACGACACTGATCAAGCATTTGCTAGCGCATAAAGTAAGCCCCGCCCTACAGCAACCACAGCAAGTAAGTGCTACTAACAAAAACTAACATTAACACTGTAGGGTTTCTATTGTAAAGTTGTTGATAGGATGGTCTAGAGTGTAAACTTGTTGACAGGATGGGGTTAAACCGAATTTTAATTGAAAAGTTTTGCGAATGTGTAAGGTATCTTTTGAGTAAGTCTTGTGTGAAAGAGCATAGTTTTATTTGAAAGCATAGACCAGTACGCCTCTAGACGCCGGTTAGCTGGACACCCCCGGTCACAACGCATATGCTCTACCACTGCATATCATACGTCCCTCCGCCAATCGGAACGTCACTCAATTAGCGAGCGGCACCAATCATAAGGAATCATACCACTGAACTTTTGAGCCGGCCAATCATAACGCGCCGTCTGCCCCCCTGATCTCACCAACTTTTTACGACTGCGTTCGAATACAAAACTTTGTTTATGCGGAGTCTTGAAGCTTACTGGTCTGTGTTTGAAAGGTAGAATATTAAGATGACATTGGTGTCGATTCTCTGGTTCACGAACTAAACTTATTTTAAACTATCGCTCTCTTTTACTAATAGTAGTTGCAAGAAAGGAATGGCAACAATTTTAGGACTGTCAAATTGGTTTACTTGTAACCTTTCTATGTCTGGTTATCTGTGATACAGGTTTTATCTAAATCAGACACCAGTCTCTATTATATGTGGATTTTTGACTCTGTACTGTATTATGATGATGAGAAAAAATTAATAAAAATAAAAAAAGTATTTTCGTGGTCACGTTCCGAGATCACGACTAAACTTGTATGGAAATTTTAATTCCGACTAATTTGACAGCTCTAAAATTGTTGCCATCCCTTTCTTGTATCTGCTATTAGTAAAAGAGAGCTATAGTTTAAAATATGTTTAGTTTGTGAACAATAGAATCGATACCAATAATTTGTTTGATTGAAGTCTCAACTGTTGCCTATGTTTATCTTGTTGAATATGCAGCTTAATTTCTGGGTGTTAATAAATAAATATTTTCACCGGATGGAATGTAATTAAAATCTGTGGATGTCAGACATTATACCTTCTCGCAAAAAAAAAGAACTTGTAAGACGTAGATGACATTTTTAGAGATGTAATAGATGTAGTAGTGAAGTTTTAGAGTAGTTATGAGATTCCGGTATGTGTAAAATGGTCGGAATCAGATGTAAGCATTTTTTATATTTGCTTTTTTATAGAAAATAATTTTAACATCAAGATTAAATTTTGTACTTTATTTTCTATTTTAATTTTATATTTTACTTTTAAAACTAGACAAAAGCAGGTAACGATGCGTTGCACAAACGAAGGTATAAACTACAAACATACAGTGAACAATTAACAACTTGCATGTTGTGTTGAATTTGTACATTAATAACATCGATTTGGTGGTTCTGAACTGAAATATTAGATCAGGGGCCTTACTTCCGACTCGTTCGAGTTCTGAACCCAATCGAGCTAATGTCAATTCCTTAGAGGGTTTACTGTCAGCTTGTCACGTCGTGGTCTCGGTGAGGGTAGCTCAGGCAGGAGTAGGAGATGTAGTAGCCCGGAGACAGCGGAGGCACACAGACAGGAGGCTCGGAGGGTCGAAGGTTCGGAGGCTTGACACGGTGACACACGGGAACTTGGAGAACAGGAACTACAGGAACGGAACTCAGAGGTATGGAGGTACGGAACTCTGAGGTACGGAAGGTACAGAGGGGTGGTAGGTAACTCCGACGGTGAGCTGCTGCTAATACATTGCAGCGAGCTCTGGCTGGAGACGGCTACCTACCTACCAGGTAGGTAGGTGGTAGGTCGGCACAAACACAATAAAACACAAGCAGGAACTTTTTCGAATACTGTATCTCACTCAACTGGTAAATTGATACATTGACTGTTTGTTAATAAAATAATATAACGATTACAAGACACAGTCTCATACACATGAGTGTCTTTCAGCGTACAATATAGAACTGGAGTAAAATAATATAAGAAAACTGTGTAATGGTCGGACACGTCCATGCCCGGCCAAGTCTGCGATATAAGTCCTTGTTTAGGTGAAAAATAGACGATTATGGAATAATTTAAAATTTTGAATTTGGATTGATGTCCAGGTGGCCAGGAAATCCAAATAGGTTGAGCAGCATAACGAATGTAGCCTCGTTACAAGCTCCTCTAGGAATTGACACTAGCTCGATTTGGTTCAGAACTCGAACCAGTCGGGAGTAAGGTCCCAGGCATGTCTATTTAGTGTATTTTTTAAACTAAAAGCTCGATTGTATTCCGTAATAATGTTTGATAGGCTCTGGTGAATCGTTGCCTTTGCCTTGAAAACATAATAGTCAATTCAAGCTGGAGGCTGACGAAAACAGTTGGCTTTGCCACAAAAAAAATTACTCAAATGCACAGGTGCAATAATAATTGCCTTTGCAAAAAACTTATGTTATAATATGGCAACCTTGCCTAGTAGTGGCAGTTAAAAGCGACGTAGAAAGGCATGCCAAGTATACTAGTTAATAAACTAACATAATAAAATAACTGGTTTGAAACGGCATGAGTATTTCGCTAGCTTATTTGTGAGCATGGATTTTTTATATTACATATTTTTAGGAATTGTGCCAATTTTAGATTCGATTTTGAAGTATTTATTTCACATTAAAATTAAAATATATGCAACGAGTATATTAAAGAAAATTCTATTTAAACTCATTTTTGAGTTAAGCTGGCCGGTGTACATAAACTTTCCTACTATAACATCAATGTATAATATATGTGTGTACAATAAAGAATAAGAAAATTCATTGTACAGTAATAAAAATATTGTTTCAATAATATTTTTATATCAGTTTAGAAATCAATGTTTAATTTAAAAAAAAACACAGTAGATTTTTTTATGTATATGTAGGATCAGGGCCAATATAATATTTGTGAACATTTTAATCTAATACATTTAATAACTGTAGGTAGCGCAAAGACAACAAAATCAACAGAGAGGACCGGCTACCCAGAGCACAGTTGTGGTGCAGAATAATCAGGTAATTTGTAAAAGATAATTTAAATATTTGAAGAACATATGTATTCTATGATCCATAATAAAGAATATAAAACTGAGTTTAAAAAAGAAAACTACAGTCATACTTTTTGTCTATGATCGACAATACGTCGATCATCTCCAACCCCTTGACAATAGAAATAAATTCTCAATGAAATATTAGCCACGGCGATTGTTTAACTATTGTACCTGCTTCACGGACAGGTGAAAGCCTTTTTTCCCTAAGTGCCTTGATTTCTTAAGCAGTACTTAAGTTTATCATTTGAGTATGGATTTTACGTACAAAACCATGCTCAAATGATACTTAAGTACTGCTTAATTAAGAATTTTCAACTCGGAAACCGGTCCAGTCCATATTCTTCACATTTATTAACATATACACAGCTTTCGTTCAATATATCCATGAGAAGCGGTTAGGTAAAATAAATTGGTCATTTGCAATTGAAAACTTTCGATTTTATGAACAGGAGATGTGGTTCTGTTATAAAACCACAGCTTGTTTAAATACATCGAATTGACAAAATAAATAACTCAAAATAAATAACTCTTATTACCCGTTTAGGTAATGGACGTTGACCCAGAAGCCCTTATCAAGTGTACGACAATTACGCCTGGCGGTATTGCTAGTAGCACCCCAACTGATAAGGTAAAGCTACATTATATCATTTCATTACATATCTTTCTCTCTCATATGTTCTCAACTTAACCTATCGCAGTTCATTGCTGGATTTAGGCATCTCCCGAATTACGTCACATCACTCTGTCCTCTGCCTTCCGCATCCAGTCTACTTTAATCAGGTCGTTGGTCCACCTGGCGGGGGGGCGCCCTACGCTGCGTTTGCCGATTCGCGGTCTCCACTCAAGGACTCATTTGCTATTTATTTATAAATATGAATATTATTAGCTGTCTTCCGCGGCTTCGCTCCCGTGCATCGACAATACAGCCCAATAGACGCCTATTGTTGAATATAGTGCGTACAATAAATTCTGTCATAGTTGAGCTAGTGCTGAGGTACGAGGAAGCTCGGTACTCCAATCAGATTGGCCCTACCAAGGCGGCTATTGGCTATTCACTAACGAGGAAATATTTACGGCTCGTATGATTTGAAGTTTTCAAGTGGCGAATAGTGGCAACTGACATCAGATCTATAAGTCAGATGTGTTGACTGGCATCGTTCGCCTGTTATGAGGCATCTATGGGGTATATAGTTGATGCGATGCTCCCGTGGTATGTTGATAAAAAATATGCTATGTATTAATCCAGGTTCAGTGTGGTGCCGGACGTAAAGAATAGCACCACCCTTATCTCTTCTCATGGGTGTCGTAAAAGGCGACTAAGGGATTCACCAGAGGATGGGCAGCAGCGTTCTCTGAGTATTTGACCAACCAACTGCGATCGCCAACCCGCTTGCCAAGCGTGGCGATTATGGTATATCCCCCCTATTAGGGGAGGTCTATGTCCAACAGTGGACCTCTTTCGGCTGAAATGTGATTAATCCAGGACATGGTCTAACTGTGCCAAATTTTATCTGAACCCGTTATACCGTTTCAGGGGCTTTTCTCCCGACTGGCTCGAGCTCTGAACCAAATCGAGCTAATGTCAATTTCTAGAGGAATGCAGTACGAATTGACACTAACTCGAATTCAAATTCGATTGATACATAACTCCATCCAGTCGGGAGTAAAGCCCCAGAGTGATTGAAGGACAGACAAACAAACAATCATCCATACTTTTCGCATTAGTAATGTTGGGAGGATAATTAATTAAATTATATTTAAACTTACAGGTTCTCATGAATCACCAAGAAGATCTTTTACGTAAGTAAAAAAGTACACTTCGATACAAGTTGTAAATATATCCATACATGATGGAAAGCTGTAATAATTTTTAATGTTTTCAGTTCCAAAAGAAGAACCGGTACAAATTCAGATAGATGAACAAACACAACTGACCATTGTAAGTACTAGTTTTCTACTTAAAACTTACTGTAAGTGCAGTCATCTCACGTTAGTGGTAACACTTGAATTACGAAAACTGCCCTTACTGCTTACGAAATAAAGACGCTGTCAAGGTCAAACTCTTGTCGACTGTACATATAATTTTAATATGACCAATGACGTATATTTTTTTTACAGAAATCAGCCCAAAACAAAATGCTAGCAGACCTCTTAAAGAAAAACTCCAACCCTCCACTGCAAGTTGTTCAAATGGGCCCCCAAATAAACGCTCCAACGATCCAAATCACAGAGACGGGTCAAATCGTTCAAGTAAAGTCCGATTCAAACCCAGTCATTCAAATAAACGCTGATTCAGGCATAGTATCGCAAGGCAACCAATACTTCCAAATAAAGAACGATCAGGGTCAGCTCATTCAGATAAAGAACGAGCAAGGTCAAATCATTCAGTTGAAGAGTGACCAATTACATGCGCCGATTCTTCAGTACAAGAACGAACATGGCCAGTTGGTGCAAGTGAAGGCCGAAGGACAAATTCACATAAAATCTGATAAGGATATTGCAGAAACTGTGATTACTGATCATTCGTATACGGAGCCACCTGCTAAGAGAATTAAGGTTGAAGAAAGGGTTCGTTTTTCTACCTTATAATATTTTTTTGCGACAAATTCAAAACCAATTAAGGACGAAAATGCTGTTCAAAACGAACTGAAAAACTAAGAAAATTGAACTATATCTCGACGACAAGTGATCTGATTTTGGGGGTGCAATTAATTACTGGGATTTAATGACGTTATAAGAATATGGATTAGCCAATAATCCCGATATCCTGGGAATAGCCGAATTTGCCATGTACAAATTAGCTATTCCCGGGATACCAGGGGGTCTACTCCCGTTTGACGAGATTTGATTAATCGTACTATTAATCGCACAATTTGTTACTCCGGTCAACCATCGTTCCTTTATCTCATGCGATGATCGTGTTTTGACGTTTGTTTCTTTGATCTGCGGTCAGTTTCATACGACTTTGAATGAACCGTAGTCTATCCTTATTGTGCCTTTTTTATGTGCCTATCTTTATTGTGTAGGTATCAGTCGGAACGAAAGTTCGTACTTCGTTTGTCGATCGTAAAACGCGAGTAGATATCCAGGATTGTATGGCTTACTTATATTTGGATAACGTAATTGCACCCCCAAAATCTGATCACTGTCACACAAGATGTGTTTCAGAATGAACAAACAACACGACCTTTGTCATTCTGACGAGAATATAATCCCTCTTGAGATAAAGTTCATTTTTCTTAGTTTTACTGATCATTTTAAACAGTCTGTCAGTTAGTAAGCATGCTTGTATTAATCAGCACACTTCTGTAAGTCGACACATTTAAATAACGTTTTCGTATAGAATAGTGTTAGAATATTATTTATGTCTTCATTATCCATAGTTACCAATATGTGAACCAAAAATCTGTTGCATTTTCCAGCCTCCACAAGAAAGCGTGTCGAAAACAGCGGCGAATCTCTATGCAGCTCTTGCAGCATCAGCTTTGGAGGATGAAGAGGATTTGGTAAATGTAATACATGCTACACTAACCGTTCTAACTAAATATCATCATCATTCAGCCGTAAGACGTTTACTGCTGGACATAGTCCTCTTTCAAGCATCGCCACAAAGAACGGTGAATATATTCACATTAGTTAATACCAGGGACCGTACCACCCCGGTTAAGAGTTAAGCCTTTCGAAGGGGTAAGCCGTTTATAAGGTTACCTTTATCATGATGTTACTCCCTATTGGGTTATATGCTTGAAACTCAGTAAAAGGGTTATGCAGAGTGGATATGACAATACGACATTAAATAAAACCACGTACAGAGTATCACGTCCTCTGACCGTATACAAAAAATCAATCAAATCCAGTTAATAGCTTAACCACGGGAAATTATTTTAATTTCATTAATTTTGAATGTAGGACCATTTTTCTAAGCTAAGATCGTTAGGTCAAAGATCTGTGCGAGTCCTTATGATTTTAAAATATCTTTCTCAATGATTACAGATAATTAAAAATGGCGTTACTTATTATTTCGATGTTTTAATATTTATTTTGTTGAAAAGATATCGTTTTAAAATTTTCCATAAACAACTTATGTATGTGTTTAAAATACTTCTATATTATTCTATATAATAGTAATAACCGTGTTTTCATTTATTGTCGTATTGTCATATCCCCGTTGTACAAGGGTTTTGTTCGAGTTACCATATGGTTATTCAAAAAACTTGTGTGAAGTAGGTGGTGGAGCACTTTGCAACCTATGCCCATCATCGAGCGATCATATTACATTGCTCCGAGTTGGAATGTTACGCTGTTATCGTTTTATACTTACTAACTACACGAAAGAAAGAAAGATCGTTGAAAGTGTAACCCTTATGAACGGCTTTAAGCCTTTCAAAAGGGTTACCCATATCGCATGGGTTTTTGATTAACCGCTTAGAAAAACCATTTCGAAAACCCTTTCAATGGGTAACCAGAATGGGCCCTGGTTAACACAGAAATATCGGTACTAGCCCATCTTTATTTATAATTGACTGCAACCCCCCTGTACAGGGGCGTGACCCCCCGGGGAATCGCGACCTCTACAAGTTGCAAAGCACTGGTCTAAGATAAGTATACCTCTTCATTCCATGTCTGTACATACTGGCGTAACTTAGCGCCCCCACGGATTGCTATTGGGAGCTCTACGATCTAAGGTCTAGATACTAACACAATTAATATTAATTATTGTAGCCGTATTTTATTGTAGCGGCACGCTATGATGGCGTTTTT
Organism: Asteroscopus sphinx; assembly: GCA_949699075.1. Lineage (NCBI taxonomy): Eukaryota > Metazoa > Arthropoda > Insecta > Lepidoptera > Noctuidae > Asteroscopus > Asteroscopus sphinx. The sequence continues at coordinate 16,225,002 of OX453020.1, forward strand.
GACATATTCCAATAGTGTGACACTTTCCAAATTATTATCGAAAATAATATATTGAAGTGCGAGACGTATAAATAAATAAATTTAAAGCCAGGTCAAAACAATATAACAATCCAATATAACAATCGCAGCACACTCAGAGTTTGATCTTTCCGAAGCTACGTCAAGACGAAACTGCTTAGTTGCATTGCTTTGCACTGAGTAGGGACGCGAGTTTGTCGGGGCAGCAATGAGGGACGGTCAAATTTATGGTACACGAACTGCTGGCAAGCGATTCCTGATGAGGCTATTATATTATATTTTACTTTAAAAAGTTTCAATTGTTATTTATTAACGCATAACACAAGGTCGATGGTTGACCTCAAAAGATTTTAATGATTATATTACGGTCAATATAATAAAATAAATAAATAAAAAATAAAAAAGCCTTTTATTTCATGCAATTTGATAGGTTTTACAAATAAATATTCATTTTAAAATGTTACGTTTACAAAATAAAATAGTTACGAGTTAGTTACAAATGTGTTATTAGGTAGTTAAAATTTAAATTCAATTATTTTCAATTCGTAGCAATACTTTTTATAAATTTCATTTGTGTAATAATAATAATCAATAAGATATAAAACATTAAATTAAATTTGATTAATTGAAATATTTAGAAAATTATTATTTAGAATATTAAAAAAATTAGGTAGCATGCAATATAAGTACGGTCAATATAAGTATACATAAAAAAAGTTCTAAAGTAACAACATTAAATACTAAATTAATTTTGCTATTCATAAATAATAAATGCGATAAATTATAGCTGTAGCTTTACGTCACTATTGACACAAAAGAACGGCAATAGTTCCTTCATACGTAGCTGTCAATATTTACGGATCTTTATTAGCGGGCAAACTTCAAAAACGCCATCATAGCGTGCCTCCAGTATAATGTACACTTTATGCACGGTAAGTATTTAATAGATATCACATACGCCATACTTTTTGTGGGTCAAATATTCGGCTATTGGTACCGTCTTTTCTATTTTGCCGAAATGCCAAAGTGTTTGCATCATTCCATTTTGGTTGTATACCTAATTAAATAGACTTCATAATTCGACGAACTAAGTTGACGTAAAATAATTACATAAAGGACATAAAAGAGTAATTTTATACAATTCTAACCACAGAATACACGACACTTATGTCTACACAATAGACTTGAATCAATTTGACGTTTTTTGAAATGTCAGTCTAGTCCGTCGAATAATAGATTCTAATTTAGAAATAGATTTTTAATGCGATGCGACAAACTGCTACTTTTGACACTTTTTCTATCTACAACTATAGCGAACTATAATCTACATAGTTAATAGTTTCTGATTAAACTACAGTACCTGTACTTCAATTGTTAAAAACGAATTTTCGTTAAATGATGTATTCAGCGAGTAATATTTTTTTTTACTGATGGGGGCGCCACTTGGCTGCTATATGCGCCTTAAGAGCCCTCTTACAATTTTTTGACGAAGACAGCATTGAGAAGTGGATTTTTGGCGTTCTTATTCTATTCGATATAAAGATTTATAGAAATTTCCATTACTACATTAGATATCGCGATACTGACCTCAGATTCGAGTCCGAGTATAAATTGATATTTTAATGTTATAAGCTATGGAAAGCTATATTACTGTTAAATTAAACTAGATGGCGCAATGTTCAACCAAGGCCAGGAAGAAACATTCAATACTGACAAGTCCTGTCAAAAAAGTGTAAAGAAATTGATGGCAACACTAGCGCGCCCATATATACGTGTCTTATGCTATATTTGTTTTCTAAATTCCGAGTATTATTATTGTATACAGTTGCCACCGAAGCAGGAGCCTATGGAAATGATGCAGCAATCAGTTTTGATGTCAGCCGGTGGCGACAATTCTGTCATCATACAAGAACCTATTATGCAGGTGAGATGAATAACTGTACACACGGCTACACCTCAAGCTGTACAATTCCATTATAAGCTGACCTCGCATTGTATAGGTTTTCCTTACAACGCGAGGTCAGCTTATACTGGAAATGTATAGCTTGATGTGTAGCCGTGCGTACCAGATAGCCAACCTTATTTTTAAGGCAAATTTTTTACAACGTCTCGTACTGGAGGGCACAGCGTGGGTAGGCCCCCCACAAGGTGGGACGCGGGAATCCGCTGGATGCGAGAAGGGCGGGACCGGACGTTGTGGCGATGCTTAGGGAAGGCCTATGTGCAGCAGTGGACGTTTTTCGGCTTAAATGATGATGATATTTGAAATAAAGGCGCTGTCAATGTCAAACTGTTGCCACTGATGTGCGGTCGACGGTCGACCATACATGTGCATACGTGAAACCTCTGGCTTGTGTTGTACTGTACAAAAATACAGAAGTGTAGCGTAAATGTTGCTGTAGAAATCTAGTCTCCACAGTTCAATATCATAATTTAAAAGTTACGCAAACTATTATTCACTGATACTCAACTCAGTTATTTGTGTGTGTTAGGTGCAGCAACCAACAATGTCAGTTCAACAACCGACAATGCAAATGCAGCAACAAACAATGCAGGTTCAACAACCTACGATGCAGGTACCAACCAGATTAAAATCATACTTTAATTGGGCGATATGATAAATGAAATGCAACCTTGGTTTTTCGTTGTAAAGCAATAATTAATTACTTATATTTATGAGGGTCGTGAATTAGTTTCAGACTTGATTTTGGGTAAGGGGCCATCTATAAATGACGTGACATGAATATAATTATGTCACATTTGTGTGACCCCTCTTCCCTGGCGTGACGTCACATACTTTGCAATTTTAGAAATTAATAAATTTAAACAGCACTTCCAAAGTGATACAAACATATTGAAACCTTATAATAATTTGAATTATTAATTACGCTCCTAAAAACTCAATATTTTGCTGCTAATTTGCGGTTTTAATTTTATTTAACAAATTCAAACTTCAGATAACCAATTGTTTTATAATCGCATATACTTATAAACATTTTCATTTATGTTGAAAATTTCTAGGTACAACAGCAGACATTACAAATGCAGCAACCGATGTTGCAAGTACAACCTATGGATGTTCAGAACATCATTGCTTCGCAATCCGGTCAGCTCATCCTACAAGGTAAACATTCTAAATCGCTATTTCGCTCTCATACTTGATTTTGTTCCACGAGAAGAATTGGAGGACATTGCTAAAATTCCATAGTGCCCAGCCTATGGAAGTTACAAATAAAAGATGATGCACACCATATACAGTACGCGTAATACAACTGTGCCAACTGTTAAGTGAGAAACAGGTGACTGCGCAGTAGTAGATTTTGCAACCAAATCAGTAGCGCGCATGCGCGGTAATGGCGGCAAGATCTTTTCATCTTTTCATCTGAGTGGCAAGATGGCCGGGGACCGCATGTTCTTGCTGTCTCAGTCGTTCATTAATGTTCGATGCATCCTTATGTCCTGCTCACACTTATTATGCTACTGTACCTGCGCGGCCCTTCGCAAAGCCTGGTATCAGAGCGGCACAGTTATATTACGCGTACTGTAAAATTCGATGAAGATAATGTGTTGCAATCTATTTTAATAAACGGGCAGTACTACACAGATTCATTAATTTGTTATTCTTTACTGTGACTTGTACCGAGATGATGAGGAAATAGACATATGTTATGATTATGATTAAAATATTAACTATTAAGAGCCTATGTTTTGGTTACAAAACTCATGTCATTATTTCGAAGGAGTGAGCACCAGCAATCAACTAAGTGCCTTATATCAACTTTAAGCTCTTACCAATCCGTTTACCTAAAGCATGATGATTATAGCTATATTCCCTCATCAACTCAGCCTATCGCAGTCCACTGCTGGACATAGACCTCTGCCAAGTTGCGCAATAACACTCGGTTCTCTGCCTTCCACATCAAGTCCCCCCCCAGCCACGTTCTTCAAATCGTCGGTCCACCTCGCCCTACGCTGCGTTTGCCTATTCGCGGTCTCCACTCAAGGACTCGTCTGCTCCAGCGGCCATCGGTCCTTCGACAGACATGGCCAGCCCACTGCCACTTCAGCTTACTGATCCTACAAGCTATGTCAGTCACTCCGATTCTTGTCCGGATAATCTCGTTACCCTTCAAAGAAACTCCAAGCAGAGCTCGCTCTATAGCTCGCTGTGCGACTTTGAATTTGTGGACTAGCCCAACTGTCAGTGGCCACTTCTCGGCACCGTAAGTCATGACAGGCAGGACGTGCTGATTGAAGACCTTTGTCTTCAAACTTTACGGTGTAGGCGACGAGAAGACTCGGCGAAGTTATATAGTACGGGTGCCAATTGAGATTTCCGACACTTCCGTGGGACCTAGTTCCGCTATACGGACAACTGGTATGTACTTATTCGGCATGTTTTCCTGAACACAAAAAGTGCGGTAGTCACTTCCTAGGGGTATGGGGGGGGCTAGCTATGACGCGGCAAAGATGGCGGCCGGGCTATTCTGTTTAGCGATATTTCTAGATAACTACTGCACCGATTCTCATAAATAAGGTGTCAAATGAAAGAACATACATTGCACATTATTTCATTTCATACATGTGTTCATGTGAAGCCAATACCAACAGAAATATTAACAAAAAAATACATTTTGAAAAATAAAACTCCTATTAATATGTAAATAGCTCGGTAACTGTCAGGATTATGGAAATTACGTTAAAGTAAACCGTATTGCTATTTTTATCATCTTTCTAATGAACCTTAAATCAATACAATCGAGTAATAAATAACGGAGCTACAGTCGTTTTAGTGAGCGTCGGTAGCGCCGAGCTGACGACGGTAGCTGAGCCCTTGGTACGAATAATTTCGAATTGAGTACAATTTCTTAACTCGAAATGTGGTTCCATCCAGCAGAAAAAATGAAACTTGGCATGTATATAGCTTTTATGTTATGTGCTTCAATTAATAAGTAGAAACACGTCGAAAAAGTATTGTTTCCCCCCTCTCCCCTTCCTTTGTGTCCCCAATCGTAGTTTTTTAAATTTTCTATGAAAACGGTTAATGTTTCGAGAAAACGGTCAAAGACCAATACATTTCTCATTAAATTATCTACAATATTGTCATTGGATGTATGTTGATAGGACTTACGGTTTTCCAAATAAGCTAACATTCATTGGTGTAAATACAGGGTTTCAAGCAATTTATTGAAACATCCCATCAAGTCCAGTTAAAATTTTATGTATTTTTATTTATGACTTATGCATATGCATATGTTTGTGTAGCAATCTCTCCGGCCCTTATAACAGGCCAGTGTAGCGAAGCCTACGTAGATATCAAACTGTAATGCAGCTGTGACAGGAACATTTCGTCAACGTCTTTACGGAAGCTGAGGTTTCCTTTTCCGTACTCTATAATGGAGTCCAAACACTATCTTCTTTCTTCCGTTCCCAGTCCTTGAAGTAAGGATATTCAGGGGTTGCTAATTGCTATCAAGCTTTGACCCCAGATCAATCCCGCCCGTAAACATGCTCGTTTCGTATGCCGTAGAAGAGTGGCAAATGTTGTCGGCAGCTTATCCATCCGCATAGCCCTTCCCTTGACAAATAACGCCTTCTTTGATTGGTCTTCAACGTCGCTTGTGTTGTCGTAAGTCACGACATCATATCTCGCCAAAAGATCGCTTCTCCTCTACTAACTACCACCACTGGCACCTTGGATACCTTGGACCGTGTTTAGGGGACACTGGTCTACTTACATACATGATAAATAAGAGGGTGGTCGCTGGCAAGGCGAGTTCTATGCCGCCGACTTACACTGTCGTACCACCCGCCATAAATCTAAATCCTAATCCTCACCATCTTGATGGTTGGCGGTCTACTACTGTACATTTCACACGCCATTTTTGCATCGTACAGCAAAACTGTGGTAAAAACTTACGTCAGCGATTTTCCCGAACAAGTTCGACATGGGAGCTTTCAAGAAAAGAGCATACGTCTTTTTAAAAGGTCGGCAACGCATTGGCGACTCCCCTGGTGAAGCGAATGTCCATGGGTGGCAGAGATTGCATACCATTACGTGACCCGCTTGCTCGTTTGCCCTCCAATGTTATAAAAAAAGCACAGCAAAATTTACTTATAGGTAAAGCAACACAAAGGAGAATATCGTGGGGAAAATTATTTGTGCGGATCCACAGTAAGTACGTAGTAGGTTGGTGCACACAAGACACAAGCTATGTTTTGTGTCATATTCAATGATCAAAAGAAATTCTCAAGTGAAGTCGATTGTTATTATATTTCTTCACTTAAACACCTATATACCTAGTACTTACCTACTTCACTTGACATCCGTCGTTGACTCGGTAGAGTTATTACTACGTCACTGCTGGTTACCACTAGCAGTGACAGAGTAATAACTCTACCGGGTACTTTTCAAGAACTAGGTCTCCCCTTGCCAGTGACCACCCTCTTATTTATCATGTATGTAAGTAGACCAGTGCCCCCTAAACACGGTCCAGGGTATCCAAAGTGCCAGTGGAGGAGAAGTTATCTTTTGGCAAGGTATGATATCGTGTCTTACGACAACACAAGCGACGTGAAAGACCAAGCAAGAAAGGCGTTATTTATCAAGGGAAGGGCTGTGCGGATGGATAAGCTGTCGACAACATTTGCCACTCTTTTACGGCATACGAAAGGAGCATGTTTACACGTGTTATAGTGTTATGAGTGTGTGCGTGCAGTGTAGTGAGCAAACGGTACGGACAGATATTCTTTACTCTCGGATCGACACTGTTAGATATAGGTCACATGTATTGTTTTTTCATAATTAAATATATTATAGTATCAAAAGTTGTTTTTGGATGCCCAAAAAACCTAACTGGCGCAGTCGCAACGGATTGTTGTCGTAGGAATCCGAGCTTTTCAAAAATCAAGGGCCCGGTATTTTCACGTCAATTACAACCTGCTTCCTGTGACCTTCGGTGAGGAGTTTGGCGAGTAAGCTTTAATCATGAAGATGTGGACCTGGACTCTCATCCAATCGTAAGTCCAGATCTATTTGATTATTGTGGTTTTAATATTGTGGGAGTATCTATATTATTGGAAACTTCAGAAATTAATTTTGTGTTTTTAATTCATTGTGATTTCAAGTCGAACGAGAGTCAATTTTAAAATATTATTATAAATTAAGTTTTTTAGGTACAATTTTGTTACCTTTGTTATTATTGTATTACCTACATATCTATATTACCTATAATTATTTTGCAAAATGGACGCGAATACTCTATCTTGTTTAAAAACTGCTCTTTTAATTATTCCTAAGTATGATGGAAATCCAAATCGATTAAACAGATTTATCGCAACTTGTGAAAGCATATTAACTCAATTTTATACTAGAACTGATCCTGATTGTTTCAACAATACTTTACTATTACATAGCATTTTAAATCGCCTAGAAGGAAAGGCTGAGGAAATTGTCAGTATTAATGGCGTATCATCTTGGGATCATATGAAACTAGTTTTATTAAAGAATTTCGGTGATCAACGGGATGAAAATTGTCTCAATAGAGATTTAGTAAATATGAGGCAAGAAAATGAGTCACCTCAAGATTTTTACAACCGATGCATGAACATATTAAATACTATTATAAATTATGTAAGCTTGCATGAAACAGAGCAGGAAATAATTAAATGTAAAAGAATATTTTTTCAATCCCAAACCTTAAAAACATTTTTAGCAGGTCTGAAAGAACCTTTAGGAGCAATCATCAGAGCTATGCGACCTAAAGATATGCCTACAGCACTTAATTTTATTAAAGAGGAGGAAAATATTAGATATATACAGAAAAATAATTACAATAAGCCTTTTGTTACTAATAATAAGAACGATAACACAAAGTTTTCGCCGTTTGGTAACATAAATAAAACATTGCAATCTCATAAACCTAATAATACGCAACAGTTTAGACCATTTTCACAATTTAATCGGAATAATAATCAAACTGGGTTCGTTAAAGGAAATTTTAATAACTCTAACTTTAATAACAATTCAGGGAATCGACCTCAGTACCCATATAAGCCACCGCAACAAGGCTCAAGGAGCCAACATATTAGTAAAATTCCAAATATTCAACACAAACCAGAACCCATGAGTGGAATATCCCATCAATCTGCTTTGCAACCAAATTTCCGGCAATCAACAAATTATCACAGTACACAGTATCCCAGTGCAGCTGCATGCTATCAGTTCGACGTAACCGAGACAAACCCAAACATCGCCCACGCTGAACCGAGTTGCGAAACATTCATTACTGATAACGACGGTCCGTGTGCATCTTATTCTTCATATGAGAATAATAATGAATGTTATGAAACTGAGTATTGTTACGATGAACATTCACAATTAAATTCCGATAATGTTCAATGTGATCAAAATTTTTGCCAGGAATTGAATGTCAAACCCGAAACTTGACTGAGATAAACGTTCATATGCAGAGACAATTACCATACATTGAAATTAGTCAACCACCCCTAAAGTTGTTAATTGATACCGGGGCTAATCAATCATTTCTGTCCCCGGAAGTAATTCAGAAACATTACCAGAATGTACCACTTAATTATGAACCATTCACTGTTACAAATATGAACTGTACTACTGTTAATAATTACACTATTGACATTCAAACTTTTTCCGAATTAAAAGAAAACTCTTTATCTAAGTTTTATATTTACAAATTCCATAATGTATTTGATGGATTAATTGGTTACGAAATGTTACAGACATTAAAGGCAAACGTTGACCTCCACCACAAAAAATTGGTTACACCTAGTGATGGGTCGAGGGTTTAAACCCAAAAGGCATAAATGGGCATAAACTGGGCGAATAGGGCAAAAACGAATTTACGCCCAAATAAACGCCCAATTGCAGGGCAGAAAAAATCGTCTACATTAAATATATGTTTCTTGTAGAATAAATGTTTTTTTTTTAGTAAATAATACTAATCTTAGCTATTTTCATGTCAAACGTTTAATTGCGAAGCTTTAGAATCTTTCGAAAATGTTGTATTTTATGAAAATATTAAAAAGTGTACCGTTTTTTATTTATTTTGTTACCAATGGTCAATGGGTTGGTATGACAACCATGGTTTGGTATGACCGGGCCTAGGAATAGTTGCCCTTCCCCGGCTTCGGGATCCCTTTTAATCAACAATCAATCAACTCAGCCTATCGCAGTCCACTGCTGGACATAGGCCTCTCCCAAGTTGCGCCACAACGCTCGGTCCTCTGCCTTCCGCATCCAGTCCCCCCCAGCCACGTTCTTTAGGTCGTCAGTTCACCTGGCAGGGGGGCGCCCTACGCTGCGTTTGCCGATACGCGGTCTCCACTCAAGGACTCGTCTGCTCCAACGGCCATCGGTCCTTCGACAGACATGGCCAGCCCACTGCCACTTCAACTTACTGATCCTACAAGCCATGTCGGTCACTCCGGTTCTTCTCCGGATAATCTCGTTACGGATTTTATCCTTCAAAGAAACTCCAAGCATAGCTCGCTCCATAGCTCGCTGAACGACTTAAAATTTGTGGACTAGCACAACTGTCAGTGTCCACGTCTCGGCACCGTAAGTCATGACTGGCAGGACGCACTGGTTGAAGACCTTTGTCTTCAAACTTTGCGGTATAGGCGACGAGAAGACTCGGCGAAGTTTGCTAAATGCTGCCCAGCCCAGACGGATCCTTCTCTTCTTTTCTTTTTTTTTCTTTTTTTCGGGTTCTTTTCTTTGTTGTGTTGTTGGTTTCTTCTGTTGGCTTCTTTCTCGAAGTTGTGTCTACCAAGCTGAATTGCCTGCCCTAGGTAGACGTATTCCGTTACAACTTCGAGTGCCGACCCTTCGACGAATATTGGCCTCGGCATGACATGCATATTGAACATGACTTTAGTCTTGTCCAGATTCATGCCGAGACCAACACGTCGAGAGGCTCCGTTTAAGCTGTGCAGCATTTCGTCCAGTTGTTCCAGCGACTCAGCCATTACAACGATGTCATCGGCAAAACGGAGATGTGAGATGTTCTCGCAGTTAACGTTGATACCCTGTCCAGTCCAGTCCAGCGTCTTGAAGACGTCGGGATCGATCGTTGGGATCCCTTTGACGACTGCCATCTTACACTGGTTTACCAAGCAAAGGATGTTGTCGCGGTAGGCTTCGTTGCAAATGTCGAAAGTGAAACCGTCCGCTCCCGGTGCCTTTTTGTTTGAAGCTCGAAGGAGTCTGTCCACAGTGGCGGTGCGGTGAACTTTTTCCAGATATCCTCGAGTTTCTGGCTCGTGCAGAACTCCTTCTAGCCATTAGTAATTGCCTCCTGGAAGGTCTCTTTGTAATCCGTTTTCGCTTTTAAATATTCCGCGACTGCAAAAGGTCTACGCCTGGGGTTGGCCATATGGATTTTCCTGCGTAACAGGATGACTCACTCTCTTTTAGCAGGCAACTCCGTGGTCCACCAGCAGTTTGTCTTAAACTGCCCATCTCTCATGACTGGAATAGCTTCCTTGCATGCCCGGGTGACAGACTCCTCACAGCAATTCACCACCGCATCTACATCCTCGCAATTCACCAAGTTGGCTATGTGATCCGCTGTGATACGATGCCCATACGTGCCAACTGTTCCTTAAGCACGTCTCTAAACCCACTCCAGTGAGCCTCCCTGGTGTTTAAATCCTGCTGATTTTACGTGGTGCAGCGGTAGTTCCAGCCCGGATCTCCAGCTGGAATCTTATTGCCCTGTGTTCCGAGAGCGTTACGAAGTCAGAGTCAAGTCACCACTCCTTCACCCTGTGCAGAGTCCTTGTGGTGCAGGCTGCGATGTCCACTATACTCGTGTAGGGGTTCCCATTCCGGAGCCGGTAGAAAGTGGGCTCAGTTTCCTCATTGAGGCATCCAGCCCTGCCAGAGCCTTAATAACCGCTGTTCCCCTACTGTCCTCCATCTCACAGCCCCCAGGGACTGCGGCGTTGACATCTCCAGCTAGGATGATGTAAGCCACGTTGAGATCCTCCGCTGTTTTCCTCGCTCTGTCCAGGTAGGCGCAAATATCAGCATTGGGTTTGAAGTACATGTTGATTAGCCCAAGCTCAAAGTTGCATAACTTTATCACCACGCCCACTACATTATTAGTGACAAAATCAGGGTTCTCTATTACTTCAAGCCCCTTATTGACCACCACCACCGCAGCCTTAACCAGATCGTTGATCGGACTCGAGAAAGTTTCCGACTGCACAACCTTATGTTCCGCAGTCAGGTACCCTTTGGAGCCGACATACGGTTCTTGTAAGAGCAGGACCGATCTATTCGTGGCGATAGCTTGTCTTGAAGTGTCCTACACGCATTCACACGAAATTCCAACTCAGCGGGTCATATTGTACAGTTGAGTCCGTGTCCCGGACGAGTCGAGTTGGAGTGGGGTGCCGGGCGGACAAACAACATGCCGTCTGTCGCCTGCGCTGCGCACAATCTGCCCGCGCCCTTTGCTACACAATCATTATGTTGAAATTATGAATATTACCACTAAAAACAAATCTTTATGAAGTTAAAACAGAAATTCGTTAAGGAAATTGTTAAAAGTGTAGGGATATTTTGGTTTTTTAAATTACAATAACCTTTAATCCTCCAAAAAGTTATTTTCGTAAAGTAATCAAAAGCATTATAACCAAAAATAATAAATAATTTATCATTTTAAAAGTATAAAGTAAATGCCCTGACATGTGGGCATTTACTGGGCAGAAACGGACAGATATTGGGCGTTTATTCAATCTGCCCAAAATGCCGCGGCATAAACCCATCACTAGTTACACCGAATGCGGAAGTACCTATAAAAATTTTGAACAGTGGTATTCATAATCTTTTTGAAGCTTTGGTCAGGTCAGAAACATCACAGATTGTAAAAGTACCTGTGAGTATTCAATGTGGTGATATTTTTATCCCAGAGACTAACTTAAACAATTGTCTCATAGCAGGCACGATAAGCCAAGCGGTGTCTGGATACGCATACCTAGAGATAACGAATCCCACTAATAATGACATCATCGTGAGCTTAGTTTCACCACTTCAAGTTGAGACACTTCACAATAATTTTGATTTGTTTAATTTTGAATGTATTAGTGATAATGAAAAAAATATAGAGTCTTTAATTCGTACAGAACATTTAAATTCAGAAGAGAAATATAATTTAATACAGTTATGCCGCAAATATAGCGATATATTTCACACGGAAAATAGTTAGTTGACCTTCACGAACCAGATCAAACATCAAATAAATACTACAGATGAGATACCTGTCTTTACCCGAACTTACAGATATCCCCACGTCCACAAGGCGGAAGTAGAAAGTCAAATTAAAGAAATGCTACGTCATAAAATTATTAGACCATCAAACAGTCCTTGGTCTTCTCCTATTTGGATAGTCCCCAAAAAACAAGACGCATCTGGCAAAACAAAGTGGCGGCTCGTTATTGATTTCAGAAAATTAAATGAGGAAACTGTTAGTGACCGGTATCCCATCCCTAATATTAGTGAGATTTTGGATAAATTAGGCAAAAGTCAATATTTTACTGTGTGTGACCTAAAATCTGGTTTCCACCAAATAGAAATTGATCCCAAGGACATTCCCAAGACTGCATTTAGTGTAGATGACGGAAATACGCATCGCGGTCACTACGAATTTTTGAGGATGCCTTTCGGATTAAGGAATGCGCCATCAACCTTCCAAAGGGTCATGGACAACGTTTTACGTGGCCTGAAAAATGTAACCGTGTATATGGATGATATTTGCATATATAGCTCATCTCTCCAAGAGCATATTCACGACCTGGAAGCCCTCTTTCAGCGGCTTCGAGAGTCAAACTTCAAAGTCCAATTAGATAAGACAGAATTCATGAAAAGGGAGACACCTTTTCTAGGTCATATTGTTACTTCGGATGGAGTTAAACCCGATCCTAACAAAATTAAAGCTGTACAACAATTTCCCTTACCAAAAACTACAAAAGAAATTAAATCCTTTCTCGGTTTGCTAGGCTATTACAGGAAATTCATACCAAACTTTGCCCATGTAGTCAAACCCTTAACATGTTGTTTGAAAAAAGGCGCTAAAATTCAACTCACACCTGAATACATAAACTGTTTCAAGCTTTGTCAAAATTTACTTATAAACGATCCTATATTGCAATATCCAGACTTCGAAAAGGATTTTAATTTACGTACAGATGCATCAAATGTCGCCTTGGGCGCTGTCCTTTCCCAAGGTCCACTAGGTTCCGATAAGCCGATTGCATATGCGTCTCGTACACTCAATGACAGCGAAGCAAAGTACAGTACTATAGAGAAAGAGTTGCTTGCCATAGTCTGGGCAACTAAATACTTTCGACCGTACTTGTACGGCAGAAAGTTCAATATCATTACTGATCATAAACCTCTACAATATTTAATGAATATTAAAGATACTAATAGTCGTTTAACTAGATGGCGACTTCGGTTAGAAGAATTTGATTACAATATTATGTACCAAGCAGGCCAACTTAACAAAAACGCAGATGCTCTATCTAGACTAGAAATTCATAATAATACTATTGAAAATATGTCATTTAGTGATGAAGATGATTTACCTCTGTCTATGTTCGTGAATCAATCGCATAGTCAAATTAACGGACAAGCCGAAGCACATAGTACCGTTCATTCTGAATTAGAAAACCCGATTTTAGAAATTCCAATTTCCGAAAAACCTATTAACATTTTTGATAATCAGTTATTCCTAAAATTGGTTTATCATTCACCTACTACTCCGAAAACTATTGAAGTATTTCCTGGAAAGAAGAGAATTTTAGTTCAGATAAATTTAAATGATTTAGAAAATAGCATTATAAACACATTCAAGGAGTACATAACAACAGGCATTAGCTATGGAATATATGTTACTGATTCTAACCTTATTATAACAATTACCAATATTTTACAGAAAACTTTTATAAATTCTAGCTATAAATTAACTTTTTGTAAATCTAAAATTGAAGATGTTATTGCACGAGACAAACAACATAAGATTATTAAAAATTTCCACGAAGGTAAAAATAATCACCGGGGAATACAAGAAGTTGTGCAAAGCATTAAAGTAAATTATTATTGGCCTAATATTAAAAATCATGTCACAGAATATATTAATAATTGTGACATTTGCCAAACCTGTAAATATGAACGAAACCCAAATAAACAAAGTTTTCAGTTAGTTCCTATACCCGATAAGCCCTTTGATGTTTTACACATTGATACTTTAACTGTAAATCGACAAAAGTTTTTAACAATTATTGATGTCTTTTCCAAATATGCCCAAGCGTATCCTTTAGAATCAGTTACTGGTCTAAGTGTGATAAATGCCTTATCTATTTACATTTCCCACCATGGGGTACCAATTAGTGTGACAGCTGACCAATTAATAGTTAATAATCCCCAGTCAAATGGAGCTATAGAAAGGTTCCATTCGACTATTTTGGAACACATTCGAATATTATCTATAACGCAATCTGAATTATCTACTATCGAGTTAATGTTATATGCTGTTATAGGATATAACAATAGTATTCACTCAGTTACAAATAAAAAGCCTATGGAAATAATGAATGGGCATACAAATAGTCGTGATCCGTTCGATACAGATTTAGAAAAGATTTATCTACAACACTATGTTAATAGACATAAAACTATTACCACAGAGTTGTATAGTGAATTAAATAAGAAACTACATAGTAACCAGAGTAAAACCATGTCAAATATTAATAAAAATAGAGAAGAACCTCTTCCATACCAAGAAGGACAAGCATTATATATAAAAAATCCCCTTGCAGTTCGGCATAAGACTAAACCTCGTTATTTAGGACGTAGAGTAAAGAAAAACATAGGTTTAAAAGTAATAGATGATAAGAATATTGTTTACCATAAACGTATTTTGAGGAAGCCCCTAAAACACCAAAATACCTTGTTTCAGGATCATAACAACGATCCGGGCTGAACAAATTATGACTACGTTATTATTGGACAACCCGGGAATACTTCCTTTTAGGCTAGGTTATGTTAAGTTTATAAAAACGGAACATGTTTTCCTACATTACTATGAGTTAGATAAGATTAAGGATAGCATTAAGAATATAGAAGGTTATTTAGCTAGTTATATAGAGTATATTAAGTCATCAGACCCTACTTATTTTAGCGATACGTCATTAGTTACTAATCAAGTGCTCGTAAATATGTTAGATACAATATATAACAGGTTCAATTCTATGTACAAACCGTCGAAACAAAGGCGCGGTCTTATCAACGGATTGGGCTCTATCATAAAAGGAATCACTGGTAATTTAGATCATGATGACGCTTTGTATTACAATAAAGCCATACACATTTTGCAGAATAATCAGGATAGCATAAAAAATCAATTGAATTCTGGAATTAGTTTAAATAAACAAATGTTGCAATCTTTTAATATGACTCTATCTACTATTGCAACAAACGAACACAGAATACATGTAAAATTAAACGAAGTTATGAGCACTGTTAATATGACTAATTATAGGTTAAGTGATTTCATTAAGATAAATGGTTTGTTTAATTTGTTAAAAATCAATTTACTAAATATTTTGAATTGTGTAACATCTTTAGAGAATGCCTTGAGTTTTTCAAAACTTTCTATAACTCATCACAGTGTAATCAGTTCAGAGAATATCCATTTTATGTTCAATGTATTACAAAATTTGTACGAAAGATTCGAATTGATTGTTGACTCAAACACTGAAGTAAGAGACTATTACGATATTATTGTATGCGGTTCGTATTTTGTAGATAATATGCTTGTATTTGTTCTGAAGTTTCCCATAATGCATTCAAATACATACACTTATTACCATCTTTACCCCACTCCAACTTTTAATAATACAATATTAATTCCACCTAAACCGTATCTGGCTATGGATGATGACAGTCATTGCTACATGGACGGAGAATGCAAAAGGTTCCACAAAATTTATTATTGTCAGGAAAGCCAAATTACAACCTCTACGAATCCAGAAGATTGCATCTACCAAATTATTTTGAAACAGCAAATTAGCAGAAGCTGCAGTTTTGTAGAATACAAGGCTGAATCAGAGTTCCTACAAAAATTGGACGACCATCACTATGTTTTATCTTGTCCCAAACAAACAAGAGTAAAATTCCGTTGCGATCACGATGTCTCACTATCCATGCAAGGAACATACTTGATCGAGGTGCCTGAGGGTTGTAATTTCTCTACAAGGCTCCATCAGATTAGAAACTACAGAAATGAACTAAAAGGAACACCTATGAAGTTATTGCATTTCCCAGTGCATAATGTCACCATAAGAAACAAGGAACGACCATTGATTTTAGAAAATGTAAAATTGGACCAAATGTACAAATTAGAAAACTTACTAGAGAAAGAGGATAATTTACATTTAGAGGATTTACAAGATAATAGCTATCATTTCTGGACAGCCCCTATCTACATCATACTGGTGTCAGCTACTATCATGTATGCTGTCTACCGCTACTGGTTGAAAGCGAGAAAGAACCAGCCAGGAACAGAGCAAGCTGTGGTATGCAGTAGCGGTGCTCAGCCCTTTTTCTTGGGAGAACAAAGGGCTTCGAATTAGTGCGGGGGGTGTTATAGTGTTATGAGTGTGTGCGTGCAGTGTAGTGAGCAAACGGTACGGACAGATATTCTTTACTCTCGGATCGACACTGTTAGATATAGGTCACATGTATTGTTTTTTCATAATTAAATATATTATAGTATCAAAAGTTGTTTTTGGATGCCCAAAAAACCTAACTCACGCGAGACCGATCTGGGGTCAAAGATTGATATGAATTAGCAACCCCTGAATATCCTAACTTCAAGGACTGAGGACGAAAGAAAGAAGATGGTGTTGGACTCTATTATAGAGTACGGAAAAGGAAACCTCAGCTTTCGTAGAGGGGTTGACGAAATGTTCCTGTCACAGCTGCATTACAGTTGATATCTACGTATGTATTGAACTAAGTTTACGGGACTTGTCGCGCACAATTAAGAGGCTGACAACACCTAAAAAATCAGACCTCTGCGGTCACTGTCGTTTCGTACAGAACTGAAAGAGAGGCAACGAGCCGAGGGACGTCAGATACGCCGCTCAACTTGAATGAAAATTAACATTTTTTTTTTTTTTTTTATAAAAAACTAAAAGCTTATTCGAAAATGTTTAGATTATTGTCTTTCTCAAATGTTTTCTTAATTTTATTTATAATATTTAGTAAATAATAGAGATTGTTTGCTTTAAAGCATGTTTTAAGAGGTTAATTTACAATTCTTTTCTATAGAGAAAACTTCAAGAAAACGTGTTTTGGGCACAATACAGTTTCAGAAAATACGATTAAGATTAACATATATTTTTTTCACTGCCACAAACTGAATAGATACAGCTAAAAATGTTTTTAAAAGAAGCCTATTTGGGGTATTTGGCTGTTGTCAGCGTCTTAAATCAAAATATAACAAACATTTTGACTAACCTCGACGTTTCGGTCAAGTTGCATTGGCCGTGGTCACGAGCCACAGAACATTATACTCAAGAGTCACGAGTAGACTGAAGTATGTGGGTGTCATCGTCTTGAGCGGCGGGTGATTTCTCGAACTAAGTACCCGCGGTTGGTTTTTCGTAACGTCGCGTCGCTGTCCGTAACAAGATATGCTGAATCACGACACACAATGCTGACAGTTTCGGCGGACATACATGTAGACATACCACGACGCGAACACTTCTCGATTACCGGTTTCACGAGGAGGACAACCTATATCCATCTTCCCGATTGAAAATGGAAAAATCGATTGTTTGTTATATTTTGATTTAATTGTGCGCGACAAGTCCCGTAAACTTAGTTCAATATGAGTGAAATTCGCGAAAGTTTAAAAACTTCTATCTACGTATGTTTCGCTACACTGGCCTGTTATAAGGGCCGGAGAGATTGCTACACAAACATATGCATATTCATAAGTCATAAATAAAAATACATAAAATTTTAACTGGACTTGATGGGAACTTTCAATAAATTGCTTGAAACCCTGTATTTACACCAATGAATGTTAGCTTATTTGGAAAACCGTAAGTCCTATCAACATACATCCAATGACAATATTGTAGATAATTTAATGAGAAATGTATTGGTCTTTGACCGTTTTCTCGTAACATTAACCGTTTTCATAGAAAATTTAAAAAAACTACGATTGGGGACACAAAGGAAGGGGAGAGGGGGGAAACAATACTTTTTCGACGTGTTTCTACTTATTAATTGAAGCACATAACATAAAAGCTATATACATGCCAAGTTTCATGCTTTCTGCCGGATGGAACCACAGTTCGAGTTAAGAAGCTGTACTCAATTCGAGATTATTCGTACCAAGGACTCGGCTATCGTCGTCAGTTCGGCGCTACCGACGTTCACTAAAAGGACTGTAGCTCCGTTATTCATTACTCGATTGTATTGATTTAAGGTTCATTAGAAAGATGATAAAAATAACAATACGGTTTATTTTAACGTAATTTCCATAATCCTGACGGTTACCGAGCTATTTAAATATGAATAGGAGTTTTATTTTTCAAAATGTAGTTTTTTGTTATTATTTCTGTTGGTATTGGCTTCACATGAACAAATGTATGAAATGAAATAATGTGCATTATATGTTCTTTCATTTGACACCTTATTTATGAGAATCGGTCCAGTAGTTATCTAGAAATATCGATAAACAGAATAGCCCGGCCGCCATCTTTGCTGCGTCATAGCTACCCCCCCATACCCCTAGGAAGTGACTACCGCACTTTTTGTGTTCGAGAAAACATGCCGAATAAGTACATACCAGTTGTCCGTATGGCGGAACTAGGTCCCACGAAAATCGTTATTTGAAGACTTTTTTACAATTGGCTCTCGTACTAATATTCCCTCACTAATGTTAAATACAGCAGTCACAGAGGAGGCTCATTTTTACCAGTTGACCTAAAGAGTCTACGGATTATAATAAAACAAAGTTTAACCGGATTAAATCGCGTATATTATTTAAATTGGTTTCCCTGACGTTTCGAAAGCTTTGCAGCATTTCGTGGTCGCAGGTAGACTAAGATGACAATCGTCTTTACAGATATTTCTAAAAAGATATTTTAATCTACCTATCGCGAAAACCTAAGAAGTTATTAGTCTACGGATTGTTAAGATAATGACGTAATTTCTTATGGTGTTTACAGAAAAAACAATATCGACTCAACCTCACACAACGCACACGCAATATATGCAACAACCGATGCAGATCATAGCCACGCCCAGCAATGCTCAAGGTAATGTTTCGTATTATTAGAATAGCTATGTATCTTGAAATAAAGTACGTGTTTCCTTAGCTGAAAATATCTATAGTGACTCTTTTTGGCATTGCATCGTAATAAGCGAATTCATTCGTTCCGTGTGGTGCTGGACATAAAGAATTGCACCACCCTTATCTCTTCTCATGGGTGTCGTAAAAGGCGACTAAAGGATTCACCAGAGGATGGGCAGCAGCGTTCTCTAAGTATTTAACCAACTAACTGCGATCGCCAACCCGCCTGCCAAGCGTGGCGATTATGGCGTATCCCCCCCAAAATGCTTGGAGGAGGCCTATGTCCAGCAGTGGACGTCTTTCGGCTGAAATGATGATGATGAAACGAATTAAAATTTATCAAGAAAAAACAATTGTAACGTCGGAAGATCGATGGCAAGATGGGTTGATTATTTGGTCCAATTTATTATAAAAACCTGGACAAGATTGGCACAAAACCGGTAAGAATGGCGTAAAAGGGTGGAGGCTTGATAAAGCCTCCACCGCTTGATGCAGCGGGTTAGTAAAAGCTGTGAATGATGATGATTATGATGAAGAAAAAAATGCAAAAAATCCTTGCAATGACTTACCCTCCTAATATCTGCCAATAGAATATTGTAAAACTTAACCATAATTTTTCAAGATTTAGATAATTTAATTAAGTCTATTGTCTCTCAATCTGTACCATATAACAGAGAGGCCTGGCCCCTGTCATACATGTTATCATAGTTCAGGGTCCAGGGCTACACTGTTGTTAAGTTCTGAAGTCGCAATAAACATAATTGTTATTATTATTAATGAAACTTCAAGCTTATTGTTATGTTCATGTCATTGTGCTGTTTAAATCGGCTTGTACAGGATTTTGACTTCATCATTCTGCGAGAACCTTGGGATAAATTATAATGAGATACGTTTTAATGTAAGAATATGGTTTGTCAACAATACTGGAATGTTGATTTGATAATTGTATTAAAATGTTAATCTAGCTTCTAGCCTACATTCATGATGTGAAACAATAATTGTTTAATTACAGGTGGCATAAGCTACATCACTCAGAATTTATCAGGTGGCATGATGCAAAAAACGATTATTATAGTTCAAGGGCCAACTGGCGGAGGTCCTCTTACCTTGACGGTAAGTTACATGTCATTATACTCAAAAATGGTGTGATGTTCTGTGTGTGATGTTCTGATGTGTATTGAGCTATGTCTTTCAAATTGTATATCTACTTTACAACGATCTCATTAAAAGTCATACGAACGTTTTCAAACTTTAAAAAAGCGATGTAAGGTCATCATCATCCTCCTTGCCTTTTCCTAACTATCTTGGGGTCGGCTTCCAGTCGAACCAGATGCGGCTGAACATCAGTATTTTACACGGAGCGACTGCCATCAGCCCCCGCAACCCAGCTACTGGGTAATACCGACTTTCGGAGGCTAGACCAGTTTGACAGACTTCTGACTACCCGTAACGACTGCCATATAATTCGTATGCCAACGAGGACCGACAGCTTAACGTGCTCTCGAGGCACGGAGGGGTATCGAGGTGTAACGAAATGGTCACCCATCCACGGACTGACCGCGGCAAGTGCAGGTTAACCGCACATATCGTACAATCCGCGCGGCTGCTATAGATGAAAGCTCAAGACACAAAATTTTAATAAAATATACCCATTTAGAGATATTCGAATTTGTTTATAGCGCTGGCGACTTTGTAAACAATTTTATTGATCCTTTGATAGCACCTGTATGTGCATTCCCTGCCCAGTGTTAGTACTCTTTTACAAAAAAGGTTTTAAAGACACATGTTATCACAATAAGGTGAACAACTCTGGCGCGATGGACGAGGCGACGCTAAACAGCCTTATAACGCAGGCAACAGAGGCGATAACCCAACAGCAAATTATACAGGTTACAGTCAAATCAGTAGCTAACACCACAGTTCAAATGTATCTAACTTCATACAGTTGGTCAACGCAGAAATTTTGACAGAGTAAAGGGGGGCAAACCTGGGACTTACAGCTTGGCAAGAATGTTTAAAAATAGCAATGTTTTTTAATATTTGTCAGTGCAGTGTTAATACAAACACACTTGTTTAGATAAGTAGAAGGTAAGGGTTTTTAAACTTCATTTAAAATGTATGACTAGCCCTTATGTTTTTCTGTCAAGCTGTACGTACCAAGCTGCGTTATTGTAGCTCGGGACATGTCATTAACGCTGGTACATTTTCACCAAACGTAACCGTTTAACATCAGGTGGGCCATCGTTTCGCCATCCTATACTATAAAAAAACCATTTTGTGATTTATTTTATATATTTTTTTCACAAATTATACTTATTCTTTCTTCTGTAATTTCCTTCCTTTATTTCTGTAAATATCAAATGCGATGGACTGCTGTTCAAAATGAAATTGAAAATTTTGAGTATTAGTCAAATACCTTATTCAATTAGTTTTTTCGAACGTCAGAAAGTCCCTAAAAACGCCCGCCCTTAATTTCTGTATTTATCAAATGCGATGGACCGCTGTGCGGAGTAGGTAATTACACTGTGCTAATATTCTACGCTTCAAGTCATACTAATAGTTCCGGAAATTGCCTAATTTGGGTTCTCATCATAATAATAATTATCATTTTCTTTATTTTTGCTTCTTTCTGTCTAACAATCGACTGAAGGTGAAGTGGGTTTTCTTCGTCTTTTGACAGGAGATGGATTTGATTATTATAAAAAAAACTCCGACTATTCGTTTAAGACGGCTCGAAATGTTATAAAGAGTCTGTAACATTTCGCTGCGGGTGAAAATTTGTCTGACTTCAGGGTGACTTCAGGGTGGTTGGCTAAATCGAAAAACGCCATGAACGTAATTCCGCACTGGCGTAGCAGCTCTGTTTGAAAAAAATCCGAGACATAACTGGAACGATTCAAAATTTTTGTGCAAACAATGCCATTCGATTCGTCTTCAAACAACCTATACAGCGATATAGAGTCAAAACGTCGTATAACACTATTGCCCTGAGCAACATTTTTATCATTTTTATAAAATATTTTATCAGTGGAACATTTCTTTAAAAAGAACATAACTCCAAAGCGAGGCATTGAAAGGTCCACTTAATATAATTAAAAGTAAAGAAGATTTCTATTAACCAACAAAACATCATTAATCGGTTAGTTTCAATTTAGTTTTTATCACGGTTTTATGATTTGGAAAATCCTAATTATCTTACTATCTCGAAAGTGCTATTTTCGAGATGTTCCAGTAATATCTCGGACCGACGAAATGTGTGATAGTACTCCACTTACGTGTCTATTTTCCCGCAGTGAATCTGTCATCGCCAAAATGGAATAAATCAATGACGTTTAAAATCTTTTTCATCAAAATTGAATTACATAATGTTTGAGGTTGCACGTTTTTTATTAAGTTGCGTGTAAATTCGGCTCATTTTATCATATTACTTACAATCGTCGCTTTACTAACTTATGGGTTTACTAAACTGTATGCTAAGTTTGTTATTACTAATGTTTATGAGTGTGGATGTCACCTCGTCGTGTCGGGCATCCCCGAAAATGCAAGTAAGTTAAGCAATTCACACCCATAAACATGATCTACGCATTCGCATTGCTTCTGATACGAATCCTAAATATGTCGATAGAAAAAACGAAGACGATTCTCATGATTGGACATACTTGTAAAGATTCAGACCAGACGCAGTGCCTATTAGAAAAAAAAAACATAGTTTTTTTCAATTCCTCTGATTTAGTTCGCAGTAAGTCATAGTTTAAGTCAACGAATATTAAACTTTACATCGTTAAAATAAAGTTGCTTATCGCAGAACTCGGGTGTGATACAGTCTACCCGGGGGGTGTTGAGTCAGCCTACGTTAGTGAGTACTTCGCAGGCGATTACAATGGTGAAGAATGCCCTCGCTCAGGTTCCATGCACAGAATTATCTTTAGCTTGAGGGACAGGTTTTGGGTTAAATGGAAACATTGAAATTGCTTGCCAGAAACATGATTACAAGTAGTGTTGCCAGGTCCAGTGTGCCAAATTTTAGGGTGGATAGTTAAATAAATCTGGAATTTGGTTTTCAAATCGGGACGGTAAACAAATAAATGATATTTATCTATATTTGCAGTAGGTACTCTGCTAATCCAGAGACACCTGAAAATCGGGACACCTGGCAACGCTAAGCACTCACACATGTTTCACCTATGAGACAACATACAAAATTCTAGTTATGACAAGTTTATGAAAATAAATCGGAAAACTTTTGGCTGACATTTAATTAACAAGGCCTTCTTATATCTAAAACCTGTCTTAAGTAGGTCGTTGTAAATGTCAATGTGCATGAGTACTTGGGTATTTTAGAGTACTTTGTTATTTCAGTCATACAGGATACTACTTCCATATTGAGTACATATTCTTCTTATTGAATGTTCTTAGCTAGGCATGACATGCTATTTAGTTTTAGACTCTATGGCTGTACGTTTAAAGTTTAAAATATTGAAAATTCTTTGTATGATTGCCACAGAGTATTGCAGATTTAAAGTCGAGGTATTTTGGATATTTTTCTGAGTTAATCTATACAATTTTAAAATTATATGTTTATACAAGCCTTTGACCGTCACAATAGGATGTATCCGACAACAATTATTATATTCATTTCTCTCACGACGTTTTTGTACAAAAAAAACCTGTTATTTTTGACAAAATAAACTGTTGGATAAATTCGAATGGGGCGGTCAAAGGGTATAATTATTTTTGGATGTGGGCTATTTGCTTTCATGGTACATAGATTTCCTGCTTTGTGTATTAGTAAAACCATTGGTGTATGTATTAAAATAGAGTCCAAGCAAGCCTGAACGAATTGATTGTATACTATCGAATATGTAGTAAGGGATGCCCGATTTGGTGCTTAGGACGGATTTGGCGCTCAAAGTCAAAGGTTAGAGCCCAATATTTGATCGTAGCGTACTACCCAATCTATCTATTTATCGATTAAATTAATTGGAATGGCGAAGTGTCAAATATTAAAAAAAAAAGTTTAAAAAAGTGGCTTTACCGTCCTTTTGTTTGGGTTTGCTTTGGAATAAAAAGAAGTGTGTTTTGCTCGAAACAAGCATGAACTATGTTGTACATATTACAGGTTCTATATATTTTTCTAAGCGTATTCTTTAGCTTTCTGTTATTATTTGTGTATAATAAGTAATTAATGTTATATTTTTATTGTGTGTGTGTTTTTGTAGTGGTGTAATATATCTGTAGTAATATTCTTAAAAGTATTTAAAATTAGTATTAAGTTCAAGAGCTTATGGGTGTCATGATTAAATACAACTATTATAAACAAATAACTTAAAATTAAAACTTCACAGAACGCTCCCCAAATGACTCCAAGTCAGCAACCAATAATAACCAATCAGCCACAGCCGCATAAGGCTCAGATCGTGAACCAGCAACCTCAACAGATTGTAGTCACACAGAAGCAACCACCGGCTCTTATTAGTACGTCGTCCGGCAACCAGATTGTGACCAATAATCCACAGCTAATTCAAGGTAAATTTTACAACGACTGCTCAAAAAAAGGAGTAGTGTTTTCAGGCTTCATGTATGTATGTGTGTGTTTTTTTATTCCATTATATCTTCTAAACGCCTGATTTGATTTAAATATATGTTGTATTATTAGATTTTTCATCGCACCGAGGACCGAGAGTAACACTGGTTACTGGGTTAAAAAAAACAATGTGGTGGATTTTAGTTGCTAAGAGGTTTTTTTGTGTTTTGTTTTTTGTAGTCAGGTATTTTACCTATACATACATGATAGGGTAGGTACAATGGTATGTAGAGAAGCATTTTAAATCACTGTGAGAAGAGATTAGTATGGCCTTGGCGTTTGCTCCTCCTTGACCTCCAATAGAATCATCTATTGTAGATCATAAAAATTAAGCAATATACATAATTATATTAGGGCCAAATAATTCCGTAGTAATTCCTTAATGTAGATGAATTTGATACTAGTGGTTATATCACAGTAGAAAACCAAATTAATTCGCCAAAAATCAATCCGATACCGCATTTCTGCATTAATTTGAACTATCATTTTGTTAATTTCTTTCTTAGTAACATTTTTACATTATTATTTCAAGGCAACCAACAACTCCTCCAAGGCAACCAGCAAGTAATATCCGTATCCCACAACCAGTCGATCATAATGAACGCGCCAATTAAAGGAAGCGTGCACAGAGTGGCTCAACAACCACAAAGAAGTCCCGTAGTGACCAGCGTGCAAAGCAACCAGGTGTCGGTCGTGAGTGAAGCGAAGACCAGCGTCATACAGACTTGTGCGGTGAGTGTTTATTGTTATTACGTTACCATAACAACCACAAAGAAGTCTCGTGGTGGTCAGCGTGCAAAGCAACCAAGTGTCGGTCGTGAGTGAAGCGAAGACCAGCGTCAAACAGACTTTTGCGGTGAGTGTTTATTGTTATAACGTTACCTTAGCAACCACAAAGAAGTCACGTGGTGACCAGCGTGAAAAGCACAGGTGTCGGTTGTCAGTGAAGCGAAGCCCATCGTCATATGGACTTGTGCGGTAAACGCATATTACACATTACTACTGATTATATTACCTCGTAGTATAATCAGCCTTTTTTATCTCACTGCTGGCCACATATCTCTTTTCAGAATTAGGCCTTTGTCTGCTGGCTATGCTGGCCTGTTGCTGGTTGGCGGATTGCATATGCTCGACCTTTTTTGGCGCTCTCTTAGTGTGCAGGTTTTCTCACGATGTTTTTCCTTCATCGCTAGCGCGAGTGATAAGCAAATTTTAAATCAGACTAGAAATAAATGCTTTTATTGGCTCGGACAATGCCACGCGCGGGCGTGTTATTGGGTGAGCCAATACGAGCGCATCCGCGAGTACTCTCCGATTCTTCTTCTTCTTATCGTGTCGACATGAACTACACAATGATAATAGCTCATGCCGTGGGGAAAAGATTAGCCGGTCAGCAGGTCGGTAGCGGGGCATTCATGCGCCCTAGGCAGTTATGCCTAGGGTGCGCCGGACGATCAATTAAATATCGTCACTCGTGGAGGCTCTTTTAATGCACCCTATTGGCAAGCACACTTCATCAACTCAGCCTATCGCAGTCCACTGCTGGACATAGGCCTCTCCCAAGTTGCGCCACAACACTCGGTCCTCTGCCTTCCGCATCCAGTCCCCCCCAGCCACGTTTTTCAGGTCGTCGGTCCACCTGGCGGGGGCGCGCCCTACGCTGCGTTTGCCGTTTGCGTAAGCACACTTGTGGTCTGATATTTATGTGTGCGAATAAATAGAAACAGTTTCGGCATTTTACAGCTCGTAATTCCTCTCTATAGGATTTGATGCTCGATGTGTGGCCTACACGGTGTTGATTTATTCTACATCATATCTCATGAAATTTTGCAGAAAGCCGGACAACCGGTGATGAGGCAAGTGATCACCCGGCAGCCGGTCATGGTGGGCAACACCAAGATTGGCGACAAAGAACTCGTCATCAATCAACCTGTAACTGAGGTAAGAAAAACTGTACAAATGGATTGGCATAATATTTATGACAATTTTATTACAAATATTGAGTTAAGACTATGACGGTCGTCGAAGCGTCAATACGTTACTTGTTCTAGTGGCTGGTATATTTACACGTTATCGTCAGTGATTGGAATAGGTAGAGCTAATGTGCCTAAAGTTCAAAGAACAGAGACAAAAAAAGTGGAGACTTCCTTACGATTTTTTTTTTCGGAATACCTATTTGTTCCGAGTTTCGGAACATTACTTAAGTACAACTAAAATTAAAAAAGTAAAACAACTATCGAATTCATTTCCGACACAGGAAATGAATTCGATAGTTGTTTTTAAAAATAGAGTATGCACGATTTTTATTGTTTAAAAAAATATAGGTAATCTTCTTATCTTCATTTGAACGACGTAAGTAAGCACGGAAGCCATACCAGCTTTAATAATTAGAACTAACAAGGTAGAGGTAAAATAAAACAAATATTATTTTCATTTTAATTTTGTTTATCGAAATCAAATAAACCGAAAAAAAAAATACTCGTAAGGAAGTCTCCACTTTTTTCGTCTCTGTTCTTTGAACTTTAGGCACATTAGCTCTACCTATTCCGATTACTGATTATCGTGTCCTCATCAAACTGACTAAATATAAATTTAATCGGCCAGACATCTGACATCGCTTTATGAAACCTTATTTCAATAATTAACATTATTTGCAAGTAATCTCGAATACGAATAAAAAGTAATCTTGTATATTTACACAGTAAAAGCTAAAATATGGAGTTACAATATTGAGTTTTGATTCCGCCAAACCAGTTTGTCAAGTTTGGATACATCACACATCATTTCAGCCGAAAGACGTCCACGGTTGGACAAAGGCCTCCCCCAAAGGTGGGGGGATATGCCATAATCGCCACGCTTGGCGATCGCAGTTGGTTGTTTAAATACTCGGAGAACGCTGCTGCCCATCCTCTGGTGAATCCCTTAGTCGTCTTTTACGACACCCATAAGAAGAGAGAGGGTGGTGCTATTCTTTGTGCACCACACGGAAGCTTGGATACAATATACATCATCTGCCCACAAATATATACACATGCAGAAGGTGCTATGATTATTATTATGCAAAATCCAAACCAAAACGATACTTTTGTTATCGATTTTGTTTGGAATCAAACCTAAATAATTTTTAACTCCATATTTTGTATTTCATGGACTTCCGCAAAGTAACGCCTGATTCCAACCTTTATAGCAAAAACCGCCTACACCGAAGCCGTCTGCAACACCCCCTCCCGCGCCGACGCCACAACCGGTGCAAGCGACCAGTCCACAGGACGAAACACCCTGGATATGTCACTGGAGGGGATGTGGCAAGTAAGTAGTTACGATGAAATAATGGGGCAAGGAATTATCACATGGTTGGCAGCTACCACCTGTTTGGAACCCAGTCCTAAAAATATTCAAGTCCCAAACAGCACGCAACATTGTAAAAGATAATGACATTGTGTGTGATTACTGCGTGCATCGAAACATATTGTACGGTAGATTAAAATATTTTTTTAGAAATATCTGTAAAGACGCTTGTCATCTTAGTCTACCTGCGACCACGAAATGCTGCAAAGCTTTCGAAACGTCAGGAACACCAATTTAAATAATATACGCGATTTAATCCGGTTAAAATTTGTTTTATTATAAGGAATTATCAACCAGTAAAAATATAAATATTTTTAGGGATCTGTAAAAATAATTTCTGATCTCCTAAAGGGCCGCCGTTTAAAAGGTTTCGAAACGCTGCTCTAAAGTAATAAAATCTTTAGTCTAATGCCTGCTATACACGTAACGATAAATTGAGCGACCCTTTGTTGTCCACATGTAAACGATATCTGCGTCGAACGTCAGTTCTCTGCAAAAGCTTGCGAGAGAAACGTCCATGGCAGATGATGACGCACTTTTTTTTTTGGGCTGGATTATGTGCTGAAAGAAAAAAAGTCACGTAGTTTCAAGTGTGTCGTGTAAGGATTGGCTCCTAAAAAGGAAGTTATATCCTTACTAGCCTAAGCCCACGACTTCGCCCGCGTGAATGTCGTTTATCGTGCATCCCTCGGGAACTGTTCATCTTCCCGGGATAAAAGTAGCCTATTTGTTAATCCGGGTTATGTTCTATGTGTATACCAAATTTTATTAAAATCCATACAGCAGTTTTTGTGTGAAAGAGTAAAAGTAGGATATAAATAAAAACTGCGCAAACGCAATCAACAACAATTTATCTAATAGAAAATGCAACTATCGATCGACTGTGCAAAAGGAGAAATCTGCAAAGATTTCTCATATAGGTACACGATCGATAAATTTGCGCAGATTGGTTTGTATAGATAAATCGCTACGATATATCGTTACGTGTGTTGACTGCCTTGTTGGACTCATGGTATAATAACACCAGGTAGTCTCTTCCCGTGACAGCTAGGTCACGTGATTGCCTCCGTACTACGTCATCGGCCGTGGAGCCAATAGCGGGCTGTTAGCGTGACACTTGTCAGTTTGATGTGCTGCAACTTTGTGAAAATAAATTACCCGAGTAAAATGTTTTTTTTCATTTACTTGCTTCTATAAAGAATCACTTTTGAACTAGTAATTTTATACAGTTTCCTTTAATAACTAATTAGATTAATAACACGAGATAACACATAGTTAGGCTAGTTAGGAATTTATTTAATACTAGCTGTGCCCGCGACTCCGTCCGCGTGGATGTCGGAAAATAACATCGTGTCATAATTATGAACACAATATCTTCAAATATATACATATATGCGCCTACACAGACGATTACACTATTTACCGACCATACTATATTTTGTTTTTACAACCAACCGGCTAAGGTGATGGAATTTCATGGAATTAGCCCTAAACTCCCTCATTCTGAGAAGACGCTCGTGCCCAGCAGTGGGAAGTAATTGGGCTGATTATGTTATTCTATAACACTAACCACATCTCTTCATATGCTGAGAAGAGGCCCGTGTCCAGCAGTGGGACTGTAATGGGCTGGTAATGTTATGTTATTCTAGAATACTAATAATATCCAGTTCATTAACTCTTCTCATTTTGAGAAGAGGGCCATACCCAGTAGTGGGACAGTAATGGGTTGACTACGTTATGTTATTCTATATTTTCTAGTTTCTTAACTCTTCTCGTTCCGAGAAGAGGTCCGTGCCCAGCAGTGGGGCAGTAGGTAATGAGCTGATTATGTTATGATAATCTATTACACTAACAATATCCAGTTCCTTAACTCTTCTCATTCCAAGAAGAGGCCCATGCCCAGCAGCGGGACAGTGATGGGCTATGTTATGTTATTCTATATTTTCTATAATACTAATAGAATCCAGTTGTATTTTTAGGAACCTGCAACCTGCAACCAACCACCAATCATGACCTCTACTTTGTATGCAACTTAATACAATAGAGGGGTCAAGCTGTATCGCTGGATCTACTCAACCGATTCAGATAAAACATACCCTATATTTTAAGTTAGACTAATACCAATACAAATGCAAAGTTTCATTACGATCCGTTCAGCCGTTTTCACGTGATGAGGTAACAAACAGACAGACAGACAGACATAAATTTTTTAAACGATTGATTCGTGTTCTATAGCTTATTTCTAGTCCCCCTAGCCGGTTTTCGCGAAAAAAAACTCAATGTACAGACTTTTCGACCTTTACAGTTTTATTATAGTATAGATTCTTTATGAACAAAAATCTCCTTAAGTATATTGAAGATATCAATCAATGGCAGCACTGATCGTGACGTAGCTCAGAGGCATCGCGCTGTCATTGCGGGAAGAGAATACCTGGTGAAACATCTTATTATACCATGGATTTCTCATATAGGTACACGATCGATAAATTTGCGCAGATCGGTTTGTATACATAAATCGCTAAGATATATCGTTACGTGTGTTGACTGCCTTGTAGGACTAGTGCTAGTCGGGTCCTGGGTTCGATTCCCGGGTCAGGCATAGCAGCCCGGAGTCAGGAAGTTGGCGCTGCTACACCCCCGTGCCTCGGAGAGCACGTAAAGCCGTCGGTCCTGAGCCTGATCTCTCTCCGGTCGTCTCTGATTGCCGTCCCATCGGATTATGAGAGTGAGGGAATAGAGAATTCACCTGTGTTTGCGCACTCACTTGTGCACTATAATATGTCCCACGCAGTTGGCTAGTCTCCGTTGAAATTGGCCACCGTGACCGAAATTCGGCCAGGAAGACATTATTATTATTACGTGTGTTGTGGGCATAAAAGTAATTCACACACACTTATACCTGATGTGACTGTGGCACATAATTAGTTAGTTTTTTACCATTTTTAAGATAGACCTGTTTAACAGTAGGTCTTTGCGTTTCTGTGTAATCTGTAAACTGTTTCCCTATATACAGGCATGCCTACATTGGGAATCCAGTGATTCAATTGCACCATTTTACTACGATTGATGTAAGCAAGTTATGAGTGCGGCGACGGAGCAATCACCTAGCACCTGTAACACAGGTTGACTCCTAGCTCGGGACTGGGTTTTGCTCTGTCTCCCACGTAAAATTATGATCAGATGTATCTGATGCTCAATATAGTACTTAAGTTGACCTATACCCTTACTTTTATATAAAAAAAAAACATTGTACCCAGATCATTCGCGAATGCAGCAGATGTATTCACGCACGCGGCGCGAACTCACTGCCCTCCCTCAGCCGGGGGCGAAGCGCCGTGCCTGTGGCAGGACTGCGACCGAGTGCCGAGGAAGACCTTCGCACTACTCAACCATCTTACTGATAAACATTGTACTGTGCATGTGAGTATAATAAAAACTGGAAACATTCTTCTTACCTCGAGTCGGAACGAGCTATACAGGGTTATTTTATACATGCTGAAATTTTAATCGCTTCTTTCCCAAAACGGGGTCATTGTACTCATCATTACTATGACACCAAACCTGAAATCGCGAAAAGAACACAGTTGGTCCCTACATTTGTGTTCACATAAATCGATAAAATGAAGGGACCACCTGATTTTTTTTCGCGATGTCTGGGTTGGTGCCATAGTAAAAGTTGTTCATGATGATGAGTACAATGACCCCTTTTCGAGAAAGAAGCCATTTAAATTTCAGCATGTATGTAGCAAAAAATTTTTAAGGGTAGTTTCTGCTGTAATATTATATTATTACATTTTGATCGAGTTGGGTATCCAGTTATGTAGGAAGTAGTTGTATTTTTTTGCGATTTCAGCGTTAGTCTCATAGCAAAAGTTGTGCAGAATGAGGAGCAGACTTGTCGTCGTGAAAATAAAGCCAATCAAGATGTTTAGTAGTGAGGCTGACTGCCGAGGTTGTGCCGGACGTACTTAGGAAGTATCATCACTCGTAGAGGTTCTTTCTAATATGGTTATGTTTTGGTATTGTAGGGAACTCAACTACCTCGAACGTAAGCTTGCAAGGTATTTGAAAACCACAAATTGAGACTAAAAGACTGCCTCTTCCATCTCTTACCTGCTTGCTCAAGATGACGTCTGCGGATGTAATGTTCTTGAGACAAGCATTTATGTCTAATAGAAGTAATAGATTCATAATGCAAACACAGCTAATAAATACTTCGATGTAATAGTTTCCTCATCGTACACACGACGATGACACACAATGCAGTGAATACAGAATTCGAGTGTCAAGTCATCGGAAACGAACACAAACTGAGAACCGTTTTTCGAAACACTATTTATCATCACGACTAAGGTATCTCTGTCGATTTTTATTGAAAAACGACGTTTATTGCCTGTAATAAAATATGAGCAAAAATCGTTTTTTCGTGACCCGCTTATCTTTAATGGCGGAATTCCGGTTGATTAAAACTTTAGACCTGTACACCACAGTCACACGCAATAATATCTTCCTATCGACGCGTTTAAAATCGCAAATAATATCTGTCTGACCCAAGTCACGAAAATAAACTTATGTCTTTGGGTAGTCGGAATATTCCTGCTTAATAGAATCCACCATTTAGAACCGTGCAACTAGAGCCTAACGTTTTACAAGTGCCTTATAATAATATTTGTATTTATTATTCTCCCACCTAACAGGCTCTCAAGGCTATCTTCAATTCCCGTCGACATGCAGCGGGTGAAAGCACTGACGGCAAGCCAGTAACACTGGGATACCCGCCCAACGCAGCCCTAGCCGCGCTCAACAAACACGCAACTGATATGTTCAACCCGAGGGAGCTTATGGTAAGGACGTGGCAGCTTTTATGACTAGATAACATTTAGACATAAGATAATAGGATATTGACTTACCCCCAAATACTCTAACGTAACTCGGTTTTAAGTGGCCCTTAAGTTTCATGCTGTCACTGTCACTCAGGAGCGTTAAAGCGACAGAACGGTTTTTGAACGTCTTAATAAATTTTAAAATTTTATTTTGAAGAAAGAATAAAAATAACGAGAGTTGTTAAAAAAAAACAATAAATTTGATGACAAAATGGAAGATATACACGCTTTTTAAGTTTTTGGAGGGGGCGTTTTATATCCTTGTCGTGCGAAACGGACATTGTACTAATTGGTGGCTTGCGATGGCGTTATTGACTTAAACGTCAGAGGGCAGTAGTGCTGTATCTGTCTAGTATACAATTTTGAAACGCTTATAAGTTGGGAATTGTTTTTTAATTGTCAAATACTCTGTTGTGCTGATTCTGTGGTTAATTAACTAGTCTCACTGTCTCTTTCTAACGCAAATCATTAGAAAAGGATATAAGATTATAGTCCTGTCAAATTGTTACTTGCTTGTTTTCAACGTGAATTTAGTCGCCATTGCTATGTCACGACTGTTTTCCCGTAAATAACAAGGGCATAGACTAATTTGTCAGTTTTAAATATCTTCTGTCCTTTTTCAATGATGTTTGTAAGAAACAGATTTAATGTGCTTAAAATTAGTTTATTGCGGTGTTACAATATATTTGGCATCAATGTTTATTTTGGATATGAAAAACGAGATTCGGGGTTAAAGCGTTTTTAACCGACTTCATTTACGAACCATTAATTAATTCCGGTTGATATTTCAATAGCCAATAAAAAACTAAAAAGTGAGTGTGTTTATCTCGTTGAAATATTCCTGCTTCAAAACTCTTCTAGGGAACTTCCTTCATAAACTGCTAGGGATTTTCTTTCATGAACTGCTTTTTTGTTTGGAGAGACATTTTCGGGAAGCTTTTCATAGTCACTATGAACAATCATTCTTCTAATTCTATAGTATGTATGTAGTTAAATCTATCTTTTTTATGTTAAGTATTTAATTATGTGTTTATTGTTTTCATTTCAACTATAAAATGAAATGGAGTTTGATAAAAAAAATTTGTTTGTGTCTAGTTAAAATTAAGCGAATATAATGTTATAAGTACTTTAAAATATTATTTCATTGTTATTTGAAGTTAATCATCTTTTGAGTTAACATATTTATATAAAAAAATAAAAAATATGTCACTCTAACGAGTCATTACTTCCATTGGTTGGACTATCCATTCAATCAAATACATATTTAATATCAAAATTCAAAAGTTGATTACCTTCCACAATCATGGTCACAATCACCAATAGTGTCACGCTGCGTGTGTGTGACGTCACTAACGTGTCTATGTGTTTGTGCACGTGCAGCACAGGGCCGAACTCAGTCGCACGCCGGAACAACTGGTGAGCCTCACACCTGACACCTGTGTCGTTGTAGGTTATGTGTTTGTTTTATGTGTGCATTATACGTTTTGTTTTTTTCGTATTTGTGTTTGTCGTTTTCGTAAAGGTGGGGACTGACTAGGGAGTCTACTCGCGTTTGACGAAATTCGAATAATCGTAAAATTCATCGCACAATTACTACTACGATCAACCGTTGTTACGATATCGCATCGATGATCGCGTTTTGACGTTTATCTCGTACTCCGGTCAATCACATACGACTGCGAACCTTACCCCCAGTTTCCGAAAGGCTGATCAACGCAAAATTTAACTAATCAGTTGTCAAATCTCAGGTCAAGCGATGTGATTGATTGTTAACATTTTTGCCGGCCAATCACAGAAGCTGACATTAGATTTGATAACAGATCAAATTGATCAGCCTTCCAGAAACTGACGGTAAGTCTTCTTATTATGCCTTTATATGAGACTTTCTTGTGTAATGCCTAGGCCGCACTCATCGCGATAACTCGAATATTCACGTCATCGTTCCATGTAGCCAAGTCTTCGCGAAGGCTTCACCGCTTCGGGCGAAGCCGAAGACACTTCGCTCCATTATCGCTAAACTCTGGCACATCAAAGGATTTTATCGCGATAAACTTCCCTTGCGAGTATTGTCAAAATTTTAGAATTTATAATAATCGATAAAAAGAGTCTATATTATGGAACCCGATTTTTTGGGTACAATAAAATGTAGTTAATAATTATTTGCCACCATAAAATACAGAGCGGGCGCGTCGTCCATTTTGTTTTGGCTCTTGTGCTGTCGTGTAAACTCGTGTATGTTCGGGATTATCGCGATAAAACATCGCAACAACGCAACTTCGATGTATGTGGCCATGCACATTCGCCGTAGGCCGAAGACACAGAAATAGATAGAATGGCCAAGTGGGCAGGGCAGG
This sequence comes from Asteroscopus sphinx, assembly GCA_949699075.1. NCBI lineage: Eukaryota > Metazoa > Arthropoda > Insecta > Lepidoptera > Noctuidae > Asteroscopus > Asteroscopus sphinx. The sequence goes on from OX453020.1 coordinate 16,260,604, forward strand.
GCGCGCGTGCCAACACTGCACCAAAGTGCAGGGCATTTCAAAGCCTTTCTTAGTACGCCTTGTGACTTGTTTCTGTAAATACTGTAACAAAAACCCGCAAAAATGCCTTATTGTGCTGTTTCTAACTGCAGAAACAAAAGTTGTAAAGTACATTTGATTAAAGTTAATTTTTAAAAATTAATGACGTCAATATGGGAGGCGTAGTTTATTCGATAGTTGCCATGCATGATTGCATTCTATCTATTTCTGTGGCCGAAGACGAAGTTTTGTTGCACGAATATCTTCGCGATGTGTGCGGCACCAGCATAAGTATGAGGCGAAACGAATGTTTCTACATTGTTCATCGAACCCGAGTAGTACCCCTATATCATTCTCGTGTAATGTAATGTAACGTCAGAAACGTGTACTAAAGTGAATAATGATGTCAGTACACAGTACCTACAGTGAGAGCTCCGAATATTACATTACACGCGAATGATACAGTACAGTCGTACCATAATGTTGTTTTTTGTTTATTTCCATGGTCTTTCATCGGTTTAATGCTTGTCTTATACAATATGTAACTAAAATCCTGTTGTTCCTGTGAGCTACGTTATCGGAATCAATATTCATGCGCAAGTCACAACTCATTTGGAAAAACTCTGATAAAAATAATAAAATTAAATATTAAATTATTATTAATTGTTAATTGAAAGTGATTATATCACTCAAAACTCACTCACTCAGTGATTATATCACTCAAAACTCACTCACTCAGTGATTATATCAATAAAAATAATTTAATTTAATGGTAAATCATTATTAATTGTAAATTGAAAGTGTTGTAATCACTTTTAATAATGATTTAACATTTAATTTGATTATTTTTATTGAAGAGTTTTTCCAAATGAGTTGTGTCCTAGTTGTTGTGTTGTTGTTGTGTATGAAAATCATGATTGATTCTGATAACGTAGCTCACATGAACAACAGGGTTTTTGTTACATGTTGTAGATAAACACACAGTCACACATAGACAGACAGACATACAGTCATGTCACACGAACTGCAAGAAAATAGCGCCTAGTAATGCGCACGTTGGTTATTTTAAACACTGGTTTTTTAGAATGATTTTTTTAAATTAAATGTGTTGGTGTAATTTTATGTGTTTGTCATAGTGTGTTTTATGTAAACATAATGCATGTAGGGATGTTTTCTGTCGTACCGGAGTCGGGACAGTTTGGAGTTGTACAATACGCGTAAAATAACTCTGCCCCTGTGAAAACAGCAACAGGTGGCTGCGCAGTAGTCAATTTTGAAAACAAATCAGTAGTGCCCATGCGCGGTAATGGCGGCAAGACTGATAAGTAGTTCATCTGAGCGGCAAGATGGCGGGGAATGCATGTTCTCGCTGTCTCATTCGTTCGTTAATGTTCGATGCATCCTTATGTCCTGCTCACACTTATTACTTTACCTGCGTGGCCCTTCGCATAGCCTGGTTTCAGAGGGGCACAGTTATATTACGCGTATTATATCTGCACAAGTCCAAACGGTTCGTTCCAAAACATTTACTCATAAAAATTTGTTTTTGTCATGTTTGTCACTAAAATGTACTTACTAGGTATGATGCTCCGTGTCTTGACAGAAAATGCTCTCAATTATCGACGTATGCTCCGCTTTAATGCAACTAGAAACTCACATATAAATAGTTTCATTAAGGGTAATGTAGCATTCAAGTGGCGCCCCCATCAGTAAAAAAAAATATTACTTGCTGAATACATCATTTATCGAAAATTCGTTTTTAACAATTGAAGTACAGGTACTGTAGTTTAATCAGAAACTATTAACTCTGTGAATTATACTTCGCTGTAGTTGTGGATAGAAAAAGTGCGAAAAACAGCCACATTTGGCATTTTTTCTATCTACAACTACAGCAAAGTATATTTTACAGATTTAATAGTTTCTGATTAAAATGCAGTACCTGTACTTCAATTGTTAAAGACAAATTTTCGATAAATGATGTATTCAGCAAGTAATATTTATTTTACTGATGGGGGCGCCACTTGGATGCTACATTCCCCTTAATACATTTAATACAACATGTAAACTTTTTAGCAATGGCACTTCAAAGCAATGTCTTTGGGGGTGTTAGAGTGAGATAAAAATATATGTGATGTAAAAACTGAAAAGAGATAACTTGTCTGTAATAAGGGCCCTTGCTAAAAAGTCAACTTCATTTCAATGTGTGCCATTTTAAATTTATTGTGTTTATACTGTTTGACAGGATGAGAACGAGGGACCAGTGACAAAGAGCATACGGTTGACTGCTGCGCTTATCTTGAGAAATATTGTTATATATTCTAATACTGGACGGAGGTGAGAAAAATTGTGATTAAAATTAATAGGAATGTAAAAAATTTAGGGCTTTGTTAACTTAGGGCTTTTGAATGCTATGTTTTTTTTTAATATTTTAGGATTGCGAAACGAGCTAAAGTTGAGCCACCTGATGTTATGCGGTTACCTTTGCCCATAACAACTGCAATACCACCTAGACTGTTGCTTAAATGGTACCGCAAGTTGGTTGCCAAACTGAGACATGAAGATGGAAAGTCTCATGTGATTGTTATTTCACCGGCACCCGTACCCTTCAGAGCGAAACTCAGCTATGCAAACATCACTATTTGGCGGAGAAGTAGGTACGGTGGTAGTCGTGGTAGTACTTCCCCGGATGAGCTCTTTCACAAAGGAGCTCTACTACTACTACTAGCTATTGGGAATGCTTGAATTTCCAATAATAATTAATCTTAATATACAACCTTTGGGGGAGGCCTATGTCCTGCAGTGGACGTATTTCGGCTGAAATGATGATGATGATGATGAAGGATAAGAAGAAATCCACAAAAATAAGTATCTTAATATCTTCTATCTTTTGTTACAGACAACTCCGATCGTACGAGGCTCACCTAGCAACGATCGCTCTTAGCAGCGTCGAAGCGTCCCGAACAATCGCCCAAGTACTATACGATATGAACAACATCTGAGAATCGCTCAACGGGCATGGGCCCGACGACTAGCGATTACAGTGTACACCGCCACTGTTAATAGATAGACAGAGACTGAAAAAATAACAGTATTTTTTCCGTTATGGCCCAAGATTCACAAATTAAAACTAATTTATACAACCGTGTCGAAGCTTATTGGTTACATGTGACGTCGTTTAGGGCCAATCGCAGGAAAAGATTTCGGGCTATAATTCGTCAGAATAAAAAAATAATATCAACGTTATTTTTAGTACTTATAGCGCAAACCTGAATCTTTGTTCAGAATTACTAGGAGAATCGGTTGGGATAGTTTTTATACACTAGGTATAAAATTTCAACATTCTACGCTTCTTGCTAAGCATATAATTTTGTGATTTAAAAAAAAAAAACTGGTAGTTCCGTCCGATAGAAATGTTTTTGGATGTTTGAGGTTTGCACTATACAAAAAAAAAAATTGAATAATAATAGGGTGTTTCACCGGAAAAAAAAATTACCATCACTCCAAAAATAACAATTGATGCTTTACTACAATGATTGACTTTTCGCTTGTTGCTTGTAATCTAGTTTGCATAACATACAACGTTGATACGACAATAAATGAAAATAAATAATAAATAAATATTTTTGGGACGTTTTTTAAAACAGCACCATCTTGTCCCAAACTAAGCGGAGCTTGTACTATGGGTACTAGACAAGGGATATAATACTTAGATACTTTTTTTTTGTAAATACATAAGAAACACCCAGACCAACACAAACACACACAAATACACAAAAACACAAAAAAAAAAAAAAACACAAATAATTTGGTCATCACACAAATATTTGTGTCTTTTGAGAATCGAACCCACGACCTCGTCATCAGCAGTACGACACACGAACCACGGGTTATTACTAGTCTATAGAAGCATTTTAAACACATAAATAAGTTGTTTATCGAAAATTTTAAAAACAAAATTTTTGCACAAAATAAATATTAAAATATCGAAATAATAAGTAACACCATTTGTAATTATCTATACTAATTGAGAAAGATAGTTTAAAATCATATGGATTCGTACAGGTCTTTGACCTAACGATGTATGCCAGAAAAATGGTCCTACATTCAAAATTTCCAGTGGCTACAGTATTAACTGGATTTGATTTATTTTTTGTGTACAATCAGAGAACATGATACTCTGTACGTGGTTTTATTTAATGTCGTATTGTCATCTCCACTTTGTATATTCAATAAAATAAAATAAATCTAAAGCATCCATTATTATTTTTGATGTGACAATATGTGTGTTTTAATTGAACGACTTCATTATCTGGAGAAATGCCCAATAATTTAAATTACTTCAAATGTAATAATTTTCGCTTTGAATATTCTTTATTTCGTACACAGACCAGTAATCCTCAAGACGCCACATAAACAAAGTGTTGCACGAGAACACAGTCGTAAAATGTTGGCGGACGGCGCGTTATGATTGGTCGGCTCAAATGTTCGGTGATATGATTGGTGCCGCTCGCTGACGGAGTGACGTCCCGATTGGTGGCTGGGCGTAAGATATGCAGTGCTACTGCATATGCTTTGTGACCGCGGGTATCCGGCTAATAGGAGTCTAGAGGCTTACTGGTCTGTGATTTCGTAGAACCTAATGTCATCAAGTTTTCGAAAATCATAGGATTAACGACTATTTTGTTATGTAAAATCGGTTGGAAGATTCGTTGAGTGCATTTCAGACGTTATACGTGGGACACTCAGAAAGTTTTGCGAAACTAAAAAAAATTGTTCTATACGTACATATATTTTTATCAAATCTTTTCAAAGTACTTTCCACCAGCCTCTATACAAAGATTCATGCGCCTAAACCAGTTTTCAAAACACTTTTTCCAGTCCGCCGCAGACACCTCGTTTACAGCCTGCTCGAACGCAGCCAGCGCATCTTCCGGCGACGAAAATTGTATCCCTTTGAGCTGATTTTTTATTTTTGGGAATAAAAAGAAGTCACACGGTGCTAGATCAGGGCTGTAAGGAGGGTGACCCAGGAGTTTGACTGGCGTGCTGTCCAGGAAGTCCTTCGTTTTGAGTGCGGTGTGCGCAGGTGCATTGTCGTGGTGGAGCAGTAGCCCGCGGAGCCCTGTGTTTGGTCGCTTGTTGCTTATAACAGAGAAAACTTCTGGCAAACATTTGGTAGTATACCATTCGGCATTAATGCTTCTTTGATCCCGTAAGGGAATTGATACCAAGTGGCCAGTCAAATTAAAAAAGCTAGCGATCAAAATCTTACCCCCGCTTCTAGATCGCTTCACTTTGGTAGGCGTTGGCTCATTTTGAAACACCCAAACAGTCGACTGGCGCTTGGTTTCTGGGTCGTATTGATAAATCCAGGACTCATCACCTGTAACGATGTCGTAAACACGCCGAGACGAGCCTGCTTCAAATTTGTTAAGCATATCACGGCACCATTCCACCCGGGCCTGCTTCTGAGCATCGGTGAGGTCGTGCGGCACCCAGCGTGATACTATCCTCCTCACGCGAAGATGGCTGTGTAGAATCTCGTGAACGCTTCCCGATCCAATCTTCAATATGTGTTGAATCTCCTGATATGTAATTCGCCTATTGTCTTGGATTAAATTTTTCACTGCTAGCACGTTTTCTTCGGTAACAGCCGTCAAAGGGCGACCGCTTCTTTCGTCATCCCCCAAAGTTGGTCGACCGCGCTTGAATTCGTTATACCAACGATACACGGTTGCCTTGGAAGGGCTTTCATCCATGAATGCCATTTGAAGTCTATCGTACGATTCATCCGGTTTCAGGCGACACTTGAAATCGTATAAAATCATAGCTCTAAAATGTTCCCGGCGCAGATCATATTTCAGTGAGACACAATACTTTGAATTAACTCGCAAAAAATGTGGAGGGAAATTTTGAAATTGGAACTTACTTATTTTTACTTATAAATAATCATATTTTCGAAAAACATTATAACTGGCCAGTCTCCCATATATAAAAACTTTTTTTCGCAATACTTTCTGAGGGGCCTGGTACTAAAGTGCATTTATTTGTTGTCTATCTTTTTATAGCTAGTGGGGTCGATTCTCTTGTTCACGGAATCAACTTATTTTAAACCATCGCTCTCTTTTACTAATAGTAGATACAAGAAAGGGATGGCGACAGATTTAAAACTGTCAAATTAGTCGGAATTTAGATTTCCATACAAGTTTAGTCGTGATCTCGGAACGTGCCCACTAAAATATAAAGAAATGTAACACGTAAACTAATTTGACAGTTCTAAAATTGTTGCTATGCCTTTCTTGTACCTATCTACTATTAGTAAAAGAGAGCGATAGTTTAAAATATGTTCAGTTCGTGAACAAGTGAATCGACACCAATGTTGATCTGATTTAAATACAATAAGAAAATGTGTGCAAATTAGAACTTTCATTTCAAATCAGAGCTCATTCGGAGAATGCTATCTAAAAACTTTTACTACGGGGTCAACACTAAAATCGCGAAAAATAAAACGGCTGTTCCATAAATTGTGTCGATCGAATCGATGATTTTGTAGGGAACAGCAGTTTTTCTTTTTTGGATTTCAGGTTGGTCCTATAGTAAAAGTTTTGTTATGCTATACCCTGAATGAGCTCTGCAAATATGACCACGCATTTATGATACACGTTGTATACAACCTTATTCGTAGTTTTCTTAAGGGGTCATTGTACTCATTGTGAACAACTTTTACTATGGGTCCAACACTGAAATCGCGAAAAAAAAGACAGCTGTAGGTCTACTCGCGTTTTACGAACGACAAACGAAGTACGAACTTTCGTTCCGACTGATACTTACATAATAAAGATAGGCACATAAAAAAGGCACAATTAAGATAGACTACGGTTCATAGTCGTATACAATTTACCGGAGATGAGAAAAACAAACGTCAAAACACGATCATCGCATGCGATAAGGGAACGATGGTTGACCGGAGTAGCAAATTGTGCGATGAATCGTACGATTTATCGAATATCGTCGAACGGGAGTAGACCCTCTGGTCCCTACATTTTGTCGATTTATGTGAACTCAAAGGGTGGGATCCGCAGATTTTTTTTTCGCGATTTTAGGGTCGGTCTCATTGTAAAAGTTGTTCATAATGATGAGTACAATGACCCCTTACGAAGTTTAGTATAAACTAAGAATAAGGCTGTATATTAAGATTAATTAAATAAATACTCCAATATGACAGATTTTCAAGGGAGCAGACGGCGCAGAGGATCGCTTTAGTATCTTTAACACATAAACATAACATCACGCCTGTATTTCCCCGAAGGGGTAGGCAGAGGTGTAATAGTACACCCACATTTCGCCAGTTATGTTATAGTCCCATGTAATAGGGGGCGAGCCTTTTGCCACTGACCGGGCACAAATCCAGACCTTAGATTTAGTATCTTTGTTAAATTCATTTAATTTCAGAGAAAGGGTGCTTTGCGGAATAGCAGAATTAGTTTGTTAGTAAATCATTACTGAATTACTGATACAGAAAATGTTGTGTGTACTGCATTTATTAAGTTTTTTCAGTAAGCCTTGTAATATGCTCAGTGGCGAATGGCGATACGTCCACAAGCCCAAAAATAAATACAATAAATTTTGGTCATAATATTTTTAGTTGCTTTTTAAAACTTTCATGAAAAACAAATAGGTTCCATGTTAAAATCTGTCCTGCCTTTATGTTGATCCTCATGCTCGCCACTCGATATGCTATAATAAGCGTCTTATCACGAAAACGCTTTTAATATAGAAGTTTTTAAACTTTCGCGAATTTCACTCATATTGAACTATGTTTACGGGACTTGTCGCGCACAATTAAATCAAAATATAACAAAAATTTTGACTAACCTCGACCTTTCGGTCAAGTTGCATCACGTCATCATCGTTTACGGCCAATGCAACTTGACCGAAACGTCGAGGTTAGTTAAAATGTTTGTTATATTTTGATTTAATTGTGCGCGACAAGTCCCGTAAACATAGTTCAATATGCTTTTAATATACATTTTATAGCGACATAATTTTATTGAAATTAAAGACGTCTGCTCTTCAAACAATATCATATAAAAATTATTACAACGGCGAGGCGGCCACATTATGACCAAAGTTGGATAAGTAAGTTTAGAGAAATCTATCCAACACACATCACTATTTATATGTACCAGTATAACTCGCATTATTAATTAACATATGTATGTAAGGAGTTCTATTAAAAAAGGAATAGTACACAATTTAAGTACTTTATGATTTTTCTGTGCTCCAACTTCCACTGTCGGTACTAGTTTTGAATTTTTGAAAATTACCTACATCTATGTAGTGCATATATCCCAATATCTTCTCATGGGTGTCGTAAAAGGCGATCACCGGAGGATGGGCAGCAGCGTGCTCTGAGTATTTAACTAAACAACTGCGATCGCCAACCCGCCAAGCGTGGCGATTATGGCATATCCCCCCTAACATGCTTGTGGAGGCCTATGTCCAGCAGTGGACGTCTTTCGGCTTAAATGATGAATGAATGATGTAGAGCAAAAAATCATGGTCACGAAAATTTGATTATAAAGAAATAAGCAAAGGTTTCTTGGAAACCGTTATACTTTAGTAAAATATCTCAGTTGGTTAGATTGTAATAGTTAAAGACTAGGATAAAAGTGGATACATGATGATTTTTTCAATATGAATCCATGAATGATTGAAATTTACTAAACAAATGGAGATTGAACAGTGAATGGATGTAAGTGCAACAGAAAATAAATAATTTTAGATACATTTTTGGATTTTATTTATTTCTTGTCTATTAGCTATCAAGCAAGAAACTTGCCTCTAGCAAGCAAGGAAGTTTACACAAAATCATTGTTGAAGCAATTGTAGGTATAACTTCTGGCAAATAACTTGAACATGCGCAGTGACCCCATCTTTGTTTGTGTTATTTGCCGGCTATTAAACCCACAGAAAAAGGGTTTGTGATTATACCAGTCTTTATTTAATTCAGTCAGCTCCTAAGATGGAACGGATTGTATGAAAGATGACAGCTAGAAAATAAATGAACACAGAGATGATGGCTAGATGTTAGGTAGGGAAGAACAAATAAACTGGGATAATAAACCCTAAAAAACAAAACGGATAATGAACCCCAAATTAAAACTGGAATGAGGGCAAGATGATTGCCAGATTGCTGCACCAACTGAATATTGGGCATGACATTTTGAAGTAACTGTAATAATACATTAAGGCATGCTGGGCCAGAGGAAACCCAGAGTATCTGATGGTGGCTGGTCCTCAATATGTCTGGGAAGGAAAGGGTTCTGCACATTTACAAACACTACACGGCTACACACTCAATTTTATTATCTACATACTTTACCATCATACAGCACACGCAAAATAACTTGGCTGGAGTGAAGTCTTACTGCGCATGTTTCCCTGCCTCCTGCCTCGGACACCCATAAAATTATTACTGAGACAGTTTTTGTCACTTCACTCTGGCCAAGTTAAATTGCACATACTGTACACATTACATTCTTTGTTATCTGCATTGTTGAAACATCTTTAATGAAGAATTGACCTTAGTGGTGCCCGTTTCCACACCACCTTTGAGGTAGAGCACTAGGTGCGTTTTTTTATAGTGGTGTCCCCAGTAGGCCTAATCCACTTCCATGGAACATGAATACTTAACCTTGCATGGTGGCCTTGCACCTCAATTAACTCTACGTTGAAGTCGCCTTTTACTTCAAATCGTGAAGCGCCACTATAAAAGTGGTGGCCTAATATTTCCCTACACTTAATACTAATAATGATCAAAGTGGAACTCACGTTCCACTCATTATGCATTCCAAAAACCCAGATTTATCAAAAATCACAATCATAAGTAATTAATTTCCTTTACTATTTCCAATGCGTAGCTATTGAATTGACTAAATGATTAGGTACCTGAGCGCGTATTTTATAGTTTCTATCATAATTTCAAGTGAAATTAAGATTGCTGGATAATGGAAATGCATAGAAATGTGGTGAACAAAGCGAAACTGCACACGTGTCAGTTATGCTTCGTTCTATTGGCCCTTTATTATACCTTATACCCTTATTCGGGTATTAGTTCGTCAATTCTTCACATATTTTCTTCTCATTCCTCAAGATCTGCATCCTCATCATCATCATCAAGTTATTGCGACCGTTCGATTTGTCGCCTTTTCTAGAAACTTCCGACTCCGATTCTTCCATTCTCCGCAGTAACCTTGAATTATTGTTTGATAAGCAATCGTGAATCGTGTAGCTCATAGGTACAATTAATCATGCATGTTAGACAAAGTATAATCGTTCATAAATTAAAAGTATTGATATCCGAAAAACTTACAGGTCTTCATTGTTTTTGGGTACTCCAAACTCCGACTACGTAGCACAGCGAGCACAGCCTTCCGCCATTTTATTATTAAATTTAAACCACAGACCAAGTAGAGATGCTACAAAAAAGTGAAAAGTAACTAGTGTTGCCTAACAATCGATAGACTATCGATAGTTTCGAAAAAACGCCAAATCATTCCTACTATCGATAGGCGTATCGATTGGAAGGTAATCGATGGTATCGATAGTATCAAACTATGGTTTAGATAGTAATAAAATAAAAAAGCCATTTATTCTACTACCAACTAACATTTTTCTTATAAATGTTTGGAGCATGCACATGATTAGATTTTTCCTTCTTAATTTATTATAAATTCAATTAATAATAAGATTTAATAAATTATCTAAAATTCTAATTTAAAAAGTCTACAAATTTTCATCCGTTTTATTTTAACAATATAACAATTTACATTTCCAGAGAAATTCAATAATTGATTTGAATTATTGGTTAAAAAATTATCAAAATTCATTAATAAAAAATAAATAAAAAAATTAAATTCTAAGTTGCAGTGTAAATTAAATTATTTTTTATACAAATACTAAATTTTGATTAAGTTTCCTAAAATTTTTTTTTAGTTAGATATTATAAATAAAATAAATAAATATCTTTGGGACATTTTTACACAGCACCATCTAGTCCCAAACTAAGCAGAGCTTGTGGTATGGGTACTAGACAATAATCTAGATTATAATCTGTTAATTATAAATATAAATGTAATAAATAAATATAAATGTAATAAAATATATCATATTGCTAAGTAGTAGTCGCCTCTTTGGCGTAGGCCTCCCCCATTTGTTTCCAGTACTTTCTGTCTCTGGCTTTGGTCATCCAGTGTGGTCCCTGCCTTTGTAGATAGTATTGCAATATAACTATCAGTGTTAATTAACGTCATTTTGAGGTTTAAGCAGAGACATGACTTTTACCGCCGGTAGAAGGGTTTAAGGTGAATGCAGGGTAGCCCGCGAAATTCAATTTTTTTGGCGTTTTTGCGAATTGTAGCTTTATTTCGCGTTGAATATCGGTCAAAATATGATTGGCGGAAGTAATAACAATATATCCAAGGAAAAATACTCATAAAAATATTAACCTTATTTTTTATTCTCACAAAGAACTTACAGAGTTCACTTAACATGTGAAACTTAAAAATTGAAAATACAAAAAGATGGTTAGTCGATGATCTTAAGAGCTAGTGTTAGTTTAGCCTTAATAGTATTATATAATTTGGATATAAAAAGAGAAGTAATTTAAATAAGTAGGTGTACTGATGACCGACCCGACATCCGACATCGCACACCTTAAAGTAAATCTAGGGATATCTAGAGTATCTACATTCTATATATTAATTCTACGGGTTCATAATCATTTTTGTGCAGGTGTTAAGTATAACTTAGGAGATATTCTTTTAATTTCTTCTTAAACATATTAATCGAAGCAATATCTATAATATTTCTGGGTATTTTACTAAATATTTGGGCCCCCTCATACATTAAATTTCTTTTACCATAATCCGTCCTTGGAAATGGGAGATTTAGCATATACTTATTTCTTATATGGTATCTGTGATTCTTTTTAGTAAATTTTATATTCGAATGAATTTTATTTGTTGTAATTTTTTTGATGAGAATGCATGTTTTATATTTTTATATTTATTATGTTGAAAAATTTAGTTTTGCTATAAAGTTCAATTGTAGGTGTAAGGTAATAATATTTGAATAGTGTTTTAATTGCTTTATTTTGTGCGATTTGTAATTGACTTAAATTGGTTTTTTGCGGCACACCCCCAGACCTCGATTAGGTATTCAAGTTGTGGTTTTATGAGTGCATTATAAATTGTGTGACAGACTGTAACGGGAATACATCCATTTTTTCTGCGTAGAACGCCAGTCAGTGACACAATTTTGGACCTTACATGTTCAATATGTGCATTCCATGTTAGCTTGCTATCCATCCAATAGAAGTCCTAGATATTTTTCTTGGGAAGATTTCCTTATAATCTGATTGTTTGAGTGGAGTGAAGTCAGCAATTTTTTACTTTTCGCACTAAATGTCATATATGATGTTTTAGATGTGTTTATTGTAAGGAGATTATGAGTGAACCAGTTCTCAAGTATTTTTAGATCACTATGAGCCTGTGTGACAATATCATGGATTGAGCGGGCAAAATAAAATAGACAAGTGTCATCTGCGTAAAGTGTGATTTGCCCTTGTAATCCATCACTATAAATATCGTTAATATAAATCAAAAACATCAAGGGACCAAGAATTGAGCCTTGGGGAATACCATATTCTATTTGTTTAGGCTGGCTAGCGTAATTTTTTATTTTGATAACTTGGGACCTATTTAGGGGGCTCGCCCCCTATCACATGGGACTATAACATAACTGGCGAAATGTGGGTGTCCTATTACACCTCTGCCTACCCCTTCGGGGAAATACAGGCGTGATGTTATGTTATATTGGGACCTATTAAATAGAATTTATCTTTTTAGAAAGTTCATTTTCGTAGCTTCTGTATAGGTACACACGGACAACACACTGTTAGGCTGCACCTATTTGACCATTTCTTTAAAAATCATAAACATCAATACTATCTAAATGATAACACGATAGTATCAATACGTACGATAGTATGATTTCCAACAATCGATACTATCGATAGTATCGAAACAATAGTTTGATACTATCGATAGTATTATTGGATACCTGTTTTCGAACAATCGATACTATCGATAGGCCTATGACTGATTTGAAGGGGTGACTATCGATAGATCGATGTCGATTTTTATGCAACACTAATTCCAACAGTGCTACCATACCATGGTGCTGCCAATGTGCATTTTTGAATTCCCCACCACGATAATCTTGATTTCCCGCTTTTCCCCGCTGCTCTTTTATCAATGCCCCGCAAATTCCTCGACATGATTAATATTAAAGAAATAAAACATTTTATTTGGGCTAATTTTTATGATCAACAAATATAGCTTACTCTTCTATATTTTTTATTTACAGTTGTATAATTCAACATTAGGTAAGCTAATCAATTATTATTGAATTTAGATAATAGTCAATAAAAAATCATCAAAATTGAAGTCAACAAAAATAGATGATTATTTTTCCCCATATCATTGCCTTCCCCATGTTCTTGACAAACTGACAATGGTTGTCTCTCAATTTTGTTTGATAAAGAAATTGATGCGTTAAAAAAAACCGGTAAAATGTGTGATTTGTCCATTTGTGCGAATTCCCCGATTTTAGTCGAGACCTCGCGCTCTCCCGGCGCAGGCCTCTCATTCCCCGCCAATCGGGGAACTCTCCGCAAATTGGCAGCACTGGATTCCAAGGAAGTTCAAATTTTGTGATTAGTGAAGCAGTGTTGTCAACCGTATTAGAAAATTGGTATATGAAGTCAGTGCTGCCAACAGCAAATGTTAGAAAATTGGTAGATCATAGACAGAGAATCAGAGAATAAAGGATTCTATTCTCTGTCTACGTGGTAGATGAAGTGCGAAAAGTTGGTAGAGGTTGGTAGAATTCAAAATATAAGAGAGGTAGATCTACCACCCTAGTTTAATAGATTTTTCAAAAATCGTTTCTACTAGAAACACCACAAAACAGAACATTAACTGGAATAATTTCTTAGGTTTTCGCGATCACTACACATTTATAATAAAACAAGTTCAACCGGATTATCGGCCAAAATTAATATCCATCTATCCACGATTTGCCCTACTAGAGATAGGAATTTTTTTTGGCCGTATATCATTATTTAATTTGAGTTTTCTTACATTTCTTCGATTTGAAAAACCACAAGTCCTGGTGAAGGATAACCGATACCTATGTACCTACTACCTAGAATGCTCCGTGAGACTATTGAAAAATAAAATAAAAATTAATGGAGAAGATGGTTGGCATCTTCCACCTGTTTGAAACCCAGTTCTAAAAATAATCAAGGCCTAAACAATGATATTTAGTAAAGATACGTTATACGCTCATAAAACAAACGAAAATAATGTTCCCTACGCAGTGGCGGCGCACATACATATTTTTTGAAGTAAAACTTCTTTAGGCACGCTTGACTTGGGGGTAAGCTGGTGAACGCGTTACGAAAAGTGAGGCGAACGGAGGGGGTAGTGCGGGACGCGGGGAACGAGGCGTGCGCGACGGCTGGCCACGAACCAGCGCCACCGTGCCGGCAGAGCAAACGCGCGCCGCGCCGCCATTCCTTTGTTCTCATTGAAATAGTATTGAGGGAGATATAAGTTAGTGAAGTTTTCCTTCAGTCGTGTGCTCTAAAGCACACTCGTGTTTTTCTTTTATATGTCACTAAGCATTCCATTTACGCATCACACACAACGGTATTTTGAAGCCTTAATCGACACAAACATGCGGCTAGCGGGAGAACGGTATGTACGTATCGTTTACTTGTGCGAGACCGACTAACGGCCAAAATTAATATCCAATCTATCAACGATTTGCCCTACTAGAGATAGGAATTTGACATAAGTTCCATACAAAATATTGGATATTAATTTTGGCCGTAAGGCTATGAGGCGATATTTAGCTTCTTTTGTACGCTTCATTTTGGTGCGCTAGTAACGTCTATCTAACTCTTTTTATACATAATATAATTGGTCCCAAACAGCACACTATACTGTAAAAGATAATGACATTGTTAGTGATTACTGCGTGCATCAAAATGATTTTAATTAATTAAAAATTGTACGGTACATTAAAATATTTTATGTAATATCCGTAGGTATAGATGCTTGTCATCTGTCATCCTGCGACCACGGACGCTTTATAATAGGAAAATTTTGCTTAGTTTGGAGT
The DNA here is from genome assembly GCA_949699075.1 of Asteroscopus sphinx. Taxonomy (NCBI): domain Eukaryota; kingdom Metazoa; phylum Arthropoda; class Insecta; order Lepidoptera; family Noctuidae; genus Asteroscopus; species Asteroscopus sphinx. The sequence continues at coordinate 16,275,874 of OX453020.1, forward strand.
TTTACAGTAACTCGTACTAGGCCTATTACATACGAGTTACTGTAAAACTCCAAACTAAGCAAAATCCTATGATTTTAGTCGGCGGAAATAATTTTTTGTCTTTCTCTTGACCATCTGTGCTTAGTATTGGTTTTAATGCCATGTAGTCATAGAACTTAGGACACCATTACGAAATGGATCTTATGCGCAAAAACAAAACAAACGATATTTTACACGTTTTACTTGCTCGCTTATCGATACCTATTTCAATACCGACCGACAGCTGTTCAACACTAGTTAGGGCTACCAACTTAATATAACATGAAGTTAGACTTTGGACTTATTCAAATAACTGAATTCTATATAAATGTATAATAATGTTATATTTATATTTTATTAATACGCCTCAATATTTTGGATGGATCACATTTCCTTGCCCACAAATATTTTACTAAAAGTTCAATTGACAGTCACTGTTGTCGAGTTAACTCAAAAGTTGTGTAGTTCATTATTACCTGACTAGAGATAGAGATGGCGTTATTTTAAACTAAAGATGATTCAATACGACATGGTATAATAAGATGTTTCACCAACATCTTATTAAGCTAGGAACAAATTATAAGACGCGACTTACGGTCGCGACCGACAGTCGCGTCTTATTAGTGTGCACCATGGTATAATAAGATGTTTCACCAGGTATTCTCTTCCCGCAATGACAGCGCGATGCCTCCAAGCTACGTCACGATCAGTGCTCTCTGCTCATCATTATGAACAACTTTTATTATGGGACTAACCCTGAAATCGCGAATAAAATATCAGCTGTTCCCTACATTTGTGTTCACATAATCGACAAAATGTAGGAATCAACTGAGTTTTTTCGCGATTTCAGGGTTGGTCCTACAATAAAAGTTGTTCAAAATGATGACCAGAGACTACCCTTACATTTTTTCTGGTGATTAAAAAATAATGTTGTATAAAAAAAATTGCTTAAAAATAACCTAACTTTTTCAGCAATTACGGATGTGTAACTAATATCCGCACTATATGGGACCGCTACGACAAGTCTACGCGTGTCTACGCGCTTTCATGAATTGGAACAAGAAAAACGAGCTTTTACACTTACATAATATGTATTTTCAGATCTTTTTTTACAGTGCTTCTACATAAATTACACGTGCTGCATACGTGCGTACATTTTCACCCAGTTTCCCGGAAGTTTTGGTTTAATCTAACACTTGTAAGATGAGTAAAAATATAATTAGTTACTTAAATTTTAAAAAAAACCCAGACAAGATTTATCTTGTAAAGAAGGAACAAAAAACCACGCCAACGATCTTGCACTTAGCAAAGAAAATAAATCTCGGGGGCAATCCTGAAAGAGAGAAAAAAAGGCATCGCTTAGCCGGCAAGTACTGCAGTCGTTGCATATCAGATAGGTTACTTACTACATAATGGAGATGTGCCTAGGTAGGTACTCCTAAGCACAGTACAAAGGTAGTACTTTGTCTCTTTCTGTGAGACCGTCATGGTTCAGAAAGAGGCTGCGGAGCGGGATCGAGAGAGGGCCAGTCCTGTTCGGAGAAGGCGGCGCCGGAGAGGCAACCGCTCCAGCACCTGAAGGGCTAGCAATGATCCAAGAACGAATGAGCTTTGTGATTTTCCAATGCAGAGCATTATCATTATCATTATTTATTTTATTTATTATGTTATAAGTACGGGTACAAATAAATCTCGTGATAATTCAAACATAGACAAATCGGAAGTCTTTTCTGGTGTGCAGGTACCTTTACAAAATACTGGGATGAAAATTACGAAAAAATTTACATATAACAGATCATCATATGAGAAATAGTTCCATTTAAAAACGATACTCAACAATTTATTTTTTTATTTACATTTAGTATAGGCCCATAATATTATGCCCAATATATAATATAGGTATATTTGAATTTGACCCAATTCCGATGTGCGGGCAAGCGAACTCGAACGTTTTAGTTGAAAAAATATTGACACAACACCCATGGAACACCCACAAAACACCCGCGTAGAGAAAGGTGTGAAGATACTAAACATAGGGGTGAATTCACTGAAGCCGATTTTGGAATAATATACAAGTAAAAAAAAAAATGTATATAATAATCTTACTTATTTATTTTTTATCGTTATTTACCAACATCACGCCTCACTTATCTACGTTATTGCATTGTGAATTTGTGTCGACGCCGGCTGTCGCTGAAAACCAGCGCTGTGTCTTTGCTCCGTGCATGAGGCACAGCAATATGCTGAGCGGTGGCCGTTTTGCGCGGATGTGACGCATATCTTACCACACTTCTTGACTCTCTACCTGTATTTGTTCAGTGTTCTTGAATTTTTTGGAAATTTTGTGCGTCACTTTTGAAGCAAATAAATATTTTTTCTTTCTTTTCTAATCGGGTTGGAATTACTGCGATGGGGATTTTATAATTTTAATGTATTTTTATTTTTGAACATGCGAGTAACTTATTTAATGATTGATTTCTGATTTACTAAGCGTTATTTTATTTATTTATTACAAAAATAAATAAATAAAAAATATTATTGATTGTATCTTTAAAGGTGCTTCCTCACCGTGAGCAACAAATTCACCGGTACCGAAGAATTTTCTCCGAGTGAGGGAGCTCCCTAACAATAATGAAGGAAAGACCTTATAGCTTTGCATTTAGACCTTATAATTTAGTAGCTGTTGCAGGTAAAATAATTTTATTACGAATCCTTAACATGCATGCCCAGTTTGGCAACAAAGAAGTCGGTAAAAATGTACAATTGTTGAGCAAAATTATTGGTTTATGGTTTTAACAAGCGTTAGTGATGTTTATTATAGACTACGGTACATTTACATTGACGTTTGACGTTATATTTACTTTAAGTTATTTAAGATAGTTTAAGATAATGGCACTCAGCTATTCACGTCGGCATTAGGTTGACAAGATCGCAGAAAAAGGAAGAAAGAAAGGTTGTGGGTGTCACAGACTTAGTAAAAATTGACTATGTCTGTGGTAGGCGTAGACGAAATTAATAGTATTTTTTCTTTTTTAATTGATTCTCGCAGCTGGTACCGAGGTACCATCTCTGCTTAACCGGGCTAGCTGGCGGAGAGTCCCATGTGGGACTCCATTCGCCGAGAATAGTTTATTAATTTTATTACTTTTATATACGTGTATTTTTTCAAGTTTTGCTTATATTAGAATGGTTAACGGAAAAAGTCAGCAAGTGAAAAAATAAGATGTATCATATTCATGAACGAATAAACTGAATTTGCGAATGAACAAAGAATTAACGTAGTTTGTGTGTGTTGCCGTTTGGCTAGTGCATGCATTAAACCATATTGAAAGGTTTGATGGAGCAGCTTCCGATTCATTTGTTTCTCGTTACTCGTAGTAGGGTCAACCGCACGTCAGTGCTAACACTTGAATTAGGAAAACCGCTCTTACTGCTTACGAAATAAAAACGCTTACAATGTCAAACTGTGCGGTCGACTATACGTTTTGCTGCGTATAGGTGGCGGTAACATTATGACAGCGCTAATAAGATGGATTGCTAGCAGCACTCGCTTTTATTATACAGGTGCTTATTAATCATGCTCCGAAAATTTAATTTTCATAATGGTGGTACAGTTTCCCCACAGTTTATGCATTTTGTGCAAAACTAGTGTTATAATTTTTTGTTAAGGTGACGATAAGAACCAGCGACCTTGAGCGAATGAGTGGAGCCTGCACTTAACCCCTAGTGGGCGCGCGGGACCGCATTGCACTACCACGTACTAGAGAAGACACCTCGAATCAAATGTTTGTAACACGTTTTAGAGCTCCTGCACTCTCATGCCCGATTTCACCGACATCCCTTAAACTGCCATCTAACTATGTGATCCTTAGCTTAAAAGCTCCTCTAAACTAGCCCCTAAATTAAATTTCGTTTCACCATCATTTTGTCACCTTACTAGGGGACACTTAGCTATGTGACGATTTGTTTTGGATAATAGTGACTGATTCGTCTTTGAACTTAGCGATACTTTTAAATATAATTGTTTTTCATCAAATTCTCTGAAGTATACACTTATATGGATATAATTATTTAAAAAATAGTGTTTTGATAGCATTAAAATACAGTATTTCATTAATATTTTTATTATTTTTCATATTTCTTTCATATTTACCCTATATTATTATTAACTCTATTTATTCTAATTTTTTTTTATTTTTATATTAACTCTTTGTATACATTACGAAACCTCGCGTATCATCTGTGGTCATATTTTTATCTTTGAAACTTCCTTCGTGCGTGCGTGAGATAAAGTGAGATTTTTTTTGTTGCTATTTTAATAAAGTAATGTATAAAATCAAGTCAAATCAAAATGTTTATTTGTGTACACAGCTATTTTGGTATTATATTACAGGTATTATAGTCTCTCTGTGTGCTGCCACAGGTGCAATACAAATATTAAAGAACAGTTATGAATTATACATATTTATATATTATTATTAGAATTATAATTGATGACATTTTATGCCTTTTATTGTGTAGTCAACACATGATTTTATTAATTATATTGTAAATTAAATTAATTAAATTTATTAATGGAATTAAGCAAATTAATTAATAAGTTTAACGAAATTAATCAAATTAATTAATTGAATTAATTTTTTTTTTCTTTCTTGTTTAATATATCTAGATACATAAATTTTTAAGAAGTCCATTATATATAAAAATGCCTTGACTACACATGATTTTATTTATTATATTTTAAATTAAATTATTAGTCCGTGTGGTGCCGGACTTAAAGAATAGCACCACCCTTATCTCTTCTCATGGGTGTCGTAAAAGGCGACTAAGGGATTCACCAGAGGATGGGCAGCAGCGTTCTCTGAGTATTTAACCAACCAACTGCGATCGCCAACCCGCCTGCCAAGCGTGGCGATTATGGCATATCCCCCCCTTAATTGGGGGAGGCCTATGTCCAGTAGTGGACGTCTTTCGGCTGAAATGATATGATGAAATTAAATTAAATTAATCAAATTAATTAATGGAATTAAGCAAATTAATTAATGACTTTAACGAAATTAATCAATTTAAATAAATAGATGAAAAAATTCCAAGGTGTGCCTCAATTTTTTCCAATAAATACAACACTGAAGATTTACGCAACCTATATCTTCGAAAAAAGTCAGTTTCATCAAAACTTTCAATGTAATTTGGTTGTTTCCGATATAGTTTTGGTCTACAGATGTTAATTACTGCGAATATACTAGAAATAGTTTCTAAATTTTCAAAAAGTTCATCTAAATCACAATACATCTTCGTTGCTTGAGAGATACTTACGTATGTACCGGTTTAAGGGCCCGAATTTCGACTTCCTAAATTTAGGGGAGCTTTTAACGTTTAAGTGACCCCTAACTGTTGGTGAAACGGAAACCATCTCCTAACCGCCCTCTAACCATGCTTAAAGGATCCTTTAAAGTTAGGAGATGTCGGTGAAATCGGGCATCACTCACTTAACCACGCTCGCGCCGCGCGTGCTCCGCGGCCAGCAAGTTGCGCGATATTTTTTGTTCGTAATGTCTACTCTAGTACGTAGTACATATTACCTCAGTACATTGCACATACGTGCATGCGTTATTTTAAGAGATTTTATTACCCATGTGCACTGTGCACACAATTATCCATTGAATAAAATTGATTGCCGTCAATTTAATAAATTATAAAGTAAGTCGTCAGCTTAACTTAATGCCGGGTGTTAAATAAACACATTTGTCTGTCCGTTTCAAATAAAATAAAAAGGGACTCAATGAAACGGCCATAAATTGGTGTTTGTACGGAAATGTGACAGATTTTGTTTAAGCTTTGCTTTCAATTTTATTTAAAAAAAAAAGTTAGGTGTTAGGTATCTATTTCATCCGTCAACCATACATTTGTTGACTGCTGGCTTACTTCAGTGCATGTAATGTACTCTGTGCCTCAGTGTGGTGGATTGAGGGATTTCGCAGACATGGTGGTCACGCGTTCAAGTATTTCGCGTTCGCGTTTTGCGCTCGAACGTGCAATTGCTCTCATTGCAGAATGCCTTCTGACTTCAACTCAGCCTATTGCTGGACATAGGGCTCTCCCAAGTTGCGTCACAACACTCGGTCCTCTGCCTTCCGCATGCAGTCCCCCCCCAGTCACCTGGTCCGGTATCGGTCCACTTGGCGGGGTGGGGGGGGGGCTACGTTGCGTTTGCCGATGAGAAAGCCTTCTGTGTGTGTATGTGACATAATACAACACAAAGAACGCAGAACGCAAACGCAGTTCGCTTGAACGCGTGACCGTCCTGTCTACGAAATCCCTAAGGCCTGAACTCGTTGCATATTAAATTAATAAGTTATAATGCAACGCGAAAGTTTGATGTGATGAGGAGGAATGAGAAGCATTTTACGAGGAAATATTTAAGTATGAATGTGGCTATAAGAAAAGATTGGATTGTGTGAAAGATGATATGAATAGAAAGAAAGCGAACACGGAGATGACGGCTGGTACAGATGTATGGAAGAAAAATACATGCTGCGCCGACCCCAAATAAATTGGGATAAGGGCAGGAGAATGATGAATGCAATGCGAAAGTTTAAAAGACGCTTTATTTAGACTTTTTGTGATTTGACACGTTTATAAAAAGAGACAATCAAAATTGTCGTAAGCTAGAATCGCATAGCGCTGATTCCAACCTCAACTAGTAGGTACCTATGTATACTGTTATTTCATTGCCACATTCTGTCTGTCACGTCCCCTTTATGTGTCGTGCTTCAGTCTAGATTTCTCTAGGGATAAGAGGGGCTAGACCGCATTGCGTGACGTGTGTATTCCATTTATAGTGATGGGGCTGTACTGCCAATTTCGATGACAATAGAGAAATAATAATTTGATGATTTGGAACGAAGTTCCTTAATGCGACTTGCGGTAGATGTGATTCGGGAGAAAATGTAATGTCACGTAAGATTTTTGTGTTATGAGCCTTCTTTTTCTTTCTGGTGTATCTATGTGTATGTGCGTGAGGAAGAGGAACTTCGTTCCTGACGGTTCCCCTACTTTCACACGTTTTTTTTAAAATATACCATTTTTAAAACGAAAGTAGTTAATATTGCATTATCACCCAGTCCTGAGCTATGTATAAAGTTTCAAGTCTCATCGGGAAGTTAGTTTAAAATCGATCGCAAAATTTGTACCGAACAGACAGACGAGTTCATAAAAACATGGTACATATTATAAAAACCAACAAAGTGGTAGTCGGACTCGCCCACTAAGGGTTCTTTCCACCAGCACACATGTCTGTGTTTGCCTTATTTTTGTGATTTATTTTTCTTCTATAGACTCTAAACACGGTGAATTTTCGTTGGTTTTGAAAACGAAAAGGGTTCATTGTACTCATCATTATGAACAACTTTTACTTTTATTATGTGAATACAAATGTAAGGATCAGCTGTTTTTTTTGTTTCGCGATTCCAGGTTTAGTCCCATAGTAAGAGTTGTTCATAATGATAAGTACAATGACCCATTTTCGTTTCCAAAACCAACGAAAATTCACCGTGTATAGTATGATTGTACAATTTGTAACTGTAAGTATAGACATAGAGTATGCATAACAATCACAGAAAGTTAGACATTTTCAAAAAAAATTGAAAAAATCTTTGTAACGGTAATAAATAACCAGTTGTAATCTTCACAGAATATGTGTTACTATGGTGACTATCACGACAAATACTAAAAATTAAAAAAAACCAAAACCAAAGGGGGTTCCTATACAAGAAACCTCGAAAAACATGCTTTTTTTTTAACGTTTTGGTACCTTCCCTATCTTCAAAACGGTAATACATACCAGCGTCAAACTCTGTCTGATTATAGTCTATATATGTAGTTTAGGAACAAAATACTAAGGCCCGTATTACAGAAGCTTCCTCAAGTACAGTTTAAACTCCAATCACCTGATCACTACTTAAGGATAGAATCGTTACTTGAGTATCGGTCTTATTCCAGAACGGTAATTATAAACTTTAATTCAACAACATAACACACGAATTTGACCTAAAATATAATAGAAATCTCTACTCAAGCGTAGTCTGGACCACACTTGAGTGATTACAGATCAAATCTCTGCCCAAATACCGAAACAGGTGACAATATAAAACGAAACTAAACTCAGCTGAACTGTGATCAACAAATCTCTGCTTGAGGGACGTTCTAAAATCAAAGCTCAACTCAAAACTAGTTTTAAACAGTGATCAACGCTTGAGTATCGTTCTGGAATACGGACCTAAAAATTGGGCAAACATAGACAAATGTGGTGGTACCTGCGTAAGAAAGAGATGCAAAAATTCATATTTCGCGCACGGTGCGTTGATGTCTTTTCATGAACTCTCGTAAATTAAATCCGTTTCTATGGGGTATCAGGTCGATGGGTGGTACGGAACCCTTACTGCGCGAGTCTTACTTGCACTTGGTCGGTTTTTTTTAGTTACAATTGATACGCGGTTGACTGTACACAATACATTCACAAAGCCATCAATAGATTACCCCAGAAACAGTGTTAATACATTTTCATCCTTACATTAAACCATTTATATCCATTTCGTTTAAGTATAAATGACCAGTAGGCAGTGCCTCGATACGTTTCCCGTAACGAAAATTGAAACAGATGTTAAGAAAAATAGTTCTAGACTTTGTTTTACTAGTTAATGGTAAATAGAATAGAATAGGATTCTTTATTTACCTGAAACATGGTATTTTAACTAATCTTAAAACTATTTTACAGTTCCTCATATTTCACCTACTTTGTTCAGGATGAAATTAAACAATGACATTTGTGAAAATTACAATAATAATAAAATGATAAGAAATTGTACAATTCATTAATACCTATGGCTCAGACCACCTATGGATTAAAAATTAGAATGTCAAATATTAAAAATACAATGGCATAAAATGTCAAAAATACAAAAAAATACAGTGCCAAAAATACAAAAAAACTATGTCAAAAATAGGTACGGTCGACCGCAAGTCAGTGGTAACAGTTTGACATTGCGCCTTTATTTCGTAAGCAGCATGGTTTAATAATCTTATTATGCCATGGTAAGCAGTAAGGGCGGTTTTAATTTTTTTAAATTTATTCATGACCATGGATACTTGTCATTCAGTCGTAATCATTGAACATATTATACTTGTATCCTAGTAAAGTGATGGAAACTCTACTAGGTTTCTGAGGAGATGATGAGATAATACGAAAGTCATGTTTTTCAACAAGGGCGGTTTTCTAATTCAATTGTTACCACTGTCATGAAGTCGACTGTACAACGTCGAAAGTGTGCGTCGAAATTACAATGTCAAATGTACCCGTATGAATACTCATCTTAGTGCAATTCCAAAGCTGCCAAAGAATTGATTGATTGCCATCTCCCTCAGCTTTTAAAATATGAGGGTACCTAGTATGATTTAGTGATACTAGTTCTAATCTAATACTTCTAATTTCCATTTTTGTTCGTTTGGTACTAATAACAACCAAAACTTCACAAAAGACGGAAAAGCGAGCGGAGCCGTTGAAATCCTTATAAATACACGTTTCAATTCACATGAATGAGCATATATTTGAATTGTAATTGAAACGTCAAAACCCGGTTTTGACCCAAAGCAGAATACCTAATCCCAAAGTGACGAATTTCACCACAGGCCGTCGCGAATGCAAATTAAATACGGTACTCTATCGTGTGACAACTCTTTTTTAGATAGCCAGTATCCATTGGCTTAACGTACTCGCCTAACTGGCGGTGTAGGTTTCATCAATTCCAATTTTAAACGTCGACATTTAGAAACGAGCGGTGCAGGGTTAAATGTTTTCATTCGGGCTATTGGGGGAGCCGAAATGTGTCATAGTATCGTCAAATACGATGTTTGGCCAATAAAAAGTCATGTGAACTTGATGTGTGTTTTGTGAATGTATATGGTTGGCGCGGGAATTGAATCCATGGATCGGCTTTTGTGTATTTGTTTTGGGAATCAAATAAGAACTTCGGTGATCGGTCTTTTCTTTTGGAAACTTTATTTTCTAAAATCCTTGCTATAAGTTGCTGTATTTTATCTATAGATTCAGTATCGTAATTCTGTTTATAATCATGTCAACTTTTTTGACATTGTAATTTTCTGAAGGGATACTCGTACTCGATTCAAATTTTAAGTTCCCATAGGAACTTAAAATTAAATAAATCATCACCAACATCTAAAATTAAATAAATATTTTTGGAACATTTTTACACGGCACCATCTAGTCCTAAACTAAGCAGAGCTTGTAATTATGGATACTAGACAATGAATAATACTTATAAGTACTTTTTTTGTAAATAAGTACATAAAAATGATTTATTTATTATAAAATTTATGCACACACGGAAAAATCATAATAGAATTACATAGAAATGAATAAATGTATGTGTGAGTGTGTTTTGTTGCTAAGAATCATACTCAAAAATAAATATTGTATTTCTGGTAATTATAGGAATTCTATAACATGAAATAGAACGTTACTTTTACAGCTTAATTTACATAAATATACATGTAATACCCTTTCTGTGTGTTCTGTGAAGTCTGTAATATGTTTCAAAGTCTGTATAGGTTCAAGAAAATTAAACCGCGTCTGGCTGTTCAATAAAGCGGTATAAATGTTGTGGTACAATTGCGAGACTTGAAATCATGAGTATTACAGAATAATCTTTAAATTATAACAAAAAATACTTAGGTATAATTAAGAAAAACTTAAAGTAACGTTGCTACAGTTACTTAAGTTGAATGTAATATTTTTGTTAGGTACCTATTGTGTTAGTGACTTGTGTACTGTTTTTTGGTAAACTATCTGTCATACTTAATCAGCGACAACACAACCCCTTAATAGTTGTACCGATTCATCGGATTCCCTTGGCGTAAATGAGCAAAACGTTTTCTGAGAAAGTTTTGGCTCCTTTAGCTAGTCGCCACGTGTTAAACATATCGTACTGTTTCAAATACTTCTCGCGTGATTTTTGAGGAAGAAAGCTCATTTGCGCATTATTAACAGTTTCAGTCAATTCTGTTGGCGTCAAATAAACTTCCTCGTGGCTAGAACCACTCATTTTAGGTTTTTCGCTTGTTTTCAAGTTTCTTGTTTTTAACATTAACCTAAGGTTTTAACAATATGACGTGAAAAGAAAATGGCACGCGCAATGCAAATTAAAAAAAAAAGTACACCAAGAAGGTTCCGAGTCTGAGTTTTTAAGAAATTAAAAAAGGTTGTATGATAAATTCGGCAGCATGGAGGGATAAGTAAATAGGTTTAATTATGTTTTGAATTCACAAACTTAGTGCACACGATGTTCTAAATTCAATTTACTTTATCCTCTAGCGGATAAAAACGGCTTTTGCACTCAGATATCGAAGTGCAAAAATACTCTTTCCGAGATCCCCATCTCGGATGAAAAAAATATATTATTTATTTAATTTATCATGCATCTACACTACAAAGAATTTAAGACTTATGTTAACAACGTTCTATACTTTGTAGGATTTATAACGCATAACCTCTTTTGGGTTTATTCAGACGGACTGCATTTAAAATGCAACCAAGCTGCAAAATAGCAGTTTGAATTTTCTATAGTCGTTCAAACTGCACGCCAACTGCAAGTGGACTGCGCAGTCGGTCGGCAGTTTCGGTGCAGTTATATCAAATCTACTATATAACATCACATCCAATGCAGTCCGCAATTGAACTACAAGCTAGCTCCAAATGCAAATGCATGCTAGTCGGCATAGACGCTTTAGAGCTATATTTTTGTACACGTTTCGTGAATATAGGCAACGGCAAAACAACTTTGTTATCGATAAAATAATTTATACAACCGACGATTACTACTAAAGAAGTGTTATCGCATCTTGTAATCGGCAAACAGTCCGACTTTATCCGGCCTGACAGCGGACTATCAATAAATCCGGATCAGTTCAGCCATCCGTGAAACTGCGACCCTTATCAAATGTAAACTGATCCTTGGGAATTATACTTGGTATGTCGGTTGAACTAGTTTTTTTGGTCAAGCCTTTTGTAATTTTTATAGGATATGATGATGATGATGATGATGATGATGATGATGATGTTAGAAAAAGTAATGACATCTTAGTGGATGAACACTTGCCTTCCATGCAGGACGGCCGTGAAAAATACAGTGATATCGGAATCGAATTCAAACTCTTTTTGCATGTTTGGCAATCAAGCCAAGCGTTTGACCGATAGACTTCTTTTTACAATCCTTGTGGACTAGTTAATATTTACGATTTTATTTGCTAAAACACCTAGGTATGGTCGTAGTACTTTCCCGGACGAACTCCTTCACAAGGAGCTCAAGTACTAAATAAGTTTGTTTGTAAAACCGCCGCCATTACCTACATATTGAGACGGAGTGTGTAAGTTTCTGTACCTATCGTAATCAACTGAAAGCACAATGCTTCAACGTGGTTTGTGTACGTTTTAGGAGCTACGAAGCATGGAAGAAGAATATAATGTACACAAAAAGATGACAGAAGCGAAGCTTCTACACATTTGAAACGCTGGAATTGCACGCGTGCAGGAGCTAACGGAGTGACCGACATAGCTTGTAGGATCAGTAAGCTGAAGTGGCAGTGGGCTGGCCATGTCTGTCGAAGGACCGATGGCCGCTGGAGCAGACGAGTCCTTGAGTGGAGACCGCGTATCGGCAAACGCAGCGTAGGGCGCCCCCCTGCCAGGTGGACCGAAGACCTAAAGAACGTGGCTGGGGGGGACTGGATGCGGAAGGCAGAGGACCGAGCGTTGTGGCGCAACTTGGGAGAGGTCTATGTCCAGCAGTGGACTGCGATAGGCTGAGCTGATTGAGGAGCTAACGGTGACGTTTTTTCTCGATTTACTCCCAGACGATGGCCGAGCGCGCAAAGACGCTAGCTTCGCTTCAAAAACTTTATTTTAGAGAAAAGGTTTTTTTTGAAAAGGGTATTTTAAGAGCACTAACTAGAAGATGCTTATCATATTAACCAGAATTTATCACTGAGGTAATATGTACTACGTACTAGAGAAGACATCTCGAACAAAATGTTTGTAGCACGTTTTAGAGCTCCTGCACTCTCACTCGCTTAGCCACGCTCGCGCCGCGCGTGCTCCGCGGCCAGCAAGTTGCAATTTTTTTTGTTCCTGTCTGCTCCAGTACGTAGTACATATTACCTCAGTGGAATCTATTCGCAAAAAGTCAAACGCATTCTCTCATAAATTGAATTTGTGCGTACCTGCATAGGTACCCACTTCTATTCATACAAAATGCCCATTTTCCATGAGTAAAATGTGAAAATGCTGCAAAATGTGTTGTGTTGTGTGTTGTGTGATGTGTTGTGTGATGTGTGTGTGTGTGCTCCTTTTGACCAGGAGCAATATAATGCCAGCAAGTATAACTTAAATTGTTTGTTGCTTATATTTGCAAAACAATTTAAATTTTTAACTCGACGTTCGACCAAGGTTTCAAAGCTGTATTTTTATCCTCTTACAGGCCTCGAGGGATGTTAGAGGATGTTTCGGAAAATAGGTATGGGATGTTGGGTATTGCATGTAGTGACTGAAATAGCATCGAGCACACGAGGTCAGATGAAGGCAAATGTGAAGCTGCGAATATAGTGATAGGAAATTCAAAATTATTTATTTGCCATACATAATATAGGATGTCTTGCTGTTCAGAGAAACTCAGTAAAATACACGTAGAACAAGTTTCTAATATACAACGTGGATATGACAGTACGACAATAAATTAAAACACGGTTATTACTTGTTTATAGAAGCATTTTAAATACATAAATATGTTGTTTAACGAAAATTCAAATTTTTTTTTTTTTTTAACAAAATAAATATTAAAACATCGAAATAATAAGTAACACCGTTTGTAATCATCTGTAATCATTGAGAAAGAGTGTTCAAAACCATATGGACACGCATAGGTCTTTGACCTAACGATCTTGGCCTATAAAAATGGTCCTACATTCAAAATTAATGAAATTAAAACAATTTGCTGTGGCTATAAGCTATTAACTGGAATTGATTAATTTTTTGTATACGATCAGAGGACGTGATACTCTATACGAGGTTTTATTTAATGTCGTATTGTCATATCCACCCTGAATAATATCCAAGTCTCCATTGAAATGCCTAAAGTCTAATACATTCAATTACATTTATATTATGCTAATGGCCCGAATCCGGGCGTTACTGTCTTCAACCGGCGGTAATGTCATGTCTCTGTAGATTAGTAAATGTGGCGGTGCAACTGTGAATTAAGGCAATATGCCATAGCATGACAGTGACATAAATGTGCATTCAGTGAAGATTGTGAATTTTTATTTAAACAAAAATGTACCTATTAAACGCATTAAGATTTCTCCTGTGTCATTGATTGTGCCATGTTTTTATTTTCTTTGCGGTGACAAAAGCGAATGCTCCTCGGCCAGTACGTTGAGCTGGCGCAATATTGTAATGTAATGAAAGAAAGAAAGAAAAATGATTTATTGCCACAACAAGACGACTTGCGGTAGGTGAACTTGAAAAATAAATTCATTAGGTGCATTTTAGGAATTATAGTGATACATAGTTGTAACATCATAAAAAAAGTAACTTTGCGTGTCATAGCTGCGGCAAAGAGGTAATGCGGTAATGCTCTTTTTAGGATTCCGTACCCAAAGGGTGCAAACGGGACCCTATTACTCTCGCTACGCTGTCCATCCGTCCGTCTGTCCGTCACAGGGCTGTATCTTTGTAACAGTAATAGATAACCAGTTGAAATTTTCATAGAATATGTGTTGCTATGAGGAGTATCACGACATAAAACAAAAAAAAATCTAAAACTAAAGGGGGTCCCCATACAAGAAACCTCGAAAAACATGCATTTTTTTCAACGTTTTTGTTCCTGTTCTATCTTCAAAACGGTTATACATACCAGCGTCAAACTTGGTCTGATTAAAGTGCATACTATGCAGTTTAGCTAAAAATACTAAAAACAGGACAAACATAGACATATGTGGTGGTAACTATATAAGAAAGAGATGCAAAAATTCACATTTCGCGTACGTTCGTTGATGTCTTTTGATAAACTCTCGTAAATTAAATCAGTTTCTATGGGGTATCAGGTCGATGGGTGGTACGGAAACCTTACTGCGTGAGTCCGAGTCACACGTGGCTTTTTTTTTCTATTAATTGCTTATAAGGAGACTTAAGCACTAACTTGTAAAATTATTTGTTTAAGCACAATAAACTATTTTGTATTTGTATTGTATTTTAATTTTTTTGTGGTAATGCTCAACCATAAGAAAACAGAACATATTATTAGCTAATTTTTTTTTTTTTTTAACGCATTTACGCATCCGAAGCGAAATCTAACGATTTAAATTGTGGAAAGATAAAATCGCTCACGACTAGGATTCGAACCTGCGGCTTCTGGCTCAGTACGCCAGTGCTTTAGCCACTAAGCTACCGTGAACACTGCTCGTGGTATCGAAATTAACCTCCACTTTCTTTCCACAATTTAAATCGTTATATTATTATCTATTCTATGGCTCAACATTGAGTTTTGAATTGTTACTTTACGCTCGGTGAGTACGGTGAGTATGCTCCTTTGGGTTGATGTGAGACTTTCAAGATACCACCCACAGAAATAGATAGAGTAGAATGGCTGTAATCACAATTTTACTTGCGATTCATGCGTGGCAACTTTCGAACAAACTACGCCTTACATAATGACGTCATTAATTTTTAAAAATTAACTTTAATCAAATGTACTTGACAGCTTTTGTTTCTGCATTTAGAAACAGCACAATGAGGCATTTTTGCGTGTTTTTGTGTATTTACAGACACAAGTCATAAGGCGTATAATTGAGAATGGCTTTGAAATGCCCTGCACTATTGTGCAGAGTGTTGGCACTCGCGCCCTGCCCACTTTTTCATTCTATCTATTTCTGTGCTACCACCTCTAGGTATATAATGTTTCTAAGCTCTTTGCAGGTGTCTAGTCTACAAATTACCCGACTACGTGAGTCGAAACTGTATCGCTCCACGGTAAATAGAACACATTGCCGGTCGCCTTTGTCTGCGAGTGTTCTGTGAAGTATGGACGAGTTGCATGTAGCTCACCGCAACGCGAATAAATACATAGAAGCGAGAGCAAACAGAAATGTATGGTACTACTTACTTACTCATGCTCGCAGATCAGATGGGCGATGGGGCCGAAAAGTTCTGGAGTGGCGACCGCGTACTGGAAGGCGCAGCGTGGGTAGACCACCCACAAGGTATACCTGGTGATGGTCGTAGGAATCCGCTGGATGCGGGAAGTGCAGGACCGGTCTTTGTGGCGATGCTTGGGATGAGGCCTATGTCCAGCAGTGGACGTTTTTCGGCTGAAATGATGATGATGATGGTGACTTACTTATTCCTCCGGCTCAGCGACCCAAAGTCCTGGCCTCCGAAACGTGAACTCTCCACTTTCCTCGATCTTGCGCGATATCTCGCCAGTTGGTAACTTGAAGCTCACGCAGATCAGCCTCCACAGTATTTCCCCATCAGCGATATCTGGGGCGACCCACCATTCTCGTGCAGTTGGTTGGCCCAGATACGCTCTCTTGGCTCCTCGATCCTCCCCCATGCGTTCGACGTCGCAGACGTTGTATTTTGATCAATGTATGGTAATAGGTGGAATTCCAGAAATACAGGATGACTTTTTAAACACCATCAACATTTTTTGTAGGCGTTAGGTATCATTCAGACTCCAATTTCCAATTTGAAACCGTGCAACTCAAGCCTGACGTTTCAAAAGTGCCTGTGAATAGGTTTATTTGAAAAACAAAAACAAGGGTAATTTTCGCAGTACTTAAATTAATTTTCGGGAACGAATAATATATTTCTGTGTGGCAGCCTTTGATTTCCTTTGGACTGAGGTGGTACTGGTAGCTAACTAAAACGTCATTTTTGACATGCAACATCTCAATATTTTTGTATTGAAAGAAAAAACACGTATTTTATTATTTTCAACACAGTGATTCTAGGTCAAACGTAAACTTGTGATGCCATCTCAATATTTTAGTTATTATATTATCTTTGATTTTAGTACTGTGTGAAACTAAAAGAAAAAAGAAAGAAAATTAACTTCGACAATTTCGCCGACACGCACACAAGCGTGCGTAAAATATACGAACATAGCCTTTTTAGACCAACTTGAAATTGCTTCACTCCGCGTGCGACTACAACAGTAAATTCTAAGCCTCAATGTATAGATGCACCCAGCTATTCATCTTTTCACTGTACACCATTTCAAATTACATAGAATAGGTAGTATTCTTATTTTTGCCTTGCACCAAAGAAAATCTAAATAGTTCCGGATCTGCCAACACCACATACACATGCCAATTCACACAATAAGATCTGAATGGACACAGAGAAATGGGTCAAGATCTCCGAGGGGGAATATCCTCTGTTAATATAATGCATTTTTGCTCTACATGCAAAGAATATGTAATATTCGCAAATGATATGAATAAATGTTTATTTTATTCATAGACGCATGTTTTGTGCCTATTTCGTAAACTCATCACCATTAGGCTGATACAACGCGTCCTAATACAACGCGATTATGCGATTGTCGTGCGAATACGCGAATGGGTCATCGCATGTTCGCGCGATGACAAGAATCGAGTGTTGTAATACAATGATCGTGTCGTTTTACTCGTCACCTTGCAAGGATGTTATAGAGACGCGATGATCATGCGAATGTCGGTTACCACTTGATCGGCATCAATATGTTTGATTGCGTATTTGTACGAACTAACTTAGCGCGAACAAGTAATCAATTGTTTTTGCCACGCGATCGCATTGCTCGAATGTCAACTATACCTATACCGTTTACTTAAACCACTGTAAGTTTGGCCGGCTTGATGGTTCTCGGGACGCGTTGCGAGAGTGCGCTAAGCCTACGAGAAAGCTATGAGCTAATTCATTCAGCGAGTGTGCCACTGTTCGCCGACAGTGACTTTCATAATATAAAAAAGTACTCTCTGACGGCGCCTGACGTAAAGGTTACGGTGGCTTACCTATTGGACACCTATTCGACAACTATATGTTTGAACGCGGGTTCACAAGAAAGAAAATTGGGCGATTTTGCGATATTCGCGATCCACGTTGTATTAGGCCGACACCTTAGGCGCCGAATAGACCTGACGACGTGCTTTTAGAATGATCGAAAACGTCAGTTGTATGAGGCATCGTATACGACGTAAAAGCATCGAGATGTACCTATGGAGGCGCCCTATTCTTCTATATCTACCTCGTTTATACAAGTATCTATTAAATCGTTATGGAAATATGAATCTATACTTTGTCTCTTGTTAATCAACGTACAATGTCGTGTGGTGAAAGAGATGGCATACTATTTGTATGTTCTCTGTTTGGCAAAATTTTTACGAGCCGTCAGAATATCTACTCGGCGTGGCAAAAAATCCGCCATTTTAGGGGCAATATAGTTCAAGTGTGCTGTCAAGAAAAAAAAATTGAATTCGCATTGCGATTTTTGGCTTTAAAAACGGTCCCAAAATTATTGTTTGTGCTGTGGACAACAAGTAATGCAAATGTAATATGGAATATAATAAGTTTAGATTACTAACACCCCTTGCAATGGCCGCCATTTTACGGGCCCAGCTATTGTAAGTATAGCACACAAACGTCTGTTGTATGCTACGCGTATTTCACAGGTATTTCTAGCTCATAGGTTTCATAGGTCAATGCGTAAAAGGAATTTCAAGTAAAATACGACGCTCTCGAACATTTACAAAGAACGTTGTCTGTTCAGCGTCTTATAGTAGCTAATTGCTAACTTTAATTACAGTTTGTCAGTTTACGGGCCCTTTAAGCACTTTGATTTCTGTTTGATAGTTTAATGTCGAATTTCCGTCATTAGCTATTAAAAGATGGTGGCGACATCTGTCGGTGACTTTTATAAGAATAGAATGGGCCAAGAACTGCTTAACTGCTTGCTGCTTTTGCTTGCTTTGTGATAGCCTAGCGGTTGAACGCTTGCCTTCCATGCAGGAGGGTGTGAGTTCGATCCCGGCCCGCAGCTCTGACTTTTCGAATTCATGTGCGGATTTATATTCGATTATCACTTGCTTTATTGAAGAATTGCCAAACTTAAGTGGCAGTGGGCGGGGCACATTGCTCGCAGAACGGATGGCCGATGGGGCAGTAAAGTTCTGGAGTGGCGACCGCGTACTGGAAGGCGCAGCATGGGTAGGCCCCCCACAAGGTAGACCGACGACCTAGTGAAGGTCGCGGGAATCCGCTGGATGCGGAAGGCACAGGACCGGTCGTTGTGGCGATGCTTGGGGGAGGCCTATGTCCAGCAGTGGACGTCTTTCGGCTGAAATGATGATGATGATGATCACTTGCTTTAACGGTGAAGGAAAACATCGTGAGGAAACCTGCACACGTGAGAGTGCTGCATACAGTTCTCGATGGTGTGTGTAGTCCGTCAACCCGCACTAGGCCAGCGTGGTGGACTAAGGCCTTAAGCAGTGGGACAGTAATGGGCTGGTTATGTTATGTTTATGTTAAGAACTGCTTAACGATGTTACGAGAAATAAAGAAGGCTAAAAACTGGTTGCCTGACTTGATACCATAATAAGACGCTTTTTTCAAAAATAAATAAAAATAAACCGGCCAAGTGAAGTTGGATTCGTGCACTAACGGTTCTGTACCACCCATTGATCTGATACCTGTAGTAACTGATTTAATTTATGTCAGTAATGCACCTAAGGTGCTTGTATGTATTACCGTTTATAAGATAGAGCAGAAACAAAAAAAAACCTTGAAAAAATGCATTTCTTTCGAGGTTTCTTGTAGGTATGGGGTCGCCCTAGAATTTACATTTTTAGTATTTGCCATGATAGAAACCATAGTAAACAAATGTTCTGCGAAATCCTAATATTACGGTTTTAAAGATATTGGTCTGTGATAGACAGACGGAGGGTCTGACGGCATAGACAGAGGAAAAGTAATGGCAACCATTGGGTACGGAACCCTAAAAACTAAATAAAATCTTTCTGGTATCCAGGTTTGGTTTAACTTACGCCCCCATCACTAAAAAAAGTATTACTGATGCTAAATACATCATTTATCGAAAATTCGTTTTTATAATTGAAGTACAGGTACTGTAGTTTAATCAGAAACTATTAACTCTGTAAATTATAGTTCGCTGTAGTTGTAGATAGAAAAAGTGCGAAAAACAGCCACTTTTGGCACTTTTTCTATCTACAACTTTCATTCGAATTTTCGATAAATGATGTGTTCAGCAAGTAATATTTTTTTTACTGATGAGGCGCCACTTGGCTGTTAAATAAAAAATAAAGATAATATCTTTGGGACATTTGTACACAGTACCATCTAGTCCCAAACTAAGCTAGACAATGGATATAATAATTAAATACTTTTTTTTTGTAAATACATACTTATACATAAGAAACACCCAGACCAACACAAACACTTATGTTCATCACACAAATATTACAAAAACATACATTACATTACATTTTACATTCACCTAAAGGGTACAGCACTATATTCTCAAAGATCTCTATTGAAACAAAAGTTACTGTGAAGGGTAGACGCTTCATCGCATTTTATTGTTTTCCGGTTCATAAGCTCGCACTTACAACGTTTAGCAGTTCCTGAAATTGTTTGACCTTGTTTCTTATTTCATTAAACTGCGTAAAAGTAATAAGTGGAAATACAATGCCATGGAAGAATAAAAAAAGGCGGACGCTTTCGCTAAGCTATAAGTGAAGCACCTATAAGTAAGACGGCTCGCTTAAAAGTACGGGCTGGCACGCACATATTTACACCCATAATAATAATGTCCTCCCGGCCGAATTTCGGTCACGGCGGCTAATCTCAATGGAGACTAGCCATCTGCGCGGGACATATTATAGTGCACAAGTGTGTGCGCAAACACAGGTGCACTCTCTGTTCCCTCACTCTCATAATCCGATGGGACGGCAATTCGACACGACCGGAGAGAGATCAGGCGCAGGACCGACGGCTTTACGTGCTCTCCGAGGCACGAAGGGGTCTCGATGTGTAACGAAACGGTCACCCATCCACAGACTGACCGCGGCTAGTGCAGCTTAACCTTGTAGATCGTACAATCTACACGCTTGCTACTTAGCCACGAGCCCCTTACACCCATAGCACAGATAATATAATACTATAGCCCATAGAGTATTATATTATCTGTGCCCATAGTAAGACAAAAAGCCGCGATGACGCAACAACTCTCGTGTGACGGTAGTCATTGTGGTAGTGTCACAAATAAAATAACATTAAATATCTAGTGTGTTAAAATGCTGTCGAAATTATAGTGGGTCTGGGAAAAAACTAAGTGCTTCAATCTTTTCTTAGCGAGATTCCGTCCGCGTTTTATATTCATCCGAATACGATGCCATAAAAAAAACAGCAGGTCAGCAGGTTCCTAACTGGGCTTCTTCTTCTTCTATCGTGTCGACATGAGCTACATAATGATAATAGCTCATGCCGTGGGGAAAATGGGCTGACTGTGCAGAGTGCACAAGGCGATCTTTTGTATGTCATCACGCAATCAACTCAGCCTATCGCAGTCCACTACTGGACATAGGCTTCTCCAAAATTGCGCCACTACCCTCGGTCCTCTGCCTTCCGCATCCAGTCCTCTTCAGTAATCTTCTTCAGGTCGTCGGTCCACCTGGCTGGGAGGCACGCAAGCTGCAACTACCGATACGCGGTCTCCACTCAAGGACTAGTCTGCTCCAACGGCCATCAGTCCTTCGACAGACATGGCCAGCCCACTGCCACTTCAGCTTACTGATCCTACAAGCTGTTAGTCACTTCGGTTCTGCTCCGGATAACCTCGTTACGAATCTTATCCTTCAGAGACACCAAGTATAGCATAGCTCTAATAATGGCTGAAAAAATAGAAAACTTATGAACTCGATTTTCGAATTTATAACACATTTATCTCAAGTTAATGTTTTTTACTGTACTGTTTTGTGTATTATTGTACTTTTATTTGTTGGACCTCACATCAGGTCCATCTTTAGCCAACTGGGTACTTTATTAAACATTTTAACCTTAAAGAGAAATTTGGTTCATCAACCGGAATAAACAACAACAGTAGTTGGTATATTGGTATAGATAAAATTATAATTTTTGAAAAGTTACAAAGTAATGGGATGTAAACATACATACATAAAAATCTAAACTGATACCTCAAAAGGTAGCTTTCTAAATTTGTATTAGCTAAATGATTAATCGGTGAATCGCTAATAAAATCATTTACTGATGAAAAACTGATCATCAATTGCTCTGCTGTCGCAAGACTCGCAAGGGCTTGGAGGCCCCATGGACCACCCCCTCGCGGAGCCTTGGGCTGAAGCCCAGCGAGCCCGCCTCTCATGGCTTACTCAAAGTCTTTCTTTATATGTTTTAGTTCCATAAATCAAAGCTTAAACTTTAGATCACCTTAAACCCTGTGAATTCAAGACCATTTAATACCAGAGAGAAGATTGTTAAACCGCTGGTCAGGTTGCTAATTTGCTTGGCGTTTCGTAATTACTCACGGACGGCAAACACCTTTCGCGTCAGGTTAACTGGAGATTAATTAGGGTCCCACCAAGATTTCATAAATCATTCCCGGCCGCTCCTGCGATCTATATTCTGTACTTGTATACTTTTTTTAATCCATTAAGTTTAACTACTGTTTATTTACTGTTTTTATGGGTTTAATGATTTATTGTTGGTGAAGCTAATGTTATGGAGTTTTCTTCGGTTTTAGGAAAAACAGAAGTGTATAACTGTGAGTTTGCATTAACGAAAAATTCACATTTTTTTTTTTAAACTTTGTTTTCTGTCAATGTATAGAACTGCGTTTGCATTGTCCCACAACTTGTTGAAACGAAACTTGTTTGACATTTCATAGTCTGTTGACATGTTTCACAATAAATTTCGTAATCTAAATGTCTCTATACAAATCATCGAAATATTTACATATATATCGATGATACAAATCTTGCAATACCTATATTGAAAGATTATAAATTTGTTTATTATAGATTTTATTATAGATTTGTTTTGATGTTTGCAAATAAATGTTTTCTCGTAACCAAATCGAAATTCTCAAAAAAAGGACTGGTCAAGAGTATACTAAACCGACGAGCATGTATGACGAGAGCATGATAGAATGACTTAAATCAATTTTATTGTTAACTGTGCTTAGTTAGACTGCAGAAATTGTAAATAATTAAAACATTTTTTATTATTTACAACAAACGTGTACTTAGTTCCCAATGGATTTGCAAGCCTAGGCATATTCTAAGGTCAGGTAAGGGTATGAAATCTATTGGTAGGCAAAGGATTTTGGAAAATAAGATGGAATTACTTTACGATGACAGTTGCTCCGTGTAAAATAAACCGTATGATATGCAGCAGTCAGCTGCATCTGGGTAGACTGGAAGCTGACTACAACATAATTGTAAAAAAGTTCGGAGAAAGAAAGAGATCATTATAGAAAATTACAGAAAATGAACTAATCACAAAGTAGGTAGCTCCATCTTATTTCCCGAAATACTCTGCCTACCAATAGATTTTCTTACAAATCTCATTATCTTAATAAAACAGGGCCGAGGCCCATTCATTACGTACGTAATCCAATAGGGCGCTATTAATATCTTTGCACCAATAATTGGCGCTGGCGACGGCGGCCGCAATGAAGACTGATGTGAACGAGGACATCGATCACTGAAGAAAGCTTTTCTTTGTCGTTAGAAGGCACAAGAAAAGTTATTGCAGAAGGTTTTTTTAAATATATAGGATGGTGAAACGAGCTAAAGGCCCACCCGATGTTAAACGGATAACTTTGCCCAAAACAACTGCAATACCACCAAGGCCGTTGCCAAAATGGTACCGCAAGTCGGTTCGCCAAACTGAGATATGAAGATGAAAAGTATCATGTGATTGTAATTTCCGTGGCCAGCGTGAATATGTTCAAAACAGTGATTTTACAGAGCAGCCGTTTTAAGATTTGACGTTTTGTGTTAAATCCATTAAAATTATGTAGGTATTTAACTTGATTTATGTATAACTTTATGCAGTCTTTCGTTTCTTGTTATTTTTTTTCCTATAAAACAATAGGCGTGGGAAGCGAATAAATAAATAAAAAAACATGTATCTCGAGTTGTTAATATATTCACGCCAACCATGGATTTAACCGGCACCCGTACTCTTCGCCCCGGAGTACAGCAAAAGAACGCCAGAAGGACTGCAGCTTTTAGTAAACGACGACCTATTTAGTGCAATAAACACTCTCTTTGAGGACGGACACGAATCAGTGATTTTATTCCTGTAAACATCCCGTCCTCATAGACAACATACTGAACATTTCAGTATACGGGCAAAAACAACAAGCAAGCATTACTGTTTGGCGGCAGTAATAGATAGTTAGGTTTAAAGAAGAATCTTTATTCTCAAAAAGAACATTCAGTTCACTTATATGAGAAGCTTACATTATTCTTAAAATTACACATAGGTCGTAGTAGTCATAGTTCTCCGATGTTTTCATAATCAAATTCTGATTCTGACAATTTAAGCCAGACAAGCATCATCAGATAACTAGATGCACATCCCTTATGAATATGGAAAGAATTCCAACCTTATGCACGAAGAATTTTGCAAATTGCTTTATTATGCATACCGCTAAGGACTGTTGGAACCCCTTGCTGTTATTTGTCTGTGTTTGCTGATAATTGTAATCTGGTGAACAGGGTTTTTCTGGGTGGCAATTATCGACCGCACCATCGCTTAACATCAACGATCGTTGATCAACCGCAAGTTCGTTAGGAATATAAAAAAACTAAATTAAAAACAAAATGGAATTCAATTCAGCATTTTGTTGCTGTATGCCTATACGTATTTTGTTGCTGTATGCCTATACGTATTTTGTTGCTGTATGCCTATACGTATTTTGTTGCTGTATGCCTATACGTATTTTCTATAAAGAGTCATTTCGGTAGTTAACACATTCGGTAAGCGCCACAATAGCAGCGGTGAGGCCCGTATTAGAGGAGGTGCCGTGGTACTCACACCTACCGGCTGACGCAGATACTCTCATGGGCATAGATGCTTCGGGGAGTATGTGTGTTGCACAGGCTAGGAGCCGAGGCCCGAGTGTCACCACTGCGAGAGCTGCCTTGAAGACACGGCGCAGCACAAACTGGCGGAGTGCCAAGCTTGGGCCACGTAGCACCTTGACCTAATCGATGCTGTAAGTGGCAGTGATCTTTCTCTTCCGGTCGTGGTTCTGTCCATGGTCGGAAGCGAGAGCGCTTGGGAAGCCATCATCTCGTTCTGCGAGGAGGTGGTGCTCGCAAAGGAGGCAGCGGAAAGGGAGCGAGGGGCGACCACCTCTATCCCATCCCGGGCGTCACAGGTTAGCGTACGCCGACCTCCAGGAGGGGGCCCGCCACCCGACCAGTCAAGGCCCGTGACGGTGGTGCATCGTGTTCCGCGCGCGCCAGTCTGAAGGAAGTGCAGCAGATGCTAGGCCGCACGGGGAGAAGGGGCTCGCCTACTAGTTGCGAGCCGTGACCTGTCGGGGGGGGGATGAAGACTGCAGATCGTATTCCACGCCCCCGGCCAAAGGTTAGCAGGAAAACAGCTTCATGGTTTCAGTCGATAAGAGACCGACAGAGGCTCTGTTACCCCGGCCACAGATAATATAACCCCGGCCACAGATAATATAATGCCCCGGCGCGGTGGAGTGCATCAATGAGGATTTCCCCACATAAAAAAAATCGGCAAGCGTAACCACAGAGCTATCGGGCTCTTTCTTTGCATTGCCACTACGGATATCTCAAAACTCATGACACTGCTAAATCGGGGCTTAAGCACCATCTTTGGTGACATAAAACGCATCTGGTGTTAGTTGATGTGTAGGAGCTTAGCGTGCGATTAGGAACAACATAGAGTCGAAAACTTAGGAAATCCTCAAACGGCAGTTCAACCAAAAAAGAAACATTGAAGAATTCACTGTAATATGATTGGAAGAAACCGTACCGAAAGTTAGTTTTGACGTGTCCTGTAGACACGTTATGGATGGTATGTCACTGGTAAAAAAAATTTCAAGTAAAACTTCTTTACGCACGGTTGACTTCAGGAGTAAGCTGGTGAATGCGTTACGAAAAGTGTGATCGGGCGAGGTGAACGGAACTTGAGAGGAAGATATAAGTTAGTGAAGATAGTAAGAGAGAGTGTTACGTTTCGTATATTACTGTAGGGGCCAGAGAGAGAGGAAGCGAGCACACTTTTTTTAATTTTTTTTTGTGAAGTTTTACTTCAGTCGTGTGGTCTAAAGAACTCTCGTTTTTTTTGTCCAATGTGACTTTGATCAAATAAATTGGATGATTTTCATCACATGTTGTATGTAATAGAACACTGATCATCAAATAAATTGGATTGGACAAAGAGATTAATAAAGAAATTTGAGTGGCATACCACCTTTTGCAGTAAACAAGCACATAATTGGGCTACTAAAGGACCCAAGACTTACCCTTCTGATTAATCTCTGCGATACATCGCAATGTGTCAAGGATGTTTTGCACGTTTCGCGTTAAGGAATTCTCTGGGGCACACAATTTAGTTCAGTGTAAATATATATGTACACATATTCACCTAATCTGTTACGGGGTTAATCCTGGGAGATAACTGTATGTCTACGTTTTATTGTAAATAAAGATAAGTTAATACACAACTACATTTTATTTACTGAACAAACATTAGAGGCAGTCTCTAATTATAATTATACATGCTTGAAAGATACTATAATATTGGGTAAATACTTGTTTCTGAAAAAGAAAATGTGACTCGAAGGTTATATTTCAAAACGAATGAAACTGAAATTTGCATTTTAATTAGCAAAGTAATCTAGTTATTCAGTAAAGTGTAACAAATTTTCACGAAACAGAATGTAAACTCAGTATGTATTTTCTGTCCACACGTCCAAAAGTAATTAGCACTAGCACACGGCTTTGACAAAATTATTAAAATATACTGTTTTAGCGTTGCAAGCCTTGCAAGCAGGGTTGCCAGATGAGTATAAGTGGATTATCGTACTGATGTTCTAAAATTATCGTATATCAAGGAATTTGGTGAAATATTATCGTAAACAGTGCTGAGCTACGAACAAAAACAATGATTTTCAGCATCAAAATTATCGTATTTCTGCGTATTTCAATCAATTTTGTATCGTACCAGAGCCAAAATTATCGTATATTTATGATAATTATCGTACGTCTGGCAACGCTGCTTGCAAGCGCCCTATTTCGGCTTCAAACTTTTCATTCACGCCGTCAACCGCAAGCCGCATTAGTTTAAAATTGCAAATAAATTTACACCTCACACAGAATAATCATCATTTCTAAAAAGTGGTTGTCGCATTTATCATCAAAATTCTTCTTCAAAATAGAGCTTTACTGAACACCATTTACGCGAAAAATATATTATTTACTTATCTATCTATACTGAAGGCATAAGAGATTTATAGTGTAGCTACATTTAAGAAATGTTGACGTCATCGCCGACCGTTTTTTTTATATGGCATAGTTCAAATGTGTCGTAATGATTGTGGTGCTACAGATTCAGATTCAAGATCTTCGCACATTATACAGACTCGACGCCGAGTCAACTACGACTCGATCATTGAGGTATAGTCGATCATACCTCAGTCATAGAACATATATTAACAACCTCATTGGACCTCCAATATGCCTCAGTGGACTTGACTCATAATCTTAGAGATTTTTTTAAGCTCATAATATATTATAATATAATAAAATTGATATTCAACAATTTTGAGAAAATGTCAATAATCTGACAAAGATGTGTGGATCGCTAACTTCTATCATGTAACAACCTATGTACCAACCACATTTTATTCACAGTAAATCATTGATATTGATATGCGAGCTTCATATCGTGTTCCTTACAAAAGAATTTCAACATTTAGGTACTTGAAAGAAAGGCTTGCCTTTCGTTGAACCTGCGTTACCCACGCATCGGTCCCGCGTCGATAACGCGCTTACGACTAGTCGCACGTTGCCGGTCCACCCATTCGCGATCTACCTTCATTCCGTATAAAATTGCAGGACAAACCGATATCCCACTCGTTGACGACGCGTTGCCCACTCATTGACATCATGTTGTTCACTGGTGACCGTCGGGTTAGTCGCCTAGTCGACGACTCGTTGATGCTGAATCGAAAGTTGGAGTTGGAACGGTTTTGGATTGGTGTCGAGTCTGTGTAATGTGCGGAGACCTTTATACAATCAACTGTCTCCAACCTCGGCTAGAAGCAATAATTTACCTTAACACTTTTCCTTGCCTTTTAGATTTTTTGTCCAATGCATGGGTTCCCAACAAGTGGGGCGCGCCCCACTTGTTGGGCGTAAAGTGACACATAGGGGGCGCGGCAACTCCAAAAATGAACTGTATAAGTATATTTATTAAAATTCATGTTTAAATTCATATTAGAAAAAAACAAACTTGATGCTAACAACCCTTAGGTAGCAGCGACGTGTATGTTACCAAATAAAGTTACCTACTTCACTGCAACGCCTCAGTTTTAGCCTATCAAGGGGCAGGGGCGTAGTTGTTTTAGGAGAAAATTGGACGAGGTGCGTATGGTAAAGCGGCTGTAGTGAGGACACGGCCCTTCATACCCTTGCATACTGTCCTGCTTGGGTGGTGCAGCGCCTTGCTCTCACTGCAGTGATTGGAGGAGACGTATCGCTGCCAGCCGTGGTCAGCGCCATGGCTGAAAGTGTGGAGGCGTGGGAGGCGGTTGCATCTTTCTGTGAGGAGGTTATCTCGCAGAAAGAAGCGGCAGAGCGGGTCAGGGAAGAAGACTCCTTCGCTGATCCAATCCGCCGCAGGAGGACGGTTCGGCGCAGGCGGCTTTACGCCGAACTGATGCCACCCTAACAGAGGCCAGCGGGCGATAGACTGGGGAGTCAGTCGTCCGTATTGCACGGCCTTCGAGTTGTGGTGATGTCCCAAATATACCCGGACATCGCCTAAGGAGCGTCGCCCCAGAGAGAGGGACCCGAAAATGGACCGCGCTGGATGGGTCGCGAATGCCATGCATCGCAGTTCTCGTGGCTCATCCACCAAGGCGAGAGTAGGTACACGGCGGAGTTTTTAGTGGGAGCAAGCCCCACATAACCACGCTACCTCCCCGGGTAGCGTAACATGCGATAGGCAGTTTCTTTGTTCTGATATACCTCAAACATGTTCCATGTCGATAAGTCCAGGATTACTCGAAATTAGGCAACTATACTCAGTAATCTTGGTACCTATTTTTATTATTGAAGAGAGCTTAGGCAGGTCACACACTGGTTACACATTTGCGTTAGGTGTCCGTTGTCAGATTAATAAGCTGGAACTCTGCATGGAGAAGGAGATCAAAAGATATCTCTAATTCTATAATAGACGAAGTATAGTCCAAAACAACTTTATATCAACGGGATAAGGGTGCCAACAATCGCATATGTCTAGCTGAACCAAAATGCTTCTATAGTATTCGCATTAGAGTCTAAATTTCTTTGCAACGGTAAATGAAGTTGTTCATTCAGAGTTTGCTGGTGTCATGTAGAATCGATACATCAGTTTATATGATTAATCGTGGTATTTGATTGATGGGTTCACATTTATGAGATGTTGGATTCGTCCCGGTTCAAGGTCTTGTTGTTGCTAACCAAGGAAAATGTATGAAAAGCCCGCTCAAAAGTAATGATCGAGAGCTTTCTTTAGGTATAAGATAAAACTGTATAAGCTCTTTCAGCATCGTTTAACTATCTTGTTCACAAGCTTTGCGGTACTGATTATTCTCATCAACTCAGCCTATCGCAGTCCACTGCTGGACAATGGCCTCTCCTCTCGTTCCGCATTCAGTCAGCCACAGCTATTTTCTTCAGGTCGTCGGTCCACCTGGCTGGGGAGCATGCTACGCTGCATTTGCCGATTCACGGTCTCCACTCAAGGACTCGTCTGCTCCAATGGCCATCGGTCCTTCGACAGACATGGCTAGCCGAATGCCACTTCAGCCTGCTGATCCTACAAGCTATGTGGTTTTGCTCCGGATAATCTTATTATGGATTTTATACTTCAAAGAAACTACAAGCATAGCGCGCTCCATAGCTCACTGAGCAACCTTGAATTTGTGGATTAGCCCAACCGTCAGTGTCCACGTCTCGCTACCATAACTCATGACAGGCAGGACATACTGGTTGAAGACCTTCGTTTTCAATCTTTGCGGTTTAGGTAACAAGAAAGCTCTGCGAACGGCGTTCTATAGAGCTTCATAAAGAGGAATCTGAAAGGCACGGGCTTAGGTGATGTTGGCATTGTGTGTCGCTTCAATAATAATGTGTTCTATAATAAAATAATTTTATTATTAAAAACAAATTTAAAAAAAATCAACGGTTTCTCCTGATGCAAGCTTCCAACCCGCCACTACCGCCGCCGCTACTACCTAACTTCATGGGATCCATCTCCGGTTTTGGCTTCTTGTCAAGTCCTGTAATAAGCCTCTTCAGTCTTGCTATAGCTAGTCCCGGGTTAAGGCCCTTGGGACATGCGAGGGCACAGTTCATGATGGTGTGGCAACGGAACGCTTTGAAGTCATCACGTAACTCGAACAATCTTTGCTCCGTGTTCTCGTCTCTGCTGTCAATCACCCATCTGTAGGCGTGCAGCAAAGCAGCTGGTCCCAGGAACCTTCGGCCATTCCACCAGTAGCTCGGGCACGCCGTCGCACAACAAGAGCACAGAACACACTCGTACAAACCAATAAACTTGTTCCAATCTGCCATACTTTGCGCCAACTGGACGTCTCCTAGCGTCTTCATATCCTTCCGTATAAGGTACGGTCGGATGCTGTCGTACTGACTTATGAAGTGAGTCATATCCACGACCAAATCCCTGATCACGTACATGTGGGGCAGCGGGTGGATGCTGATGGTCTTGGCCGGTGGGATCGCGGTGATGCACGCGAGGCAGTTGTGACCTTGAAGGCAGATCGCGCAGGAACCGCAGATGCCTTCCCTACAGGATTTTCTGAAAGTGACAGTCGGGTCCATATCTTTTATCTTCAACAGTGCGTCGAGAACCATCGGGCCACATTTGCCGACATCGAGCTCAAAGTTCTGCACTTTTGGAGTTTCTTTTGTGAGTATTCCTCCAAAACGATATATTTTGAATACTCTCCGAGGATCAACATTTTTCTTTGATCCTGAGGCTGCTGGTTTCGCGTAGAATCTTTGAAAAATTAAATTATGAGAATATCTACTTTTACTTAAAAACTTTGGCATAGTGATAAATATTACAGGACGAGAAAATTGTTTATAGTAGAAGATATCATTGAAAATATTAATATTGGATATAAACTTTATATTTTGTAAAAACTTCAAGAAATTAAATGAGGAATAACCAAACGTCAAAAATATTGTTTTATAATTTCCAACGACAATTCGAAAGTTTATTCCAGACAGAAAAAAAATTTGGCGTAGACCTAAATTGAAATAACCTTTTTGCTGTTGTTTTGTAATTTTATGTAAATCTAAAGAGATTCGGTCTAACATTTCTTAAAAAAAAACCTGTTATTTATGTGAAGCGTGTAAGTGTAGCGTTAAAAGCGTAAACTTACTATAGTATCGTGTTAAAAACGAAGTGGCTCAGGTGAAGTCCATCCGCTCAAATAGTACGTACGTAGTACGTACGAGACAAAAAACGAAAAATGAACTAACTACGGTTGGCGCTATTAATTCTTACGGTGAAAGAACCACCCTGTATATTATTCCTCGTTTACGGAATAAACTTAACCCTTCTTTTGTACAAAGTATTAATAAGTCAAATATCAAACGCAAGTTAAAAACGCACTTTATAAACAACCTGTAGATGCTTGTCGTGTCGTGAGTCGTGACTCGTAAGGAACCGATGTTTTTTGCACGCAGGTAACAGGCAGTCGCTCGCCGAATACATTGTTTGTTAATTTATTGCACATACGTGGGACACTCAGAAAGTTTTGCGAAACTAAAAAAAATTGTTCTATACGTACATATATTTTTATCAAATCTTTTCAAAGTACTTTCCACCAGCCTCTATACAAAGATTCATGCGCCTAAACCAGTTTTCAAAACACTTTTTCCAGTCCGCCGCAGACACCTCGTTTACAGCCTGCTCGAACGCAGCCAGCGCATCTTCCGGCGACGAAAATTGTATCCCTTTGAGCTGATTTTTTATTTTTGGGAATAAAAAGAAGTCACACGGTGCTAGATCAGGGCTGTAAGGAGGGTGACCCAGGAGTTTGACTGGCGTGCTGTCCAGGAAGTCCCTCGTTTTGAGTGCGGTGTGCGCAGGTGCATTGTCGTGGTGGAGCAGTAGCCCGCGGAGCCCTGTGTTTAGTCGCTTGTTGCTTATAACAGAGAAAAATTCTGGCAAACATTTGGTAGTATACCATTCGGCATTAATGCTTCTTTGATCCCGTAAGGGAATTGATACCAAGTGGCCAGTCAAATTAAAAAAGCTAGCGATCAAAATCTTACCCCCGCTTCTAGATCGCTTCACTTTGGTAGGCGTTGGCTCATTTTGAAACACCCAAACAGTCGACTGGCGCTTGGTTTCTGGGTCGTATTGATAAATCCAGGACTCATCACCTGTAACGATGTCGTAAACACGCCGAGACGAGCCTGCTTCAAATTTGTTAAGCATATCACGGCACCATTCCACCCGGGCCTGCTTCTGAGCATCGGTGAGGTTGTGCGGCACCCAGCGTGATACTATCCTCCTCACGCGAAGATGGCTGTGTAGAATCTCGTGAACGCTTCCCGATCCAATCTTCAATATGTGTTGAATCTCCTGATATGTAATTCGCCTATTGTCTTGGATTAAATTTTTCACTGCTAGCACGTTTTCTTCGGTAACAGCCGTCAAAGGGCGACCGCTTCTTTCGTCATCCCCCAAAGTTGGTCGACCGCGCTTGAATTCGTTATACCAACGATACACGGTTGCCTTGGAAGGGCCTTCATCCATGAATGCCATTTGAAGTCTATCGTACGATTCATCCGGTTTCAGGCGACACTTGAAATCGTATAAAATCATAGCTCTAAAATGTTCCCGGCGCAGATCCATATTTCAGTGAGACACAATACTTTGAATTAACTCGCAAAAAATGTGGAGGGAAATTTTGAAATTGGAACTTACTTATTTTTACTTATAAATAATCATATTTTCGAAAAACATTATAACTGGCCAGTCTCCCATATATAAAAACTTTTTTTCGCAATACTTTCTGAGACCAAACACAGGGCTCCGCGGGCTACTGCTCCACCACGACAATGCACCTGCGCACACCGCACTCAAAACGAAGGACTTCCTGGACAGCACGCCAGTCAAACTCCTGGGTCACCCTCCTTACAGCCCTGATCTAGCACCGTGTGACTTCTTTTTATTCCCAAAAATAAAAAATCAGCTCAAAGGGATACAATTTTCGTCGCCGGAAGATGCGCTGGCTGCGTTCGAGCAGGCTGTAAACGAGGTGTCTGCGGCGGACTGGAAAAAGTGTTTTGAAAACTGGTTTAGGCGCATGAATCTTTGTATAGAGGCTGGTGGAAAGTACTTTGAAAAGATTTGATAAAAATATATGTACGTATAGAACAATTTTTTTTAGTTTCGCAAAACTTTCTGAGTGTCCCACGTATACTGCAAAATTCGATATATTACGTAATTTTCGGTAACACTCAAATATATTAATAATAATGTCCTCCCGGCCGAATTTCGGTCACGGCGGCCAATCTCAAAGGAGACAAGCCATCTGCGCGGGACATATTATAGTGCACAAGTGTGTGCGCAAACACAGATGCATTCTCTATTCCCTCACTCTCAAAATCCGATGGGACGGCAATTCGACACGACCGGAGAGAGATCAGGCGCAGGACCGACGGCTTTACGTGCTCTTCGAGGCACGAAGGGGTCTCGATGTGTAACGAAACGATCACCCACCACAGACTGACCGCGGCTAGTGCAGCTTAACCTTGCAGATAGTACAATCCACACGCTTGCTACTGTACTATACTATACTATATTAGATGCGTATTAATGAAATTTTTCGGCGGATGGAGTCCCTAGACAGGATTCTCCGCCATCCGCCCGGTTAAGCAGTTGGGGTACCTATCTTGGGTACTATCTAAGAGAGTCCATTCGAAAAAATAATTACCAACCCGCCTGCTAAGCGTGTCGCCAAATACCTCAATGTGTAGTACACGACGAATATCTAACTCTAAAATACCTACGTCTCAAAAATAAGCCTAGGTACCTACAATATGATTGTTTATTTTAACGAATGCTGTATTTACGTAAACTGACTTCCACTGAATAACTGTTACTGAACAATCATCACATGATATGGAGGGGGTTCCCCCCAGTGGCCTCCAAACTCCCCTACAGCTACCCTGAACCTTTTATCTGAATACTGCAGGTCTAATTTGGTAGCATAATCTGAATCTGGTCACTAATAAATAAATAAATAAATAATAAATAAATAAATGAATAATAAATAAATAAATAATAAATAAATAAATGAATAATAAATAAATAAATAATAAATAATAAATAATAAATAAATAAATAAATAAATAAATAAATAATAAATAAATAAATAATAAATAAATAAATAATAAATATTTTTGGGACATTTTACACATCGCCATCTAGTCCCAAACTAGACAGAGCTTGTGCTATGGGTACTAGACAATGGATATAATACTTATATACATTTTTTTTTTTTGTAAATACATACTTATAATACATAAGAAACCACCAGACCAACACAAACACTCATGTTCATCACACAAATATTTGTGTCCTGTGGGAATCGAACCCACGACCTCGTGATCAGCAGTCCGACACTCGAACTACTAGACCACAGAGGTCGTCAGTCTGTCTCAACAGTACAGCGACCCTGAACCTCGTATCTGAACACTGGTCTGACTTGGTAGTACGCCTTTGTCGGCACCCCGCGCTATCCCCACCGTTTTTACCTTACTTCACTTTGTAGCTATATCAATTCGCATTCGCGACAAAGCGTGGCGATTATGGCATATCCCCCCAACATGCCTGGGGGAGGCCTATGTCCAGCATAGAATAGTGTATGAACAACTCTGCCCAACAAGTCCGGATCCAGGGTTTCCGTAAGTGGACGGACGGACCCATGGACGTAGCTTGCCCATGACTATCTTGTATGTCCCCCAAGGATCCCTGTCTAGTCCCTCCAGGAGCTCTCTCCAAGACCGAACCCTGGTGTTCTCGATTGCAATTTGGAACGCCTTCGTAGCCGCCCAATATGTTGCATAGTTGATGGCTATCTCCTCGACTGTGGCTCTTCGTCGTCGCCGGGTTCGTGTGTACTGGCGTCGAGACCTCAAGCATGCCACGCGAAGTTGCGCTAGGTCATCTGACCACGAGTACACCGACCGAGATCCGCCACGCCTGGCCCAGCATTGAGGCATCACAAATTGCCGCCATCGTCTCCCAGGCGTCTAAACACCTACCTATAGTTAGTAACCTACAGTTTATTTAATAACCGCTACTTTTTTATCGCAGCGGGAACGCACAAAATTCTAGCCGTGAAACACTGAATAGCAAAGAGAACAAATATGGAAACAAGGCAGACAGTTCAGGCATTCGCATGACTTAACACACAGATCATTGTCCGGTAGAAACCCGGGAATACCTGTGCTAACAATATTTTCGCATCAACAACCTTGTCTGGGGTAGGGGAACTATGTTCGGGAAATATTAAAGGTTACTCCAGATTAAATAACATGTTATTTGTTATACAGGGTGTCAGGGAAACGCTTCCGAAAACGAATATAGGTGATAGTGCTGGTGATAACTGACACGAAACCACGAAAAAAAATGCGATTCTTTTTTTTTTTTTTTTTTTTGCATTTTTCATTATGTTATATAGTTTTATTTAACTGCCCAAAGCTGGTTATGTATGAAAAATGCAAAAAAAATATATATGAAAAAATCTAAAAAAAAGAATCGCATTTTTTTCGTGGTTTCGTATCAGTAATCACCAGCACCTATCTTCGTTTTCGGAAGCGTTCCCCTTACACCCAGTATAACACGTCCACATTATTTAGTTCTGCTATTTAACATTCTAATATACAAAAAATCTATCTACATTTAAATAACAGTGTGCAATGCAATACAACAACGCTACATATGTAGATTCAATTGCCGTTCTTTAGTTAAAACATTTTTGCACATATTAATAATAATGTTCATGATATCTTCCGTAGCTACCTTGATAACCGACCTCAGTGTGTGAAGATTGATGAGCATATTAGTGACGAAGAATCACCTACTTATGGCGTCTCACAGGGTAGCGTGCTTGGGCCGACCCTGTTCTTAATCTACGTCAATGACTTGTGCCAACTGAAAGTAAATAACTGTAAAATCATTAAGTATACGGATGACACCCAGGGCCGGATTCACAATGTCGGGGCCCTTAGGCAGTTCAATTCTTGGAGCCCATTTTCAGTCGTTTGAAGATCATTAGCTCTTTTCAAGTTGATGAAGGGATCATGGTCACAAAACTCACAAATCGCAATTACAGATCAAGCATTTCAAAACTTTTGTTTATCATACAATACGCTACGTAATGCATCCATATTATTAGTTCTACTATTCGATACTAGATGGTTCTGTTCTGTAAGTATGAATTATTTCATCAACTGACAGCATGCGTCGAAAAAAGCAATAATACCTATTGTCATTGACGATACAATTTTTTTAGAGGAGGTATGAAACATTTTCAATTACTTTTCTGCGCGCGTGGGGCCTCTAGCCGATGCGGGGCCCCTAGGCAGTTGCCTACTCTGCCTAATGGTTAATCCGGCCCTGATGACACCGTCCTAGTTATACATGCTGAAACCTGGGAACTATCCTATAAGTATGCTGAACTTGTTCTATCTGACGTAATGTCTTGGCTTACTGCCAATCTTCTCACACTGAACGTCAACAAGACTAAAAACATGACTTTCTGTCCTTCATCTTCCACGCAACCTCGTAAGACCTTAAGTTAAATGCTCACAGCTGTAATGGAGTGTATCTCAACTCGAGCTGCAGTTACTCTCCTTTAATCCGCACGACTGACATAAAGTACCTTGGAGTTCGTATTGATGCTCACCTTCGATGGGATAAGCAATTAGAAACCTTAACTGGCCACACGAGAAAACTGATTTATCCAATAAACAAGCTCAGATCTTCTGCTGATGTGGAGGTTCTGAAGCTATTATATGTCACCTTGTTACAAACAGTTTTGTCGTACTGCATCTCTGTTTGGGGTGGAGCTGCTGCTCAATACATGCTCAGGGTGGAAAGGGCTCATAGGGCTGTCTTGAAGGTTATGTTATGGAAACCTCGCAGATATCCAACTACAGCTCTGTATCAAGAATGTGCAGTGTTAACCGTTAGACAGCTCTCGCCGCCAATAGACTAGTAGATGTTTCACGTCAAAACAGCGACTTTTTTTGGTAGATCTTAGCAAATCTGACGCCTCAAATGCTTGCGATTTATGTTAAGCAAAGGTTCTAGTTTCCGTCAATCTATCTAGTAGTTCTTTTCTCGTCCTGTAAAATTAATACGTTCCGTGCAAAAAAGAGGTTTTCACTCCCGGGCGAGGATCATCATCATCATCATCATTTCAGCAGAAAGACGTCGACTGCTGGACATAGGCCTCCCCCAAGCATTGCCACAACGACCGGTCCTGCGCCTTCCGCATCCAGCGGATTCCCGCGACCTTCACCAGGTCGTCGGTCCACCTTGTGGGGGGCCTACCCACGCTGCGCCTTCCAGTACGCGGTCGCCACTCCAGAACTTTACTGCACCATCGGCCATCCGTTCGGCGAGGATATAGGATCTAAATTATGTGAGTACGTACAATAACATGATTTGAAAATCAATATAATTAGATCGAAGTATTTTTTTTAGAAAACACATAAAAAAGGTAGCCCGCCGTTATTTAAAACTTGAAAACCTTTTAAAAACTTTTACATATTTGATCGTACCTCACCTAAAGAAACCTATTGGTATTTTTATTCATTTCGATACCTCCCCAAATCCATTTGTAATGAATTCTTCCTTTTTTTAATTAAAAAGTTAATTAGAAAATCATTCTGGAGACATTCAATTTCGGCCTCGGTCAACGCCGCTTTAGCGCTTTCGATTTTTTTTATTTACAAAATTTTGTTATTTAGTATGAACTCTTTAGGGTCGTTCAGTTTGGTTCGAAATAGAGTTGAAACGTAAGGTCTAATGAATATTGTATATTTTAAAGAAATTCAGTCATTTGCGTAGAAATCGCCCATATTTATATGTAACTAATGAAGTTATTTTGAAGTTAGCATAGTGGTTGGTTACATAAATGCACATTTCTTAAATATGCTTCTTTCACGGTTGATGGAAATAGTTCCGGCGACAGATCCTTTAATATTAGGAGAGATCATCAGAAAGTCATGATGTTAAAATTCAAAGATACAGTACACAGCACGAAAATAGATAGAATGGCCAAGTGGGCAGGGCGCACGTGCCAACACTCTGCACCATAGTGCAGAGCATTTCAAAGCCTTTCTCAGTAAGCCTTATGACTTGTTTCTGTAAATACTGTAACAAAAACCCGCAAAAATGCCTAATTATGCTGTTGCTAATTATGTTGTCTAACTGCAGAAACAAAAGCTGTAAAGTACATTTGATTAAAGTTAATAAAAAAAAAATTATGACGTCAATATGAGAGGCGTAGTTTATTCGAAAGTTGCCACGCATGAATCGCAAGTAAAATTGTGATTACAACCATTCTATCTATTTCTGTGTGTTGTTATGTGTGTGTGTTTTTTTCATGTGTAGACGACGTCTGTGGTCTAGTGGTTTACGTGTTTCTGACTGCTGATCACGAGGTCGTAGGTTCGATTCCCACAGGACACAAATATTTATGTGATGAATTTAAGTGTTTGTGTTGGTCTGGGTGTTTCTTATGTATTATAAGTATGTATTTACAAAATAAGTATATAAATATTATATCCATTGTCTCAAAGTGTTACTCGACGTGCGGTCGACCGTACAAGCTCTGCTTAGTTTGGGACTAGATGACGCTGTGTAAAAATGTCCCAAAAATATTTATTATATTACTTATTTATTTTAAATTTGTCTCCCTCACACACTGACATTAAATACACGTTTAGTAATCCGCATTAAACCTGGCAACTCTAACTAGCTATCAAATCTTGATGACGTAATCAAGATTTGCGAGCGAGCGGAGCGGGTAAGATGGGAAAATGAATAGTATTCACACCAGCTTCTACACGATAATGATCGGTGGTTAATTGGAAGATGTGAGATATCTTTGGCTCGTCGGTACTGTGATTGTTTGGTGTTAATTAGTGCTAAGATGAGAAGCTTATGACTTGAATTCAGTTAAAAGCTGTTATAACTTACAAGCGTTTATTAAAAGAATGAAATCAGGCGTTACTTTGAAATCCATTATTATTATTTATTTATTTCAAGTATAATGAACAACATTACAGTTTAATTAAAACTAATAGAAATAAAAATAATAACACTAATTTATTAGGCATTAAGATAAATATTAAGAGTCTGTACTGTCCTACTGCTGCAGGGCAAAGACCTCCCTACTCTCCTTCTACCTCTCTCTATCTATGGCTAATAAGGACCAGCCTTTTTGAAACGAGTCCAGCGCGGCGGTGCTATTCACAAATGTTGGAAAAGTTTCCGTTTTCCAAGTGAAATTTGACTGGAAAACGAAACAAAACGACTGCTTCCTGCGACCACGAACGCTGCAAAGCATTCGAAACGTCAGGAAAACCAATTTTAATAATAATTTATGATGTAATCCGGTTAAAATTGGTTTATTATTAAACGAAACGATTTTAGAATCGAACGGATTCGTAAACGCTATTCGTAGTTCGTTAATTTTACATCGAGTGCTTCCCGACAACAAATGGCTCTCGGAAGGGTTTCCGTAAATTCGCGTTGCGTTTCCGAATCCGTTCAGTTCTCAAATCGTTTTGTTTCTTAATAAAACAAGTTTAACCAGATTATATCGTGTATTAATATTAAAATTGGGTTGCCTGACGTTTCGAATGCTTTGCAGCGTTCGTGGTCGCAGGAAGCAGTCGT
The DNA here is from genome assembly GCA_949699075.1 of Asteroscopus sphinx. NCBI lineage: Eukaryota > Metazoa > Arthropoda > Insecta > Lepidoptera > Noctuidae > Asteroscopus > Asteroscopus sphinx. The sequence goes on from OX453020.1 coordinate 16,316,252, forward strand.
TTTGTTTCGTTTGCCGGTCAAATTTCACTTGGGAAACGGAAACTTTTCAAACGATTGTGAATAGCACCGCAGTTCATCCCGCCATCTCCGTCTAGGCCGCGTTGGCGTTTGGCATTTATGGGGACCCAATGGGTTGTAAGATTGGCCTTTTGGTCGTCTGGCATGCGACATACGTGTCAAGCCCAGTTCCATTTCAGCATGGCAGCTTTCCGATTGACGTCAGTTATTTTTGTTCTGTGGCCTGATTCACAAACGTTCGAAAAGTTTCCGTTTCCGAAGTGAAATTAATTTGACCGGCAAACGAAACAAAACAACCACTTCCTGCGACCACGACCGCTGCAAAGCATTCGAAACGTCAGGAAAACCAATTTTAATAATAATACGCGATGTAATTCGGTTAAACTTGTTTTATTACAAAACAAAACGATTCGGGAATCTGACGGATTCGGAAACGCTATCATAGTTCTTTAATTTTACATCGAGTGCTTTGCGACAATAAGTGAGAGTTTCCGTAAATTTCGCGTTGCGTTTCCGATTCCGTTCGGTTCTCAAATCGTTTTGTTTCTAAATAAAACAAGTTTAACCGGATTACATCGTCTATTATTATTAAAATTGGTTTTCCTGACGTTTCGAATGCTTTGCAGCGTTCATGATCGCAGGAAGTGGTCGTTTTGTTTCATTTTCCGGTCAAATTTCACTTCGGAAACGGAAACTTTTCGAACGTTTGTGAATCAGGCCACTGGAACGGGTGATTGTAATTCTAATCCGGTTTGAAATCCATGACACGCAAAATATGGAGTTACAATATTTAGTGTCGATTCAGCCAAACTAGTTCTTACAATATTTAGTGTCGATTCAGCCAAACTAGTTCTTACAATATTTAGTGTCGATTCAGCCAAACTAGTTCTTACAATATTTAGTGTCGATTCAGCCAAACTAGTTCTTACAATATTTAGTGTCGATTCAGCCAAACTAGTTCTTACAATATTTAGTGTCGATTCAGCCAAACTAGTTCGTTGAGTTTGGATGCAGTGTGCTGCACCGCCCTCCCGCCTGAAAATATATTTACACCACACGAAAACAAAGACAATAGTTTACAGAAAGATTAAGTAAGTACAATGGGCGGTCTTATGCACATGCAGAAGGTGCGATTAATATATATATTATGCAACATGCAAACTGAACCGATACCACAGATTACTTAATAGTTACTACCTGATAATCGAAACGTGTGGTTTGTATGTTGCATAATATATTACACGCATTATCTGCATGTGCATAATATATTTGCACATATACATATATTTGTGCGCCGGAGGGCGGTGTTGCATAGTTGCATACTGTATCCAAGCTTGATGAACTAATTTGGCGGAATCAACACAAAATAATAATTGTAACTCCATATTTAGCACAGCTTTTATTTAACTCCACTCGTGTGTACACGATATGTGCACAATAGTTCAGTTAATAAATAAGAAAATAAAATTGCCTGTAACGTGGCTAGGCTTACACGAGCTTTGGCTAGGTTGAAATCACTGAGAAAAAATGGCGTCCGATAAAAAAAATCTTTTCGGTATAAAACGAGACCTAATTTAATTTTATCTTACAATTTTTTTGTTATTGAGATCCATAATATAAGGGTCTATGTAGATAATAGGGACGGGATATAAACAAAGGAATATTTTGAAAGGTAAATGCCATTTTGTGATGAAGAGAAAATATTTGGGAAACTCATTTATAGACATTTTTTCAGTTCATGGACATTTCAATATACAAACAGAGATACATTTTGATGCGAGTTAAACAATAGATATGTAATGTAAATTATATAAAACTGATGCTGTTATATTTCTAATTGGCTACTTTAGAAAGAATATCTTCTATCTGTATTTTTCATCAGATAAATCTGATGCGGGCAATGTGTCCCGCACACTGGCTATGTCGATTGCTCGCAGAATGGAAGGCCGATGGGGCCGTAAAGTTCTGAAATGGCGCCTGCGTACTGGAAGCGCAGCGTGGGTTAGGCCCCCCACAAGCTGGACCGACGACCTGACAAAGGTCGCGGGAATCCGCTGGATGCGGAAAGCGCAGGACTGGTCGTTGTGGCGATGCTTGTGGGAGGTCTATGTCCAGCAGTCGACGACTTTCGGGAAAGCAAAAGGGGTGCATTAAAAGAGCCTCCACGAGTGACGCTATTTAATTGATCATCCGGCGCTTCCTGGGCAGTCAGCCCCACCACCAACCTGCTGACTGGCTAATATTTTCCCCACGGCATGAGCTGTTAACATTATGTAGCTCATGTCGACACGATAGAAGAAGCATCAAATGCGGACGGAACATTTTTTCGGTTGTTTAGTTTGGTATCTATACTTTTAAATATCCAACGACACTATTATAAATACATCTTATTTTATGGAGAACCTATCAGTAGCTGTGCAATCTACTCTATATTAGGATATTGCTGCAGTTGTATTGTAGGTAATCGAACAGTTGGTTGTTGTTGTCATGCAATGACTATGATATTGTACCTTGGTTGGGCACGACATCAGAATAATATTGATGCACCGGCAGCATTTAATAAATTTTAATTAAATTAAATTAAAAATTTATAAAAAAATATTAAATTTAAATTTATTATTATTAATTAATTATTTTTTTAATTTGAATTTTTTCAGCAATATAATGCTGCAATGGCATGCTTGTACACAACTCTTATTGGGTAGGCCAAAGTTCTATGGAGAGTCTGGCATTACCCAACTCTAATACAAGCATAGATGACAGGGAACATCAAGCGTCGGACTGAGAAACAGACACGGGGTCTTAGTTCGATCCTCAGTAAAACATGTCTTTTTGTATGTTTTATTTAATAGTTTTAAAACCTGACGTGACGTTACATTTTATACCGAATCACACTTTTTTTTTTGATGTGGAGAAAATGACTATCGCATGTCACGCCACCCGGGGAGGTAGCATGGTTCTGTGGGGCTCGCACCCACTAAAAACTACCGCCGCGTACCTACTCTCGCCTTGGTGGATGAGCCGCGAGAACTGCAATGCATGGCACTCGCGACCTATCCAGCGTAGCCCATTCTCGGGTCCCTCTTCCTATAATGACGCTCTTTAGGATCGCCTGGACATCGGTCCGGGCACACTTGGGACATCACCACAACTCAAAGGCCGTGCAATGCAGACGACTGACTCCCCAGTCTATCGTCCGCTGGCCTCTGTTAGGGCGGTATCAGTTCGGCGTAAAGCCGCTTGCGTCCTCCTGCGTCCTCCTGCGGCGGATTGGATCAGCGATGGAGTCTTCTTCCCTGACCCGCTCCGCCGCTTCCTTCTGTGAGATAACCTCCTCACAGAAGAATGCGACCGCCTCCCACGCCTCCACACTGTCAGCCATGGCCTTGACCACAGCCGGCAGCGAGAGGTCTCCCCCGATTGCTGTAGTGAGAGCACGGTGCCGCACCACTCAAACAGGACAGTATGCAAGGGTATGAAGGGCCGTGTCCTCACTACAGCTGTACTGGTGGCACATGGGAGTAGCCTCCCGTCTCGCCACTTTATGCAGGTATTTGCCGAAGCAACCATGCCCCGACAACACCTGCACTAGACGGAAGGACAACGTTCCATGTTGCCTCCGTACCCATTCTTCAAGGATCGGCTGGATGGCTCCCACAGTCCAATGACCGGCACTGGGCGTTTCCATCCTGAATGACACCTACCGCAACCCGCGATGAGGAATTTCGTTCCAAAAATGATAGGACACTTTCCAATTAAAAACGACAATGGTCTATCACTATGCTAATTAAAATCACAAAATCAAATAAAATGCCCCATTAAGGTACAAATCAAAAACTGAATCTTGGCCCGCTTCCCAATTACTTGGCCCTTAACTCCATCTGTTCCATTAGGCGTCACCACAATTGGTTAAACAACGAGTAGGAGTAATTAACAATTCGTCAAAGGGACTATTATTTTTTAATTGGAAATCTTAAAACTTCGAAAAAAGATAGAACGTTAAATATACAAGAGCCAATATATTAAATGTTGTTGCACGCGCAATCTGAAGACTCCAAAACGTCCTAATTGGGACGTTTTGCTACTAATCTCCGTCAAGCGAGGCGCCGAGCGTGACGTGTGATAAAAATACAAAAATGCCGTCATGTGTGTACAGAAAGTGTACTAATTATGAGGCGAAACTAACTTAAAGTAACTAATTTACTTACTTTGCACTAGGTTATGTGTATTGTGCTGCCATTGCGTACTGAAAATATTTTTCTTTGGTTTTGTTAATCATTGTACAGAGCCATTAAAACATTTAAAATCATACCTCAGAATAAGACGCATAAAATTATGTAGATCCCCCTCAAAACTTGGAGAATATGAGCCGCTAATTCTATGGTATCAAGTTTTCTCTTTGATGAATGCTTAAATAGGCGATTAACAATTTGCGGGAAGAAGACATTGTTTATTCGCCGATGCTGAAGGATTAAGGATGGGTTTCTACCCGTTCGGCTGGTTATAAAATTAAACGTTGTACATTAATTATGTATAGGATAGTACTTTGTTGTTGGTTTCTGTTGGCTTCAACTGAATGGGTTTAGAACTCGAAGTGATGTCAACAATAATTGCAGCCGAGACGAATCATAAGGAAGGCATTTGACGACGTCTGTGGTCTAGTAGTTCGAGGGTCGGACTGCTGATCACGAGGTCGTGGGTTCGATTCCCACAGGACACATATTTTTGTGATGAGCATAAGTGTTTGTGTTGGTCTGGGTGTTTCGTTTATTATAATACATACCTAAGTATGTATTTATTTAATTATTATTATTTAAGTAGAAGTAGTAGTAGCAGAGCTCCTTTGTGAAACAGTTCGTCCGGGGAAGTACTACCACCGTACCTACTTCTCCGCCAAATAGTGATGCTTGCATTGCTGTGTTTAGGTCTGAAGACTTTCCTTCTTCATATGTCAGTTTGGCGAACCGACTTGCGTTACCATTTAGGCAACAGCCTCGGTGGATTTGCAGTTGTTATGGGCAAAGGTAACCGTTTAACATCAGGTGGGCCTTTAACTCGTTTCGCCATCCTATACTATAAAAAAAACAAAAAAGTATTTTGAAGCAAATAAATATTGTTCCTTTCTTTCTTTTCCATCTATATAAGTATTATATCCATAGTCTCGTACCAATAGCACAAGCTCTGCTTTGTTTGGGACTAGATGGTGCTGTGTAAAAATGTCCTAAAAACATTTATTTATTTAGGGATGGCAAGTAAGTATTACTAATGAAAAGTAAGTAAGAACTGAAAAATCCGAATCGGAATTAATGTTAAGTAAAAGTTAGCGAGATACCGGCAAACATTGAACAGCTTAAATCGTTTATAGTTCACTTAGTATCGCATTTTGATGCCAATTAATATTTGACTGTAGGGCTGCCACTCGTTGTACAACATGTAACAAAATAAACGCAGTAAGTCCTGAAAGCAGTTTGTTCAGAATCACTTGGAGAATCGATTGGTATATATGGTTTACCATGTTACATTATTATTGGAGACGGTCACTTACATTATTGGTAAATTAGATAGAAGTGACCATAGTTTTACAGTTAGAACTAATGTCTGCTTATCAGGAACTTGGGTATGTTAAAATAATTCACATAAAGTCACATTAAGAAAGCACTGAAGCTAGATTGCTTACCATCAGGTGACCCGCTTGCTCGTTTGCCCCCCTATGTTATAAAAAAAAAGGAATATTTTCTGGCTTCAGTCACTACTTCTACGCACGCCGTCTGTCTTATTCTATTGATCTGAGTTCGGTTCTTATTGAAATATTTTAACCGAATTTTAATTTGTTCAACCCTGGAAGCCATCACTGATTTGAGAATTGTACCAAAGGCGAGCAGATAAACTGTCTGTTTTTATGATATTAAAAAAATCTACAATAATTTATCTTGGAAACGAAATTTTCTCAACACTACGAACGCAGTCGCGAGCGCCCCGGCCGCCATTACATCAGTAATGACCAATTGAAAGTCGAAATTTTAAAGTACCCTCAGTTACTTCACAAGATGCAGCCTGCAAGAAACGACCCCTTTAGAACTTCAGTCACGGAAAACTCGGAAACTTGACTCAGCAAGTTCATTTAGTTTGTGTGGTTAGTGGTTACTTAATTTGCGAATAAAAATTGCTTTGCTTGTCGACATATTTTGAAAGTCACTTATGCTTTTTTTAGTTTTTCCTATATCGGTATATTTGATCGAAGCATACCGGATACCTATTATTTTCTGTTATTGTTCATAGTTTACAATGTGGACCACAGAAATAGGTAGATAGAATGGTTGTAATCACAATTTTACTTGCGAGTCATGCGTGGCAACTTTGGGTCAAACCACGCCCCCCATGTTGACAACATTAATTTTTACAAATTAACTTTAATCAAATTTACTTTACAGCTTTTGTTTCTGCAGTTAGAAACAGCGCAATAAGGCATTTTTGCGGGTTTTTGTTACAGTATTTACAGAAACAAGTCAAGGCGTACTGAGAAAGATTTTGAAAAGCCCTGCACTACGGTGCAGAGTGTTGCCACGCGTGCGCCATCCACTTTTCCATTCTATCTATCTATTTCTGTGATGTGGATAGTGTAGATAGTTTACTTTCACTAATGTAGGCGTAGCGATGCTATGTGTGTGTATGCAATGATTTGGGTGACAGTGACGCGTCACATGTACAATCAGCTATATTAATTGGTTACCCCTCATTTTCGAGAGTTTGATTTTATAAGTGGGGTATAACCAATTGGTGCAGTTGACTGTACACTCTAAAAGTGCACCCAATTAACTGTTCCGCTAGCAGTTATACAAACGGACTCGTTTCTCACTCACCTTACTGTTTAATTATCACTTTAATTCAAATTATGGCTACATGAACAATAACGTTGAAGGCAGTACACTTTTTATTAAGGCGGCCATACACGCAAGGGTATACCTGATAGGTTTACCTGTGCAGATTATCTGTACAAGTAAACCGGAGCATAAAATGTGGGAATAACTGCACAGTTTGGTCACATACACGCTACTGTTTGCCTGCACAGTTCAACTGTATAGGCAAAACTGTGCAGGTGAACCCTTGCGTGTATGGCCACCTTATACATTGTGTCGTCAGATACAACATGCATACATCCCACAGACCAGTACCAGCCTCAAGACGCCGTATAAGTAAAGTTTTGCATGAGAACACAGTCTTAAAATGTTGGCGAGGACCGGGGGGCGAAGGGCGCGTTATGGTTAGCCGGGTCAAAAGTTCGGTGGGTATGATTCCGTATGATTGGTGCCGCTCGCTGACGGAGTGACGTCCCGATATGCAGTGCTACTGCATATGCTTGGTGACCGAGGTTGTCCGGCTAGTTGGTGTCTAGAAGCTTACTGGTTTGTGACACATTCCATATAGTGCCCAGCACAAAAAGAGTTGCACTACGCACAAAAACCGATGAAAGCGGTGGTTTATAAACCCTACTTTCAGATCATTTCTGCTGTAATTCCTATCAATATTTATTTTATTTAAAATTATCTATGAATTTTGCATTTGTTTCAAATTAAATTGCGATGAAAATTAAATGTCTCATTCAATTATTTCGTATCCAATTAATATCAGTCACAAAGAAATAATTTCGCAGATCAAAATACAACAAACATTCATAATTGCATTGCATTGTTTATTGTCCATTGGGAAAATAATCTTTTTAGTAAAAAAAAAATCATTTCCTTTTTAACCGAAAAAAGGAGGAGGTTCTCAATTCGACGCGTATATATATATTTTTTTTTTTTTTTTTTTTATGTATGACCACGCATAACTTTTTACAGAGTGGCCCGATTTTGATGATTCTTTTTTTAATGGATAGGGTATATCTCGAAGTTGGTCCCATTTAAATTTCAAAATCAAAATCCACCCCTAAGGGTGGGAAAACAGGGGATGAGTGCTTGTTCACCCACTGAATTCTTACCTGTTAACCGATTCTGTTGAAACTTGGCACACATAAATATAGTTCTAGACACACAACACAAAAAAAGTTAAAATAAAACTTTTTAACAAAAAATTGAACCGACGAAAACAGAAACTGAAAAGCGAAAAATAACAAATTATGAGTCGGCGCCAAACAAACAATCAACGAAGATCATGAAATTACTTTAAATAAATAATAAAAACAACGTAACATCAAATACAACGTGAAATTTTCAACGATAAACAATAACTTTCCAAAAATTCGTTCGTCGCTCGGCCACTTGCAACTTGCACGCACTTTGCTTGTTAAAAGTTTGTTTGGCGCCGACTCATAATTTGTTATTTTTCGCTTTTCAGTTTCTGTTTTCGTCGGTTCAATTTTTTGTTAAAAAGTTTTTTTTACCACGTTTATATTAATTCGCTTTCAGTCTCGTCTGTCTGTTCGGTACAAATTTTGCAATCGATTTTAAACTAACTTCCCGATGGGCTAGATACTTGAAACTTTAAACATAGCTAAAAACTGGGTGACAATGCAATATTAATTCACTTTCGTTGTCACCGTCATCATCATCATTTCAGCCGAAAGACGTCCACTGCTGGACATAGACCTCCCCCAAACATCGCCGCAACGACCGGTCCTGCGCCTTCCGCATCCAGCGGATTCCCGCAACCTTCACCAGGCCGTCGGTCTACCTTGTGGGAAGCCTACCCACGCTGTGCCTTCCAGTACGCGGTCACCACTCCAGAACTCTACTGCCCCATCGGCCATCCGTTCTGCAAGCAATGTGTCCCGCCCACTGAAATTATTCGGGCTATGTCGGTTACTTTCGTTCTCAAGCGAATCTCCTCATTTCTGATTAGATCACGAAGGGACACTCCGAGCATAGCCCTCTCCATTGCCCTTTGAGTGACTTTGAGCCTTCTAATCTGGCACATTACTTTCGTTGTAAAAACGTGGTATTAAAATATTATTTCTCATCAAATCATCATCCATATTATTTAAATTCTCATCTAAAAAAAAATGAGGAACATTTAAAAGTTGTGAAGCGTGGATTGTAATATCCGTTTTTTTTCAATGTCTAACAATAATCGTGTAGGTATCGCTTTGATCTCGTTTGATTTCCATTCGCAGTTTGGGTTGGCGGCGATAAAAATTGCCGTGAGTTTGGAACACCGAGCATTAAACCCTGTAGAGAGGAATTACGGGTTGTCCAATTCCGAAACTGTTTCATTTATTCACACAGATAAATTTAATATCAGTCCACGAGTGCTCTTTCTTATTGGCTTGGGTAATGCCGCAGGCGGGCGTAGCTTTGCGCTTGCCAATAGAAGCGCGTTATATCTAGTCTAGTCGAATTGAAAAAAAAAAACAGTAGCAGTAGCAGTAACAGTCTTGGTCGTGGGTTCGATTCCCGTACAGAACAAATGTGTCTGGGCCTCAGATTAAAAAGGTCTGTGGTCTGGGCAATTGTGCTTGTGAAGATTTGTGTCTGTGAATAATTCAAAGACATTTAGGATTTATCATCCTAGTGTTTGACTAAATTTTGTTTAAAACATAAAAACGTTTGCGGTCAAGGGACCCCCGACAGGAATAAAGTTATCCATAAAATTCCAATTTTTTTACCGATTAATTATAATGCTAAATTTCACAACTATGCCACAAGCATAGATGGCAGGAAACATCATGCGTCGGACTGAGATACCACCACCTAGGTTAGATCCCCAGTAAAATATGTCTCATGTTTTATTTAATAGTTAGTTGTAACTTTGACGTTACCCACCAGATGGCGCTTAAAGGTGAGGTCAGCTGACAACTCTATGCTCGTATATTCAATGTACTCTATGGGTATAACGCATTTTTTTGCGTGACGTGCGCTACATTTTCTCCCGAATCACACCTACCGTATAGTAATTCTCCCAGTATAAACTCAGCCTATCGCTGTCCACTGCTGGACATAGGCCTCTCCCAAGTTGCGCCACAACACTCAATTCAGCAGTGAACGTGCATTTTTCTAACAGTCTTTGGAGTCTATCAATAGATACCATGTTAATAATGGGCTATTGCAGCGTTTGAAATTTTATGGAAATGTTCGTAGCCATTATCATAACCGTTATAGTTACTGCCTCATACAATCGTGGACTTAATACTGCACATTACTATGCAGTGCGTTGCTCTCATATAAATGCATAGATTTTTAGGCTGAATGAAGGCAAAGGCACCATCCTATATCTTCTCATGGGTGTCGTAAAAGGCGACTAAGGGATTCACCAGAGGATGGGCAGCAGCGTTCTCTGAGTATTTAACTAAACAACTGCGATCGCCAACCCGCCTGCCAAGTAGGGCATGCAATATCGGAAGGTTTCCAATTCCGGAACTGATTTCCGACATTGGGTACTGAACTCCGGAATTGGTATTTTTTTTCAATCGGTTTATTTCGAAACTTTATTGATTTAGAAAGTTCAAATTTTCGATTCGACTTTATTTAAAGAAACAAGTCTGTGTCATGTTAAATCACCCAAACCAAATCAGCTTCACAACTGACTGAGAATCTGTCTCTCAGCAGCAGCATACTGAAAATCTAACGATCCCAAGAACCCATTTTTAACACGAAACAAAATCTCATAACATAAGCTAGATTTTTACCAAACTATATCATAACGTAAGTACTTTTTTTTTGTATCTATGAGATTTACACAAGTGAAAAAGTAACCATCTAATCAAACTTATAGCTGCGGATAAAAATAACGGTCCTTCTAAGATTGAGATGCTTGTTGAAGTTGAAAGTTTCCTGTGAGAATAGCAAGACCAGCGGTTTCGAGCAACATTCACGCGTAATTTCAAGAATCTCTGAAAGGTTGACCAGGGAGTTATTAGTGCGGCCCTTGGGCAGATAAAGAACAAAAAACCTTCGGGTGATCATGATAACGGTATTATCACTGAACTCCTTTTAGGGGGTGCAAGCGTGGCTCTAGTTTTGAAAGAGCTAGTTTGTTTTATTCCGCCATTCAACACGGCACTACACTTAAAGCATGGGGCGGAAGTTCGGTGGTCTCTTAAACGATGCCACATTGAAGAGCAGTAGTAGCTGTTCCTTGTGAGACAGGGGTATGTAATATCACCGAAACTACGCTAAAGTTTTGCAGGGCGACTACAAAACACTGGACTAGACTGGAAAGTATCAACGTAAACGGCGAGAACATTTCACAACTCCGCTTGCCGATGAGATCGTTGCAACGGCAGTCTCTGGAAAAACTAACCAAAATGCTGTATTACATAAATCGAGCCTCTTGGCTTGTCGGTCTTAGGATGAATCTAGACAAGAAGGTCTTGCGCTGAGGTCGGTTCTTGTCAAAGAGAAAGCGATTGAAAATGTGCAGGAATATGTCAGGGCACTACGATTAGATTATTCAGCTTGGTAGACACAACATCGAGAAAGGAGCTGACTGCATTTAGCAACCTTCGTCGAATCTTCTCGCAAAGTCTGAAAACAAGTCTTCAACTAGTACATTCTATCTGTCGTGTCCTACAATGCTGAGCCATGGACAATGTCAGTTGGACTAATAATCCACAAGTCACTCAGTGAACTATGTTTGGATATTCTTTAAATAAAATGATCCGCAATGAACTTATCCAGAAAATAGCTGCAGTGACTGACATAGGTCGCAAAATCAGCTAGCTGAAGTGGTAGTGGGCTGGGTCATGGACTCATGGCTGTTGAAGAACCGATGGCCGTAGAAGCAGACGAATCCTTTACAGGTGGCCGTGAAAAACGCAGCGTATGACCATCTAGGTAAATGAATAAACAATCTGAAGAAAGTAGCTGAGTCGTACTGGATGCGGAAGGAGGAAGATTCAGTCTTGTCGCGTAACTTGGGAGATGTCTATGTCCAACAAAAGATTTCGATAGGCTATTTGATTTAAAGTTTTCATATTATTTTGAAACTTATGAGACTAATTACATAAGCTAATTTCGAAACTGAACATATATGAAACTGCATGCCCTTTAATGGATATGTGCTATCAAGACATAGCCGAAAAGTAACTTTGTTAAGTAATTATGAATATCGGAATTTCGATATTTAGTTTCTCAATTCCGGAACTGAAAAATCGTAAAATTATGTCCGAGATTCCGGAGTTTCGAGATTCCGGAATATCGGAATGCAAGCGTGGCGATTATGGAAAATCCCCGCCACTTGGGGGAGGCCTATGTCCAGCAGTGGACGACTTTCGGCTGAAATGATGATGATGAGGAAGGTAAAGGCGAGATTAGTGAGATATTATTAAATAAATAAATAAATATTTTGGCGAGATTAGTGAGATAAATAAATAATTAAATAAATAAAGAAATCTAGTCACAAACCAAGCAGGGCTTGTACGGTCGACCGCACGTCGGTGGTAACACTTTGACCTTGACAGCATCTTTATTTCGTAAGCAGTAAGGGCGGTTTTCGAATTGATGTGTTGCCACTGTCAAGCTGTCGACTGTACTATGGGTACTAGACAATGGATATAATACTTATATACATTTTGTTGTTGTTGTAAATACATAAGAAACACTCGGACAAACACAAAAACTTATGTTCATCACATAAATATTTATGTCCTGTGGGAATCGAAACCACAACCTCGTGATCAACAGTCCGACACTCGAATCATTAGACCACAGACGTTGTCAAATTATGAGACAACTCGAGAACGATTTTTGGATTGACATGTAGTTCTAAAGTAGTAGAGTTCTTTTGGAATAGAGCTCGTCCGGGGAAGTACTACCACCATACCTATTTTTGCCGTCAAACAGTAATGTTTGCATTGCTGTGTTCCGGTGTGAAGGGTACGGGTGCCGGTGAAATTACAATCACATGCGAGTTTCCATCTTCATGTCTCAGTTTGGTAAAAAAATTACTATCAAATCAATTTCAGTTTTCTGTAGCGTCATTGCGTATTCGGATACCGCCGGGCAGTAACAGTAAATACGTCAGTATGGAGATGTCTTTGCAGTAAATACAAAGGTACTCTGTGGCAGCAACCTAAGAAAAAACATGACCATTAACCACATGCGCATTCTATCCGCGCTTTCGAATGCGAAGAGGCTTCGCTTCTGCAGAGTTTGTAACGTTGTCAACCCTATTCTCGATTTAAACGAAAACAATTTTATTTTGACGAGGTTTTATGTATCAATACATTCGATTATGCGGTTGAGTGTGGATTACTTTGGAATTGAAATATGAATATTGAATATACTTTGCATAAAGCTTTGCATATTGTTATTGTTGTTCTTCGCTGTAAGGGTCGACGACCGTTTGCAAAACCGATTGGATTACTGTCTGTTCAGACTGTAATCTCTAGAAAAATATGTATCTTCTTCTATTGAAGAAAATTTTTAATGATGTTTTTTATTAAAATGCTTTCCAGGGTTGTACATACATACATACATATTATCACGCCTGTTTCCCATTGGGGTAGGCAGAGACTATGGATTTCCACCTGCTTCGATACTGACAAACCTCTTTCGCTTCATCTACGTTCATTAACCTCGTCATGCATGCTCGTCAGCTTAGAGTACTCTTAATCAGGCATTTTTTGAGAACGTCCGCGATTTGATAGCAACACGTTCGCCGAGGTCGTCCCCTTCCAACATTTTTTTTTAAACTTGCGTTTGACCACCACCTCACCTGAAGTTAAGCGATGGTGGGGTCGATAATGGTTCACGCTTGCTCAGCAAAGGTTAGAAGATGGCAGTGAAATATTTCGACCCATCTTCTCAAGTGGCTACACCGGGCATCGTAGCGGAACACGACTAGATCGCTTGGCGGCACATCTTTGGCCGGTGGGTGGTCGCAAGCCGTTGGCCGTGTCCTACCACCAGTATGTCACCTGATTTGCACTACCTAGGGATCACGTGTAGGGATTCGGAAAAGGGGTACTACGGACGTGAGTGACTCGATCCCCAAAAACTCCTCCCTCCACACTCGCTTCGTATACTTGTTTAGTCGTCCTCTCGTCCATCCTCTCTATATGTTCAAACCATCTTAACATACCATTCTAAATCCTTCCAGGATTGTACCCATAGAAATTTAAATAATATGGTAATAGAAGTGATAAAGTGGTGAACTTGTCGCCGCGTACAGGTATCTTGATCATCAGTGCTGTTTTAGACGCAGAGTCACAAAAATTGTATTTTGCAGCATATTTAATAGCGGTTTTTTTAGGCTAAATTTAATTTGCATTGAATGCTAGAAACATGGTGGGCGTGATTGCGTATTTATGTGCTGGTAGCGGCGAACCGGCGACACGCGTTCCGGTATTAAAAGACAGTAGATAACATTTCTATTACCTTATTATTTAAATTTCTATGGTTATACCATAGTCTGTGTTGGTATAAATATATCCTACTAGCGGACCCGGTAGACGTCATCCTGCCCGGAAAAGCAGCACCACATTAAATTGCCGTTTAGGAGAAGATCAGTGATATACCGACTGCAGCGCCACCTACCGGGTCCATTTGTGAATTCAAACCTTACGGGGACCCACTCAAACATACACAAAAAATATCATTAAATTGTCCCTGCTGTTCAGGAGAAGATCAGTGACATACCGACAGAAGCGCCACCTACTGGGTCCAATTGTGTTTTCAAATCATCCAGGAACCCATTAAAATATACACACAAATTTTCATCCAAATCCGTCCAGCCGTTTAGGAGGAGTTAGGTGTCAAACACACGTACAGAAGAATTATATAAAGATAGGGCAGGGAATATATAGGGGATGGCGAACCTCTTTACATGCCAATTTTTTCAACAATGCCATTATTGTGTATATAACGCGTTAACAAATAACCTTAGCTTAATGAGAATAAATAAAAGCTTGTAAAAACTATGAAAAACATCATCATCATGCCATCTGTGACACGAGTACCATTGGTTCGCCATCACTGCTATAGGGCGTAACGATTGCCAGCACATAATATATGTCTACTTCTTATCCGAATCGAATACGTACGACGTATACCTACGTACAGATAATACTGCAACAAAGAAATCCACTTACATACACCGGTGCTCCTCCATTCCTAATCCTGCTTTTAAAACAGCATGTATAACATGTAGGAACTGGCTTCGTGCCTACTTTCCTTAGAAGCTATTTCGAGGCTTAGCTTGAGCCGGGTATGCACGAAGCAACACAATGTTGCATGACGTTGCATATGCAGCATTAAAAGCCAATGACTGTCCCACTGCTGGATACAGGCTTCTGATTAAAAAGGTTTTGGTGCAAGTTGGTGACTACACACGACATCAAGATTTTTTTTTAAGCGAAGTTTCTATAACGTCTTTTTGCGCTCGGCTCGGGAATAAACCAAGAAAAACATCACCGTCACCGTTAACTTTTCCCTCCATTAGCTACACTGCCGTCTCAAACACACAGCTTTGCCCACACGTTCTATCTGAGCTTGCAAAATTACAAATGCCTGAAAGGTTCATTTCAGTCGGGTTTTTTTTTCGAATGGACTCTCTTAGATGGTACCCAAGATAGGTACCCCAACTGCTTAACCGGGCGGGTGGTGGAGAATCCCGTTAGGGACTCCATCCGGCAAAAAAAATCCCTAATCCTAACTTAAAAACTAAAATCGCGGTTGCAATACCGTATAAGGGCGTCCCCCAGGGAAGGGCTCGGACCTCGGCTTACTGGGGCATTGCTGGGGAACCCCGCCACTATGTCCCTCTGGCAGCCATTGCTGTTAGTGGTGTGAACCGGAGGCAATTTCAGCCTCCGGAGATTATGCGGAGATTTTATTGAATCACCGGAGATTATCCGGATAATCTCCGGTTATTCAAAATACTCTAAATCTGAGAAAAAAAACACACGATTTATAAATTACCTATTATATAAAAATATCTTACAGTTACAGACGGACATACTAATACCAATAAACACAAATATTTAACATTAGTCAAGGGTGATCGAATATTTTACATTGGTCATCGAACAAAATTAATTAATTATACAAGAAATTTTGGCACATTTGGGTTCGTTCTGCAACAAATCAAATAACCGGTAGTTTAGTGAAATCACCGATTAGTCTCCGGTACTCTCTCTAACCGGTGATTATCCGAGTTTTTGAGAACCGGTTCACACCACTAATTGCTGTATCGGGAATGGTTTTTTCGATAGTGGCGGACTTTCGGTATATCTATATTTGGAACCGTGCAACTAGAGCCTGACCTTTCAAAAGTACCTGTAATTAGGTTTATTTGAAATAAAAAACATTTGATTTTTGGGTGGGACTTCTGTCGGGCGTCCCTCGGTGCCATTTATAATAGACGGGGCATACGAACAAGCAGATCGCCTGACGGTAAGCAATCAATGCCACCCATTGACAACTGTAATACCAGGGGACTCGCCGACACGTTGTAGACCTTTTAAAAAGACATGCTTTTTTCTTGACGTCGAATTTGTTGGGGAAAATAGATGACAGAAGTTGATGAAGTGTACTCTTTATTCCCCCTTAATCCGATGGAATGACAATCCGACACGACCGGAGAGAGATCAAGCGCAGGACCGACGGCTTTACGTGCTCTCCGAGGCTCGGGGGAGTAACACCGCTAACTTCCTGAGTCCGAGCTACTACTGAAAAAAATTCTTGACAGAAAAATCCCAATGAAAGTTTTGCCAGACCCGGGAATCGAACCCGTTACCGCTAGATCACCGAGGCAGTCAGTGGGTAAAAATACATAATATCAAGCAATATAAGGTTGCTCAGTGAATGCCCAGTTTTATGAGATTCTCGTTGCGAAATATATTCACACATTAATCAAACGAAACGGTATGCAGAGTTAATTCCTACGAAATGGGTTTCGTTCCTTATTTTCTGGTCTGCCTTTTGCTAGAATGTTCCTTGTACGTGATATTTTCTTTACCGAGGGCGGAACTCTTACAAATATTATCTTATTATTTTTAACGCATTTACGCATGCATAATAAAATAATTAGTAAGCGTAGGCATAAATTCATCTATACGACTTTGAATTAACTGCAAAGTTAGTGGAGTCGGTTAAGAAACACTGTTTCTTAATAAGATATCGGTGACGTCACCCGAAGACGTACCAATGTGGAGGTTAATTTCGATACCACGAGCAATGTTAGTGGTTTTAACACTGGCGTACTGAGCCAGGAGTCGCAGGTTCAAATCCTGCTCGTGAACGATTTTTTCTTTCCACAATTTAAATCTTACAAATATTATAACAAAATATGCATACAATTATGTGTGTTTTCCAGAATTTTACAGACTGAAATAGATACTACACTCACACACGTAAAAAAAACCACAATATAATTTTAATCTACCTAACTGAAAATTCACCTAAACCCAGGGCATAACTGTCGGCAGTGAAACTCTTGGGAGTGCTTAATACCTACGTTCAAACATAATTAAAATAATTGAGTAATGGAATTAAACAAGTATACTTACATCGAATGTGGTTACGAAGGAACATTATTTTGATTAATCTTAGGGGAAGGATAATATTTTGTAAGCACTGTTTTATTGCAATAGGCTTCTGGCATTATTAGTGTTTACCGGTTATTTAAAGGCTGGATAAAACCATAAATTTAATATCTATTTAGATTATAAATTATTTGGATACATAATAAGAAAATTCAAGAGTATTTCTCTTTAAATGGCACAGCTGTTTTATATTAGAAAATATTACTGTATATAATAAATAAATGTCAATTTTTTTTAGTACTTTCCAATGTACCAGGCCCTTCAGAAAGTATTGCGAAAAAAAGTTTTTATATATGGGAGACTGGCCAGTTATAATGTTTTTCGAAAATATGATTATTTATAAGTAAAAATAAGTAAGTTCCAATTTCAAAATTTCCCTCCACATTTTTTACGAGTTAATTCAAAGTATTGTGTCTCACTGAAATATGGATCTGCGCCGGGAACATTTTAGAGCTATGATTTTATACGATTTCAAGTGTCGCCTGAAACCGGATGAATCGTACGATAGACTTCAAATGGCATTCATGGATGAAGGCCCTTCCAAGGCAACCGTGTATCGTTGGTATAACGAATTCAAGCGCGGTCGACCAACTTTGGGGGATGACGAAAGAAGCGGTCGCCCTTTGACGGCTGTTACCGAAGAAAACGTGCTAGCAGTGAAAAATTTAATCCAAGACAATAGGCGAATTACATATCAGGAGATTCAACACATATTGAAGATTGGATCGGGAAGCGTTCACGAGATTCTACACAGCCATCTTCGCGTGAGGAGGATAGTATCACGCTGGGTGCCGCACAACCTCACCGATGCTCAGAAGCAGGCCCGGGTGGAATGGTGCCGTGATATGCTTAACAAATTTGAAGCAGGCTCGTCTCGGCGTGTTTACGACATCGTTACAGGTGATGAGTCCTGGATTTATCAATACGACCCAGAAACCAAGCGCCAGTCGACTGTTTGGGTGTTTCAAAATGAGCCAACGCCTACCAAAGTGAAGCGATCTAGAAGCGGGGGTAAGATTTTGATCGCTAGCTTTTTTAATTTGACTGGCCACTTGGTATCAATTCCCTTACGGGATCAAAGAAGCATTAATGCCGAATGGTATACTACCAAATGTTTGCCAGAAGTTTTCTCTGTTATAAGCAACAAGCAACCAAACACAGGGCTCCGCGGGCTACTGCTCCACCACGACAATGCACCTGCGCACACCGCACTCAAAACGAGGGACTTCCTGGACAGCACGCCAGTCAAACTCCTGGGTCACCCTCCTTACAGCCCTGATCTAGCACCGTGTGACTTCTTTTTATTCCCAAAAATAAAAAATCAGCTCAAAGGGATACAATTTTCGTCGCCGGAAGATGCGCTGGCTGCGTTCGAGCAGGCTGTAAACGAGGTGTCTGCGGCGGACTGGAAAAAGTGTTTTGAAAACTGGTTTAGGCGCATGAATCTTTGTATAGAGGCTGGTGGAAAGTACTTTGAAAAGATTTGATAAAAATATATGTACGTATAGAACAATTTTTTTTAGTTTCGCAAAACTTTCTGAGTGTCCCACGTATTTGACTTATTTCACGAACCCATTTAAATTTCTTGTCAGCAAACTTGTCTGAACCTGGGGCTATATCTGCGAGGGCCATACATTTACACACGTACAAACGTCACGACATTCGTATATACAGAGACTGACATATTACCCCATTTATAGTATTAGAATAAATATTATATGGAACAGGACTAGACGGAGAAGAGGGCAAGATTATTAACACTGAAGCACTGACGTAACGTGAAAATTTTGCCCTAGATGAGCGAGGATGCGATGCGGCATGAAAAACATGCTAATAGCCTGAAAATATCCACTACTCAGCGTTTCAAAAAACAAGTCAGTGTCTCTCTGTCCTTAACTAAAGCGTTAAAACAGTTGTGAAGTAATATCCGGCTCGAAGGACCATAGAAAGAAGTGGGCTAGTGTCCACAGTCTTTGTAACAAATTAATAGTAGACTGCATTCAATTCAAAAGATTAGTAAACGGTCAACCAATATTCTCAACTTTTTCCACGTGAAGATATGTCCGCATAGCATCATTAAAGGCCCAGGCAAACCAAAAGCATGTCAGTAGCAGCGCTGGTTGAAAGCGGGCCCGCTGGCGAACTGCGCCGCTCCTTCCCTGCTCAAAAACCGACGGCGACAAACCAGGCAGTGCGACGTGTGAGATGCGCAGGGCAAGAACGGCGTGGTTGCATTGTATCAGTTCGGCCGCCATCATACTAATTGGTCACACCGGAGTAGGACAGAGCGGTGTATCAGTGTGATGTGAAAGCAATTACGAGGCAGTTGCATTGTTCAGGTCAGTACCAGCATAGGGCACGAGCAGCGCGGCACATGTCACACTAAAAGGCAGGCAGTTTTAAATAATTTTGACGGCGGCCCCGCCATAGAACTGCTTTCAGTGTGACGTGTTGAGTCGGTTGTCAAACAATACAACTGCCACGTAATCACTTTCACGTCACACTAAGCCTGCTTTGCTCCGGTGTGACGAGTTAGTATGGCGGCCATAGTGATACAATACAACACAACCGCACCGCTCCTGCACATGCACTGCGCTGCTCAGTTTTTCGTCGGCGGTGGGTGTAGAGCAGGGCAGAAGCGGCGCTGTTCTAATATTTGGTGTGTCGTGTTTCTTATTGTTCTTTGTATTACAACTTGGGCGGGCCCGCCTTCAACCCGCATTGCTACAGATGTCCTGTTTTTGGTTTGTACCGGTGTTAAGATTCCAGAGCCCTCATTTGTTGAAATCGTATCGCATCGCGTTACTCACATTTGTCAGCCATCTAGAGCACTGGGTGACGTAGGTTCTTGTTATATTTTCGCGTCGTATAAGTGAGACGTAACCAATTACGTTCGGCGCCATTTATTTGACTTGGGAACGTTAAAATGGCCGCTTTATGTGTTTTATTTATAAACAGTGAGGGTAATTTATTACCTCTGTGATACTTGAGGCAAAAGAAGGACAGAGACATGACTTTTATCGCTGACTTCTTAATTCTGGGACATCACGAAGAGATATTCGTTTTCTACGTAGCGGCGTGGACGAATTTCAGATACGTGGTCGTGTTTTTAATGGAGAATAATTTTGTGTTTAAAAAATTGTGAAATAACAATTTTGAACTCAAACAGTAAATCAGTTTTAATAGGTTTTTACTTGTCTATGTGAATTTCATTTAGGGGTTTAGACAACTCTTGTTTAAATATTATTTGCTGTGAGTCATAAAGAATTATAATAAACTAGCGGACCCGGCAGACGTCGTCCTGCCCGGAAAAGCAGCGCCACATATAATTAAAATTGTCCCTGCCATTTAGGAGAAGATCAGTGACATACAGACAGAAGGGCCACCTACCGGATCCAATTGTGTTTTCACACCATCCAGGAAACCATTGAAATATTCACAAAAAAATTCATCCAAATCGGTTCAGCTGTTTAGGAGGAGTTAGGCGACAATCAGATGTACAGAAGAAATAAATATTCGCGGCTTCACTCGCGTTAAATTCTGCTAACCCACGTGACGGATCCTGTTAATTCAGTCCAGTCCAGTCCAGTTCCATCCATCCATCCATCCATCCTTTTATTCGGACCGTCCAATCCAGTCCAGTCCAGTCACTATCCCACTATCCCACTATCTCACCCCATGTCCAGTCCCGTCCCATGTCCCGTCCCGTCCCATGTTAAATGTCCCATCCCGTCCCATGTCCAATGTCCCGTCTCATGTACCATGTCCCGTCCCGGCCCATGTCCCTTCTCAAGTCCCGTCTCGTCCCATGTCCCGTCCCCCATGTCACATGTCCCGTCCCGTCCCGTCTCATGTCCCATGTCCCGTCCCGGCCCATGTCCCTTCCCATGTCCCGTCCCGTCCCATGTCCCGTCCCCCATGTCACATGTCCCGTCCCTCATGTCACATGTCCCGTCCCCCATGTCACATGTCCCGTCCCCCATGTCACATGTCCCGTCGCGTCCCGTCCCATATCCCGTCCCCCATGTCACATGTCCTGTCCCGTCCGTCCCATGTCCCGTCCCATGTTATCAATTGTTCAGCAAATCAAATATGGTGACACAACGACTGCAGCGCCACCTACCGGCTCCATTTGTTAATTCAAACCCTGCAGGGACCCGGACTCGAACGTACCTACACAAAAAATATCATTAAAATCTATCATCTATCAGTTTTGGAGATCAAATTTACCTCTCGCAGGTCTGCTGGAAGAAATTTCTTATAGAAATAAGCAGTGCCTTTGTACTATTCAATTATACGGTATTTCGTTCACTACAAAATAAATTTAATTAATTTTATAGCGTCAATAACACGTGGTAATTATGCTGTTAAAATGTAGCTTATATGACACGTTCGTAGATTTACCATAGCAGCGCCATCTATTCATTACTTACTCAACCCAGTCGAAAGGTATCGACATCTGTTAGAATCATTTGGAGTTAACAGATAATTGTGACTGTCAAATAATAACAGACAAATAATTAGCAATAAATTAAAATTGCGACTATAATTTGAGATTTAAACTATCCTATCTCTCAAGTTGGATCGAACTCCACATGGTGTGCGAATTTTATTATAATCGGTTATGTGGTTTAGGAGTCCATTGAGGACAAACATTGTGACACGAGATTTATATATATTATTAAGATTAAGATAAGATAAGATTAAGATTACGCTAGTTAAGTTACTTAAGCTCTTTTATATTTATGCTGCAGAATTTTCATCAATCATTTGTAATCGTAAATTTTTTTATTTTGCCTTATCAAGATCTTGAAAGGCAGCCCAATTATTATTGAGCATTACGTCACATCCATTTTATCTTTTTACTGTAGAAATAAATCGTTCTGTTGAAGTGCTACTGTGGATTTTGAAGATTTTGTTTAGATAGCCAAGTCGTGCTAAGACTGATTAGAGTTTTCTCAGCGAAAATATCTCGTTTCTTATTACACCAAAATTATTATTATTAATATCATAAGACACATCTACCTAACTCACAGAATCACAGCAATCAATATTTGAAAAAAAAAAAAAAAAAAAAATGTGACCGGTTTAGTGCGAGTCGGACTCTCGCACTAAAGGTTCTGTCCTATCGCAAATGTCTTTATTTACTTTATTATTTGTTCTTTAATTATAGTGTATACACTATAGCATGATCAAGTTTGACGTTTGTATGTATTTTGCCGTTTTAAAATAGAACAGGAATAAAAACGTTGAACATGCATAAGCATCAATACATTTTTTATATGGGGCTTATACATTATATACACAGAGTAGTAGAGCTCCTTTGTGAAAGAGCTCGTCCGGGGAAGTACGGTTGACCGCACGTCGGTGGTAACACTTTGACATTAGCAGCATCTTTATTTCGTAAGCAGTAAGGGCGGTTTTCGAATTGACGTGTTACCACTGTCATGCAGGCGACTGTACTACCACCGTACCTTATTCTCCGCCAAATAGTGATACTTGCATTGCTGTGTTTCAGTCTGAAGGGTACGGGTGCCAGTGAAATTACAATCACATGAGACTTTTCATCATCATGTCTCAGTTTGGCGAATCGACTTGCGTACCATTTACGTAACAGCCTAGGTGGTATTGAAGTTGTTATAGCCAAAGGTAACCGCTTAACACCAGGTGGGCCTTTAGCTCGTTTCGCCATCCTATACAATAGTATTTGCCATGATAGAAGCCACAGTAATACATATTCTGTGAAAATTTCAACTGGCTACCAAATAAAATTAAAAATATACCGCCCTGTAACAGAAAAAAGATGGATGGACTGATGACGGCGTATGCATAGAAATAGAGTCCTGTTGGCATTCTTTGGCTACGGAACCCTAAAAGGAAAATAACGAAAAAAAATGTACAATTCTGGTACATTTTTTGATTTATCTTGATGTTATATATTTGTAGTTTATATATGTAGGTATGTATAATATGTATATTTTATTATATGTATAATGTACATAGGTATTTTTTTATTTGTATTATATGTAATTATAAGTCCGTAGTACTAAACTTATTTTACTACTTCACTAGTGCATCTATTCATATTATATTATATTATTTTTATTCTTTGTCTCTGCATTAC
Organism: Asteroscopus sphinx; assembly: GCA_949699075.1. Lineage (NCBI taxonomy): Eukaryota > Metazoa > Arthropoda > Insecta > Lepidoptera > Noctuidae > Asteroscopus > Asteroscopus sphinx. The sequence goes on from OX453020.1 coordinate 16,339,873, forward strand.
CCTAAGGTTGTATTTTTATTTTATTTATTTTCCGAATGGACTCTTGCAGAATTGGTACTGTAAATCGGGCGGGTGGCGGAGAAAGAAAGAAAGAAAGAAAGAAAAAATTTTTATTTGCTTCAAAAGTGACGCACAAAATTACCAAAAAATTCAAGAACACAGAACAAATACAGGTACAGAGCCAAGAAGTGTGGTAAGATATGCGTCACATCCGCGCAAAACGGCCACCGCTCAGCATATTGCTGTGCCTCATGCACGGAGCAAAGACACAGCGCTGGTTTTCAGCGACAGCCGGCGTCGACACAAATTCACAATGCAATAACGTAGATCAGTGAGGCGTGATGTTGGTAAATAACGATAAAAAATAAATAAGTAAGATTATACATTTTTTTTTTTTTCTTTTGTATTTTATGAACAGTGTAGGTAGATGAGTGTTGTGTAGTGTTGATTTCCAGGAAGTCTTACACAGGCCAAAACAATACAACATAAGTTAAGATGATAACTAACGTGAAATACTATATAGGAAAATTATAGTAACCATCTCCGCGTAAGTGTTATAAAAATTGAATAATTGGTTTATATTTATTGGATAAATAAATTAAATTGGGTAATTGAATACATAATTATAAATTGATAAATTTGATAAATTGTTATTTTTGTGATAATTGAACTTGCATTAGAAACTTCTTGAGTTTGTATTTAAAACTTTGAATTGATTTCAGGTCTCGCATTGGTGGTGGAAGATCATTCCAACAGCGTGTGGCTGCATACTTGAAGCACCCCCTGAAAGCTGTGGTTCGGTACTTCGGCATATACAAAGGGTTCGCCGTGGAGCGAAGGCTGTACTTGTAATGGTTTTTTTTCCACGATAACTTTTCATACAGGTAGTGTGGTTTTTCTGTAGTGATTATGCCAAACAACAAATTAGCCAAATGAAGCTTCCGCCTGGCAGCCATTTTTAACAGTTCAATCTGGTTTATATATGGTGTAACATGACTCCTACGTGGAATATTAACACAAAACCGTGCACAGGCATTTTGGATACGCTGGATCACACTCTCTGTTCTCTTAAGCAGACATGGCCCATAAACAATGTCACAGTAATTAAGTCTTGACAGTATGAGACTGTCCACAAGTTGTTTGCGTAGTGGTATGCTTAGATAATTTCGTATCCCATATAAGACCTTTAACCGGTAAAAACAGTTTCTTGTAATATTACTTATATGGGTTGCAAAATGAAGCTCAGGATCGATAATCAGGCCCAAATTACGTGCCATTTCCACTCTCTCAATTTTCTCTCCCCTGATGACTATTTCAGGCTTAGCTAATAGGATTCCATTAATCTGTTGTCTAGTACCTAACACCATAAATTTAGATTTGAGCGGGTTCAGAACCAGTGAGTTGCTCTCGGACCAAGTGACCACTCTATCTAAATCCTCATTCATCTTCTGCACCGCGGATGCCGTGTCATTTGCTTTAAATGATATGTACAGCTGAATGTCATCACCATACATATGGTACTTGCAGTTGATGAAGGACTTAGTGACATCCGCACTGTACAAGATGAACATGTACGGAGAATCCCGTTAGGGACTCCATCCGCCGAAAACCCTAAGGTTGTCTGGTAGAGAACGCCTATGGCGTTAAGACAGCCCTTGTACCCAGTTGTGCATAAAGAATTAAATAAATAAATTCTATTTTCATCTTCATAATAAGCTTAGAGTAACCCAAAAGGCTTAGAACTTTTCTCAGTGAGAACAAAAAGTAAGATATTCAAAAATGGTATTACAATCAATCATTCACTGACGCTAGGACGATGACCAAGGAGCTTTTAAACTTTACACTGAGTAGACAGTCGCCAAGGTTTTGGAGTTCAGTTGGACATTTTTATCTCACTTTTTTTTTCTGCACGTTGACCGAAATTCAGTATTCAAGAGGAAGACGTGGGACACACTTACCGCGCGTGGTTCTTTCTACAATTACCGCGCGTGGTTCTACAATACTGTGCTGTAATGACATTTCCCATACATTTCTTTTCCTTTCACACTCTTGATATACCTACCTACTTAAATATATATATACATGCTGAAATTTGAATCGCTTATTTCCCGAAAGGGAGTCATTGTACTCATCCTTGTGAACAACTTTTACTATGGGACCAACCCTGAAATCGCGAAAAACAAATCTATAGTTCCCTACATTTGTGTTCACTTAAATAGATAAAATGTAGGGACCACCTGATTTTTTTTTCGCGATTTCAGGGTTGGTCCCATAGTAAAAGTTGTTCATAATGATGAGTACAATGACCCCTTTTCGGGAAATAAGCGATTCAAATTTCAGCGTGTATATATGGATATTATACTCATACCAAACAAAGCAATCATTCTTAATTTTTCTCATGTATCTGGTATGTACTGTAAGGGGATCGAGAACAGAAATAGATAGAGTAGAATGGTTGTAACCACAATTTTACTTGCGATTCATGCGTGGCAACTTTGGAACAAACTACGCCTTACATATTGACGTAATTACATTTTAAACATTAACTTTAATCAAATGTACTTTACAGCTTTTGTTTCTGCATTTAGAAATAGCACAATGAGGCATTTTTGCGTGTTTTAGTGTATTTGCAGACACAAGTCATAAGGCGTACTGAGAAAGGCTTTGAAATGCCCTGCACTATGGTGCAGAGTATTGACACGCGTGCCTTGCCCTTTTTTTCCATTCTATCTATTTCTGGGGGATCGAACCTGTGACGCATCAAATATTATCAAGTTTAGCTAAGTGCTTATTAATATAGTAGTCAATAGAATCAAAACTGCTCATCTATAATGCAAAAGAAGAATAGTAGAGAATCGCTCACTTTATTAAGCGCTCGAGAGACTTTGAGGAGACTAAACCATAGACTTTCTATTAAAACGCTTGAAAAATTAATTCATCTACATTTTCCACCTATATTAAAGTCAGCTTCCAGTCTACTAAACTAAAAAGATAGAAAAAGTATTTAGGTAGGTATTTGCGCCAAGAAGATGACGCACACACCCCAAAATAACGCACATATAATAACACAAAAAAAAAACTACAGAAATTCGTTGGCATCGGCTGAACAGTCATATCTGTATTTTATACAAAACACACAGAAAAGTAGATATTTCTCAAAGAATAACTACTTAGATACAATAAATCAACTCTAATCCGAACTCCGCTAATATTTTCAGGTCGTCTCCTGTTTGGTGAAATGCAATGGTCACAGTAGGTAAAAGTTCAACCACAAAGTTTTGACACCGAAACTTATTTATTAGATACCTCGACGCCTTTTTCTCCGAGTTCTCAATCCAAGGAAACCAATATATACGAAGTAGCCACAGAAATACTTGGGGAGAAATAGATCAGTGGATCGGAATTATGTATGAGTTGGTTTCTGTATACCTTTTTGAAGCCATAAGGTTTGTATGTTCTATGTATGGTATAGTGAAAGTGCAGTTTTGGTTTAATCGTATGTAAGACACACATGGGTAGGTGAGTTTTCTTTTTATTTAACTAATCTATTATTATTATTACTTTTAATGTGTAATATTTTTTTCTTAAAACCATCACCATGTGCAAGACCAAAGTGGCAACGCCGCAAACATCGTGTAACCGATTTTTTGTTGTGAAAAAGAGATAACTGAGAGACTCGGAATCCGGTATGGAAAGCGAGTTATCGTAATAGAAATCAATAGAATAACTTTATAATAGTCTAAAGTTTTTTAACACAAAACAAACGGTCGCAACGAAAGCTTACCGGAATTTTTCATTCACAATTTCACTACAAATACCGCCTATTAACTTGACGCTTAAAATATTGCTAAATCATATCTTGCATCGGTGATGATTTTTATAAAAACTAATAACATTGTTGTGATCAACTATTTAACGCATCTTTTTTTTGCTGTGGGGAAATCATCTTGGATGCACTCCGCCTTAGGACGACGGTGCCAGTGTCAGACTTTTACCAACGAAAACCACCACGGTGTTCCTTCAACTAACGTCTCACGTCCTAACATCGGCCGCACCCTCCCTGGCAGCGTACACGGCCACGCCAGCCGCGCCTGCCTCGCCGGCCTCACCAGCCACCGTGGCCACGCCAGCCACGCCAGCCTCGCAAACCATGCCAGCAACACCAGCCACGCCAACTACGCCAGGCAGCAGACTACCCTGAGTCCGCCGCCCGCAGGGCTTATCCTTTCGTAATTTTTCATAGAGGTTTCCTTCTTCATCCACTATGCTCTCTGCTAACAGAGGGACACGTGGAATCACGCCCCACTGGCCCAGATCGGGCACCTCCCCTGCCATAATATTCGCCACAGGCAAAAAGATCCCCCGAAGGATAATGTCCCTCGAAAGGATATTTATTGCCCGTACCTAGAATGCACCGGCCATTCCGGACTAGTTAGGCACACGTGGAGGTTTTGTGGCCAGCACCCCAACTATTTACGCTTCTATCACATCATATTATATGTAATCTTAATCGACTCTGGGTAATTTTATAGCGTTCACCTTTTTAAAAACAGATCTATCAAAATTAGAAAACCAACTTCAAACTTCTCAAAGACTTTGATTACGAACATCAAGACACTGTAACCTTACTGGATTGAACATGTAGGTGTAAAGAAAGCAGCAATAAAGTAACATAGGTAGAACATAGGTACTTCAATCCATTTGGTGGATTTGTTGCAGACAATAAGACCATTTCTATTCGGAGCCACTTGAAATTCTTCAGACCCTGTACTTTGTTTAGGCAGTTGACACTATGGATAGGTCCCATGAATTTTTATGTAGTGTGAAAATTGGGGTGCTGATTAAATCAGGCGTTTTTTTCATCCCACGCAAGATGAAATCTCTAATCAGTAAGGATAAGGTACTTTTGTCTTTTTAGGGTTCCGTAGCCAAATGGCAAAAACGGAACCATTATGGATTCGTCATGTCCGTCTGTCTGTCCGTCCGTATGTCACAGCCACTTTTTTCCGAAACTATAAGAACTATACGGGTGAAACTTGGTAAGTACATGTATTCTGTGAACCGCATTAAGTTTTTTTTTTTCTCTTTGTTTTTTCAAACAAAAAATAGAATAAAAAAACAATAAGTTTTGGGGGTTCCCCATACTTAGAACTGAAATTTAAAAAAAAAAAAACATCAAACCCATGCGTGTGGGGTATCTATGGATTGGTCTTCAAAAATGATATTGAGGTTTCAAATATTTTTTTTTTCTAAACTGAATAGTTTGCGCGGGAGACACTTCCAAAGTGGTAAAATGTGTACCCCCCCTGTAACTTCTGAAATAAGAGAATGATAAAAGTAAAAAAAAATATGATGTACATTACCATGTAAACTTCCACCGAAAATTGGTTTGAACGAGATCTAGTAAGTTTTTTTTATTACGTCATAAATCGTAAACCGCAATTTACCTTTCATTCAATCAACTCAAATATAAAAATAAAATAAAAAAACTTTTAATTTCATAAACATAAACCTTATTTAACCACAGTTATAGCTAGATGAACAACTAAATAACTTCTTTCTTTGGACGTACCAAGGAAGGTAACCCTCGGTGCGCGAGTCCGACTCGCACTTGGCCGGTTTTTTTCAAATTATCGTAATACTAGCTAACGTCCGCAGGTTCACTTCTGTTGTATATTATGGATAAAAATTTTGTTACCTAATCCAAGACTTGGTCTGTGTGCCAAATTTCATGAAAATCTGTTCAGTCGTTTCAGCGTAATTGAAGGACAAACAAAAAAACAGCCATCCACTTTCGCATTTACAATAAATATTTAGTTGCATGAATTTCTATAAGATAGATATATTTAGGCCTACACCGCACTACGATTTTTACTTGCGCGATTTTTTATCGCTGCAATCTGCATCTGTGACACACGGAATCATATGCAGGTGGCACAGGCGATTTAAAATCGCGGCGGTATGAGACTCAGTGCGCGAACAAAAACAGCACGAATAAAAATCGCGCGATAAAAATCGCTGTGCGGGCTTAGCCTTAAAAAATAAAAAACTTCGAAAGAATATCTTATTAAATTGAATAGGTACTAGATGTATTTCTAAAGCTTCGGTTGAATCACAGTTATTATTATAGTTTCTTTAATAGTCTAGCCATTTAGTTTAGAAAAAAGGTAAGCAAACTTAAAGAAAATTTAATGTTTACGATCAACACAGCGATAACATGCAATTTTCTTTGAAAGCTCATTAAAATACACTTTTTTTAGAAAAATCACAATATTATGGATTCTGAATATTTATTATTATTATTATAAATAAACAGGCATCAGTTGAAACAACTGATAAGTGCCTGTATCCTGCTTATCCCCACTCTTATTTCTAGTTAAGTTCGAGAAGAAGCTTGTCAAGTCTGTTTTTAAATTGAATCACATTTTGGGCTGAGACTACATCTTTTGGGAGCTTATTCCAAGCTTATTTCAATCAAATTTGCTCTAACTGTTGTAAAACAAAATGGCTGACTATAAAATGCTTTAGAGTACCTATACCAGCATAATTATATACTATTTTGTATATCACTCTAATTCTATAGATACTATTATCGAGATTTAGATTATTTATTTATTTATATATGCTTTATTGTACACCATAAAAAACATTACATTGAATATGCATTTAAACTATTGTACAAATGGCGGCCTATTATGATTGATTATGTGTAGTAATTCTATGAATCGAGAGTATTATTATCACTAGATAACACCCATGGGGTTCGCTCCCGTGGTACGTCAATAAAAACCGGCCAAGAGCATGTCGGGCCATGCTCAGTATTATAGGGTTCCTTAAGTAGGTCTAATTACAAACGAATCAAATCGAATATTAATCATTGCTATTTTAGTTTTTGCAAACAGCGCCACCTAGCGCCATTTATGAAGCTAAATTTAAGAAGTGTGTTTCTTTTTGTGATTTTTTTAAATAGATAGTAACTAAAGTAGCATTATTTGCTACAATCATTTTTCTCTAAGGTCAATGACCTATGAACTAGGACGTCTTAAGTATTTTTCAGTTTTCTCACTATAACTCAAAAATTTATAATCACATTATACTCGAAATAATTTTAAAAGAGAGTTTTTATAAAGGTCTATCAATGTTGAAGACTATAAGTTTCTACGTTGCATAGTTTAGAAATGGCAGGGGGGGGACTCATTGCAAGCCATTTTGGCGAACTGTATTTCGCAGATGGTATACCTGATAAAAAAGTTGTGTATGAAACATTACCTTCATTTTAGTAGACCTATTCAACGATACCCCACACGAGGGGATGCAGCGAAAAAAATATTTTCATCCCCATTTCACATGTATGGGCGCCACCCCTAAAATACGTAATCAAGATTTTTTTATTCTTTTAAAATTGAGATCTATATCTATTCCATTTTTTGTCAAAATTTCATTTACTTATGTTTATAACTGTTGAAGTTATTAAGTGGTAAAGGATTAGGGCAGACGGACAGACGGACGGACATGACGAAACTATAAGGGTTCCTTGTAGGACTACGGAACCCTAAAAAGGACATGGTCTATCTCTGTGTCAACTTTCATCCAATTCTGTTCAGCCGTATCAGTGTGATTGAAGGACAAGCAAATAAACAAATAAACATCTGTACTATCACATAAATACTGATGTTCAGCCGCATCTGGCTAGACTGGAAGCCGACCCCAATATAATTGGGAAAAGGCTCGGAGGATGATGACTATCACATTTATAATGTTAGTTTCGTAGAATAGGGTAGCTCAGCTTTCAGCTTTGGGATTATATTGTCACTCAAAGTGATTTCTGGGTAGACTCGCAGTTTGCTAGAATTTTAATAATATATTGGAGTTTTAGTTTGTAGAATGTTGGCTACTATTTAAAATATAGTAATTTAAGCTTACTATACATGCTGAAATTTGAATCGCTTATTTCCCGAAAAGGGGTCATTGTACTCATCATTATGAACAACTTTTACTATGGGACCAAACCTGAATTCGCGAAAAAAAAATCAGTTGGTCCCTACATTTGTGTTCACTTAAATCGATAAAATGTAGGGACCACCTGATTTTTTTTCGCGATTTCAGGGTTGGTCCCATAGTAAAAGTTGTTGATGATGACAATGACCTCTTTTCGGGAAATAAGCGATTCAAATTTTAGCATGTATAGTACATTATATGCCGCGGCCGGCAACAGGAGCATAGATGGACGAACGTACAAAAGATGGGCCGAGGCGAAGCCGAGGCACACATACGTGAGTCCTCAAGGCCTGGTTGCGGCCAAGGCTTATATAGTACTTTTTTCAAATAATGCGCGGAAATTCAAACAAAGTACCTATGCTATTACCTTTGATTATTAAATCTTGGGCTATATTACCTATGTAAATTCTAGAATCAATGATGAACAATAATAATTTTCCTCGCACCAATATGTTCAATTGTTTCTTTTTTACTTTAAACAGTTGCATTTGCAAGCCAGTTCGAAATTTAAATAAAATCTTTGATAAGTAACCTCCTTGGTTGCTATTTTTCGAAGTAAAAAGTTCGTTCCATTTTTAAATGACATGAGTTTTCATGGTTTTAATAGTAATTTATTTGGCCGCTAAACAGGACAGATATGGATTTTCATACTAACATTGATTTATCTCGAAGAAGTTTGTTAAAATAATGTTCGCAAGTTAAGCATGTTTGAGAAAAGTTAGTTTATATTACATTAGTGACTTCGACTTTGTACAGAAATGTTGAAAGTATTATGTACCTACGTTTTTTCCATATGATTAATTCTGGATACCAAATTATTACTTACTTGTCTTTGTCCGCGTGTAATTCGGTTTATCAGAGAAAGACGTTATAGCGCATCCCGGGATAAAAAGTAGCCTATATGTTAATACGGGCTATGGATAATCTGTGTGCTAATTTTAACTTAAGTGAAGGTCAAACAAACAAATAAATAAACAAACAAACAAACAAATAAACAAACAAACATCTATACTTTCGCATTTATAATATTCGTCAACTCAGCTTATCGCAGTCCACTGCTGGACATATGCCTCTCCCAAGTTACGCCACAACACTCTGTCCTCTGCCTTCCGCGGCTTGTCCCCCCAGCTACTTTCATCAGTTGGTCCACCTGGCTGGGGCGCGCCCTATGCTGTATTGCCTATTCGCGGTCTCCACTCAAAGACTCGTCTTGTCAAACGGCCATCGGTCGGTTACCTACTAAAAACCACCACGGTGTTCCTCTACCGACCCTTGGCCGGGGGTGTGTGAAACTTTACTCGCCCAACCATCTCCGGCAGGTCCCGGCTCGCCACTAACTGGCGAGCCCCTTCACCTCGTGCGGCACCCACATCGGCCGCAACCTCCTCTTGACTGGCGCGCGCGGAACACGACGCGCCACCGTCACGGGCCTTGACTGGTCGGGCGGCGGGCCACACCGAGTCCGCCGCTCGCAGGCCCACACCTAGGGTGGCTGGAGGTCGGCATACGCCCTCCTGCGACGCCCAGGTCGCCTTCTGCGGGAGGGAAGGGAGGTAATCGCGTCTCGCACTCTCTCCGCCACCTCCTTAGCGAGCATCACCTCCTCGCAAAAGGAGACGACGCCTTCCCAAGCGCTCTCGCTTCCGACCATCGACTGAACAACGGCCGGAAGCGAGAGATCGCTGCCGCCTACTGCAGTGATGAGGTCACGGCGCTGCGTGGCCCAAGCTGGGCACTCCTCCAGTGTGTGCCGCGCCGTGTCCTCTGGGCAGCTCCCGCAGTGATGACACTTGGGTGTCGGCTCCCGGCCTATGCGACACAGATACTTCCTGAAGTAACCGTGCCCCGAGAGTATCTGCGTCAGCCGGTAGGTGAGGTCACCATGGCTCCTCTCCAGCCACTCCTCTATGACGGGCCTTACCGCCGCAATTACGGCGTGCCCTACGGCCATCGGTCCTTTTTTTATTTTTTTCCGTGGGGAAAATCCTCATGGACGCACTCCGCCCGGGGAAGGCGGAGCCAGTGTCGGACTCTTACCGACTAAAAACCACCACGGTGTTCCTCTACCGACCTTGGCCGGGGGCGTGGGAAATACTCCCGTATTCACCCAAATCGTGCAGCAACCACAACGGCCGCACCCTCCTCTTGACTGGCGCGCGCGGAACACTACGCGCCACCGTCACGGGCCTTGACTGGTCGGGCGGCGGGCCACCCCGAGTCCGCCGCCCGCAGGCCCACACCTAGGGTGGCTGGAGGTCGGCATACGCCCTCCTACGACGCCCAGGTCGTCTCCTGCGGATGGGAAGAGAGGTCATCGCCTCTAGAACCCTCTCCGCCGCCTCCTTAGCGATCATCACCTCCTCGCAAAAGGAGACGACGCCTTCCCAAGCGCTCTCGCTCCCGACCATAGACTGAACCACGGCTGGAAGCGAGAGATCGCTGCCGCCTACTGCAGTGATGTGGTCACGGCGCTGCGCGGCCCAAGCTGGGCACTCCGCAAATGTGTGCTGCGCCGTGTCCTCTGGGCAGCTCCCGCAGTGATGACACTCGGGCGTCGGCTCCCGGCGTATGCGACACAGATACTTACCGAAGCAGGTCCTTGGCTAGCCCACTGCTACTTCAGCTGAGTTCAGTTTACTGATCCTACAAGCTATGCCAGTGACTCTTCTGCAGATAATCTCTTTACGGATTTTATCCTTCAAAGAAACAGCAAGCATAGCTCGCTCCATAGCTCGCTGAGCAACTTTGAATTTGTGTACTAGCCTAACTGTCAGTGTCCATATCTCGGCACCGTAAGTCATGACAGGCAGGACGCACTGGTTGAAGATCTTCGTCTTCAAACTTTGCGGTATAGGCGACGAGAAGACTCTGCGAAGTTTGCCAAATGCAATTATGCAATTTATAATATTAGTAGGAAACAATGTTCATGTCGAGAGTTTTGTATAAAATAATAGCAATGTGTCATGTCTTTGAACTTACACTTGTCTCAATTTAACTTAAAAACCTGACATATTCACGTTTCAAGAAACCAAAAAGCAATACATTTTATTCCAAATTCCGACTACCATCTTTATATGCGAAGTAGCTTGTTCCTCAAAATATATTTCCGTACTCGCAGTTGGCTAGTCCATAAATAAAACATTCAAGTTAGTTCGCCGTCGGAGTAAACTGAAAGATATCTGCGAGTTGCAAAACTACTGCTGTATACATTATTTATTCTCTCTGGACTGAAATTGGTTGTATAATTTTTTGGGTTCGACGGCTATCATTAATAGGTATAATGGCGGTGGCAAAGATATTAAGATTTTGCCCTCTTATTTTAATATTTTTCAGACGATAACTTTTGAGCAGTTTTGCTTTGCTTAAACAGGGTGAGTTTTGAAAATAAGCTGGAAGGCCAAATCCGAAAGTATAAGGTATAGAGAATAGTCGTCAAATGAGTCGTGAGCTTGATTTTGGAAAAAACAAAAACTGCCTTTTTAGATTTTTGATAAATCAGCTGGTTCGGCCTAGAATCGAACCCAATCTTTTTAGCAAAAAAATATCACCTACATTATTACGTCAACTGATTAGGTTTCTGATAAAGAACAAATCCTGTAAAGAAATCTCTCCTCTTCTTAGTCGTTCACTCTTGGCAGAGTGGTCGTGGTTACGTCAGGTCTCAAGAGTTGAGTAGCAGCTCTTGCGATGTGTCTCTTGAAATGTGGTGCTGGAGGCGTTTATTGAGGATTCCCTGGACTGCGCACCGATCCAATGTATCGATCCTAAAAGAACTGCATATAAAAGAAAGATTATCGACGACTGTGCAAATACGAATACTCAAATTAGGCCATATAATCAGGAAGGAGGACTCAATGGAGTGCTTGGTGGTGCAGGGCAGTTGTAAAGAAATGTTATGTGGCAAATTAAAGGAAATGGTGTTTTAAATTTTCTCTTTACCTACCTTAAAGGCTTATAGATTCGAATTTTGCCCTTGGGTACTCATTGGGAGCATTCGCGTGTTATGTAACAATGCAAAATTCGATATTGCGAATTACATTACAATAGTACGCCAGCTCAACGTACTAATCGACGAGCATTCGCTTTCGTAACCGCTCGACATTATATGTTCTGGGGCTATGAACCAACGTATTGAAAAAATAAAACTTTTTAACAAAAAATTGAACCGACGAAAACGGAAACTGAAAAGCGAAAAATAACTAATTATGAGTCGGCGCCAAACGAACTTTTAACAAGCAAAGTGCGTGTAAGATGCGAGTGGCCGAGCGGAGAACGCATTTTTGGAAAGTTATTGTTTATCGTTGAAAATTTCACGGTGTATTTGATGTGATGTCGTTTTTATTATTTATTTAAAGTAATTTAATGATCTTCGTTGATTGGTTGTTTGGCGCCGACTCATAATTAGTTATTTTTCGCTTTTCGGTTTCCGTTTTCGTCGGTTAAATTTTTTGTTAAAAAGTTTTATTTTTCATTTTTTTGTGGTTAAAATCTAACTCCAGGTCTCCATTATGTCGTAGTGTCTAGAACTATATTTATGTGTGTCAAGTTTCAACAGAATCGGTTAACAGGTAAGAATTCAGTGGGTGAACAAACACTCATCCCCTTTTTTACTACCCTTAGGGGTGGATTTTGATTTTGAAATTTAAATGGGACCAACTTCGAGATATACCCTATCCATTAAAAAAAGAATCATCAAAATCGGACCACTCTGCAAAAAGTTATGCGTGGTCATACATAAAAAAAAATAAAAAAATATACGCGTCGAATTGAGAACCTCCTCCTTTTTTTCGTCGGTTAAAAAATTGTGTGAATATGACTTCAATCAGTTAAGTCTGAGCGACTTTACACTATTACTAAGGCTTTTACATTCAGAGACGAATCTAAGCATGCTGCACGAAGGCGGTAAAAGGTTCATTGATTTGTCAGTCCTTTTATACGTGCAGTCTGTGGGTCAAATATACGCAGAAGACAATCAACTCCCTGCGCGTTCAGTATAGCAACGTTTATAGGATGCTGATGGGGCTGCCGAGGCACTGCAGTGCATCGGGAATGTTTGCCGACGCTCGTACCGATGGCTTTCATGCCATCCTCAGAAAGAGAGCTGCGTCATTAGCAAGTTGTGTCCATGGCAGTGACAACAACACTCTTGCCGTTGTGGCTGGACGAATAGACTGTCCAATAATATGGTATTGTGTGTGATTACATGTCAAAAGGACCTTCTGGTTAAATTAAATAATAAACTAAAATTAATCTAGTAATATTAATGTATTTTGATTTATACGGTATTTGACATTTTTATTATTAATTTAATTTTTGCTATTTTTGATAATGTATTATTTAATTGTGTTGTACGTGGGACACTCAGAAAGTTTTGCGAAACTAAAAAAAATTGTTCTATACGTACATATATTTTTATCAAATCTTTTCAAAGTACTTTCCACCAGCCTCTATACAAAGATTCATGCGCCTAAACCAGTTTTCAAAACACTTTTTCCAGTCCGCCGCAGACACCTCGTTTACAGCCTGCTCGAACGCAGCCAGCGCATCTTCCGGCGACGAAAATTGTATCCCTTTGAGCTGATTTTTTATTTTTGGGAATAAAAAGAAGTCACACGGTGCTAGATCAGGGCTGTAAGGAGGGTGACCCAGGAGTTTGACTGGCGTGCTGTCCAGGAAGTCCTTCGTTTTGAGTGCGGTGTGCGCAGGTGCATTGTCGTGGTGGAGCAGTAGCCCGCGGAGCCCTGTGTTTGGTCGCTTGTTGCTTATAACAGAGAAAACTTCTGGCAAACATTTGGTAGTATACCATTCGGCATTAATGCTTCTTTGATCCCGTAAGGGAATTGATACCAAGTGGCCAGTCAAATTAAAAAAGCTAGCGATCAAAATCTTACCCCCGCTTCTAGATCGCTTCACTTTGGTAGGCGTTGGCTCATTTTGAAACACCCAAACAGTCGACTGGCGCTTGGTTTCTGGGTCGTATTGATAAATCCAGGACTCATCACCTGTAACGATGTCGTAAACACGCCGAGACGAGCCTGCTTCAAATTTGTTAAGCATATCACGGCACCATTCCACCCGGGCCTGCTTCTGAGCATCGGTGAGGTTGTGCGGCACCCAGCGTGATACTATCCTCCTCACGCGAAGATGGCTGTGTAGAATCTCGTGAACGCTTCCCGATCCAATCTTCAATATGTGTTGAATCTCCTGATATGTAATTCGCCTATTGTCTTGGATTAAATTTTTCACTGCTAGCACGTTTTCTTCGGTAACAGCCGTCAAAGGGCGACCGCTTCTTTCGTCATCCCCCAAAGTTGGTCGACCGCGCTTGAATTCGTTATACCAACGATACACGGTTGCCTTGGAAGGGCCTTCATCCATGAATGCCATTTGAAGTCTATCGTACGATTCATCCGGTTTCAGGCGACACTTGAAATCGTATAAAATCATAGCTCTAAAATGTTCCCGGCGCAGATCCATATTTCAGTGAGACACAATACTTTGAATTAACTCGCAAAAAATGTGGAGGGAAATTTTGAAATTGGAACTTACTTATTTTTACTTATAAATAATCATATTTTTGAAAAACATTATAACTGGCCAGTCTCCCATATATAAAAACTTTTTTTCGCAATACTTTCTGAGGGGCCTGGTATTTATATTTGTACCTACTGATTATTAACATGGTTTTTTAAGTATTACTAACAAAAAATATTAAACTATTTTGTCTGAAATAAACAATAAACAAATAAATAAGCGTAAACTCATGCTTCCAACTGTCAAATAGCACTGCATTTTGACAGTTGGAAGCATGAGTTCACGCTTAGATTCATCTTTGAATATAAGCATAAGTTAACAGACGCACCAACGATTGTCATCATCATCATCAACCAACGATTATATTTGTAAAGATTTCTTAATAAGGGCAATTGATATTTCTCAATAGTAAAATCTCATTCTATAAAAAAAAATTAATTAACAAAAACAAAAAACCCGACTGCGTGTAAAAATAACAGAAAAGATATAAACAAGACTTATCAACACGCAGTCGGAGGCTACGTTTGTTTTTGGTCATGAATTACATAATAGTTCATAGGTAGCCTCCGCCTGCGTGTTGATAAGTCTTGTTTATATCTTTTCTGTTATTTTTACACGCAGTCGGGTTTTTTGTTTTTGTTAATTAATTTTTTTATTTGAATTTTTTTAGTTTTGTCATTTTTTATTTATCATACTATTAATGTTTTTTTTGAAAAGTCAAATTCATTTTTAACGTTGAATATTTTGTTGTTTTTTAGCATTTTTCATTCCAAATTACATTTAAACATATAAGTTGTATATATTTTTGTAAAGCATTTATAAAACCCTTTATTTTGATACCCCACTCGATAGTTATTGACGGAAAAAAATTTTTTTTGAAGAGTTAATATAGCGCCAAAAAGCGGCCATCTTAATTTTTTAAATTTTGATGTACCCAGTGTCACTCTCAGAATTAAGACGAATCTAACGACACCTCTCAATCTCAAATCCATCAAGCCGTTTAGGCCACAGAGCGTGCCAAAGAAATATACATACATACATACATACATACATACACTCGAAAAACATAACCCTCCTTCTGGCGCAGTCGGGTAAAAACCCAGAAGGCCAGGAATCATCGTTATTATTTGACCTATTGGCCTATGGGGTGACTATAGGTAATCGTTTAGGAAAAAGTAACGTTCTCGTAAATCGTAAAATATATTTCTCTTCGGAAGTGTCGTAATGTAAGGGTTGATCCATAAAATATTTTGTCCGTTTCCTTGGTATTGTAAATATTGGCCCCTTTTCTCTATCATTTGTGGATGTAATAAAGAATCTTTTTACGAGAGGACTGTCTGTATTTGTATCTTTTTTGTATTAGTATAAATATGTTCTTGTTCTTGTGAATATTATAAATGCGAAAGTTTGTGAAAATGTTTGTTACTCAATAACGCTGAAACGGGTGAACGGATTTGGATACAATTTCGCACACAGATAGAGTATATATAGCCCGAATTATAAAAAAATACATATAAGCTACCTTAGCTAGCTATACCGAGACAATAAACAGTTTCCGAGGGAAGCACTATAAGTCTTTCTATGATGAACCGGGTGAAGTCGCGGGCAAAGTCTAGTTTCATTATCATAATTTCATTCGAAAGACATCCACTGCTGGACATAGGTCTCCCCCAAGCATCACCACAACGACCGGTCCTGCGCTTTCCGCATCCAGCGGATTTCCGTGACCTTCAACAGTCGTCGGTCCACTTTGTTGGGCTGCACTTTCCAGTACGCGGTCGCTACTCCAGAACTTTACTGCCCCATCGGCCATCCGTTCTACGAGCAATGTGCCCCGCCCACTGCCACTTCAGTTTGGTAATTCTTCGGGCTATGTCGGTTACCTAGTCTAGTAGACTAGACTAATATAAAAACTAGATTAATAAATATCGATAAACTAGACTTTACTAGAGTAAAGTCTAGTTTATTGATATTTATTAGAATTACCTATATTTACTTATTATGTAATATTTTCATTTATCAACAACAAAAAATAACATGATGCTCCAAATATGAAAAATAATCGTTCATTTCCTTCACAGAGATCGGTGAGAGTCTCAATAAAAATCTCCAGCCATTTCTCAACGGCCTGGATTCCTTTATGCAGCCGACTTGCAAGGAAAATAAAGGGGCCTTGTCGGGCACGTGACTGACCTACTGACACACCACAATTTATTATTATTAAGGTTCATGTATATTAAAAGGAATGAACTAAGGTTAAATTGTAGAAGAACATTTTCATTATTCTTTATGTTTTATGGACTAAGTTTTATACAGAATGTTTTATTGTTTTATGTAAAATAATCTAGTCACTTCTGGTGCGATAAAATTTTGCATCTGATTTTAAAATGTTTTGCAGTATGACTAGAAAAATATATTTTTTCTCCCACTTGCTCGGAAATTGGTTCATTATTCAAAAAACACAACCCTCCTTCTGGCCCAGTCGGGTAAAAACAGAATACAGCAATCGGCTCTTTTCCGTACGCAACGAAATAACAGGCCAGTAATATCCAACACGACAATAATAGAAAATATCTATGCACCAATACAAATATATCTGAAAGTCTTATAATATAACATCATCATTCATCATCATTTCAGCCGAAAGACGTCCACTGCTGGACATAGGCCTCCCCCAAGCATTGCCACAACGACCGGTCCTGTGCCTTCCGCATCCAGCGGATTCCCGCGACCTTCACCAGGTCGTCGGTCCACCTTGTGGGGGGCCTACCCACGCTGCGCCTTCCAGTACGCGGTCGCCACTCCAGAACTTTACTGCCCCATCGGCCATCCGTTCTCAAGTCACTCAAAGGGCAATGGAGAGGGCTATGCTCGGAGTGTCCCTGCGTGATCGAATCAGAAATGAGGAGATTCGCAGAAGAACGAAAGTAATATAACATAACCAGCACATTACTGTCCCACTGCTAGGCATGGGCCTAAAATCCAATTAACTGAAGACTAAATTAGTGAAGCCAAGATTTACGTCTTTCAGTATTCAGAATTATCTTTCAATCAATCAATCAACTCAGCCTATCGCAGTCCACTGCTGGACATAGGCCTCTCCCAAGTTGCACCAAGAATTATCTTTGGAGTTATTAAAAAAAAACTCTAAACCAGTTGCCATAATAATCGTTTTGACAAGAAGATTAGTACATTAACTTGTTAAAATATCTTTTGAAGCATAAAAAGGAACAAACAATAACAGAAAAGATTGTCTTAACAGCAGATTTGACAAAAACAGAGAGGAAATGTTAATAGGAATGGAAAACGCGAATTAGTCAAAGGGAATTTAATCTTTTATATTGCCACCCTCAAAACTCGAGTCAGTGTGCGGGTACTTTTAATTTCATCATCTCGCGAAATGTCCAAATGAATTATTCAATGAAGATACGGGATTCGGGAGTAACGCGGACAGAATTCTAAAAAACATTGTCTTTGAATATTTAGATCGTACTTGTTATTAAAAGATCAAAATGTAATTTGATGTAGTACTTAGAATAATTACGAACGTAATAATGTTATGGTTATTGGGTGAAAATCACCATACTAGGTCACCAAATGCGAGTGAAAAGCGTTATCAGATCTATTTTTCCAAATATTGGGACTCAAATGAAAATAAAAAGCGGGAAGGGGCGAAAACGTCGGGACGTAAAAAAATGCATAATAACAGTGGTTACGATCCGCAGAAGCCCGCTCACCGTTTTTTTATTTTTATTCCTTTCGCTAATTGGCTACTTAGATGAAAAAGCGGGATTTTTCGCGTCCCGCCAGCCCTGAGAAGGCTGAAAAACGGGACGTTCCGCCAAAAGTGGAACAAGCAACAACTATGGAAGAATAACGCTAGTTCTGAGCGTAAATAAACTTCCTACTATTTATTTCACACACGTTATCTGTATAGATTAGTTTTATGTGCGTTATTTTTAATGTTAACCCAGTCACAGGCTTCTTATTGACTAGGATACGTCCGCACTGACAGGTGGCTTGCTTAACACCTAGAGCCTAGTATTATCCATCTGGTTTCTTGCTAGGATACACGGTGGCCGCACTGAGGTGGGTTGAGTCGCTAGGAGGCTAGGAATCATTAGTTTGTTGGCCGTCAAGATGTCATTTTCACAAATAGCTCTAAAACTGCTACTTACAGAGAATTCTTCTTTAAAATAATTTAAATAAAATAAAATTAATTCTACGGCCTTATCTGTCACCTTGGGTTCATGGCATAAAGGATTCAAGATCAACTCATGATGAGTTTAATGTGCATTTTTACGGAAATCTTACCTGGATTCCACACAGGTACTCTTTTAAAAACTGATGCAAATTAATACTTATTTATTTATCACAATCAACACCACCTTCACATGATACTTCCAATGCAGTAGTGTGGCCCTTAATTATGCAAAAAATAACACACACACTGTAATTTTTGTGAATTAATTTGGAAAGCAGCATTTTTTTACATAATAATGCCTAGGCATTACTACTAGGCACTAGTGCCTAGTGACAAAAACATTCAGGATTGTTTACTTCGGTGTTTGGGTGGAGGACTATCGATAGATGGATGATCGAGTTTTATGCAACACTATAGCGAAGGCACTAAGCGCGCAGTGCGGCTGGTTGCGTGAATTCTAGAACGATTGTTTCACATCCCTACACGCCAGGTGTGCGTCAGTGCGGACGTAGCCTAGTCAATAAGAAACCTGTGTGTGGGTTAACATTTAAAATTACGCAAAAGTAAACTTTGGAGTTGAGCGGCAGGCGGAGGCGGTAACTGTTCGTTGTGCAGATCAGCGCTTGCCACGCTGCACGTGCAGCTCGATTAGATTTCAAACGTTGCGTCAGTTGCCGCGCTGAGGGAAGACAGATACTACATCTTTTGCCTGTTGAGGGAAGACAGATACTACATCTTTTGCCAGTTGAGGGAAGACAGATACTACATCTTTTGCCAGTTGAGGGAAGACAGATACTACATCTTTTGCCTGTTGAGGGAAGACAGATACTACATCTTTTGCCAGTTGAGGGAAGACAGATACTACATCTTTTGCCAGTTGAGGGAAGACAGATACTACATCTTTTGCCTGTTGAGGGAAGACAGATACTACATCTTTTGCCAGTTGAGGGAAGACAGATACTACATCTTTTGCCAGTTGAGGGAAGACAGATACTACATCTTTTGCCAGTTGAGGGAAGACAGATACTACATCTTTTGCTAGTTGAGGGAAGACAGATACTACATCTTTTGCCAGTTGAGGGAAGACAGATACTACATCTTTTGCCAGTTGAGGGAAGATAGATACTACATCTTTTGCCAGTCACACAGGATCATTCAACAGAAGCGCATGGTAAATGCGTCGCATTCTTGTACAGTTAGTACAAGAGATCCATCCTCTTTTACACTAAATGCGTCCATTTTGCTGTATAGCACGTGCAACATTGATAGCATGTCACTTGCCGTGCGTCGTTACAGCAACTGCAGCACAGCGTGTCGCATGGTTCTTAAGTTTAGTCTTTTTCAGGAAGCTTCAAGACGCCATATTAACAAAGTTTTGCATGAGAACACAGTCGTAAATACAGGGGGCGGACGGGCGGACGGCGCGCTATGATTGGTCGGCTCAAAAGTTCGGTGGTATGATTGGTGCCGCTCGCTGATGGAGTGACGTCCTGATTGGCGGCAGGGCGTATGATATGCACTGCTACTACGATGCTTTGTGACCGGGGGTATCCAGCTAATCAGCGTCTCGAGGCTTACTGGTCTGTGGTCATTTTATACGAAACCATAGTATTTACTAGTGTCACCTGTCGTCGCGGCAAGTGCCGTGCGGCACATGCAGCTGTCGCTGCCGCCTGCCGCTGAACTCCAAAGTTTACATTAAATGTGACGACGTCTGTGGTCTGGTGGTTCGAGTGTCGGACTGCTGATCACGAGGTCGTTTCGTCACGGGTTCGATTCCCACAGGATACAAATATTTATGTGATGAACATAAGTGTTTGTGTTAGTCTGGGTGTTCCGTAAGTATTATAAGTAGGTATTAAAAAAAAAAAGTAGGTATACAAGTATTATATCCATTGTCTAGTACCCATAGTACAAGTTTTGCTTAGTTTGGGACTAGATGGTGCTGTGTACAATGTCCCAAAAAAGAAAAAAAAAATTGTCACCAATATCGTTTAATATTTCAAACTCTGGACTGTTACTGGGAATTTGTTAATAGAAAAGTCCAATATCGAATTCGACCGCTATATTAAACCTTGCTTGATTCTTTAAAAATGCCGCTAGACCTCAAAAAGGACGATCTTTTATCTTTATCTCATCAATTACCCCCTAATCAATATTCCATTTGAACCTTAATAAGCGCCTGAAATCCTCAATTTTCGCATACCATTAGGCAGTATAGCCCCATTTGTTACCGTTTTCTCTCGGTTCCATTTTGTTACCATTTCGTTTTGAAGTCTTAAGGCGGTTGCTCGGGCCAGGGAGTATGACAGATGAGCATCAAGGCGACAAGGTCCTAGCGGGAGCAAGATTTGAGGATCGGTGAATTGTAAGATTTGTTTAATTGCATTTTTAAATTAAAACAAAATAATTAGAATTATTCAAAAATACTTTATCTATTTTATGTACCTATGAAATTCGAACAGATCGTATTAACGGTTTGTTTGACATAATCATCATCATCATCATTTCGGCCGAAAGACGTCCACTGCTGGACATAGGCCTCCCCTCAACATCACCAGAACGACACACTGAATATGTTCTTCTTATAAATAAAAAAAGACGTGTGGCACTCGGAGACTGCCGCGGTAAAGCTATTGCATAGCATTTTTTATCAACTTATGTAATTATAATTATTTATTTATTTTATTTATGCAGTATTTTTTTTCCTTTGTTTTTCTTTGATATTAATTCAAGTTGCACTTTTTGAGCGTGGTGACCGATAAGAAAACATTTTTTTTCTTTTATTAAATAAGTGCCCTAACGCCAAAACTCTAAGCAGGCATGAGTCACCAGATTGCGGGGCGAAGAGGGGGATTACGCATGCGCAGTAACGCCGATACAACCAATGCCACCTAGAGGCGATTTGCAGAACTAAAGAGACAAGCGTGATATTTCAAAAAGTCATTAAAAGTTCTGCTATTCATCGATAGATGGCAAAACTAAAAAGTATCACCGATGTGCCGGTCGGAGTGGGGGGTGTTAGGTTATTTTCGTTACGGAATTTCTGAATTCGGTCTCCACGCTCAAAGCCCGCGATAGAAGCTATGCAATAGTTTAAGCGCAGTAACGCCGATACAACCAATGCCACCTAGAGGCGATTTGCAGAACTAAAGAGACAAGCGTGATATTTCAAAAAGTCATTAAAAGTTCTGCTATTCATCGATAGATGGCAAAACTAAAAAGTATCACCGATGTGCCGGTCGGAGTGGGGGGTGTTAGGTTATTTTCGTTACGGAATTTCTGGATTTGGTCTCCACGCTCATGGCACGCGATAGAAGCTATGCAATAGCTTAAAAAAAAATTACTTTTATAATTACGTGAATTATTATAATTTTTAAAGCGATAAAATCAGTAGTTTGCTAAACAAGATGGGAATTCTAAACGTGAGTCGAGTAGTCACCTTAATATTGGTGCATATCTTCGGAGGCGTTTCATCAAAGTCTATTGTCTCGGCTCCACTCGCCCACTAATTGGAGTTTTTACCTCCATTCTTTAAGGCGTCGTCGGTATAAATGATGGATTTTGCTTTGTGTCATAATTATCTCGCGCATTGTTCCGTGGCATGATAGGAATTCAGGATGATTATAATTTATCACTATTGTGAGATAATTGTATGGTTATCTGCTTGTTAGCGTGAAAAGATGCGCTTCATTAGGCGGTCTGCAACGCATTGTATTGCGAAACTTTTATACTTTAGGGGGCCGCACTGGGCTGTTACGTAACGCACTGGAAGAATTTTATACTGTATGAATCAGGGCGCGAGTTTAGGTCATCATCTTTGTTTTTATTCTATTATTTTATGCTGTATGAAATAAGGCGCGAGTTTTGTTATCAGCTATGTTTTTATTATTCTATTATTTTACGTGAGCTTCATGCTACTCACTGGCGAGATATCCCGCAAGATCGAGGAAAGTGGAGAGTTCTCGTTTCGGAGGCCATGACTCACTTTGGGTCGCTGAGCCAGAGGAGTAAGTAAGTAAGTATTATTTTATACTGTATGAATTAGGGCGCGAGTTTTGTTATCAGCTATGTTTTTATTATTCTATTATTTTATGCTGTATGAATTAAAGCGCGAGTTTTGTTATCAGCTATGTTTTTATTATTATATTATTTATGCTGTATGAATTAAGGCGCGAGCTTTGTTATCAGCTTATTTTTATTCTTTTACACAAACGGGGCGAAATATAAAGTTATTAAATGTGGAAAGGAAAATCGCTCACGAGCAGAAATCGAAACTGTGACTTCTGATTCAGTACACCAGTCACTTTAGCCGCTAAGCTACCACTAACTCCGCTCGTGGTAGCGAATTTAACATCCACTTTCAATACGTCTAAGGGTGGCGTCAGCAACTTCTACAAAGTAGAAAGTGTGTGAGAGTATGTGGAGTGGTTTAGTGAAAGTTAAATTCGATACACGAACCAGAAGTGGCAGTTTCGAATCCTGCTCGTGTGCGATTTTTTCTTTCCATAATTATTTATATCTTTAATTTTGTTTCCGTTTTATATTTGAGAAAAAAAATGGAAAGATTCGGGTTAAGGATTAGACGTACATCTTATGTATCGTTTAAGAATGCCTAGTAGGTATTTAACCATTTTCGTTCAACATAAAAACGGAAACCCCGTCTTAAAAATCTACTCCGTTTTACACAACGGTTCACTTAAAAACGTTCAAATTAGTCAGTGTCGTGAGCTCACCCACACCAATGCAATACAACTCTAAAAGATTTAAGGGGCCGAAACCCGTAAGTCAACAAACTAATGCGAATCCTGCTCAAAAACCACTCACTCTATGGTACTGAAATTAAAATACGTGTTACTCGAGGATAGACGTGACAATATTATTGAGTCCAAAACATGAATGCACTTATTTGGCTCGATCATAAAAAAAAACCAAACACCTCGGAAACTGTTTATTTTCAAACAGTTTCCTAAATATATCCTACATTTATTGGTATTTTGGTATGATATTTTGCGTAAATATTGTTTTACTATTTTGAAATAATGTTACTGAGCTATTTTATCGAAAATACACATATTTTCTGAGCAATATTTTTTTTCGCTTATATTTCTTACTTTCATTCGGAGTGGCGTCAACTTTATGCCGAACTACTCATTCCCGGTAAACCTCGTATTTTGCTTCTCGCTCACTCTCATTTCGCGGCGGTGCAGCTGCAATAGCCGCATATATCACTGTCTTTGGAAACGCGTCAGGACTTAATGAGGTGGAGAAAATTGAGAGAATGTGGATAAACAATCTTTTGAAACTGGGGTTAGTATAGGCTTTGCATTTGCACTGTAAAATAACTATACAGTAACTGATATTCAACGCATTACTTTTAAGATGTGATAGTGTGTTCTATTTACAACAAATTAGCACCATACAGCAAATTATCAGCTTGCTTTTACAAGAAATTTGTCCATGGATTGCAAGTTTTATTTTTATTTTTTATTCTTTATTGCACACAAAAAAAATCACTACAATACATAGTAGTTTTGAAATTACATGTACAAAGGCGAGCTTAACTCATAATTGAGTTTTGTATTTTTGTATTTTATTTTGTAAAATACCTACCCACCTACCTACCTACCTACCTTCTTTAAAATATATTAGTTTTTACTTATATAGCAATTGAATAGCTTATTTCATCATAGTTGTAAAGTAGCTTATAGCTGATACTTTACTCTTTCCAGTAAAGTTTCGAAACCCTTTTTTCCAGTAAACAGTTTTGAAACGCTTTTAACTTGGACATTGTTTAAAATAATAATAAAACTTAAATAATATATCATTAGTATTTTCATTTTCGCTTGTCTTTTTTCTAATAGTTTTATGTTTTCTGTCGTCAAATTCGAGCTATGATTGAAATTATAGATGATCTTTACAGAGACGACCTATTATCTTATCAATTATTATTTGCTAGAGGTGCTTTCACCGTTAACCTATAACAGTCGATAACACAAAATTCAAAATTCAAGTTTTTTTTTCTTATAAGTGTTAAAATAACACGCACTTTCAAAACATTTATGAATCTAGTTGCACGGTTCCAAAAAGTTGGTGCTATGGAGAAGAGCCGGCAAGAAAATCCATGGATATAGTATTTTATAATGGATATGGTAGTCGTAGCTTTGTCGAAGGCGTGGACTAATAGACACTATCATCGATTCCTTTACAAGTAAAATAAGCTTATGAATCTTTGTAAGATATTTATGCGATCTATAAATTTATACCATTGCATTGGCAAGCAAACTTATTAATATTTTTCATTAAACAAGCTGACATTTCAAGAAACCTCGCTCCTTACAATACTCCTTTGACAGAAAATTTTATTGCAATCAGGAATGTCATTACCACGTAAGAATATATTTAATTTTTTGGGTCCATTTATAAGCATAGTGTTGACTATCCGGGCCAGTATTTATAGCTGATTGCAAGGGGCGAGGGTGTAAGCTTATAAAGGCGTACCTGTGCATTTTTGTTTGCTTTGCAGTTGAAGCTGTTCATGTCGAGCTCGTTACAGATCTGACCAAGGAAGGCTGACTCGAACCGTTTTGTGGCTCGTCGTGGCAAGCCCCAAAGCATCTTGTCAGATAGCGGCACCGACTTCATCCGGTACTGGCTATGAATTAGGCAAATGCTTACAAGATTCAAATATTTGTGAGAATACACAGTAGGGCATTGAATTTACTTTTACCCTACTCTTCCCATTTTAACGGCATTGCTGAAGCTGCCGTACGATCTCCTATTGTTTAAAAATGCTTTCAAGGCTTAACGCATTTTTCATGTAAGGAGATGGCTACATGTTGACTTAAATAGAGGCAGTCTTAAATTTCCTTCCTCTTACACCTTCTTCCTCTCATCCTTTAGATTTATTTTCCTGACACCTTCACATTTTAATTGGACGATCACTCATATCTGTTTCGCATCCACAGGTGACTGATATCACCATCGGGAGACTTTATGCAGTATTTTTGGAAGAAGTTTCATTATGTTTCTCTGCTCCAGCAAAAGACAAAGTGGACATGTTCAACAGGGAGCTGTCTATGGGAACACTTGTCTTGAGTAGAGAGGACAACCGCAATTGATGTGGCCGTTGGGACGAGACACCAAGGTCTTCCCAGGGAGCGACGGAGCTACGCGGGTGTTAGAGTTGAAGACATCTTCATATCAACATCTGCCCTCTTCTTCTGCATTGAATACTTCAACCCCGGGAGACTGTTCGAGCGCCGTCGGCTATCATCGGGCGGCGGCTCGGCTGGTGACGTCACGGCGACGAGACAGCGGCGCGGGGGGCGCATTCATGTGCGCGGGCGTGGAAACCAACGCCACTTCGGTACCGAACTTGACGGACGACACGCGCGCGCACTCAGAGCCAATCCATTATTTGTAATTGTCGTAATTATTATAACAGTATTACAGTCCGCTGCTTTTAATTTCATAGGCCTTTAGTTAGGTCCCTTACATTTGAATCAGGTGTCTGAAGTCCGAACTAAAGATGGCCGCTTAAGATTGAACATCAAAATGCACTCCGTCACTAGATTTACATATCAAAGAGCTGCACCCATACCGTTATGTAATATCGCTATCTCTGTAACGGTACCTATTAACGGTATTGCCTTTGATATTATAACGTTGTGCTTGAATAGGTATTGATTCGATGGCTGTGGATGCAGTAATACACCAAGCTTTGTATTTATTCATTTATTTAATTCTTTATGTACAACTGGGTACAAAGGCGGTCTTAACGCCATAGACATTGTATTTCTCAGCTGCCTGGTTAAGTATGGAACAACGTATATCAGAAATTCGTGGTCGTATTTGAAGAGCTTATTCAGGGGATGCTATCAAACAACTTTTACTATAAAACCAACCCTGAATATGTGAAAAAAATCGGCTGATCTTTACATTTTGTCGAGCGACATCGATGATTTAGTAGGGAACAGCGGATATTTTTTTCGCGATTTCAGGGTTGGTCCCTAAAAGTTGTTCTATACTATGCCCTGAATGAGCTCTTAAAATATGTCCACGCATTTCTGATATTTTGTATATTGATTTGGCAAGGGAGCAAGTTGAAAATGAAAAGTCTGAAAATGCCCACTGCTTAAGATTGGTCTACTTGTGAGTAAATAGTCGATCCCGATCCGTATTACACATCCTGGGATCTTGGTACTGGCCTTGGCAAAAGCCAAAATCTAGTAAAAAATTGGTGTATTTAATAATCACATTGACCCTTTATTACCCGGGTTTATTAGTACCAGGCCCCTCAGAAAGTATTGCGAAAAAAAGTTTTTATATATGGGAGACTGGCCAGTTATAATGTTTTTCGAAAATATGATTATTTATAAGTAAAAATAAGTAAGTTCCAATTTCAAAATTTCCCTCCACATTTTTTGCGAGTTAATTCAAAGTATTGTGTCTCACTGAAATATGGATCTGCGCCGGGAACATTTTAGAGCTATGATTTTATACGATTTCAAGTGTCTCCTGAAACCGGATGAATCGTACGATAGACTTCAAATGGCATTCATGGATGAAGGCCCTTCCAAGGCAACCGTGTATTGTTGGTATAACGAATTCAAGCGCGGTCGACCAACTTTGGGGGATGACGAAAGAAGCGGTCGCCCTTTGACGGCTGTTACCGAAGAAAACGTGCTAGCAGTGAAAAATTTAATCCAAGACAATAGGCGAATTACATATCAGGAGATTCAACACATATTGAAGATTGGATCGGGAAGCGTTCACGAGATTCTACACAGCCATCTTCGCGTGAGGAGGATAGTATCACGCTGGGTGCCGCACAACCTCACCGATGCTCAGAAGCAGGCCCGGGTGGAATGGTGCCGTGATATGCTTAACAAATTTGAAGCAGGCTCGTCTCGGCGTGTTTACGACATCGTTACAGGTGATGAGTCCTGGATTTATCAATACGACCCAGAAACCAAGCGCCAGTCGACTGTTTGGGTGTTTCAAAATGAGCCAACGCCTACCAAAGTGAAGCGATCTAGAAGCGGGGGTAAGATTTTGATCGCTAGCTTTTTTAATTTGACTGGCCACTTGGTATCAATTTCCTTACGGGATCAAAGAAGCATTAATGCCGAATGGTATACTACCAAATGTTTGCCAGAAGTTTTCTCTGTTATAAGCAACAAGCGACCAAACACAGGGCTCCGCGGGCTACTGCTCCACCACGACAATGCACCTGCGCACACCGCACTCAAAACGAGGGACTTCCTGGACAGCACGCCAGTCAAACTCCTGGGTCACTCTCCTTACAGCCCTGATCTAGCACCGTGTGACTTCTTTTTATTCCCAAAAATAAAAAATCAGCTCAAAGGGATACAATTTTCGTCGCCGGAAGATGCGCTGGCTGCGTTCGAGCAGGCTGTAAACGAGGTGTCTGCGGCGGACTGGAAAAAGTGTTTTGAAAACTGGTTTAGGCGCATGAATCTTTGTATAGAGGCTGGTGGAAAGTACTTTGAAAAGATTTGATAAAAATATATGTACGTATAGAACAATTTTTTTTAGTTTCGCAAAACTTTCTGAGTGTCCCACGTAATGTTCAATCGTTGTATTTATTGAACTTAAGTAGCAGTGGGCGAGGCACATTGCTTGCAAAATGGATGGCCGATGGGGCCGTAAAGTTCAGAGGGGTTACTCTTGAAAGTAAGCCCAATTTCAATCCAATACCAATGTCAAAAAGTTACAAGAATGGGTACTTTGATTAAAAATATACACAAATTTAATTCTGATAAGATGTATTGTATTAATTTTTAAAACACTCTATTTCAAATGAATTTAATGTAAATATTGCATTTAAAAGTACAAAGTACAGCAGTCTGCGCGGATTGTACGACCTGCAAGGTTAAGCTGCACTTGCCGCGGTCAGTCTGTGGATGGGTGACCGTTTCGTTACACATCGAGACCCCTCCGTGCCTCGAAGAGCATGTTAAGCTGTCGGTCTCCGTTGTCATACGAATATCTATGGCAGTCGTTACGGGTAGTTAGAAGCCTGAAAGTCTGACAACTGGTTTAACCTCCGAATGTCGGTATTACCCAGTAACTTGGTTGCGGGGGTCTGATGGCTGTCGCTCCGTGTAAAATACTGATGTTCAGCCGCATCTGGCTAGACTGGAAGCTGACCCTAATATAATTGGGAAAAGGCTCGGAGGATGATGATGATGCATTTAAAAGTACGAATTGACATTAGGCCAAAACCGATCGATCGGAATTATTTTCAAGAGTAAGGCCGCTGGAGTGGCAAAAGCGTACTGGAAGGCGCAGCGTGGGTAGACCCCCACAAGGTCGACTGACCACCTGGTGAAGGTCGCGAGAATCCGCTGGATGCGGAAAGCGCAGGACCAGTCCTTGTGCCTATGCTTGGGAGAGGCCTATGTCCAGCAGTGGACGTCTTTCGGCTGAACTGATGATGATGATTGTATTTACTGTCCAAAAAGTGGAATAGAGATATGATCATGAAAGGTTTTATTAATCTATTGATTTCAAACGAGTTTGCAGAAGTGAATTAAAAATGTATTACGGTTCGCAATGAGTTTTAGTTTGCCCTTTAAGCACCTGATCATTGAAGTATTTATTGATAATTAAATGATAATTAAATTATAATGATAATTAAATGATAATTAAATTATAATGATAATTAAATTACAATGATAATTAAATTACACTGATAATTAAATTAATTAAATGATAATTAAATTATAATGATAATTAATTTAATTAAATTTTAATGATGATTAAATGATAATTAAAGTATTTAATGATAATTGAAGTATTTAATGATAATTTGCCCTTTAAGCACCTGATCATTGAAGTATTTAATGATAATTTTGAAGGGTGGCCGAACATGGATACAGTAGATTCAGGATCGTGTTAAATAAAATTATTTGTAGAAATAATGTAGTTTTATTTGTATTACTCTAAATTATCACTTTCTTAACACACGTCTTTTACACCACTCCGCACACTCAATAGTTTTCACCATAATCCTTTTTTATCTCTCTCTCTTTCTTATCATCGTTCTCTTTCACTCACATCTCTATGTTTCATTCCACACACTTTTAATACGTTTTGCACCATTCCTACAGTAGGTACCTACTGTCTTTTGTAGTTATCTTTTAAAATGTGCCAAGTTACTTAAGTCCACTTCAAATTAACGATTTTTTTCATTTCTTTTGATACTGTTGTATTGAGAACAATTGTATGTACCACTATTGTTCACGGTAATAAGTAACTAAACGGGTCATGATTGAACGTGAAATTTCTAATAAAAGCGTAAAAGGCAATGATATTTAAAAGTACAGATATGTTACTTGAGCTCGCGATCTGAAGATTCGAAATTCTATTAATCAGCGTCAAGTAAGGCACCGTTCTCTGAGTATTTAACCAACCAACTGCGATCGTCAACCCGCCTGCCAAGCGTGGTGATTATGGCATATCCCCCCCTTAATTGGGGGAGGCCTATGTCCAGTAGTGGACGTCTTTCGGCTGTAATGATGAAGTAAGGCACCGAGCGTGACCAGTGACAAAAAAAAAATGCCGTCCTGTGTCTACAGAAAGTGTTCCAATTATGACGCGAAAGAAACTTGAAGTAACCAACTTATTTACTTTATACTAGTTTATGTGTATCAGTGGCGAAGGTTGAATATTTTTAGAAGGGAAGCCGTAGGTACCTAAAAATCCTAAAATAGCTAAGATCGCACTTTAATACAATACAAATACAATTTAACAACTTTTAATTTAATTTTTCATTATTTTTTGTACTTTAGAACAATAAATTAGCATATAAATTTCACGGACATTTTAAGGACCCTTCGCCACTGATGTATATTGTGCTGCCGCTGCGTACGGAT
This sequence comes from Asteroscopus sphinx, assembly GCA_949699075.1. Lineage (NCBI taxonomy): Eukaryota > Metazoa > Arthropoda > Insecta > Lepidoptera > Noctuidae > Asteroscopus > Asteroscopus sphinx. The sequence goes on from OX453020.1 coordinate 16,370,512, forward strand.
CATTTTTTCTTTTGTTTTGTTAGAGTATGACATATCTATACTTTTAAATATCATTGGTAAAAGGCCTCTAAAACGTACTTACAACGCCAACAAAGACTTACCCGGAAAATTAAGTTTAATTCACCCTTCTAAAATCTTAAACTACGTCACTTTCTAAAGGCGGTTTACAAAGGGCACGTCCACACAGGTCGACTTCAGCTAACGACCAATTTCCGGCCAACATGACGCCGAGCTGGCCAATATCCGCCATTGCATTCAACGCTAGTCACCTTTAAAATAGTGTAGATTGGGTATTCAGGGTGTGAAGGTAGTGGAAGAAGGTTCTATTCGTGTAGCTTTTGTGATTAAGTCAGTTGAGGCGGAATGTTATTCGTAAGTGGTTTTTTGAATAACAGGACCTACAATGTTATGAAATGAAATCGTTTATTTTCAGATGATTACATCCAATAATGGCAATAGGCTCGCCCCCTATTACATGGGACTTACAACAAAACTGGCGAAATGTGGGTGTACTATACACCTCTGCCTACCCCTTCGGGGAAATACAGGCGTGATGTTATGTTGTTATGTTATTACATCCAATTATTATTAATTTCAATAACGGCTGTCTGGCTTACATTAAATTATAAATATGTACAAACATCGAATATACAATGAATATACACAAATTAGTTTATCGGCGTGTGATAGGACTGCTTGCACATATGTTATGATACGCTGGCATAATTATGTAATTCAATAACAAATATTAAAAAAAAAAACAATACGTGACAATTTTCACATTGGTCAAATTTAGTTAAAATCAATTTTCATTGTAAGAAGATTTGCTATGCCATTTTGACATATTTTAAAATATTCCAATTCCATAATATGAAACAAAGTTTAACCGGATTAAATCGCGTATATTATTTAAATTGGTTTTCCTGACTTTTCAACAACAAGTCGTATTGTTGTTTGTTTTATTGTAATGTGTAATGATCGCGAAAACCTAAGAAATTATTACATAAAACTACTCAACATAGGTAATTGAAGGTTTACTTCATACTCAAAAAAAGCGGACTCTCACTGTCTCAAGCTCTCAATTCATCTAAAACATTTTTATTTTATTTTTAACCCTGGGAAAATCCTCATGGATGCACTCCGCCCGGGGTAGGCGGAGCCAGTGTCGGACTCTTACCGACTAAAACCACCACGGTGTTCCTTCAACTATCTTAGCCGGGGGCGTGGGAACCCGTGAGTATTCACACAACCACCCCCGACAGGTCCCGGCCCACCACAAGCAGGCAAACCCCTTCTCCCCGTGCGGCCTAACGACGACCGCACCCTCCTCGGTGGCACACACGGAACACTGCACGCCACCACACCTCACGGGTCTTTACCAGCTGCGCCAACTACGCCAGCTGCGCCAGCTACGCCAACTGTGCCAGCTACGCCAGCATGCCGCCAGGCCAGCATGCCAGCTACGCCAACTGTGTCAGCTACGCCAACTGTGCCAGCTACGTCAGCTGCTGGTCGGGCAGCAGACTACCCCGAGTCTGCTGCTCGCAGGCCCATCCTCCTGTAATTTTTTATAGAGGTTTTCTTCCTCGCGGTCCGGGCGGTAAAGCCAAGTCCCTCGGTCCCAAGAGGCGCGAGAACAGTACTCAACAAGTACTCCTGGGGTTACGAGACCGACGGAGGCAGGGAAGGACAGTCCCCCCTCTGCCTGCCCAGTGGCAGGGTGAGTGCACACCGGACCCGCCCCTGCTCCTCCACAGTGCCTTCTGCTTTCTTAGAGGGACACGCGGAGCAACTTCCCACTGGCCCACATGGGCCCCTCCCGTGCCAGAATATTCGCCACAGGCAATAAGGTCCCCTGGTCCAAAGGAGACTTATTGCCTGTGCTCAGGGTGCACCGGCCCAACAACTGCCGTTCCCTCCAGACGTGTCCAGAAGGACAAGCAGCCGTCAGACACACGTGGAGGTTTTCTGGCCAGCACCCCAATTCATCTAAAACATAAACCAAACGTATTTAACCTTAGCCAACTTATTAAACTACTGTTTTCGTACTCTTGAAAAAAAAAACCTACTCTAGAAAATAATTTTTTTTTTCAAGTGATTTTTCATTTCAGAAAAATGTATTGTTTTATACAACTCTACTGCGGACGGGCTGTAGGCGGACCATCTGTATGGACCGTATAAACGCACTGGTCTGAAACCAGCCTTAGTAACTCAAAATTAATTAGCATAAAATTAAACTCCTTTAAGTTAACATTGATTGATGAGATAAGTAAACACTTAACAACTCTCATTTGAGAGTTGCCTCAAGTGTCTGTTTGAAGTCACTTGAGATGCCAGATTCAAAAACAAAAACAAAAAAAACCATGACGTTTAAATTTTGACAGTTCGACTTCTGCCCTTGATGGCCCTTGATGGGTAGAATATGGGTCCTAAAATTATTGAGGCAAGAAATTACAATTTTTAAAGCAAAGAATTACAAAAGTTTATTCTCAATTGATACTTGAGGCATCAAATTTTAATGTTTCTTACTTGAAGAAGACAATGAAATTTTACGACTGTGAACCTTATTATAATAAACTCTGGAATGATAAAATCACCATCAAATGCGGTCCAATGGTTCCCAAGAATATCAACGTAGAAAGTTATAGTCCTCCAATTTCACACCTAATCTGTGCAAGACAATGTAACAGAATTGAATAATAAATTAGACATAATTTTGAAATTTCAACGTCCTGATTGGATAGTATAAAAATATAGGATTGGAATATTTAGAACGTTGAATTTTTGCTTGGTGATGAAAACTTTTAGCAACAAAATCAGCCTTTAAAGACCTGTGTAAATCAAAAACATGTCAGTAGCAGCGCGAGGTATGAAAGAAAGAAAGAAAGAAAAATGGTTTATTGACTACAGTCAGAGGCACAGAATAACAATCATATACAATTTTATTATCTATAATACAACTCCTAAAAGTATAGTTGTGTGCCCCACGGCTGCGCCCAATAGGCTAAGTTCAGCAAAAATGCCAGACAACGAGCGTATGAGCAGCGCGGCACACCTCACACTAAAAGGCAGGCAGTTTAAAGCATTTTGATGGCGGTCCCGCGATGGAACTGCTTTCAGTGAGACGTATTGTATTAAACTAACGCGCCGCCCCACCCTGCTCCAATGTGACAAGTTAGTATGGCGGCCATAGTGTTAAAACGCAGCAGTGTCACTCCTGCCCTGCGCAAGCGCGTCGCGGCACTACCCGGTTTATCGCTGGTGGACTTAGACCAGGGCAGGAGAGGTGCAGCTTACCAGTGGGCTCGCGCTTATATTTGGAGTGTCATGTTTCATATCGTTCCCTGTTTTACAACTTGCTTGGGCCCGCCTTCAACCCACGCTGCTATTGATATGCTTTTGGTTTGTACGGGCCTTTATTGTCTTTCTGGACGGGCCCCTCGGGCCTCTGCAAGTCCTCCACATCACAGCCTACTATGGATTGGGAGACTATATGCCCTATCAAGAACTTTATGGAGCACTCTACGGTGTATAGATTTCTTCACGGTGTTTTCTTTGCACCATTGACGCAAGTGATAGTCGATGAAATTCTACCCCACACATGAATTTAAAAAATCCGAGTCATATCTTCCTTCAGCATGATAGGTATGCTTTTTAACTGCTAGGACCTATGATTTTGTACTAGCGGCTAGGTTATCACTGCTTTGTTATTGTTATGTTCAACCCGTAAAATAAGTTTTGTAACTGTATATCTTGATATACTGAATTACAGTCACGTTAATAAGACAAACAGATATTGTGGTCCGGTATCTATTATTTGGTTTATAACAGATCGCTAATGAACAAAGTTCTAAGCTTCCATAGCACGTGCAAGGATTACGTGCTACTTTTGCTTCGTGTTTTGATATAATCTTTTTTTGGACAACGAGTGAGGATCTGCGATGGTATAAGAGACTATAATAATAAAAAAAGTTAGTTTGTTGCTTGAGCAAGTATCTGTGTGTGTAAACAAAATCTTTATTTCTGTGTGTAGAATAAAACACTGCACGTTTGTGAATTTAATTTTTATTACTCTATAAATCACACAACTTGCCTTGCCTAAATGCAAAAGAAAACATAAAAAATATTAAAAACAGTTTAGCAAGGCACTAAAGATATTGAATGTTGCAAGTAAATTAACAGAAAATTAGTCGATACCTGCATATATAAAATAATATGTTTCTTTGTATGTTTGTCCTGTATGCATTTCTAAACTATTATTCCGATTGTGATGAAACTTTGATGAGTTGTTTTGCGTACACCCGCGAAGGTTCCTGGCAAAAAAAGATGGCACTGCAACGCATGTTGCACATGTTGGGCACAGCTATTAGTTATTAAATAATATTATATTGATTATTATGTGGAATTTACTTTAACACTGTGCAGTCATGAAGAAATTGAGAGAGCCGAGTTTTTTTTGTTTGTACACAGGATAAACACAGCGCAGGGTGCTCCCCAGCCAGCTGGACCAACGACTGCTGGGGGCCTGGATACAAAAGGCGGAGGACCGACTGTTGTGTTGTTGTTGTGTTGTGTTATACCAGGCCCCTCAGAAAGTATTGCGAAAAAAAGTTTTTATATATGGGAGACTGGCCAGTTATAATGTTTTTCGAAAATATGATTATTTATAAGTAAAAATAAGTAAGTTCCAATTTCAAAATTTCCCTCCACATTTTTTGCGAGTTAATTCAAAGTATTGTGTCTCACTGAAATATGGATCTGCGCCGGGAACATTTTAGAGCTATGATTTTATACGATTTCAAGTGTCGCCTGAAACCGGATGAATCGTACGATAGACTTCAAATGGCATTCATGGATGAAGGCCCTTCCAAGGCAACCGTGTATCGTTGGTATAACGAATTCAAGCGCGGTCGACCAACTTTGGGGGATGACGAAAGAAGCGGTCGCCCTTTGACGGCTGTTACCGAAGAAAACGTGCTAGCAGTGAAAAATTTAATCCAAGACAATAGGCGAATTACATATCAGGAGATTCAACACATATTGAAGATTGGATCGGGAAGCGTTCACGAGATTCTACTCAGCCATCTTCGCGTGAGGAGGATAGTATCACGCTGGGTGCCGCACAACCTCACCGATGCTCAGAAGCAGGCCCGGGTGGAATGGTGCCGTGATATGCTTAACAAATTTGAAGCAGGCTCGTCTCGGCGTGTTTACGACATCGTTACAGGTGATGAGTCCTGGATTTATCAATACGACCCAGAAACCAAGCGCCAGTCGACTGTTTGGGTGTTTCAAAATGAGCCAACGCCTACCAAAGTGAAACGATCTAGAAGCGGGGGTAAGATTTTGATCGCTAGCTTTTTTAATTTGACTGGCCACTTGGTATCAATTCCCTTACGGGATCAAAGAAGCATTAATGCCGAATGGTATACTACCAAATGTTTGCCAGAAGTTTTCTCTGTTATAAGCAACAAGCGACCAAACACAGGGCTCCGCGGGCTACTGCTCCACCACGATAATGCACCTGCGCACACCGCACTCAAAACGAGGGACTTCCTGGACAGCACGCCAGTCAAACTCCTGGGTCACCCTCCTTACAGCCCTGATCTAGCACCGTGTGACTTCTTTTTATTCCCAAAAATAAAAAATCAGCTCAAAGGGATACAATTTTCGTCGTCGGAAGATGCGCTGGCTGCGTTCGAGCAGGCTGTAAACGAGGTGTCTGCGGCGGACTGGAAAAAGTGTTTTGAAAACTGGTTTAGGCGCATAAATCTTTGTATAGAGGCTGGTGGAAAGTACTTTGAAAAGATTTGATAAAAATATATGTACGTATAGAACAATTTTTTTTAGTTTCGCAAAACTTTCTGAGTGTCCCACGTACTTTTCTTATATTTTATGCCGACTGTCCTTTCTTTATATTTTACCTAGGTATGTGTTTTTTTGTTTTACTTTATTTGTAACCTGTTAGTTACCTGCTTGTGTTTATCATTGTTTTTTAAATGTTGCGCGTCGTTAACTGTGACAATAAACCATTTTTCTTTCTTTCTTTTTTTCTTTTTGTGGCACAGTTTAGGAGAGGCCTGTGAACAGCAGTGGACTGCGATGGGCTGAGACAAGATAATTTGTTTTGAAAATAAGGAAAAGTTTAAAGTTGATGTTTTTCTTACATACTCTAACACCCTTCTTCATCTCCTTCGGGTTAGAATGTCCATCTTTCTTAGATGCTTGCTAGATATTACAAAAGTAACCTACTGGCCAAATTGATGTTTCTAACATGAGTAGTTTCGGTTCTAGGTTGATGAATCAGTCAGTCAGTCAGGACATCTCTCTTTATAAGAAGGTACATAGAATATATTACAGAATTAATAATCGTCTTCTCCAATGTCCTTGTCACCGCTCTGACTTCGTTCACTCTACATTCTTCGTGCAATCTATCCTATTATGGAATGCGCTTCCTCATGAAATTAGGATGGCTAACAGTCGGCTCGCCTTTAAAATTAAGTTAAGGAAATATTTCCGTGAAAACAATTTAGCAGATTCAGCTCGATTTTGAATTGTCTTGATGTTATATATTTATAGTTATATATGTAGGTATGTATAATGTGTATATTTTATTATATGTATAATGTACATAGGTATTTATCTATTTTTATTATATGTAATTATAAGTCCGTAGTACGAAACATATTTTACTACTTTACTGGTGCATCTACCTTATTCTTTGTCTCTGCATTACCCTAAGGTTGTCTGGTAGAGAACGCCTATGGCGTTAAGACCGCCTTTGTACCCTGTTGTGCACAAATAAATTAAATATTACATATTAGCTGAATGCCCGCGGCTTCGCCTGCGTATAATTTGGCTTATCAAAGAAAGATATTATAGTGCATCCCTCGGGAACTATTTATCAAAGAAAGATGTTATAGTGCATCCCTCGGGAACTATTTATCTTCCGGGATAAAAAGTAGCTAACCTATGTCAATCCGGGTTATGTTCCATCTGTGCACAGACATAGTAAAAAATATAGACTAAGTGCTGCGAACAACCATAGTGAAGCCAACAAAAACCGTGCTCCTTCATGTACAGTCAACTGCATGACAGTGGTAACACTTCAGTTCGAAAACCGCCCTTACTGCTTACGAAATAAAGATACTGCTTATGTCAAAGTGTTACCACCGACGTGCGGTCGACCGTACAACCAGTGCTCACGTAGGTACACACCATGCACCTGAAGGATATTTGATTTCGCGATGCTTACTGGACGATGCCGCGACATGTGAACTGAGAGGGGTGAGCACGGTTTAAGGTGTGTGTGTGCGTGAGCGCTGGTTTGTACACGGATGAGCACGGTTTTATTGGCTTCACTATGATTGTTCGCAACACTTTGTCTATACTTTTTACTATGTCTGTGCATCTGTGTGCCAAATTTCATCTAAATCCGTTCAGCTATCACAGCGTGATTGAGTAACAAACATCCAAATATCCAAACATCCAAACATCTTCACAACATTTACATTTATAATATTGGTAGGATTATCCTCAAAAATAAAATCGACGATATTGGAGCCTCAATAATATTCTTCGTATCAAAACTGACGAGACCGTATCATATCCATAAACCCTTCCGATTCCAGAGACCTTAAACATGCTATACTGATGCTACTTCTTCGTATCAAAACTGACGAGACCGTATCATATCCATAAACCCTTCCGATTCCAGAGACCTTAAACATGCTATACTGATGCTACCATAAAACTACTACCGTGAATAAAATTCATAGGAAACTCAATCCGATATGCATTTCACGGTACGCCAGACACCCGGTTATATTTTAACAGGATAATCTGGAACCGTTGGACTGGAAGTTAGTGCAGGAATATCTTTTATCCGGGTTCTACCGGCTAAGGCGTGGATTAAAAACGTATTGATCCAAAGATCTTCTTCTTCGTGTCGATGGTATAGTATTTATGTAATCTCTTGGGTCAGATTTGGCAAGCCCAAAACTTTGCCACTTCAACGGCGTTATCAGTGGCAACGCAAAGGTCACCCAGGCTACAGGTTTCGGGACACAAAGGGCAGTGTAAGAGGTGACTCATCGATTGGGGGTCAGTGCCACAACCACACCCTGTCGCTGTTTTTTGAATATAGCCCCACTTGGCCAGATTGGACTTGCTTCTTCCCACTTGAGTTCGTAGTCGGTTTAGTGACTTCCAGGTTGACCAGGGAAGGTTATATCCCGCAGGAAGGTGCTCACTCGGCTGGATATAGTGAGCGGGTGGAGTAAGTAGTAAGTCCAAAGATATAAATTAAGGAAAGAAAAATTTGCTTACGAGCAGGATTCGAACCGGCGACTCCTGGTTCAGTACACCAGTGCTTTAGCCGCTAAGTACCGTGATCTCTGCTCGTGGTATCGAATTTAACTTCCACTTACGTCTCGGTGACGTCAGATATTGATCTAGTTTCAGAGATCTTACTAATATTATAAACTAGCCTACGCCCGCGACTTCGGCCGCGTGAATCTCGTTTATCGCGCATCACTCGGGATCTGTTCATCTTCCCGGAAAAAAGTAGTCTTTATGTTAATCCGGGGTATGTTATATCTGTATGCCGAAGTTCATCCAAATCCGTTCAGCCCTTACAGCAAACAAACACACATAAACACAAATACAAACTTTCACATTTATAATATTGGTAGGATTAGTAGGACAATAGGACTATCTGATGCCCGCGGCTTCGCTCCCGTGGTATGTCGATACAATGTATCTTGTGTGTTCATCCATGACATGGTCTATCTGTTATAATAAAACAAAGTCTAACCGGATTAAATCGCGTATATTATTTAAATTGGTTTCCCTGATGTTTCGAAAGCTTTGCAGCATTTCGTGGTCGCAGGTAGACTAAGATGACAAGCGTCTTTACAAATATTTCTAAAAAATTATTTTAATCTGTACAATATTATTAATTAAAATCGTTTCGATGCACGCAGTAATCACTCATAATATCATTATCTTTTACAGTGTTGCGTGCTGTTTGGGACTTGATTATTTTTAGGACTGGGTTCCAAACAGGTGGTAGCTGCCAACCATCTTCTCTATTAAAATTAGGATGTTTGTTAATTTCAATAGCCTCACGGAGCATTCTAGGTACATATCGGTTTTCCTTCGCCAGAACTTGTGGTTTATCAAATCGAAGAAAATGGTTGGGTTTGTCTAGGGCATGTTCACACACTGCAGACTTTGTGGAGCGTCTGTTCTTGACGTCAGCTATATGTTCTTTAATTCTAGTGGCTATACTACGCTTTGTTTGCCCTATGTATGATAACCCACAGTCACAATCAATCTTGTAGACCCCTGCATCTTGTAAGGGAATGTGACACTTCACCGGTCTGAGGAGTTGGCTGATCTTTCTTTGGGGCTTGAAATAGGTTTTGATAGAAGCACGCTTCAAGATATGACCAATTCTGTCGGTGACCCCTTTGATGAATGGTAGAACAGCAGGTCGACGATCAACTGTGCTGGGTTTCAGGCGGCGTTTGCGATGGGGATGTGGAGCTTGCAAGTTATTATGTTTGAGAACATGCTTCACATGGTAAAGTTCCCATGCCAGGTGGTCGGCATCGCAGATGCGGTGTGCTCTCTGTAACAAAGATTTGGCCACGGTAGCTAACTGTTTGGAACCCAGTCCTAAAAATAATCAAGTCCCAAACAGCACGCAACACTGTAAAAGATAATGATATTGTGAGTAATTACTGCGTGCATCGAAACGATTTTAATTAATAATATTGTACGGTAGATTAAAATATTTTTTTAGTAATATTTGTAAAGACGCTTGTCATCTTAGTCTACCTGCGACCACGAAATGCTGCAAAGCTTTCGAAACGTCAGGGAAACCAATTTAAATAATATACGCGATTTAATCCGGTTAAACTTTGTTTTATTTTAATGTGTAGTGATCGCGAAAACCTAAGAAGTTATTATGGTCTATCTGCACGCCCAAATTTATCCAAATCCGTTCAGCCGTTTCAGTGTGATTGAAGCACGAAAAAACATCCATACTTTCAAATTTATAATATTAACTATGATTGAACCTTTCAAAAGTTTTTTCGAATTATTAACAGAGCTGAATGAATTCTAAAGTTATTAAATCATCTCTTACAGAATTACAAGCCGATTTACAGAAAGACTTTATAATCTCCGTCCATTTTTGTCTAGGCATTAGTTATTTGGTATTATTCAGACTACATTGAAGAAAAAAAATATGATACCTTCGACTGCACGTCAGTGGTAACAGTTTAACCTTGATAGCGTCTTTATTTCGTAATGCATGTATTCAGTGAGTAATATTTTTCTTAATGATGGAGGCGCCACTTGTCTGCTATATGCGCCTTAAGTCAAGCGTCAACTTTGCGATGCCGTAATTATCTCAGTATTTTAATACTAAAAGAAAAAAAAACACCTATTTTATTATTTATATTTTCACCAAATGTCTTTGTATTCAAATTTAAGTCTTCCTGTATTTTTTTACTTACATTATCTCATGACAATCATCACCTTGGCGTGGTCGATCAATATACGTGGGACACTCAGAAAGTTTTGCGAAACTAAAAAAAATTGTTCTATACGTACATATATTTTTATCAAATCTTTTCAAAGTACTTTCCACCAGCCTCTATACAAAGATTCATGCGCCTAAACCAGTTTTCAAAACACTTTTTCCAGTCCGCCGCAGACACCTCGTTTACAGCCTGCTCGAACGCAGCCAGCGCATCTTCCGGCGACGAAAATTGTATCCCTTTGAGCTGATTTTTTATTTTTGGGAATAAAAAGAAGTCACACGGTGCTAGATCAGGGCTGTAAGGAGGGTGACCCAGGAGTTTGACTGGCGTGCAGTCCAGGAAGTCCCTCGTTTTGAGTGCGGTGTGCGCAGGTGCATTGTCGTGGTGGAGCAGTAGCCCGCGGAGCCCTGTGTTTGGTCGCTTGTTGCTTATAACAGAGAAAACTTCTGGCAAACATTTGGTAGTATACCATTCGGCATTAATGCTTCTTTGATCCCGTAAGGGAATTGATACCAAGTGGCCAGTCAAATTAAAAAAGCTAGCGATCAAAATCTTACCCCCGCTTCTAGATCGCTTCACTTTGGTAGGCGTTGGCTCATTTTGAAACACCCAAACAGTCGACTGGCGCTTGGTTTCTGGGTCGTATTGATAAATCCAGGACTCATCACCTGTAACGATGTCGTAAACACGCCGAGACGAGCCTGCTTCAAATTTGTTAAGCATATCACGGCACCATTCCACCCGGGCCTGCTTCTGAGCATCGGTGAGGTTGTGCGGCACCCAGCGTGATACTATCCTCCTCACGCGAAGATGGCTGTGTAGAATCTCGTGAACGCTTCCCGATCCAATCTTCAATATGTGTTGAATCTCCTGATATGTAATTCGCCTATTGTCTTGGATTAAATTTTTCACTGCTAGCACGTTTTCTTCGGTAACAGCCGTCAAAGGGCGACCGCTTCTTTCGTCATCCCCCAAAGTTGGTCGACCGCGCTTGAATTCGTTATACCAACGATACACGGTTGCCTTGGAAGGGCCTTCATCCATGAATGGCATTTGAAGTCTATCGTACGATTCATCCGGTTTCAGGCGACACTTGAAATCGTATAAAATCATAGCTCTAAAATGTTCCCGGCGCAGATCCATATTTCAGTGAGACACAATACTTTGAATTAACTCGCAAAAAATGTGGAGGGAAATTTTGAAATTGGAACTTACTTATTTTTACTTATAAATAATCATATTTTCGAAAAACATTATAACTGGCCAGTCTCCCATGTATAAAAACTTTTTTTCGCAATACTTTCTGAGGGGCCTGGTATTGCTCCTAAAGGTGGACTCTGATGATTCAACCATTCGGACGTCGTTTTAATGACTACACCCAAAAAAGCTCGACATGTTCTAAAAATAACTTACGTTTTCAACAATCACGGACAGATTTTGGAATACGGCCACGCCATTCGGACTTTTAATGCATCGTCAGTGGCACACTTATAAACACAGTATTTTCTTCGATCCGTTCAATACCCAAACATCTCACATAGGTACACTCAAATTACCAAAACATAGGTCACTAACTACATCTGAAATTCACATTTCGCAGTGTCCACACAGCACCGACAGGTTTCCATTGTAGATACCAAGCACACGTTCTGCTTTCCCACTCGCATACAAATGTGATCACCTGCCAAGTGTTAAGGCTTCGTTCGAATACTATTTGCAAAGACAATGGTGTTGAGCTATGCTTGGAGTTTCTTTGAAGGATAGATAGATAGAATATACTTTATTGTACACCATGAAAATGGTAGTAAACAGGAACAACGTATAAATTATGGGTACATGGGCGGTCTTATCGCTAAAAGCGATATCTTCCAGACAACCTTTGGATGGACAAAGAAGACGTAAGATCTAGATAATGGGGGCAGTCCGTGACGTACTACTGCATGTTAATAAACTAAAATTAATAAATAGCACTAAATATATTACACATATAGGTATCATAAATATATATAATATATTAAATAATCTTACAATTTAGAATAGAGATTGGATACATAGGCAATGTCTTAATACATTTCAATCCAATTCAATTCAATTTCAATTTCGGATAAAATCCGTAACGAGATTATCCGGAATAGAGTGACCGACATAACTTGTAGGATCAGTAAGCTGAAGTGGCAGTGGGCTGGCCATGTCTGTCGAAGGACCGATGGTCGCTGGAGCAGACGAGTCCTTGAGTGGAGACCGCGAATCGGCAAACTTAATGTAGGGCGCCCCCCAACCAGGTGGACCGACGACCTAGCTGGGGGGGCTGGAAGGCAGAGGACCGAGTGTTGTGGCGCAATTTGGGAGAGGCCTATGTGCAGCAGTGGACTGCTTTAGGCTGAGTTGATGATGGTGGTTATTCTCTTGTACTTATTTTAAACTATCACTCTCTTTTACTAATAGTAGATACAAGAAAGGGACGGCAACAATTTTAGTGCTGTCAGACTAGTCGGAATTAAAATTTCTATACATGTTTTGTCGTGATGTGAGAACGTGCCCACTAAAAATATGAAGAAGTGTAACACGTTAACTAATTTCGACGGTTCTAAAATTCTTGCTATCTCTTTCTTGTCTTCACTATTAGAAAAAGATATAAATTGTTTAAATTAAGTGTAGTTGGTGAATAAGAGAATCAAAACCATTGTCTCTTGTAATGTCTTTCACTATTTGGTTTCCATTTGAAAGTGGTGTCTGCCCAAAAATGCCTGAAGCTGATGCTTGTTTGAATTCGGGCAGTTTGGTAAGTAAGTAAGTAAGTAAAGGGTAATTGAAGACTGCCGTCAAATTGTCAAAGGAAATTAATGGTTGTTGTTGAACAAAATACGTTATTGATTACATGAAAGTGACGGGAATAAATATTTTACAATCAATGCTGGTTTTGTATTTTACAATAAAATAAGATGTACAGTCAACAAATCGGAATCATGACCCACGATAAGCTTAATATCCTACAGACATTTAATACAATTAGGTTGAATTTTGCTTAACCAGATATTTCCCTGGCAACATACTTGTTATCAATTTTTTTACCAAGTGACAGTGACAGTTTACCAATAAAATATTTTAAATGTCCTAAGTGCAGCATAGAAGAAAACCTTATTGTTTTGACGATTTCAAATGAATTATCATCTGAGTGGGTCATGATTCCGATTTGTTGACTGTACGTCTACTACACTAAGCTTTAACTAGGAAACTCATGACTTTCAAAATCAATGTATCGCACATAATTTTAAATACAATACCAAAAATGAAATTAAAAAAAAGTAAAAACTTCGAATTTTTATATTTTTTAAAGTTTATTAATTTTTCTATATCGAGAAAGAACATATTTTTATGTATGTATAAAGTTTGAGAAAATTCACGAATAAATATTATTTGGACACACTAGTAGAAATGCAATAATTTTATGGACCTCTCGCTGGGCTTGTTTTTAGTCACATAGTGCGCTATCCTTTTTATATAGATTCATGATTTCGAGAGACAAGCAATTGCTGCAATCGCGGATGGTATACTGTCATCAACGTAGTGCTCCCGTCATCCATTGAAGAGTTCCCTTTTTATTTCCGGAGACCTTCATCAGAACTCCGCCAAATTCAAATAGGATCATCTCGGAAGGTAATTCTTTCAAACAAAACATACAAATCGGTGTATATGCATAATCGAAAGAATCGGACCTTTGTGAAAATCCTAGGACGATTGCAAAGGATTATGTTATGGGAATTTATGAAATTTTTCATCATCATCCGAGCTATTTTTAGGATCATTGCAAAAATCCGGCTTATCTTAGGTTAGTCACGAATAACCGCTCACGTAATGAGCGCTGACTAGCTGATATGAACGTTATACACTGACAGATGCGCTGATTGGCTTACGGCTACATTCCTTCGTCTTTCGAGCCATGTTCTGACCAAACTGAATGAAGGTGTTATTAATCGACTTTTAGATTAGCCAATCAACGTTCAAGTATCCAATCGACCTAAACAAACTGGGATTTTTGCAATGATCCTGATAATAGCTCGTATGATAGCCAAAATATTTATTTGATTCCAATTATCCGGTCTTTTGCAATCTTCCTGGGATTTTCGCAAATATTCAATCTGTCCGATTATCCTACTTCACATATAAATGTCGGAGTTATACCTGAACCACAGACCAACAGTGAAGATACATAAAAAAAATACGATTTGAGTACCTCCTCCTTTTTGAAGTCGGTTAAAAAATCATTCAACACAAAACAGCTGCCAAAAAGAAAAAAATACACATATTTTTTACAAAAGAAGTACAAAATGTAAGAAGCTAAAAGCAAAACCCAGTTCTTTCAAAAAAATTGCTATCACGCATTTGAATTGGTAAACTTGTACCGTTTGTAGGCTAGCGTACAAAGAGTAAAGTAATAGAACCAAAGAAGTAGCGCAATTCGTCTGGCCCTTAACAGCGGGTGTTGGCTAAACAGTCTGTATTTTGGAGGGTGGCAACACGATCATGCTTGTCAGAAAGCAACAGTTTCTAAAATTGCCGAGTCAGTTTGTTTTGGATCGTTTCGGTCTGGTCTAGACGTAATTAAGACCTAATTTTGAAGTCAATTGACTGGGATGTTTTAAACTGTTTTGTTTCTGTCCGCAATTTTGGAGGTTTGACATCAGACGTCTAAAAAAAAGAAGCAAATAAATATTTTTTCTTTCTTTTCTTTAATTCTCGTAATTAATATACGTTATTACTGAAAGTTGACCAAACTGAGATTACATTACAAATGAACTAAAAATTGACACTCGTATTCATTCGACGTAGTTTTTTGGTTTAGGAGAATACAATAACAATTATGACATTTAGATTAAATCGGAACTACATTTAGAATCATCATTATCATCATCATTTCAGCCGAAAGACGTCCATGCTGGACATAGGCCTCCCCCAAACATCGCCACATCGACTGCTCCTGCGCTTTCCGCATCCAGCGGAATCTTCACATTTTGAATACTTTTCATTATTTTCATCTCGGACGAATAAAGCAAGTGAAGCATCCATAGTAACCGCTCACGTAATGAGCGCTGACTGGCTGATATGAATGTTATTCAAAATTCAAAATTATTTATTTGTCAAACATAGGTATGATGTACAAGACATGGTGTTAATTTTTAAATAATCCAGTATCACTATGTCTATGTTATGCACTGACAGATGCGCTGATTGCCTTACGGCTACATTCCTTCGTCTTTCGAGCCATGTTCTAACCAACCAGAATGAAGGTGTTATTAATCGACTTTTAGATAAGCCAATCAACGTTCAAGTATCCAATCGACCTAAACAAACTGCTCACTTAAAAGTATGGGCACAAGTACGAGAAAAATACGCACACATTCACATCCAGAATAAGCCAAAAAGCCGCGATTACGCAAAAAGCCGCGATTACGCAAAAAGCCGCGATTACGCAAAAAATCTAGTGTGACGGTAGTCATTGTCGTAGTGTCACAAATAAAATAACAATATAAATCTGGTGTGTTAAAATGCTTTTGAAATTTTTGTTTAGCGAGATTCTGTCCGCTTTTTTTATTCGTCCGAGATTTTCATTGTTTCTAAAAATAATCGTATGCAGTTATAAATAACATAGGTATCGTAAACTAGAACGAGTGTAACAAATACTTCAATTTATTTCAAAGTGATAATGATTATTCAATTTCGTTGGACAACCATCGTTTCAGTGAATACTTCAATCGTCATTGACTTTACAAGTGTTGTTCAATTTGTATCAGTCATAATTAGGGTTGCCAATCGTACTATATAATGTATTATTTTACTGTATTTCGGCCCAGCATACTATATATTGCTGAAAAAGGATATAGTAAGCCAAAAAAAAAATACTAATTTCGCTCGAAGGTATAATGTGCTTCTGAGTTTACTGCAGGTAGATATTTTTTGGGTTTCATAGGTATTAATTGTCATTTCATGCAGCTTCAGGTTTCCATAAACCTCTTTGTGTTAACCACTTGGGGTTAAGTGCATTTATTACCCTGTCCTACTACCTATATTATATTTCATTATTTTTAACGCATTTACGCATGCGAAGCGAAATCTAACGATTTAAATTGTGGAAAAAAAAAATCGGTCACGAGCATGATTTGAACCTGCGACTCCTGGCTCAGTACGCCAGTGCTTTAGCCACTAAGCTACCGTGAACACTGTTCGTGGTATCGAAATTAACCTCCATTTTTGGTACGTCTTTGGGTGACGTCATCGTTACGTCGCATGCGTAAATGCGTTAAAAATAACAAAATAATTAGTAAGGGTAGGCATATCTATACGACTTTGAATTAACTGCAAAGTTAGTCGAGTCGGTTAAGAAGCACTGTTTCTTAATAAAATATCGTTGACGTCACCCAAAGACGTACCAAAAGTGGAGGTTACTTTCGATAAAGCCACGAGCAGTGTTCACGGTAGCTTAGTGGCTAAAGCACTGGCGTACTGAGCCAGGAGTCGCAGGTTCGATGCCTGCTCATGAGCGATTTTTTCTTTCCACAATTCAAATCGTTAGATTTCATTGTTATTCAAACTGCAACACCATTCAGCAAAATTTATATTTGCAACATACTTTTTAAGACCTTAAAACTTAGGTACATTTTGAAAAACACCCATAGTAATTACTTAATGAGAAATAAGTGAAAAAGCCTAAAACGCTCTGAAAATGGTCATCGTGTTTTCGTGAAAAACCTGGAAAAATTTAAAAAATTAAAATTAAAAATTCTATATTTTCTTAAAGTATACTATATTGTTCATGTCTTGGCCTGAAAAATATTATTATTTCCCGAAAACAGTTGGCAACCCTAGTCATAATAGATGTTTTTTTCCATGCGTGCTGTAACCCTTTCTTTTTGACGTGTTTGTTTATATTTGTTCAAATTCATTACTCGCAACAATTGGAAATGATTTTTATATGGACAAACAAACATGCGATTAAAACATACTCATAATTAAGTAACGTCTATGGCAATTATGGAATAGAACTTGAGACTCCATTGTAAAAATGTTCGCCTTTCCAAAATCAGCAATTATATTGCCATGTTACTTTTCTTTCAAAGAAGAGACCCTAATTTATAATCAAGTTCAAGACGCCCTGATAATTGCGAAATCTACCGGACTGCGTAAGCTCCTTAGTTTTATTTATCCTCTCAATTAATTCCATGAATAAATAGAACCTTACTGCCATCAAAGTAAACAGTATTACCTAAGCCCATTGGCATACTACTTGACTAAAATTAGTAGTGGTATGTGCCCACTGAACTTAATTTAGCAGATTCTTGGGACATAACAAATTGGGGCCATTCGTTGTACGGGCTTACTCGGAGTGCCTTTGTGTGAATAAGGTTGGAGGAGAATCTTTCTCTTCATTTGTGGTCGTTTATTGGGCATTGTTGTGTTTATTCGTTTTTGTACTGTTGTTGATTTTTGGACAATATCACAATCAATGAATGAAACGTCACTGAAAGGTATTTATTGATTTATAACTAGAATAGCCAGCGGCTTCGTCCGCCTATAGTTCGGGTTATCACAGAAGGACTTATCGTGCATCCCTCGAAAATTGTTTATTTTCCCGGGTTAAAAAAAGTAGCCTATATGTTAATCCGGGTTATAATATATCCTTGAGTGAGATTTCATCCAAATCCATTCAGCCGTTTCAGCGTGATTAAGTAACAAACATCCAAACATCTTCACAACCTTTCTCATTTATAATTAGTAGGATTTATGTACACAAAAATACATGAAAGAAGACAGAATTAACAGTATGCCTGTTAGTAGTATGTTATGGTATAATGAAAAAACACAAACAAACACAAGAGCGAATGTGTGCTCTAACTTCAATCAGAGTCCGATAAAAATACGGTCCAAGAAATATGTTTCTTGAATTTCGGACTTCAAAATTTCTTTGTTAAACTATTCATTAATACGTGGGACACTCAGAAAGTTTTGCGAAACTAAAAAAAATTGTTCTATACGTACATATATTTTTATCAAATCTTTTCAAAGTACTTTCCACCAGCCTCTATACAAAGATTCATGCGCCTAAACCAGTTTTCAAAAAACTTTTTCCAGTCCGCCGCAGACACCTCGTTTACAGCCTGCTCGAACGCAGCCAGCGCATCGTCCGGCGACGAAAATTGTATCCCTTTGAGCTGATTTTTTATTTTTGGGAATAAAAAGTAGTCACACGGTGCTAGATCAGGGCTGTAAGGAGGGTGACCCAGGAGTTTGACTGGCGTGCTGTCCAGGAAGTCCCTCGTTTTGAGTGCGGTGTGCGCAGGTGCATTGTCGTGGTGGAGCAGTAGCCCGCGGAGCCCTGTGTTTGGTCGCTTGTTGCTTATAACAGAGAAAACTTCTGGCAAACATTTGGTAGTATACCATTCGGCATTAATGCTTCTTTGATCCCGTAAGGGAATTGATACCAAGTGGCCAGTCAAATTAAAAAAGCTAGCGATCAAAATCTTACCCCCGCTTCTAGATCGCTTCACTTTGGTAGGCGTTGGCTCATTTTGAAACACCCAAACAGTCGACTGGCGCTTGGTTTCTGGGTCGTATTGATAAATGCAGGACTCATCACCTGTAACGATGTCGTAAACACGCCGAGACGAGCCTGCTTCAAATTTGTTAAGCATATCACGGCACCATTCCACCCGGGCCTGCTTCTGAGCATCGGTGAGGTTGTGCGGCACCCAGCGTGATACTATCCTCCTCACGCGAAGATGGCTGTGTAGAATCTCGTGAACGCTTCCCGATCCAATCTTCAATATGTGTTGAATCTCCTGATATGTAATTCGCCTATTGTCTTGGATTAAATTTTTCACTGCTAGCACGTTTTCTTCGGTAACAGCCGTCAAAGGGCGACCGCTTCTTTCGTCATCCCCCAAAGTTGGTCGACCGCGCTTGAATTCGTTATACCAACGATACACGGTTGCCTTGGAAGGGCCTTCATCCATGAATGCCATTTGAAGTCTATCGTACGATTCATCCGGTTTCAGGCGACACTTGAAATCGTATAAAATCATAGCTCTAAAATGTTCCCGGCGCAGATCCATATTTCAGTGAGACACAATACTTTGAATTAACTCGCAAAAAATGTGGAGGGAAATTTTGAAATTGGAACTTACTTATTTTTACTTATAAATAATCATATTTTCGAAAAACATTATAACTGGCCAGTCTCCCATATATAAAAACTTTTTTTCGCAATACTTTCTGAGGTGCCTGGTATATATTCATAAAAACAGTAATAAGTATTGTGTTATCTTTATGTTTCCAAATTTGTACGCCTATCAAGGCAAAACATAGTGATACTGGATTATTTAAAAATTAACACCATGTCTTGTACATCATACCTATGTTTGACAAATAAATAATTTTGAAATTGAATTTGAATTCAAATCGGTAGCTTTGCGAAAGCGTCTATAAAAATAGTATGGACCGTTATTTCAAAAATCCGGATAGGACATAGTACACGCATCATGTGATAATTCGACAACCTATGATAAACGTTTTTCAAAATTTTCTATTTATTTAAAAAATCCGAAATTATTACTCAGAAGATAGCTTTTCTTTTAATGTAGTTATAATTAATACAGCACCAACTACTAAGAAAACTTAAGAGTTTAATGAAGCATTGTCTGCTTCATCAAACTCTTAAGTTTTCTGTTTAATGGGTTTTTAAATATTAATATTTCTTAAATTATTTTCATATTTTAAGGTAATTAAGTCTGGCAGTTATTAATTGTTACGTTCGTATTATATTTTAATTTTTGATTAGAAGTATCGGTGCCTATTTACATGATTTTTTCAGTGGACATCTTTATTATTCTGTTAATAGTTATTTTCTTTATTGTTTAAACCATACCAATCAACTCAGCCTATCGCAGTCCATTGCTGGACATAGGCCTCTCCGAAGTTGTACTACAACACTCGGTCTTCTGCCTTTCGCATCCAGTCCCCTCCAGCTACTTTCTTCAGGTCGTCAGTCCATCTGTAGTGAAGTTCTACATACAATACAATGAAAAGTTTTGTTATGAAGAGCATAATTTCCAAAGTTTAGCTTTCGATACCGTGGAAAATTATTGTCGTCATCAATTGGCTACCAAGTTACTATATCTATGTATCAACTGCTACGTGCAGATCACCTTATAAGGTGCGAAGATTTTGTCGTAGTGTCACAAATAAAATAACAATATGCCGTCTGGTGTGTTAAAATAATGTCGAAATTATAGTGGGTTTAAGAAAAAATTAAGTGCTTCAATCTGTTTTTAGCGTGATTTCGTCTACCTTTTTTTATTCGTTTATGCCACAGCTAAGTGGCACCCCAAACAGTAAAAAAATCATTACTCCCTGAGTACATTATTCATCGAAAATCCGGTGCTTCGAATTGAAGCAAAGGTACTGTAGTTTAATCAGAAACTATTAACTCTTTAAAATATAGTTCGCTGTAGTTGTAGATAGAATACAGCGCCATTTAGCTGCTGGATGCCAATTTTATGAAAAAGCGTTTAATGATAACTGTGGAACCGTACTCAGTGGCGTGCATTGGTTTTTGGCCTAGGTAGGCAGTCACTAAGCAGACGGAGCAAGTTACTATAGTGTAAAATTATTAAAAAATCTGATACTTACCTACACACATTTCATACAAAACAGACACGAAAACGACGTTTCAAAGTAAGAGACACTAGCAAAAGACTATTAAATTTGAATGACGACACCCAGTTACAGTTGTATTAACGTGTTATGTAATAGTCATAACATTTTACCTTTTCTTGAGTCAAATACAGATTTTGATGTGTTTGTCTACTGAAATGCACTTTTTTGTTTTGTCAACAAACGAAAACTGATTGAATGGGTTTCTCGTAATTTCTCTAAGCATAGTCTTCCCCACAAACCGAGCACTCTAATTTATCCATGTTTACATCAATATTTTTACAAAAAACTTCACAATTCACAATAAAACGAACCAATTATTACACGATTTATGCAATTCGTCACGCATATATGTCAAGTTCTGTCAAGTGTCAACAGCCAATTAGAGTTGGGCCATAGTAAATCTATGAGTTGGGCGTTATTTAACGTCGGTTTGAGAAAATATTTACGAGGGTGATAATCGAATACATAGTACGTTGGCATAGTAATGTAACGATTATTTTACGTACAAAGTTACACAATAGATTTTCGGAGCACGAATACAATAGATTTTCTACAATTATTATACACCATTCGTTATTACATTATTTAAATAACGTTATAAATCTATTTATCGTTATTTTGTTATGAGCGTATATTGAGCTTCATTATTTTACGATAAATGTGTAGCAATGTACAAACAATCATCAAAATAATAATAAATATTGTAATCTTTTTATTCGACCCTTCGAATACCATTTACAAATTATACATGTGAACACTTAAATGCAGTAATTTCAATAAAACAATAATTATCTTATTTCGCCGCTATTTTTCAAATGTTGGGTTTAGTTTTATTATAAAGATCACTTTGTATGGAAATATCTAGTTCCAAAATAATAGGATTCAAAACTACTAACGCATAACAGTTACGTGTAAAAAACGTTACGGACAACTCACGACTATTGCCACTAGGGCTACGTTCAGTTATGTCACCAGCGACGTTTTCAGAAGCAGGTGACGCATGATAAGACGGCTAAATTGCGAAATGTCAAATGTTAGTTATTTACGCATAGCCATATCGTGATTCATTTTTTTGTCGTATGACTTCGGGTATTAGCCTAAAGTAGTGTGTGTGTATAATAGTGTATATGGTTACCAAAAAGGTTTGATTGTGTGTGTGAACGTGACAGGCAATCGTGCGAACGCACATTGCACATTGAGGTACGTTTTGCATTGAATTCATACATTATTATTGAGTACATATGTTAATTGTTTTTTTTTAATACGCTGATTAATTGATTTAGTAATAGTTAATATTAAATTCTAACGAGGTAGGCATTGCTTATTTGCCTATATGGAATGCACGCCACTGACCGTACTGTACTTTATTATACTGGCGTGTTATTCTTTGGTGTTTTGGTTTTGTTGGGTCCATATATTGTGTATTGTGTTGTATTTGTTATAATTTATTAAAACTGGCCATGTCTGTCGAAGGACCGATGGCCGTTGGAGCAGACGAGTCCTTGAGTGGAGACCGCGAATCGGCAAACGCAGCGTAGGGCGCCCCCCTGCCAGGTGGACCGACGACCTGAAGAACGTGGCTGGGGGGGACTGGATGCGGAAGGCAGAGGACCGAGCGTTGTGGCGCAACTTGGGAGAGGCCTATGTCCAGCAGTGGACTGCGATAGGCTGAGTTGATTGATTGATTAAAACTAACTAAATTGTGTAAGTACGTATAATAATAATAAAATTATATGCCATAGCCGAACATTTTGCTCGAATCAGGACCACATAAAGAAGTACAATAATTTCAATCGGGAAGATGGATATAGGTTGTCCTCCTCGTGGGATCCAGTAATCGAGAAGTGTCTACATGATTCACAAGATTTGTCTACATGTATGTCCGCCGAAACTGTCAGCATTGTGTGTCGTGATTCAGCATATCGTGTTACGGACAGTTACGTTACGAAAAACCAACCGCGGCTCGCGGGTAGGTCGAGAAAACACCCGCCGCTCAAGACGACGACACCCGCATACTTCAGTCTGCTCATGACCACGGCCAATGCAACTTGGCCGAAACGACGAGGTTAGTCAAATGTTTGTTCTGTTTTGATTTCATTGTGCGCGAAAAGTGCCGTAAATATAGTTCAATATAAATTATATTGAACTAAATAATACACCCTATCTCTTCTCATGGGTGTCGTAAAAGGCGACTAAATGATTCACCAGAGGATGGGCAGCAGCGTTCTCTGAGTATTTAAACAACCAACTGTGATCGCCAACCCGCCTGCCAAGCGTGGTGATTATGGCATATCCCTTTGGAGGACGGTGGACGCAGCCAGTGTGGACGTCTTTCGACTGAAATGATGATGATGAAATAATAATAAAAAGTACAGCTAATTAGTAGATAAATACTGTCTGATACTTGTTTTTACCTAAATGTCAAGAAATCAGAATCAAGCATCAGACATACCTACATACAAAGGTAGATCTGAGGTTAAGAATATTCTAACATTTTACTCAGACATTTATGTCAAGTAATC
Source organism: Asteroscopus sphinx (assembly GCA_949699075.1). Taxonomy (NCBI): domain Eukaryota; kingdom Metazoa; phylum Arthropoda; class Insecta; order Lepidoptera; family Noctuidae; genus Asteroscopus; species Asteroscopus sphinx. The sequence goes on from OX453020.1 coordinate 16,394,297, forward strand.
CCTTTGTTTTCATTAAAATTAACAACGAGATATTAATAATACTGTACACGAGCGTTTAAGGCCCATATTACAGAAGCTTCCTCAAGTACAGTTTAAACTCCTATCACCTGATCACTACTTAAGGATAGAATCGTTACTTGAGTATCGGTCTTATTCCAGAACGGTAATTAGAAACTTTAATTCAACAACATAACACATGAATTTGACCTGAAACATAATAGAAATCTCTACTCAAGCGTAGTCTGGACAACACTAGAGTGATTACAGATCAAATCTCATCTCAAATACCGAAACAGGTGACGGTATAAAACAAAACTAAACTCAGCCGAACTGTGATCAACAAATCTCTGCTTGAAGAACGTTCAAAAATCAAAGCTCAACTTTAAACTAGTTTTAAACAGAGATCAATGCTTGAGTATCGTTCTGTAATACTGGCCTAAGAGAGAGAGGTTATTGACCTCAGTCTCAAACTTCATTATAAGGTAGAAGTTATTCGTGCGTAGGTAGTTTTATAATTATGTTAGCCTTGATACTCACTCGTGGGAACATAAATAAATAAATATTTCTATGAATTGGGACGTTTATTGGTAACTTACCGAGTTATTTCCGGAGTGTTGGTATAATTTCCAGGCAGATTATTTGTGATACTGAAGTATACCTCAGTGATTTGTGACGGCAAACACGGTGATGTTTATCTCGGATGGTCTTCTCTATTCTACAGGTTTATATTTAATTTACCAATAACCCTTTAAGGGATGATTGTACTCATCAATTTTATCAACTTTTAGTATGCGACCAAACCAGAAATCGCAAAAAAACAGCTGTTCCCTACATTTTGTCTATTAAAGTGAACACAAAGCTCTAAGCTATAGCTTATCTACTTTTGAATCCATCCAGGGCTAACTGAATATAATGGATGATCTACAAGTGTTCTGGCATTTTTTTTAAACCTCATATTATGATTTGCGAAAGTATGGTTGTTTGTTCGAATGTTCGTCTTTCAATCACGCTGAGACGGAAGACGGTATGGAAGGGCTGATTTATTTTTCGCGATTTCAGGGTTAACTCTGTAGTAAACGTTATTCGAAAACATTCCCTGAATGAACTTTCCAAAATAGACGTTATATACAACGTGTTATTGAAATAAATAAAAACCTCTTAAGGGGTCATTGTACTCATCAGTATGAACAACTTTTCCTATGGGACCAACACTGAAATAGAGAAAAAAAAACTGAAGTTCCTTACATTTATGTCGATATATGTGAACACAAATTTAAGGAACAGCTGATATTTTTTTCGCGATATCAGGGTTGGTCCCATAGTAATAGTTGTTCATACTCATGAGAACAATGACCCCTTAAGAGGTTTTCAGTTATTTCAATAACACTTTGTATTAATAGAGGTCTACGCAATCTCATCCAAATAATTTATTCTATCTCAGATATCAACTCATTTTATCATTACTAATCAAAACACGAACCGTGCCAAAATAATGGACTAAAACAAAAGAGCCTAACAAGTAAAACAAGTACTGTAAATGCATTAAGGCATTGTAAGCGAAACTAATCACAGGTTCGTTGTCCTTCAATTTGATGCTGGGGACTAATTGTATCTGCTATCTGATATAAATTTGCATATTCTGAGCCCATTGTTTTAGTTACGAATGTGGAATATTGAATAGAATCGGTATATTTAAGTTTTTTGAAGTAAAACTTCATTAGGCACGCTTGACTTTGGGAGTAAGCTGGTGAATGCGTTTCGGAGTTACGAAAAGTGAGGCGAACGGAGGGGGTTGTGCGGGACGCGGGGAACGAGGCGTGCGCGACGGCCGGCCACGAAACGGCGCCGGCAGATGTATGCGCGCCGCGCCGCCATTCCTTTGTTCTCATTGAAATAGTATTGAGGGAGATATAAGTTAGTAAAGTTTTACTTTTCAGTCGTGTGCTCTAAAGCACACTGGTTTTTATTTTGCTTTATAGGGTTCTGTAACCAAAAGGTGCCAAACGGGACCCTATTACTCTCGCTACGCTGTCCGTCCGTCCGACTGTCTGTCACAGGGCTGTATCTTTTGAACGGTAATAGGTGGCCGGTTGAAATTTTCTCAGAATATGTGTTGCTATGACTCCTATCACGACAAATACTAAAAATGGAAAAAGTCTAAAACCAAAGGAGGTCGCTATACAAGAAACCTCGAAAAACGTGCATTTTTTTCAACGTTTTTGTTCCTGCTATATCTTCAAAACCATAATATATACCAGCGTCAAACTTGGTCTGATTATAGTGCATATTATGTAGTTTAGTAGCAAACACAAAAAATAGGGCAAACATGGACATATGTGGTGGTACCTGCCTACGAATCAGATGTAAAAATCATATTGCGCGCATGATGCGTCGATGTCTTTTGATGAAATCTCGTGAATTAAATCAGTTTCTATGGGGTATCAGGTCGTTGGGTGGTACGGAACACGATAGGTGCGTGGTACGGTCGCATGTTGCAACCGTGAACTTTCAAATTCACGCTATTCAGGATTGGTGAATTTCGTATGTGTGCGCGGAAATGAATTATTGTGTTCGTATCTAATTCGTTTTTTGAGTGCGTGTCTTGGCAAGATCATGTTGTTGATGTGTTGTTTTGTCATTGAGTGAGTAGGTGGCGACATCGGTTTCCGAACAAACAGTGCTCAACAAAACATCTCCTTATTTCAGATATCTGTGATGAAAATGTATGGCGTTGATCGCATGTGTCGATCGCAGTTCTTGGAAGCAGTTCCCCATACATTTTCATAGTGTTTAATATTGTCGCGTCAGCCGCGACGCGTCGGTCCTGCACGTCTATCGCATCGGCTGCGACCCACCGGTAGTGTCACGTCAGCCGCAGTGCAACGGTCGTGCGCATCTGTCACACCTTGCGCGACCCACGGAAGTCTACACCAAGGCTACTAAACATTTGATAGAAAAGACTGATCATAATAATATATTATTTAGGTTCGAAGAGTATTGCTACAGCAACAGTTACGAATTTTTCAGCAGGTTTTTACCGATCACTTTTTCTTTCGTAGTTTAATAAGGTTACAGTCTTACTTTGAAACTGCGGTACAGACTTAATAATTAATTTAGTTAGACTTAATTAAATTTGTTTGCTATCGCTATCTACCAATATCATGAATTTTGTTGTACTTACTTGTTTGAAAGTTTCGTGTATGTTAAAAGGAAACTTAGACGTGATCTTGGCATAAACATTTTGTAGTACTAACACATAAATACACACAAAACACATGCCAATCAGCTGGGACTTTAATCCATCAACGGACGCAAAACTGCCCGCAGCCGCGATTCTATAGAAAATCTGGTGCGTCTCATTAGCTGTTCTTTGATGAATAGAGACTTTTGCTCAGATATTCCTTACACATTGTAGGCTAACTTCTAGCGTATTCCAGAAAGGAAGAGTTTTTCAAGATTGGATCCTGAAAAAGCTGAATGGGGGTTTAAAGTGTACGCGGACAAAGTCACACGTAGTAGTTCAAAAATAAATAGATTATTATGGTACCTATAGATATTCATTACATAAGAATATGCTATATATAGGATGTCTCAAAACTCAACGTCAAGCCGGGAACAGAAGATAGGCCAGTTCATGATTGATCAGGAAAATAAGTTGGAATTTAGGTATTTCTCCTTTTTTTTCCCTTTTCCTGCGTCGAACTTTTGGATGTAATCCTGAATAACTCTGGTATTGGTCATACATAACTCGAAACCAATCTTGGATAATCTTTTTTTTAATAAGTGAAAATGAACAAACTTTTTTCTATCCTATCTTTTGCACTCGGCCTGACGTTGCATGTTAGGACACCCAGTATACCTAATTCCAAAGGCCATATAAAAATAAAGACGTCATATCCTGACGCCCCATCAATCCAAAGATTCTCAAGTATGTATTTATCATTTTTTTAGATCAATGTCGGGAAACTTTGACAGTTACGTGTATTGGCAAAATATCAAGGGCGGAGTTTCAACAAATTAAAATGCACCTTAGCCGAAATATTTATTCCTTCACTCAACAAACGTACACACGAAAATCGACCTTACTTCACTAACATAAAATGTAAAATTTTATGTTAACGCATTTGTGAATGCTGGCAATGAAAGTTGGTTCTACCATAGCCTAGTTTGGAATATTGCCAAAGAGAACATGAAAAATTCAGACGAGAATATTGTGGCTTCAATGTCTAGATAGAGGAAATATTTCCGACGTATCTGACTATTTTGTGTGGTCTGCCATGAATAAATCAGAAATACTTTCAAAATCGGAGAAGGAGACTTATCAATGAAAAAGCATAATTTATCATCGGAACTAAGCATACGATTTCTCAAAGAATGGTACCTCAACTCTTGGCTTTTCAATCGGGATCAAACTTGACATTAGTGTCAGCGAGAGAAAACAATAAGAAATAAAGAAAAAATATATAACGAAAGTGGACCCGCCACTTTTAATCCATCAATTTATAGTTGAACGTGTTAAAGCATTAATATCTAACGATTTAAATTGTGGAAAGAAAAAATCGCTCACGAGCAGGATCAAACCTGCGACTCCTGGCTCAGTTCGCCAGTGCTTTAGCGACTAAGTTACCGTGAACACTGCTCGTGGTATCGAAAGTAACCTCCACTTTTATACGTCTTTGGGTGACGTCAGCGATATCTTATTAAGAAAGTGTTTCTTAACCGACTCGACTAACTTTGCAGTTAATTAAAAGTCGTATAGATATGCCTACGCTTACTAATACGGTAGCTTAGGGGCTAAAGCACTGCCGTACTGAGCCAGGAGTCACAGGTTCGAATTCTGCTCGTAAGCGATTTTTTTCTTTCCACAATTTAAATCGTTAGATTTCGCTTCGCATGCGTGAAAATGTGTTAAAAATAATAAAATCATTAATTATCTGTTTTAATTATGTACTAACTTAAATAACTGAGTTTTATTTTGCCGTATACAATGTACAAATAGCTAAAAAAAATACATGAAAGTGAAATGAAACAACAAATAAGTAAGATACATAATTATACATTATAAAATAAATACAAAATAAGATAAATAAATTATAAAGAAAGTAAGATATGACGTCAATGGATAATGTTCATTCCCCGCAAGGTCCAATCTGAAGATGTTTAAAACAATCAGTGAATTTGAAACTCCAATGACAAAGTTTGATGGTGTTACAGATTTCCTCCTCTCCTAATCTAAATTACGAATAAATAGAAAAACTTTGATGTTTATTGACTCTGCATATTATTATTAAACTTTGTTGATTTCTTAATCATAGATAACGAATTTGAATCTAAAGTAGTAGGAGGAATAGCAGTGTAAAGGTTCATAATTTATATCAACAAGAACGCGAAATCTGTAGACGATGCGTTTCTTACCAAAAATTTGTCAAAATTCCTTAGAGTAATAAGACATAGAGTGAAGTACCTACAAAAGAAATCGATGTGTGCGCAAGCGGCATGTAAAATGTTCACCGACACACCCATAGGCACGCGTAAGCTATACTGAACGGAGCCATTTCTGGCTCCAATGTAGTTGCTTCAAATTGTGCTCGCGGACTTGGTTTCTATGCGTAGTTATTCTAAGTCAAAATTCATTATTTTCTGCGAATTATCTCACGACACTGCTGTTGATCTTACTTGAACTAATTTCATACCGATCATTATGAAACGTAAGAACTATATTAATCTAAAAATAATAAGAAACTAGACTATGCCCGCGGCTTCTCTCCCATGGTTCTTCAGTTAATCCCACAGGAACCGTGATTTTTTTGTAAAATATAAAACAATCATTAGCTTATAAACACAAAAAAAAACATCAAAATCGGTCTAGTAGTTTTTGCGTGATGCTCGAACAAACAAACAATAAACAAACAGAAAATTATTGTTGTTATAAATTTAAATGGGCTATGCTCGGAGTGTCCCTGCGTGATTGAATCAGAAATGAGGAGATTCACAGGAGAACGAAAGTGACCGACATAGCCCGAAGAATTGCCGAACTTAAGTGACAGTGGGCGGGGCACATTGCTCGCAGAAGGGATGGCCGGTTGGCATGGGGCAGTTAAGTTATGGGGTGGCGACCACGTACTGGAAGGCGCAGCGTGGGTCCGCGGGTGGGTCGTGGGTTAGGCCCCCCACAAGGTAGGCCGACGACCTGGCGAAGGACATGGGAATCCGATAGATGCGGAAAGCGCAGGACCGGTCGTTGTGGCGGTGCTTGGGGGATGCCTTTGTCCAGCAGTGGACGTCTTTTGGCTGAAATGATGATGATGATGATAAAGGTAAGATGATTGACTTTTTAACACATAAAATTTCCAGCCTACATGATGTATTTTTACGTTGAAAAAGGACAACATAAGTTCCTACATTTTAATACTATAAATCACTCACAGAAAAAGCCTACTACTACGTCTTTGCTTCACAAATTGATTGCCTGTAGGTCTGTACCACTGTTTACCACAGACTAAAAAACCTGATTGATACATTTACCAGTCTTTCAAATGCGAAAGTGTTCACCGGGCGAAAAATCGGCCACAGCTCACAGTCCACAAAATTTATAGCTTACTCGTACAAGCGAAGGTTTTACTTCTCTCGTAGACAGTTTTATAACCCTGTAGTTATTCTGTTTGCTACAATCTAGGTTAGTTTATTTCTTTTAAGGAATTACAACTTTTGCGATATTGTAAGACGAAGTTGTTTTTCACAAACGTTCAAAATAGGCCACCTTCTCGTCATATTGTAACGAAGTCAAACTCGTTATGCTGCTCACCCTATTTGCGTTTTCCTGGCCACTTTATTATACTTCCATCAATCCAAATCCAAAATTCAAAATTCTTTTCAAAAATGGCTAATCTTCTACTTTTTGAGCTCAGTTCTATATTGTACGCTGAAAGACTCATGTGTCTGAGAGTGTCTTGTAATCATTATATAATTTTTTCAACAAACGGTCAATATATCAATTTACTAGTTTAGTGAGATACAGTATTCCAAAACGTTCCTGCTTGTTTTTATTGTGTTTGTGCCGACCTACCTATCTACCTACCTATCAACCTGGTTCCTGCCGCCAGCCAGACCTCACTGCATTGCCATAGCAGCAGCTCATCGTCATATAGTCGGAGCTTTACCCACCACTCGTCCGACCCTGCGTATCTCCGACCCTCCGTACCTCCGACCCTCCGTACCTCCGACCCTCCGTACCTCCAACCCTCCGTACCTCCGACCCTCCGTACTTCCAACCCTCCGTACCTCAGAGTTCCGTACCTCCGTACCTCTGACCCTCTGTACCCTCCGTACCTCAGAGTTCCGTACCTCCATACCTCTGAGTTCCGTTCCTGCAGTTCCTGACCACCAGTTCCCGATCACCAAGTTCCCGTGTGTCACCGTGTCTTCAAGCCTCCGAGCCTTCGACCCTCCGAGCCTCCGTGTCTGCGTACCTCCGCTGTCTCCGGGTTGTTACTACTACATATCCTACTTCTGCCTGAGTTATGAAGACCACGACATGACAATATCTCTTCATGTCACAAAGGCTTCTAAAGATATTCCTTAGAGCCCCCGCAGACTACAGACTAAACTTCCCCCAATAATTGGCTGGTTAATTTTAACATTGGAAATCGAGTCCGCCAGTCTATAGGTCTAATGCGCGTCGGACACGAGGTAAGTTCACGAGTCAGTTAAGTCACTTCTCATCGACTCATTGAACTGTCTTCAAATGTACCTATTTGTGCAGTCAGTGTCAAAATAACGTAATTTTCTTTGTTGCTCAGGTTATTTGGAACAGTCTGTTTGTCCTGATATTCTTGACGCTGACTGTACATGAGGTCAGCAAAAGACCGGTGTTGAACTGTCAACTGAACTGTTTTGCGGACTGGCCTTGTGTTCGGAGTGCCTTATTAAACTATCGCCTTCTTCTATCGTGTCGATATGAGCTACATTAAGATTAGCTCATACCGTGGGAAAAATACAATGAAGAAAGTAGTAGCAGTTTAATAGAAATATAAAATAAACTGTGGGTTTCTTTTATAATATTTACGATCCAACCTTTTTACGGAATGTTTTTATTTCAATGTTACAACGCAGAACCATGAAAAAATATCCCATGAAACAAGAAAAGTGTTCATAACATTTTAAAATTACCTGTGTACCTTGCAGAGCAAAGCGTTTTTTCCTTCATAAGCTGTATAAGCGGTACGTAATAAGGCAAGCGCCAAGCGGGTGTGTCTAATGAAGTTATGTACCTACTGTTCTACTTTCTCGGTTGCGCTTAGCCTTATTTGTTTACACGGCCATTTTTGTTCGTTAGTGCTGGGAAAATTCATTTATTATATTAAATGGAAAGTTTGTTAAATGATAATCCCATCAAAAACATAAATATGAAAAAGAGGCAAGTTCGGTACAAAGATGATATTGAAGTTGTTATGGGCAAAGGTAACCGCTTAACATCAGGTGGGCCTTTAGCTCGTTTCGCTATCCAATACTATAAAAATAATAAAGGAAGTGTAGGATTATCGGTTTCGCCGATAAAATAATTGAGATCTACATGGGTGCCGACGACCTGGTGAAGGTCGCGGGAATCCGCTGGATGCGGAAGGCGCAGGACCGGTCATTGTGGCGATGCTTGGGGGAGGCCTATGTCCAGCAGTAGACGTCTTTTGGCTGAAATGATGATGATGATGATGATGGCATGGGTGCCAAGTTCTATAGAGGTTCCTTAAATCATAGCACTGCTGGGATATACAACGTTCTTCACTTGTTTTGTAAGAAAGTTAGTAAGATTCTTTGCTACTGGACAATTGTAAGACTTGGCAAGTTTACATAAACAATTATTTGTATTGTTGATCAAAGCTTTTGAATTGTGAAATGTAACTATTGTCAAATCGACTGTTGAGCCCATCACCTTCGCCTTCGTAAATTATTTTTCTCGTAAATATTTCTGCCCAGCACAATTTTATGACGTTCATCATACCGTTTCGGCTAAGAGGTCCTCAACTCAGCCTATAGCAGTCCACTGCTGGACATACGCCTCTCCCGAATTACGCCACAACACTCGGTTCTCTGCATTGCGCATCCAGTTCCCCCCAGCTACTCTCATCAGGTCGTCAGTCCACCTGGCTGGCGGGCACACTACACTACGTAAGAGGTCCTAGCAACCAAGAACTTATAAAAACACGGTAATAATAGCCGATTCATGTGATATATTTTTTAATATAATATTAAGTTATATTGTTTTAAGAATGTAGAATACAAGGTACCTTACTCGATTATTAATTACCAATTTCTTGGTGTCCTTTATGTTTAAAATTACTTATTTAGACAAAAGCCGGGAAAATAATAATAATAATAATGTCCTCCCGGCTGAATTTCGGTCACGACGGCCAATCTCAATGGAGACTAGCCATCTGCGCGGGACATATTATAGTGCACAAGTGTGTGCGCAAACACAGGTGCACTCACTATTCCCTCACTCTCATAATCAGATGGGACGGCAATTCGACACGACCGGAGAGAGATCAGGGGGTCTACTCCCGTTCGACAATATTCGATAAATCGTACGATTCATCGCACAATTTGCTACTCCGGTCAACCATCGTTCCCTTATCGCATGCGATGATCGTGTTTTGACGTTTGTTTTTCTCATCTCCGGCAAATTGTATACGACTATGAACCGTAGTCTATGTTAATTGTGCCTTTTTTATGTACCTATCTTTATTATGTACCTAAGTATCAGTCGGAACGAAAGTTCGTACTTCGTTAGTCGTTCGTAAAACGCGAGTAGACCTACAGGCGCAGGCCGGGAAAATATGAAATAATTATAAACAACATTCCATTCAGTACATATTTAAGGCAGTGACCATTAATAACAACGCCAAAATAAGTCCTTTCTGTACGAGAATTCTAGATGTTTTACATAAAAAAACTTGTAACAAAACCTGTCAATTAACTAAACCTGTAATTATTCCAACGAATAATGACTGCCGCGAACAAGCCTTCATTTATTTATTATTCATTAACGGAGTAATGATTAATGACGCCTTTATAATACCCGACAACAATATTACAGCACCCTGATTATAGCCATGGAAGCTTATTTTACATTTTGGAAATTAGCGATCCTACTAATTCATAATGGAAATTATGCTACGATAATTGTAATTGTTTACTGTAATTTTATTGTTCTAAATAAATGTTTATTATTTTATAATTCAGGTATTTCATAAAAGATCATGACAGAATTAGTATTAAAAAAAAGTTTTTTAGAGAAGTTGAAAGAGCTCTGAATAACTTTCGGCATTTAAAATATTTTTAGAACCCCGAAATAAAATTTTATATTTGTAAGTTCATTCTAAATAAATATTTTTTAATGGCCCTGTCAATTGAGTCATGTTCTGAAATTAGCTCAATGATAACAATGGAATGATAAGTTTATTCTTTAGGGAGCCAGGATCAATAGTAAATTAATTCCAGATTCTCTAAAAAAAAATATTTGTAACCGAAAGCAACAGAGGTGTGTTATGTGTTTAACGTGTGTATCTGTCTGTGGCATTGTAGCTCCCAAACGGATGATCCGAAAATGAAAAAATATCCGATGATTCGAAATTTGGTATCCTGTTACTTTAATTATATTGCAAGAACATGGTTAACTTAAATCTGAAGGATATCCAACTTCTCACCTTGCTATTACCAAAAATGTTTTTATTTAAATTACTATTGGAGTAAAAAAATATTCCTACCACAACGCTCTGTTACGTTCCGCTATCATTACTGATAGCAATTTTTGCTAATAATAGGAGATAAAATATAGGAATCACAACATTTTCTCTCAAAATGTGGCAAGAAATAAGCAGTGACTTCCGACATTAAAAGGCCCTGCTATCTGTCTCAATACATTATTCTAAGGCTTCATAAACCTATTACTGATTGAATCTTTATTTTAAATCGAATTTCCGATTCGACATTATCCTTAAGATTCGGTGACTTGGTTATCTTTCTTTTTCGATTTTCGTACTTTCCTAAAGTAACGCAACGCTAAAGCGTTATTCAGAATTATTTTTGTTGGTGACATTGTGATTTCGTTTATAATTTATTTTAAAGGTTTTTTTTGTCCTAAATTTCCAATTAGCTTAAATAATGGAGTGCATTAAAATAGCCTGCAGAAGTGACTATATTTAAGTTCGGTAGGTATGGCCAGCGGACCCTGGTGAGCTCCAAAACCAACTTTGGTGACCAATATTCTTAACAAGTTTTTGGGGTGCATTAAAAGTGCCTTCACGAGTGATGATATTTAATTGATCGTCCGGTGCACCCTGGGCAGTCAGCCCTTCTACCAACCTGCTGACTGGCTAATCGTTTTCCCACGGCGTGAGATATTATCATTATGTAGTTCATGTCGACATGATAGAAGAAGACCACGTGGTCTTAATAATGTCTTAGGTTTTCGCGATCACTACACATTATAATAAAACAAGTTTAACCGGATTACATTGCGTTTATTATTAAAAGTTTTTCTGACGTTTCGAAAGCTTTGCAGCGATCTTCTTCATTCATCTTTCTGCGACCACGAAAACTCAAACAACTTTTGTAAAAGATTGCTTATTTTAGTGGTTGGATGTGGAATTGGTCAAATTTAAATTCAAAATTTAAAAGTTTTTATTTCAAATAAGCATTCACATGCACCTGCAAAACTTTAAGAACCTAGTTGCACGGTTCCAAGTAAAGTTGCTCTTATGGAGAAGAGCTGGCAAGAAACTCCATGGATATCCTATTATCAAATAATAAATGGACAACAAAATTCAAATAATAAATCAGCAATATGCTGAGCGGTGGCCGTTTTGCGCGGATGTGACGAATATCTTACCACACTTCTTGGCTCTGTACCTGTATTTGTACGGTGTTCTTGAATTTTTGGTAATTTTATGCGCCACTTTTGAAGCAAATAAATCTTTTCTTACTTTCTTTCTTTTTGTACAATGGTTTGTTACAAGTTTTGGAAAGAATTGTGTGAGAACAATGTACGTTAATGAGTGAGACAAATACACTGAGGTAAACTAATTAAAATGATGTTATGTTTAGGCTCGACCATAATAGGAGGGAACCCATCGATCTGACACTATGCCATAAATAACTACATTGTGCTCACTTTTACATTGGTCTTCCGTTAGTCTACCATTTATACGTATCATTGCATCAAAAAAGTGTAGAAATTACGTTTGTTTTTTTGTTTTTAAGAGACTAATTCGTAAACGGAATGTACTCGGAGGATGTAGGTAGGTATGCTATGATCTCAATTTGGAATGCTCTCACGTAGCATCCAGTATTGTGGTCCTTTGGAATAGGTACCTACGGGTATGTGCGGATCCTTTCATTCCTTTATGGATAGGGTCGATCCCTTGACTTCTGGAGTATTTCAAAGACTTTATATTTCTTTTTTAACGGGAATGTAGCAACTAAGTGGCGCCCCCATAAGTAAAAAAAATATTACTCGCTGAATACATCCTTTATCGAAAATTCGTTTTTAACGATTGAAGTACAGCCCCCCTAGCCAAGTTGACAATCTACAATCGTCAACGCTATAGAAAACAATCAAAATGTATGGGAATGACATATCTCAACGAAAAAGTCATTCGTTGAGATATGTAATTCCCATACATTTTGATTGTTTTCTATAGCGTTGACGATGGTAGATTGTCAACTTGGCTAGGAGGGCAGGTTCTGTAGTTTAATCAGAAACTATTAACTCTGTAAATATGCTTCGCTGTAGTTATAGATAGAAAAAGGGAGAAAAACGGCCACTCTTGCCACCACAGGCCAGTGGGTCCACGAGTCATAAGTTTTCGAGCCGGTGGGACCACGAGCACTGGTGGTACAAAGCCAGTGGGTCCACGAGCCATACATCAAAATTTTCAGCATGTATAATATAATTATAAACCATCTTAATCAACTCTGGGTTTTTGCGCTATCAATTTCGTTGCATTGTCCTTTATTTATTCCTTAAAAGCTGTGATCACCTCAAAGCCCCTTTTATAAAACTCTACGACCATTACCTTTGTATCTGTATTTAAATTTCTCACTCTGGTGAGTTCGCCGCGTTTTACTTGAAAATTTATTTAAATATTATTTCAAAACACCTTCCTTACCTTTTCCGATTCTAATACTATGAGAGAAAAGTAGATTTGTCTGTTTTTATTTTTAAACGTTTAAGAAATGAGTTATAAATTGAGCAAGCATTAAGAGGAAATGCGGGGGGTTTTTTCTCCATACAAACGCTCTCGACTGTTTCATTTTTGGTTTATAACCCTAGAGTAATGATTTTTTACAGTAAAATAAATATCAGATTTGTATATGTCCCTATGTTTTCGTTTTTGTTGATAAATTATTTCTAGAATACCACAAAAAATCTTAAAATGGCCTATTTAGACACCTGTCTATAGAAGCCTGTCTATAGAAGCCTAATGTATAAATTTGACAAATATTAATGAAAAGGGAAAAACATAGCGGCACAGTACATTCTTATTCAGTTTATGAAATATCTTTTAAATTGGTCTGGATCTTTTTTCTGAGGAGAAAAAAATCGAGAGCTAAACCTCAAATTATAACTATTTTACATAGGCTATACAGTCTGAGCTGCAGTTGTCCTTATCGCACTTATTTGAGGTCAAGCGCTCGCACAGCGACAGGGATAGTTTATTCAAATACCCTATTTTCAAAAGTCTCTCTGCCCGCATTTCTTCTTAAGGATAAGTATGTTTGTAATTTATTCGTTGTAGATAATTCACTAAATTATGTTTGTATGTATTTCTATTTCTGAAATATTGTAATGATGCAAGGATCCTTGCTTCACATATGGCTGTGACACTTGGTCACTCTCAAAACACCACAGAGACATGCTAGAACACTGTCAAAGAGCCATGGAGAGAAGCATGATAGGTATTAAGAAACAAGACAGAATACATTCGTAAGATCTAAGACAGGAGTTGTAGATGTACTTTTGAAGATAGACCAACTGAAATGGAGATGGGCGGGTCACATGTTGCGAAGTACCCAAGAGAAATGGAGCAAGATCCTGACAGACTGGTATCCTAGAGAGGGCAAAAGAAAAAGGGAGACAAGAAAGAAAAGAAACTGGAGAAAAGAAGTCGCAAGAGACAGAAACAATGGAAACTGTTAGAGGAGGCCTTTGCCAGGAGGCACACTGAACTCAGAGACATTTTGTAACAAGGAAACAACTGCATAGAGAGTTCAGGATAGGGACTTATTATTATTAAATTTGTAATAGTTTAACAAGTTTATTGATAATTTAAATATAGAGAAAGATAAAGATTGTTTGGTTGGCAGGCCAAATTATTTCCATCGCATTTTAGATTTTAAGCAAACAACAAAAACATTTTAAATATTTTTGACCTCACCCCGCAGTTATACCCACGGGGCATCAAAACATCAATTATATATATGAAAAGGTTGCCAGAGTAATTAATTACCCGTTGATTTAAGCGTGATGCTAGAAAAATAAATTTTGTTTTTCTCTTTGACTTTTTATTTGCAGAGTAATACGTGGGACACTCAGAAAGTTTTGCGAAACTAAAAAAAATTGTTCTATACGTACATATATTTTTATCAAATCTTTTCAAAGTACTTTCCACCAGCCTCTATACAAAGATTCATGCGCCTAAACCAGTTTTCAAAACACTTTTTCCAGTCCGCCGCAGACACCTCGTTTACAGCCTGCTCGAACGCAGCCAGCGCATCTTCCGGCGACGAAAATTGTATCCCTTTGAGCTGATTTTTTATTTTTGGGAATAAAAAGAAGTCACACGGTGCTAGATCAGGGCTGTAAGGAGGGTGACCCAGGAGTTTGACTGGCGTGCTGTCCAGGAAGTCCCTCGTTTTGAGTGCGGTGTGCGCAAGTGCATTGTCGTGGTGGAGCAGTAGCCCGCGGAGCCCTGTGTTTGGTCGCTTGTTGCTTATAACAGAGAAAACTTCTGGCAAACATTTGGTAGTATACCATTCGGCATTAATGCTTCTTTGATCCCGTAAGGGAATTGATACCAAGTGGCCAGTCAAATTAAAAAAGCTAGCGATCAAAATCTTACCCCCGCTTCTAGATCGCTTCACTTTGGTAGGCGTTGGCTCATTTTGAAACACCCAAACAGTCGACTGGCGCTTGGTTTCTGGGTCGTATTGATAAATCCAGGACTCATCACCTGTAACGATGTCGTAAACACGCCGAGACGAGCCTGCTTCAAATTTGTTAAGCATATCACGGCACCATTCCACCCGGGCCTGCTTCTGAGCATCGGTGAGGTTGTGCGGCACCCAGCGTGATACTATCCTCCTCACGCGAAGATGGCTGTGTAGAATCTCGTGAACGCTTCCCGATCCAATCTTCAATATGTGTTGAATCTCCTGATATGTAATTCGCCTATTGTCTTGGATTAAATTTTTCACTGCTAGCACGTTTTCTTCGGTAACAGCCGTCAAAGGGCGACCGCTTCTTTCGTCATCCCCCAAAGTTGGTCGACCGCGCTTGAATTCGTTATACCAACGATACACGGTTGCCTTGGAAGGGCCTTCATCCATGAATGCCATTTGAAGTCTATCGTACGATTCATCCGGTTTCAGGCGACACTTGAAATCGTATAAAATCATAGCTCTAAAATGTTCCCGGCGCAGATCCATATTTCAGTGAGACACAATACTTTGAATTAACTCGCAAAAAATGTGGAGGGAAATTTTGAAATTGGAACTTACTTATTTTTACTTATAAATAATCATATTTTCGAAAAACATTATAACTGGCCAGTCTCCCATATATAAAAACTTTTTTTCGCAATACTTTCTGAGGGGCCTGGTACATAATATTTATTTATGGGTGGTTTTATTTTAAATAATCTGTTCGAAAAAATTATGCCACTATTTGTGTTTATGTTTTTCATAGAAAATAAATAAATTCAGGTGTTGTCGTCAAAAGAAATAGATATGTAGCATCAAAATTCTTTTAAGTTCCAGTTTCTCAAGTTCTTTTTATTTCTTTTGTGAAATTATGTCTTTTTACTTGTATGTCTTGTGTCTTGTTTTATACGAACTATCTATCATAATTAAATTATGCTGCAATTATTTGTTAGCAAACATTAGTTGTGTTCATATGATTTTCCTGTCTTTCTAAAAGTTAGTTTTTTTTATTTTTCAACACACTTGCTCGTAAAGTGGCTCTTATTGCATCGCTTTTAGGTTCATAATGTGGCTTATAACGCACGCGTGCTTTTTTCATTATATTATTACACTAGTGCTTTTTACTTTACAGTTTATTTTTAAATCGCAGCAAAGAGTTTTTATGCCATTAAATTGAACATTTTTGGGAATAAATCAACTGTATTAATTAAAATATGCTATATATAAACATTTAATTACATCAAATTATTAATTTTTGTCAACAAATTAATATTATTTTGTGTTATAAATAAAAAAATCAATTTATTGTATTTTTATATAAGGCTGTATGGCGGTTTCCTTCGACCACCTGCGCGCCCATAGCTGTATGTCACCGCGCGATCCATGCGCCATTTTTATCATTTTTCACAAATTCAATATTAGTCTAAAATGTGTAATTATGTTTTTTTCCTCGCAAGTGTGTTGAAAAACGTCGTATGACACGCGTGAGCAATGACTATTATACTCTCGGCTCCATTACGCACTCGCCTTCGGCTCGGGCTGCAATCCAGCCTCGAGTATAATAGTCAACTTAGCTCACTTGTATCATAATGTACGAATAAATGTAATTTTCTATTTCATTAATCATATTATTGAAATAGAAAATGTTGCGTTTGCTTGAAAAAATGTAGCGGACAGCTGTGTTTTTAGGGGTTGTTTATTATTTTTAAATAGTCTTGATTACAAATTATAAAAAAAACTTATTATTTAAAAAAAAAAAACTACCTACATATTACACTCAAACCCAGGAGGTTTTAGTGGCACTTTTTTACCAACTTTGATTGTGTATCTTGTTGATCATTTAATAAATAAATAAATAATAATTACTATAAATCCTCAGAGCTACTTTAAAAAAACATCTATCTATACTATAATAAAACTGTAAAGGTCGATAAGTCTGTACATTGAGTTTTTTTTCGCGAAAACCGGCTAGGGGGACTAGAAATAAGCTATAGAACACGAATCAATCGTTTAAAAATTTTATGTCTGTCTGTCTGTCTGTTTGTTACCTCATCACGTGAAAACGGCTGAACGGATCGTAATGAAACTTTGCATTTGTATTGGTATTAGTCTAACTTAAAATATAGGGTATGTTTTATCTGAATCGGTTGAGTAGATCCAGCGATACAGCTAGACCCCTCTGTTGTATTAAGTTGCATACAAAGTAGAGGTCATAATTGTTGGTTGTATGCAGGTTGCAGGTTCCTAAAAATACAACTGGATTCTATTAGTATTATAGAAAATATAGGATAACATAACTGTCCCACTGCTGGGCATGGCCCTCTTCTTGGAATGAGAAGAGTTAAGGAACTGGATATTGTTAGTGTAATAGATTATCATAACATAATCAGCTCATTACCTACTGCCCCACTGCTGGGCACGGACCTCTTCTCGGAACGAGAAGAGTTAAGAAACTAGAAAATATAGAATAACATAACGTAGTCAACCCATTACTGTCCCACTACTGGGTATGGCCCTCTTCTCAAAATGAGAAGAGATAATGAACTGGATATTATTAGTATTCTAGAATAACATAACATTACCAGCCCATTACAGTCCCACTGCTGGACACGGGCCTCTTCTCAGCATAAGAAGAGATGTGGTTAGTGTTATAGAATAACATAATCAGCCCAATTACTTCCCACTGCTGGGCACGAGCGTCTTCTCAGAATGAGGGAGTTTAGGGCTAATTCTATGAAATTCCATCACCTTAGCCGGTTGGTTGTAAAAACAAAATATAGAATGGTCGGTAAATAGTGTAATCGTCTGTGTAGGCGCTTATATGTATATATTTGAAGATATTGTGTTCATAATTATGACACGATGTTATTTTCCGACATCCACGCGGACGGAGTCGCGGGCACAGCTAGTGTTTAATAAATGTTTACAAAGCTAATGCATTTTTACACAAAGGTTGCCGTGGAGTGATATTGTTTTAATAATATTTCAAAACAAAACATTCGTACCAGTTCCTTATCTATAAACCAAGAAAGCGAATACCCCAAATATCTGAAATCATTTAGCATAAACCGAATCCGCAGACTCACGCTATGTCAAAACAAACAATTTGTGTTCAATCGTCAGTCGATCCCTTCTGAATGACAAACATCAATCAAACGGCAGTCACAATCCCGACGATTGCCGAAGATCCCCGAATCGTTGGCAATAAATGGGAACTTTTGAATAAAACTGGTATAAACAGTGAATACGTCAAGCATAAAATTCATTTCGGTGGTTTGAGTATAGCAATAACTTAAGGACGTGGGCACAGTTTTCAATGCGAAGCTTGGGGCTAGTAAAACTGGTGGCCAAAATGGCCTGAGTTGAGCTGTTTTAGCATATTGGCTGGGCTTAACTTATTCTTTTTGTATATGATTTGTATCAATAATGTGTATATATGTGTACAATAGAGTGTATATAAATAAATATCTTTGGGACAGTTTTACACAGCACCATCTAGTCCCAAACTAAGCAGAGCTTGTGCTATGGGTACTAGACAATGGATATAATACTTACATACTTTTTTTTTTGTAAATACGTACTTATAATACATAAGCAACACCCAGACTAACACAAACACTTATGTGCATCACACAAATATTTGTGTCCTGTGGGAATCGAACCCACGACCTCGTTATCAGCAGTCTGACACTCGAGCCACTAGACCACAGAGGTCATCATATATATGTGTACAATAAAGTATAATAATATAATGATCTATGAAACGTAGTAAAAAGCGTAGCAGTCGTAGCAGAGTTCGTAGCGGACGTAGCAGTAATTGTAACTTAGGTCAATAGTTTTAATTTATGAAAACTGAATTTGTGAATCCATTTTAACGACATAACATAATATAACACTAATATAAAAAGGTATATGTGACAACATACATACGTAAATAAACATCACGCCTGTATTTCTTCGGGTAGGCAGAGGAGTACAGTACTTCCATATAATAGGGGGAAAGCCTATTGCCATTAACCGAACACAAATCCGGACTACGGCCTACTACTGAGAATTTCCTAATGAAAAATCCCAATAACACTTTGCCCGATCTGCATCGAACCCAAGACCCCACGCTTAGCAGTACTACTTGCGACCACTACACCTACCAAGACTAGCCAAAAAGCCTGGTAAACAATTTTTCTTCTCACTCCGAAATGTAACAAACAGTAACTGAAACTCGAAACTCCACCTTTTATATCAGCAAATACTGAGGTACTCACACGGCCCTTATGTAAACAGGGCCTAAGGCAGAAATCGTTCCTTTATCTGTCGGACACAACCCTTCGTGAACGAAATACTGAAAACCGGCTAAGTGCGAGTGCGCTATAAATAAAATAAAATAATAAATATAAATTTTATTAGGACATTTTTACACGGCACCATCTAGTCCCAAACTAAGCAGAGCTTGTACTATGGGTACTAAACAATGGATTTAATACTTGTGTACTTTTTTTTTGTAAATAAATACTTATAATATGCTTAAGAAACACCCAGACCAACACTAATACTTATGTTCATCACACAAATATTTGTGCCCTGTGGGAATTGAACCCACGATCTCGTGATCAGCAGTCCGACACTCGAACCACTAGACCACAGAGGTCGTCTATTAGTTAAATTAATATACGTATTTTGTAAAAAAATTGCATTCTGTATGTAGAATGTACCATCCTCTGAACCACATTTTAAGCAAATAAAGTTAGTTTTGAATTTGACTCCAACCGCTCGACCCTCAGAGTGAACTTGGTCTTGATCAGGATGTACTCTACAATGTCCTCGACCTTTGTAGAGCAATGCAGCCGGGACACGTATATAATAGAATAGAATAGAAAACCTTTAATTCGAGCAAAAGAACTCATATAGGGTTAGTAACAATTTTATTATCTTAAACCTAGGTGTTAGTATACAGTTCTAAATTTTGACACATGTAACTGACAGCAATGGATTATATATGGACAATCCACTCTGTCAGCTATCATGTTCAGAACCCTGTTGGAGCTGGCCATGACTCGTGCCACCAGTGACGCTGCACGCTTGCGCATTATAGTGTAGAAGCAGTCTACATGCGCCGCTGCAAACATCCCTGACGCACTGCAACGCCAAGGCAGCCCCATCAGTTTTCTGAACGCGTTATTATATTGGACTCGAAGGGTCCCATACGATGCTTACGAATACTTCTCCCACAAGCTGCACGTGTAGAAGGATGCACAGAATGCTCTAAAGAGCGTCACCTTTACGTCTGAAGTCATCATCATCATCATCATTTCAGCTGAAAGACGTCCACTGCTGGACATAGGCCTCCCCCAAACATCGCCACAACGACCGGTCCTGTGCCTTCCGCATCCAGCGGATTCCCGCGACCTTCACCAGGTCGTCGGTCCACCTTGTGGGGGGCCTACCCACGCTGCGCCTTCCAGTACGCGGTTGCCACTCCAGAACTTTACTGCCCCATCGGCCATCCGTTCTGCGAGCAATGTGCCCCGCCCACTGCCACTTAAGTTTGGCAATTCTTCGGGCTATGTCGGTTACTTTCGTTCTCCTGCGAATCTCCTCATTTCTGATTCGATCACGCAGGGACACTCCGAGCATAGCCCTCTCCATTGCCCTTTGAGTGACTTTGAGCCTTCTTATCAGGCCCATTGTGAGCGACCACGTTTCAGTACCGTAAGTAATTACTGGCAACACATACTGGTCAAAGACTTTCGTCTTGAGACACTGGGGTATTTTGGACGAGAAGATATTGCGTAGCTTCCCGAACGCTGCCCAACCGAGTCGGATTTGACGATTGACCTCTTTTTCGAAGTTGGACTTACCTAGCTGGACAGTTTGTCCTAGGTATACATAATCGTCAACAACTTCGAGTGTAGATTCTCCGATGTTTACGGGAATGGGTGCTATATGGGAATTCAACATAACCTTTGTCTTGTCCATATTCATTTTAAGACCCACTCTATCAGAAGCTCTACTGAGGTCATCGAGCATTGTACCGAGGTCCTCCATGGTCTCAGCCATGACTACTATGTCGTCGGCAAACCGAAGGTGAGTGACGTCTGAAGTACAACGTGCAAACCTGCGGGCCACCATATTCGCCCAGCAGCAGCGTCGATGGTACAACAGGACGCAGCAGATGGTTCTATAAGCTCCAGACACATTTTGGCAACATTACTCACCCCCACTGCCACTGCCTCGTTGGTATAGTGGTTGCAAGCGCGACTGCTGAGCGTGGGGTCCTGGGTTCGATTCCCGGGTCGGGAAAACTGTTATTGGGTTTTTTCATTAGGAAATTCTCAGTAGCAGCCTGGAGTCTGGATTTGTGCGCGGTCAATGGCAATAGGCTCGCCCCCTATTACATGGGACTATAACATAACTGGCGAAATGTGGGTGTACCATACACCTCTGCCTACCCCTTCGGGGAAATACAGGCATGATGTTATGTTATGTTGTGTTATGTGTTACTCACCCCCAGTTTCTGGAAGGCTGATCAATTTGATCTGTTGTCAAATCTAATGTCAGCTTCTGGGATTGGCCGGCGAAAATATTAACAACCAATCACATCGCTTGACTTGAGATTTGACAGTCGATTAGTTAATTTTTGCGTTGATCAGCCTTCCAGAAATTGGGGGTTAGTCTGGGTTTTGCAGTCTTGTGGTCTTGTATAATCGTAAAACCAGTCTGGTAGTCTTTCATTTTCGCAAGACTGCAACACTGGACAAAATTAATTGGTTGATACCGAGAAAAATGATGTCGAAAATTATAGCAAAGGCATTAATAAACGTATGTAACTCTGAGAGAACTGGCTTTCATTGTTAAAAATATATGAAGATGATTCTCTAGAAAGTGCTCTTTTGCAGAACTATTTTGCACTTAAGGAATATACGTAAGTCTAGAGATATTTCCATTGTTCAGCCATTTTCGAAACGATCAGCTTAGTAAAGTTGTTGAGTCAACACAAAATTTTTCGCCAATCATCGAAATTTCATCCCAAAAATTTGGTTCAATAAGGCACTAGCAAAAAAAAAACGTATTTTAGGGTTCCGTACCCAAAAGCCTAAGGCTATTACTAATCCTACGCCGTCTGTCCATCCATCCTTTTGTCTTTTTAATCGTTATAGGTAGCCAATTTAAATATTCACATAATAATATAAAATATGTGTAGCTATGGCCTCTATTACGGAAAATACTAAAAATATTAAAACCCAAATGTGTGGTTGTACCATAGAAATTTAAATAACAAGGTAATAGAAGTGACAAAGGTGCGTGAACTTGTCGCCGCGTACAGGTGTCTCGTAGGATACCAGTGCGCGAGCTGTTTCCTTGATCATCAGTGCTGTATTGGACGCAGACTCACCAAAATTGTATTTTGCAGCATATCTAACACTGGTTTTTTTAGGCTTAATTTATTTTGCGTTGAATGCTAGAAACGTGGTTGGCATAATTGCATATTTATGTGTTGGTTGCAGCAAACCGGCGACACGCGTTCCGTTATTAAAATACAGTGGATAACATTTCTATCACCTTATTATTTAGATTTGAGTGGTACGGAACCCTTAGTGTGCGAGTCAGATTTGCACTTGGCCGGTTTTTCTTCGTGCTCATGTTTATTACACCTGAAAGCCAGTGCACAGCCCTTGCCAATCATACACATTTAGAAAAATGTTGCCATTCCAACCACGTAGTCGCGAGTGAATTCCCGGCAATATCCTTCAATATTCCCGGGCTCCCCGGGATGAATCCCGATTGTATCGAACAGGGAAGCAAAGCCTCTACTCGATATACCTTCATTGTGAAGCGATATATGTGAGATATAGAGACCAAGTTAAAGGAAAAAGCGATGTGGTGGGTTTCATGTTTATTTCTCTTATTTGATTTCGATTATGGGTTCGTAGACAGCTTGAAAACTCACCAGTGGGCGTGGCTAAAAAACTTGCTATTTCATCAAGCACGTGTGTGATTAACGAAGGTTTGATGAGATGCACTATAAGTCTTACCGAAAACAAGCGCGAGAATTTTTTTGAGCAGTCCTTTGGAAAAAGCGTATTGTAGAAAAAACTACTGAATATTTCTATGAAAAATAACGTTATTTGAATTTTTGAATAAATGAACTAGGTATGTCTATTGGATAATTATTTTGGAATTCTCATACTCTTAATGCTATTTAATTACGTCCAAAGTTGCATTAAAATAAATGTTGACTTTTAGAGGCTTGTCCTTTTTTTCACGATATTTTCCTCCACCGTTAAAGCAAGTGATAATTAAATTCTGATCCATACATGAATTTAAAAAGTCGATGGTGTGGTCCGGGTTCCAACTCAGACCCTCCTGCATGGAAGGCAAGTATTCAACCGCTAGACTATCACAACTTATACAGACTGGTGGAGACTGACTTGTATCATTCGTGTGTAATATATATATGCCTTCCGCTCTTCCTTATATCTTAAACCACATCCAAAACTGGAGCAGCTGCTTTTATCACGTCTTTTCTCGCCTAAACCTTTCTGCGAAGCTCTTGACCCACCCAATGTCTCATAAATTGAGTAAACTTTTATCTTAACGGCACTGCCGCGGTTTTTATACATTTTGATACCCAACAAGACCTACCAAAGAATTTTAATGAAAAAGTTTTGCTGAATACTTGAAGAAAGTTGACCTAAATTAAGATTAGGGTTGCCACCTTTTTCTTGAGCAAATAATATTTACCTTTCCAAGGTAAAGAAATAAAGTACGACGTGTGCCTTTGCCCACGTACTGAATTAAATATAGTCTATATTTCTTCTGGATATAGTAGCTTTCTAATGATGAAAGAATTATTAAATGTTCAGTAGTTGCAGAGTTTATCGATTACAAACAAACAAAAAAGTCTTTCTCCTTTTTATAATAAAATTTTAAGTGTAGATTATTTATTTGACTTTTTTTTTATAAAATCTTACAAATATTTTTATTGGTGAAGTCCTTTAACAGCATCTTTACATTCTGTCTAAGTTAAGATATGACTGGCGGGAAAGTCGACGGGAACTGTCTGCTTTTGCAGAGATTAGGGGAGTTAAATTACCGCTGTTTTGAGTTCATTGCCTGGCGTGATGAATTTTATCCTTCTAATATTATAAATGCGAACGTTTGTATGTTTAATAATTTCTTAGGTTTTCGCGATTACTACACATTATAATAAAACAAAGATTAACCGGATTAAATCGCGTATATTATTTAAATTGGTTTTCCTGACGTTTCGAAAGCTTTGCAGCATTTCGTGGTCGCAGGTAGACTTACGGCCAAAATTAATATCCAATCTATCCACGATTTGCCCTACTAGAGATAGGAATTTGACATAAGCTCCATACAAAATATGTCAAATTTCTATCTCTAGATTGGATATTAATTTTGGCCGTAAGATGACAAGCGTCTTTACAGATATTTCTAAATAAATTTTTTATGCTTCCGTACAATATTATTAATTAAAATCGTTTCGATGCACGCAGTAATCACTCACAATATCATTATCTTTTACAGTGTTGTGTTTGGGTCTTGATTATTTTTAGGACTGTTGATGATATTGCTTGATTGTTTGTATGTTTGTTTGTCCTTCAACACTGGAGCGGCTGAACGGATTTGAACAGAATTTGGCACATATATAGACCATAACTCGGAGTAACATAATTATAGGCTACTTTTTATCCCGAGAAGATAATAATAATAAATGAATACTTTTGGGACATTTTTACATATCACCATCTGGTCCCAAACTAAGCAGAGCTTGTACTATGGGTACTAGAAAATGGATATAATACTTAAATACTTTTTTTTTTTTGTAAATACATAATTATAATACATAAGAAACACCCAGACCAACACAGAAACTTATGTTTATCACATAATTTTTTGTGTCCTGTGGGAATCGAGCCCACGACCTCGTGATCAGCAGTCCGACACTCGAACCACTAGGCCACAGAAGTTGTAAAAATATCGTTTTAAAACAATTTTAATCGTACATGGTATTTCTTATGAAAGATATCCCGTATTATGATATGTTTTGCATAATAATGTAATGTAGATACACATTAAAGTAAGCTATCTCATTTCAGGTTACAAAATATTCTGATATTCATGAGCTTTTAACAATATTCGCGTAAAACTATTTACTTAATTTACGCACATAATATTTTTAGGCTTAAGAAAGCACCTTTTTTTTTGTTGTAAATTTTATGCATTTAATTCCATACTTTTTTAAACATTACATAATAGTGAAACGACCTATAGACCCACATGATGTTAAGCGGTTACCTTTGCCCATAACAACTGCAATACCACCTAGGCTGTTGCTTAAATGGTACCACAAGTCGGATCGCCCAACTGAGCCTGAGCCTTCACCTTCGAGGAATACAGGTGTGTTATTTATGTACGTTTGTATGTTGTATGTTGTCTCCTTTACCTACTACGAGACTAAAATAATAAACCTATATTTGTGTCAAAGTTGGGACCTAGTTTTACGAGAGTCTATGTTTACGTCCGCTCTTATGGAAGGGGACATAAAAGGACGTAAAAGATCTTAAAATGTCGAATGTGTTTCGGCAGCCTGCCAGGAGACGCAATTTATGTTTCAGTTTAGTTTTAGCATTTGTTGCTATTACATAAAGTAACTTTGCTGAGTATGTTTCTTGCTGGCTGTGAAAAATGTTTTTTTTTTGACATTGGCGGCCAAACGAGCATGCGGGTCACCTGTTGGTAAGCAATCTCCGCCGCCCATGGACATCCGCACCACCAAGGAGAGTCGTCGTTTCCGACCTTTTAAAAAGACGTATGCTCTTTTCTTGAAGGCTTCCATGTCAAATTTGTTCGGGAAAACCGCTGACGGAAGTTGGTTCCACAGTTTTACCGTACGAGGCAAAAAATGGTGTGTGAAACGTACAGTAGGTACCTAGTTGACCGCCAACAATCAAGATGAATTGGATGATTGAATCAGTTTATTACATACATACATAACGTTACGCCCAAAGGGGTAGGTAAGGGTATAGAGTATTGTGGGCAATGATATTTAAAAGTACAGATATGTTACTGCGCTCGCAATCTGAAGACTCAAAAAAGTTCTGATTAGGGCATTTTTCTATTAAGACGCTGACAACAAATACCCCAAATAGGCTTCTTTGGCAGTGAAAAAAATATATGTTAATCTTGATCGTATTTTCTGAAACTTTATTGTGCCCAAAACACGTTTTCTTGAAGTTTTCTCGATAGAAAAGAATTGTAAACTAACCTCTTAAAACATGCTTTAAAGCAAACAATCTCTATTGTTTACTAAATTTTTTAAATAAAATTAAGAAAACATTTGAGAAAGACAATAATCTAAACATTTGTTGTTTCCGTTTTTCAAATAAGCATTTAGTTTTTTAATAAAAAAAAATTTGTTAATTTTCATTCAAGTTGAGCGGCGTATCCGACGTCCCTCGGCTCGTTGCCTCTCTTTCAGTTCTGTACGAAACGACAGTAACCGCAGAGGTCTGATTTGTTAGGTGTTGTCAGCCTCTTAATCCGCGTCAAGTAAAGAGGGAGCGTGACCGGTGACAACGTGACGACTTGCCGGCGTGTGTATACAGAAATTATTCCAATTATGATGCCAATGTAGCTTGAAGTAATCAACATACTTACTTTGTACTAGTTTATGTGTAATACACACAAAAATCTTTTTTTTTTCACAAAGATTTTTTTTTCGTTTGTTTTGTTAGGTTATGACACATATCTATACTTTTAAATATCATTGATCGTGGGTCATTTTGCTAGTTATTTTATAAGTTCCATGCAATAATCGCATGATAATCGCATTACAAAAAGTTCCCACTGCAAGCATCTTACAGTTTATTAACAACTACTACTACTTAATAACTATGATCTAGTTAGCTTTAATTAATTAACTATTCTCGTACATCTAATAATTACACATGTGCTTATTATTCAACATACAGCTGCGATACCATTATGTGCTGACTATACTTACAAAATTTAATTCATTGGAGAGGTATGTCAATAGAAATGATAGGTAGAAGATGCAGATGACCTACAAATTTATTCACAGGCTCCTTTAGAAGAGTTGTCGGAGGCTGTTAAAATGGTGAACACAGATCTAGCACGAATATCTGAGTGGAGTATTGCTCATGGACTAAAGGTGAACTCTACCAAGACCCAAGTCATTGTTGTTGGCAGCCCTGGGATGACTTCCAGAATTGGTTGGTCACAATTTCCTCAAATTGTAGTTGATGGTACCACAATACCTTTAAGTGATTCATTCAAGAATCTTGGAATTTATATTGACAAAAATCCCTCTTGGAATCATCAGATGCAAGAAGTCAGTCGTAAATTATTTGCGTCAGCGTGGTCCTTGAGACGATTACGCAATTTTCTCCCTACTGCTACCAAAACGGCGCTTGCTCAATCCCTCCTTCTCCCTATTCTTGACTATGCCGATGCCAGCTATTTAGATCTTACTGAGGCACAACTAAATAAGCTTGAGCGACTACAAAATGTTTGTATCAGATTTATATTTGGTTTACGCAAATATGATTATGTCTCCGAATTTCGCACTAAGCTCAAGTGGAATACCCATATTTTATCACTTCTCTACAGTATTCTGTTTAATCCCAAGACCCCCCTTTATCTCAAAGA
Organism: Asteroscopus sphinx; assembly: GCA_949699075.1. NCBI lineage: Eukaryota > Metazoa > Arthropoda > Insecta > Lepidoptera > Noctuidae > Asteroscopus > Asteroscopus sphinx. The sequence continues at coordinate 16,422,185 of OX453020.1, forward strand.
ACGTTTCAAGTTCCTTCATGACACACATACATAACACTTAAGATCATCGGAAAACTTGGGGCTTCTGATGCCAATGCATTCTACAAAATTTTATAATAAATCTTTTACTGTTCAGGCTGTGCGTCTGTGGAATGAGTTACCTGTGTGTATACGGCGAGCTCAGTCACTGTTTTCATTTAAAAAATTAGTTAAAGAATACTACCTTTCCAAATAGATTGTAATTTATTATGACATTGCCTATGTATCCAATCTCTATTCTAAATTGTAAGATTATTTATACATTATATATATTAATGATACCTATATGTGTAATATATTTTGTGCTATTTATTTATTTTAGTTTAGTAGTACGCCACGGACTGCCCCCATTATCTAGATCTTACGTCTTCTTTGTCCATCCAAAGGTTGTCTGGAAGATATCGCTTTTAGCGATAAGACCGCCCATGTACCCATAATTTATACGTTGTTCCTGATTACTACTATTTTCATGGTGTACAATAAAGTATATTCTATCTATCTATCTATCTATCTATCTATGTGAAGAGAATTTGTATGTGTGATATTTTTTGTTTATTAGTGTTTCTCGTCTTTTATCTCAGCGAATTTGCCGAAGAGCAGTTTTTTTATTAATTAGCTAAAAAAAGGAAAATCAATTAATTATGATATCAACTCAGCCTATCGCAGTCCACTGCTGGACATAGGCCTCTCCCAAGTTGCGCCACAATGCTCGGTCCTCTGCCTTCCGCATCCAGTCCCCCCCAGCCACGTTCAATTATGATATAGATAAGGTAAATAATAAAAATATTCATAGCTGGAATCGAAGGAGTGGTTTACTTTGTTTATTTTCATAAAGGAATTTAGCATGAACATTCATATTTTTACCACGTTACCACGTTTTTATTAACTCGCTTTCTGTCATATCTGTCTGTTCAGTACAAATCTTGCAATTGATTTTAAACTAACTTCCCGATTAGCTAGAGACTTGAAATTTTAAACATAGCTCAGAACTGGATGATAATCCAATATTAACTCGCTAACTTTCTAAAAACGTGACTTAAAAAAACTTCTTTATCAATTTTTTACTTGCATGGGACGCTGTTTACCATATTTTTCTACTCTGTTTTTTATCATTGCCTGCACTAAGTATAATAACATATACGAATATTCTTCCCTAGTTCTGATATAAAGGCGTGGTCAATTCGGTTTAAAATAGACTACGCTGCATCCAATTTACATCGAAATTATTCACCGACAAAATCCATAGATATGTAAATAACAAATTCCAATCGTGTGTGTCCCGATAACCTTTGAGACTGGCACCTAACGTGACATGGTCGACGTGGTGCCCATTGTCACGTCGGGCACGATCGGGCACAGGGAATCGATTGTCACGTCGCCGTCGCGTAGAGATGAGTGACTTGCGATAATGCGTTTATGCTCATTCACGTCTGTTGGATGTTTGATACGTAGCTGTTTGGACTTTGGTTTAATATTACTTGACTAGTTTTGTAGTCTCAGAAAATTGTAGAACGTATCATCACGCTCCATCTGGTTATTTCTTCCCACAGTAGTTGTGTGTTTGGACAACCTCTGAGACTGGCACCTAACGTGACATGGTCGACGTGGTGTCCATTGCCACGTCGGGCACGATCGGGCACAGGGAATCGATTGTTACGTCACCGTCGCATAGAGATGAGTGACTCGCCATAATGCGTGTATGCTCATCATGTGTTGTTATTCACGTCTGTTGGAGTGTTGATACGTAGCTGCTTGGTTTAATATTACTTGACTAGTTTTGTAGTCTCAGAAAATTGTAGAACGCACCATTTGGTTATTTCTTCCCACAGTTGTTGTGTGGATAATTTCTGAGATTGGCACCTAACGTGACCATAGTGGTGCCCTATATCACGTCGGACATGATCGAGCACAGGAAGAAGGAGAAGTCCACAGTTGGACATAGGCCTCTCCCAAGTTGCGCCATAACACTCAACGCTCCAATTTCCACATCCAGTCCCCCCAGGTATCTTTTTCAGGTCGTCGGTTCATCTGACTGTGGGGCGCCCTACACTAGGTTTGCCAATTCGCGTCTCCCCTCAAGGACTCGTCTGCTCCAACGGCTATCGGTTCTTCGACAGACACTGATAGCTACTGCTACTTTAGCATGCGTATGCTACAAATTATGTCAGTCACTCCAGTTCTTCTTCGGATAATCACGTTACGGATTTTATCTTTCAAAGGATCTAAAAGCATAGCTCACTCCGTAGATTGCTGTGCTGTTTTGAATTTGTGGACTAGTCCAGCCGTCAGTGTCCACTTCTCGGCACTATAGCTCATGACAAGCAGGACGCACTGGTTGAAGGCTTTCATCTTCAAACTATGCGATATAGGCAACAAGTAGACTTGGCGAAGTTTGCCATATGCTGCCCAGACATTAGATGATCCTCAAAACTCAGTAGGCTGTTAAGTGTTAAGGGATATCGTAGGAAATAAGTAGTAATCATGGTTAACTTTGAAGAGAGACGTTTGTTAATTTTAGGCTATATTTTAGACTAGGTATAGACTTAGTTTCAGATCCACGGCATCAGGCGTTATTACACTAGTTTCGAACAAGTTGATAAATTTCCGGAGTTAACTATATTCACGAGTTAATTATAAAACGGTCTAAGTTGTCTATAAGATAACCGTAATAGGTGTATAATTGAACTTTAACTAAGCTTTAACGAGGTAATAGAGAAACTGATGCTAAAGTCATAACAATAGAATAGGATACCCTAATTGGGGCTCCGGAGCGAGTTTTTCTTTCCACAATTTGTATCAATGTATGTATAATGAATGTAGGTATGTAAATGTAATATTTAACTTGCATCATTAAAGGCTATTGTTATTAACGTTACTGCTATATTAGTCCATTCTCACCTGAGTCCTTGTACATATTAATTGAATTGTCAGTGAACACTCCGCATGATTAATTAGCTGTAAGGCTGCGGGCATGAAACTAGCGGCGGCCGAGCGTTGGCGGGGCGGCTGCGGTACGGCGCTGTGGCGACGTAATCAAAAGTATAGCACTCTGAATAAACGCGCACAAAACGGGCAAGAATGGCACGGGGCGATCGAGCGTTGTATGAGCAGCGGGGTGGTGGCGCTGCATAAGCGATAGGATCAAACTTGTTTGATTTCACGCAATTTGTTAATAATTTCGCCGTCAGTTTCGTGCCATGCCAGAGGCCGGTGGCGAACCGCTCCACCCCGCGCTGTTGCCGCTCTGTCACCGCTAGTTCACCGATAGTTTCGTGTCCGCAGACATAGTCAAACAGATTTAATCAAACAAGTTTGTTCCTGTCGCTTGCGCAGCACCGCCGCCCGCCGCTCGTGCATCGCTCGATTGCCACGCGCTGCTCTCGCCCGTGTCATGCACGTCTCTTCAGAATGCTATACTTTTGATAACGTCGCTGCCGCCACTCCGCCATCGAGTAGAAGTGAGTAGTAGAGCTCCTTTCTGAAAGAGCTTGTCCGGGGAAGTACTACCACCGTGCCTACTTCTCCGCCAAATAGTGATGCTTGCATTGCTGTGTTTCGGTCTGAAGGGTACGGGTGCCAATGAAATTACAATCACATGAGACTTTCCATCTTCATGACTCAGTTTGGCGAACCGACTTGCGGTACCATTTAGGCAACAGCCTTGGTTGTATTGCAGTTATTACGGGCAAAGGTAACCACTTACCATCAGGTGGGCCTTTGGCTCGTTCCGCCATCCTAAACTATAAAAAAAAAATGCTCAGTCACCGCTAGTTTCGTACCCACAGCCTTATTGCTATGAGCTGTATAGCAGTAGCTATTAAATACTAGAAGGTAATTATGGTATGTTTCGGTGTATAATGATAGGGAGATGACATATTTAATGTAATAATGTGTGGTGTGGCAGTCGATATTATGTTATTTGCCTTTCCTTTGTTACTATGCCAGAAGCATTATAAGAGAGATTTATGAGACTAGTCTACGCCCGTGACTTCGCCTGCGTATAATTGGTTCTATCACAGAAAGAAGTTATCGCACATCCCTCGGGTATTGTATTTTCCCGGGATAAAAAGTTTCCTTTATATTAATCCAGGTTATGGTCTATGGTGCTGTGTAAGATGTCCCAAAACTATTTATTTATTTATTTATCTGTGTGCCAAATTTCACCCAAATCCGTTGAGTCATTTCAGTGTGATTGAAGGACAAGTAAACCAACAAATATAAATCTATACTTCTGCAATTATAATATTATATAAGACGTCTAATTCTCTATGAATTTTAAATGTATTTTTTTTCTATCTACAATTATTATTGTAATTGGTTCATGACCGTTGTGATGAAAGTAAAATCCTATATGGGTTTGTGTTTAAACACCAGCACCTGGGGGCCTAATAATAATTTGAAAATTAAGAATACTTTCGTAGTTTTCGTCGATTTTCATTCATAAATCAGTCTTCCTCGTATCTGCCAGGGACACTACTGATTTATGAAAATTCGACAAAAACTATGAAAGTATTCGTAAGTAATTATTTTATTATTATTTTAAGAGTGGAAGTCTGTTTCCCGATAATTATAAACTGGTGGTGTTCAAGACTCGAGTAAATAGGTTTTTGCTGGAAAAGCGTGTATCATCGTTGACCGCACCATCGCTTAAATCAGGTGAGATGGCGATCAAACACAAGTCCATTAGGAATAAAATAAAAATGTCTTTTATTTTTCTAAAACTAGACGACCAGGTCTGCCTACCCCTTCAAGAATAACAAGCGTGATATTATAATATATGCTATTATTTCTCAGAAGCTTTCTCCAAATACTGAGAATTTACAAACAATTTCTCCAACTACTCAATCCACATAGACAGTACAAGTCAAATAGCTCAATTGCTTTGCAAGTCCTTGCAAAGTTGACCTGATGTACACAAAGCAACAATTTCGTCTTATCCTTAATGTATAGCCATTTACACGAAAACACATAAACTTTACTCAAAAGAGATAAGAAGCTCAGTTAATCCTATCCTACAAATTTTATACATGCGATAGTATGGATGGCGGTTTGTTTTTCCTTCAATCACGCTGAAACTGCTGAACGGTTTTGTATGAAATTTGGCACACATATAGACCATAGCCCGGATTATCATATAGGCTAAATTTTACTCCGGAAAGATAATCAGTTTTCGAGAGATGCACGATAACGTATTTCTGTAATAAACCGAATTATACGTGGTTTCGTTTGTGTCTGTTACGGCGTAGCACAACGCTACGCCGACGTAGCTGGCGTAGCCGTCAGCTACGTCGTAGCAGCCACGTAGTCTAGTCTTTGATACACACAAAGAAAAGTACACACAAGAATCACAGAGAACGTGATCGTGGTACCCTGTTTCATAAAATTTTAAAGATAGGTAACACAACCTAACGTGATGTTATATCACGCCTATATTCCCAGAGAGAGAGAGAGAGAGAGACCAAGGACCAGAGGACCGAGTGTTGTGGCGCAACTTGGGAGAGGCCTATGTCCAGCAGTGGACTGCGATAGGCTGAGTTGATTGATTGATTGATATTCCCAGAAGAGGTAAGCAGAGGCGTACACCCATCCCATATTTCGCCAGTTATGTTATAAGTCCCATGTAATAGGAGGCGAGTTTATTGCCATTAACCGGGCACAAATCCAGACTTCAGGCCGCTACTGTGAATTTCCTAATGAAAAAACCTAATAGCACTTTGCCTGACCTGAAATTTTTAAAATAATTATTTATTCATTAATTTGATGATAAAATAAAAAAATTACAATTAAATAAAATCTCATCATCATACGGATGTACTCAAAACGTCAGGAAAACTGCAACAATTTTAATGATATGCTAAATTTAGTTTTATCAAAATCTAGCAATGAAAAATTGTTAATGGTTCTTTTACCAAAAGTTATAATATGTTACATAACGATTTAAATTGTGAAAAGAAAAAATCGCTCACGAGCAGGATTCGAACCTGCGACTTCTGGCTCAGTATGCCAGTGCTTTAGCCACTAAGCTACCGTGAACACTGCTTGTGCTTGTGGTATTGAATTTAACCTCCACTTTAGTACGTCTTTGGGTGACGTCAGCGATATCTTATTAAGAAACAGTGTTCACCGTATGTTCAGTGTTTTTTTAATAAGATATCGCTAACGTCACCCAAAGACCCGAAGTGGAGGTTAAATGCGGTACCTCGAATTATATCGCTAGATTTCGCTTCGCATGTGTAAATGCGTTAAAAATAATAAAATAAAATAACATCTTACATAGTTTGTTCAAGCACTTTATAGACCTAATTCTAGAAGATAAAATCTTCAATTTATTTACCAATTTCTTTCCCTCTATCTACGTGAATAGTGATCAAAACTTTAACGCAAAGCCCACATTTTCTATCATAGAAAATGATACCGGTATGATATCGCCTTAACTGTGCAGTCTCGACAGAATTCTTGAAATTATGGACACTTAGTTCAATGTTCTGTGCTTTATAGTCACCTGAGACGTCTTTCCAATTTTATACATAAGAGAATTTTTTATGTAACAGGTAACACAGAAGGTTCAATTCATACAACGAGCGTAAGCTACCTTACAAACTCAGATTATAATATCAATAATATCAGGAGAGGGATCTGAGTTTTATGGAATCCGAGACTTGAGTTCCCACGGATTCCATGTTTAATTTTATTTTTAGATAAATATTTAATAATGTATAAATAAGTGTAGTTAACAACTCGCCTGCCAAGCGTGGCGATTATGGTTATGGATATACCCCCCCTCCTTGGGGGAGGCCTATGTCCAGCAGTGGATGTCTTTCGGCTGAAATGATGAAATGTAGATAGATGAACAAATAGGATAATAGTAATCTCATATTTCGCAATAGTTTAGCAACCTTTGAGACGGAATATGACTACTACTATTAAGTGCAGCTGTGGACTGTCTTCGGTTTGAAACCCATTCCATCTGAGACTAAGGGTGACTGCAACCTGGACTTGTGTCCTTTGGCAAGCCCTTCAAAGGTCTGGACTTCTTCCTCACTGAAGATAAGCGGTGATTATAAAGACACGTAATAATAATCGATGCGTTTACTAGTAGCCATTCAAGGGCCCAGTTACCTCTTTCCAGCTCCATCTTCAGACCAGCTATTATTGTATTGTTATCAGAAGTACGAACAATATTCAAGTTCCACAATGATACAACAATAGAAGTGGGTGAAATTCAGTTCTTTAGATTCCAATACATAGTTACAGGTCGAACTAATATGTGTAAAAAAAACGTCGTTTGTAACTAATCGAACTTCTGAATATTCTTTATTTTGTTTATCTTTGAACAAAAGCAATCTTAGCTCGTAAAGAGAAAGTGTTTGTCTGTGGCTGAGTTTAGAAGTTTTCAATAGAAGATATTTTTCTTTTGCAAAAGCTTTCGGTAGGTGTGTGTGTTTTAATATGATTTTCTTTTATATCTCCTTTAATGGAAACGTAGTGGCTGTTTGTGTTTTCAAGTTATTTTGGAAGCGAAGTAAGTGCTCCTTCATAGTGTTAGGGAGGGCGTGGGTGCAAGTGCGGGGGCTTGGGGGCGTCTTCACGTTCACAGTGCCGAAGGGGCTACGATTGCAGCGGGTGAATCAAAATGTTTTACAACCACACGCAAGTCACTAACAGATGCTAGACCACTATGAACGTAATAGGCGGACTGAACCAAGCAGCCTCAGATCTACATTTGTAATAATGAGGTGCAGAGTGCCAATTTGCCGCCCTCTAGGTATTTTTTTTTATCCAGGAACCGGGTCCAGCATAGTACAAATATCGATACTGGGTGGAGTTTTTCCGCCCCCCAGTTTTCACCGCCTGGGGTGCCTGCCCCCGTCTTCCCCTAGATCCGTGGCGTGGCGTGAGCTCGCGCGAGCACTGTGACCGACTTGTTGATGGTGGCGTTAGGTTTTTAAGTTCCCTACAATACTGTTGAGCTAAGCGCTGGCTGATGCTTGCGTCATGCTCGTGAATGTGTGCCGTTTGTCGGGACTGGTCAGCTAAGGCAATTACTTTCTTCTGTACTTTTTAAAGGCAAATTTTCATTCCTAATCTGGTATACTTATTCCTATACATTAACCTACGTAATTCCATTTTGTTATGAGATATAGATCTGCTCTTGACCGCAATCTAGACAGCTTTGTCAAGATGTGGTCGACGATGGAGCGAGCAAACCTCTTAGGTGCCGATTCACTCCAGCTTTAAAGGCGTTAAGGTTGCAAGTGCTCGGAAATACAGATGTGAATTCCGCAACATCGCTGTGCGCATTATGAAAGAGTTCTCAAATCGCTTGGTCCTATCCTCCTAATAGTAGGGATTTCTACCAAATGTGGATGGTATCCTGCAGTGCGTCATGTAGTCTGATGAAAGAAAGGAGATGGCAGAATAAGCTAATGGAACTCTTGCGCACACTCTCCAAAGTATAGCCTGTAGAACACCGACAAACCAGCAACTGTGCGTCTATGGGCTAAGCTTTGTAGCTCAGATTTTAATAGCAGTTCATCACCAATTAGCCTCTCAGCTCTGCGTTGAATCGAGTCAAGAGCGGCAAGCTGGTATTTGGCGGAGCCATCCCATAAGTGACTGCAATACTCCATACACGTTATTCTCATTTTTTTTGAGAAACAGTATATTCACGATATTTTTTGCCGGTTCTTCGCCATAGCACCATTTGGAACCATGCAACTAGAATTCACTCATTATAAGTGACTGTAATTAAGTATATATTTAAATAAAAATAATCTGAATTTGAACACTAGTGGAATCTTCGTATATTTGAACTACACGTGCTCGCGCAAGCATCCGCACTCGTTTACACTCTGAAAGAGTATTAAAGAGGAAACAAGTCTCAGTCACATCTCAGGAGAAAAATATATTGACAAAAATATATTGCCGCACGAATTCCAGGATATATTGTTACTTTTTACACATTATTTCCTCTTTCATAAAATATTGACATCTATAAGCGCTGGAGATTTTTTTCTGTTACTTATAATTATTATTTTTAATAGGATTCGAACCGTTCATTTGGTTATTTTGATTAATTATTTCAACGCAATAACGCATGTGCAGCGAAATCTAAAGATAAAAATTGTGGAAAGGCTTTGCTCACGAGCAGGATTTTGTGGATTTTTCTTTCCACAATTTATTTTTATTCTATATTTTTTTTAAGTAAATACGCGTAAAGTAAGTATTTCTTTTTCGTCGAACACATTCTAATCTATGCGACGCTCTTTCATTAATTGAGTTAAAGGTCAAATATTTGAACGAAAATACAAAAGATATCTTATGAATTTATGTTCTTTTGAAGTTTCTCCTACATACCGTAAACTGCCCTAACTTGGCCCACAAGCCCTACTTTGCCTAATTGTTTTTTGAGTAAACTATAATAGCTATGATTTCCGTTCGGGGGGAGATTTAAAAACGATGACAACGCTAACTTTTGGTTCAGTCATAAAGTGTCAGTGCGTGTAAAAATTAAGTTAATGCGTTAGGCAAAGTAGGGCTTGTGGGCAAAGTTAGGGCATCTTACGGTACTCAGCTTTTCTACTTTATTTACTGTAATGTTATTCTACGCTAAATTAAGGGGCAGCCATATTAGCTGTTTGTTTGCTATATAACCAGCAAAATATGTGATGTAATCACTTTACAAACTAACCCATAATATAATTATTGTAACACGATAAATATTGGCCTAGTCAAACGAAATTGTTCGTTAAAACTATAACGTTAAGTTTGAGATTTGTACTAACAAGGCCATAATAAGCAGTTTAGTCGATAGCAAGTTTTGAATACGATGATTGATGAGTATGGGAGTAAGTTTGATGCCAACATAGTATCTCCATGATAGTATATCATAGTATCTGCGTGATCGAATCAGAAATGAGGAGATTCGCAGGAGAACGAAAGTAATCGACACAGCCCGAAGAATTGCCAAACTTAAGTGGCAGTGGGCGGGGCACATTGCTCGCAGAACGGATGGCCGATGGGGCAGTAAAGTTCTGGAGTGGCGACCGCGTACTGGAAGGCGCAGCGTGGGTAGGCCCCCCACAAGGTGGACCGACGACCTGGTGAAGGTCGCGGGAATCCGCTGGATGCGGAAGGCACAGGACCGGTCGTTGTGGCGATGCTTGGGGGAGGCCTATGTCCAGCAGTGGACGTCTTTCGGCTGAAATGATGATGATGATGATAGTATCTCCATGTAAATGGTAAAATATTAATAATAGATTTGATGAAAACTAAAATAAATGGAGGATGGGAATTGAGGGTTCATAGAGATGGTCTATTTTCAGTCATGGTATCTTGCTGTCATCATTTCTAATATTTATAGGAACAATGGATACTTACTTTGCTCATTATTTGACTGCCTCGTTGGTCTAGTGGTTGCAAACGCGACTGCTAAACGTGGGGTTCTGGGTTCAATTCCCGGGTCGGGTAAAAAGTGTTATTAGGATTTTTCTGTCAAGAAAATTCAAGCCGTCGGTCCTGCGCCTAATCTCTCTCCGGTCGTGTCGGATTGCCATCCCATCGGATTCAGAGAGTGAGGGAATAGAGTGCACTTGTGTACGCGCAGATGTCTTATCTCCGTTGAGGTTGGCGGCCGTGACCGAAATTCAGCCGGGAGGACATTATTATCATTAATTGATTTTTTTTTAAGTTTGTTATGTGCATTCAACCGCACGTCAGTGGTAACAATTGAATTACGAGAACAATTGCTTATTTCGTAAAGACACTGTCAAGGTCAAACTGTTACCACTGTCGTGCGGTCGACTGTACTAGCGTTTTTCTTCTATTCTGCGGGGATAAATTCGCAAAATCATCTCACATACTGAAATATTCAAACGCTAAAAAAAAACCTGTGTTTTTGTTCCGTGCAGAGATCAAAACAGCGACCTCTAATTTAATAACCCAACCACTCAGCCACTACGCCTACCAAAAAGTAGCCAAATTAACTATAAAGAGAGCCTCGCTTAATCACAGTGACAATTCAAATCGTACGGGATGGTTATTCAAGGTGTTTCAAAAGCTAAACATGGGGCACAAAAGCCCGTCAAACCGAGTTGCACTTGATATGGGTCGTACAGGACATACTGATGAGAAAGTTAGACAAAAATATCTGAGGAAAACGGAGAATAATTTTGGTGTACTACGTGGGACACTCAGAAAGTTTTGCGAAACTAAAAAAAATTGTTCTATACGTACATATATTTTTATCAAATCTTTTCAAAGTACTTTCCACCAGCCTCTATACAAAGATTCATGCGCCTAAACCAGTTTTCAAAACACTTTTTCCAGTCCGCCGCAGACACCTCGTTTACAGCCTGCTCGAACGCAGCCAGCGCATCTTCCGGCGACGAAAATTGTATCCCTTAGAGCTGATTTTTTATTTTTGGGAATAAAAAGAAGTCACACGGTGCTAGATCAGGGCTGTAAGGAGGGTGACCCAGGAGTTTGACTGGCGTGCTGTCCAGGAAGTCCCTCGTTTTGAGTGCGGTGTGCGCAGGTGCATTGTCGTGGTGGAGCAGTAGCCCGCGGAGCCCTGTGTTTGGTCGCTTGTTGCTTATAACAGAGAAAACTTCTGGCAAACATTTGGTAGTATACCATTCGGCATTAATGCTTCTTTGATCCCGTAAGGGAATTGATACCAAGTGGCCAGTCAAATTAAAAAAGCTAGCGATCAAAATCTTACCCCCGCTTCTAGATCGCTTCACTTTGGTAGGCGTTGGCTCATTTTGAAACACCCAAACAGTCGACTGGCGCTTGGTTTCTGGGTCGTATTGATAAATCCAGGACTCATCACCTGTAACGATGTCGTAAACACGCCGAGACGAGCCTGCTTCAAATTTGTTAAGCATATCACGGCACCATTCCACCCGGGCCTGCTTCTGAGCATCGGTGAGGTTGTGCGGCACCCAGCGTGATACTATCCTCCTCACGCGAAGATGGCTGTGTAGAATCTCGTGAACGCTTCCCGATCCAATCTTCAATATGTGTTGAATCTCCTGATATGTAATTCGCCTATTGTCTTGGATTAAATTTTTCACTGCTAGCACGTTTTCTTCGGTAACAGCCGTCAAAGGGCGACCGCTTCTTTCGTCATCCCCCAAAGTTGGTCGACCGCGCTTGAATTCGTTATACCAACGATACACGGTTGCCTTGGAAGGGCCTTCATCCATGAATGCCATTTGAAGTCTATCGTACGATTCATCCGGTTTCAGGCGACACTTGAAATCGTATAAAATCATAGCTCTAAAATGTTCCCGGCGCAGATCCATATTTCAGTGAGACACAATACTTTGAATTAACTCGCAAAAAATGTGGAGGGAAATTTTGAAATTGGAACTTACTTATTTTTACTTATAAATAATCATATTTTCGAAAAACATTATAACTGGCCAGTCTCCCATATATAAAAACTTTTTTTCGCAATACTTTCTGAGGGGCCTGGTATTTTCAAGAGTAGCCCGACAGGTTTCAAACGCAATAACAACCTAGTTTCGGATCTAAAAGCAACTGAATCTTTAATCCCTGGCATCAAAATAATCTCCTTCTCAGAAATGAAATTTTCAACCGAAACATTTGGAATGTGAAATCTTAAATGCAAATTGATTTGAGTAATTCATCCATTAGGTTTGATTTTAATTTATACCGGTCGTTGCGGGCTTTACATAATTCCGGTTAATAATTCTTTTGATGACTTTGACAGGAGACTCACTTATACTCAAAATGTTTAGGTAGAAAATGTTTAGTGGAAGTAAGCAATCGGGAAGCACAGGACCGGTCATTGTGGCGATGTTTGGGGCGGCCTATCTCCAGCAGTGGAAGTATTTCGGCTAAAATGATGATGATGATGAAACAATCTTGATAATGTCTTTTTATCTTAAAGCCGGCTTTTCAATACGGGATGTAATATAATAAATATTACATCAACTCAGCCTATCGCAGTCCACTGCTGGACATAGGCCTCTCCCAAGTTGCGCCACAACACTCGGTCCTCTGCCTTCCGCATCCAGTCCCCCCCAGCCACGTTTTATGTCATGCCGAGGCCGATATTCGTCGAAGGGTCGGCACTCGAAGTTGTAACGGAGTACGTCTACCTAGGGCAGATAATTCAGCTTGGTAGGCACAACTTCGAGAAAGAAGCCGACAGAAGGATCCGTTTGGGATGGTCAGCATTTGGCAAACTTCGCCGAGTCTTCTCGTCGCCTATACCGCAAAGTTTGAAGACAAAGGTCTTTAACCAGTGCGTCCTGCCTGTCATGACTTACGGCGCCGAGACGTGGACACTGACAGTTGGGCTAGTCCACAAATTTAATGTCGCTCAGCGAGCTATGGAGCGAGCTATGCTTGGAGTTTCTTTGAAGGATAAAATCCGAAACGAGATTATTCGGAGAAGAACCGGAGTGACCGACATAGCTTGTAGGATCAGTAAGCTGAAGTGGCAGTGGGCTGGCCATGTCTGTCGAAGGACCGATGGCCGCTGGAGCAGACGAGTCCTTGAGTGGAGACCGCGAATCGGCAAACGCAGCGTAGGGCGCCCCCCCTCCAGGTGGACCGACTTGAAATATTACATCCTGAGATATAATTCAATATCGCTCACCGTACTTTCAAATGGAACCCTTTACACTTAGATGTAATATATAACCCGAACTATAAATATTTTTTCGAACGACCGAGCGATATTTTCAAGTTTACATTAAGCCCCGTACCCCGCACACCGTTTCATGCCTCCGCGTCGCCCTCAGTTCGTGTCTGTGTGCAATAGAACTGAACGAATATATATACCAGGCCCCTCAGAAAGTATTGCGAAAAAAAGTTTTTATATATGGGAGACTGGCCAGTTATAATGTTTTTCGAAAATATGATTATTTATAAGTAAAAATAAGTAAGTTCCAATTTCAAAATTTCCCTCCACATTTTTTGCGAGTTAATTCAAAGTATTGTGTCTCACTGAAATATGGATCTGCGCCGGGAACATTTTAGAGCTATGATTTTATACGATTTCAAGTGTCGCCTGAAACCGGATGAATCGTACGATAGACTTCAAATGGCATTCATGGATGAAGGCCCTTCCAAGGCAACCGTGTATCGTTGGTATAACAAATTCAAGCGCGGTCGACCAACTTTGGGGGATGACGAAAGAAGCGGTCGCCCTTTGACGGCTGTTACCGAAGAAAACGTGCTAGCAGTGAAAAATTTAATCCAAGACAATAGGCGAATTACATATCAGGAGATTCAACACATATTGAAGATTGGATCGGGAAGCGTTCACGAGATTCTACACAGCCATCTTCGCGTGAGGAGGATAGTATCACGCTGGGTGCCGCACAACCTCACCGATGCTCAGAAGCAGGCCCGGGTGGAATGGTGCCGTGATATGCTTAACAAATTTGAAGCAGGCTCGTCTCGGCGTGTTTACGACATCGTTACAGGTGATGAGTCCTGGATTTATCAATACGACCCAGAAACCAAGCGCCAGTCGACTGTTTGGGTGTTTCAAAATGAGCCAACGCCTACCAAAGTGAAGCGATCTAGAAGCGGGGGTAAGATTTTGATCGCTAGCTTTTTTAATTTGACTGGCCACTTGGTATCAATTCCCTTACGGGATCAAAGAAGCATTAATGCCGAATGGTATACTACCAAATGTTTGCCAGAAGTTTTCTCTGTTATAAGCAACAAGCGACCAAACACAGGGCTCCGCGGGCTACTGCTCCACCACGACAATGCACCTGCGCACACCGCACTCAAAACGAGGGACTTCCTGGACAGCACGCCAGTCAAACTCCTGGGTCACCCTCCTTACAGCCCTGATCTAGCACCGTGTGACTTCTTTTTATTCCCAAAAATAAAAAATCAGCTCAAAAGGATACAATTTTCGTCGCCGGAAGATGCGCTGGCTGCGTTCGAGCAGGCTGTAAACGAGGTGTCTGCGGCGGACTGGAAAAAGTGTTTTGAAAACTGGTTTAGGCGCATGAATCTTTGTGTAGAGGCTGGTGGAAAGTACTTTGAAAAGATTTGATAAAAATATATGTACGTATAGAACAATTTTTTTTAGTTTCGCAAAACTTTCTGAGTGTCCCACGTATCTCATAGTGTGAAGGTGAATCGCGGGGTGTAATTTATATTTCGGGATATAATATATATTATATTCCGTAGTGTAAGGGACCTAACTAAAGGCCTATGAAATTAAAAGCAGCGGACTGTAAAACTGTTATAATAATTTACGACAAGTACAAATAATGGATTGGCTCTGAGTGCGCGCGCGTGTCGTCCGTCAAGTTCAGTAGCGAACACAGAGTACATTGTAATATACTGAAATAGAAACCAATCTTCAACCACAAAACAGGTAACCGCTTACTAGCGCCATCTGATACTTTCAGTGTGAAACTATCAACTAATCTAAAAATAAAGAATGCAAAAAGAGATTCGCTTCGTGAGGATCGAATGCGCGTCCTGCTTTTATAAATCAGACTACAGGATCGTACTGCTACGAATACTAATTACTTACCTGCGAATTTTAGCACTATAATCAACCAGTCAAAATCAATAAAAGTAGAATACTTTATTATTCAAAAAACAACAAAAATGGCTCTGAAATAGATACTTATTTAATAATGTAATATTTGGTGAAAAATCAGTACAATTATCTCGTAAAATGAAATCATAATCTCTTTGGAGCAATTATCCAATATGGGGTCATGTAGCGACATCTATCGAATATTGAATAAACTATTACAATATCTCGTTTCTTAAATTTGTAAAACCTGCCATCTATTACTTTTAGTCCGTAACAGTAACAAATATAATGCTACTAAATTAAAAACCACCATCTTACCTGTTATCTACAAGCATTCGAAGTACTACGTTTTTTTGCAGCGTTGTAAAAGCTGTTGTACCCGATTATTTGTTCTAAGATTGAGCACCCTGGTAGCGAAGTGGAGTTGGTCCCACGCCCGCGTACATGAATGCGCCCTCCGCGCCGCTGCCTCGTCACCGTGACGTCAACCAGCCGAGCCGCCGCCCTATGATAGCCGACGGCGCCCGAACAGTAGTGAAAAGCCGGCTTAAGGGTAGGTCCGGGGGAGTTGGCTGTAAGGTAGAGATGGCCAACAAGAAAAAAAACATACTTATGCTCAACAGAGAGCACTACTGTCTGGCTAATTTGTTTATGTAATGCGTGGGAACGACATTCCGTTCGAATCACGCCAAAAAAGTTCAAACATTGGGTAATATCGGCTTATTCGTCTTCAAGAAAGTTCAAACATTGGGTAATATCGGCTTATTCGTCTTCAAAAAAGTTCAAACATTGGGTAATATCGGCTTATTCGTCTTCAAAAAAGTTCAAAAATTGGGTAATATCGGCTTATTCGTCTTCAAAAAAGTTCAAACATTGGGTAATATCGGCTTATTCGTCTTCAAAAAAGTTCAAACATTGGGTAATATCGGCTTATTCGTCTTCAAAAAAGGAGGAGGTTATTTTGTTTTACCTATAGCTCAAAGTAATCAAAGGGTTACACAGTGTAAAGATGAAATTTTACGAAATTTTTTGATGTTGTTTTTGCCAAACTCAATTATAACTTCAAAATTGCAAGTGAGTTCATTATATTTTTACAAAATATGTGCTGGCATCTCTTCCGGACGATTAGGAGCACAGAAATAGAATTAGGAGAGATGGCCGTATTCGGTTGGTGTGAGATGTATGTAATATGAGATATTTTCATTAAAAAATCGGTGGCATAAATACCAAAGAAAATAATGAGCGAAAACTCATTTAAAAAATATAAGAAATGGTAAAATGTGTATCTAAGCGAGTTTGGTAACAATACGAAACAGGGGTGAATATTTAGGTATTTATATATGTCTAATACATACATACCTAAATATTATCCTTTATCCAGCAGTGGACGTTTTTCGGCTGAAATGATGATATATGTCAAATACACAATTATTTATTTATTTAATTCTTTATACACAACAGTGTACAAAGGCGGTCTTAATACCATAGGCGTTCTCTACCAAACAACAAAAATACAAATTAAAAAAAAAAAGACAAATTATTATCATACATAGGTAAATGATGTAATATTCCTCGCTTGTTCAGAACTGCCTCATTTGATTTCGGGTTGGATTCCCGAGTCGGGCAAAGTGTTATTGGTTTTTTTATCATTAGGAAATTAGGCTTTCCCCCTACAATGGGATTTATAACATAACTGTCAAAATGTGGGTTTTACACCTCTGTTTATCCCTTATGTTGTTACATTCAAGTACTTAACCGGTTTTTTTTCGAATTTTTTATTTCCTTTTATGGATATCTTATGCATGCACTTGTCAAAAAATGAGTAGAAATGTGGAAAATAATAATAATAAACACCCTCTGTGGCAACAACAACAACACAAACAACATAAATATTGAATGCGTTTAATATTCACTAACAATAAACCAATCATAACTGGTATGCAACTTTCCCTTTATTTTCTCAAAGAATATTTTACGTTGGCTTACACAATAATAAAAGCCCGGCTTTCAGCTCAGCGGTGCATCTCATTGCAAGCAAAGCAAATTATATTAAATTAGAGTCAACAGTCAAAGCGGAAACGCTTCTTCTGAGAAAGTGTGGTTGCTTTGTTACCCAGTTTTACTATTAATTGCATTTATTTTAATAAAATAGGTTTGAAGAAATGACGAGGTTCGCAGGAGAATGAAGGTAACCGATATAGCCCGAAGAATTCCCAAACTTAAGTGGCAGTGAGCGAAGAACATTGCTCGCAGAACGGATGGCCGGTGCGGCCGTAAAGTTTTGGAGTGGTGACGTATAGCGCAGCGGGTAGGCCCCCCACAAGGTGGACCGACGATCTGGTGAAGGTCGCGGAAATCCGCTGGATGCGAAAAGCGCAGGACCGGTTGTAGTGGCGATGCCTGGCGGAGGCATATGTCCAGCAGTGGACGTCTTTCGGCTGAAATTATGATAATGAGGTTTGAAGAATTAATTATTATTAAAATCTTATCTCCTACTAATATTATAAATGCGAAAGTATGGATGTTTGTTTGTTCTTCAATCACGTGTAAACGGCGGAATGAAATTGGATGAAATTTGGCACACAGATAGACCATTACACGAATTAACATATAGGTTACAATTTATCTTGGGAAAATAAACAGTTCCCAAGGGATGCGATATGTTCTTTTTGTAATAAACGTGACTGGCGAACAATATATTTCAATGTCAATATGTTTTATGTCAATCTTGAAAATGAAAGCGAATTTATAGCGGTAACTTGTTCTTTGTCTTACTGTTTTTTTTCTTAGTAATTCCTACTTTAATATTATAAATGCGAAAGTGTTTTTTTGAATGCACCAATCGAAACTAAAATTAAAGCTGGAGTGAATCGGCACCTGTCTAGATTGCGGTCAAAAGCTGTAATATATATCATTAAAAAAAAAAAAAAAAAAAACACATTGTTTTTTTACCATGTAGCCAGTGTCGCTTGCGGTGTCATGACGAATCTACCACATACATGATACCACATAGGTCTTATATTTAAAATTGATTAAGAGTCTAGAAGACATACTAAATGTGAAACTCACACACATAAATGACCCCTGAAAACATTACTCGCCTTTCTTTGGGTAGTCGTGTAAAAAATGAGAGAAAGTCCTCATCATAAACTAGACATAACTATGGGCCAACATTAAGAACACTTGCGTCAATGAATCATTACCTTACCCTCCACAAAGCATAAAGCACAAAGTCTATAAGCCTCGCGCCGTATTTTCCTTACAAAGGTATATATCAGCCTTTTTGAGAAGCCTATTTGTATTCTGTTCGGCTTGCGTCCTTCTTAGTAGTTGAGGGTTGACCTCTGACTACTGATCGTATGGATGAATAACCCTTCAGTATGCTAATTGTAATTTAGTTTAGATAAATGTGTGATTGATTGAAAAAAATGTTCTGTTTCATTCATTTTTTTTTTGCTAGTTTAAAGTTAGTGTAATAATAAAATTTGTTCAAATTGATGAGTAAAATCATTCCTTAAAAGGCTGTTATTGAATTATTAATACCCATGTATATAAATAACCATGCATCTTCACCGTGCATGGTGACTTTTATGATTGGAAAAGACCCAATAAGAATCAGTATCTTTTTTTGTTTTCGGGTGGTTTTTTTTTCGGATATTTTCTGGGGAAGGCGGAGGCCTGTGTTGGTCTCCTAAAGACTAAAACCACACCTCTAATGTGGCAATCTTTAGCATAAAATAGAGGAGCTCCGGAAAAACCACTGAACAAAATATTTAAACAACATGGACTATAACAAAAAAATTGGTAAGGCGTTATTAAAGTTGATTTGATTTAACAAAACTGTTTACCTTTAAAGAACAATTTTGGACACGTGTTACCTATGTTCTGTAGTCGCCCTTTTTGAGTTACAGGTAGATGAAAGTTTGGCTACATATGTCATCATCATCATTTCAGCCGAAAGACGTCCACTGCTGAACATAGGCCTCCCCCAAGCATCACCACAACGACCGGTCCTGCGCCTTCCACATCCAGCGGATTCACGCGACCTTCACCAGGTTGTCGGTCCACCTTGTGGGGGGCCTACCCACGTTGTGCCTTCCAGTACGCGGTCGCCACTCCAGAACTTTACTGCCCCATCGACCATCGGTTCTGTGAGCAATGTGCCCCACCCACTGCCAATGCCATGCTTGGCAATTGTTCGGGGTATGTCGGTTACTTTCGTTCTCCTTCGAATTTTTTTATTTCTTATTCGATCACGCAGTGACACTCCGAGCATAGCCCTCTCCATTGACCTTTGTGTAACTTTGAGCCTTCTTATCAGGCCCATTGTGATTGACCACATTTCAGTGCCATAAGTAATTACTGGCAACACACACAAAGGTCAAAGACTTTCGTCTTGAGACACTGCGCATGACTTGGCTACATATGTATAATAAACTTTCTTTTTCAGTGTCCATGGGACCGTGCCAGCGTCCTTCCAGTGCTACGTCTTTGGCACGTCTCAGGGAAAGAACAATACTACCTTAACAGCAGCACGCGACTATCAAGTTCTGCTGTCCTCCCCAGGGTCACTTAGTCGAAGCCTTGATCCCGAAGGTCTCCCCCCAGTATGTGGCGGCGGGGAATGCGACGGTAACTACAAAATTCTGATAAACAAAATAAGACGTACTTCTATTACAAAGGTTATTCACCCGTAGCGATCCAATAGAGGATTAATATCTTCTACTAAGAAAATATCAGAGATATATATATTTTACTTTGTTAGATACAAAAATGTTATAAGTAACCTCATCCCGAACATGTGAACCATGTTAATAGTTAATAAGTTATTCTGTAGTCGGATATTGCTTGTTCAGATAATGATGAGCTTTTTGTGTTTTGGTTATGTCTTTATTTTCTTTTGTCATGCTCTTTTTACCTTAGTCTCATAAAATATACGTCTAAGTATGTATAGTCCACAGACATAGTTAAAATAAAAAAATAAATTTCTTCGGGACATTTTTTACACAGCATCATCTAGTCTCAAACTAAGCAGAGCTTGTGCTATGGGAAATAGACAATGGATATAATACTTTTTTTTTTTGGTAAATACATACTTATAATACATAAGCAACACCCAGACCAACACAAACACTTATGTTCACCAAACAAATATTTGTGTCCTGTGGGAATCGAACCCACGAACCTCGTTATCAGCAGTCCGACACTCGAATCAATAGACCATAGAGGTCATCAAAAAATATAGACTAAGTACTGCGAACAATCATAGTGAAGCCAAAAAAAACCGTGCTCCTCCATGTACAAACCAGCGCTCACGCACGCACATGCACCTGAAGGTTATTTATTTTTGAGATACATACTACTGGAAGATACCGCGACATATGTACTGAGAGCAGTGAGCATGATTTGAGGTTTGTGTACGGACGAGCACAGTTTTGTTGGCTTCACGTTGTTCGCAGCACTAAGTCTATATGTTTTACTATGTCTGTGGTATAGTCCGCGTAATTCTATTCTTCTTTAATATCGCAGCTGGGAGAAATTTCTTATCTTTCAGCTTGTGTTTCTTTCTTTCTTTTTTTAAAGTGTAATGTTTGTACGTAAATTAATTAATACTAAATATCATGATAACATTTTTCGCAATTTAGTTCATCATCATCATCATCATTTCAGCCGAAAGACGTCCACTGCTGGACATAGGCCTCCCCCATGCATCGCCACAACGACCGGTCCTGTGCCTTCCGCATCCAGCGGATTCCCGCGACCTTCACCAGGTCGTCGGTCCACCTTGTGGGGGGCCTACCCACGCTGCGCCTTCCAGTACGCGGTCGCCACTCCAGAACTTTACTGCCCCATCGGCCATCCGTTCTGCGAGCAATGTGCACCGCCCACAATTTACAATTATTATTAATTTACAATTATATTCGCAATTTAGTTACGGGAAAATATTTCTACGATTACCGCGAAATGTGATTTAACTTAATTCAAGAAGTGTTTTAAGCATTTAATTTTACGTAAATTTCATTTTGTACAAAAAATTATATATTCACTATGAGTACTAGGTACCTACTCAAATGTTGTTAAATTTACTTTTTCCTTCAACGAATAGGGTATGTTAGTCGACATTAGGAGGCCTATTACAAGGAAACTTTCACGATATTATGTTTTATTAAAATTATGACAGTGAAAATGATGAAACAGTATGTTTTTTCCCATTCACTAAACTCGTGAAAATACAACGAGCACGTTCGAAAATTTTATAACACATTACATTATAAAACTAATTTAATAATTTAATTTAGTAGAATAAGTTACTGAGTGTAAATGGATGTCGGTGTTTTCATCCATATTACCTACACATAAGGATTCCCGGTACACAGATACCACAACTACAGAATCCAACAGACAATTTTCTTAGAAAATCTATTTGGAAAATTCTAATATTAATTTGTGTTTTTCAATATTGTGAAAATAATCACACGTCACGTTTCAGGTATTATTCCCGGGTCGGACAAAAAGTGTTATTGGGGTTTTTCTGTCAAGAAATATTTCTCAGTAGCAGCCCGGAGCCAAGAGGTTGCCGGTGCTACACCCCCGTGCCTCGGAGAGCACGTAAAGCCGTCAGTCCTGCGCCTGATCTCTGTCCGGTCGTGTCGGATTGCCGTCCCATCGGATTATGAGAGTGAAGAAACAGAGAGTGCAACTGTGTTAGCGCACACACTTGTGAACTATAATATGTCCCGCGCAGATGGCTAGTCTCCATTGAGATTCGGCCGTGACCGAAATTCGGCCGGTAGGACATCGTATTATGATCTTGTTACCTATAAGTGAAGTAAAAGTGAATAAAATTCAATGAAACAATATAACGTGCGAACATCACAGCTATACGCAAAACATGGTAACCGACAAAGAATTCAATTTGGCAGCGTGTTGTACCAAATTGGACATTTGTATGACTTGCCCTCATACTGCGTGGTTAGGTGTGTATTACATTTCACGAGTAGCTATAACGTCAGTCAAACAGCTAGAAAATCTATACAACGTATTTTTTAATAGATAAATTACAGCAGATTAATAAAAAACCGGCCAAGTGCGAGTTGGACTCGCGCAGTAAGGGTCCGTACCTCTCAGCGACCTGATACCCCATAAAAACTGATTTAATTTACGAGATTTTATCAAAAGACATCAACTTCCAAAACGCGAAAAATGAATTTTTGTATGTCTTTCTTACGCAGGTACCACCACATATGTCTGTTTGTTTTATTTTTAGTACTTGTTGCTAAACTCCATAATGTGCACTATAATCTGACCAAGTTTGACTCTGGTATATATTACCGTTTTGAAGATATAGCAGGAACAAAAACGTTGAAAAAAATGCATGTTTTTGAGGTTTCTTGTATGGGGACCCCCTTTGGTTTTAGACGTTTTTTTGTTTTTAGTATTTGTCGTGATACACCTCATAGCAACACATATTCTGAGAAAATTTCAACCGGTTACCTATAACCGTTCAAAAGATACAGCCCTATGACAGACAGACGGACGGACGGACAGCGTAGCGACAGTAATAGGGTCCTGTTTGACACCCTTCGAGTACGGCACCCTAAAAAATAAGGTCAGTATTCTATGTTTTAGGTATTTTTAACCTCTTGAATTTTGATTCCAGATAAAATGAAAATTCTATAATTCTCATGTAAATACGAGGGGTTAATACTAGCCTATGCCTGAGGCATTGCCCGCGTGTAGTTAAGTTCATCACGGAAAGACGTTATCACGCATTCCTCGGGAACTGTTTCTTTTCTCGGGATAAAGAGTAGCCTATATATTAATGCGGGATATGATCTATCTGTTTGCCAAATTGTATCCAAATCCGTTCAACCGTTTCAGCGTGATTGAAGGACGAACAAACAAACATCAATACTTTTGCATTTATAGTATTAGTGGAATGTCTGGTGATATCACCCGGGTGATCTTATTCCGAGGTGAGGTGACAAAGTACTCCAATTAATTCCACCATATATCTGAAGAATGTGGCACCTAAATTCATGACTCAGTGACACTGAGTTGTGAATGCTCAAAAAACAGTAGTCTTTGCTAGCACTTACTACAACTACTTAAGCGTTATTTAGGCGTAAATAAAAAACGGGAATTCTTTGTCAGATGTTTACGTTGTGTTTCCCGATAAGTATAACCTGATGTAATAGCTTTCAAGACTAGAGTGAATTTTTTTTTTCTGGTCAAACGTGTATCATCGTTGACCACATCATCGCTTAACATCAGGTGAGGGGGCAGTAGGGTTCCCAACCATACTGTTATAAACAGTATTATGCTTTTTTTCACCCGTAAATACTTTTTACTGTTCTATCAAAAAAAAGGATACAAAATACTGTTTTCACGACCTGGCTGGACCCACGGCTGGTATTCGGAGCTATAATGAAAACTAAAAAAGTAAACACAATTTTTTTTTCAGAACGAAACTGTCAATGTATTCCTTAAAAAAACCTTAAAACCTATAAAAATACTGTTCAATTTTCTAAAATACTGTTCATTTTATTTTTCCGACCTTACTATACTTTATTACTCGTACAAAAAGGTGGGAACCCTAGCTGGGAGGTCAAACGCAAGCCCATAAGATATTTAAAAAAAATGTATCTACCAAAAAAATCCAGCCATTTGTGCCAAACTTCCATTTTCATAGTCGGCCCCAAAATTCATTATTCAGGACTTTGGCAGCACCTTGCATCTAAATTGTTAGTTCGATGTCATTTCATTATGAAATAACATTAAATTATTCTGCGTTGTATTTCAATTAGAATTCAGTTTTCAATTTCGTATTCAATTTGCACTGGCTTTGCTGATGAATTTATTTTTATTTGCTCGAAATAAATTAAATTGGATTCTCGGTCAATGATTTTTAGAATAAAAAAAAAACGGCTTCGTTCGAGTCGGACTCGCACACTAAGGATTCCGTACCATCTATCGACCCCCCTCTCTCCCGACTCTTTGGAAACCCCTGATCTAGTCCAACATTTTACTATTTGGGGGTCGCAAAAATTTTTTTTTTTAGTCACCCAGGGGGTCGTGACATTAATAAGGTTGAGAAGCGCTGATCTAGTTTATGTGAAATAAAACATGAGTTTGACTACTGAACGTAGGAAATATATCTGTGATAATAGTATGTTGTCACTGGAAGATAGTTGACCACTTACATCCATCGTTTTAGCATAATCCTTTAGGAGCCATCACTATAAGAAAAAACAATTCAACGCCTATAATACCACGGTTACTATTTAATGACTAAACAGCTAATACTCATACATGCCTAGAAAGCTAACCCTGACAAACACTACGGTGAGGACAAGAACAACAAATAAAGATTTATGGACTGATCCCATTATGGACAGTCGTCTTTATTAAGATAGATTACTTTTAGAAGCATCAAACTACGAAAGCATTGATAAAAGTAAAAGTGAACGGTTTTAAAGAAAGTATTTATGTTGTAGAAGATTAATTTTGTGAAGACGTGTAACCATTTTTAAGTTTAAGTAAAAATCTACTAGAAGTTGAGGCAAAAAAAAGCGTCTAAGGGATGGTTCACTCCAAACGTGACGCTCACTCATGGTACAGTCTAACAAAGCAATTAGTATCCAGAGTCACCAGATATAGATGAAGATTTCTCAGGAAATTATTAGAGAACGGTTTGATTGGGGTTTTGTATAAATACAGTTTAAAGGTTACAGCTCATTAGAGCCACCCGGCACCCGACCAGCACCGCCTCCTCGTTTGGCGTCTACTCGTTGTCGACAGGTGGTCCATGGGAGGACGCCGCGGCGGCGCCGCGTTGTCACCAGTGAACGTCGCGAGATCACCAGTGAACCTCGCGTGGTCAACGAGTGAACGACGCGTGGCTAACGAGTGGACATCAGGTGGTCTACGAATTTCCGAGTAGTCTGTCAGCGATTGGCAGCAAGTCTATAGTGTCTATAGTGTTTGTGGTGTGTGTGTTGTTTCGTTATGTCAAATTTTACAATACAATACTGTTGTATAATTAATACGACTTAATATGAAATTGCAATATTTTATTGTTCATGTCAGTAATCACACATCCTTCCAAAAAGGTATATGGATAAAAAAAACTAAAATGACTGAGAAGGAGGTTGATACACGTAGGTATATATCAAATACAATTACAATACAATTTTTTGTTGCATTTTCCTCGCGTGAATCACTCGTGGGCAGCGCGTGATCCACTCGGGACTCGTGCGTTGGAAATGCGCAGCAACGCAAGGGAAGCATGCGAGCAGTGAGTTGTCACCGAGTGGTCTACATGCCGTCCGCGCGTGGACAGCTTACGACCGAGCCGATCAGGTAACGCTACAGAGTTGATGTAGTGAGCGCATATCAATAGAAGTCAAAGAAGAAGAAGAAAGAAAGAGAGAGAGAGGTTTCGTAGAAGTCCATATAAATAATACTAACCGCACGAGGCGAGGCGGTGCGGGTTAGGTGCCGGGTGGTTCTAATGAGCTGTGACCTTTAAACTGTATTCATAAAAAACTCTAATCAACATAACATAACATAACATCACGCCTGTATTTCCCCGAAGGGGTAGGCAGAGGTGTACACCCACATTTCGCCAGTTATGTTATAGTCCCATGTAATAGGGGGCGAGCCTATTGCCATCAACTCAAACAACAACTCAACTCAACTCAAACAACTCTAATCAAACCGTTCTATAATAATTTACTGAGAAATCTTGATCAATATCTATGGATATGATACGAAATTCTCATCCACTTGGTACATCTTTGGGTGACGTCAGCGATATCTTATTAAGAAACAGTGTTTCTTACGGCCAAAATTAATATCCAATCTATCCACGATTTGCCCTACTAGAGATAGGAATTTGACATAAGCTCCATACAAAATATGTCAAATTTCTATCTCTAGTAGGGTAAATCGTGGATAGATTGTATATTTATTTTGGCCCGTACATCAACTCTGTATCGTCACCGAATCGCCTCGGATAAGCTTTTACTAAATGTTTTTTTTTTTTTTTTTAACATTTCTCAAGTGTTACCAACATTATCAATCGTACGTTACAAATTATCATACACCTAAATTTAACGCATAATCATGAGGCGTAATATAGAAGGAAGATGACTGATTATTTGAACAAATTGTTGTGCAACAAACAGTTTATCTATGAGGCCTCATGATCTTTGTAAACAATATTGGTATCAATCAATAAAGAAAACTGATATTTTGACATTATAAATGAATATTATTTGATAAAAGTATTCCAAAAATACCTATTTTGCATTTAGTGTTTAACTACTAATTATTGCATATCATAATATATTGTATGATTATGGTATATCCCCCTAACATGCATGGGGGAGGCCTATGTCCAGTAGTAGACGTCTTTCAGCTTTAATGATGATGATAATGATGAATTAAATACAAAACGAAGAAACTATTTTGTATTTGCATTTGAAATGGAAAACATAAAGTATTTGTATTTAGTATTTAAATTTTTTTTTCAGACCATTTTGTACATCTCTGCATAGCACATAACATACGCATAAACTTATAAATACAATAGCCTAAAAATAATAGAATTATAGCTTTAGGAGGGCATCAAAAAATTCCTCCGCATAGCTGTCAACTAGTTAACGTGGCCAGAAGACTGGCAGCATTGACATGTTGTTTGGCAGTACTTATTCTTTGACCAAAGAAAAGGACCAATTTTTACGTTGACGTTATAATAAGAAGAGATCATAATATATCTCAATCTCTTTGCATGGAACAGATAAATTCTGCTACGATTCACTAGTACAAAGTTCTTTGACGACCCTCGTAAAATGGGGTGTCTATTTTCAGCTCCCGGCTTCGGAGAAAACAAGATCAAACAAATGAGGACCATCTTTTATTTTCATCCATTAAATAACACGATAAATCGAAACATAAACAAATGACGCTATTAGTATAAAACAAACAATATCAAGGCTTATGATAAATGACAATTAATCCAAGTTTATTGTGTTTTTAGTCAAATTAATTCCACCAGCTCATCCGAGGCTAAGGTATACAAGAATGACTCCATTCTTTTTTAGGGTTCCGTACCCGAAGGGTGACAAACGGGACCCTATTACTCTCGCTACGCTGTCCGTCCGTCCGTCTGTCTGTCACAGGGCTGTATCTTTTGAACGGTAATAGGTAACCGGTTGAAATTTTCTCAGAAATTGTGTTGCTATGAGGTGTATCACGACAAATACTAAAAACAAAAAAAGTCTAAAACCAAAGGGGGTCCCCATACAAGAAACCTCAAAAAAATGCATTTTTTCCAACGTTTTTGTTCCTGCTCTATCTTCAAAACGGTAATATATACCAGCGTCAAACTTGGTCAGATTATAGTGCATATTATGTAGTTTAGCAAAAAATGCAAAAAATAAGACAAACATAGACATATGTGGTGGTACCTGCGTAAGAAAGACATGCAAAAATTCATATTTCGCGCACTGTACGTTGATATCTTTTGATAAACTCTCGTAAATTAAATCAGTTTTTATAGGGTATCAGGTCGTTGAGAGGTACGGAACCCTTACTGTGCGAGTCCGACTCGCACTTGGCCGGTTTTTTATACAGGTACTGCTTTTTTTACCATTGATATGCGGTTGACTGTACAACTTGAAGATTATTCTCCTCATCTGTATTCCCTGATTCGTAAAATAATTTTGAAGTACTTAAAGAGATGAATTATTCAACTATTGGATTTATTAGATAAATAAGAATTCTTTTGATAAATGTCAAATGATTTGCTTTTATGATATTTGGGATTAAAGGTCGCCAGAAATTTCAATAGAAGACAAGATTCTAATATTTAATTTTATAAGCAGGTCGCTTTTGCTTATATCATCATAATAGAGATGAAGGCTATCTAGTTATAGGTACCTGTGTATTCCATTGAGTCAAAAATGCTAAATCAACAAACAACAACAAACACAACAAAACGTTGTTGTTATTTAACAAAATTATTGTATCCGTCCGTACCTACTTCTACCCCCAAACAGAAATGCTTGCATTGCTGTGTATCTACCGGTGTAAGATACACAGCAACGCAAGCATTTCTGTGTATCACCCGCCCGGCCCGCACCTCTGACTTTTCGAATTCATGTGCGGATTTATATTCGATTATCACTTGCTTTAACGGTGAAGGAAAACATCGTGAGGAAACCTGCACACCAGAGAGTGCTCCATACAGTTCTCAATGGTGTGTGCAGTCCGCCAACCAGCACTAGGCCAGCGTGGTGGACTAAGGCCTGACCCTTCTCATACTGAGAAGAGGCCCGTGCCCAGCAGTGGGACAGTAATGGGCTGGTTATGTTACCGGTGTAAAGGGTGCCAGTGAAATTACAAGCACATAAGACTTTCTATCTTCATGTCTCAGTTTGGCGAACGTGACTATTAGCAATACCATTTACGCAACAGCCTAGGTGGTATTGCAGTTGATTTGAGGTAACCGCTTAGCATCAGCCTTTAGCTCGTTTCGCCATACTATAACATAAAGAAAGTAAATGAGCCGCAGCATCTTAATGTTGTCATGAGTATGTGACAATCATCATCATCATCATATCAGCCGAAAGACGTCAACTGCTGGACATAGGCCTCCCTAACAAGGTGACCTTGATGGGAGGTTGGTCGCTGACACCCGTCGTCAAGCATGTGCTACACGGTAAGCAATCAGCCTCCCCACCAAGGTGACCTTGATGGGAGGTTGGTCGCTGACAGCCGTCGTCCAGCGTGTGCTACACGGTGAGCAACCAGCCTCCCCACCAAGGTCACCTTGTTGGGAGGTTGGTCGCTGAAAGACGTCGTCAAACAAAATTTGGTGACAAACCACTGTCTATATGGTTGGAAACCAGCAAGGTCACCTTGGTGGGGAGGCTGGTTTGTCACCGTATAGCAGACGCTTAAAACTAACTCTATTATTCTTTACCTACATTATGCAAACAACACTCATCCCAAACTAAATTGGAGGTATGTTGACAGCAAAACGTAATTTATTTAGTCGCCAGCTACTAAAAAATTGACAACGTTGGCCAGGTAAAATATGCAGGGCGGCCAACTATGAACGAACCTGCCCAATATAAGCTATGGCTACTAGCACTGAACTTGAATAATGTAGTAGCGCTGATATCTTTCCTGTACTGGTAGAAAAAAGGGCTATTTAGATATTTTAGAAGTTGTATAAACTATTCGTTGTGTATACGAAATCTGGTCGAATAAAAAGCCAATAGACGCTATCGATATTGCAAATGAAAGGAATTAATAGAAATAATTAAGTTAAAACATGCGCGTGCCTCTAATGTAATGAAAATGACTTTATTTAGAGCCTTCTGCACGTCATTTACCACCATATACCACTAGCCTGTGGGTACATTTTACGCAAAAGTCGTACAGCGCCCTTCGCGTCCAGTATAATAATGCCTTCAGGGTGCTACTGGGGCTGCCTCGCTTCTGTAGCGCATTAGGGATGGTTGCCGAAATGCATGTACATTGGTTTTTTTGCTACAATGCGAAAAAGATGTACATCCTTGGTGCGCCGGGTGCGGGCTAGCTTGGGCATGATTGCAGGCAGGTTAGATTGCTGTCTTTTGAATCGCTGCTTCAGAATTTCTGCTGGAATTCTTCATCATCATCATCATTACAGCCGAAAGACGTCCACTACTGGACATAGGCCTCCCCCAATTAAGAGGGGGATATGCCATAATCGCCACGCTTGGCAGGCGGGTTGGCGATCGCAGTTGGTTGGTTAAATACTTAGAGAACGCTGCTGCCCATCCTCTGGTGAATCCCTTAGTCGCCTTTTACGACACCCATGAGAAGAGATAAGGGTGGTGCTATTCTTTAAGTCCGGCACTACACGGACCAGTCCGGCACTACACGGACCCAAAAATCAAAATCAATTCTTCAAAATTCAGAAATCAGAGAAATTGCTTCAGCAGTGATTCAAAAATCTTTATTATTAATGTTTCGTTTTTTAAATTGTATTATAATTGGATTGTATTTCAATATTAGTATTCAATATTAGTGAAGGTCGCGGGAATCCGCTAGATGCGGAAGGCACAGGACCGGTCGTTGTGGCGATGCTTGGGGGAGGCCTATGTCCAGCAGTGGACGTCTTTCGGCTGAAATGATGATGATGATGATGAACATATTTTTTAAGTAAATAATGTTACTAATCCTATATGAGTCCTAGTTACTCGAATTAAATAAATAATAATAATAATTGGAAAAAATACGAAAAGTGAAGACCGCCAGGGTTGCGGGTGCACTAGGCCAGCGTGGTGCACTAAGGCCATAGACTTCTCGTACTGAGAAGAGGCCTGTGCCGAACAGTGGGATAGTAATGGGAAAGTTATGTTTATGTGTTTATGCTAGTAGAAAAAGCATAAAGTATGTGAGGAAGGGGTAAATAATTAGTATCTTCTTTATTCCACAAAGCTCTACATAAAGTTTTGACTTCAGATTTAACAAGACCTTCAGAAAAAATAAAGTTTACTTGCTTAGTTACTTTAACCCGTCGCAAAGTAAACCTACGCAAGACATAATAGAATTTTAATTATGGCTGGAATAGTGGCATACAAGAGGCCATTTTCAGTAACTACATATGATATGATTATCTGGTGTTACACAAAATACTACTGTCTCACTTTTTCTAAGTTCTGGAAAACATTTCGCAGTTCCAGGTTATCAAGTATACCTGAAACAAAATTCCTGAATATAATTTCATCCATAATTTTGTCATAGTCGTAATACTTATTTTCTCTGAAAGAAAAATGCATAATTCCCTATTCAAGCTAAATTATAATGATTAACAACGAATTTCACCGCAAATACCTACTAAAAGCAAAATCTAAGTCCATATTTTACCGAAATATTATTTTTGTAGACGCTACAACCTTTGGAGACGCGTCTATAAGAATTTGGTCCGGCGTTGTTTGTCCCTGAAATTATTTGCACTGCCATTTATTTGGGGCGAGTGCCGAATTGGGAATTTTCAGCTTTAACGTAATGGTTTCGGCCCAAACTATGAACGGATGAAAATAAATGACGTCCTAGAGGAATTTTGTAGAAATCGCGCAGTTTTGGTCATTCAATATTTTATGTTGTGGTTCTATTTCGGATACAGGTTTATTTATCTGTGGAAACAGATTTTTGAGAAGAAAATGTTGTCATAGACGTTTGAGTTGGGTGTAAAAAAAAATGACGTGAGGGTTTTTAATTAACACGCATTTTTGTAAAAATGGAAACCAATATTTTGATCAATTATTAGTAGATAATAGTCATATGATCCGTGTGGTGCCGAACAAAGAGTTGTACCACCCTATCTCTTCTCATGGTTGAGTCGTTTTTATAATGTCTTCTTATAATCTGTTTATTGTAATAAGTTTCACTTTCTAATGAATACACGGTGAATTTTTTTAAACACATACGTCCAATTTTGTAAACACTCACTACAATTTTTTTATCGGTTTTATTCAATAAGTTTTATGTGTTTTCCATAATTATTCTTCACGCTAATGGGTTGTAAATAAGCTGAATCCTTATCTAAGGAATGTCCTTCTATTGTATTCACGCGCCGAGCTGCTACCATTCTATGCATTAATTAATCGGTTCGATTTCGCCCATATGTTTTTAGCTGGTTTTCGGTGATGCAAACCTTCGTTCAACATGGACTATCTTTTTCCTCGTATCTCTTCACCCAACGACTCACAGTATTTCTCTAAAAAAAAAATAACACTTTATTACACACTTGTAACTAGCGATTTATTTCAAAGAAAATCATACAGCACAACTATAATCACGTAATATTTTCAAAATAACTTACACAAAAGCCAGTTTCATTAAGTTAATTTTTATGCAAGGTGAAAATGTTTGCCCCGGCTTCAATACTTATATTTGCTTACATTTTTTGAATAAATATATTGAAACTAAACACCACTAATAGCAATAATAGCACCAACACTCGTAATTTAGAACACCGACCAACAACGTCAATCCAGCAGATTCATATTGTTTCCAATCCACGCTCATAATTTGGTAATATTAAATTAAATAAACACTTCGGTGCGCGGCATGACACACTAACCAACAACACACACACACACACACACACCAACACTAACTAAGACAAAGGATTATATGTATACCGCGCTCTTTCTGATTGACTGATGAAAGAGTGCGATATATATGGGTGTGTGTATGTGTTTGAAATGTCTTTATAGAAGAAGGTTATAAGTGCGACAGATTTTGATATGCTATAGCGTTTTAAGATTGCTAATGGAGTTTTGGATCGTAACTGTCACAAAGTACATTTGTGTATGTAACTGTACATCAATGTTGGAAAGGAAACATTCGTTGCATTCAAAATGAGGCCATGAATGCTAAAGTGACCTGTTTATTTAGACTACAAGACTTTGAGTAGGTAACGAGGAAAATTGTGAATAATTTTGATTCATTTGTAACTTTTAATATTAAGATACTTTATTAATGATTGGCCTATACTTTAAGGTGCATCTATCAGCTATCAGCCAAGTGGCGCCCCATCAGTAAAACAAAATATAATCGCTGAATACATCATTTCATCATCATCAGAGTAGATAGAAAGTGCCAAATTTTTCGCACTTTTTCTATCTACAACTACAGCGAACTGTAATTAACTGAGTTAATAGTTTCTTATTAAACCATAGTACACACGGCTACACATCAAGCTGTACATTCCCAGTATAAGCTGACCTCACATTGTATAGGCTTTCCGTACAATGCAAGATCAGCTTATACTAGAAATGCACAGGTTGATGTGTAGCCGTGCGTACCTGTACTTCAAATTGTTAAAAACGAATTTTCGATAAATGATGTATTCAGTGAGTAAACATTTTTTTTTTAAATGGGGTTGCCACTTGGCTGCTAGATGCGCTTTAAGGCCATTTTGCCATTTTATCCTTTTAACATTCACGACACTTCAATATAATACAATTAATATTGTTTACAGATAAGACACGCTGGCCGTTATGGCTTGTATTATAATTCGACGCTAAAGTTAAAAGTCATGAAAATTCTTCACGAAATTAAAAATTTACCGGTATGTCGTCAACTTAAAAGGTAAAGTTACCGCCAAAAATGGAGAACAATATTCTACAGCACATAATTTTATAACAGCGAAATTCTAAACTACGGGCGTTCACGACTTTAGGTCTAAAATGTTCAGCTACCAGCGGCTTAATTTACCGCCTGGAGAGATGAAAATGAAAATTTTGTGGACTTTACACCTACATAAATATTTTTCACAGTAGCATTGTGTTTAACATTTTCTCTGAATAAACGTAGATAGAAGGTATTGTTATGTTGTTCGCGATGATCAGTATAACATTAAAACATTATAATATTTTTTGTAGTTTAGTTTTTTAAAGCTTATCTTAATTGAATTATTTATTATAATAAAACAAAGTTTAACCGGATTAAATCGCGTATATTATTTAAATTGGTTTCCCTGACGTTTCGAAAGCTTTGCAGCATTTCGTGGTCGCAGGTAGACTAAGATGACAAGCGTCTTTACAAATATTTCTAAAAAATTATTTTAATCTACCGTATAATATTATTAATTAAAATCGTTTCGATGCACGCAGTAATCACTCACAATATCATTATCTTTTACAGTGTTGCGTGCTGTGTGGGACTTGAACTTGACTTTGTTTTATTATAATGTGTAGTGATCGCGAAAACCTAAGAAGTTATTATGAATTATTTATATTTTAATTGATTGTTTTCTTTTATCTATCTATCATTTATTATGATTGTGTGGTTGATGTTGTTTTTATTTTTATATGGGTCTGTGCCTTGAATAAACAATTTTCATTAGTATTATTATTATCTAGTTCATTGATATATAGACCTAGGCAACTTGACAACTACTTTAAATAAAAATTTCACCTAGAAAATAAAATAAAATTGAGTAGCCAAACAGAATCTAAATGGGAATTCAATAAAGAAAAACGTAATAGTTTTTCACAGATCAAACAAGACAGAGTACAAGACTTTTCTATTACAAGTAGGTACTTGAGCAGCAATCGGGCGACTGACAAAGCCTCAAAGATATAGTTTTTTGAAAAACGTCTAAGGGCCCATAAAGAGGGAAGTTTATTTTTTCCAATAAACTCGAAGGCGTTGGTGCTAAGAAAACTGTCAATATTTCTAATAACGACACTGGGTGTTTCCTTGGCTCCCGAACGAAGGTTGAGCGCCCCTTTCACGGGCGAGTACCCCGAAAATGAAGTTAGTTTCGTCAGAAATAAAAATTCGGGCCACTCTCTATTTGGTACGGATGGTGGAATGGACCGCGAATTCCTAGAGTTTTTGCTGTAGATACCTATAATGTAGCCTGATTTAATAAATTTTAGTTTTATGTAATTTAGCCTTGTTGAGGATGATTCTTTTTGGGTCAATTGATGTTGAATGGCACGAAGGAAAAGAACATTTTAGCGCCACTCTATTGAGTGAATGATTGAATTTTTCATTGTGATAGTCATTTGTTAAGAGGAAATGCGCGTGATCTTTTCTCCATACAATCGATCTCGACTGTTTTCTTTCTGGTTTATAACCCTAGAGCGATTATTTTTTTACTGTATAATAAATATCAACTTAATCTATGCCCCTATCTCTTCGTTTTTGTTGATAAATTATTTCTAGAAGCACCAAAAAATCTCAAAATTGCCAATTTAGACCGCTGTTTACAGAGGCCTAGTGTATAAATTTGACGATTATTAACGAAAAAGTAAAAACATAGCGACACAGTTCATATTCTTTTTATTCAGTTTATGAAAGACCTTTTCAATTGGTCCAGTTTCTGAGGAGAAAATAATCGAGAGCCAAACCTCGTATTATGACAGTTTTACTTACGCTATTCATTCGGAGCTGCAGTTGTCCTTATCGCACTTATTTGACGCGGAGCGGTCGCAAAGCGACAGCAATAGTTACTTCAAATACCTAATTTACAAAAGTCTCTCGGCCCACATTTTCTCAAACAGCAGACGAGTCCTTCGTTATCAGCAATTTTAATTACATGTATTGTCAGACCATTTTCTGTAAAAACATTTTACTATTAAATACAAATAAGATAAGTATGGCTGTATTATAGCCACTTAAGCAATATGGACAAAAAGATAATCTTTTTGAACTTATACACAGAAAATATTCGACAAAGAAGTTTAAGAGACATTAAGAACTCGTATAGTTCCCGGCACGAGACGTGAGCACAAATTGTACCTGCTTGGTAGTCTCTGTCGTCACTGTATTCTAGTATTCCGTTTTCTACGTATATTCAATTATGCATTATCATATTATTAAGCCAATGCAAGTGCCTGTTTCTGATCTGTTGTACTGTGAACAGAAATTCGACCACTTAAGCAGTGGAATCTGTGCTCACGACTCGTGCCGGCAACTATACGCGTATTTTTATATTATGTTTTATTCTGAGGTATTATTATACAGCTCCAACACTAGTACTTTTGTAACTTACTGGAGCTGCCGCAATTTATGTTTGAACACTTATAGATATTTTTTTTATCATTATTATGAATATTTTCAATCGCGTATCTATCAAGACATTCTATGATCTATGTACATTTACGGACAAAATTAATAACTTACCTATCCACCATGATTTGTCCTACTAGAGATAAAAATTTGACATAAAATGTATGGAGTTTATGTCAAATTTCTATCTCTAGTAGGGCAAATCGTGGATAGATAGGATAATAATTATGGCCGTTAATCTCGAGTCATCCAATCGAATGTAATCGAAACGAGTTTATGATAAATTTGTTTGCAAACAATTATCGATAAAGTTGTTCAGATTCGTAATGTTCAACTGGCCTATTCGGAATTATTCAAACGAAAACAAACAAACATACGAAAAAAAGTTACTTTTAACGAATGGTATTTGTAGTTCATTATTTGACGATTAGTTCCATTTCGTTTAACAGTACAGTTATTTATTCAGGAAAGTTTTTAACTTATTTAATGAAAGGCAATTATAATAGGATCAGTTGAATTGATTTTAATTGAAGTCTCACCGTGCTTTCACGGGCTGGTTTGTTGGTACCAACTGGTTGGCTGGTTGGTTGACTTCAATTAAAATCAATTTCACTGATCCTAGCAATTACATATTATAATTGCTCTGTCACTAACGAACATTTTAAACTTTAATATTCAATAGGAAAGATGGAAAATACAAAGAAATCCAAATCATCATCATCATCAATTCAGCCTATCGCAGTCCACTGCTGG
This sequence comes from Asteroscopus sphinx, assembly GCA_949699075.1. Classification (NCBI taxonomy): domain Eukaryota; kingdom Metazoa; phylum Arthropoda; class Insecta; order Lepidoptera; family Noctuidae; genus Asteroscopus; species Asteroscopus sphinx. The sequence goes on from OX453020.1 coordinate 16,459,095, forward strand.
ACATAGGCCTCTCCCAAGTTGCACCACAACACTCGATCCAAAAAGAATTATGATATCAGATTTCATGGAAGATCCAAATTACAATTTATAACATTTTCATCCTCCTCACCTTTTTCCCAAATTTGTTGGGGTCGGCTTCCAGTGTAATCAAATGCAGCTGAACATCAGTATTTTACACGGAGCGACTGCCATCAGACCCTCGCAGTTACTGGGTAATACCGACATTCGGAGGTTAGACCAGTTGTCAGACTTTGGGGCTTCTGACTACCTTACGGGTAGTCAGAAGCCCGTCTGCCATAGATGTTCGGATGTCAATTGGGACCGACATCTTAACGTGCTCTTCGAGCCATGGAAGGGTCTCGATGTGCAACGAAATGGTCACCCATCCACAAACTGACTGCGACATGTGTAGCTTAACCTCCCAGATCATACAATCCACGCGGTTGATACTTAGCCACGAGCCCCTTACAATTTATACTATGTCAATATTCACGCAATTATGCTATTTATATTATTATTAATTATGTTATTTAAATAACTCAAAACCTCAAACACTCCATTTAACTTTCATTGTAATATATTGATATAGCAAGTAATTATTTATATTAATACATTATTGTAGAAGTTTATTGTTAATTATTGTTATCATACTTGTTCTAATCGACGCGCCCCGCTCGCCACGCCCCAGATCCCTGCGGCTATTCCCAAAGGATTAATAATATGATGTATTGTGTTTACCTACGTAGGCATCGATTTTGCGCTTAGCTTCGCGTCGTATGAAAGACTCAGCTTGGCGTGTTACAAAATTTAACGCTCAGCGTCGCCTCGTATGAAACTTTTAGACTTGGCATGGTACAAAATTTTACGCTCAGCGCCACCTCGTATGAAATTTTTAGACTTGGCATGATATACAACGTTTTATTTGCTATAAATGAAACTATAAAATCCCTATTTTTCCCAATGCCACCCTTTAAGGGAAATGTAGCAGCAAAGCCCCCATCAGTAAAAAAATATTACTTCTTTTGAAAAAAAAAATTCTTGTAACAATTGAAGTACAGGTACTTTAGTTTAATCAAAAACTGTTAACTCTGTAAATTATAGTCCGCTGTAGTTGTAGATACATTAAATGTTAAAAACCGCCACTTTTGGCACTTTGTCTATCTACAACTACAGCGAATTATAAATTACAGACTTAATAGTTTCTGATGAAAATGTACTTCTATTGTTAAAAACGAATTTTCGATAAAAAAAAATGTATTCAGCGAGTAATATTTTTTTTACTGATCCTCATCATTGAAATAATTGCAAACCTCTTAAGGGGTCATTGTATTCATCAGTATGAACAACGCCATAAGAGGTTTTCAGTTGTTTCAATACACGTTGTATAGATTATAATAAAACAAGTTCGCGAAAATCTAAGAAATTATTACGTTGTATAGAATTTGATGACTGTGTATTTTTTACACGCAAGAATCCATAACAAAACATTAAAGCCTAATAATCGTCTACGTCTACGAGAAAATACATAAGCTGGGTTTGAACCTAGAACTTATGGCCGATAAAGAATCGCACTAAACCAACTCTCCAACAAGATATATCGTAAAAGGTATCATAAACCAAATATTTTACTAATCGTAAATAGCAATTCCAGTTTATGGAATATGTCATAAAGTGAAGGCTGTCGTAAATATTGTATCACCTTCGAATACGCTACCTAGAAGAAAAGTGTAAAGGAGCGTACTTATATACCGCGAACAGACGCGCGTGTAATGTATCAGCTCGAGTTTCTTTACAGCAGTGGGTAAAGCAATAAAAAATAAAGTAATAAGTAATAAGTGGTAGCAATACAGTGCGCCCCACTTTTTTACTAATAGTAAATAGCAATTACTCCAGTTTATGGAATAAAATTATGTATACTAATATTATAAAAACCGCCCAAGAGCATGTCGGGCCATGCTCAGTATTATAGGTCCTTAAGTAGGTCTAATTACAAACGAATCAAATCGAATATTAATCATTGCTATTTTAGTTTTTGCAAACAGCGCCTCCTAGCGCTGAATTTAAGAAGTGTGTCAAATATTCATATGACACATTTCGTAAATTTAGCGCTAGGTGGCGCTGTAACTTTGTGTTATCAATATAACACAAAGTTTCTTTTTGTGATTTTTTTAAATGGAAAGTAACTAAAGGAGCATTATTTGCTAAGATCATTTTTATCTAAGGTCAATGACCTATGAACTAAGACGTCTCAAGTATTTTTCAGTTTTCTCACTATAACTCAAAAATTTATAATCACATTATACTCTAAATAATTTTAAAAGAGAGTTTTTATAAAAGTCTATCAACGTGTAAGATTACAAGTTTCTACGTTGCATAGTTTGGAAATGGCAGGGGGGGGACACATTGTAAGCCACTTTGGTGGGCTATATTTCGCAGATGGTACACCTGGTAAAAAACTGATGTATGAAACATTACCTTCATTTTAGTAGACCTATTCAATGATATCCCACAAGAGGGGGTGCAGCGAAAAAAATAATTTCATCCCCATTTCACATGTATGGGCGCCACCCCTAAAAAACGTTACAAAGATTTTTTTTATTCTTTTAAAATTGAGATCTATATCTAAACCATTTTATAACAAAATTTCATTTACTTATGTTTATAACTGTAGAAGTTATTAAGCTGTAAAGGATTAGGACAGACGGACAGACGGACAGACGGACAGACGGACAGACGGACAGACAGACAGACGGATAGACGGACAGACGGACGGACATGACGAAACTATAAGGGTTCCTTGTAGGACTACGGAACCCTAAAAAGAAAGATTTGTTTCTTTCTAAGCGATAAACTCTGAAACTACTGAACCGATTTTAGTAATTCTATCACCATTATAAAATTACTTTATCCAGAAGTACCTAACTTATGCTATATTTTATTTCAGTACGCAGGCAAAGCCACGGGCATAGCTAGTATAATAATTATGTCATAAAGTGAAGATTGTCGTAAATTTTGAATCACTTATGAATAAGCTTTCTAGAAGAAAAGTATAAAGGAGCACACTTATCGCGACCAGATACAGTGCGCACCACTTTTAACTGTTGATATCGACCAACTATATCAATCAATGTTACACGCACGCTGAGGGGCTCGTGGCGAAGTAGCAACCGCGCGGATTGTACGATCTACGAGGTTAAGCTGCGCTTGCCGCGGTCAGTCCGTAGATAAGTGACCATTTCGTTACACACCGAGACCCCTCTGGGCCTCGGAAAGCATGTTAAGCTGTCAGTCCGGTTGTCATACGAATATTTAAGGCAGTTGTAACGCAGTCAGAAGCCTGAAAATCTGAAAACTGGTCTAACCTCCGAATGTCGGTATTACCCAGTAAATGGGTTGCGGGTGTCTTATGGCAGACGCCCCGTGTAAAATAATGATGTTCAGCCGCATCTGGTCGGACTGGAAGCCGACCCCAACATAGTTGGGAAAAGGTTCGGAGAATGAATCAATGCTACACGCGCGAATGCTCGCTGTTTGTAATGTGCTCAGTTTGTAACAAGCGATGCTCAATGTCAAGCGGTAACAAAAGCGAATGTTTGTCGGTCAGTGCGTTCAGCTGGGGTGTACTGTTGTAACGTAATTTTCAACATTGAATTTCGAATTGTTACATTACACACGATTGATCGCGATGAGTACGCATCATAAGAGATGTGATTGGAAATCGAGCCTCTATGTTCTTGCTGTTATTATATTAAATTTATTTGACTAATATTTTACTCTTATCTCTGGCTGAAAAGGAATACGATTCAAAGTTAGTAGGTACATAACATTGAATACACACATCATTTCCATAGATTGGGTTGCAGCACAAAGCCGCCACGGTTGACTGGTTTCCAGAATACATTACCTGCCCTACTTAGATAACGAGGAGATAATTAGCTGGAGATCCGCCTGTTTGTCTTTAGTATTAAGATTTGTGCTTATCACAGATTTAATAAACAAGGCTGGTATGCCATAAATGCATAATTGTTTGTTTTTAGGTGTCGCCACCGTGTATTTTATCTCACTTATTTTACAAACAACAGAAAAAAAAACATGTTAAAACCAGCCAAGTGCGAGTCGGACTCGAGCAGTAAGGGTCCTGATACCCCTTGACCGCATTCAGCGTCTCGAATCGTCAGCGACTATGCCATTTCCAATCGGCTTGACTCTCTAGCTTTGCGAAGAGACGTTGCATCTCTATGTGTCGTACCACCATCGTACCACCCGCCATAAATCTAAATTCCATCCTCACCATGTTGATGGTTGGTGGTCAGTGGTCAACTACAGTACGTTTCACACGTCATTTTTTGCCTCGCACAGCAAAACTGTGGAACTGTGTTTGCTGTACGAGGCAAAAAATACGGAAGTTGTTCCGTTAGCGGTTTTTCCGAACAAATTCAACATGGGAACCTTTAAGAAAAGAGCATACGTCTTTTTAAAAGGTCGGCAACGCATCGGCGACTCCCTTGGTGTTGCGGATGTCCATGGGCGGCGGAGATTGCTTACCAACAGGTGACCCGCATGCTCGTTTGGCCTCCTATGTTATAAAAAAAAACCCGTAGAAACTAATATTTATGAGAGTTAATGTCTTGAAAGACATCAACGCGCAATCAATCAATCAACTCAGCCTATCGCAGTCCACTGCTGGACATAGGCCTCTCCCAAGTTGCGCCACAACGCTCGGTCCTCTGCCTTCCGCATCCAGTCCCAACGCGCACATCAACAACGCACATTATCAACGCGCACCATAGGTGAAATATGAATATATGGCTTCCATAGAAATCGAAATAATAAAGTAATAGAAGTGGCAAAGGCTGTGAACTTGTCACCGCGTGCAGGTATCTCGTAGTGCTCGAAACTGTTGTCGTCGTTGTTGTCTAATTGTAGTCGAAACTAGTTGTTGTCGAAATCATCAGTGTTGTTTTGGACGTAGAGTCAGTAAAATTGTATTATGCGGCATATCTAACAGCGGTTTATTTGGCATATTTTTTTAAGAAAGAAGAAAGAAAAATGATTTATTGCCACAACAAGACGACATGCGGTAGGTGCACATAAAATAGTACATTATGATACAAGTGAGCTAAGTTGACTATTATACTCGAGGCTGGATTGCAGCCCGAGCCGAAGGCGAGGGCGTAATGGAGCCGAGAGTATAATAGTCAATGCTCACGCGTGTCATACGACGTTTTTCAACACACTTGCGAGGAAAAAAACATAAATTAAACATTTTAGACAAATATTGAATTTGTGATAAATGATAAAAATGGCGCGCGGACCTCGCGGTGACATACAGCTGTAGTGAAAATGATATGAGAGCTGTTCCAAGAGCCTCATTAGTGAAGATACGTTGGTCGACGTCAAACTACAAAGCCTTAAGCATCGGCGCAGAGTTGCTAGCCTGTCGGTTTTTATTGAATGCATATCGAGGGTGCGATGGAATCACAATTTAATTCCTCCAAGCCCATTCCATCATCGGATAACCAGACCCATGGCAATGCGCTACCCTTATAGGCTTAAACATATACCATACTCTTACGCACGAAGCGTTTTGCTAATAGCTTTATTGTGCGTACCGCTTAGGAATGGAATTCCTTGCGTCTGTGTTTCCCGATAAGCATAATCTGGTAGTCTTCAAGGCTCGAGTAAATATAATTTTATTGGGCAAGCGTGTACCACTGTTGACCGCACCATTGCTTAACATCAGGTGAGGTGACGGTCAAACGCAAGCTCAATAGAAAAAAAGCAACAGAAAGTACGAAAAAGAAAACTAAACAACAATAAATTTTACTAACAAACAACAAAAACCAATAATACAATACAAAGGAAGGTCTAAATCTAGTTCCTCCATATATTTTAATACTTGTGGCCATGTATTTCACTCAGCACCCTTACAACTTTTGTGTCCTGTCCCTAGGGCAATACACAAAAGGTTGTCAGATGTCCAATTTCTTTGGACTTTGTTTACAAAATAAGAAAAATGTTTCTCTATGTTGCTACAATTAGACTTGATTTCACCAACGAATTTTTTTGGGTTAAACGACCGTTTACCCACAATTCCAGAGTTTTTTTTTCACAGTTTTCGAGTACTCGTCCGTTTATTCGGAGAATTGACTTTGATTCATCAAAGTCAATTCTCTGAATAAACGGCCTAAGAAGTCAGAGAGGTGAAGAGAGGTTATTGAACCCTTTGGTCGCTGTTGAGGACACCACAGCCCCCTGGAGACGACCTATTATTTGCCGGCAACCACACGGAACGGCCTTTTTGGAACGATGTTCCTAATGGGGGCTTGTAGTAGGTGTGATTCGGGAGAAAATGTAACGTGACGTCACGATAAGGTTTGCGTTATATCCATAGAGTACATTGAATATACGGACATAGTTGTCAGCTAACCTCACCTTTACGCGCCTGGTGGGTAACGTCAAAGTTACAGCCAAGCCTGGGCCCTGTAGTATCACAGTCCGACGCAAGATGTTTCTTGCCATCTATGCTTGTATTATAGTTGCAAAATTTTGCCTTATAATGAACCGTGGGGCAATTGTGTAATGCATTCACTTTGACATTAGCTTTCATTTTGAAATAAAAACATTCATAGCGTGGTACGTAGTTGCCGTTAACACGGATTGTCAAAACACACGTAGCAACTGCGTAGCAATGAACGTTGAAATCCAGGTGATGGCGATCGCGAGTGAGTTACGCAATTCGGCAGCCGGTCAAAAATATGAATTTTAAGGATAACTTCGTTCCTGGCCGCACAAGTTTTATTTGTTAGAAAAAAAAATGGTGGTGGAATTTTTCCAAGACCAAATTTGTCACTTTTCAAAACATTCTAATTAACGGCAATTTTGAAATTTGCTGAGCACTTGGTCAGGAATACATAATAGGCAACAAAAAGTTCGATTATTTTTCGTTTTTACGTTTCCTTATTAAAACAACGTGCAGTACAATCTATTACTCAAATCCATATTTGTCTAAACAATTATTATACATTGTCCTCTCTGATTCTTGCTGCGACAACCCTGAACATAGGCTAGTAAGCGAGACTTATCAGTGCGTTTCCACGAGACGTCACGGTCCGATGACGGAAAGGCCGTTTGTAAAAGAATGAATGATAAGGGTACCGTTGTGGATAAAGAATAGTGGTATTTTGCGTGTTGGCTGGTTTTAGTCTTTATTTCAAACAAGTATTCTTGACTTAGTATTTTGCAGTTCTTGGCTGAGACTATATACAACGTTACTTTACTTTACTTTGGTCTAGTGGTTGCAAGCACGACTGCTGAGTTTGGGGTCCTGGGTTCGATTCCCGGGTCGGGCAAAGTGTTATTGGGTTTTTTTCATTAGTAAATTCTCAGTGGCAGCCTGGAGTCTGGATTTGTGCCCGGTCAATGGCAATAGGCTCACCCCCTATTACATGGGACTATAACATAACTGGCGAAATGTGAGTGTACTGTTACACCTCTGCCTACCCCTTCGGGGAAATACAGGCGTGATGTTATGTTGTTTTGTTTACCAAATTTGAGAAACTAGTTTGTTTAAAATCAAGAGGAGAATCGATTGAGATTTTTTTTTTTCTAAATTACAAAATGACAAGCTTTTATAGTCACAATTTTTTTGCTGAACAGATAGACAAGACTGAAAGCCAGTTCATAAAAACGCGGTAAAATGATGACGGTGATGAGCGAAAATTACAACAAACATCAATCATATCTGAATATCTGAAAAAAACTTGAAAAAAAAAAGACGTGTGGCACTCGGAGACTGCCGCGGTAAAGCTATTGCATAGCATTTATTATGTAAATACAAAGAGGAGGTGCCCTAACGCCGAAACTCTAAGTAGGCAAGAGTCACCAGATTGCGGGGCGAAGAGGGGGATTACGCATGCGCAGTAACGCCGATACAACCAATGCCACCTAGAGGCGATTTGCAGAACTAAAGAGACAAGCGTGATATTTCAAAAAGTCATTAAAAGTTCTGCTATTCATCGATAGATGGCAAAACTAAAAAGTATCACCGCTGTGCCGGTCGGTTATTTTCGTTACGGATTTTTTGGATTCGGTCTCCACGCTCAAGGCCCGCGATAGAAGCTATGCAATAGCTTAAAAATTCATGCCTCTCGTAGCTATAAAAAGGAAAGCCGTCGGTCCTGCGCCTGATCTCTCTCCGGTCGTGTCGAATTGCCGTCCCAACGGATTATGAGAGTGAGGGAATAGAGAGTGCGCACACTTGCCACACCTGTGTTTGCGCACATATTTGTGCACTATAATATGTCCCGCGCAGATGACTAGTCTCCATTGAGATTGGCCGCCGTAACCGAAATTCGGCCGGGAGGACATTATTATTATAACTATGAAAATACCTACAACGTTCCAAATTAATTTAATTTTCATGAAATGAGGATGCTCGGAAAAATGGAACAAGTTGCCAGTTTTTTTCATTTATTTTTCTGACTTATGTCTATCAAAAAGACAATTCCTTGAAATTTTATGAAAATTAATATTGACATAGTTCCTTCAAAAGCAAATTGAAAAATGTAATCAAAGGAAAAGGAACATTTTCTTCGTATTAAGAGCTTTGTTTTATTATAAATTTTAGTTTTATAGACAACTAGCAGTGTTCCAAAAATAAAAAATTACAACACGAAACAAAATAAAATCATAACTTAAAAACCGGCCTAGAGCATGTCGGGCCATGCTCAGTATTATAGGTTTCTTTAAGTAGGTGTTACAAACAAATCAAAACGAATATTAATCACGGCTATTTTAGTTTTTGCAATAGACGGCAGCATTGGCGACTCAGAGAGTGATGTCAGTAGCCGCTAGATGGCGCTATACAGTGCCAAATGTAATAGACGGCACTTGACGGCAGCATTGGCGACCCAGAGAGTGTTGTTAGACGCCGCTAGATGGCGCCAAATTTAAGAAGTGTATCGTCAACATAACACAAAGTTACTTTTTATGACTTTTTTAAATAGAAAGTAGCTAAAGGAGCATTATTTGCTATGACCATTTTTCTCTAAGGTCAATGACCTTTGAACTAGGACGTTTTAAGTATTTTTCAGTTTTCTCTCTTTAACTCAAAAATTTATTATCACAATATGCTCGAAATAATTTTAAAAGAGAGTTTTTACAAAGGTCTATCAATGTGGAAGATTATAAGTTTCTACGTTGCATAGTTTAGAAATGGCAGGGGGGGACACATTGCAAGCCACTTTGGCAGGCTATATTTCGCAGATGGTACATCTGATAAAAAAATTATGTATGAAACATTACCTTCATTTTAGTAGACCTATTCAATGATACCGATACACCTCGTGTATCGGTATCATTGAAGGAGCAGCGAAAAAAAATTTTTCATCCCCATTTTACATGTATGGGCGCCACCCCTAAAATACGTAATCATGATTTTTTTATTCTTTTAAAATTGACATCTATATCTATACTATTTTAACAAAATTTCATTTATTTATGTTTATAACTGTAGAAGTTATTAAGCTGTAAAGGGATTAGGACAGACGGACAGACGGACGGACATGACGAAACTATAGGGGTTCCTTGTAGGACTACGGAACCCTAAAAACATCTTTTAGAGGAATTAAAACCTAATAATGACTTATAATTTTATAACACTAAGAGAAAAAAAAATGCTGTACTTTTGTAAGCAATTTGCTATTGAGAAGTGATATAAATTAGTTGAGGGTATATGTGAATTTTTACATGGGGCGAGCGAGCGCGATGCGTCGTGTTCCCACCCACATCTTGTTGTAATGAACGTAGACGGACCAAGCGGTGTACAGAAAAACCTAAACTGGTTTTTGTTCTACACTGTATCTGCCAAATGTATGTATTTTATTTGTGGAAATAAATAAATAAAATAAATTCTTGCGGCTTTGCCCGCGTAAAAAGTTTTAGCATGCCCTATATAACGTTTCCCGTCGTAGTTTTGGGAAAAGAAAAAATAATCTAATTTCTTTATTATTATTTAATTCGTAGAGTATCTGTGTCAAGTATAAGGACCCCAGGAAGAATTTTTATAGAAACTTTAACACCCCTTTTAACCCCGTTGAGTATAATTTTCGAAAAGTAAAAAAATATGTAATTTATTGATTGCTTGAAAGTTTATTTACATCGAGTTTTGACTCAATCCGACCACGCAATAATATTCTCCCATATAAAATGTATAACCCTATTGCACTTTCTTTAAGAGTCTATTTGGAAAAAGAAAGGATAGCTTTTTCATTGTTTACTTTATAGGTTATTTTTCTTAAGGTTTGAGTGAATCGATCCAGGAGAAAAGATTTTTCATACAAACTAACACCCACCCTATTTCACCCCCTTAGGTTTATAATTTACAACAAATCCACACTGAAATGGCTTAACGGATTTAGATGAAATTTGGCACACCGATAGACCATAACCGGATTAATTTAATTTGTGATAAGCCGAATAATACGTGGACAAAGTCTAGTTACTAATTATTTTATTGTTATTAAATAAATCATCAATAAGTAACCATAGTCTATGAGTCAGTTCATTTACTATCGATCGAGATATTCTAGACTTAAATCCATTGACAAACGATCATATTGTCATAGCAATAACCACAGAAATAGATTTGACGTCATTAATTTAAAAAAAATTACTTTAATCAGATGTACTTTACAGCTTTTGTTCTGCAGTTAGAAACAGCACAATAAGGTATTTTTGCAGGTTTTTGTTACAGTATTTACAGAAAAAGTAATAAGGCGTATTGAGAAAGGCTTTGAAACGCCCTGCACTATGGTGCAGAGTGTTGGCTCGCGCGCCCTGCCCACTTTTCCATTCTATCTACTGCTGTGGAAATAACTCAACCAAAAAAAAAGTTGTAAATAAAAAATAAAAATACAAAGCGCAGATTTCAAAAGGAATCTCGTTTAAAAAAAGTACGAGTAACAAGACAACCGAAACTCGTAAAGCCGAGATGAAACTGGGATGCAAATGGGAACATAAACAGCGATGAATTTATACCAGAAACGGATGTGGTGGACTGATAGGTAATTGCGCCTTGGCTCGGTAAAAATGGGATTGCCGTAAACTGCCGATGATTGCCGATTATTGCCGAGGCTTAATTAAACTGTTCCATATTGGATTTTTAGGGAGGACTTTCGTTTCAGTCCAGTATTGCAAATTCGGTAAGGAACTCACATCGATAATGTCACAGTATGGATGGAATAGAAGCACGTACACACGGATAATCGTCAGCGTAACAATTAGCGCTTAGTCTAGTTATTCACTCAGTGTCGAGTTGACAGTTGAGATCAACGTGAGTATCTTACAGAATTGCACTACAGTTTGGTAGTAGTCCAATTGTAGTATGTAGCTAGTAAAAATATTTAGAGGCAATTTTTTACTTACTTTAGGTAGAAAAATACATACAAATTAATATGTAAATTAAGTTGGAGTTTTTTTATACAATTTTTTTTATTTATTTTTTGGTTTGCGTTTGACCGTCACCTCACCTGATACTAAGCGATGGTGCGGTCGACGATGGTTCACGCTTGCCCAGCAAATGTGAGAGGATGGCAGTGAAATAGTATAATAAAGTAAGTAAGTAAGTAGTAAGTAAGTAAGTAGTATAGTATAGTATAGTAGTATAGTGTAATAGTGATATTTAGACCCATCTTCTCATGTGGCTACACCGGGCATCGTACCGGAACACGACTAGGTCGCTTGGCGGCACGTCTTTGCCCGGTGGGAGGTCGAAAGCCTTCGGCCGTCGCCAGTCACCTGATTTGCACCACCCAGGGATTACATGTAGGGATTCGGAAAAGGGGTACTCTCCTACGGACGTGGGTGACTCGATCCCCAAAAAAATGTTTTTTTTGTCTAACCTTTTTTTTCCTAGATAGTTATTTTACAGCATTATCAAACATCTATCTATACTAACAAAACAGTAAGTACCGTGTCTGACTGACATACAACGAATAGCCTAGAACGGTGGACATAAAGGTAGAAATTTGGAGGAAATATTCCTTGAATACTCCAAGGTTGCACTAAGGAGGAATTTATTTTAATTCCATCTCTAAAGGGATAAAAAGAGGTGTTAAAGTTTGTATGAAGAAAATACGGGAGCGTAGCCATGGCTGACACCTACTCAGGAGTAATGAATCACCAGGGTCACCAGGATATACCTTTATATATCTCGGAAACTAAGAATGATAGCTTATTCAAAATAAAAAGTAGATATTTTATAGATTATTAAATAAAAAAACAAAGCATTATACAAAACAGCTGTAATGATTAATATAAACGGTTTCACTCACGTTATATCATCGGGTGTGCCCGACCGGTTTCGAGCTCGAACGGAGCCCTTAATCATGAGCTGGTTACGCGGCGGCGTCGCGCACCAAACTGTGGATTTAGAGGCCACAGCGCGCCGCGTAGCGCTGCGCTCGCGAAGACGGTGACGGAGCGCCTGGTTTCGGTGGTGGTCGTGCATCTTCGTCGCTCGTCGTGTCCGAGTCTTCAGGTGGATTATCACCGGTACACACACTGCTGACCGTGTCATACTCCAGGCTCAACGGGACATGGCTGTTTGATGAAGACCTGAGAGCTGGTTTCCAGGCAGGTGGCAGTTTCCAACCTCCGTCTCTATTGAAATTTGGGTGACGACTGATTTCAATAGCTTCACGTACTTTCCGCGGTATAAAGTACTTCTCCCTCGCTAGTACGGAAGCTTTGTCAAACCGTATGAAATGAGCCGTACCCGCATTGCACACGTGTTCTGCTACTGCTGACAAATAATAAATAATATAAATATAATAATAAATAATATATTTTATATTAATCATTATGAATTTAACTCACGATAGTTATTATATAAAAACAGCTGTAGTTCGTTTTTAGTAAGTTATTGAATAAGCTATCATTTTTAGTTTCCAAGATATAAAGATTTATGTTGGTGAACCGGATTAATTGCTCCTGAGTGTAGTTATAAAATATATGGCGTAAAGATGACAGTTTTAAACTGAAATAATTATATTATTGTTTTGTGTTCGGGTACTAAAATGATATATACACATTTAATAGTCTACCATAACAACAGGTAAGTTAAATAACTAAAGTTCAGCTGTCTTCAAACATAGCCTTAATAAAACACCCACGCTTGTTTATCGTAGATCTCGGCTTTCAGTCTTTTATAAGATCTTAAGGCTAAGTTACAGATTATCTCTTTGGAACCAGAGGACATAAACTTAATGTTCTAACGAACCTCTTAATGTTAAACTTAGACGTGTGCACATAGGTGCTCTTATTTTTATTACTTATAAGCTTTATAAGTTCCAAAAAATCTTAGAGATCAGACATAAGATTTGTTGAAGTATAAAACTTTTTAACAAAAAATTGAACCGACGAAAACAGAAACTGAAAAGCGAAAAATAACTAATTATGAGTCGGCGCCAAACGAACTTTTAACAAGCAAAGTGCGTGTAAGTTGCAAGTGGCCGAGCGGAGAACGCATTTTTGGAAAGTTATTGTTTATCGTTGAAAATTTCACGTTGTATTTGATGTGACGTTGTTTTTATTATTTATTTAAAGTAATTTAATGATCTTCGTTGATTGGTTGTTTGGCGCCGACTCATAATTAGTTATTTTTCGCTTTTCAGTTTCTGTTTTCGTCGGTTCAATTTTTTGTTAAAAAGTTTTATTTTTCATTTTTTTGTGGTTAAAATCTAACTCCAGTTCTCCATTATGTCGTAGTGTCTAGAACTATATTTATGTGTGTCAAGTTTCAACAGAATCGGTTAACAGGTAAGAATTCAGTGGGTCAACAAACACTCATCCCCTGTTTTACTACCCTTAGGGGTGGATTTTGATTTTGAAATTTAAATGGGACCAACTTCGAGATATACCCTATCCATTAAAAAAAGAATCATCAAAATCGGACCACTCTGTAAAAAGTTATGCGTGGTCATACATAAAAAAAAAAAAAAAAAAAAAAAAAAAAAAAAAAAAAAAATATACGCGTCGAATTGAGAACCTCCTCCTTTTTTTCGTCGGTTAAAAATTACATAAGATACTTCAGATTTTTTGATCTAAAATGTTTAGGCATTTCAAGAAAAATTAGAGCTTTAATAAGATTTTTTTAGGGTTCCGAAGTCCTACAAGGAACCCTTATAGTTTCGTAATGTCCGTCCGTCTGTCCGTCTGTCCGTCTGTCCTAATCCTTTACAGCTTAATAACTTCTACAGTTATAAACATAAGTAAATGAAATTTTGTTAAAAAATAGTCTACATATAGATCTCAATTTTAAAAGATTAAAAAAATAGTTTTTCTGTATTTTAGGGGTGGCGTCCATGCATGTGAAATGGGGATGAAAATTTTTTTTTCGCTGCTCCTCCTCGTGTATCGGTATCATTGAATAGGTCTACTAAAATGAAGGTAATGTTTCATACACCACTTTTTTATCAGGTGTACCATCTGCGAAATATAACCCGCCAAAGTGGCTTGCAATGTGTCCCCCCCCTGCCATTTCTAAACTATGCAATGTAGAAACTTATAATCTTCCACATTGATAGACCTTTGTGAAAACTCTCTTTTAAATTTTTTTCGAGTATAATGTGATTATAATTTTTTGAGTTATAGAGAGAAAACTGAAAAATACTTAAAACGTCCTAGTTCAAAGGTCATTGACCTTAGAGAAAAATTATCATAGCAAATAATGCTCCTTTAGCTACTTTCTATTTGAAAAAATCACAAAAAGTAACTTTGAAATGACACACTTCTTAAATTTGGCTTCTTGAATTTATCGCTAGATGGCGCTACTAACAACACGGTCTGAGTCGCGAATGCTGCCGATTATTGCAAAAACTAAAATAGCCATGATTAATATTCGATTTGATTCGTTTGTAATTACACCTACTTAAGGAACCCTATAATACTGAGCATGGCCCGACATGCTCTTGGCCGGTTTTTTTATATTATGTGCTTAGTAAAAAATTATTTTATACGAAACATTTTAGCTTTGACAAAAATAATTAATTGGTGATACGATAGATAAAAGAGACTATACAGTTTACAGTTTCAAGTGTTACAAAAAGAAAGAAAAAAAAATTCTCGTCGCAGTAATAAATACGAAACATAAAAAATATCCTTAATAATTACTCTCAATACATACTATAAATATTCTTAAAATTCTCCGTTCAAAATACGATGCAACAATAATCTAAATAAATACATTAAGCTAATTGCATTACATTGGCAATTAAATTGTATATGACGTAAGACACAACTGAGCGCTAGTTTTCTGTGGAAAACCTCAACAGAGTAGGTACTTAATGGTGGATGCTGACGGGTAGCCAGCAAACTTCAAAATTTCTTGCTGTTTTGGCAAATTGTTGCTCTATTTTATGACGTATATCGATCGAAATATGATTCGCGGCAGTAATAGCAATATAGCTACTGAAAAACACTCATAGCTATAAGCTCTACAAACTCGATAATATTAATTTATTTTCAAAATATCGATATCGGGAGCCTTAAGAAATCCTGAAAAACTGCAAGTCGAACTAACAAGCCATTTAAATAATTCCTGATTTACGTTAGGCCTACCAAAAATATTTAAGAACCCTTTAAACAAACCCTAAAATAACTCACCTTAAAACTGTTGCAATAAAACGTACAACAGAAAGCCTTTTTATATGAAAACAGCCGTGAGCCCTGTCTAAAAATCGGCGGCCTCCATTATCAGGGATTTGGGGCCAACCCCCAGAATCTCTTTTGAATGGTATACAAGATAAGCGGTAGGTAATTTATTAGCTCCTAAGCCAGGAGCGAATTATATTCTGTCGTTGAAAGGTTTGAAGGATACTCTGTTCAGTGTTCATGGGTCAAAGGTAAGTTGAGATCCGACTTTATCGTTTGAAATCGCTCAGAAAAGTAAGAACTTATCCAGTCTTTAAAGAACGTTCGAAACAAGAAACGGGATGGTTTTTAAGGGCAGGTACTCTGTTCAATTTCCTTGTTCCCTATTCAAAATTCAAATCAAAGGTAAGTTGAGAACCGACTTTATCGTTCGAAATGATTCAGAAAAATAATATCGTAGTATCTTATCGTGTGCCGGCAAAATAGTTCGACTGTTATGATTAATAGCAAGTTGTCTATTAGAATATTCGAAAATTGATTCAAAGTTTTTATTTTAATTTAATTAATTTCTGCACCAGATTTTAGAATAGAAGCATCAAATTGGCGTGACATTAGTATTCTTTTGTGCAACGTGCGGCGCCAGATGTGATTTTTTATTATAATAATTTTATTGAAAGTCGTGAATTTAAACGATGAATGGAAGAACAGAGAATCAATCAAAAATCAATTTCGTCGTTGATCCGCTTATAATGGGAACATTTTGTGTGAATGAATAAATATTATTATATTATCATCACATCTTTAATCTCTCCTAGGTGTGGGGGTGGGATGTTAAAAAAAAAATACAGTCACAGTGACAGGTGAAGGAAAACATCGTGAGAAAATCTGCACACCTGAGGATGCTCCATATAGTTCTCGATGGTGTGTGAGTCCGCCAACCCGCACTAGGCCAGCGTGATGGTCTAAGGCCTTAACCTTCTCATTCGGAGAAGAGGCCCGTGCCCGGCCGGCAGTGGGATAATAATGTGCTGCTTATCTATGTAGGTATGTATATAAAATAATAATTACAGTCTGATGGAGGGGCTCAACTCCAACCTGAACTGATCACCTATCCATGTGCAGGTTTATCCAGCGCGCTAACAGTGGAGAATCCCACCTTACAGCCCTCACACTCAAGGATGATTTTAGGGCTGCACACGATATCCAGTACTGATGAACAACGCTTTCTAATAATAACATGGAAGCCGCCAATATGCGCATCCGCTAACATGCCTAATGTACTGCAACAGCAAGTGAAGAAAGCAAGCAAGCAGCAAGTGGTTAAAAGTGTGGGGTAGAAGGAATGGTTTACCATTAACTTTTCCACGACTACCCTCGTTTGGAAGCAGCAGATCGGTGACGCTAACGTTCGCCGCGCCCCTTGCACCTACGCGGAGAACCAGTTGGATCGTGGCCGCCGATTGATGCAAACGTGTGACCGTGTCGCGCTCCCCGCAAAGATCTTTTGTTTTCAAACAATTTCACTCATACATATAAACTATCTGGTGATAGACGTTCTCAAACTACTGTGGCCGAGTGCGGTGTGGCTGTTTATCCAATCACCTCCATTGGACTGGAACATTCAGCTATGCTGAGCTGATCTGCACCAAGAGCCAGTGGTGGTATCAATTTATTTCAGCCTGTGCAGCCTGAGCAAAGATCAGAAACCAGTGTAGATTATTCCACACTTGGCAAATTATAATTATTCTTCAAGGTCCTTCAAACAAGCTTATATCTTTACCAGCCCTATTATCTCATCTCCAATAGCAAGGAAACCCCATAAGTACCCTAAGCGCGTTGTTATATTGAACAAAATATTATTATATGCAGCGAGCCAAACATTTATGCTCCGAAAAGCCATCTCACAAAATAACAAGAGCTCGAGTACATTATGGGCCCATATTAAATAACGCATGTTGTTTCGGACCGTTACGGTGCATTTTCAGCCAAACCGCATTATGGGATATGACTGGCCTGATTTCAGCCAGTGGTGCTGTGTTTACTACGCCTCTTCTATATTATATTATGTACTCAGTCCAATTTCTGGGAAATAAATCTTCTTCTATCGTGTCGACATGAGCTACATAATGATAATAGCTCATGCCGTGAGGAAAAGATTAGCCAGTCAGCAGGTTGGTAACGGGGCTGACTGCCCAGGGTGCGCCGAACGATTATTATTTTGTACTGTTCTTTTAGATAAATTGTGTAAATAAATATTATAAAATAAAAGTGCTAAAATAAAGTTTGGGTAGGTTTGGGTCGAAATGAAAACATTAATTTTATAATTAACTAGCTTTTACCCGCAGCTCCGCTCGCGTTAAATTCTGCTAACCCACGTCAGTCCAGTCCAGTCCAGTCCATTCCAGTCCAGTCCACTGTCCCACTGTCCCGCTGTCCCGCTGTCCCGCTGCCCCGCTGCCCCACTGCCCCACTGCCCCACTGCCCCGCTGCCCCACTGCCCCAATGCCCCACTGCCCCGCTGCCCCACTGCCCCACTATCCCACTGCCCCACTGCTCCGCTGCCCCACTGCCCCACTGCCCCGCTGCCCAGCTGCCCCGCTGCCCCACTGCCCCGCTACCCCACTGCCCACTGCCCCGCTGCCTCACTGCCACTCTGGCCCAATGCCCAGCTGCCCAACTGCCCCGCTACCCCACTGCCCTACTGCCCCCACTGCCCCGCTGCCCCGCTACCCCGCTGCCCCACTGCCCCACTGCCCAGCTGCCCCGCTGCAAGGCTGCCCCTTTATTCCACTGCCCCACTGCCTGCCCCGCTGCCCCACTATTCCACTGCCCCACTGTCTGCCCCGCTGCCCCGCTACACCTCTGCCCCACTGCCCCGCTGCCCCACTATCCCACTGCCCCGCTACCCCACTGCCCAGTTGCCCCACTATCCCACTGCCCCACAACCTGCCCCGCTGCCCCACTGCCCCGCTGCCCCGCTGCCCCGCTGCCCCACTGCCCCGCTGACCCACTGTCCCGCTGCCTCGCTGCCCCGCTGCCCCACAACCCCACTGCCCCACTGCCCCACTGCCCCACTACCCCGCTACCCCACTGCCCTACTATCCCACTGCCCCACTGGCCCATTGCCCCGCTGCCCCGCTGCCCCACTGGCCCTCTACCCTACTGCCCCACTGCCCCACTGTCCCACCGACCCACCGTCCCACTGCCACTGTCCTACTGTCCCACTGTCCCACTATCCCACTGTCCCACGGCCCACTGTCCGTCTGTCCCACTGTCCCACTATCTCACTATATCACTAAATCACTATCGGACGGGATGTCCCATGTCCCATCCTATGTCCAGTCCCATGTGCCGTCCCACTGTCCTGTCCCATGTCCCGTCTCATGTCCCGTCTCATGTCCCGTCCCATTTCCCGTCCCATGTTCCGTCCTCTGTCCCGTCCACTGTCCCGTCCCCAGTCCCGTCCCCTGTCCCGTCCCCTGTCCCGTCCCCTGTCCCGTCCCCAGTCCCATCCCCAGTCCCATCCCCTGTCCACTCCACTCCACTCCATCGTACATTACTATACGCTCGTGCAAATGCATAGAAGCTTCGATCTGTTGGGTGAGTACGCAAACCACGATTTTTTTTTTTCTTTTTTTCTTTCTTTCTTTCTTTCTCAAAACCCATACCAGTTTTTAAGTCAGATCATCAGCTTTCAAACAAAAAAAAATCATCAAAATCGATCCAGTAGTTTTAGCGTGATGCTGGAACAAACAAACAAACAAACAAACAGACGTTTACAATTTAATCTACTACTATTATAAAATTGTTAAATGTCAGTTGTCTGTTTGTTTGTTTGTTTGTTTGTTCCAGCATCACTATAAAACTACTAGACCGATTTTGTTGAAAGGGTTTGTGACTAAAAACTTATGATTTGACTTAAAAACTGGTATGTATTTTACCTCGCTACGATGACGGGAACCGGTGATTTTTAATTATACTTGCTGCCCAGTCTTCGATTCTTCATATATTTATTATGTAGTACCACTATATTCCATTGTTTTACGCGAATATTGAAAGTCCAGAAAAAAAAAAAACTTTTTGTTCTGGCAACTCTAACTTATGTCATTCACTATTTTCGCGTTGTTGCGCGGACGACGTTTTTTACGAATGAAATTATTTTCAAGTGATTTTTGGTGTTATGTTAAGTTTAAAGTAAACAAAACACGATGCCAAAAGACGAATTAAGGAAAACATTGGAGAAGCCGGAGAAGAAACGGAAAAAACGCCAAAAATATCGAGTTTGGTGGGTGTAGTGTGTTGACGCCGGAATGAGAAATACCATTGATAGAATGTTAATATAGTCTATCACCGAATGATATACCAGATCTAACTGAGAATATCACGAAAAAGGATACAGGTATGTGTTTCAGGTATTTTTTCAGCTTTCAGACCAATAGCAAAAAATTATATGGCGCCATTTTGTCTGTCTCTGTGCTCTGTCCTTGTAACATGTAAGTTCGTGTTACGACAGGTCCTCCAGTGGAGTGAAAAGCACATAAACATGTATATCTAGAAGTTCTATGATATGCACGTATACCTTATGTCTCACGAGAGAAGTAATGGATACGATAAGATCAGTGATCTTTATGTTATAAGGCTTAGTAAGTCTATTATGTACTATATCTGCTTCGTAAGGGCTCACGGTTTCCAATAAACTGTACTATAAGCTACAGGAAATACTTGTAACTATGAAAACGCATATTATGCTGATGAAAATCACCCTGAAATAATGGGTAGTAAATATCTTAACAAAAAAGAATACAGAATAATGTACGCGATGAGCTTTCCAAAAAGTATTAAATACCAAGAAGCTTGACTTTATTATATGATGCCCCGAAGCTCAATATAGTTTTTTCAAGGTAAACCTTGTAACTCAAAACTTGTTGACACAATAGATTGTGAGACCCAATTAAAGACAAAGACAAAAGTGTGGATTATCGCTAGCAGCAGTTGGTAATTTGGGAACAGCTTTTAACATGAGATTAGTGGTTGTCAATTGGCCATTAGCAGTGACCAAAATACAAGAACCATTGTAATGGTATATTATAATAGATGTTTCATGATAGAGTGATATGTACCTACTAGGTACAACACAAATTAAAAATGAAAGAAAGTTGATTTCTTAATAAAGGTACTATGAAAGCATCAAATTCAATATCATGAGACAGTTTTTTCTTCTTGGAGAAAAGTTAGAACTAGTAGTGATAACAAAAATCATGCTATTAATAAAGCAACACCCTCTAGTCTTAAAGAAATGCCAACTTTGCTGCATTCAAGCCTGTATAGATAAAATAAGTATACAATGATAAGGAAAACTTCAAAGCCCCCTGAACTGGACTCAGACTAAAAAGGGGAGGGGGACAGGTATCAACAGAGGACCCCTGGAAGGTACTACGAGTACCAGCAGAAAAATGCAAGTAAGGTACATGAACTGGAATCTGGTTCAAACATAAATGTTTTATTGATTTTCAATAATAATTGTTCGGCAAATAAACGTGTTATATGTTTTTGGGAAGAAATCACACAGGATAAAGTTATCTTACTGTGGATAAACAGATTAATAATCTCTTCTTAAGAAGAGCATTATACATGCCTCATACATAAATTGTTTATGTATGACTGAATTCAAAATGTTTATGACTGAAACAATAATTTTATTGAAGAAAATTTATAGATTTTGAGGTTATTGCTAAATGCAGCCTGTCAAAGGAAAGTTTTAAACAAATAAACATTTTGATTGATTGATTGACTGATTGGTTGATTGATTGATTTTATCACAAACATGTTTACTGTAGCCAACTAAACCAAATGGAGATTAAACTAAACAAATTTGTACATGCAGAAAATTTTCAATGGGAAAAAATAAGAACCTTATAAAAACAAATTTCTAGGAATGGTTACATATGCGCTATTGATTTAAATGATGCATACTTTACAGTTTTCATAAAAAATCAAGAAAAAGATACAATAATATGGTTTCACTTCCAAAATAATATGAGTTTAATTACACTTGTTTTGGTTTGCATCCTGACTTTTACAAAAAATCTTTTATGCTCTATTTAAAAAAGTGGTTTTAAATCAGTGATTTATTACCTTGATAATATTAACTGTATTGGAGCACCATCATATTGGACAAAAAATTGTAACAATACTATGAAACTTTTTAAAGTGTCATGGGTTTTGTTCATCATACATTACAAAGTGTTAAGATTTGGTAAACATGAAGGATATGATCTTGTCAGTGAATGATGAATCTGATGATCGATAATTCACAATTCTAATTACTCAACCATAAAAAACTGCTCATTGAAACTTTAGCAGCTTTGCCATGTTGTAAGTTATGTTTTTTTGAAACACATGACTTATAAAAAATCAAAGATGTGAGAAATTACTTAATTATAATACTTAATTAATTATTCTGATACAATTATGTAAATAAATACAGAGTATAAACAAAAATTTCTATGGTGGAATAAATTACATGAAAACTACAAAAAAGTGTATTAAATATTTTAATTATTGAAATTTATGCTGATAGGTAGATATCTACCTACATCTGGTGCTGGTTGAAAAATATTTTGTAATTATTATATTACAGCAAATAGTTTTTTCTTGAATAAGAAAAAACAAGTCAAGTCATCATATTTACTTTGAGTTTTAAGTTACTTATCAGATTAGGTACAAAGTTTTGCTTATGAATAAAAATTCTGTCAAATTATTTTACACATAAACAATACTACAGCTATTATGTACTCACAATATTATTATATTATTTGAATGAGTAAATATTCAATTCCTAAAACTTGATTCCCTAGCTAGGATTCACTTCATGTGAAAATTCAAAGACCACAAAGAAGCTGATCTTGAATCTAGGAGTAAAAATATTAATTGTGAAAGAGAACTACCTGTAGGCTATAGCTTTTTTAGCAAGACTGTTAGTTTTCAGACTGTTTTGATGTATTTGCTGCCAGAGGCAATACTAAAAATAGGGAGCAAAGGGATCTTTGCAAAGAACTTTTATGAAATGTACTTAATTTGCTGAAACATGATTGCCTATATTATGCATATCCGCCATTATATGTATGTATGTATATAATAATAATGGGGTTGATTAAGAATTTAGAAGAATCTTAAGTTCTTTCCTCATATGGATCTCACAACCCTGGTGTCAATTTATTACTTCAATGGCTGTATTAAGAATAGTTTTTTGAACCTTTAAGTCAATTATTGTTAGTTTCAGACAACTTCACCCTCTTTATGATATCTTTATTTTAATATGAGATGAGACAACTGAAATCATGGTATTATCACTGTCAGATAAGGCGATTAAACAATACTCAATAACACTATAAAGGTGTTGGGTTGGTGTTGGTCTGTAAAGGTGAAGGAATCTTTGAATTATAATTATTTCAAATATATTCAAATTCCTTACAGAACAATTTAAGTATGATGCTTCATACACTTCACTCAACTCCGTTAGATCAGCATTATCATTGATAATAGATTCTTAGGTAGGTACAGATGTTCAAATAAAGAGATATTTCAAGTGTATTTTTTAAACTACGACCAAGTCGACCAAAATACAAAGGTACTTGGGATCCATCATTGGCCCTTAATTTTTTATTTTTTCTTGGTTGATTATCAAAGAAGTTGTTCTTACATATTACTTGGTAGGTTATACTGTTAGCACTTAGAAGTGCACAAATAATACAGACATTATCTGTTAATACACTGAAATATATAATTGATTTTTTCATCTTATTGTGTCAATGGTTCATAAAAGTACCTATAACAAGGTAATGAAAATTGTGACACAGGGGTACAGTTAAAAATAACTTGTTAAAAATATCTGTACCTTCCAGTAGAAAAACAACAGGTGTGTATTATGCTACCTTATTTGCTTTGGGACCTAAGTTTCGTTTTGTTATGACATTAAGATATCATACAAATTATCCATAGACACTGGAAAAACCAGAGTTAGGTAATACTGAAAATTGTTTATCAGTTATAAAAAACCTCATAAATAGTAAGAAAACCATTAGTCATAGGATTAAACAAATAATGATAGACAGTGGCATAGACATCAAGAAATGTAGGAACGTACCTCAAGGTCATGCCTTCACCTCAATGGCAAATAGGGAAGGTGTAACATAAAGTTTATGCAAATCATTAGAATATACCTCTAATAAAATAAAATAAAATAAAAATTACTGCTAAGACCTTGTGCAAGGTTCAGACTGATTATTAATTATGTAATCTAATAATAATAAAGAGTACCTACTGGTACAAGGCGACTTGTGATTTTAAGTAAATAAACAATAGTTAAGTTGATAGTTTCAAAATGATTAATATTGCAATAAAAGCTTGATTTGAAATTTCTGATATTTTAATTATCTCGGAATGTTCAATACTTATGTAATTTCCAACTTCATCTCTAAACATCTACATAATAAATATATGAAGAATCGAAGACTGGGCAGCAAGTATAATTACTAAATTAAACGAACTTACCTAAGTGAAGTTCTATTGTAATTATACGAGCTGCCCAGTCTTCGATAGTAGTTTCCCTCCCAAACCCAAAACAAAAATTTGTTTACCCTTTGACTGAAGTTAGGAAATTACAGTAGTTATAGGTATGTAATCTAAGCGGAATGTGCTAAGTTTTTTTATTGCAGATTGCTCTAAATAGAATGACATAAGTTAGAGTTGCCAGAACAAAAAGTTTTTTTTTTTTCTGGACTTTCAATATTCGCGTAAAACAATGGAATATAGTGGTACTACATAATAAATATATGAAGAATCGAAGACTGGGCAGCTCGTATAATTACAATAGAACTTCACTTAGGTAAGTTCGTTTAATTTAGTAATTATATTTTTCTACAACATTTTGCATACATTAAGGTGAATAAGGCGCTCATATCCAGCTGTCATTCGCACGCATGCGCTCTAGCGCGCGCCTCCATAGAGAAAATACGGCTGCTAAAGATATTGCATTAAAAACTTTTTGGTCGGGCCGAATTGTACAGAGTAGAAAAAAAAATCCTGTCGTATGTGGGTGGTGCCATCTTGGAAATGCAGTCTTTTGAGCCAACCGAAAATCAAAATCATTCGACTTACAGACAAGGACCGGAAGCTACCTCTAAATTGCGATTTCTCTAATTTTTTGTATGAAAATCAATAAAATTTAGAAGTACCTAAACGTTGTTATATTGTATCCATCTTAATATACGAATAAGCATAAAGTTATCTTGGTGTAACTAAAAAAATACTATTTTCAGTCTACAATTTTTAATTACCTTCTTCTTCAAGTATATTATCTTATCTTCTTAACTATTATAAAATTGTTAACGTCTGTTTGTTTGTTTGTTTGTTCCAGCATCACGCTAAAACTACTGGACCGATTTTGATATTTTTTGTTGTTGTTTGAAAGCTGATGATCTGACTTAAAAACTGCTATGGGTTTGAGAAAGAAAGAAAGAAAGGAAAAAATTAAAAAAATAATTCGTGGGTTGCGTACTCACCCGACAGATCGAAGCTTCTATGCATTTGCACGAGCGGATAGTAATGTACGATGGAGTGGAGTGGAGTGGATGGGACTGGGGATGGGACTGGGGACGCGACAGGGGACGGGACTGGGGACGGGACAGTGGACGGGACAGGGAACGGAACATGGGACGGGAAATGGGACGGGACATGAGACGGGACATGGGACAGGACAGTGGGACGGCACATGGGACTGGACATAGGATGGGACATGGGACATGCGACGGGACGATAGTGATAGAGTGAGATAGTGGGACAGTGGGACAGTGGAACAGTAGGACAGTGGCAGTGGGACGGTGGGACAGTGGGGTAGTGGGCTGCGGGGCAGCGGGACAGCGGGGCAGTGGGCCAGTGGGGCAGTGGGATAGTGGGGCAGTGGGGCAGCGGTGCAGTGGGGCAGTGTGGTAGCGGAGCAGTGGGGCAGCGGGGCAGTGGGGCAGCGGGGCTGTGGGTTACCAGGGCAGCGGGGCAGTGGGGCAGCGGGGCAGTGGGGCAGCGGGGCAGTAGGGCAGCGGGGCAGTGGGGCAGCGGGGCAGTGGGGCAGCGGGGCGGCGGGGCAGTGGGGCAGCGGGGCAGTGGGTTACCGGGGCAGCGGGGCAGTGGGGCCGTGGGATATTGGGGCAGTGGGGCAGCGGGGCAGCGGGGCAGTGGGGCAGCGGGGAAGTGGTGTAGCGGGGCAGTGGGGTAGAGGGGCAGCGGGATAGTGGGGCAGCGGGGCAGTCGGACAGTGGGTTAGCGGAGCAGCGGGGCAGTGGGGCAGCGGGGCGGCTGGGCAACGTGGTAGCGGGGCATTGGGGCAGTGGGGGACAGTGGGGTACAGTGGGGCAGTGGTATAGCGGGGCAGTGGGGTAGCGGGGCAGCGGGGCAGCTGGGCAGCGGGGCCGTGGGGCAGCGGGGTAGTGGGGCAGTGGGGTAGTGGGGCAGTGGTGTAGCGGGGCAGTGGGGCAGAGGGGCATCGGGGCTGTGGGGCAGCGGGGCAGTAGGGCAGTGGGGCAGCGAGGCAGTGGGGCAGCGGGGCAGTGGGGCAGCGGGGCAGTGGGTAACCGGGGCAGTGGGTTACCGGGGCAGCGGGGCAGTGGGGCAGCGGGGCAGTGGAGCAGCGGGGCCGTGGTGCAGTGGGGCAGCGGGGCAGTGGGTTTTCGGGGCAGCGGGGCGGCAGGGCAGCGGGGCGGCGGGGCAGCGGGGCAGTGGGGCAGCGGGGCAGTAGGTTACCGGGGCAGCGGGGCAGTGGGGCCGTGGGTTATTGGGGCAGTGGGGCAGCGGGGCAGCGGGGCAGTGGGGCAGCGGGGCAGTGGGGTAGCGGGGCAGTGGGGTAGCGGGGCAGCGGGATAGTGGGGCAGCGGGGCAGTCGGACTGTGGGGTAGCGGAGCAGCGGGGCAGCGGGGCAGCTGGGCAACTGGGTAGCGGGGCATTGGGGCAGTGGGGGACAGTGGTGTACAGTGGGGCAGTAGTATAGTGGGGCAGTGGGGTAGCGGGGCAGTGGGGCAGCGGGGCAGCTGGGCAGCGGGGCCGTGGGGCAGCGGGGTAGTGGGGCAGTGGGGCAGTGGTGTAGCGGGGCAGTGGGGCAGTGGGGCATCGGGGCTTTGGGGCAGCGGGGCAGTAGGACAGTGGGGCAGCGAGGCAGTGGGGCAGCGGGGCAGCGGGGCAGTGGGGCAGCGGGGCAGCGAGGCAGTGGGGCAGCGGGGCAGTGGGGCAGTGGGATAGTGGGGCAGCGGGGCAGTGGGGCAGCAGGGCAGCGGGGCAGTGGGGCAGAGGGGCATCGGGGCTTTGGGGCAGCGGGGCAGTAGGGCAGTGGGGCAGCGAGGCAGTGGGGCAGTGGGGCAGCGGGGCAGTGGGGCAGCGGGTCAGCGAGGCAGTGGGGCAGCGGGGCAGTGGGGCAGTGGGATAGTGGGGCAGCGGGGCAGTGGGGCAGCAGGGCAGCGGGGCAGTGGGGCACCGGGGCAGCGGGGCAGTGGGGCAGCGGGGCAGCGGGGCAACGGGACAGTGGGACAGTGGGACAGTGGGACAGTGGGACAGTGGACTGGACTGGAATGGACTGGAGTGGACTGACGTGGTTTAGCAGAATTTAACGCGAGCGGAGCCGCGGGTAAAAGCTAGTAATAGTTATAAGATTACTTCATTTAAAAAAATACTATGTTGATCAACAACTTTGATTGTGTTTTTATTACGTAAATAATGCCCGAAAAGGTGTTGTGTTTACTTATTACCAAATTATTGAGCGAAACGTCCGCCTTGTAATTTTCCTGTTTTTTTAATAAGTCTAAATACCATTTTGTTCATTTATATTTTAGTCTTGTATTTGAATGATCAATAACCAGCTGGCACGACATTCATTCTTTTCGATAGAAACATAATTAATAACAAATAAAAAATCACTGTAACCCAAAAATGAAAGTCAAGTGACTCGAACAAAGGCCAAGTAGCTGTACAAAGTGGCCATATATTTGTAACACTGCGGCTGTAATTTCGTTGAACGAGTTACAAATGATATGAAAACGATAATATCTTTCAGTCATTATGCTTTGGCCTTTTCAGTACATTTGTTATGCAAATATAGCGATTTATTAAGTGACATTATATGAGTAAAATAGCTTAGCCTAAGTGCGCACGGTTAAATATCAAGGTATAATTACTAGTATAAGCTGACCTCTCATTGTAAGGAAAGCCTGTACAATTCGAGGTCAGCTTATAATGGATATTCATAGTTTGATATGTAGCCTTTTGTACACTATATTTATAATAACCGTTTGTAGCTGTAATAATAGTGATACGAATAATGGAGTGTCCAAAATAAATATAATGTGGTTCTGATTAAATCGTTGATTAACTGTTGTGGTTTGTGTTAATAATTGATTGGTTGCAGTTACTAATAAATTGAACTGTGTGGTTTCTAGTTAATTTTAGCAGGCTGGTCTAGCAAGCCATATTTTTGTTTACTTTGGAAGTATTTTTTTAGAGCGACCGTTATCGAAATCGACTAGGCACTACACATTTATTTAGAATAGGCCTGGAATTTAAAAAAGTTTACAAATGATTCAAACTTTAGATATATAAATTAGAACTAAGCCATGGAAAATCTTAATCATTGATTTATTATTTATTTACTTTACATATTATAAAAATAAAATTTAAAAGTATCCTTATTATACAGGGTTATTTGTAGTCATCAATTTGAAAAACTTTTACTTCAGACTTGGTTGGTTTCAGGAATGGAAGAAATTAAGTGATAACTACAAATTGAACGATTATATTATTTAAACTATTGTTTTAAAATGGAAATAATAAATCTTGGCTTGATTACGAATCATTACCCAGTAATGTAATAGTTTCTTAACATAAATACCTGTAAAACAAATAAATTGTTGTTAATTAATTAATTAATTAAAGTATCATAATTAATAATTAATTAATTAATTAATTAATAATTAATTAAATTGTTGTGATTTTTTTTTGTAACATATGAAATAAAAAGTTTTTTTTATTTATTAATGAATTAAAAGTAACCGTGTATATCCTTTAACAATACCTTATTTTTTAATCGTGACGTCTAAATAGCCCGCATCTCCCCTCGCCATTAACTATGATGACTGCTCAACATTGTCTCGATCCTGAAAGCATATTACACTGTGATTAATGATAGGTACTTAATATATAATATTGAATACGCTTTTATATAATGCTCTATATATTTTATCTATATGAGAACTTCTCAATGAGTATTAAGGTAACATAACATAGAAGATCCCAGAAATTAACGTCGAGCCGGAAACGGGTGATAGAGCAAGTGGTGACAGTTAATAGACAAAAATAATGTTAACATTACGTACTCTTAACATAACAGGTATTAGAAAAAAACATTATTTCGAATCAATTCATTCGATTTTTTTATTCAGTATTTATTCTCAGAAAATACCACCGAGTATGCTTTTTTTTTTGTGGGGAAATCCTCATGGACGTACTCCGCCCGGGGAAGGCGGAGCCAGTGTCAGACTCTTACCGACTAAAACCACCACGGTGTTCCTCTTCCAACCATTGGCCGGGGACGTGGGAAACTTGTATTTGTCCAACCATCCCCGGCAGGTCCCGGCTCGCCACTAGTAGGCGAGCCCCTTCTCCCCGTGCGGCATCATCGTCTGCCGCACCCTTCTCTTGACTGGCTCGCACGGATCACGACGCGCCACCGTCACGGGCCTTGACTGATCGGGCGGCGGGCTACCTCGAGTCCGTCGCCCGCAGGCCCACTCCTAGGGTGGCTGCAGGTCGGTGTACCTGCGACGCCCGGTCCTTCTCCTACGGGTGGGAAGAGAGGTCGTTGCCTCTCGGACCCTTTCCGCCGCCTCCTTAGCGAGTATCACCTCCTCGCAAAAGGAGACGACGCCCACCCAAGCGTTCTCGCTCCCGACCATAGACAAAACAACGGCCGGAAGTGATTGACAATCCAATAATTTCCGAGACAATTGAAGAAATAAGAAAGAAAACATTTCTCTCAGGTATTTATAGGATAAGATCTAAAAAGGCGGTGTAAGGTGCAAGCCACACAGAATAGACGTAAAGGCGAGGACGAGGCAAAGACACACCCCTTTGATGTACTTACATACAAAATGTATAGAAGCGTTCCAACTCTAAACTCACAGAGAAGATGGGACGCAGGTGTTACGCTTCGTCGTCAGCAGGGTCCTCAATCTTAAAACAAATAATCGGGTACAATACAACAGCTTTTACAACGCTGCGAAAAAACGTAGTACTTCGAATACTTGTAGATAACAGGTAAGATGGTGGTTTTAAATTTAGTAGCATTATATTTGTTATTGTTACGGACTAAAAGTAATAGATGGCGGATTTACCAAATTTAAGAAACGAGATACTGTAATAGTTTATTCAATATCGGATAGATGTCGCTACATGACCCCATATTTGATAATTATTCCAAAGAGATTATGATTTCATTTCACGAGATAATTTTACTGATTTTTCACGAAATATTATAATAATAAATAAGTATCTTTTTCAGAGCCTTTTTTGTTGATTCTTGAACATTAAAGTATTCTACTTTTACTGATTTTGACTGGTTGATTATAGTGCTGAAATTCGCAAGTCAGAAACAAGTGTTAATAGCAGTACTATCTTGCGGTCCGATTTATAAACGCAGGGCGTAAGTTCGATCCTCAAGAAATGATTCTCTTTTTGCACATTTTATTTTTAGTTCTGTTGATGTACTAACAGCAGTTCCAAACTAAAAGTATCAGATGGCGCTAGTAAGCGGTTACCAGTTTTGTGGTGGAAGATTGGTCTCTATTTCAGTATAATATAATGTACTCTGTGGTCGTCAGCGCCCTATTACAAAACATACAAACGAGACGGGCTGCGGCGGGTACAACGGGGGTGCGGGTGTTGGGTGCCATCCCAGGCATTTTACTTTGGACATGATTATGTTAAAAAATTGGTGAGTCATCTTATATACCTCTTCAAACCAGTCTGAATTACAATGTAGATCCTCCATTATTTTTAAATATCTACTATCCACGTATACTGGACCAAACGGAATCATGACCCACCATAAGCTTAATTTTCTACAAACATTCTAATACAATTAGGTCGAATTTTGCTGAAAGATTTCCCTGGCAACAAACTTGTTATCAATTTTATTGGGCAGTGACAGTTAGTTTACCAATTTCTTTTAATTTGATTAATATTCTTCTGGAGTTAGTATAGGTTTTTGAAAAAAAAAAAATCTTTACTTCTTTTTTATAGGTAAACTATGCGGAGCGACAGTTAATTCGAAATTCAAAACATAATTCTAGTTTTATCAAAAACGTAACTTTTTATCCAATTATTAATCTATTGCATTTAATAACAAAGCTCAAAATTGCATAGACCTCCGACCCGTATTAACACAGTTTCCTTATATTCAAAATGTCCTAAGTGCAGCACGAAACTTTAATTTTTTTTACTGTTTTGACAATTTCATACGAATTATCGGTTGAGTGGGTCATGATTCCGATTTGTTGACTGTACCTTTGCCACACCGGTTGTACCCAGTAACGTCTAAGAGCTCCTACACACTAGCGTTCTCCAGCGCAGCGTAGGCGTTTAATAAACGTATGCGCAGTGCAGACGCCCCGGCCGCCACACATTTGTTGTTGATGCTGTCGCGACGTTGTCCCTCGTAAACTGCGCTTGTAAATGATAATACATGTCATATCCTACTAAATCATCGTTGTCGCTCGACAAAATGTAAGGATCAGCTGATAATTTTTTCGCGATTTCAGGGTTGGTCCCATAGTAAAAGTTGTTTGATAGCATCTCCTGAATAAGCTCTTCAAATATGACTACGCATTTCTGATACACGTTGTATAGGCTATTTAGTCGGAGCTGCAGTTGTCCTTATCGCACTTATTTGAGGCCGAGTGCTCGCAAAGCAACAGCGATAGTTTCTTTAAATACCTAGTTTTAAAAAGTCTCTAAGCCCGCATTTCCTCTTATGTTCCACTAGCGACTACGCAGTTGAAAAAATTGTTTTTGCCGGCCGGCTCATATCGGTGCATACCGGTGATACCGGTGCAAACTGACGCTTTCCGCCGCAGTATCCTCCAGCGTGCTCTTCATACCGCAGATTAAAATAGATTGCGATACTCCGAGGTCAGTCTCCGAGCATTAAAATAATTGTATATACGTATATACCTTATTTCAATTGGATAACTATTAACTACACATTGATATATTTAAAATCCTCTGCCGTTCCATCCACCGATATGCGCAGGTTGTCTGATAAAAATACAGACATAGACTAAGAAATAGACTAATAACAATCACGGTGAAGCCAAAAAAACTATGCTTCTTCGTGTACGTACAACCAGCGCGGCAGCGCTCACATACATACCATGCACCTGAAGGATATTTGCTTTCACGAGTTTACTGGACGATGCCGCGATATGTGTACTGAGAGGGGTGAGCACGGTTTGATGTGCATGTGTGTGCCTGAGCACTGGTTGTACACGAAGTAGCATAGTTTTTTTTTGGCTTCACTAGATGGTTCGCAGCACTTCGTCTGTATCTTTTACAATGCCTGTGGCTCGGACGAATAAAAATGGCGGACGGAATCTCGCTAAGAAAAGATTGAAGCACTTCGTTTTTTCCTAAACCCACTATAATTTCGACAGAATTTTAACACACCAGATATAATATCTATATTGTTATTTTATTTGTGACACTACGACAATGACTACCGTCACATTAGATTTGTTGCGTGATTGCGGCTTTTTGTCTTACTATGGGCGTGAATGTGTGCGTGCCAGCCCGTACTTTTAAGCGAGCCGTCTTACTATGGGTACTTCACTATTTGTTTAGCGAGACTCCGTCCGCCTTTTTTTATTCGTCCAAGGCCTGTGGATAAAAATAACTTATACCTATTCAACTGTACTTCTTATTTCCTCATTTCCCGTGAACCATCAACATGTCGGCAACCATCCTCAAATACATACGTGGGACACTCAGAAAGTTTTGCGAAACTAAAAAAAATTGTTCTATACGTACATATATTTTTATCAAATCTTTTCAAAGTACTTTCCACCAGCCTCTATACAAAGATTCATGCGCCTAAACCAGTTTTCAAAACACTTTTTCCAGTCCGCCGCAGACACCTCGTTTACAGCCTGCTCGAACGCAGCCAGCGCATCTTCCGGCGACGAAAATTGTATCCCTTTGAGCTGATTTTTTATTTTTGGGAATAAAAAGAAGTCACACGGTGCTAGATCAGGGCTGTAAGGAGGGTGACCCAGGAGTTTGACTGGCGTGCTGTCCAGGAAGTCCCTCGTTTTGAGTGCGGTGTGCGCAGGTGCATTTTCGTGGTGGAGCAGTAGCCCGCGGAGCCCTGTGTTTGGTCGCTTGTTGCTTATAACAGAGAAAACTTCTGGCAAACATTTGGTAGTATACCATTCGGCATTAATGCTTCTTTGATCCCGTAAGGGAATTGATACCAAGTGGCCAGTCAAATTAAAAAAGCTAGCGATCAAAATCTTACCCCCGCTTCTAGATCGCTTCACTTTGGTAGGCGTTGGCTCATTTTGAAACACCCAAACAGTCGACTGGCGCTTGGTTTCTGGGTCGTATTGATAAATCCAGGACTCATCACCTGTAACGATGTCGTAAACACGCCGAGACGAGCCTGCTTCAAATTTGTTAAGCATATCACGGCACCATTCCACCCGGGCCTGCTTCTGAGCATCTGTGAGGTTGTGCGGCACCCAGCGTGATACTATCCTCCTCACGCGAAGATGGCTGTGTAGAATCTCGTGAACGCTTCCCGATCCAATCTTCAATATGTGTTGAATCTCCTGATATGTAATTCGCCTATTGTCTTGGATTAAATTTTTCACTGCTAGCACGTTTTCTTCGGTAACAGCCGTCAAAGGGCGACCGCTTCTTTCGTCATCCCCCAAAGTTGGTCGACCGCGCTTGAATTCGTTATACCAACGATACACGGTTGCCTTGGAAGGGCCTTCATCCATGAATGCCATTTGAAGTCTATCGTACGATTCATCCGGTTTCAGGCGACACTTGAAATCGTATAAAATCATAGCTCTAAAATGTTCCCGGCGCAGATCCATATTTCAGTGAGACACAATACTTTGAATTAACTCGCAAAAAATGTGGAGGGAAATTTTGAAATTGGAACTTACTTATTTTTACTTATAAATAATCATATTTTCGAAAAACATTATAACTGGCCAGTCTCCCATATATAAAAACTTTTTTTCGCAATACTTTCTGAGGGGCCTGGTAGGTATGTAGAGAAAAAACAAAGAACCTTTCGTTCTATTTCTTTGGGCATAAGACGCTGATTTATGGCCTAAACGCCCAGCCTCTTCCTTATAACGTGTCCCTCTTTTTGTGGCCAAGGCCTTGGCCTTGTAGGGCCTGACAGTAATATGGCCTCACCGTAATCACTTTTCTTACCTTTCGGAAAGTATAAAAATATTTTATCTTCGATTGGTTTTGTTTTTTTTTGTTCAATTTAAGGAAAATATTCTGTCATTGTTTTTTCATTAGGTTGGCTAATAGTTACCTTCCTTGCTTTTTCTTGATGACTTGTTACCACGGCAGAATTTATTATTTTATCCATTGCTGGTGTAATTTAAAGTGAGCGATATTCGGGTGGCCAAAATCAAAAATAATACTAGTTGGTTATGATTCAATTTATTAACTGTGGTTAGTGTGTTTTTTAATTAGGCGCGGTGTGTTTTCTATGCGCTAACATTCACTGATAGGAGACATAGTGTAATGCAGACATAGTGTCTACGGACAGTTATCATCATCATATTCATTTCAGCCGAAAGTCATCCACTGCTGGGCATAGGCCTCCCCCAAGACACGCCACAACGACCGGTCCTGCGCTTTCCGCATCCAGCGGATTCTCGCGACCTTCACCAGGTCGTCGGCCCACCTTGTGCGGGGCCTACCCACGCTGCGCCTTCCAGTACGCGGTTGCCACTTTAAGGCCCTATCGGCCATCCGATCTGCGAGCAATGTATCCCGCCTATTGATACTTATGTTTGACGATTCTTCGGGCTATGTCTGTTACCTTCGTTCTCCTGCGAATCTCCTCATTTCTGATTCGATCACGCAGAAACACACCGAGCATAGCCCTCTCCATTGCCCTTTGAGTGACTTTGAGCCTTCTTATCAGGCCCATTGTGAGCGACCACGTTTCAGTGCCGTAAGTAATTACTGCCAACACACACTGGTCAAAGATTTTCGTCTTGAGACACTGCGGTATTTTGGATGAGAAGATACTTGTTTCATACAATTTGTCGAGCTACCTCGATGATTATGTATAAATAAATAAATATTTTTGGGACATTTTTACACGGCACCATCTAGTCCCAAACTAAGCAGAGCTTGTGCTATGGGTACTAGACAATGGATATAATACATTTATACTTATTTTTTTTTTTTAATACATACTTATAATAAGAAACGCCCAGACCAACACAAATACTTATGTTCATCACACAAATATTTGTGTCCTGTGGAAATCGAACCCACGACCTCGTGTTCAGCAGTCCGACACTCGAACCACCAGGGGGTCTACTCCCGTTCGACGATATTCGATAAATCGTACGATTCATCGCACAATTTGCTACTCCGGTCAACCATCGTTCCCTTATCGCATGCGATGATCGTGTTTTGACGTTTGTTTTTCTCATCTCCCGTAAATTGTATACGACTATGAACCGTAATCTATCTTAATTGTGCCTTTTTTATGTGCCTATCTTTATTATGTAAGTATCAGCCGGAACGAAAGTTCGTACTTCGTTTGTCGTTCGTAAAATGCGAGTAGACCTACAGACCACAGACGTCGTCAAATATGTATGAAAGAGCATTTTTTTGTCGCGTTTTCAGGGTTGTCTTATAGTAAAAGTTATTAGTAATGATGATTGATTGTGTGGCTCACAGACCAGTAAACCTCAAGCATAGAATAGGTAATACATAATAGTCTACTCTTTTCTTATGCCTCAAGTCCGACGGCCATAAACAAAGTTTTGTATTAGCGCACAGTCGTAAAATGTTGGTGGGGACCGGGGGGTGGACGGTGCGTTATGATTGGTCGGCTCAAAAGTTCGGTGGTATGATTCCGCGTTCGCTGACGGACTGACATCCTGATTGGCGGCGAGGCGTATGATATGCAGTGCTACTGCATATGCGTGGTGACCGGGGGTGTCCGGTTAATCGACGTCTAGAGATCGAGACTGGTCTGTGCATTAGCTGGGCCACCGATGTAAGATGATACAAATGTCACAGTGTATACTGACAAAGAGAAAATTTCAAGACAGTATTTTGTTCTACTTACTATTATGATGCATATCTATGATATCATAAAAAACGAGTGTGCTTTAGACCACACGACTGAAGTAAAACTTCACTAACTTATATCTCCCTCAATACTATTTCAATGAGAACAAAGGAATGGCGCCGCGGCGCGCGTACATCTGCGGCGCTGTCGTGGCCGGCCGCGCGCCTCGTTCCGCGAGTCCCGCACTACCCCCTCCGTTCGTCTCACTTTTCGTAACGCATTCACCAGCTTACTCCCCAAGTCAAGCGTGCCGAAAGAAGTTTTACTTCAATAAAACAAAGACAATAAGCTTTTCAAACGCAAAGGTTCAGTAAGCAATAAATTCTTAAATGACAAAAAGTTGCTATGCATTTTCCTTCGCTGTAGACACACAGCGGAACAGAACTGAAGCGTATCGCCGGCGGGCCTTGTTGTGTTGTAATGTAGTGAACTGTATTAGACAAAGTCTTTATCTTATGTATTAGAGACACATCACAGCGCCGCGCCGTCCTGTCGGGCGTTTTGACGCCGTGATCGTTCCGCCACCGCTCCGCTGGGCGGACCGATACGCTGGCGTTGTATTAATTTGAGAATACATATCAGCAGACAGACAGTACACAGACAGCAGAAAGTTTTCTTCTAGCGCTGTCATATCGCCGCCTTCCAGACACGCACGCGATCCACTCGCAATGTGACATGCTCGCTCCGTTCACGTTCGGTAGACGCTCCGCCTCCGTTCCGTCCCGGCCGCTGTGTGCCTGCACTTAAAAAAAAAAATCGGCATTTTCAACTACAGCAATATTTTGGTAACCTCCAACTCCAAGGAAATCCGGCCTGTTTACCATATATGTGTACCATATAAAGAACCGTATACAGCAAAACAAAGCGATTTTCAACGTCGTTATGCTTTTTATTGCTACTCCTAACCCTCAGATTGATGTGAAGTACACGTCTATGAGGAGTTATGGTAGTATGATGAGGTTTTATGACGCGAAAAATCTTGTGAATTTTTATGATTATGTTTGGAGAAAGGGGAAAAGATGGGAGTAAAAGTGTGTCAATGTTTTGTTGTTTTTAGGGTTCCGAAGTCCTACAAGGAACCCTTATAGTTTCGTCATGTCCGTCCGTCTGTCCGTCTGTCCGTCTGTCCGTCTGTCCGTCTGTCCGTCTGTCCGTCTGTCCGTCTGTCCGTCTATCCGTCTGTCCGTCTGTCCGTCTGTCCGTCTGTCCTAATCCTTTACAGCTTAATAACTTCTACAGTTATAAACATAAGTAAATGAAATTTTGTAAAAAAATAGTCTGCATATAGATCTCAATTTTAAAAGAATAAAAAAATAGTTTTTACGTTCTTTAGGGGTGGCACCCATACATGTGAAATGGGGAAAAAAAAAATTTTTTCGCTGCACCCCCTCGTGTGGGGTATCATTGAATAGGTCTACTAAAATGAAGGTAATGTTTCATACACCACTTTTTTATCAGGTGTACCAACTGCGAAATATAGCCCGCCAAAGTGGCTTGCAATGTGTCCCCCCCCCTGCCATTTCTAAACTATGCAACGTAGAAACTTATAATCTTCCACATTGATAGACCTTTGTAAAAAATCTCTTTTAACATTATTTCGAGTATAATGTGATTATAATTTTTTGAGTTATAGACAGAAAACTGAAAAATACTTAAAACGTCCTAGTTCAAAGGTCATTGACCTTAGAGAAAAATGATCATAGCAAATAATGCTCCTTTAGCTACTTTCTATTTGAAAAAATCACAAAAAGTAACTTTGTGTTATGTTGACGACACACTTCTTAAATTTGGCGCCATCTAGCGGCGTCGTACAACACTCTCTGGGTCGCCAATGCTGGCGTCAAGTGCCGTGTATTACATTTGGCACTGTATAGCGCCATCTAGCGGCTACTGACATCACTCTCTGAGTCGCCAATGCTGCCGTCTATTGCAAAAACTAAAATGGCCGTGATTAATATTCGATTTGATTTGTTTGTAACACCTACTTAAGGAACCCTATAATACTGAGCATGGCCCGACATGCTCTTGGCCGGTTTTTTTGTATATGTCATCTTAAATTACATGCCTAGAATAGTTCACATAAGCAATAATATTAGGTACGTTTACTCGAAGTGACGTCACGACATTATTTGAACTACCTAGACTAGAAATAGCAGTGTTTGGAACTTTTTGTTCCGAATTGGCTTGCGTTTGACCGCCACCTCACCTGATGTTAAGCGATGATGCGGTCAACGATGGAACACGCTTCCCCAGCAAAAACCTATTGGTACGGAATCCTTACTGCATGAGTGCGACTCGTACTTAGCCGATTTTTTTCTATAGATCTATTCTATAACAGTAACTGAGCGCATCATGTTTTTTTCCTGACTATAAAAATGTCATTTGTTATACAAGATATTGATCTTTAACCGTGCCTTATTACTAAAGAAAATGATAGATAATGTGCTTAGTCATCAAAAAATACTTGTAAAATTCTACGATTATTTAATACCTAAAATTCCACTTAAGACATAGCGAGGGCACAGAATACCTAATAGTGCTATCGTACACAACGGCCACTCACCGCCCCCCGCCAATTTAAGATTCCTCACCCGCACCCCGCACCCACCCTCGGTTTACCGGCAATTGGACTACAATATTGCAGTCGCTGTCAATCGCCAGTCGCTGTACAAGCACGCCATCTCTGAAAACTACTGAGAAGTGCTTGGAACCCAGTCTGCATTACGGCGGCGAGAATCCCTAACCTACACGTGTGTGCGCGTTCGTATACAGACGTAATCTTGTGTATGTAGGTGGTGCTAGCATTTATATTGTATTGAGTGGCCGAGGTGTGGCGAGGGTTTGAGAATAAATCCCGAACGACTCTAAAATAAGTCATCGGGCGTTGTCAAGGGGTGGAAATATTAATAATTTTTTTGAAGTAAAACTTCTTTTTGATCGCTTGTCTTGGGGAGTAAGCTGGCGAGAGCGTTACGAAACACACTTTTCGTAACGCTCTCGCCAGCTCGGGCGAGGCGAACGGAAGTTGAGAAGGTGATATAAGTTAGTGAAGTTTTACTTATATATTTATAAGGGTTAATTGTAAAATTTGTAATTGACATATTTCAACTGAATATATATACTTACTACTACTCATAGATTGTGTAAGAGGTACCTATTGTCTAGTAGTTTTGTCAATTATAAATTAATTGTACCTAATAAATAATATTTTGCATGCCGATCATACGGTGAGACATGATGTACCTGCCAAAAACCACTAACATCTTTGTAAAAACCTTGTTTCTTGCAAGTAAAAATCTTTTCATCCCCCCATCTCGGAAAGAGTATTTTTGCTCTTTGATATCTGAGTGCAAAAGCCGTTTTTATCCCCTAGAGGATAAAGTAAATTGAATTTAGAACATCGTGTGCACTAGGTTTGTGAATTCAAAACATCATTAAACCTATTTACTTCTCCCTCCATGGTGCCGAATTTATCATACAACCTTTTTTAATTTGTTAAAAACTCAGACTCGGAACCTTCTTGGTGTACTTTTTTTTATTTGCTTTGCGCGCGCCAGTTTCTTTTCACGTCATATTATTAAACCCTTAGGTTAAAAACAAGAAACTTGAAAACAAGTGAAAAACCTAAAAGGCACAGGTCTATTACCCTAAAATGAGTGGTTCTAGCGACGAGGAAGTTTATTTGACGCAAACAGAATTGACTGAAACTGTTAATAATGCACAAATGAGCTTTCTCCCTCAACAATCACGCGAGAAGTATTTGAAATAATACGATATGTCTAACATGTGGCGACTAGATAAAGGAACCAAAACTTTCTCAGAAAACGTTTTGCTCATTTACGCCAAGGGAATCGGATGAATCGGTACATCTATTAAAAATGACAGATAGTTTACCGAAAAACAGTACACAAGTCACTAACACCAACATTACAGTACCTAACAAAAATATTACTCTCAACTTAAGTAACTGTAGCAACGTTACTTTAAATTTTTCTTAATAAGGTATACCTAAGTATTATTTGTTACTTACCTATCATAATGTAGTAGTTAATACCTAAACTGAAATAAAAGTATCTTGTGATTGTAAATGTTTTTTTTTTGCATTTAGTCATTTCCTCGCTGAGGTGGGATGAAAAGTTACGTGTTGCACTCGAGTGCAAAGATTTTTCACCTTGTGCTCTATTGATTCCCTATGCTCAAACATGAATCAATGTTGATCCTTCTAAAAACGATCAAGACAAGCATCAAAATCTTCTTACCATTTAGTAAAGGAATTATCCACGTCTTAAAACATAACTTCTTGTAAACACACTGAAACTTTCCCGTACAAACTTCTACGAACTTTGATGAAAAACCTTCCTTGTCCATATTTTGGAGCTAAGATAAATTTAATGTATAAATTTTATACCTTCCTTATCAACGATCAAATATATAATAGATGCACGGTCACCGCTCGAAAAACGGCCCCATCGTCATCATCCTCCTGCCCTTATTCCAATTTATTGGTTCGGCGCAGCATGTCTTTTTCTTCCATACATCTCTATCAGCCGTCATCTCCGTTTTCACTTTCTTTTTATCCATACAATCTTTCACACAATCCATCCATCTTTTATTTGGTCTAAGTACCTCTTTTCTTATATCCATCCACATTCATACACGAAACTTTTTTCGAAACATGCTCCTCATTTCTCCGCATCACATGTCCGTACCATGACAATCTACTGCATCTCAACTGCCTCATCAAAACTGTGCAATAATTAGTCACGTGCACAGTTTCGCTCACAGAGAAAATAATGGTTTCGCTCTCAGTCGATTCACGACCGCGCTAGCGGTGAGTCGTGTCACGTTGCTAATATGTGTGGAAATAATTTATAGAAACTACACTCCAAATGTGCAAACAAAGGATGGAGTGTCGTACTTGTCGCTGTCGTAAAGATAATTACTATTACATTTTGTCGCAGAGACGTTTTTTGTTTGATTTTTTTACAAGATCGTGCATCTATAGTATAATTGATCAGAGGTCCTTATCCTTATAAACGATCAAGGGCCGGGTTCCAATAAAACTTTTTTAATAACGTTTCTCGTTCTATATCTACACTTATCCAGCGATATATTGGAGGTGAGATTACGGGGTCAAGTGGACCTTTGTCAAAATGTGGAATTTTGTGACAAATTTTGTTGCTGCGGACTCGTGACAGTGATTAGGATCGTTATTGATTTATTAGCGACGTGTGGGATTATGGAATGATTTTGTACCCCATCTGGGTCTCTGATAACGTAATCGGATGAATGGA
Source organism: Asteroscopus sphinx (assembly GCA_949699075.1). Taxonomy (NCBI): domain Eukaryota; kingdom Metazoa; phylum Arthropoda; class Insecta; order Lepidoptera; family Noctuidae; genus Asteroscopus; species Asteroscopus sphinx. The sequence continues at coordinate 16,500,480 of OX453020.1, forward strand.
CAACAGTATCGACTTAAGACATAATCCTACTTACTCTTAATAATTTTGCTGAATGAATTTATGACTGGGTATGACTCTGAAATTAAAACAATATACTAGCGGTCCTGACAGACGTCGTCCTGCCTGGAAAAGCAGCGCCACCTACCGGGTCCAAGTGTGTTTTCAAACCATCCAGGAACCCATTGAAATATACTCACAAAATTTCATCCAAATCGATCCAGCCGTTTAGGAGGAGTTAGGTGACAAACACACGTACAGAAGAATTTTATGTATTAAGAAGAGAAGCAGATTTTTTCACGACTCCTGAGTAAATTCCATAGAAAAATTGTGCAGAATGTTGAAGTAACCTTAAAGTATTTTTGGTATATAAAAAAAACATGTGTACATCCGTCACCAATGATGTTTGCGGCGTAATTTTAGAGATATACAATGTACTTTAGTTTTGAAAAACTTTATTATCACTACTATTTTTGCCAATACAACGGATGATTTGCGAAACGAATGATTACAGTCATATACCGACCGATCCTGTAAGTATTGGTTGTACAGAATCCACAATTTTAATGTTCATTAGCCTCCGTCATCACTGGTGATAAATGGCAGTTATCGCATTATATAATAGAGATTATACACTTGGGTTTTTAATTGACCGGTTCATTATAATGCAAAATTTCGCAACTCTAATACAAGCATAGATGGCAGGGAACATCAAGCGACGGACTCAGATACCACAAGGCCTAAGTTTGGTCCATAGTAATACATGTATTTTTGTATGTTTTATTTAATAGTTTAAATCTGACGTGATGTAATATTTTCTCCCGAAATACACCTACCGCAAGCCGCGATAAGGAACTTCGTTATTTATGACGAAATATTTGTTTATTTGTAAAAAGTACAATTTGATAACTTATTACTTTGTCGATCGAAATGTGAAAATATCTCAGTTTCTTTATAAAGGGATTAAGTCCCCCGCAGACTGCAGACTTTTAGTAGTTTAGTCGGGTATGGGGACATTCCGGGACATACGTGAGTGCGCACAACCGATTTCTTATACAAAAATTACATAACACATCTATCAGGGGTTCTAAAACTCATGGCAGAGTGAGAAAATTGGGCGTATGATCCACCAGGCCCTGTGGCGCAACGGATAACGCGTCTGACTACGGATCAGAAGATTCCAGGTTCGAATCCTGGCAGGGTCGGGAAGGAACTTTTTGTAATTTTTTTATTTAAAAAAAATACATAGTTGAAATACTGAGCACAAAATCACCAACATTATGCCTCTACAACTATTTTCAGATTTAAATTATTAAAGTTGGTGTTACAACTTGCAAATCGAAAGCGTAAGTAAATGACGTGTAGAAATGAACTCAAAATGTCTGCCTCATAGATACAGCGGTGGTGTTATTAAAATAACTGAAAACCTCTTAAGTGGTCATTGTACTCATCAGTATGAACAACTTTTAATAAGGGACCTACCCTGAAATCGCTAAAAAAAATACTGCTATTCGTTACATTTTGTCGATTTATGTGACCGCAAATGTAGGGATCAGCTGATATTTTTTTCGCGATTTCAGTGTTGGTCTCATAGTAAAAGTTGTTCATACTGATGAGTACAATGACACCTTAAGAGGTTTTTAGTATTTTTTTCGCGATTTCAGGGTTGGTCCCATATTAAAAATTGTTCATACTGATGAGTACAATGACCCCTTAAGAGGTTTTCGGTTATTTCAATAACACGTTGTATATAATTATAATGGTCTGCAACACAAGTCTGCAATATAAATAATAGCAATGCAATATAAATAATAATAATAACATTTCGCCTGAGTCCGTTGCCAAATAGTTTAACGTGCCTACAAACGCATGCCATATGTTCTCCCGGGGAGTTAGAATAACGTTGTCTAAAAAAGCAATTAATATACGGATTTCTCAGGAAATTATTATAGAATGGTTTGGTTAGAGTTTTGTATAAATACAGTTTAACTTTGTTCGTTGTTAAAATTATATTTAACTCGAAAATGCTCAAACATGAATCTAGATTTAAGAGTTTTAGATTTTTAATTTCATACATTGACGTATGAAGTATAAAATGAGATTCGAATTTAGATCCACGCTTGCTTTAGCATCCATTCGGAATTTATTTATTTACTGGAAGACCAACAGCAATTACCTTAGATTAATTATCAATGATATAATACAACTTGGATATGACAATACGACAATAAATGAAAACACGGTTATTACTAGTCTATAGAAGCATTTTAAACACATAAACAAGTAGTTTATCGAAAGTAAAAAAAAATTTTTTTTAATAAGTAATAAGCAAAACCATTTGTAATCATCTTTAATCATTGAGAAAGAGAGTTTAAAATCATATGGACTCACACAGGTCTTTGACCTAAAGATTTTTTTTTTGCTGCGAGGACGAAACCTTCAAGGCTGCCGGCCTCATAGGGGATGGAGGCCGGGGTGTGTGGGATTCTTACCCACTAAAACCCCCTCAGTGGCCGTCTACAGCAGAAAAAGGGGGGAATCCGGGAATGTAATATCCGGAGCCTTACATTCAAAATTAATTAAATTCAAATAATTTGTTGTCGCTAAATTATCATCTGGATTTGATTGATTTTTGATGTACAGTCAGAGAACGTGATACTCTGTACGTGGTTTTATTTAATGTCGTATTGTCATCCCTACTTTGTATAAGATACATTCCTGCCTTAGGCGGTGTTCTAATACAACGCAACTACGCAACCATCACAAGTTCGCGCGAATTTTATTCATGACATCGCATTGTCAGCCGATTGCTAATTAGGTCACCTATTCGACGCCTGGATATTTGATAGCGGGCTCATCATTTCAGCCGAAAGACGTCCACTGCTGGACATAGGCCTCCCCCAAGCATCGCCACAATGACCGGTCCTGTGCCTTCCGCATCCAGCGGATTCCCGCGACCTTCACCAGGTCGTCGGTCCACCTTGTGGGGGGCCTACCCACGCTGCGCCTTCCAGTACGCGGTCGCCACTCCAGAACTTTACTGCCCCATCGGCCATCCGTTCTGCAAGCAATGTGCCCCGCCCACTGCCACTTAAGTTTGGCAATTCTTCGGGCTATGTCGGTTACTTTCGTTCTTCTGCGAATCTCCTCATTTCTGATTCGATCACGCAGGGACACTCCGAGCATAGCCCTCTCCATTGCCCTTTGAGTGACTTTGAGCCTTCTTATCAGGCCCATTGTGAGCGACCACGTTTCAGTACCGTAAGTAATTACTGGCAACACACACTGGTCAAAGACTTTCGTCTTGAGACACTGCGGTATTTTGGACGAGAAGATATTGCGTAGCTTCCCGAACGCTGCCCAACCGAGTCGGATTCGACGATTGACCTCTTTCTCGAAGTTGGACTTACCTAGCTGGACAGTTTGTCCTAGGTAATAGCGGGCTCACACAAACAAAATTCACGCAAACTTGCGATGGTCACATAGTCGCGTTGTATTAGGACAAAATGTTTAGAGAAAAAGGCATCAGATGTGGCTGACAGCAGAACGGCAAAGATAAGTCAATGAATGTACATTTTGATGATGAAAAATGATGGAATTTATGTAAAATTTATATCGTCGTTGTATCATATGGAACTTATGTCATATTTCCATTTCTAGTAGAGCGAGTCGTGGATAGATAAGATATTAATTTTGGCCGTAAGTGTATGAGAGACTCGCAAGTCTAAACAAAATATTTTCTATTATGTCTTCTTTACGCCATTTTAATATATTAAAACAAAAATACTCAACCATCAAAGCAATAATCCTATTTTACATTCCCAATAGACACGCTTATCTACAAAGCCACACATGCCTAAAGACATTTTGTATACCCAGCTGTTATCTCCGGGCATTGTTTTAAAGCCAGTATAATATCCGGGCCTGACCCGTCAGAGATGATAGCTTGCAAATCTAATTCCGGGTATCTCGCGAGGTCACTGCTGCACACGGCGTCTGTCGAGCTAATAGGGGTGGGACATACGCACGATGTATCGAGTTTTGTTTGTCTATGTGTATAAAATGTATCGATAATATAAGACTCACCGACTGTCTGTGTGACAGTCTGCTCGTGACTACGACCAGTAGGACCTGGTCAAAACGTCGAGGGATCCTGAAATCGCGAAAAAAAATCAGTGGTACAAACCTAGTTCGGGAGCCATGGAACCTTTTTATTGTTTGTGTTTTTTTTATGTTGGACATATTGTGTAACCTTACTGTCACTTATTGAATTCAAATTCATTTATTAATTGTGACTACAGAGGCCCACTTGTTAGTAAAAAACTTAACAACTAAGGGTTAGTATTATAATAAATTGAACAACACGAACATTTAATTTTATGATAAAATATAGTCTGGCGAAAACATTATAATCGGAACTAATTTTCTATCCTTGTCAGGATTCCGTCAATCTCTGTTTTATCATACAAAAAATGTGCCTGTAAACACTTAAATATAATTAAAAGCAATATGACAATCCAAACTTCTGCCAAAAACGCGATTTTAAACGATAACATTTTTCATTGTATGACTAGTGGCGCCACCCTGAATTTTGTGTACTCATTGGTGCCAAACTGTACGACTGCAAAAAAAAGGTTTGAAAACTCCTTGGTTGGGTCGAAGTGGCATTAAAAACTCCTTAGTTGGGCTGAAGTATGCGGTTATGGAAAAAAAATTAAATTACCGCATTGTTTTGTTCAGCAAACTGTATCGTAATGAAACTTTTTAAATTCATTACAGGTGCATGTGCGTAAAGTATGTCATTATGACATTACTTTCGAGTTCATAATTCGAATTTTACGGTACGAGTGTAGATAAACTACAATTTCAACACACTTGCTCGTAAAGTGGCTCTTATTGCAACGCTTTTAGGCTCATAATGTAACTTATTACGCACGAGTGCCTTTTCCATTATATTATTGCACTAGTGCTTTTTACTTTACAGTTTATTTTTAATTCGCAGCAAAGAGTTTTTATGCCTTAATAAAATTAAACATTTTTGGGAATAGATCAACTATATTAATTAAAATATGATAAGTAAACATTTCATTTCATCAAATTATTTATTTTTGTCAACAAATTAACATTAATTTGTGTTATAAATAAAAAAAAACAATTTATTATATTTTTTAATATTAGGCTGTTTGGCGGTTTCCTTCGACGACCTGCGCGCGCATAGCTGTATGGCAAGTAACTAAAAGGTAATCTGTGACCGTGTGATTACAGTAATCCGCGCGCCATTTTTCACAAATTCAATATTTGTCTAAAATGTGTGTATGCTTTTTTCCTCGCAAGTGTGTTGAAAAACGTCGTATGACACGCGTGAGCATTGCCTATTTTATACTCTCGGCTCCATTACGCCCTCGCCTTCGGCTCGGGCTGCAATCCAGCCTCGAGTTTTATAGTCAACTTAGCTAACTTGTATCATAGTGTACTATTTTAATAAAAAAATTACAGGTGTCTTGCACGATCTTTTAAACGAAAAGTATAATTGAGTATTTATATATTGAGTGTAATAACAATACAACTTTTAACATAAAAGAGGTACGCTGCTTTTGTAATATGCGGGCTTTCACAATTAGAATCAAATCATCGTGGTTACTCGCTCGAAGAAAGCGACAATACCGTTCCTTAGGATTGTGCTGACTCCATAACAAAAGACGAGGATGATCAATTGAATTGATAAAAGAGACGATCAAGGATTCCGCTGTGTGATCGAGGAAAATGTGGTCCATTGCACAAAGGTGTTGATTAAGAGATTCGAAACCGATCAAAGCGCAGGTAGCTATACTGAAACGTATATTTTTATCTTTTATTTTATCTGAGAAAAGGAAAAAGTTGAGCTCATCACTCGCATATCATTTAATTCAAGTTACAAAATCAATTAGTTTATAAAATTGGAAAATAAATGCTTTCTATTATACGTTCAGCCACACGTCAGAGGTAACACTTGAACTACGAAAACTGTCCTTATTGCTTGCGAAATAAAGACGCTGTCAAGGTCAAACGAATACCACTGACGTGTGGTCCACTGCACAATTTTTATGCTTAGTATAAATAGTATAATTAGACTTAGAACGGCAGTCGCACGCAGAGTGAAGTAAATTCAAGTTGGCATTAAAGGCTACGTTCAGTACAGCTTACGCGTGCCTATGTGTGTGTCGGTGAACATTTTACGTGCCGCTTGCACACAAAGCGATTGTTTTTGTGCTTCAACTTTAAGCGGAACTTTGAATTAAACTATCATTCTGTGTCTTATTACTCTAAGGGTCGGTCTTTCAATAGCTAGTTAACTTTTCTTTTCTTTTCTGAGGAATAAGTTTGACATTATTACAGATGTAGTATAGAAAATCTGTCAAAACTTCACATTTATTCCTCAGTTAAAGTTATCAGTTAAGTTGTGTATAAGGGGTGCATTAAAAGAGCCTCCACGAGTGACGATATTTAATTGACCGTCCGGCGCACCCTGAGCAGTCAGCTACCAACCTGCTGATTGGCTAATCTTTTCCCCACGGCATGAGCTTTTACCATTATGTAGTTCATGTCGACACGACAGAAGAAGAAGAAGAAGTGTGTATATGTCTACAAATCTTATACATACTTTACATCAGGTTTTTTTCGAAATAAACCGTCACAGTCCGTTTAGATTCTGACACTTTATTATGTTTTCACTTAGGAAATGGTCATGCACTTTCTAATGAAAGCCAAAGTACTCATGAAGAGTGGAAGTCTGGCAAAATGCCAAGGAGTGGCTTCCGAAGGGGGTAAAGTAATTTTGTTAGAATATGCTAGTGAGCTTTTACGTAAGAAAAGCAACTGGGCCTTGTGGCGGAATGGATAACGCATATGACTACGGATCAGAAGATTCCAAGTTCGAATCCTGGCAGGGTCACAATACTTTTGATATTGTTGTTTCGTTCTAAAAGTAAAAATAATGGTTGGTGTTTTTTTATGAATTCGATTGGTTATTGATAGGTAGAATATTAGTCTTTACCCATGGGTGAGTAAAAAGTCTAATTATAGCCAAATTTTTTGTCCTATTTGCCATACCAGAGATAGAAATTTGACATAATTGTAGGGAGCATAAATCATATTTCTATCTTTAGTAGGGAAAATTGTGATAGGATATAAATTTTGGCCGTAAGAGATTATGACATTTCCTGCTTTGACATATTGCGATAACCTTCTAGCGTTGTAGTTTTAGCAATATACTCTCGGACTGTGTACTGTGAAGTTTTTACGAAATATGGTAGCTCGTATCTTAGCTAATGTGGAAGATTTTCGGTTAATATGTTGTAAAAAAGATTATTATCATCGATAGTTTTTTTTACAATTTCTCCCATCAGGCCATCACTATTATGTCACATCTCGGGGCACTGCAGTCTAAAATGCGCCTCACTGAAGCTCCATCTACCGGGCTTTGGTAGTTTTATTTATTTTGCTGTGACATCCCGACGGCGAAATGCCTTGTTATGATACAAGTAACACATTCGGATTATTTGTTCTACTCACATTGTATTATTTGCTCTGTTTGCTTCAGTTTTAAGAGCTTGTTTAGTTTTTAACCGACTTCAAAAAAAGGAGGAGGTTATGTATTCGGCAGGTTTTTTTTTTTTTTTTTTTTTTTTTTTTTTTCATGTATGTACACCGATTACTCCGAGATTTCTGAGCCGATTTGCGTGGTTGTTTTTTTATTTGGTAGAGGAAGTCCGCGCGGTGGTCCTTTAGCTTCGCTTACCTAGATGATCTACTAATAGTTTCGTTTTTCTGTGAATTATCAACTAAAAAGTATGAAATAAAAACTTTTTAACAAAAAATAAAACCGACTTCAAAAACCTTAACTAAAAAGTAAAAAATAATCCTTGTATGTATTTCAAAATCTTAACATCAACCAAAATTTTGAAGGCGGCGCGTGATTTTCATGTATGTTCGCATAAACTGTTTTTTACTATAGATAAGCGCTCAACAGTACATTATATTTACATAACGCAAAGGGATAGTCACGCGCCGCCTTAAAAATTTTGGTTTATGTTAAGATTTTGAAATACATACAAGGATTATTTTTTACTTTTTAGTTAAGGTTTTTGAAGTCGGTTTTATTTTTTGTTAAAAAGTTTTTATAACAATGGATTGCAAGAAGTGATAATGTTTTGGTATCTGTTTTTGTTTGTTGTCGATCTCCGAATAAGTTTTTATGACAGTGATTTTTGAAATTGGTTTTATTGATGTGTTTTGTTTTTTGTTTCAGATCAGCATCGCAAACACTCTTGAGACGAGGCTGCTTCAAACGTAGAAGATCTTATAATTAATAAAAAACGAAAATTTAACGCATCCTTTAGAATCACGGTGGAGTTTTTATGATTTCTGACCGACAGAAAATAAAACCATTACGTGTTTTTGGGGATAAGATATTGACGTCATTCTATTTATTATGAGTGTCATACTATTTGTTATTTCACAATCTAGTACAAGGGTAAGAATCATTGTAAAATGTTTGGATAGAGTCTACGCCGATTATACCACGTGTTATTGAAATAACTGAAAACCTCTTAAGGGATTAGCATTATACTCATCAGTATTAACAACTTTTACTAAGGGGCAAACCCTGAAATCGTAAAAAAGAAAACAGGTGTTCCCTAAATTTTGGCAATTTATGTGAACACAAATGTAGGGAACAGCTGATATTTTTCTTACGATTTCAGGGTTGGTCCCATAGTAAAAGTTGTTCATACTGATGAGTAAAATGATGCTTTAAGAGGTTTTCACATTGTATATCAATAGCCATCCGAACATTATTTTTTTCCTCTTTGCCGCAGCTACGACATGCAAAGTAGGTATCATACATTGATAAAATGATTCAAGAAATGTACCTAATTAAGTATTTTTTATGTGCACCTACCGCATGTCGTCTTGTTGTGGTAATAAATCATTTTTCTTTCTTTTTTCTTTAATTTTAAAATGTTTTTCAGCCATGTACTAGATTATGAAATTTCAAAAAGTATGACGTCAATATCTTATCTACAAATTAAACACTAATGGTTTTATTTTCCGTAGGAAATCATAAATTCTGACTCTAGCGTGATTCTAACGGATGAAAGCTCTTAAACCATATCTGAAGAATAATGTAGATACTATCAGCAAACTTTGTGGTGAACCACCACTAAGGCTAAAATCGCTTGCGCTCAGTGTTCAACGGCAGCTGTAGATACGTGTAATGTAGCAGGTTTCGTTCAAGGGACTTAGTCGATAAAATGTATCACCGGGAACGATCGTGCGTGACTGTAACTACATAAGAAAGCATAAGCAACGACCTTTTTAGTATCTTAAAGCAAGTTTAGCCGGATTATAATGTGTAGTGATCGCGAAAACCTAAGAAATTATTAATTTTATTATATGCTTATTATTCTGTCATTATATTCTAACAGTTTTCATTTTCTCCATGCTATTTTCTTTAAATAATTTCTTAAAAATAATAAACTTACAAATTTTTCTATACAATTTTTCTTGAATGAACTTTTGCATGGTGGTTGATTGATACAGTTTGCTGACAAAACACAGTATGAAATTTTCTATACAATTGTATGTATTATTTTGCCGTTTAATATAATATATCCTCATATTCTAACAATACTTACAAAATGACATAATCGACCCCCCCACCCGAACAATAAGGACATCTGTACACATTAATTCACCCCACGCCATACACAGTGCACCAGAACAGCTGGTTCCGTATATAATATCCTTGTAACGAGCGTATGCCTGTATCTTTAATCCATCAAAGTCGAGAACAGTGACAGCGTCATGTACCCACTTAAGTATAGGGCCTGAAGGCAGCGATTGGTGGAAATATATCTTGTAATTGTAAGTTGTATGAGAATACATTTTATTTTAACAGATGGCCGATGGGGCAGTAAAGTTCTGGAGGGGCGACCGGGTACTGGTCGGCGCAGCGTAGATAGGCCCCCCACAAGGTGGACCGACGACCTGGTGAAGGTCGCGGGAATCCGCCGGAAGGCGCAGGACCGGTCGTTGTGGCGGTGCTTGGGGGAGGTCTTTGTCCAGCAGTGGACGTCTTTCGGCTGAAATGATGATGATGATGACATTTTTTTAAATACCTAATGGGCTTGCGCTTGATCACCACCTCTCCTGGTGTTAATCGATTCCGTAGTGGATGGATATAATGTGATGTGATGGATGTTATATACTCATTGATCGACGCGCGATGGTGCGTTCGACGACGGCACATAATGAAGCGTTAATGGTAACATCTATGTAAGTACATATGAATGCAGTAATTTTTTTGAGTTTATTGCTAAATATTAATTAATGTAATCAACATCTCAATTTTTAAAAGTATACGCAAGATCAATCAATCAAATCAACTCAGCCTATCGCAGTCCACTGCTGGACATATGCCTCTCCCAAGTTGCGCCACAACACTCGGTCCTCTGCCTTCCGCATCCAGTCCCCCCCAGCCACGTTCTTTAGGTCGTCGGTCCACCTGTCAGGGGCGCTTTATATCCATTGTCTAGTACCCATAGCACAAGCTCTGCTTAGTTGGGGACTAGATGGTGCTGTGTAAAAAAATGTCCCAAAGATATTATTATTATTATTTAATTTACGAGAGTTTATCAAAAGACATCAAAGCACAGTGCGCGAAATATGAATTTTTGCATCTCTTCCTTACGCAGGTACCACCACATATGTCTATGTTTGCCCTATTTTTAGTATTTGTTGCTAAACTACATAGCATGCACTATAATCAAACCAAGTTTGACGCTGGTATGTATTACCGGTTTGAAGATAGAGCAGGAACAAAAACGTGGAAAAAATGCATGTTTTTCGAGGATTCTTATGTGGGGTTTGGTTTTAGACTTTTTTATTTTTAGTATTTGTCGTGATAGGGTTCATAGCAACACATATTCTGTGAAAATTTCAGCCAGCTACCTATTACCGTTCATAAGATAGTCCTGTGACAGACATACGGACGGACGGACAGTGTAGCAAGAGTAATAGGGTCCCGTTTGGCACCCTTTAGGTAGGGAAAAAAAATGCATGTTTTTGCATGCGCTCTACGCTGCGTTTGCCGATTCGCGGTCTCCACTCAAGGACTCGTCTGCTCCAGCGGCCATCGGTCCTTCGACAGACATGGCCAGCCCACTGCCACTTCCGCTTACTGATCGAAACTCCAAGCATAGCTCGCTCCATAACGCAAGATCGATCCTTAACAATACAACGGTATTTTACTACGGGCTGAGAAATACTTTGATACACATCTTCGATTTTCACGTTTTTGGGACACACAAGATCAGTTTCATAATCAGTCCACCACGCTGGCCTTTTTTTTTTGTTTTCGGGTGAAAATCCTCTTGGATACCCTCCGTCTGGGGACGGTGGAGGGGTATGTCGGGCTCTTACCGACTAAAACCACACGGTGGCCATCCTCTGTACAAAATAGAGGAGCTCCGGAAACTCCATTGGACCGCGCCGGTGCTCCTCTAGTGCTACGCCTTTGGCACGTCCCGGGAAAACAATATTGTTTTCCCCACAGCAGCTCGCGACCACCACGTACTGCTGTCCTCCCCAGGGTCACTTAATAGACGCCTCGAGTCCCTCAACTCTTAGCGTCCACGATCCCGAAGGTCCCCTGCTAGATGTAGCGGCAGGGTTGCGGCCCATAGCCCTATCTGGGCCTTGCGCCAGGGCGGTTGCCTCCCCGGCGCCTCCCACCACGCCGGCCTAGCGCAGTTTAATGGACTACAAACACCATCGAGGAACTGGGGACACTCTCAGGTGTGTAGATTTGCTCACGATGTTTTCTTTCACACTTAAAGCAAGTGATAATCAAATTCAGATCTATTTAACGGCTTATGTACGTACAGATATACTATATTTAACGGCTTATGTACGTACAGATATACTATATTTCAGCCGAAAGACGTTTACTGCTGGACATTGCCTCCCCCAAGGAGGGGATATACCATAATCACCACGCTTGGCAGGCGGGTTGACGATCTCAGTTGATGGGTTAAATACTCAGGGAACGCTGCTGCTCATCCTCTGGTGAATCCCTTAGTCGCCTTTAACGACACCCATGAGAAGAGATAGGGCCCTCCCGTGCCAGAATATTTGCCACAGGCAATAAGGTTCAAGGTTAATATGGTTAGGTTAGGTTAGGTTTAAGGTTAAGGTTAGGTTGTCTGTCGAAGGACCGATGGCCGCTGGAGCAGACGAGTCCTTGAGTGGAGACCGCGAATCGGCAAACGCAGCGTAGGGCGCCCCCCCGCCAGGTGGACCGACGACTTGAAAAACGTGGCTGGGGGGGACTGGATGCGGAAGGCAGAGGACCGAGTGTTGTGGCGCAACTTGGGAGAGGCCTATGTCCAGCAGTGGACTGCGATAGGCTGAGTTGATGAATAAGGTTCATCGGTCCAAAGGAGAGTTATTGCCTGTGACCAGGGCGCACCGGCCCAACAGCTGCTGTTCCCTCCAGACGTATCGAGAAGGACCAGCAGCCGTCAGGCACACGAGGAGGGTTTCTAGCCCAGCACCCCACCGTTAGAAAGCGACTTTATCCAGAAGTCACATAATTATGCTATTTATTTTATTTCAGTACGCGGGCGTAAGTTTTTATAAATATATGTAACTTAATTATTTAGGACTATAGTACAATAAGGCACTGCTTATTTCTTAAAAATATCTCTTCCAGCAGACCAAACAATTCCGCTAACTTAAGTGCCCAATTCAGATTACCTTAGACGTTTACGAGTGGAAACATACGAGATACAATATGTTTACGAGTAGGTACAATACGAAACATACGAGATACAATACGGCAATAGTCGATATTCAGACAGGATTCGCGATCATGTTTTTGTGGCGTCACCTTCTTGTTATGTAATACCCTTTGTCTAGACTGAATTGGCAATCGAGGTAGACTAGACTCGTGAAGTATAATGTAATGATACAGTAGCAGGTACAGTCAGCGCCAAAAATATCGGAGCGAAGAGACTGATCTAATCGATCGTTCAATCAGAAAAACTAAGAAAATTAAACTAGCTATATCTCAGCTCAATGACATGAGTGATATTTTAGAATGGACACAGCCTAGTACACGCCAACCGTCATTCTATCAAGAATGTTGTCTCATTTAAATAAAGTTCAGGCTGCATTTTCTTAGGATCACCAAAGATCTGGTTAAACAACTGTTTAATGACTGTGCATTTTTCGAGTAAACGGTTTATTAAACATTGAGCTTAGTTATTAAGAGGCCTTTGACGTTTCATAGCCATCTCGCTCTAACATTAGCACTCTTTTTTAAGGATTTCATGAAAATGAATGAATGAATGCGAAACAAAAAATGTATTCTATAAAAATCCTTCATTCTACATTAAGAATATTTAAAATATTTTTTCGTCTTGATTTGTTGCTTAGAAAGAGGAGGAAACAGGTTTTTTTGTTCGTTTTTCTTTCTATATCAATCATGTATGGAAATAAAATCAATAAATTAAATATTCGTAATGTTACCCTGAAGGATAATAATGTAATACATTTTTCAATTTCGCCTCAAATCTCTTGATATCTTCAAAAAAAGTGCTGATGTTAGAGAGAGACAGCTGTGAAACGTGAATGTTTGAATAGTCTTTTCGTCCTGATATCCTAACAATCCCAAAGGTATCCCAAGGGTTGGAGACCTGGTGTCCTGAAATACAGGCTCACGCCTAGTTAAGGCACCAGTCTCCCGCAGTCCGCAGTATACTGTAAATGTTACCTTGTACTTTCCATTATGTATAATTTAATGTATTGTGGTGAGAAAATTAATATTCATCTTATACTATATTTTTGACGCTGACTTTACTTAATAAAATGAAATAAAATAAGAAGAACGATTTTTTCGGCACAAGCCGGACGATCACGACCTTCGATTTTGAAACTTTCTTTACGTACTAGTTACGTACAAGTACTTGTTACTTTCATAGCCAGCGAAATTTAAAATATTTTGCGTTTTTCGATAAAAATACTATTATGATCCACGGCAAAAATAACAATACATCTATTAAATAATTCTCGTAGAAAATATTTACCTAGCTTTATGAGCTATATAAGATCGATAATATTAATTTACTATCAAATTATTGAGCTTATAGGAGTTATATTTTATAGTTTATTGCTGCGAATTATATTCAGATCAATACAAAATGTAAATAAAATAGAGCTACAATTTGCAAAGAAATTTTGATTTTCGTGGTCTACTTGATGGGCTTATTTTATTCATCGTGTATAAAATTAAGTTACTCCGCATCTGTTTCGCTTGAATACCGTCCTGGGAAAATACTAGGTTGTTAAATTAAGGCATTGTATCTACGATACTGCACAGTGCCTCTTTATAAACCTATTAACCCAGTTTATTGATAGCAGATGTTCAGGTTTCAACAGCTGTGTAAGTAGCAAAGAAGCTTTGTCTACAAAATGGCCTTGGCGATCGCCAACCCACCTACCAAGCGTGGCGATTATGGTATAACCTCCCCATTGGGGGAGGCTTATGTCCAGCAGTGGACGTCTTTAGGCTGAAATGATAATGATGATGTATGTACAAAAACTAAGAAAGTTTTTACTAACAGGTAATCTGTGATATTATGAACTCCATAATATTATCAATAGATAGATAGATAAAACGTTTATTTAGTACAAAAACAAGACACAGGACATACAAGTTAAAATACAATAAAAAATACAAAAAAAAATGGCACCGTGTACTAATAGAACAGATAAAGTATTAACGTACAGAACGGACTCCATCCAACCCGCGCGACCCGCGTTCTAGCAACCCACCATGACCTAGGGGTCACTATGAGCACAGAGTTCATTGTATGTATATACTGAGAACTATGAGCGTTCATAATATCACAGATTAAATGTTAGTTACTACATAATATTATCAATAGATAGATAGATAAAACGTTTATTTAGTACAAAAACAAGAGACAGGACATACAAGTTAAAATACAATAAAAAAAATGGCACCGTGTACCGACTGCTTGCACACACATTCAGTGCGTGTAAAAACGCCATCTTTTATATGTAAGAGAGTAGGTATACATACATACTCAAATGAACGCGCTTGTATGGAGTGTCCAGGGAGTAGCTTAACGTTATTAATTATCTATATTTAATTAACATTAGGGACATACATTTTCCCTTACATGACAAGTTACGGCCATAACTCCTAAATCCATTTATAACATTTTCCTTGTCAGGGGGCGGAGCAGGGACACATTTATCTTAAATCAAAGTTAATCATTGTAGTAATATTTAGTAGTAGTAGAGCTCTTTTGTGAAAGAGCTCGTCCGGGGAAGTACTACCGTCGTATCTACTTCTCCACCAAATAGCGATGCTTGTATTGCTGTGTTTCGGTCTGAAGGGTACGGGTGCCGGTGAAATTACAATCACATGAGACTTTCCATCTTCATGTCTCAGTTTAGCGAACCGACTTGCGTAACCATTTAGGCAACAGTCTAGGTGGTATTGCAGTTGTTATGGGCAAAGGTAACCGCTTAACATCAGGTGGGGTTTTGGCTCGTTTCGCCATACCATACAATAAAATAAAATAAAATATAAAAAAAGGTAGATGCTTTACTAGCGCACCAAAATGAAGCGTACAAAAAGAGCTAAATATTGCCTCATAGCCTCAGTCGGTCTCGCATTAATCGTGAGTGCATTTACAAATAGAATTCAAAATTACGTTGGTAATACGTCTTCCTTGCATCGCAAATAACGTAACTAGATGAAATAGCGTCGGAAACCCAAGATTGCATGTGTCTCTGACAAAGTTGGATCTAACTAGGAAGCTACGAGATTAAACTGTCATGTTCCTTTCTTAGATATGCGCAGTAAGGTCGTAATCGTACCGAATTCCAATTATAATAACATACGACATTTTTGTACAGTCAAGTGTATACAACGCGTTATTGAAATAACTGAAAACCTCTTTAAGGGTCATTTTACTCATCAGTATGAACAACTTTTACTATTGGACCAATCATGAAATCGTGAAAAAAAAACGAGTATGCACACGACTGAAGTAAAACTTCAGTAACTTATATCTCCCTCAATACTATTTCAATGAGAACAAAGGAATAGCGGCGCGGCGCGCGTACATCTTACGACATTGTGTCGTGGCCGGCCGCTCGCCTCGTTCTCCGCGTCCCGCGCTTCCCCCTCCGTTCACCGCACTTTTCGTAACGCATTCACCAGCTTACTCCCCAAGTCAAGCGTGCGTAAGCAAGTTTTACTTCAATAATCAGCTGATCCTTACATTTGTGTTCACATAAATCGATAAAATGTATGGATCAGCTGATTTTTTTTCACGATTTTAGGGTTGGTCCATAGAAGAAGTTGTTTATATTGTTGAGTACAATTACACCTTAAGAGGTTTTCAGTTATTAGGAATAACAAGCTGTATTAATATTATTGGTCATTAAACCAGTATAAGCAGAGCCCGTCTTGTATGGAACTTACTTATTAAACCAGTTCCGCTTATAATGGTTGTAGGGTATTGTAGGTACCGAACAACTTTATTGATATGCTGATATGATAATTATAAATGATACCAGTCCTTTGATGACCAATAGTTTATTGCACTAAATTAACACCAAAGTTCAGACAGAAATACTAAAGAATAAATGATATTGATATGATATTGATAGGTATATGAGAACACACGGCGCGTTCGATGATCGGTAGTGAACTAACTTCAAAGTAAATGAAAATGAATTATGAATGTTGGCGGATAATGCTGACGCGGGTTGTACATTAATTTCGCAATGTTCGGTAGCACCGTACAATGGTTATGTACCATTGTTAAGCGGTTGACCGTACGACTTGAGATTGGTCTGATGTGATATGGTTGGCCGTGGTTTACTCTTACAATAAAACAGCCAAAGAGCAAATGCCATTGCCATGGTTATGTATGAAATACATCAAGGGTCTGTACAGATCTGGCAAACGCGCCGCGAATGCGCTGCATGCATTTGGCACGCGTGCAGACTGTTTGGTGCGCCTACCCTACTTAATATTATAAACGTAAAAGTTTTAGAGGATGTATGCATGTATGGATTTGTGGATGTTTGTTACTCTTTCACCCAAAAACTACTGTATGGCAAATAGAAAATAACTCGGATTAACATATAGGCTACTTTTACCCTGGAAAGATGAACAGTCACGCGGGCGAAGTCGCGGGCGTAGGCTAGTAATAAGTAATAAAGCTGTAATAATAAAGCTGTATTAAAGCGGGTGGTGAACGCGCCGCAAATGCGCTGTACGCATGCAGTGCCATGAACAGCGTGTATTTGCGTGCGTGCGGTGCATTCGCCAGATGTGTACGCACCCTAAGACATTCTTGTTGCCATGATTGACAGATATCTTTTATGTTGCAGTTGGTTGTTATTAACACAAAAGAGGGCGCTCTAACAAAAAGGATCTAATAAAAATATCTTAGACGCATTTACGATATAACCAGAGAAGAACCGGAGTGACCCACATAGCTTGTAGGATCCGTAAATTTATGTGGCAGTGGGCTGGCCACGTCTGTCGAAAGACTAATGGCCGTTGGAGGAGACGAGTCCTTAAGTGGGAACCGTGAATCGGCAAACGGCGCCTCCAAGACCACTTTTTAATTTGAATTTGAAAAAGTGTTGTGCACTGCGATAGGCTGTGTATCAGCATTGGACTGCAATAGGCTGAGTAAATGAGTCGCATTTTACGAATTTTATCGTAGTATAATATAATTTGCATAGCTAACATATTCAGTATAAACTGGTGGAGTACATTCACGACAACTTGCAGCAATTTGTAACAATTGTGTTCCACACAAAGCACTTTACATAGGTACAATACATCTAAAGTTACCTAAGTTAGTTTCGGTCGTAAACTGGACTAGTACGTAAACTACTTGCACAACAATTACCTACGTTGTTTTGAGGTTATGTTAATATTGTCATATGGCGGTGCATAGGGAGCTAAATACATAGTATTTAAGGGTAAAAGTTTTGAGTTTTAAGAGGCACCGGAGATAATCTCGTCACGCGAGACCAGCCCTATGCTCAAGAGTAACTATGCTCTAGGAACTCCTAGGAGTAAGTACTCCTAGGCTTAACCGCCACTGTGTTAGGATTAGGTATGTCTTCGCCTCGCCGGCGAGGCTTGCCGCTTAAACGGTGATTCGCGAAACGTGTCACCCACCCGATATACCGAAAGTCCGCCACTTTCGAGAAAACTGTTCCCGATGCAGCAACGGCTGCCAGGGGGACATAGCGGCGGGGTCCCCCCGCAATGCCCCAGTAAGCCGAGGTTCGAGCCCTCCCTTGGGGGACGCCCTTATGCGGTTTTGCAACCGCGTTTTTAGTTATAAGTTAGGTTTAGGGAAATTTTTAGGCGGATGGAGTCCCTAACGGGATTCTCCGCCACCCGCCCGGTTAAGCAATTAGGGTATCCAATTTGGAGAATCCATTCGAAAAAAAAAAAAGTTTTAAGAGGCGTCGTAGATCTCTGTAATAGATGTGTTTTTTTTGTAAGTGGAATCTGATAGTTTTATTCATTTTATAACATAACATAACATAACGCCTGTATTTCTCCGAAGGGGTAGTCAGAGGTGTACGTACACCCACATTTCGCCAGTTATGTTATAGTCCCAATAGGGGGCGAGCCTATTGCCATTGACCGGGCACAAATCCAGACTCCGGGCTGCTACTGAGAATTTCCTAATAAAAGAACCCAATAACACTGTCCGGGAATCGAACACATTGATTTTATAGTCACAAAATTTAGTAGAATTTTCATTTATTGCGTCTAAGATTAACAATAACCTTTTTTCCCTGCCGCCGCGTTGGTTAAACGCTAAGAAGCGGTATTTAAACGTTCTGGATCTCAGTTATCTTTTACCATAAACTGTTTAAAAATATATATTAATATTTGGTATATGTTCCCATTGATACAAAATTAGCAACTTAAAAAAAATATCTTCAGTTCAGCTAAATTACCACTTTAAAATACCTATTTTCTAACCAGAGAATAGGGTTTTTAATCTTAAATTTTCTCCTAAAAAAAATAAAGTCTCTAAACAAAAAATATACCACATAAAAGATTAGACGAGGCCGGTGTCCAGCAGATATTATTTTATGTGCTTCTTTAAACAAAGCTTTCCCGTTGGAAAGGCATTGTGTGTCAATACTAGACCTCAACATTATTATTATTATCATAATAGGGCCTTGTTTTGGCCATTGCAAGTAAACCCAAAGAACAGACTAGGAATTTTGAAATGTTCATTTTGTTATGCGCGATTAATCATGTGTGTTTTCTTCTGAAGTTCAGAAGAAAACGGACCAAAAGTATGAAATGCTAAGTTAATGTTTTTTCGAGACTGAAAAATGATATAAAGTATAATAATAAAAAACTAATATTATTGTTTGTAATCGATAAACTCTGAAAATACTGAACTGATTTTAATAATTATTTCACCATTAGAAAGCTTCTTTTTATTTCAGTACGCGAGAAATGCCGCGGGAAAAGTCTAGTACGATACATAATAACATAACATAACATTACGCCTGTATTTCCCCGAAGGGGTAGGCAGAGGACCAGGTGTATAGTACACCCACATTTCGCCAGTTATGTTATATGTCCCATGTAATAGGGGGCGAGCCTATTGCCACTAACTGGGCATAAATCCAGACTCCGGGCTGCTACTGAGAATTTCCTAAAGGAAAAACCCAATAACACTATGCCCGACCCGGGAATCGAACCCAGGACCCCACGGTCAGCAGTCGCGCTTGCGACCACTAGACCAACGAGTCAGGCTGTTCTATGATGTAGTATAATAAGTAGCCAGATGGATGTAACGGCTCATTTTTTTACAAGAAACATTAAGATAATGATTTACTTCCTACCAAGTTTCTTCAGACACTTAGCTTTTATTTAGACCTGAAAAAACCAAAGCGGTATAACAAAAAACCATCTTCATTTAAACTTTGTAAGATAAAATATGTATTTAATGGATTCCTAATGTTTACACAGTTTAGGGGTCAAATTTGACTTGCAAAGTACTACTAAAATGTTTTGATACCTACATAAATTAGATTTTTACGGCAACATTTCGCAGGTCTAGTATCTTGAAGTTTTTCAGGAGTAATATTATGCCTAGGCTATCTTCATTTAATGAATCATTTGTCTGGATATTATTATGAAGATGGTTGCAAAATTGGTCGTATTTTTGAGGTTATATTGTAGTAAACTTGGAACGTTTGGGCGTTTCAGTTTATTTCAAGGACAATGATAGTTCGACAAAGCTGGTTTTAATGACGTCATTATCATTTCACCCGTATTCCCGAGTAAAGGGGCGATTTCAGTATGATATTCACATTTCCTGTATGAGCTCATATATAACGGACAGGGTGGTTTTTGTTCAGCCATTTACTGAGATTCTTTTTCATGAAAATACCAAGCTCCACTTATCTTTATGGATGTTTTTTTATCATATTTTTTTTCTTCACATTGTGATTTTATCAACATTTTAATTTTACTTGATATTTTTATTTTTTATTTAATTTTATTTAAAGTTCCCGAGTGGCTACCGCGTACTGGAAGGCGCAGCGTGTGTAGGCCCCACAAGGTGGTCCGACGACCTGATGAAGGTCGCGGGAATCCACTAGATGCAGGAAGCGCAGGATCAGTCATTGTGGCGATGCTCGGGGGACGCCTATGTCCAGCAGTGGACGTCTTTCGGCTGAAATGATGATGATGATACTCTATTTTGACATTATATTTCAAGACCTTAGTAGTAGGTAGGGTAGGTAAGGTGAGCTTTGTTACAAAAGGTAAAAAATATATTTTTTAAAGGTTTTATTTAGCTTGCTTTGTTGTCTGTCTGTTTGTATATCTGCTACAATACCTACTTGCAAGCAAGTATTTGGAAAAAAAAAGATTACCTATGTACCTACATAAGATTGTGGAAAAATTGCCTTGAGCGATAAGACTGCCCATTGTTATATCATTTATGTAAATAATATATGTTGCTTGATTTGTGTATGATAAATAGTATTTGTATTGTAAAACCATTAAGGATCTTTTTAAGAACATTGCTTTATTGACAAGAGTTTATCCAGTCTACTATCTATTCAGCCCCCCTAGCCAAGTTGACAATCTACAATTTATTGTCAACTCTAATAGAAAACAATCAAAATGTATGAGAATGACATATCTCAACGAATTACTTTTTCGTAGTATTATAATAAAAAACTAATATTATTGTTTAAAATCGATAAACTCTGAAAATACTGAACTGATTTTAATAATTATTTCACCATTAGAAAGCTTCATTTTATTTCAGTACGCGAGCAATGCCGCGGGAAAAGTCTAGTACGATACATAATAACATAACATAACATTACGCCTGTATTTCCCCGAAGGGGTAGGCAGAGGACCAGGTGTATAGTACACCCACATTTCGCCAGTTATGTTATATGTCCCATGTAATAGGGGGCGAGCCTATTGCCACTGACTGGGCATAAATCCAGACTCCGGGCTGCTACTGAGAATTTCCTTAAGGAAAAACCCAATAACACTATGCCCGACCCGGGAATCGAACCCAGGACCCCACGGTCAGCAGTCGCGCTTGCGACCACTAGACCAACGAGTCAGGCTGTTCTATGATGTAGTATAATAAGTAGCCAGATGGATGTAACGGCTCATTTTTTTCCAAGAAACATTAAGATAATGATTTACTTCCTACCAAGTTTCTTCAGACACTTAGCTTTTATTTAGACCTGAAAAAACCAAAGCGGTAAAACAAAAAACCATCTTCATTTAAACTTTGTAAGATAAAATATGTATTTAATAGATTCCTAATGTTTACACAGTTTAGGGGTCAAATTTGACTTGCAAAGTACTACTAAAATGTTTTGATACCTACATAAATTAGATTTTTACGGCAACATTTCGCAGGTCTAGTATCTTGAAGTTTTTCTGGAGTAATATTATGCCTAGGCTATCTTCATTTAATGAATCATTTGTCTGGATATTATTATGAAGATGGTTGCAAAATTGGTCGTATTTTTGAGGTTATATTGTAGTAAACTTGGAACGTTTGGGCGTTTCAGTTTATTTCAAGGACAATGATAGTTCGACAAAGCTGGTTTTAATGACGTCATTATCATTTCACCCGTATTCCCGAGTAAAGGGGCGATTTCAGTATGATATTCACATTTCCTGTATGAGCTCATATATAACGGACAGGGTGGTTTTTGTTCAGCCATTTACTGAGATTCTTTTTCATGAAAATACCAAGCTCCACTTATCTTTATGGATGTTTTTTTATCATATTTTTTTTCTTCACATTGTGATTTTATTAACATTTTAATTTTACTTCATATTTTTGTTTTTTATTTAATTTTATTTAAAGTTCCCGAGTGGCTACCGCGTACTGGAAGGCGCAGCGTGTGTAGGCCCCACAAGGTGGTCCGACGACCTGATGAAGGTCGCGGGAATCCACTAGATGCAGGAAGCGCAGGATCAGTCATTGTGGCGATGCTCGGGGGACGCCTATGTCCAGCAGTGGACGTCTTTCGGCTGAAATGATGATGATGATACTCTATTTTGACATTATATTTCAAGACCTTAGTAGTAGGTAGGGTAGGTAAGGTGAGCTTTGTTACAAAAGGTAAAAAATATATTTTTGAACGCTTTTATTTAGCTTGCTTTGTTGTCTGTCTGTTTGTATATCTGCTACAATACCTACTTGCAAGCAAGTATTTGGAAAAAAAAAGATTACCTATGTACCTACATAAGATTGTGGAAAAATTGCCTTGAGCGATAAGACTGCCCATTGTTATATCATTTATGTAAATAATATATGTTGCTTGATTTGTGTATGATAAATAGTATTTGTATTGTAAAACCATTAAGGATCTTTTTAAGAACATTGCTTTATTGACAAGAGTTTATCCAGTCTACTATCTATTCAGCCCCCCTAGCCAAGTTGACAATCTACAATTTATTGTCAACTCTAATAGAAAACAATCAAAATGTATGAGAATGACATATCTCAACGAATGACTTTTTCATTGAGATATGTCATTCCCATACATTTTGATTGTTTTCTATTAGCGTTGACGATTGTAGATTGTCAACTTCTAGGGGGGCAGAGCAGTTACATGTTACACCGTAGTATTATTGGATGCATTAGAATATTATAAATTCATAGGAGAGAACTATTGTCCATACGTCTAGTATAATCTCCTTGTCTTGTCTTATGATACATGCATGTAAAGTAATGGATGGCACTGCATTTATACATGACATCCCCTCCGTAATCTCGGGTAGTGGGGCGTTTCACACCACGCTTGGTTCGGACCGCGGTGTGAATCGCTCAAGTACTCTTTTTGAATGGGCTGTTTCGGACCGCGGTGTGAATCGACCAAGACCTTTTTTATAATGGGCTGATTCGGACCGCGGTGTGAAACAGCCCAGTACTCTTTTACCATTGGCCGTTTCGGACCACTATCAGAAGTTTTAAAAATCTAGTATTTTTCGAATGTTTATTGTACAGACGGGTAGAAAAACGGTTAGTGAAACATATTAATCTATTCTAATAAAATATGTATTATGTAATTCAAAAGATTATACTAAACCTCATAAGGGTCATTGTCCTCATCATTGTGAATAACTTTTACTATGGACATACCCTGAAATCGCGAAAAAATTATCAGCTGATTCCTACATTTATGTTCACACAAATTGACAAAATGTTAGGATTAGCTGATTTTTTTTAGCGATTTGATGGTTGATCCCTAATACTAATTAATACTTTATAAATGTTGTGATGTTTCTCCGATAAAATAATAAAATTAAATATTTATTTGTATGTTATTAGTTATTAATAAGATAATATAAATATATATAAAATATTATATTATATTTACTATGTTGATATTGAATAATACAAATCAAAATAACATATTAAGTGTAAATTATTTCTTATTTTTACTGATAATTATAATAAAGCAGATACAAAATGGTACACAATACTTAAGTAGCAGACTAATAATACGCGCCGCCTTCAAAATGTTGGTTTATGTTAAGATTTTAAAATACATACAATGATTATTTTTTACTTTTTAGTTAAGGTTTTTGAAGTCGGTTTTATTTTTTGTTAAAAAGTTTTTATTTCATACTTTTTAGTTGATAATTGCGAGGGTTGATTCATAAATGTTTATATAACCAATTTGAGTTTTTTTTTATTTTATTAACCTTTGCTATCCCACTGCTGGGCAAAGTCTCGCTCATGTTCTTCCAAACGTTAAAACTATCACTATCACTATCGTGAAAAAAAAAACACGCATATCGGCCCAGAATTCTCAGAAAAACGAACCAATGAGCAGATCATCTAGATAGGCGAAGCTAAAATAAACTGATTTATTGAAGCTGGTTAAAAAACTACTCAACCTAAGTCAATAAAATTTATATGGGACCACCGCGCGGGCTTCCTCTACCAAATAAAAAAACAACCACGTAAATCGGCCCACAAATCTCGGAGTAATCGGTGTACATATGTGAAAAAAAAAAAAAACCCGCCGAATACAAAACCTCCTCCTTTTTTGGAAGTCGGTTAAAAAGGAGAAGTCATGTCGGGTTATACGATCCGTCTTGTTCAACAACCCGTAGTGAAGTGTGCGCTTGCGCTACCCGCTCCAACGGCCGACTATCAATATGGCTGACTTTGGTGGGGTATCATAGCGCAGTGTTGCCATTTTTAACCGACTTCAAAAAAAGGAGGAGGTTATATTCCAACGATTCCTAACAATACAATAATAGGCATAAAATGTAGACTTTGAAAGTAAAAAGTTTTGAATTTTTGTTGATTTATGTATTTTTTATTGTACACTGATTATAAAATAATACTGTTTCACATATGTCATTTATCTGTGATTTTTAATTATAAAACAGTAAAAAATGTAATTGATTTAACCTGTGATTATCAAAATAATTAGCTAGTTATACGGAAAATTTTACTTAATTTGTAACGTATAAGTAATAATGTGTAATATACACTCAACCTCCGATTTTTAACAATTAGTTATATTTATAAATTATATGATCAAGGGCACAAATTGTGATTTTTAATTATTAGAAAGAAAGAAAGAAACACATTTATTGGACACAAAATCGACAAACACATACACAACAACAATAGCAAAATTTCCACTAATTAATAGTAATATAAATATGAATTCAGATAAGAATATGAAGCAAAAAATAATATAAATAAGTAGGTACACAATAATAAATTAATAAAAAATTATATACATAATAACATTAACTGTTTCAAGAAGTTTAGTTTTGTATTATAATCTATAATCTTTTAAAGTATTTTATTAGAACAGTTTAATATTTTTCAGTAACCATTTTTTTCTCGTCTGTACAAAAACCAGAAATACATTAGATTGTTTTAACTTTTGATAGTGGTCCGAAACGGCCAATGGTAAAAGAGTACTGGGGTGTTTCACACCGAGGTCCGAATCAGCCCATTATAAAAAAGGTCTTGGTCGATTCACACCGCGGTCCGAAACAGCCCATTCAAAACGAGTACTTGGGCGATTCACACCGCGGTCCGAACCAAGCGTGGTGTGAAACGCCCCACTACCCGTAATCTCTAAAGGGATAGGCATAGTTGTAGGCATTGTTGTACACCTAAGTTCTGTAAAGACGATGATAGGTTAGGAAATCATGGGGAATAAATTCTTAATACAAGATAAATGTCTGGACTTTGTACACGACTGAACTTGTACTTGGTACAAATTGTGCAGCTAGTCCGATGTGGTGTATTGTCTCACCTTGCGATGATGACGATGCCTATAAACAATTCTTAGGTTTTCGCGATCACTACACATTACGATAAAAAGAGTTTAACCGGGTACTTTTTTTTTTTTTTTTTTCTATAGTATAGGATGGCGAAACGAGCTAAAGGCCCACCTGATGTTAAGCACCTTCTGTCTCTTCTTTAAATTGGTTTTTTTGACGTTTTGAAAGCTTTGCAGCGTTTGCGTTTCCGTGCGTTTGAAGCGTTCGTTCGTGTTCTTCCTGAGACGTGAACGCTGCAAAGCTTTTGAAACGTCAGGAAAACCAGTTTAAATAATATACGCGATGTAATCCGGTTAAACTTGTTTTGTTAGGATGCCTATCGATGTTTTTACAGTTCCTCTTCGTATCTGCTAGTGGTGTTACTGATTTGAATTAAAGTCATTGAATTCGATGAACATATTCATAAGCGTCAAACTCGTACTAGGCCTCCAGATGTGCTTTAATATCAGTATTTTACATAAAATCTCTGCCATTCTGACCTCCGCAGTCTTATAGGTATACCGATAAACTCCACAGTTAGTAAACAAGACTGAACTGTCACAATAAAACAGAGTTAACACACAATATTACAACATACGGTCATTAAACTACGATTCTCATACCTCGCTTAGGACCCTAGCATATGGCCGGGTAATTATAAACAAGAAGACCTAACACATCGCACCCTCGTAGAAAGAAAGGCATAAGATGAAAATTACAGAAAGAGCAATAAATATATTATAATAAAACATGTTTAACCGGATTATATCGCGTATATTATTTAAATTGGTTTTCCTGACATTTCGAAAGCTTTGCAGCGTTCGTGGTTGCAGGAAGACTGCAAAGCTTTGGAAACGTCAGGAAAACCAATTTAAATAATATACGCCATATCATTCCGGTTAAACTTGTTTTATTAAAATGTGTAGTGATCGCGAAAACCTAAGAAATTATTAGAAAAAATATTGTTTGTAATTTTTGCCGCTGACGTAAAAGTATGTTTTATGTTCACCACAAAAAATACGAAAAATAAGTCATAATATAACAACATAACATAACATCACGCCTGTATTCCCGAAGGAGTAGGCAGAGGTGTATAGTACACCCACATTTCGCCAGTTATGTTATAAGTCCCATGTAATAGGGGGCGAGCCTATTGCCATTAACCGGGCACAAATCCAGACTCTGGGCTGCTACTGAGAATTTCCTAAAGAAAAAACCCAAAAACACTTTGCCCGACCCGGGAATCGAACCCAGGACCCCACGATCAGCAGTCGCGCTTGCGACCACTAGACCAACGAGGCAGTCATAATCGAAAATAAGTCATAATGTTTTAAAAAAACATTAATATTTTTTTTAAGATCAAAATATTTCGTTTTTGCTAATAATAATAAAAAAACAATAATTTCAAATGAAATATAAAATGAAAACAACAAAACAATAAAATACGAGAAAAAATTTGCATGAAGGCTTAATTTTATTAATTACTTAATTTCATTCTTGCCACTTTCCAATTATAATAAGAGCTAAAATTCTACTTATGTTTTTTCCATGAGGGTACGATACCGTGTGTGGGGATTACAGAACAATTTGCAGGGTTGGCCATTATTCGCAACCTTTTTGCATTAACCAACGGTTATACGGAACCGAACAAAACCATGATTTATTTGGCCCTATTTGGGGGATAGGGTTAAAGCATAAATAGGTTATAACGGTACAGATGTCGGGTGCTATATTTGTATTTGGATAATGAGGCTGCTATCAGCTATGCATTGGTTGACCACCTTTCAAAATAAGAATCGGAATGTATTCATTTGTAAACATATGTACAACAAAAGTGTTTACAATAATGGTTATGTGCAGTTTATCCATGTTTAACTATATAGGTACAGTCACGATACTTCCCGGTGATACATTTTGTCGACGAAGTCCCTTGAACGAATCCTGCTACATTACACGTACTACGGCTGCGTCGAACACTGAGCGCAAGCGATTTTAGCTTAAGGGTCGGTCTTTCAATAGCCAGTTAACTTTTAACTGAGGAATAAGTTTGACATTTTGACAGTTGTAGTATAGAAAATCTGTCAAGACGTCATCATTCAATAATTTATTCCTCAGTTAAAAGTTATCAGACTATTGAAATACCGGCCCTTAGTCATATAATATATACGTACGACAAGAAGCGACACTTAAGCATGTGTGCACGTAAAATTGCTCGCGGCTATGTGTGCGGGTCAGGGCGAGCGCGGAGGCCATGCGCGGTGCGCGGCGTGTGGAACGGGTAGTCACTCGGCTACCGCAGCCACGGGCCGCTTCTCTCGCTAGTTTACACAAAGTACTTACAGTACTTACATTATGTTTAATGGTTTGACTCAGCGGACAACACAAGTAGTACGTCACACGGTATGAGTATTTTAAAGTCACACGCCGGACGGTCATTATTGTTGCAGTAGTAGTTAGAGAACATAATCAAATTAATATAAATAAAACTTATCTTTCATGTACACCCATTGTACAAATGTACACTCAATGATATTAAAATTACTTTTAAATATCATTGTTGTGTACACCTATATTCACAAATAAATATTCATTCGATAATTTTCTTTCACCACATTATTTTTTGGTATCGGCCCTATTGCATACACGAAATACTTGAGGGCTCAAGTTCACCGGTGAGCGAGCTCACACGTACAGGGGAGTGTCACCGCTGTGCCTTAGTGGTGGTTCACCGGCAAGTTTGCTGATAGTTATATTTCGTCTACATTTGATAAGACAACAAAATTAAATACACTCACAGATCTTTCGCAACTTCCAACTCCTGATCATTCTTCTTTTTCCTTTAATCAATTATCCGATTGTGATGTTAAGAAGAGTATATTATCTATCACTTCCAACGCCGTTGGAAGTGATTGTATCAGCCGTAATATGATCCTCCCTATCCTTGATGAGATCCTCCCTGTTATTTCCCATATCCTAAATTACTCCATAACTACTGCCACTTTTCCATGTTCATGGAAAGAGGCGAAAGTCACCCCATTGCTGAAAAAGTCAAATCCTGAATCCTTCTCCGATTATCGCCCCATTTCCATACTACCTTTCCTCTCCAAAGTACTGGAACGGCTTATTCATAACCAACTCAGTACATTCCTCTCTAAAAACAAACTCCTTAACCCTTATCAATCTGGTTTTCGTCCCGGCCATAGTACCACCACAGCCTTGGTTCATATTACGGAGGATATTAGGTCTGGAATGGAACACGGCATGTTAACCGTTCTAGCCTTGCTAGACTTTAGCAATGCATTTAACACAGTCGATTTTGATGTTCTATTGGCGATACTGAGCTCTCTTAACATATCTCCAACGGTGATTGACTGGTTTCGTAGTTACCTGTTTGGTCGCCGGCAACGTATTCACATTAATAACGCATTCTCTTCTTGGTGCAATACATCCGCTGGTGTACCGCAGGGCGGCGTTTTATCCCCACTTCTTTTCGCAATATTTATAAATTCTATTTCCAGTCAGCTTACTTCTACCTACCACTTGTATGCAGATGATTTACAAATCTATTTAAGAACTCCCTTGGAGAGACTGACGGAGGGTGTCGATGCCATCAATCACGACCTGGCACGAATATGCCATTGGAGCAAAGCCCATGGACTCAAAGTCAACCCTTTGAAAACTCAGGTGACTATTGTAGGCAGTTCTAGAAGGATTTTGAAGGTTGACTGGTCTCACTTACCCCAGGTTCTATGTGACGGATCTATCATACCTATCAGTGATAAAGTTAAGAACTTGGGAATTTACATTGATAAAAACTTATCCTGGATTCCTCAATTACAGGAAGTGGGGCGCAAAATGTTTGCATCAGCGGGTTCCCTGCGAAGGCTCCGAAACTTTCTCCCCATTGCTACGAAAACTGCACTTGCTCAGTCTCTTCTTCTTCCAATTCTCGATTATGCCGATGTCAGCTATCCTGATCTCACCGAAGACCAACTTAATAAACTTGAGCGTCTCCAAAATTTCTGTATACGTTTCATATTTGGCTTGCGCAAGTATGACCATATATCACAATTTCGAATCAAACTCAAGTGGTTACCAATCCGCCTTCGCCGTAATGCTCATTTACTATCTCTTCTGTGTAATGTGCTGTTCAATCCCTCTAATCCCTTTTACCTCAAAGAACGATTCGAGTTCCTAAGTGATACGCATACGAGGTCCCTTAGATCATCAGAGAACTTAAGGTTGAAAATGCCAACTCATTCCACAAACTTCCTCGATAAGTCCTTTACTGTGCAGGCTATTCGTTTGTGGAATGAGTTACCTGTAGGGATTAGACGTGTACAATCACTACCTATTTTTAAGCGGTTAGTTAAGGAGCATTATCTGTCCCAGTAATGACATGAGTATGTTGTTGTCCTATATTCATTTGGTATATATATATAGCTATATTTATTTATTGTAATCGTGTGTAAGTTTATGATGTTATAGAGGATAATACATGTATGTATATTTTGGGATATTTTTTTATATTTTATTACTAGTTTTTTTTTTTTTTTTTTTTTTTTTAAGTTTAAGTTAAGTTAAGTTTTTTTAAGTTAGTTAGTTTAGTTTAAATTTCCGATATAATTTAAGTGCACCGGTAACCACCCTTTGTCTCTTCCATGACATTCCAGTCCATTCAATGGTTGTCTGGAAGAGATCGCCGTGGAGCGATAAGACCGCCAGTTGTACACTAGCGCATAAGTAGTTATTTAAGAAATTAATATAATCTTGTTGTGCAATAAAGAGGATTTGTATTGTATTGTATATTTTTGATAAGTTAGTTACAAATTAATTAAATAATCAATCATAATATTACTAAGAAAGAAAAGAAAAGAAAAAATATTTATTTGCTTCAAAAGTGACGCACAAAATTACCAAAAAATTTAAGAACACAGAACAAATACAGATACAGAGCGAAGAAGTGTCGTAAGATATGCGTCACATCCGCGCAAAATGGCCACCGCTCAGCATATTGCTGTGCCTCATGCACGGAGCAAAGACACAGCGCTGGTTTTCAGCGACAGTATTAAATTATTATGTTAGGTATATAGTCAAAATCAAAGAGATACTTTAAACATGTATTGTCAAGAGAATCATTATTATGCATGATTATAAATCAAATAGATATAGCTAGAAATAAATCGGATGTAATAAGCTCACTAGATTTAGTAGAAACATAAAATAATAACACAAAACACCTTTCGTTAATGTACTCATTACCGTGTCATTCAAGTATTTTTAAAAGTCAATATTGTTTAATTGAGCAATTTTCATAGGTATTGGTACCAAATTTGACAAACAAATTTGAGGTAAAATTTCCTTCTTAAAAGTTGAAATTGAGGCAACAATACCAATACCACAATCATAAACCATAATTGTTATTCCAAATATCCTTGAACAAAAATAACAAGCAATCCTGTTAATCAAATCCGCCATATTGGGGAAATATCCCCATACTAAATCCCCCTAAGCGATTTGTTACCGGCTGAAGTACTATACTATATAGAATGGGGAATGGAGGCTCTGGATTTTGATCCCCGGGGTATCCAATGCGAATGTACGAGAGTTAATACTGATTTATGTAATTCAGGGTTTGTTACAGTATCTGCCTACAAGTTTGGTAGATGGTTGATTGATCTACGGAACATAAAATTTTTCTCTGTGGTCCTCTATTATTATACAACGTTACTTTTTATTTAGGCAATTTGAGAAAGTTTTTTCTAAATCACAAAATTACATGCTTTTAGAGCTAGTGTAAGTTCCGAAGTTGGTAGTGGATAAAGTGAAAATGTTGTATAGAGCCTACCTGATCAAACTATCAATTACATGTCCTAGATACACAAGATACTTTTTATCAATATTTTACGGGCAGAGTCCGCAGAGGGTGCAGAGTCAGCACTGCCCTGGCATTGTCGACATTGCACAAGCCCTGTGAGCAAAGTCCAAACTAAGCAGAGCTTGTGCTATGAGTACTAGACAATGGATATAATACTATTTTTTTTTGTAAATACATACTTATAATACATAATGGCAAAACTGGGTCTACCCACCAAAGTCGGTTATCTTTAACGTCAGTGGCCGGCGCGCACTCTTTTTGACGCAAGACATCGAAGCAGTTGGACATCCTATAATCTGACTTGACTTGTCACATTGTTGTTAATATTTGAAGTACTTATTAACTACTAACATAATAACATAGTGCTCTAGGTTGGATTTGAGAGTCTTAACGTGACTTTAATCACTTGGCTTCTGATAAGCAGACATTAGTTCTGTAAAACTATGGTCACTTCTATCTAATTAAATTCAATAAATATGGCCGTCTCCAATAATACGTATAACCAATTTTGATCAATGAACCAAGCCAACGTTGAATATAATTTTTCTCTCAAATTATACCACAACGAACGATCTGCGATTTGGTTCACAAAACGCTGGACATAATCCTTTTTAAAATTGCGTCACATTACAACGATTAACTGTATTTAAAAATAAAACAGATTTTTAAGACAGTAGTTAAGTGTCCAGTGGGGCTCGTGGCTAAGTAATAATTGCGTGGGGATTGCAAGATCGCGGTCATTCCTTGGACGGGTGACCGTTCAGTTGCACAGCGAGACCCCTCCGTGCCTCGGAGAGCACGTTAATTTGTCGGTCCCGGTTGCCATACGAACATCTATGGCAGTCGTTACGGGTAGTCAGAAGCCTGAAAGTCTGACAACTTGTATAACCTTAGGATGTCGGTATTACCCAGTAACTGGGTTGCAGGGGTGTGATGGCAGTCGCTCCGTGTGAAATACTGGTGTTCAGCCGCATCTGGTTAGACTAGAAGCCAACCCTAACATAGGTGGGAAAAGGCTCGGAGCCAGAAGTGTCCAGATTATCCTTATTTTTACTTAAGACGCTGACAACAGCCAAATACCCCAAATAGGCTTCTTTTAAAAACATTTTTAGTTGTATCTATTCAGTTTGTGGCAGTGAAAAAAATATATGTTAATCTTGATCGTATTTTCTGAAACTGTATTGTGCCCAAAACACGTTTTCTTGAAGTTTTCTCGATAGAAAAGAATTGTAAACTAACCTCTTAAAACATGCTTTAAAGCAAACAATCTCTATTATTTACAAAATATTATAAATAAAATTAAGAATACATGTGAGAAAGACAATAATCTAAACATTTGTTGTTTCTGTTTTTCAAATAAGATTTTAGTTTTTTTATTTAAAAAAAAAATTGTTAATTTTCATTCAAGTTGAGCGGCGTATCCGACGTCCCTCGGCTCGTTGCCTCTCTTTCAGTTCTGTACGAAACGACAGTGACCGCAGAGGTCTGATTTTTTAGGTGTTGTCAGCCTCTTAACACAGCTAAGTAAAATACGTTTTCAGAAATAAATTTGTTAGCACTTATTATATTATGCTTACGTACGACCCAGTTAAGTTAGTTAACTTTGTACCCATATTTTACTGTCTAAATTTCTATGTGTGTGTCTGCTGACACCAGTGATTTATTGCTATAAATAGTGTGTAAATATTTAAATAAAGAGTGTCTTATAGAACACGCATTCGTATCACTGCATTCGTATCACTACATTCGTGACCCCGACGTGATTGATTTAGTATGTACAAGGCGCTCCATTGTATTAGCGCGCCACACCAGTCGTCTCCGCACAGCCAACCCGATAGGTCGTAGTATATTATATTGTTTCCTATGTATCTGGTACCAGAAGTAAAGTATATCTATCTATCAACGAGTGACCTTCATTCCATCAACCTCAACCATCTACCCCTAAAAATTCCATATTGATATTTTTATTGCTTTTCATTAGATTTTCGTTTATCGTTTTTCATTTTTAAAAATAGCATAATAATATAACAAGAATATCCAAAACACGCTTGCATGAGTCGTTAACATAATTTACTACAAAACATGTTGTTTTCCAAAATATTTCACAGGCAAAACAATTTTTATTCTTCTTTGAAAATAAACTTTATCGCTTACATAATTGAGTTGAAACTAACAAATCTCATTTCAGCGAAAGGAACTTCATAATTTTAATTAAACGTTTTATCATGCTCATATTTTGTAAATTTTAATATCTCTCGTATTTTAACGAATATAGAGGTAATATGGATGAGAACATTTATTAAATCTTTACCTATAACACATGTATATACACATGTACACATAGAATGTATATCTACTAGTACTAGTATAATATTTTATAGGTAAAGCTTCGGATACAATAAGTAAATCTTAAGTTTTTAGTAACTTTTGGAATATCTGTATTAAAGCGTAGACTTTAAAACTTTGCCTTGTAGACCCTACTTACTCGTACGTTAGTGACTATCACATGAAGTTAGCTTCATCATTTCAGCCGAAAGACGTCCACTGTTGGACATAGGCCTCCCCCAATTAAGGGGGGATATGCCATAATCGCCACGCTTGGCAGGCGGGTTGGCGATCGCAGTTGGTTGGTTAAATACTCAGAGAACGCTGCTGCCCATCCTCTGGTGAATCCCTTAGTCGCCTTTTACGACACCCATGAGAAGAGATAAGGGTGGTGCTATTCTTTAAGTCCGGCACCACACGGACTATACACATATACACTATACACACAGAAGTTTGCTTACGAGTCTATTACTGATTTGCTTCGTTTTTTTTTATAATAGAGATAAACGAGGAATCCGATCACCAGAAAGAAGGAAAAATATTTCTTTTTAATATTTCGGGTTGCAACAGATCATACACAGCGTAACACGGAACACAGATATTATGTTAAAGATAAAAATCACCGACAAATTATATATGTGACGGTAGATGATCACTGCCGCCCATGGGCATCTGCAACACCACTACCACAGAGTCACCGATGCGTTTCTGACCTTCTAAAAAGACGTAATACCTATGCTCCTTTCTTGAAGGCATGTCGAGTCGATTTTTTTCGGGGAATACCACTAATGAAAGTAAGGAGACAGGGTAGGTACTGTGATGCCACCTGCGAGAATTCCATTCGAAAAAAAAACATATGGAAGTTGGTTCCTCAGTTTTGCAGTACGAGGCAAAAAAATGCCGTTTAAAGCGTACAGTACAAAATGGTTAGGATGAAATTTGAATTAATGGCGGATGGTACGATGGTAGAAGTTAGCGGCTGGTATAAGCTCGAACAATTCCTCAGAGCATTCCCCATTGTACAGTCAGAAATCTTTCCGTTGAACCACTACTAGTTAAGGCTAAAATCGCTTGCGCTCAGTGTTCGACAGCAGCCGTAGATACGTGTAATGTATTCGTTCAAGAGACTTTGTCGACAAAATGTATCACCGGGACAAATCGTGACTGTACACACGGCTACACATCAAGCTGTACATTTCCAGTATAGGCTGACCTCGCGTTGTACGGAAAACCTATACAATGCGAAGTCAGCTTATACTGGAAATGTACAGCTTGATGTGTAGCCGTGTGTACATTTGGTCGACAAAGTTCCTTGAACGAATCCGGAAAGTTTGCTGATACTACCACCGCGAAGGATGGTGACCACATCGTGACCGTACATTTGACAGTTTTGCAATATTTTTTTACCTTTGTTAAAATGACTTATTTTTGGCCATATAAACTGTAGGCTAGTACCTACATAATAAAAACATAATATTAGCAGTCGACATACTGCAAGAATAAAATAAATCATTCAAGCTTCTTGAACGGCACTCTGAAAAGCAAAGCAAGTAGCAAGTTGAAGTGAACAAAATAAAACCACTAAGTTTAATCTTCAGAACAAAGCCACTCTACCATTTGACACTTGCAAAGAGGTTTTAAAACGAAAGCCTAGATTTACGGACTTATTCTGGAATTATTTTGTAGAGGAAAATACTTGAATTTAAAATAATACCGTCATGATTTAGCTACCGAGGCCTTCTTCTATCATGTCGACATGAACTACATAATGATAATAGCTTATGCCGTGGGGAAAAGATTAGCCTGTCAGCAGGTTGAAAGCGGGACTGCCCAGGGTGCACCGAAAGATCAGCTAAACATCTTCACTCATGGAGGTTTTGACTTTATTGTCGAGGTAAAGAAATAATATATAATTTTGCGCATAAGTCTTTGCACTTGGCGCACTGTAATGCTTGCCTTGACGTATTCACTTATGTAATATTCAAAGTCAAACTCGAGATGTGATATTGCACGCAAACGCGCGTGGTGAGTACCCTCCTTAAGGTGGTTTCCCACCGGCGAGGCGAGGAGTGGATTGGATGGGCGTGAATTGAAATCTCGCTTACCCTTTCACACCGAAAGTTGTACATCGCGAGCACGCACCGACCGGCCCCGCCGCGCGCCGGCACGCGCTTGCTCGCGATATACCGTTTTGCAATGCAATAAATACTCTATTCATGCAGCAATAAAGTTTAATGTTGTACAAACAAATATTTCAATTCTCGCCTCGCAAATCCTCGCCTATCCAGACCTTTCACACCAAAGATGGGCGTGACGTGAATTGAAATTTTGCCATACAAATTTCAATTCTCGCTCGGCCCATCCACGCCTCGCCTCGCCGGTGTGAAACCACCTTTAATGCACAGAAAAATTCTCTATTATGCTTCACAAATAATTACACTTAGCCGCTGTGCAAATCGGGTCGTCCACATGTAGGTCCATGTCAGGCTAGCAGTCTATTGTGTTTTGAATACTAAAGCCTAGTAAGTACACAACCTGCCTCGCGTAGCGTTTTCTCCAGTATAGTATCACAGTATTTTTTTTGCTGAAACAAACTAGAAACTTACCTTAAACGGTCTTCCACGTTTCACAACTGTCTCGCTCTAATTAAGAACTTTTTAAAGATTTAAATTCTGGAAGAAAAAAATGGCTTAGCCAGGAGTCGCAGGTTCGAATCCTGCTCGTGAGCGATTTTTTCTTTCCACAATTTAAATCTTTAGATTACGCTTCGCATGCTTAAATGCATTAAAAATAGTAAAATAATTAAAACTCATTTAATGATTTTAATTGAATTTAAGCGAAATTGAAACATATATCCTATGAAAAAAAAAAAAAAAAAAAAAAGGAGGAAGGAGGAAGAAAGGAATTTTTGCTCTCAAATATGTTTTCTCAAACATGCTTGGAAATTCGAATATTATTTTGACAACCTTCTTCGAGATAAGTCGTAAATACATGGTCGAATACATGCGAGGAGTGGCCGGCAATGTTATGAAAATCCATATCTGTCCTGTTTAGCGGCCAATTAAATTACTATGTAAACTTATATCTGTCGTGTTATTTAAAAATGGAACGAAATTTTTGCTCCGAAAAATAGCAACCAAGGAGGTTACATATTAAAGATTTTATTTAAATTTCGAACTGGCTTGCAAATGGACCTGTTTAAAGTAAAAAAGAAACAAATTAACATATTGACGCGTGAATAATTATTGTTTTTCGTCATTGATTCTAGAATTTTCCGCGCATTATTTAAGAAAAGCACTATACAAGCCTTGGCCTCAACCAGGAATTGATGGACTCATGTGTGCCTCGGCGACGTTCGTCCATCAATGCACCTGTTGCCGGCCACGGCAGTAATGTTGCTTTGTTAGGCTGTACTATTCTCTTTCTATGATATAAATCATGTATAGAAATAAAACCATTGATGAGCAGTAATGACACTCTTTAAATCTTAATTAAATCTTTAAAAAAGGATTAAAATTAGAGCGAGACAGCAGGCTGTGAAATTTGAAAGGCCTCTTAAAATGCTTTCAGCTCATAAAAAATAAATTTCTGCAACAAAGAACCAGCTGATGAATGAGATCTGCATTATTTACAATATCTGCATGATAACTGTAACAAGCACTAGTAGGTACCGCAGGGTTCACAAAGTTGTTTCGACCAAATAAATATTTTATGCTCTAAGTGCAATCTAAGTGCTCGGGTTCTGGGAAAGTTTTCGCTTGTGTATTTGCGGTTTTTACAGAATACTTAAACATACGGTAGTTATTCGCTGTTTTAGTGAGTTACTTCAACATCTCTCATAATGGGGTCTCTAATGTTTAGCAAAATATTTTTCACAAAATGTCACTTCACTACGTTTCACAAACGTTGATTTCGCAAACAAGTCTTTTGACAAACCATATCTTCCTAAAAACAACCTATCACATTATTTCATTTCGCAAGCACGTTCTTTTACACCTCAATATTTCTAAAAACAACTTTTCACAACATTGCTTCTTGAAATAGATTTTTGGAAGCTAATTATTTCTAATTTGTTATACCACCCAACGTTTGGCAAGTCACTCCTTCGCTTCTCTCGCACACTCGACCAAAGCTACGCTCGAGAGGTTGGCGGCTCGCTATGCTCATCACTTCCCCCACTCGCTACGCTATGGCTTCGTGCACTCGTTACACTCAGGAGCTCCATTACGAGCTTCTGGTTCCACGCTTTTAAGTTACACACTATGGGTAGGACAGAGTCTGGCAACATGTAATCGGGGTGGGTTGAGTCTGTTTAACACTTAGTTCAACTACCGTAGATTTAGGTAAACGTAGGCAAACAATTGTTTATAAAATGTATTATTAGGGACAAGATACAGATAATAAATTTTGTAACTAAGCTACTATAACTTTTTTCAAAGTAGTTAGGTACTTATGAAACATTGTTTTGTGAAATAAATAAATTATCAATCAGTAAAATATGAAAAGTAGTATTGTGAATCAGTACATTTGCCAAATCAATAGTTTCCAAAACGTTTCTTAATTAAATATAGTATTGCCAAATGATACATTTGCCGAATGAACACTTTACGAAACGTGAGTTTTTTAAATGAAAGGTTGTCAAAATATCATTTTGTTAAATTAAATTTTTTCCAAACAAATTGGTGTAGAAAGTTGTAGAAATAATATAGTTATGAATAAATGTTTGCGAAGTGTATGTTTGTGAAAAGTTATTTGCGAAACCACGGGCGCCCATCATTATGATCATAATTAGCTGATTAATGTCCAATGCTGGGCCGCTTTATTTTTCTATTCTAATCAGGTGCGGCTAAATAGCAGTATTTTACACGAGCCACTGCTTTCAGACCCTCGCATCCCAGTTACTAATACCGACATTCGAACGTTAGACCAGCTGTCAGCCTATGCGCAAGTAACCCACGCCCGTAAGTTTTTTTTTTATAGTATAAGATGGCAATACGAGCTAAAGACCCACCTGATGTTAAGCGATTACCTATGCCCATAACAAATGCAATACCACCTAGACTGTTGCCTCAATGGTACCGCAAGCCGGTTCGCCAAACTGAGACATGAAGATGGAAAGTCTCATGTGATTGTAATTTCACCGGCACCCGTACCATTCAGACCGAAACACAGCTATGCAAGCATCACTATTTGGCGGAGAAGGAGGTATGGTTGTAGTACTTCCCCGGACGAGCTCTTTCACAAAGGAGCTCTACTACTACTACTAATAAGATACATAATAAGGAGTATGTAATAACCATAGAACATCGCGTTCTGTAATTACTACCTACCGAGCGTGATCGTGATTTTGTAATTAAGATTAGTGGTAAAACCCTCTTTGAAGCCCCATATGGTATAGAGGCTTATAGCATGCCGAAACACTACTTAAGTCTCTGTTTGGCATAACTATTATAGATTAACGTTAATTCAACTTAGGCCTCTTCCAAAATAGATTGAAGCTACCAATTAGGTATAATTACCGGACCTTGCTATTATTATTATTAATAGACCATTATTACATCATTGTCGTGTTAATATGTCATTGTTTAACAACAATACAATTGTACAGCTGTTAATTGCAGATCACGTAATCATATAGTATGTAATCAGCCCCCCTAGCCAAGTTGACAATCGCCAACGCTATAGAAAACAATCAAAATGTATGGAAATGACATATCCCAACGAATGACTTTTTCGTTGAGATATGTCATTCCCATGTCAACTTGGCTAGGGGCTGCTGTACATTGTTATTACGATTAGCACAGTGGTTTAGCGATCGGCTGCTGCATAAACGATCGTGTGTTCAATTTCGTGACGTTTGTCCCATTACAGGGGACGAACCTTTTCCCATTAACTCGAGCGATGGTACCCACTGGGTGGCGACAAAATTTCTTGTGCGAAGATGATAAAATTAGTAAGAGTTTTCTGTTTCATTATGGAACCCAGAAAAGTAACGACAAACAGTCTCGTCATACGCCAAAATATCCTAAGTTTTTCAGAACATCTAAACCGGCCTTGCTTGATCAAAGTTTGTGCTATAAAAATAGTGGTGAGCTCAATTTAATGGCACAGGTCTACCATTTTGTTTGTAGACATACCTACTTATTTTAGAAGTTTCAAGGGAAAGCATCAAACAGCAATTACCTCTTTAGTACGGATCGGAGAAAATCAGGAGGGATTTCAGTGGTGTTTTACGAGCGATAGTTTTTCTGGCTGTGATATAAATGAAGGCATCTTTGATCAATGAAAAGCTACGATTGCAAAGGACCGGATAATTGGAATCTATGAATGGTTTTCGTTATCATCCGAGCAATTTTTAGGATCATTGCTAAAATCCGGCTTATCTTAGGTTAGTCGCGAATAAAGACTCACGTAATGAGCGCTGATTGGCTGATACGTTATGCACTGGTTGATGCTCTGATTGGCTTACGGCTACAGCCCTTCGTCTTTCGAGCCATGTTCTGACCAACCAGAATGCATCTTCATTACGTATCGACTCTTAGATTAGCCAATCAGCGTTCAAGTTTCCAACCGTCTTAAGCTAACTGGAATTTTTGCAATGATCCTGAT
The DNA here is from genome assembly GCA_949699075.1 of Asteroscopus sphinx. Lineage (NCBI taxonomy): Eukaryota > Metazoa > Arthropoda > Insecta > Lepidoptera > Noctuidae > Asteroscopus > Asteroscopus sphinx. Next base: position 16,541,222 of record OX453020.1, read on the forward strand.
AATAGCTTGTATGATACTGAAAATCTTTCAGAGATTCCAATTATCCTGTTTTGTAATTATCCTAGGATTTTCGCAAAGATTCGATTTGTCCGATTATCCTACGACATATGTATACATTCTTCAATCCTTCTTTCCTGTCTGCTGGAAGTAAGCTGTGTCTACGTTTTTCTATTCCTTTTTCCTGTCGTAGGACTGTTGGAAGAAATTTTTTTCAGAGACCATCAGTATCTTGGTGCTCAGGTTACGTTTTGTATGTTTTCCAATTTTAAATGTGTTGTGTGTACAGAAATAAATAAGCCTTGCCATTATACAAGCTCCTTTTTATACAAGCGTTATAATAGAAATGTACCTGCAAACCCACATACATAATCAGGCTATTAAAACACATTTAAGTTATAAAATATACATTGCTAACGCGGCTGGTGAGCTCTTTGTTCTCTTTAAAAGGAAGGTTAAAAAAAGCTAGTGTGAATACAACGTTTATTTATTTGGCTCTTCAACAATGAGTACACTGTACATGAAATTATACAGCGTTTTCTGCTACATTAAAATATATAAGTTCCTACATTATTAATCCGTAATTAATGTTAAAATTCATGGTCTTCCTTTTCTTTGTGGCACTATGTTATTTAGCAAAAAATAATGCTTATGATGTAGCCTTTCGATCGGTATGATAATGATAAAGCTACAGGATGATTATTTTTCTCATGTAACGGGTTCAATTTCCGATTCAACCATTTAATTATTTAAATATCTATGAATGCAGTTTAAATTGTTTTTTAAATTCAAATAATGTCTTCTTCCAGTAAAATGTTCCATCTACAATATTCAAGGTACTTTCCCTCCATGTGGCATATACGTGGGACGCCCTGTATATAATATAGGTAATAAACTTTCCTTTTTCCTAAACGATAATAATAACACGACTCTTTTCATATCCAAATTAGGGCCAAAATCTCCGTAATAACTGCCAGATTCATAATTTCATCAATTAAAACTTACTTTGTCAATTTTAAGAAAATTTTATATTTCAATCAAGAGTTATATTAATTTTATAAAATTCTGTGATGTGTCACACGATTGGCGGGAATCCAATAATCGGATTTACTTTATTGCTCGTTCTGGCAATTAAGGTAGCCCACAGTCCGGGATTGATCCCGGGAATATATTATGCGGGTTTAGCAGATTAAAGTGATGTAATAAACTGATATTGTTGGGATATTTTGTAGCCTGTATGAATTGCTTGTCGAACATACGTTAGGGATCCAGGAGATATTAATAAAGTGTTTCAGTGACAGCACTGACAGCGATTGTTTACATATTCCTAGCTTTTCTCAACACAACTCAACACGAACTACAAGACAAGGTTATACACAGAAAGATTAGCCAGAACCAGGCATAAGACGCTCCAAACTAGCGAACAGCGTTGTTTACCTACTCTGCTACTGAAGCGTAAAGGCCCAAACAAACCAAAAGCAGGTCAGTTGCAGGCGAGGCATGTGCAGCGCGGCAGACGTCATACTAAAAGGTGGGCAGTTTTGAAGCATTTTGGCGGCGGACCCGCTATAGAACTGCTTTCAATATGACATGTTGTTTCGGTTGTCAAACAATACAACTGCCTCGTAACCGCTTTTACGTCACTCTGTCACTTCGCTCTGTCCGGCTCCGGTGTGGTCAGTTAGTATGGCGGCCATAGTGATACAACGCAACCGCGCCACGCTGCCCAGTTTGTCGCCAGCTCAGGGCAAGGCAGGAGCGGTGCAGTTTTCGAGCGGGCCCGCGCTAATATTTGACGTGTCGTGTGTCATTTCGTTCCATGTATTACAACTTGCACGAGCCCGCCTTCAACCTGTGCTGCTACTGGCCTGCTTTTGGTCTGTATGGACCTTTAGCCTATCCATACACATTAAAATTGTATGTGTGCGTACTCAGTACAGCGTATAATGTCAACGTAGGTAGCTTCTTTACGTAGTAAAAGTTAGTATTCTTCGGCGACGTCTGTGGTCTAGTGGTTCGAGTGTCGGACTGCTGATCACGAAGTCGGGTTCCATTCCCACAGGACACAAATATTTATGTGATGAACTTAACGTGTTTGTGTTGGGCTGGGTGTATCTTATATATTTACAAAAAAAAAGTATATAAATATTTAAATATTATATCCATTGTCTCGTACCCATAATACAAGCTCTGCTTAGTTTGTGTAAAATGTTCCAAAAATATTCAGATTTATTTATTTATTTATTCTTTGCCAGTACAAAGTAGTACTATTATGCTTGGGAACGAGATTTACCTAGGGTGCGCTGGACTAATTAATCACTACTTCATTTGATAGAAATGCCCACGTCATCTTCTTCTGCCTGAAAAGTAAAAAATGAACCATTTTTAATAAACACAGGCGTGACCTAATAACCCAATTCCTGATTCAGATTGACGGCCTGAGGTTGCCTTCTGCCTTTTGGTAGAGTTAAAAAACTATGTCAGATATAATTATAATCTTAGGTGTTTATGCAATATAAGCAAATGAGGTTATTCTAGACTAGCTTATGCCCGCGGCTTCGACTGCGTGGATGTATTTTATCGCGCATCCCAAGGGAACTTTTTATTTTCTGGGGATAAAAAGTATCTCATAATTATTTTAATCCGGGTTATGTTCTATCTGTGTGCCGTTTATTCAAATACATTAAATAAATAAATATTTTTGGGACATTTCACACAGCGTCATCTAGTCCCAAACTAAGCAGAGCTTGTATTATGGGTATTCGACAATGGATACAATAATTCTCTACTTTTTTTTGTAAATGCATATTAAGAATACATAAGAAACACCCAGACCAACACAAACACTTATATTCATCACACAAATATTTGTGTCCTATGGGAATCGAACCCACGACCTCGTGATCAACAGTCTGACACTCGAACTATTAGACCACAGACGTCGTCAAACAACCAGATGTTGTCATTCAGCTCTTATTGAGTAACAAACATCCAAACATATGTATATGTTTGGATGTTTATATATATATAGTAAGATTATGTTAACGTACATTATCGTTGTTCATATAATATTTAAATTTATTAGCTTTAACTCTGGTTAAGCGGCTGTAAATTAAATGTAAAAGTAATGAAATTGTTGAGCCACTTTTTTGTAGTAGTACTATACTATTATTTGTTCTATGGTAGTAGTAAACGCGCTCCTTTCATAAACACATACACACACGTCGTTTATTACATGGATATTTTATACTTAGTAATTTTTGGTGTCCCAAGCCCGTAGGTGTCGTAAAATTCACTTTACAGTTTAATCGACTATCACCTTTAAAATTCAATCAATGAAGTCTCAATTAAATCACCATACCTGCGTCAAATTAAGACGATTCAACCAACATAAAGGTACAGTTACACATGCTCATAAAATGTCATGCTTATTAGCATGCTTAAAACAAGCATGCTCTTCAAACTGACACATTTGCTTTTGTTTAGCATGCTTTTTTCAAGCATACTTCTAAATAAGCGTGCTCAAAGCAGACAATTGAACACACATGCTATTTAAGCGCGGGCTGGAAGCTTTGGTATTCGATATTCTAGCAAGTTCTCTGCCAGTGTTCCAGTGCAGGTGAAAAATGGAAAACCAAGTGGTCCTCTCCACAGAATTGAATAAAATCATCATTTTGGTTTTATTTTATTTTATTTTTATTTTTTTATTCTTCAGGACAACAAACAATTGCGCAATAATGCATAATACAAACAAAAAGATATACAAAACTTAGGTAATCACGCAACCAGCACCGTTATCCACAAAATAATACATACAATTTTACAAATACAGCAAGCACTTTTGCAGACAGAATTAATGTACATTATATCTAATTATGAGCGAAAGTTAAAGTAGGTATACAAAACTTGCATAATTATGCATAATTTGAAAAAGGAGTTTACAATTCATTTCGCAAAACATTTTTTTGTGACATTGTTTTTATATTGGGCGAGTGACATAACAAATAGGTCTGTATCGGCAAAGTTATCATTATATGACTCCATAATTCGCCGCATGGGAGCACGTTCACCCGCGTTAGTTCTGCAGAGCTTGGGAGCAAAAAGTCTATGAGCATAATTATCACGAATTCTTTGGGAACGACTTGGTATGCGAAGGTATATTTGGTTCATAAGCTGATTGCAATCTAATTTATTATGAATAATTTTATATAAGAGTGATTGATCAAGACACAGTCTTCTTAGATTTAGAGTTTGTAGAGAGAATTTGTCTAAAAGAGTATGATATGATGACCATTTTTTGTAAAATTTATAGTTTAAGAACCGAAGATATTTCCGTTGAACTGTTTCCAGTTGGGCACTGTATTTTTCATAATATGGGTTCCAAACAGAAGTTGCGTATTCTAGTTGCGATCTGATGAGCGACTTGTACAGTAATAAATAAGTAGAGGGTCTTTTAAATAAATTACAGGTACGTCTTACAAAGCCGTAAAGCTGAAAGCCTTTAGCTGTAATAAGATCGACGTGAGCATCAAAGTGTAGTTTTGAGTCGAAAAGTATACCCAGGTCTTTTATTAAGGAAACTTTTTCTAAGGGAGTGTAACAGAGAGAGTATTTATATGGAACAACGTTGATATTTTTGGTGAAGGATATAGATTTACATTTGGGTAAACTCAGTTGCAGTTTATTAGCTAGGCAATAGGCAGAAAATCGATCCAGGTCCTGTTGCAATTTGTCACAGTCTTCAATGGATCTTACCTTACGATAGACTTTGAGATCGTCAGCATACAAAAGAAAACTGCAATTTTTAAAACATGTATTTATGTCGTTTATAAACAAAACAAAGAGCAATGGACCCAGTATCGAGCCCTGTGGAACTCCAGATGTCACGCCGATCACATCAGAAGCAAAACCATGGACCACGACTTTCTGAGTCCTATTCCTTACGTACGATGTAAACCAGCGTAATAAACTCCCACGAATACCATTATATTCAATTTTTCTGAGCAGCATAGTATGGTCCACCTTGTCAAAAGCCTTACAAAAATCTGTGTAGATAGTGTCAACTTGTAAACGATTATCCATATTTTCAAATAAAAAATTCGCGTAGAGAACTAAGTTACTTACTGTGGAACGATTTTGGACAAATCCATGCTGTTGGGGTATGATAATATTATGTAAGGTAGGATAGATCGCGTTATGAACTAATCGTTCCAAAACTTTAGACAAGGTGGACAACAAGGATATTGGACGATAGTTGGTAACATCGTTTTTTGTACCACTCTTGTGCACAGGTGTAATATGAGCAGTTTTCCATGCTTGAGGCACAATACCCTCCTTCAAACTGCGGTTAAACAAGGTAAATAACGGTGTACCAATCGATTCAGCAGTATGTTTTAAAAAGAAAGGCGGGACACCATCCGGGCCAGATCCTTTAGTTACGTCTAAGGTTTTTAGCGCTTTAACTATAGTATATTTAGTGAATGATAGGTCGGATAAAAGCACTTGGCTATCTAAAGAAGAGGACACAGAACATCCGTTCGAATTATTATCTATTGGTTCATAAACAGAAGTAAAAAACTTCGAAAATAATTTACATACATTCACGGGCCCATTGGATTCCTCATTATTATATGACATAGTATTTGGTATACCTGATATCTTTTTACGATTATTTATAAACGACCAAAATTGTTTTATATCCTTCTGCATGCCACTCTCAACTAAATTCAAATATTCATTAAAGCACTCAACAGAGAGCGACCTAAATCTCTTGCGGTATAAGGAGAACTGCTCATAATCCACTGTATTTTTATATTTTTTCCACTTGATCCACGCTTTTTCTTTATTTTTAAAAATAAAGAAAAAGCGTGGTTGGTTGCAATACAATGTGTTAAAAAACCACAAGCATTCATTGTTCCGATATAAAATCACAAATTTCAACGTTCTTTCATCGCCCCAGTGAGACATTTTTGGCTCGAAATCGTGCACGCGCAGCTGCTGCGAACGACTGATCGATACTAGCATGCTCAATAAGCAAACCTGTTCAGACGCGCTAAAAGCACGTCCCCTTCCAGCCGCGCTGCAAGTAGCATGTCAGAACATCGCACAACCGTCGATTTTTGAGCAAACTCGAAATGCATGCTCAACATGCTACTAAGTAGCAATTGCTCAATAGTGGAATGCTTTCGTGTTGGTAGTGAGCATGTGTAACTGTACCTTAACTTCCGCAAGATGTTAATATCACCCTATGAGTTGGCGTCACTCAGCCGTTCCCACGGGCTCGCTTTTGTAATTACTTTGAGTTAGTGCTGCGTACTGGCTTATTCGGTCCTATCCCGGGGATTAAACCGGGATTTAAAAATGTGTCCCAGTCCCAGCGCATTTATTTTATTTAAAGGACTTAATTCATTTAGAATAGGTTGATAGATTTATTTTTGGGGTTGGTGGACGGTAAAAAAAAATGATTAGATGAAATTTTTGTTATATATTTTGAACAACATGAGTGAAATCATCTATATGAGTCGTATTCAGAGTTTATGAACGAAAGCCTGTTTTTAGTATTATAAGAATGTTCTTCCGGCAGAATTTCGGTCACGGCGGCCAATCTCAACATAGACTAGCCATCTGCGCGGACCATATTATAGTGCATAAGTGTGTGCGCAAACACAGGTACATTCTCTATTCCCTCAATCTCATAATCCGATGGGTCGGCATTCCGACACAACCGAAGAGAGATCAGGCCCAGGACCGACGGCTTTACGTGCTCTCTGAGGCACGGGGGTGTAGCACCCCCAATTTCCTGACTCCGGGGTTCTACTGAGAGATTTTCTTGACAGAAAAATCCCAATAACTCTTTTTTCCAGACCTGGGAATCGAACCAAGGACTGCGGCTGAACATGTTACCGCTAAATCACCGAGACAGTCAGTGCAGTATTACAGCTTATACCTAGATCACTTTGCATCAACCAGAAATCCATAGCCAGCTCCTAGGTGTATACCATGGAATTTTATTAATCTAAGGTGTATACATAAAAGCCAGCGGTGCGGTGAAGCTAAATTTGTTAACATCCTTTATCGATCAGCGATGGAAGATACCAGCGTTGTTTACCAGTTTTATTAGGTGCAGTGCATATTAAATTTTCCGTATAATGTAATATTTCTACGCTGTTGTAAGGGAACGTAGAGGTAAGGGTAAATAATCTTCTAAGCTTTAAGATGAAAACAAGGCTTGCAATGTATATTGGCTTGTAGAAAAATATTGATAAGAAGTATTAGTAAATACATTTCAAATTGCTATAAGTCCATTGTTTTGAAAATGGAAGTCTTAAGGGGCGGCATTGAGAAAAGTAGGGATTTTCTAATCAAAATATTTTTATTTGTGGATACGACGTATATCTAATTTTTAAATATCTGATTTTTCATTATATTTATTAGATTTTGGTGTAGGGAAAACACGATTCAATAAAATTTGCTCGATAGATTTATTTTCCAAAGTAAGGTCCGTTTTACCACTATTTTGCATTGCATTTGGAAATCCCAATGGTTTTTACTATTGTTTTTTGCGAATAAGATATATCTTGTGCATACCTAGATTATGGTGTACCAGATTTTTATTTACATGTTTATTCGCTGAGATATTAGGAAAAATGTAAAAAAACATCAAAACAGCGCGATTCCGCTCTGTTCTCGCACGCGCAATTTGCAGTGTGTTAGTAAGGGACGGTTGCAAATTCAATGCAGCACCTTAAGAGGAAATGCGAAAAGAAGTAAAATAATGACATGCAGCGCTGATCGTATTAGACGTGCATCGCCAGGTTACGCATCGTTTGATTTATTGATTGTTTATCTAATTATGAATAATTAATATCTAACTGTAAATAAAAAAGTAAAGTAATAATAAAAAAATGACAAAATATTATAGATAATAATAACTAACACAGTTCTTTTTATACGGTGTTTCATTTGAAGTGTACTATCAAACCGCGTGATCCAATAAATCATGTTTGTGGGCACGCAGCTACAAGCAACGACGGGCAATGTTATACAGTAACATAGATCTGTGATTTATTGTATCGCATACCGTCCGGTACAATGTTATTATTTACGTACATAATAGTGATGTGCCAGATATCCGTATCCGTATCCGCGGATATCCGAGGTAAAATTAAGATCTGTCTCCGTATCCGTATCTGGCGGATACGGATACGGAGGATTTTTCCGGCGGATCTTGAACGGATCTTTTACATTAATAAATTTCATTACGTATATGAAATTGTAAAGAAAGTTAGCAATGAAAATACTACTAACTTCGAATCAAATTACTTTTTATTTCTTAAAATCACATATTATTATTTTTATTTAACCTTACAAACAAAACAATAACATAACATAACATAACATAACATCACGCCTGTATTTCCCGAAGGGGTAGGCAGAGGTGTATAGTACACCCACATTTCGCCAGTTATGTTGTAAGTCCCATGTAATAGGGGGCGAGCCTATTGCCATTAACCGGGCACAAATCCAGACTTCGGGCTGCTACTGAGAATTTCCAAACAAAACAAACAAAACAATAAACTATGCTATATTGTGTCACACTAAACTATAAACAAAAACACGCACATTGCAAGTCAAAACACGTCGCGGTACTATTAGTAGTAACGCAAAGCGTCAACTGTCGGTCCAAAGTCATGCGCACCGGCGCCGACCGAGTACGAAATACTACTAAAGTTGTGGTCCGAATACGGATACGGACCACAACGTATCGTATTCGTATCCGTGGATTTTGACACTAATTATCCGTATCCGTATCCGTGGATATACATTTTGAACGATCCGGCACATCACTAGTACATAATATCAGGCTGTTCGGAAAGCTGGGTTGCAACAAGTTTGGAAATATGTTTAACAAAATATAACTATGCGGCAAAGTCGAATAATCAATAAAAAAACATAGGTAGGTAATACCATATGTATTTATTAAATAATTTATTAATTTAGACAAAAAAAATGCTGCGCAGTCCCGGCGGCATACATTTGTAAAAGGGGGGTACAGACTCTACAGAGTGCCGATTTACCACCCTCTAGGCTTAATTTTTGTGCAGAAACCGGGTCTAACATAGTACAGATAGCGAGACTGGCTGGTGCCTGGCCGCCCCCCAGTCTTCGCCACCCGGGGTGCCTGCTCATCCTCACCCCCCCTCTAGATCCGGCCCAGATGCTGCGTTGCCCCAGTCAGCGTGATGGATACGTTTCGTTCTGAGGCTCTTGTCCGACGAGGTATTGTATTTATTTGTGTTGTCTACAAAGTGGATATGACAATACGACATTAAATAAAAACACGTACAGAGTATCACGTCCTCTGAGCGTATACAAAAAATCAATCAAATTCAGTTAAGGGTGAATCTTGAGAATGGGCGTATTCGGTTGATTCCCTTGGCATATTTTATTTTAGTGAATTTCTTACAAGTAATAATAAAACATGAAATTTAACTAAATTATAAACACATTAATCATTTTGGCACCAATTTTGGCCAAGCCGTTCCATAGATTTACCACAATTTGCAGTTTTATTAGGCAGGGGAATCAATAAAGACGACAGGGGAATCAAAACTTAAAAAACGTTGATTAAAATTTATGTTTATTATTAATTTATCATAGTAAATCAAGACCGTTATTACACATTTTTAAGGCATACTCTGAGGAACACTAAAAAAAGCTACTCAATCAACTCAGCCTATCGCAGTCCACTGCTGGACATAGGCCTCTCCCAAGTTGCGCCACAACGCTCGGTCCTCTGCCTTCCGCATCCAGTCCCCCCCAGCCACGTTCTTTAGGTCGTCGGTCCACCTGGCAGGGGGGCGCCCTACGCTGCGTTTGCCGATACGCGGTCTCCACTCAAGGACTCGTCTGCTCCAACGGCCATCGGTCCTTCGACAGACATGGCCAGCCCACTGCCACTTCAGCTTACTGATCTTACAAGCTATGTCGGTCACTCCGGTTCTTCTCCGGATAATCTCGTTGCGGATTTTATCCTTCAAAGAAACTCCAAGCATAGCTCGCTCCATAGCTCGCTGGGCGACTTTAAATTTGTGGACTAGCCCAACTGTCAATGTCCACGTCTCGGCACCGTAAGTCATGACTGGCAGGACGCACTGGTTGAAGACCTTTGTCTTCAAACTTTGCGGTATAGGCGACGAGAAGACTCGGCGAAGTTTGCCAAATGCTGCCCAGCCCAGACGGATCCTTCTGTTGGCTTCTTTCTCGAAGTTGAAGAGAAGGCCTTCGACTCTATCGAAACTTGGGCAGTTCTGGATGCTCTTCAGCGATGTCACATTGATGAGCGGTATATAGAGATGCTGAGATGCCTGTACAACGCTGCTACCATGACTTGAACAGTCATGGTCATGGAGCTGAACGCTCCAGGACCAAAAGACGAAGCCAATCCAACTGCGCAGAGGGGTGAGACAAGGGGATGTAATATCCCCGAAATTGTTCACTAACGCGTTGGAGGACGTCTTCAAGACGCTGGACTGGACTGGACAGGGTATCAACGTTAACGGCGAGAACATCTCACATCTCCGTTTTGCCGATGACATCGTTGTAATGGCTGAGTCGCTGGAACAACTGGGCGAAATGCTGCACAGCTTAAACGGAGCCTCTCGACGTGTCGGCCTCGGCATGAATCTGGACAAGACTAAAGTGATGTTCAATATGCATGTCATGCCGAGGCCATTATTCGTCGAAGGGTCGGCACTCGAAGTTGTAACGGAATACGTCTACCTAGGGCAGGCAATTCAGCTTGGTAGACACAACTTCGAGAAAAAAAGCTACTACAACAACATAATTATGTATTTTCTTAAATTTTTGTCTTTTAATCAGCCATTTTTCTCCATACATTGGCAATTTGGCACTTTTATTCGTAGCTACTTTTATGGTTGATAATAAAACACATGTTACAAAACTGGGCAACGCTGCCAGTCTTCTGGGCACTTTTCCAGATGACAGCGATGTGGAGGAATACTTTGATGCCTAAGCACGCCTTTTTATATAATTTTATTTTGTTACAAAAAAAAAAAACAATTGACTACAAAAAAACTTATCGAAAAAGCGACTACAGAGTGAAAAGTAATTTTAGTTTCGGAAGTTGGTGGCAAAAAAAAACAAACAAAACCAAAGACATCGACTTTTTTTCTGTTATTGGGCGGCAAACAAGCAGACGGCCTACCAGATGGTAAGTGGTCACCGCCGCCTATGGACATCTGCAATAACAGAGGCGTTGCAAGTGCATTGCAATCCTAGAGACAAAGGTGAAATGTCTCATGTGCCTGTAATTACACCAGCACACAACAAAGCTACTTGGTCGCAGAAATAGGTATGGTCCTAGGGTAGTATTTTTGCGTACGAGCTTCTTCACAAAGAGCTCTGCTATACTATAACTACCACGACTACAACTTCCGAAATTAACATCATTTTTCACTTGGTAGTCGCTTATTCGGAAGTATTCCCATTTGAACACCTATTTTTAGGGCACCAATGCTTAGAGCACCGATGCTATTCCCTTTTCAGCACCAATCTGTATTTTTGCTTGGTGCTCTATTGGGAACAAAATAAATAATTCGACTTTATTCCCCTTTGAGCACCTACGGTACGGTAGCTTCTAGTGATGTAGTGTATTGTAAAAATTATCGAAAAAAATCACAATATTATTATTTTTAGTAAATCATGTATTGTTATTATCACAAGTTTCCTCTAATAAAATGTTGTGTACACAAACCTATTTTAGGCAAAACTAACAAAATAAATTACCTATTTTCATATTAATAGGAAGAGCGTAGATAGATAGATAGAATATTCTTTATTGTACACCATTAACATAATTAAACTTAGGACTAACATGTAAAATAAGGGTACATTGGCGGTCTTATCGCTAATAGCGATATCATCCAGACAACCTTTGGATGGACAAGGAAGACGTGAAAAATATATAGGGGGGAGTATGTGGTGCACTTTTTTTCCTTCAATTTTTTCGTAAGTTGAAAGGGCCGCAACCTGCGCCGACTGTACCGGTCTCAGGGATATCCCGCCCGAGTAACATGAAGTATGACAAATGTCGCACTTTCAACGGTTATTAATTAAAATCGTTGACACCCAAGCTGATGCTGTAGATTCAAAATGCAAAGATTTATTGCATACTAACTAACGGCCTTACTAATAAACGTTGTATAGGGTTGAATAGTTACACAACGATTTCTCACTTTCTGTCATCAGTAATTTGACATTTGAAAGAAGAAGACAAAGCATTGTGTAACTATACAACCGCTATACAACGTTTATTAGTAAAGGGGTAAGTGTATATCATTGGGGTTACATTTAAACTATACAAAGTGTATCAGAAATGCGTGGTCATATTTTAAGAGCTCATTCTTACTATAGGACCAACCCTGAAATCGCGAAAAAAATATCAGCTGTTCCCTACTAAATCACCGATGTCTCTCGACAAAATGTTAGGATCAGCTGATTTTATTTCGCGATTTCAGGGTTTTTCCCATAGTAAAAGTTGTTCGATAGCATCCCCTGAATAAGCTCTTTAAATTTGACAACGCATTTCTGATACACGTTGTACAACTAGGTAAAAAAGAAGCAATAAAAGTGCACCACATATTATTGTACACCATTAACATGATTAAACTTAGGACTAACATGTAAAATAAGGGTACATTGGCGGTCTTATCGCTAATAGCGATATCTTCCAGACAACCTTTGGATGGACAAGGAAGACGTGAAAAATAGATGGGGGCAGCCCATCTATTTTTTACATGTTAGTCCTAAGTTTAATCATGTTAATGGTGTACAATAAAGAATATTCTACCTATCTATCTAGGCTCTTCCTATTAATACTAAAATAGGTAATTTACTTTGTTAGTTTTGCCTAAAATTGGTTTGTGTATACAAAATTTTATTAGAGGAAACTTGTGATAATAACAATACATGATTAACTAAAAATAATAATATTGTGATTTTTTTCGATAATTTTTACAATACACCACATCACTAGAAGCTACCGTACCGTAGGTGCTCAAACGGGAATAAAGTCGAATTATTTATTTTGTTCCCAATAGAGCACCAAGCAAAAATACAGATTGGTGCTGAAAAGGGAATAGCATCGGTGCTCTAAGCATTGGTGCCCTAAAAATAGGTGCTCAAATGGGAATACTTCCTTATTCGAATTTTTTTTTAGAACGCTCATCCATTCTGTTCTCAATAAAATTTGAGATAGAGATAATACGGGACTGTGTTTATGATAATTATAGAAAAACCGGACAAGTGTGAGTCGGACTCACGCAGTAAGGGTTCCGTACCACCCATCGACCTGATACCCATAGAAACTGATTTAATTTACGAGAGTTCATCAAAATACATCAAAGCACCGTGCGCGAAATATGAATATGAATTTTTGCATCTCTTTCTTACGCACGTACCACGACATATGTCTATGTGTGCCCTATTTTTAGTATTTGTTGATAAATTAAATAGTATTCACTATATTCAAACCAAATTTAACGCTGGTATGTATTACTGTTTTGAAGATAGAGCAGGAACAAAAACGTTGTAAAAAAATGCATGTTTTTCGAGGATTCTTGTATGGGTACCCTCATACAAGAAAACTCGTTTTTTTTTTGTTTTTAGTATTTGTCGTGATAGAAGTTATAGCAACACATATTCTGAGAAAATTTCAACCGGCTACCTGTTACCGTTCAAAAGGTACAGCCTTGTGACAGACAGATGGATGGACGGAAGGACAGCGTAGCGAGAGTAACCTGGGACCCTAGTCCCGTTTGGCACCCTTTGGGTGCGGAACACTAAAAAGGCACATGATATTATTCATAATAACAGCCTCAGTAATTTTTAAGTCTACGCAAGCGATCCTCACGATTTTTTTTGTGTCGTAATAAATTATCTTCTTTTTATTACTTTATATGTCTTTTTATTAATGATTAAAAAATAATATTACTATGTATTTGAAAAAAACAATACTAATTGGAAGAAAACCTTTCTGTTTTTCAAGGTAAATTAGGAAAACGTTGATTACCCTGGCGCAAATACCAGGGGGATCAAGTCCAAGGGAATCAAAAAAAGTATGTTTTTCATCGATTTTGCTTAAAATAATATGATTATAATAATAAAAATTAAATGACCAAATAATGGTCGCTTATGCGGTTCTATTTACTATACTAAACCATTTCTAAGTGATCAAAAAATAATTTTAAATGTGGTCACGATAATCAACAACCTAGTGGAACAAAGTCAGGGGAATCAAATGTGACGAGAGGTTCTACCTTCTTCCACGATGTTCAAAGCACGACTAGCACTCGCATATCGACATGGACGCAAACTTCTACAACGTTCCACTAGTGATATACGTGTAGTTTTATGACGCACCAGTGGAAACAACGTTTAGCCCTGGACAAAACTTAGATATCTAATAACTAAAATTAAAACTACGATAAACACACATACTATTTTTTTTTACAATCTACAACTAATCCCTCAGCGGTTAGATCACATCAATAACTTAGTTTCCTTTCATAAGTCGGTGTTTTGAGGATAGTTTTCACAAAAAAAGTAGCGCGGACGCGCCAGGGGTATCAATTTTTAGGGCTTTGGATTTTTTTTTCGACTATATGTATCCAAATTAGGCACTATCACTATCGTGCCCCAGTTAGATCATAGATTAAAGTATCCTAAAAAAAATAGTGTTGGTCCAAGTTTTAATACTACGGGTAGTACTTCCCTCCGGACAGCGCAAAATGAGCCTCTCAAGATTCACCCTTAACAGCTTAGCCACAGGAAATTATTTTAATTTCATTAATATTGAATGAAGGACCATTTTTCTAGGCAAAGATCGTTAGATCAAAGACCTGTGCGAGTCCATATGATTTTAAACTCTTTCAATTATTACAGATGATTACAAATGGTGTTACTTATTATTTCAATATTTTAATATTTCATTTGTTCAAAAATTTAGTTTTATTAATTTTCGATAAACAACTTATTTATGTGTTTAAAATGCTTCTATAGACTAGTAATAACTGTGTTTTCATTTATTGTCGTATTGACATATCCATGCGCTTGACATTCTATACCTACTTTTATAAACCCAATGTTACGTAAGGTTACGTACTACTTTTATTTGTTCTGTGCCAATGTTTTGAATGATCGATCAAAACATCAACAAAGCGCATGTCATGTTCATGTGTAGAATTTGCAGTTGATCCAGTATAATCAGTAAAATACTTAATCATACGTCAAACTTTGAATAAGTCACTGCAATAAATCTTAAGCTTCACTCTGAGAGATTTATTACCTAGCAACTAAGTGGCTGTCTGCAACTTCTAAGTGCAACGACTTAAGTCAGCGCTAACTAAACTAAGTAACAACTAAGTTATAACGGTATTTTGACTAAAATAACAACAGTATCTTGAAGCTCCGTGTGTTATTTTCTTCATAATCCGCTGCAAGCAATGTCAACATAAACTGCTATCACAACACCGGATAATACTTATGGTTGAGGAGCTCAGGTACATGGATAATACTTATGGTTGAGGAGCTCAGGTACATGGAAAATACATGATCTGTTTGAGACTGTCGAAAAAATCATCATTCCATCCACTTTTAAAAAATTGGATCTAAAGGGAACAAAAAATCTCCATAGATCCATTATGGATCCAGACTATGGATCTAACGAGAATGATCCATTTTACAACCCACACATAATGAAAGATCCCACATTATACACACTTATCCTGTATCGCGTGGGTGCGTTCATAGAAACAAATTTGGAACAGTAAACAACTGTCTGTAGGCAGGCCTACATATTTCTTACGCGTGCAGGAATTGCACCCGCACTGCGTGTGCAAACAATTGCTTAGCCATTATTAGAAATTGAAAATTATCATCCATAGGCTTCTCCAATTGCACGCCACTAAGTTTGGTCCTCGGCCTCTTACCAATCTTGCGAAACAAGGCGCTCCGCGTAGCCTGTTAACAAAGACTGTTTTTTTTTTTTTTCCATATAAGCCTTTTACATAAGTTTATAATTGAACATTGATTAGAAAACAATTTCTCAAATTATTATAGCTAAATCGCATGCAACATAGTAAATAGGAGGCTGTTTGTGCTGTATGATTTGAACCCCTGTCTCCTAAACTAGGCAATAGCCTGTATCTTAGGAGGCAGTGTCCTTCCAAGACAAGTTACATTATTTAGCCTAAAAATTTAACAATTGAATAGCAATTAAAAAGAAAAACACATTTTATTTTATTAATTTAAATCGAAGTGAAATGTGTGGAAGTGTGTGCAGTGTTTTTTTATGTAGTGTTGGGGTGTGTTTGTGTGTGTAGAGTGTGTGAATGCCGTGTACGGAATGTTTGTTTGTGTGGTTGGGTGCAGCCATTTGTTTGAACATATCATTATTAGGTATTAGATTCAAATGACCTGATTTGTCCCAATAGTATCTCCTCAGTTTGCTCATAGTTAAGACCATAAAGCCATTCTTTAAGTTTCTTTTTACATTGAAACTTCCTCAGCGTAGAAATTTCAAGATGTTTATTAATATTATTGTACATCTTTGTGCTGATTATATAGAAGTGGCGGCTAGCAAAGGTGGTTCTATGTTTTTCCATAGAATACATGTTGTATTTAAGCCGACCTGTTGGAATTTTCTGAGGGCATGATGTTTACGCATCATACATTGTAAAACGTACATTTGTCGTACCGTAAGCACCTTCCATTCTACGTACAGTTTTTTTTTTTTTTGCATCAGCAGATGACCGTATTTTTTTAAAAACCCCAGTCAATCTCCGTATTCTAAGCTTTACCAGCTCCACATGCTCGCGCCAGTCTAGTTTTTGTCCTATCTGGACACCCAGGTACCTAACAGAGGTTACTCTTTTAATTGTGAGACAGTTACAATCTGAAGACAGTGCTTGACAAGAATGAGCCCTAAGTGTATAGTCATCGGATGGGAATTTATTAGATCTTATGGCAAAAGCTATGTATTGGGTCTTAGATACATTGATAGTCAAAAGGTTAGAACTGAGCCATCTCATTACAGTAGTTAGCGACGATTCAGCAAGCTTATAAGTTTCAGGCCAGTCCTTACCTTCGACACAAAGAGCGGTATCATCGGCATACGTGTAAATTGTAGTATTTGTTAATTTTATAATCTACATAGCTCATTAATATATATGAGAAACAAGGTTGGTCCCAGAATGCTGCCTTGGGGGACACCAAACCTTATCTCTGCCTCATCGCTGACATATCCACCAATTTCGACTACTTGGGTGCGTTCACTAAGGTAGTCGGTGAAGATTTCCAAAGCTATACCTCGGATGCCGATGTATTCCATTTTCTTTAGAAGGTTGGGAACAGAGACGGTATCGCCTTAGAGAGGTCCAAAAATATGGCTAGACATTTCTTGTTCTTATCTTATCTATTGTCCTAACTACGCGTTTGGAGAAATCTATAATAGCATCCTCAGTTTTTAAACCAGTTCTAAAGCCAAACAAAATGTTAAATAGTTGCTAAAATGTTGATGTTATATGATAACGCTTGCAAACTTTTTTATGTAATTATTATATTCTTGATTGTATTCAAACCAAAGAAAAAAAATAACAGTCATTTACAGAATTATGTTAAGTACAATGGGCGGTCTTATCGCACAAGGCAATCTCTTCTAAATAACCTTTGGGTGGGTTTGAAGAATGGAAACCTATCATTGATCGAGGTTATGGTATACAAGTACGTTTCGTACATAATATGCTTAGAAATAATAATAGGTCCCTTAGTTTGGGACTAGATGGTACTGTGTAAAATTTCATTAAAATTCATTTGTTTATACCGTATTAAACCATGTTTAATCATAAGTTTAGTTATCATTAAAAAATAACAGAAAATATTAAATCTGTCAAATTAGTCTATGCCCTGGTAATTTACGACAAAAAGCGACTTAAAACGATGGCAATTAAATTCACATTGATAACATGTAATGTATTCGTGGAATAAATCAATCAGTCAAACGACAGAATTAAAAATCTTAATATCCTTTTCTAATAGGTATGTTTGGTTTGAATGAGACGTAAAAAAACTAAATAATTCAGTATGTAAACAACAACATTTGGAACATTGTCCTACTATTATGCTAAATCCTAAAGTTTCTCGCAAACAGCAGTCTAGGGCTTACTACAAGAATGATGTACAGTTTTTGTCACTAGCTCCCCAACTAAAACTGCACCGTTCCACCGACAATTTGTAGATAACCCGACAAAGTTTGGAAATCCACGAGACTGTGAGTGCCTCGTTTTTGAGATAACGTTTTATTTAGCTGGGTTATAATGTCCTCGTAGAATACTGATAGCGATAATAAGGATTAATCTTTTTGTTGCAGTGTGCGTTGAATTACTTAAATGAGCAGTGAGAAATGGAGGCTGGTATTGTTTTGTTGATTACATGTAGTAGCCCTCTGTTTTGATAAGTAACCTAAATGACTATTAAAAAAAGCATAATTTCAAAACTCTGATACTTGGCGCTTGTGATATTTTACTATATGTAGTCATATGACGTACCTATGGGCAGCATTTGGCAGACTATGCCGTGTCTTCTCGTTGCCTATACCGCAAAGTTTGAAGACAAAGGTCTTCAACCAGTGCGTTCTGCCATGACTTTCAGTGCCGAGAATTGTACACTGACAGTGGATCTAGTCCACAAATTCAGAGCTGAGCGTGTTATGGAGTGAGCTATGCTTGCTGCTATGCTATGCTTGCTTAGTTTATTTGAACGATAAGATCCGTAATGAGTGACCGACATAACTCGTAGGATCAGCAAGCTGAAGTGGCAGTGGGCTAGCCATGTCTGTTGAAGGACCTATACTTATGGCCGTTTTTTTTTATAGTATAGAATGGCGAAACGAGCCAAAGGCCCACCTGATGTTAAGCGGTAACCTTTGCCCATAACAAGTTCAATACCATCTAAGCTGTTGCCTAAATGGTACCGCAAGTCCGTTCGCAAAACTGAGACATGGAGATAGAAAGTCTCATGTGATTGTTATTTCACCGGCACCCGTACCCTTCAGACCGAAACACAGCAATGCAAGCATCATTGTTTGACAGAGAAGTAGGTATGGTGGTAGTACTTCCCCGGACGAGCTCTTTCACAAAGGATCTCTACTACTACTAACACAGTTGGAGCAGACAAGTCCCTGAGTGGAGGCCGAGAATCGGCAAACGAAGTGTAGGGTGCTGCCCAAACAGGTGGACCGACTATGCTGCAATTCCAGACAAAATTAAAATTCAATTAAGTTGATCCACGTTTAGGCAGACGAGGAGTTAATCCAGGACATGGTTTATCTGTGTGCCTAATTTCATTCAAATCCGTTGAGTCATTTTAGCGTGACTGAAGGACAAACAAAGATTCATACTTTCACATCTAAATATGTAAAACAAAGTCGGGTTAGTTACACCATTTATAACTAAAGAACGGCTAAATCGATTTTAATGAAATTAGGCATACAGACAGAATATAATCCGGATTAACATGAAAGCTACTTTTTATTGCGAGACGATGAATAATTTCCGAGGAATGTGGGATAAACGACATTCACACGGGCGGAGTCACGGGCATAGGCTAGTTTATAATATTAGTAAAAATTAGGATTCTTGCACTACCATGTTTTCCTTTACCATCAATCAACTCAGCTTATCGCAGTCCACTACTGGACATAGGCTTCTCCCAAGTTGCGCCACAACACTCGGTCCTCTGCCTCCCGCATCCAGTCCCCCCGAGCCAGGTTCTTCAGGTCGTCGGTCCACCTGGCGGGGGGGCGCCCTACGCCAGTTCCTTTACCATGCCTGTGCTAAAAATAGGTTCCCCACAATAATGCATCGACGAATCTAATCTTTCTCGGTCGCCGTTCGATGAGAAAAAACATGTTTCCTTACCGTCACCCGTGATTGGAAAGATCCGGTGTAACTAGGTGAAAGTAGCTATAAAACGGGCCCCTAATGAAATTACACAGGACATCTCTCACTTGGGCAATTTGTGTCGATATTGGTCTTGCTGGGCCCTAAATAACAGTTCAGTAGAAGAGGGTGGTCTTTGCTTGAGTGTTACGATTTTTCACTAAGATACACAGCGATTTTAGATTGAATTACTTGAGTATAACTTATATTCAAGTAATACAAGCATAAATCACTAGGTAAAAGTCATTTTATATTTCACGCAAAATTGATACAGAATAAAAATATGTCGATACTAGATCGCAATGTGCTTTTACGTTAAATTAAAAAACACAACTGCCAAAAATACCAAGAAACTACAAACGAACTAAAAAGTCAAAAACAAGTTGTGTTAGTTTAATGTGGGTACAAGATAATAACTACTTAGGTTTTCGCGATAACTACACATTATAATAAAACAAAATTTAACCGGATTAAATCGCGTATATTATTTAAATTGGTTTTCCTGACGTTTCGAAAGCTTTGCAGCATTTCGTGGTCGCAGGTAGACTAAGATGACAATCGTCTTTACAGATATTTCTAAAAAACAAAAACAAAAAATCTACAGTACAATATTATTAATTAAAATCGTTATTAATTTTTTCCTGACTACATCTGTAAGCATTGTACAGTTGAAGCAATTAATATATTTCAAGTCAAAACTTTTCAGCATAGGTAACACAACCAAGTCTGTAAGTTTCAGAAATTTTATTGCAGTCCCCGACTACCCATAATCAATTTTCTAAACAAAATTGTCCCCCGACTGCAATAAAATTTCTGAAACTTACAGACTTGGTTGTGTTACCTATGCTGAAAAGTATTGACTAGATACATACATACATACATGAATCCTGAAAACATTACAAATTAAATTGCATTACACTCCTTTTTTTGTGCAGTCGTGTAAATAATTCAACGCAGATGAAACCGCGGGCACTCTCATAAATATGAGAACAATCTTTTCAAAGGTGCATTTTAAAGCTTTCATGGTGGAAACATTACGAGCATCTTAAAAGTATTCTAAGTGAATAAGGTGGGTTGTAAAAGGGACTCCACGTGTTTCGGCAGTTTTCTAAGCTAAGGGCGATAACAGATTAGGCGTATTTTCCGCACGTCTTTAAGCAAATTTTTGCAAGTTCGATAAGATGCGTGCATAATTACAACTTTCATTAGGTACATATCGAAACCAGCCAGGTGGAATAATTTCATTTTTATTTTATTTTTTGTGTATTGGATAGTAGTTTGGTTGGTTTGGGTTGGTTTGGTTGGCTACTGTTACCTAAAATCATGCTGTGGTTGGTCACCACCTAGGCCAAAAGGGTCCCCTTTTGGCAAAAGGGACTTTTGGCACTTTTTTTTTAGTGTGCTTAGTTTTTGCTGTCATATTAATATTTTTTATATTGTGTCAATAACAATGATATTTTAAAGTACCCTTAAATATCATTGGTCAATAAACACATTTTCTTTTATTTTTTCTTTCTTTACAACTGAACGCGCGTATTCCAGCATATTCACGCGAGTTTAGATGATTCGAGCGAAGCTTTCTTCGCGACTGGCGCGTACTTATACGAGCTTATAAGTGCATCTCCACATCTCCGCTTGTATGAGATACGCGTATTGCGTGTTGCAGTTGCGCGGATTTACGAGCGTACAAAAACGAGATAATACGCGCGAAAATTACGCCAATCTGTAATCACCCTATGTGGATGAAAAGGAAATTTCGCGTAGGCTTTCAATGGATACTTGACTGCATGCTTACTATACTACACATATAACACGCTAATCATAAGAATAAAATGGAAAATATTTTAAATTTAAACAAAATTATTATGGAATTTTTCAAGATTGAAATTCTTCGTATAGTTTAACAAACCAATTAGTATCCAGGGTCGCCAGATATAAATGAAGTTTTCTCCGAAGATTATGGATGTTTTCAAGTGAAGTGAGTGAGTGTCATTTTAATAACGGACAAAGTTAAACTGTATTTATACAAAACCCTAATCAAACCATTCTATAATAATTTCCTAAGAAATCTTCATCTAAATCTGGTGACCCTGGATACAAATTGTTTTGTTAGACTGTACGATACCTTACACGGTAAAGAATAGGCAATATTGTCCCCACTCGTAGATTTCGCCAAGCGAAGAAATTGCCGGAGAGGGTGGCGGTGATATTACAATCGCATAAGACTTTCCATCTTCATGTCTCAGTTTGGAGAACGCGAATTGCTCTACTCACTGCACTGCTTGATCATAATGTTGTTATGGGCAAAGGTAACTGCTTAACACCAGGTGGGCCTTTAACTCGTTTTGCCATCATAGGAGGCATAGCCCATAAAAAACGATTATGATATTTTCCACTTTGAATGTTAATTGGTAGCGGTCACTGAAATAACAGTGGACACTTATGGGCTTAAATCCTATGACTTACTTCTTATTAACCATGTCGTTTATGACATAGCCCGAAGAATTGCCAAACCTAAGTGGCAGTGGGCGGGGCACATTGCTCGCAGAACGGATGGCCGATGGGGCAGTAAAGTTCTGGAGTGGCGACCGCGTACTGGAAGGGGCAGCGTGGGTAGGCCCCCCACAAGGTGGACCGACGACCTGGTGAAGGTCGCGGGAATCCGCTGGATGTGGAAGGCACAGGACCGGTCGTTGTGGCGATACTTAGGGGAGGCCTATGTCCAGCAGTGGACGTCTTTCGGCTGAAATGATGATGATGATGATGTCGTTTATGCATATGCGGCATAAAGAGAGGTTTATAAAAGTGATCTTTAATCAAATCTGTGGTGTATTAATTAGGAGCAGTCCTTTAAGTGAAGGCACACTAACAGTTTTTTTCATTTAATGCTTAAGGTATACTTTAAGATCGAATCTTTTATATCTTAACTAGCTGTGCCCGCGACTCAGTCCGCGTGGATGTCGGAAAATAACATCGTGTCATAATTATGAACACAATATCATCAAATATATACATATAAGCGCCTACACAGACGATTACACTATTTACCGACCATACTGTATTTTGTTTTTACAACCAACCGGCTAAGGTGATGGAATTTCATGGAATTAGCCCTAAACTCCCTCATTCTGAGAAGATGCTCGTGCCCAGTAGTGGGAAGTAATTGGGCTGATTATGTTATTCTATAACACTAACCACATCTCTTCTTATGCTGAGAAGAGGCCCGTGTCCAGCAGTGGGACTGTAATGGGCTGGTAATGTTATGTTATTCTAGAATACTAATAATATCTAGTTCATTAACTATTCTCATTTTGAGAAGAGGGCCATACCCAGTAGTGGGACAGTAATGGGTTGACTACGTTATGTAATTCTATATTTTCTAGTTTCTTAACTCTTCTCGTTCCGAGAACAGGTCCGTGCCCAGCAGTGGGGCAGTAGGTAATGAGCTGATTATGTTATGATAATCTATTACACTAAGAATATCCAGTTCCTTAACTCTACTCAATCCAAGAAGAGGGTTATGCCCAGCAGCGGGACAGTGATGGGCTATTTTATGTTATTCTATATTTTCTATAATACTAATAGAATCCAGTTGTATTTTTAGGAACCTGCAACCTGCATCCAACCAACAATCATGACCTCTACTTTGTATGCAACTTAATACAATAGAGGGGTTAAGCTGTATCACTGGATCTACTCAACCGATTCAGATAAAACATACCCTATATTTTAAGTTAGACTAATACCAATACAAATGCTAAGTTTCATTACGATCCGTTCAGCCGTTTTCACGTGATGAGGTAACAAACAGACAGACGGACAGACAGACAGACAGACAGACAGACATAATTTTTTTTAACGATTGATTCGTGTTCTATAGCTTATTTCTAGTCCCCCTAGCCGGTTTTCGCGAAAAAATACTCTATGTACAGACTTTTCGACCTTTACAGTTTTATTATAGTATACCAGGCCCCTCAGAAAGTAAATACACTTTTTAAATTCGACACTAGATCCTACACTAGGATACCCTGTGTTTGCTACTTTAGCGGCCGCAATGGCAGCAGTTAAGCAGCACATCCCGCTTGACGACCTCGGGCTTCTCGGCCGCGTTAAGCCGAAGAAGGCCGCAAGTGGTGGGTTGGTGTTAGAGGTGTCTGGCGCTGACAGCAGCAACAAGGCGGACCTACTTGCCAAGCGAATGCGGGAGGTCCTCGTTGATATGGATGTACGTATTGCACGTCCAACTAAAACCGGCCAGCTCAGGTTTAGGGACCTGGACGATTCCATTACGCCTTCCGAGGTGGCTACGGCAATCGCTCAGGCGGGTGGATGCCCCGTGGATGAAATAAAGGTGGGTGAAATTCACCGTTCACCTAACTCCTTGGGGACTGTCTGGGTCGGTTGTCCATTGGCAACCGCAAAGAAGTTGGCTTCTGCTAAACGTTTCTGCATGGGATGGACGTCGGTTCGCGTTGAGGCGTTAGCGGCACGGCCTAGGAGATGCTTCCGATGCCTCGATATTGGCCACGTTGGAAATCAGTGTCCTGGTACGGTTGACCGGAGCAACCGGTGCTTCACCTGTGGTGTGCCTGGCCACAGGACGAAGGAGTGCACGGCACGTGCCGTTCGATGCCCGTTATGTACAGACCTCGGTCGACCTACGGACCACAAGCTGGGAAGCAAAAATTGCGCTCCTAGGATGAAAAATAAAAATAAGGGGAAACAGGCCCCTCTTACCCCAGCCACCAAGGCTGGAACCGAGACGGCATTGGCAAGCGACCCACTGGAGGCTATGGAAACATCATGTTCCCAGCCTTAAAAGTATTACAGGGCAACTTGAACCACTGCCGCAACGCGCAGAACCTGTTACTGCAGTCTGTTGCGGAGCGGTCGGTTGCCATAGCAGTGGTAGCGGAGCCCTACAGTGTGCCGGACCATCCTCGTTGGTTTGGAGATGCAGAGGGCTCTGTCGCCATTTACTGGGCTGGTGGGCCTCCCTGCTCCATTTTAGAAAAGGGTTTGGGCTTTGTTGCCGTTGCGTGGGGTACTCTGGCAGTAGTGGGCTGCTACGTCTCTCCCAATGTGTCCCTCGCTGAGTACGAAGAATACCTGGACGGGGTGGCAAACTGCGTACGTCGCAAATGTCTACCTCGTCCGGTCCTCGTCCTGGGTGACTTCAACGCTCATTCCAGATTGTGGGGGAGCACCCGGGACAGGCCGAGGGGAGAGATTTTGCAAGCCTGGGCGGCGTCACTTGACCTCTGTCTTTTAAATCAGGGGTCCGTTCCTACGTGCGTCCGGTGGCAGGGAGAGTCGATCGTAGACTTGACATGGGCGACTCCTTCGGTCACCCACTTGGTGTCAGGATGGAGGGTGGCGGAGGAGATGGTTACGTTGTCCGACCATCGCCATATTGTTTTCGATTTAGCACTCCACCCTCCTGTTGGTCCGAGCAGTTCGAGCTCTGGCTCATCGCCGCGACGTTGGGCTATCAAAAAACTCGACAAGGATTTACTCGTCGCAGCTGCCTTCGTCACGGCGTGGTCAGAGGGTAGGGATGCCGATGAGATCTTGCCCGATCCCGAGGAAGAGGCCACTTGGTTCCGGGATACAATGACGTCCATCTGTGACGCTGCAATGCCCCGGGTCAGATGCACTATGTACCGAAAGGTATATTGGTGGTCGGAAGAAATTGCACAGCTAAGGGTGGTTTGTTTGAGATCCCGCCGCCGTTACACGCGAACCCGACGCAGACGTCGAGCTACAGCCGAGGAGACGGCCGAAGCTTATGAAGCCTATAGGGTGGCTAGAGAGGCACTCCACACTGCTATCACAGAAGCAAGGGCTCGGTCCTGGAACGAACTTATCGAGGAGCTGGACAGAAACCCGTGGGGACGACCTTATAAGGTTGTTATGGGCAAGCTACGCCCTTGGGTACCCCCGCTAACGGAAACACTGGACCCGGGCTTGTTGGGAAGAGTCGTGAACACGCTTTTTCCTACAGTCCAGGACAGTTCCTCGCTGTCTCCGCCTCCCCTGGATTGGTCTGATGAGTTGGGGGTAACAGAAGGGGAGTTAGACCGAGCCATCGACCGCCTTAAAGCTCGCAACACCGCGCCAGGACCCGACGGTATACCGGGTCGGGCGTGGGTCTTGGCTTTGAATGCCTTAGGAGACCGCTTGAGGCGGCTTTTCAACAGTTGCCTCCGTGCTGGTGTATTCCCCTCCGGCTGGAAGGAAGCTGGATTGGTTCTCTTAAAGAAGGAAGGTAGGGCCGCGGAATCTCCCTCTGCATACCGTCCCATCTGTCTGCTCGACGAGGCATCAAAGCTATTTGAGAGAATAGTTGCCGCTCGCCTCGTCAGGCACCTGTCGCGGGTAGGTCCCGACCTTGCCGATAGCCAGTATGGCTTCCGTCAGCGGCGTTCGACTGTAGACGCGATTCTTCGTGTCCGCTCGCTTTCGGAGCAGGCAGTATCCCGGGGTGGGGTGGCATTGGCGATTAGCTTGGATATCGTCAACGCTTTTAACTCCCTGCCTTGGGACGCGATTAGGGAGGCCCTTGTATACCATCAGGTACCTCCGTACCTACAGGGCATTGTCGGGGCCTATCTTCGCGATAGGCACATACGTTATGTGGGTAGGGACGGTAGAGTCCATCGGAGGGAGATTACGTGCGGCGTTCCACAGGGGTCGGTTATGGGCCCACTCTTGTGGAACCTGGCATATGATGCGGTTCTTCGTGTCGATCTTCCCGCTGGCGTGAGTGTTGTTTGTTATGCAGACGACACCTTGGTCATTGCCGGCGGGGAAAACTTTGAGGGAACCATCCGGCTTGCCGAGCTTGGGGTGGCTAAGGTCGTGGCTAAAATCCGCGGGCTGGGTTTGGAGATAGCACCTCACAAAACGGAAGCGTTGTGGTTTCATAAACTGCCGCGAGGTAGACAACCACCCAGCACGTCGATTTGCGTCGGTGACGCGCAAGTCCAGGTGGGCCAGAGTATAAAATACCTTGGCCTAACCCTAGACAGTCGCTGGGGCTTTGAAGGGCACTTTGGACGCCTTATTCCCCGGATCGAGGGGGCAATGGGTGCTTTGCACAGATTGCTTCCTAATCTCGGGGGACCTAGAGAGGAAGTTCGTCGCCTCTACGCTGGGGTCGTGCGGTCGATGGCCCTTTATGGGGCGCCTGTATGGTCTAATAGACTATCAGGTGTCCGGCGCTGCAGAGCTAAGTTTAATAGCCTGCAGCGTAAAGTGGCCATTCGTATCGTACGAGGATATAGGACAATATCCTTCGAGGCGGCAACTCTCTTGGCGCGCTTTCCTCCCCTGGACATACTGGCGGAAATGGATGCGAGGGTATATGACCGGATCCGCACCATCCGCCAGAGTGGCGAAAGCGCGCCCTCTAGGGCGTTCGAAAGGTTAAGGCGGCAGGAGCGAAGACACGCACTAGAGCAGTGGCGCGAGCGGCTTTTAGAGCCGCAGTATGCGCACAAGCGCGTGATCGAAGCCATCCTGCCGTGCTTCGAGGCCTGGCTGAATAGGAGTGAGCGCGTCACCTACCGGCTTACTCAGGTGTTCACCGGACACGGTTGTTTCGGTGAATACCTGAATAGGATTGGACGTGAGGCCACGGCGAATTGCCACCATTGTGGAGGTGACCAGGATACCGCCCAACACACGCTCGCAGAGTGTCCTGCGTGGAACTCGGAGCGGCGGGTCCTGGTCGAAAAAATCGGGCAAGATCTCTCTCTGCCAGCGATAGTTTGTGCTATGCTGGCAGAGACGACAAATTGGATGGAAGTGGCCTCTTTCTGTGAGACCGTCATGGTTCAGAAAGAGGCTGCGGAGCGGGATCGAGAGAGGGCCGATCCTGCTCGGAGAAGGCGGCGTCAGAGAGGCAACCACTCCGGTGCCTAGCTCATTAGGGCAACACGCCGCTTCCCCCTGCTCTGTTGAAAGGACAGGGGTCCTTTATGGTCACGGCTGTCCAAAGTGGGGGCTTTGGGCGTCCACAGTGTGACCTCAGTGATGACGGTGGCACGCGGTAGTCCCGTGCCACAATATGGTGTCTCATCGGGAAAGTCTTTAGGGAGACAAAAGTCTGCCCAGAGACGAGCCTTTTAGGCAAAGCACAGGGGGGGCACCGGTAGTATAACCATTCCCGGAGTCCCCTCTCTATTGTGCTGAAGATGGCCACCGGGGAGGTTTTAGTGCGGTAAAAATCCCACACACCCCAGCCTCTTCCCCATGAGGCTGGTAGCCTTTTGAAGGTTTCCTCCTCGGAAAAAAAAAAAAAAAAAAAAAAAAAAAAGGATACCCTGTGTTGCAGGATCTAGAGGGGGTCTACTCGCAAAATCGACAACGACATAATCGAAATGACACAATAGTGCACTGGATTCTATCTCGTTTCGGATTCTATGTCGTTTATCGAATTCTCAGACAAAATATTGTGATTTCTTACGACATCATAGACAATATTCTCATAGGTATATAATATTATTCAATATATGTAATAGTGAAAGTCTCAAAAACAAAAAAAAAATACCACTAAACTAACTGGGATAATAAACCATTTTTCAACACACTTGCTCGTAAAGTGGCTCTTATTGCATCGCTTTTAGGTTCA
Organism: Asteroscopus sphinx; assembly: GCA_949699075.1. Taxonomy (NCBI): domain Eukaryota; kingdom Metazoa; phylum Arthropoda; class Insecta; order Lepidoptera; family Noctuidae; genus Asteroscopus; species Asteroscopus sphinx. The sequence continues at coordinate 16,569,872 of OX453020.1, forward strand.
TAATGTGGCTTATAAGGCACGTGTGCTTTTTTCATTATATTATTGCACTAGTGCTTTTTACTTTACAGTTTATTTTTAAATCGCAGCAAAGGTTTTTCTAAATTAAACATTTTTGGGAATAAGTCAACTGTATTAATTAAAATATGGTATTTATACATTTCATTTGATCAAATTATTAATTTTTGTCGAAAAATTAATATTAAAATGTGTTATAAATAAAAAAATCAATTTATATTTTTATCATTTTTCACCAATTCAATATTTGTCTAAAATGTGTAATTTATGTTTTTTTCCTCGCAAGTGTGTTGAAAAACGTCGTACGACACGCATGAGCATTGACTATTATACTCTCGGCTCCATTACGCCCTCGCCTTCGGCTCGGGCTGCAATCCAGTCTCGAGTATAATAGTCAACTTAGCTCACTTGTATCATAATGTACTATTCTTTCAATTACATTTACAACTTTACTAAAAGTAGGGTTATCTACGACCGATAATTTTCGATCAGAATCGTTCGTTAAGGGACTTTACTCATGACGCGACGCGATGCGAGCGATATCGCATCGATTGTCGACTTGAGTTGTACATACGTTCTAATTGATACCAAAAAGATTTCCAATAGATTACTAGTTGCGCAACAAGTCAAAACAAGTGCCAGCGCTCGCACGCCCCCGTACATTTATTTGAAATAGGATCGCAGGTCATTAGAACGTACATGCAATTCAATATCGAGCAGATCTGCGAGCGATATCGTCAATCCATGCGATCTTGTCTGATGACATTTGCGATTTTCAATACATTTTCCTCGAACACATGTTGTTGCGATATCTGACCGATATCGGCAATCGATTCAATTCTGCGTCGCGTCGCGCCATGAGTAAAGTCCTTATTTCGTATAAACGATAAATATCACGATTATATTGATTTTGCGAGTAGACCTTCAGTCTCTTTCGACACGTATGGTGTAACCACCATATAAAAAAAATAATTAACAAAAACAAAAAACCCGACTGCGTGTAAAAATAACAGAAAAGATATAAACAAGACTTATCAACACGCATTCGGAGGCTACGTATGTTTTTGGTCATGATTTACATAACAGTTCATAGGTAGCCTCCGCCTGCGTGTTGATAAGTCTTGTTTATATCTTTTCTGTTATTTTTACACGCAGTCGGGTTTTTTGTTTTTTTTTAATTAATTTTTTTATTTGAATTTTTTTAGTTTTGTTATGTTTTATTTATCATATTATTAATGTTTTTTTTGAAAACTCAAATTCATTTTTAACGTTGAATATTTTGTTGTTTTTTAGCATTTCTCATTCCAAATTACATTTAAACATATAAGTTGCATATATTTTCGTAAACCATTTATAAAACCCTTTATTTTGATACCCCGATCGATAGGTTTTGAGCAAAAAAAAAAAATTTTAAGCCACATAAAATGGCTCCAAAAAGCGGCCATTTTGATTTTTATAATTTTGATATACCCAGTGTCACTCTCACAATTAAGACGAATCCAACGACACCTCTCAAGCTAAGATCCATCAACCCGTTTAGGCTACAGAGCGTGCCAAAGAAATATACATACATACATACATACATACATACACTCGAAAAACATAACCCTCCTTCTGGCGCAGTCGGGTAATTATAGAAAACAATCATTACTTTTAAGGAAACTGTATGTGTGTGTGGGTGGGCGGAATAATTTTTCCGTTTCAAGCTACCTAAGCCAAAGTCAAAAGTTTCGAATAAGTATTTACATGTACTTTCAAAATGTTAATTAAGAGTCTTTGATCTTTAAACTTTTTGGAACCTAAAAACAAAAAGTTTAAAAGTGAAGTTTCCAAAATTTTTAATTTTTAAGGGTCATCTCTGCTCATCATTTAGCTTAATTTTTACTATAGGACTAACAAAATATCTAAAAACCCACTAAAACTACCATGGTGTTCCTTATACTACCTTTGGCCGGGGGCCTGGGATATACACTGTATTCTCCACCCAACCCTGACAGTTCCTGGCTGGCTGAGACCCCTGCAACCCAGTTATTGGGTAATACCGTCATTCGGAGGTTAGACCAGTTGTCAGACTTTCAGGCTCTAACTACCCGTAATGTGTCTCAGTTGTGTAAAATTATGTTTTTTCTTTCTTTGATACAAATTTTATCTACATAGCACGTAAATGAGTCGCGAGTCACAGCGTTAGTGATATGTGTTATATAATAAATCACCTATTCTTAAGTTACAGATATTTTTTATTAGAACTATGTACGAAATAAGCTGACAATTTCAAAAGGTCCTATTTTTTGTCGTAATAAATCTTGTGTGAGGTGGCTTTTGTTTCTGTTTCAATCTATGTCAAGTCGGCTTAGTTCAGTATGTCGCCTGGTAGATGTACGACTTATATGAATTGTGTAACGAGGGTAAAATTGTATAGTTTCTTGTTTTCATTGTTTTTAGGGTTACGTACCTTAAAAGAATAAAACTTTTTAACAAAAAATTGAACCGACGAAAACAGAAACTGAAAAGCGAAAAATAACTAATTATGAGTCGGCGCCAAACGAACTTTTAACAAGCAAAGTGCGTGTAAGTTACAAGTGGCCGAGCGGAGAACGCATTTTTGGAAAGTAATTGTTTATCGTTGAAAATTTCACGTTGTATTTGATGTGACGTTGTTTTTATTATTTATTTAAAGTAATTTAATGATCTTCGTTGATTGGTTGTTTGGCGCCGACTCATAATTAGTTATTTTTCGCTTTTCAGTTTCTGTTTTCGTCGGTTAAATTTTTTGTTAAAAAGTTTTATTTTTCATTTTTTTGTGGTTAAAATCAAACTCCAGGTCTCCATTATGTCGTAGTGTCTAGAACTATATTGATGTGTGTCAAGTTTCAACAGAATCAGTTAACAGGTAAGAATTCAGTGGGTGAACAAACACTCATCCCCTGTTTTACTACCCTTAGGGGTGGATTTTGATTTTGAAATTTAAATGGGACCAACTTCGAGATATACCCTATCCATTAAAAAAAGAATCATCAAAATCTGACCACTCTGTAAAAGGTTATGCGTGGACATACATAAAAAAAAAAAAAAAATACGCGTCGAATTGAGAACCTCCTCCTTTTTTTCGTCGGTAAAAAAACGGAACCCTTACAGGACCCACTCTCGTGTCTGTCTGTCCGTCTGCCACAGCTTATTTTTTCCGAATCTACTGAACGAAAGAAATGGAAATTTGGTACATACGTGGGACACTCAGAAAGTTTTGCGAAACTAAAAAAAATTGTTCTATACGTACATATATTTTTATCAAATCTTTTCAAAGTACTTTCCACCAGCCTCTATACAAAGATTCATGCGCCTAAACCAGTTTTCAAAACACTTTTTCCAGTCCGCCGCAGACACCTCGTTTACAGCCTGCTCGAACGCAGCCAGCGCATCTTCCGGCGACGAAAATTGTATCCCTTTGAGCTGATTTTTGGGAATAAAAAGAAGTCACACGGTGCTAGATCAGGGCTGTAAGGAGGGTGACCCAGGAGTTTGACTGGCGTGCTGTCCAGGAAGTCCCTCGTTTTGAGTGCGGTGTGCGCAGGTGCATTGTCGTGGTGGAGCAGTAGCCCGCGGAGCCCTGTGTTTGGTCGCTTGTTGCTTATAACAGAGAAAACTTCTGGCAAACATTTGGTAGTATACCATTCGGCATTAATGCTTCTTTGATCCCGTAAGGGAATTGATACCAAGTGGCCAGTCAAATTAAAAAAGCTAGCGATCAAAATCTTACCCCCGCTTCTAGATCGCTTCACTTTGGTAGGCGTTGGCTCATTTTGAAACACCCAAACAGTCGACTGGCGCTTGGTTTCTGGGTCGTATTGATAAATCCAGGACTCATCACCTGTAACGATGTCGTAAACACGCCGAGACGAGCCTGCTTCAAATTTGTTAAGCATATCACGGCACCATTCCACCCGGGCCTGCTTCTGAGCATCGGTGAGGTTGTGCGGCACCCAGCGTGATACTATCCTCCTCACGCGAAGATGGCTGTGTAGAATCTCGTGAACGCTTCCCGATCCAATCTTCAATATGTGTTGAATCTCCTGATATGTAATTCGCCTATTGTCTTGGATTAAATTTTTCACTGCTAGCACGTTTTCTTCGGTAACAGCCGTCAAAGGGCGACCGCTTCTTTCGTCATCCCCCAAAGTTGGTCGACCGCGCTTGAATTCGTTATACCAACGATACACGGTTGCCTTGGAAGGGCCTTCATCCATGAATGCCATTTGAAGTCTATCGTACGATTCATCCGGTTTCAGGCGACACTTGAAATCGTATAAAATCATAGCTCTAAAATGTTCCCGGCGCAGATCCATATTTCAGTGAGACACAATACTTTGAATTAACTCGCAAAAAATGTGGAGGGAAATTTTGAAATTGGAACTTACTTATTTTTACTTATAAATAATCATATTTTCGAAAAACATTATAACTGGCCAGTCTCCCATATATAAAAACTTTTTTTCGCAATACTTTCTGAGGGGCCTGGTATAAGATATATGAGTATAGAGTTTGATGACCCTATTATGGAGGTATACCGTAAATGAACAAATTTTGATTTTAGGGGATAAATAACAAAGCTAAAAAAACTTTTTAGTGCATCATGTGGCATTTAAAATTAAAGGGTTCGTTATAAGAAACAAAACATTTTTTTTATAATTTTAAAATATATTAAAGAAAGTAATACGGAAATCGAGGATTCCCCCTCTTCTTATATCCGAAACTGCTGAGTCCAAAATTAAATATAAATAGAGAATAAGTGGGCCTCTCTTAGTGATTATAGAAAAACACACAGTCGTTTTAAACAGATGCCGTTTGAAAAAATTACCAATTATACAATAACTGAGTCAGTTATACAAAATTTTGAATGCCGGCCGATTACTTCGAATTTACATCGCCATTCTTCTCAATTTAACACTTACAAGGTTGAAAACACTTTAAGACTGCGTTCGCACGAGCGCTTTTTTCGGGCACTTTTTTTTTGCCACACACGATCATAAATGAAAAAAATATTTGTTTAAAACATGAGTAATAAATAATTATAAAAATGAGTGACTACAATGTCAAAGCACATGCATGTAAGGTTAAATAGTAGATATAGCAGCTACAATATTTTGTTTTGTTTTTGTTATTATTATTATGATACTTTATTGTACACACAAATACACATTAATATTACAATAGGAAAGCTTATGTACATCGGCGAGCTTAACTCAAAAATGAGTTTTCTTACAGCAAACCTTAGAGCGATAGAGAGATGTTGATATATTATTAGAGGATAAAAACAAGTGTACAACAGAATAACAAAAATTTTGACTACATAACTTATCTAACAGGATTAAACTATTTACAAGTAAAATAATTATATTAAGATATATATACTTATATACATAAATAGGTACATACATATGTACATAAAATACATACATATATATATATATATAATACGTATATATATATAATACATATGATTTATGGTGAAAGAAAATGCTCCTTAATTCTTCTCTTGAAGACATCCAGTGAAGGGCTATCGCGTAGAGAGTGTGGAAGAGAGTTCCACAGGCGCACTGCATGAATGGTGAAAGAACCGTCGTAACGGCTAGATGTGTGATAGGGCATACGGAGGAGAAGGGAAGAGGATGAGCGACAGGGCTTTCCCCTGGGGACAAGATACTCAAAGCGTTCCCGGAGATATGATGGAGAATTAGGATTGTGAAGAACAGAGTAGAGAAAAGAAAGAATGTGAGTATCTCGACGACGTCGAATAGGCAGCCACCTCAATTGCGTCCGGAATTCCGACACATGGTCGTATTTCCGAAGGCCAAAAATGAAGCGGATTGCCAAATTCTGCAGTCGTTCGAGTTTATTGAGAAGTTCCTCTGTTGCATCAAGAAAACAGATATCAGCATAGTTCAGAAGTGGAAGAAGAAGAGATTGGGCAAGAGTGATTTTAGTAGGAAAAGGTAGGAACTTCTGGAGCCGTTTGAGAGACTGGAAGGAGTAATACACCCTCCTGCTTACTTCCGCAATGTGAACGTTCCAAGAGAAATTGCATTCAATAAAGACACCTAAGTTCTTGGCACTTTTGGAATATAATATAGGGACGGAATCGTACAATACCGGCGGAAGAGACTGCTTACCCAAGAGATCAAGATAATATTTGCCACCAATAATGAGAGCTTGTGATTTAGTAGGATTGACCAGCAGGCCAAAAGATTTAGCCCACTCATTGATATTTTGAAGATCACTATTGATGGCATCAATGGCCTCAGGTAGCTCGTCGATTTTGAAATGACGATAAATTTGCAAGTCGTCTGCGTAAAGATGGTAGCGTGAAGATAAAATTTTAGTGATTTCGTTAATAAAAACTGAAAAAAGAAGAGGAGAGAGGACGCCACCTTGAGGCACGCCCGCAGCTAGATCACACCATTCTGAGGAAACCTCATTGGCGTGAACCGACAGCGATCGGCCCCGAAGATAAGAAACAAACCAGTCAATTACAGAAGAAGATATATTTAAGGAGGCCAAGATACCTAGGAGGATGTCAAAATCAACTGAGTTAAAAGCACTGCTAAAGTCCAGTAGTACCAAAACTGTAAGTAGCTTGTTTTCCATGGCCAGCCGGATATCATCAGTAATTTTAACTAGAGCCGTTACAGTGCTATGGCCAGGGCGGAACCCAGATTGGTACGGACTTAACAGGCTGTTAGAGGAGAGATAAAAGGACAGCTGATTCTGAACAACGCTCTCAAGGACCTTAGACAAGATTGGTAGGATGGAAATTGGACGAAACTGGGATACAGAGGTGGGATTTGAAATTTTGGGTAATGGTAGGACATGAGCCTTCTTCCAAGCTGAGGGAAAGGAACTTGTGTCAAGGGAATGATTTATAATGTGGGCAATGACGGGAATAAGGACATTTAAAATGGGGACAATCATCTGGATATGCAGACCATCATCACCCACCGCTTTAGTGGAAATGGATAGGATTGATTTTTTTATAACTCCCTCTGTAACCCGGCGAAAAGAGAATGAAGTACATTTTGGCATAGAAATATTGGAGAGACTATTTAAAGTAGAAGTTTTTATATTGTCATCCAGGATAACTGGTGATTTCGAGAAATGCATATTAATTGCGTTAAGGTCCATATCAGGTGTAACATCATTGTGGGCTTTGCCGATGCCAAGGGACTTAAGAAATTGCCATACTTGTGCTGTGTTGACATTTTGAACAGAGTGGTGAATGTGGCGCCTTTTAGCATCTCTACACATACGACTGACCCGATTACGCTGAGTCTTGTAAAAAGACCAGTTCTCATCCGTCGGAAACTTTTTGTACCGCCGTTTAGCTTTGTCCCTTATCGACATCGCTTTTTTAATGTTGTCAGAAAGCCAGGGAGCAGGTAAATGTTTAACTCGCACCTTTTTCAGGGGAGCGTGTATATCGAAAAGCTGTAAAACTAACTTATTAAAAGCCGTCACTTTTGTATCTATATCATTGCAGCTATAAACAGGGGACCAGTCAATATCACTCGCATCCGCCCTCAAACCATCCAGATCAATGTTCTTGAAACTGCGAAGGAAAAGAAATTTGGATTTGCGTTTAGGAGAACGAATTTTATATGATAGAAATATTAGGTCATGGTAAGAGAAGGGCGCGGGCAGCTGACCATGTGCGATTACCTTACTAGGGTCAGAAACAAGAATTAAATCTAGGAGTGAAGGAATGGAGTGGGGAGCATGATGCGTGGTATTAAGCTGAAGGATATGCATGTTGACAGAAGAGACAAGAGTTTGGAGTTTACGGCTGCGTGCATCATTCTTAAGCAGGCAAGTGTTGAAGTCTCCGAGGATAATGGTGTGGTCGTATAAAGAAGAGAGATTCTCAAGCTTAGACTCAAATGAAGAAAAGTAATCTATGTGGCAAGAAGGACTGTAGTAGACACCTAATAGTAATTTTGTATGGTTGAAATTAATTTCGATAAAAAGGTGCTCAGCAAAATTTGAATAAGTACTTGGAGACTGATCAACGACTTTATAGGCGATATCTTCACGGAGATATATGGCGACCCCTCCACATCTCTTGCCAGTCCTGTCATTACGCACCAGCCTATATCCAGGTAACGCATACTGTTTTTCTTTTTTTGTATTTTTTTTGTATCATGTTGTACAGAAGGCAAATTGCGCAGTACAAAAATGTACCACATGAGCGTGTGTAGTTATTAACGGCGATTCGCGATTAACGCGTCACCCGCACACCCGATATACCAAAAGTCCGCCACTTTCGAGAAATTCATTCCTGATGCAGCAACGGCTGCTAGGGGGACATAGGAACGGCGGGCTCCCCCTGCAATGCCCCAGTAAGCCGAGGTCCGAGCCCCTCCTTGGGGGACGCCCTTATGCGGTATTGCAACCGCGATTTTAGTTTATAAGTTTACGATTAGGGAAAACTTTCGGCGAATGGAGTCCTACATGGGACTCTCCGCCACCAGCCCGGTTAAGCAGAAATGGTACCTCGGTACCAGCTGCGAGAGTCAACTCGAAAAAAAAAAAAAATTGCGTGTGTAGCAAAACAAGAGCCCAGAAGAAGCGCTCATGCGAACGCACTCTAAATAACATTGTTTGCAACAAAATTTAAATTTAATTCGACCGTCAGAAATGCAGGTTTCGCTTTATATATCGGGAGTAACGTTGCAAGCTTATTTTCATTTCAGTCAGTTGCAGCAAACGTTTTAGTTTGGCACTGTACAGCCCCCCTAGCCAAGTTGACAATCAACAATCGTCAACGCTAATAGAAATCAATCAAAATGTATGATGGGAACAACGATTTAAGAAGCTACTACACTGACATATCTCAACGAAAAAGTCATTCGTATAGATATGTCATTCCCATACAATTTAATTGCTTTCTATAGCGTTGACGATTATAGATTGTCAACTTGGCTAGGGGGGCAGGTTACTCCATAGTTTTACAAGAACAAAATACAATACAAATAACTCAAAACTAAGTAGTTGAGTATTGCAACTAATTTTATTTTATTTAAGTAATTAAAAAAGAATAAAGACAAAATCTAAATCAAAATTCCTGCTTACTTACAAACTTCTTAGATGCTAATAATTGTCTGCAAACTTTGCATATACTAAATATATTTCTTACACTACCTGCATTTTAGTACACATCACTTCTGTCAATAAATTGTTTAATGTTTCTGATACCTACCTATGTTGATCTATAATGACTATTATTGTACGTTGTGAGCGAAATAGTTTATGTATACAGAATTGTTATACGTGTTAGAGGAAGACTGTCCTACCGTGATACAGTTTCGACTAGTACGGCGGACAGTGTGAATCGAAGGCAACAACCTAGTTAAAGTATTTTTCAGTGTACTTACCTATGTTGATGCAAGAAAGTGTGATACTAGAAATAACATTGCAAGTACTATTCGATAAGAAATTGTAAGGTTGTACTTTTTAAGATGCAAATAAATGATTATGAATATGATTACAATGTTTAACTTACGTTCAAAAATGAATTTTGAAACGTGAATTAAACTTCGTTTAAGTTTTAACAGTATTATGTGCCTATGTATTAGTATATGAAATATTCCGTACGCAAATACGCGCTTAGGTGTGGAGATACGGAAACCAGCCCGTTACTGTACTAGTATATGAAATACAGCTGACAGATTACGTGACGTATATTTTAGTTGAATACTAAATACTACATACATATACTTAGTTATTGATTCATCACTCCATCAAAACGCGATTTAGTAGGTTAGTCGGCGATCAGTATTGTTATCCAATTTGGCAATGCTGCCAATTCGGAATTGGGCCATTCGATGAAGGTAGCAAATATCTGATTTATATAGATATAATATGGAAAGTGGTCGAGGGGCTCGTAGCGAAGCAACGACTGCGCGGATTGTACGATCTGCAAGGTTAAGCTGCACTTGCCGCGGTCAGTCTGTAGATGGGTGACCGTTTCGTTACACATCGTGACCCCTCCGTGCCTCGGAGAGCACGTTAAGCTGTCGGTCCCGGTTGTCATACGAATATCTATGGCAGTCGTTACGGGTAGTCAGAAGCCTGAAAGTCTGACAACTGGTCTAACCTCCGAATGTCAGTATTACCCAGTTACTGGGTTGCGGGGGTCTGATGGCAGTCGCTCCGTGTAAAATACTGATGTTTAGCCGCATCTGGCTAGACTGGAAGCCGACCCCAATATAATTGGGAAAAGGCTCGGAGGATGAGGATGATAATATGGAAAGTGGTCATAGGCTTAAATTATTGCGAAAATTGAGAACTGAACTGATTTGATTCAAACCAATGCGATCTTTATAATACAGTATGTTCCAAAAACCCTGTTGTTCCTGTGAGCTACGTTATCAGAATCGATATTTATACGTAAGGACGCAACTCATTTGGAAAAACTCTTCAATAAAAATTATCTAATTAAATATTAAATCATTATCAATTGCCAATTTAAAGTAATCATATCACAAAACTCAATCACTCAGTGATCATATCAATAAAAATAATCAAATTAAATATTAAATCAATCAATCAATCAACTCAGCCTTAATTTACAATTTAATCATTATTAATTGTATATTGAAAGTGATTTATTCATAATCACTTTTAATATTTAATAATTTAATATTTAATTAGATTATTTCTATTGAAGAGTTTTTCCAAATGAGTTGTGTCCTTACGTATGAATATCGATTTTGATAACGTACCTAACAGGAACAACAGGGTTTTTGTTACATGTTGTATACATTAATACCGTAACCAATACCTATACGCGAATATTTTCATATTTTTATATGTAACACATGGACAAAATGTCTTTATCTTAGCAGACTCAGAAAATACAACGCACATTACTCTTAATTAACAAACATATAACCTATATATAATAAGTCATGTTCATAGTTCCATGTTGATCAACAAAAATGTTTTGTTGTGAGATTTAGTGAACAAACGTTAGAATATTCAATATTTACTTATGTTTCATTCCGATGTGTATATACAATTTTATGTTTCTTTTTTCGGAAACATGTTTCGGTATGTCTGTATGTTTGTTTTGATATGTTTTTCTTATTGCTTTGCTCGTTAATTTGTTTCCGTTTGCGTAATTTTTACGATGTGTCAAGAATATTTTTGGTGCATTCGATAATATACTGCGAGTAATGATCAGCTTGGTTTTATTTACTTGATTCTAGATATTTATATATATTTTTAAAATTAAATAAATCCCAAATTAACCGTTACTTGGTTTTGTCAGAAATTACTATACTAATTATAATAAAACAAGTTTAACCGGATTACATCGCGTATATTATTTAAATTGGTTTTCCTGACGTTTCGAAAGCTTTACAGCGTTCGTGGTCGCAGGAAGACTAAGATGACAAGCGATGATGATGATGATTAGTAATAGCGAAAACATTAGAAATTAATTAATATACTGTTTAATTTTACGTCAAAATCAATAGCTGAAATAAATGTTAATACCTAAGTTCTAAATCGCCTTTATTGCTTACAAAATAAAGACACTACTGTTACCACTGGAATGTGTCGTGTATCCATTCTGATAGGATAAGGAATTAATATGTAAGAGGGAGTCTGAAAGTAGCGCCAGTGACAGAGAAGTTAAGTAGCAACAGACTATCATGGTATGGACATGTGATGAGGAGGAATGAGGAGCATGTTACGAGGAAAGTTTTAAGTATGAATGTTGATGGCTATAAGAAAAGAGGCAGACAGAAGAAAATATGGATGGATTGTGTGAAAGATGATATGAATAGAAACAAAGTGAACACGGAGATGACGGCTGATAGAGATGTACGTGGGACACTCAGAAAGTTTTGCGAAACTAAAAAAAATTGTTCTATACGTACATATATTTTTATCAAATCTTTTCAAAGTACTTTCCACCAGCCTCTATACAAAGATTCATGCGCCTAAACCAGTTTTCAAAACACTTTTTCCAGTCCGCCGCAGACACCTCGTTTACAGCCTGCTCGAACGCAGCCAGCGCATCTTCCGGCGACGAAAATTGTATCCCTTTGAGCTGATTTTTTATTTTTGGGAATAAAAAGAAGTCACACGGTGCTAGATCAGGGCTGTAAGGAGGGTGACTCAGGAGTTTGACTGGCGTGCTGTCCAGGAAGTCCCTCGTTTTGAGTGCGGTGTGCGCAGGTGCATTGTCGTGGTGGAGCAGTAGCCCGCGGAGCCCTGTGTTTGGTCGCTTGTTGCTTATAACAGAGAAAACTTCTGGCAAACATTTGGTAGTATACCATTCGGCATTAATGCTTCTTTGATCCCGTAAGGGAATTGATACCAAGTGGCCAGTCAAATTAAAAAAGCTAGCGATCAAAATCTTACCCCCGCTTCTAGATCGCTTCACTTTGGTAGGCGTTGGCTCATTTTGAAACACCCAAACAGTCGACTGGCGCTTGGTTTCTGGGTCGTATTGATAAATCCAGGACTCATCACCTGTAACGATGTCGTAAACACGCCGAGACGAGCCTGCTTCAAATTTGTTAAGCATATCACGGCACCATTCCACCCGGGCCTGCTTCTGAGCATCGGTGAGGTTGTGCGGCACCCAGCGTGATACTATCCTCCTCACGCGAAGATGGCTGTGTAGAATCTCGTGAACGCTTCCCGATCCAATCTTCAATATGTGTTGAATCTCCTGATATGTAATTCGCCTATTGTCTTGGATTAAATTTTTCACTGCTAGCACGTTTTCTTCGGTAACAGCCGTCAAAGGGCGACCTCTTCTTTCGTCATCCCCCAAAGTTGGTCGACCGCGCTTGAATTCGTTATACCAACGTTACACGGTTGCCTTGGAAGGGCCTTCATCCATGAATGCCATTTGAAGTCTATCGTACGATTCATCCGGTTTCAGGCGACACTTGAAATCGTATAAAATCATAGCTCTAAAATGTTCCCGGCGCAGATCCATATTTCAGTGAGACACAATACTTTGAATTAACTCGCAAAAAATGTGGAGGGAAATTTTGAAATTGGAACTTACTTATTTTTACTTATAAATAATCATATTTTCGAAAAACATTGTAACTGGCCAGTCTCCCATATATAAAAACTTTTTTTCGCAATACTTTCTGAGGGGCCTGGTATGGAAGAAAAAAAACATGCTGCGCCGACCCGCATGATGACTGTTACCACTGACGTATTGTCGACTGTACCTAGAACTAAAAATAAGTTTCGATCTTCTTTGTATTCCTACTTACATATTCATAATAACCATAGGCCCTGGTTTTGACGTTTTCACCGTAAAAAAAAACCTATAGATCAATCGCGATTTTCATACGGAACTTCTTAGATTTTTAATTCTTTTTCAACGAAAACTCGTAAGAACTCTGCTAGCAGCCGCTAGCCGAAGATGCATTACATTCATAAATTAAAAAGTTAAGTGCTCCATAAAAACGAGGCAAAGGAAATGGCTGTTAAATCATTTTACTTCCAAACTTCACCCATTATTTTCAAGGGGTGAGACTAAATAATGTTTACTTAACCATGCTTAGAATGTATTTTTATGATGTGGGTAGTGGCCAGTATATCTATAAATTTTTGGTTGCCGCTGATTCCAAAGGAAAATGTCCAATTCATTCATAACCGGCTCATTAATGCCCCACTGCTGGCGACGAGCTACTTCTCAGAACGCAAAGGATTCAAGCCTTAGTCCACCACGCTGGCCTTTTTGTTTTCGGGTGGAAATCCTCAGGGATACCCTCCCTCTGGGGACGGCGGAGGTGTATGTCGGGCTCTTACCGACTAAAACCACACGGTGGCCATCCTCTGCACAAAGTAGAGGAGCTCCGGGTATTCTATTGGACCGCGCCGGTGCCCCTCTAGTGCTATACCATTGGCACGTCCCGAGAAAACAATATTGTTTTCCCCACAGTAGCAAGCAACCACCACGTACTGCTGTCCTCCTAGTGCGGGTTGGCGGACTTCACACAACATCGAGAACTGTATGGAGCACTAACAGGTGCGCAGGTATCTTCAAGATGTTTCCTATCCATTCGTAAGGGCCAGTACATTCATATTCATGTAAATAGGTATAATTTAGTTTACGTACCAGCCCTATGAGGGTCTAGGCCAAGAAAAGGTAGGTACTCCTCTCTGGTAGTGGGTGTTACAAAAGGCTACTAAATAGATACAATTATTAGGATAAATGATGGCTTCCTCTTATTTATATTATCTATAAATTATCTTTCTCCGACCTTTTTACCCGACTGCGCCAGAAGGAGGGTTATTCACAATTACGTTTGCATCGGCTTACAATGTAACCAGCTCCCCAATTCAGAAATTCACTTCAGCTTGCTGATCCTACAAGCTATGTCACTCTGGTTCTTCTCCGGATAATGTCATTGCAGATCATATCCTTCAATATAGGTCCAAGAATTGCTCGCGGCATAGTTCGCTGAGTGACCTTGAATTTCTGCACTAGCACAAATGTTACGGGCTCATATGGTAATGGTGAGGTTTCGTTCCCTATTTATCGTCAACCAAGATATACTGGTCAAGCTGAAACCACACAATGTAAAGTTAATGACATTCATAATATTTTATGAAGATATTTAAAATTTTATGACTACGACTGGTGTGTAGTCGGTCTGGGTAAATATAAGAACCAATTATTGAAGGAAATTGGTCTAGAAATTTATAGTTACTGACTAAGTACTCAAGTTTTAGATCAGTTGTAGTTTCGTTCTGTACATATTTGAAGCTAATGATGTTTACAAGCAAGATATAATAATTTATGACGTGTTATCAAGTAATGCCACGATTTGTGATTTATTATAATTTTTTCTCAAACATGCTTGGAAATTCGAACAATATTTTCACAACCTTCGAGATAAATCGTAAATGCTGTACTGATCAGATACATGCGAGTAGCAGCCGGCAATGAACCCGGGATCCGTGGAGACAAACCCGATTATTTTCAGTAAACGAAACGCATTTCTAAGTAATTGTTAATTAAACGTTCATTAAAATGTGCAAAACCAGTAAAGTTTAATATTCATCAACAATTTTCAAAATCAACACAGATATGCAATTTGCTTCCGCAACCTGTTTCGAAATAATGATAATTATTTCAAAACAATTAACATAACTATTCATGACAGCAATTAAACATGAATGAAAACGCAATTTTCAGTAGGACGGAAACTAATTTCATTACTGCAAGTTCATTACAATATGGAAATCGTTACCGTTAAAGTGAATTAATGAGAACAGCCGATTTTAATTATGTTTACCGGTTTGAATTGAAGTCTTATTTAATAGAATTGAAGTTAATGTTAATTATTTTCAGTGTTTTTATACATGTATGTATACCTATATATTGACCGAATTCACAAGAGTGACACTGCATGTATTATGATCTTAATTTTTTTTTTGGTAAAAGTGTAATTGTTTGGCAACATGTGGGTTATCAGTTCAGTGGCTGCACGATTTGCATCGATTTGGGAATTGTAATGGTAGCTTTATGTAAGTTAATAAATAAATATTTATGACTGAGAGACTGATTCATCAACGCCGAGCCTAAATTGCTAGGGCTAGAAACATGAAATTCAAAGGATTATAGGAATTCCACCCCAAAGCGGTAAAGTTCAAAGTTTGTATGAAAATCCGTCATTTTCGGCTTTTTGGTTGAAAATAAGAAATACGTGTTTCAGGATTCTTGGAAAATCAACGCCTAAATGAAATATCGTCCTTGTGGTGCCGGACGCAAAGAATGCCACCACCCTATATCTTCTCATGGGTGTCGTAAAAGGCGACTAAGGGATTCACTAGAGGATGGGCAGCAGCGTCTTCCGAGTATGAAACCAACCAACTGCGATCGCCAACCCGCCTGCCAAGCGTGGCGATTATGGCATATCCCCCCAAACATGCAAATAAAATAAAATATATTGGTTATCTATAAGTATACATACATACATAAACCCTATTATTTATTGTTTGAGTTGACGATCATCATCATCATCACCTACCCCAGAATCTTAGTAAACTACCTTTGAAATTATTTAATAAGACATTATTCAAATTGTTATTAAATAAAAATTATTATTGTGTAAATGAATACTTAGAAGACAAGTCAGTAATATTTACAATATACATACAATACCAATATAATATTAATACCATGTAATTATGTAAGCCTATTTAATTATATTCCTACTGTTGACATTTTATTATTTAATGTTTCTATTATACACCCCAAGTATATTTGCACGTCATACGTGACAGAATATGTTAGAACACTTAATATCTGTAACATCTGTTTTATGTACCATATTCTAGCAATTCAATAATTTGAATTTGAGCACTCTATCGAAAATGGTATAGAGAACTCTCAGGTATGTAGGTTTCCTCACGATCTTTTCCTTCACCGTTAATACAAGTAATAATCACTTTCTTATCTACAAATGAGTTTGAAAATTCTCGGAGGTATGGACCGGTAAGAGGTGTCGTGTTATCTGATGATAATTAAACCAAAAGTTTAATTCAAAATTGGCAGCAGTGCCACAATTAGGCTGATGAACAAATTTTCTAGGAATTAACAAATAGCATGGGTGCGTTGAATCTGTTTTAGCAACTTTATTGTCAACTAGCTAATGTAATAGGACTATAGACTTGCTTAGTGTCCATTCGTTCCAACAATTACAATAAACATGTAACTAACATGTACATGTAACATGTGACTGCCTCGTTGATCTAGTGGTTGCAAGCGCGACTGCTGAGCGTGGGGTCCTGGGTTCGATTCCCGGGTCGGGCAAAGTGTTATAAGAAAGAAAGAAAGAAAGAAAGAAAAAGATTTTATTCTTGCGCTCCATTTGACGCACTCACTACAAAACTTATACATAATACTTAATAATAAATACATAATACTTTACAATTTCATGACAAATTAGTATAGTTACAGTTAAATTGACAACTGACAACACTGGACGTAAACAATACATGATCTGTGGTTATAACGGTAATGATCGGATTTTTGTTCTACATTATTGTCTGTGATTTACAGTTAGTCAAATCAAAACAAAAACAATAATAAAAAATGTTAAGTATTATAAATACTGCTGTGATCTTTGTGCGTCGCATGTGCGCAAAAATGTAGGTCATTGCTCAGCGTAATGCTGTGGCTAAGGACGGACCTAGTGCCAGCAGCGCTGATTTTCAGCAAAAACCTTATGAGTGACTTAATGAAATCCCACTACAGAGAAACTCAAACTCAAAGTTATTGGGTTTTTTCATTAGGAAATTCTCAGTAGCAGCCCGGAGTCTGGATTTGTGCCCGGTTAATGGCAATAGGCTCGCCCCCTATTACATGGGACTTAACATAACTGGTGAAATGTGGGTGTACTATTACACCTCTGCCTACCCCTTCGGGGAAATACAGGCGTGATGTTATGTTATGTTATGTTGTTATGTAACTACGAAATATTCGATTGGCAGTTTTCACTATTATTTATATTATTGCCTTCAATTCGCTGGCAATGAGAATGTTTCGGTAATTTTATTTTGCTTTTTCCTCCATCTATTACTTTCGTTTTTATAAAACGCTGTTGGACCTTCGATCAAATATACTATAGATGGACGGTCTTGTAAAAAATCAAATCTGAAAGACGTCTTCGCGATAAAGTGTACTTGTAATTATGTTTACGACAGCGTGCAACGACGAGTACGACACTCTATCCTGTTTGCACATTTGGTGTACAGTTTTTATTAATTTTTTCTACACGTCGTGAAATGTCTCACTGCTAGTGCGGTCATGAAGCGGCTGAGAGTGACTGTTTTTTTTATTTTTTTATTCTTAACGGTTTTGCATTGGACCGCCATCTCACCTGATGTTAAGCGATGGTGCGGTCGACGATGGTACACGCTTGCCCAGCAAAAACCTATTAACTCAAGCCTTGAAGACCATCGGATTATACTTCTTGGGAAATACTGATTGCACAGTTTTGATGGCACCGTTTTTGAGTGGTGATCGTGTATCTATAGTATGTTTGATCGAAGGGTCCGACACTATTTCCCCCACAATTTCTCCTGTATCATGGGAGGGAAGAACATACAAACACATTCACAAACGCCCAGATCCAGTACAAGTATATAACTGTAGGTCATATCCAACGTGTTATTGAAATAACTGAAAACTTCTTGAGGGGTCATTGTACCGCCAATGTACCCTTATTTAACATGTTAGTCCTAAGTTTATTAATGTTATTGGTGTACAATAAGGAATATTCTATCCATCTATCTATCTACTCATCAGTATAAACAACTTTTACTACGGGACCAACTCTGAAATCACGAAAAAAAATCTGCTGTTCCCTATATTTTGTCCATTTATGTGAACACAAATGTAAGGAACATCTAATTTTTCACGATTTCAGGGTTAGTCCCATAGTAAAAGTTGTTCATACTGATGAGTACAATGACCCCTTAAGAGGTTTTCAGTTTTATCAGTAACACGTTGTTTGTACTTGCTCCGTATAGGAATCAAACCAGCTACCTCCTGCTACCTGTAGCGTAGCTGGTGGTGGTGATTATGGCATTTCCCCATAGGCTAGTTATTTATTTATTTTCCACAAAAAAAAATACATACATTTGGCAGATACAGTGTAGAACATAAACCAGTTTAGGTTTTTCTGTACACCGCTTGGTCCGTCGTCATTCATTACAACAAGATGTGGGTGAATGAACACGACGCATCGCGCTCGCTCACCCCATGCAAACATTTACAAATACCCTAAACTAATTTATATTACTTTTCAATAGCAAATTGCTTACAAAAATACAGCATGTTTTTTATGATATGCTGAACTCCCGTTTTACTGTTAGTGGTCTTTAATTCGATCACATAATACCTGATATTACCTTACCTGCACACCTAGTAGTCATTTTCTGTATTACATCGAAATGATAGCTCACGACAACCAATGGTGACATTCCATAATGGCACTTCATGAGAAATGGTGGAGATTCGTCAACGACACCTTTAGTACCATTTTAATTCTCCACTTTTCTCTTGAAACCCAACTTTACATCACGAAGCATAAGAGCGACGTAGACGGCAGTTTTATCTCGGTAAACACATAATGACGTCTTCTGTGACTGCGATGACGTAATTTGCGGTGCGGTCATTTTCAAAGGGACACCGTTTATTTGTTTGTATCTGATTTTGTAAATGACCGTTTTTAAGGTGACTTATTAAATAATAATTATTATTATTTATTTATTTATCAGACAACATATTTTTCGCGGACCATTTTTATATAATAAAATAAATAAAGATATAATTATGTTTAAAAATAATAAAATAGAATGTAAAAAAAAGGTAACTAGTTGGCTATTAAAATTAGATTATTGCAAGACTGAGGATCTCCTTTATATCATATCATAATTATCAAAAAAAAAAAAAAAAAAAAAACATAACACGCCCACTCACATATGCATAGCTGCACCCACATCTTCACAAATACACACAAATAAAACACTCTCCAACACCCACACACACGCAGCTCTTATACCCACATCACCTTCTCTTACTATTTTTTATAAAAAGATTAAAATAAAAAAGCTGTAAAGTACTTATTAGATTAGATTAAAATAAGCTCTGTTAAATATCTACACAAATAGCATCAATGTAACCCACCCACGGCATATTGTTATCCTTTTCTTATGAGGGGGGAACTGGTGTCCTAAGATACAGGCTTCGGCTTAGTTTAGGCACCAGTCTCCCACAGATTATCTATCTTATTGTGATACTAATAATTGTTATCCCTACTGGTGTATGATTTGTGAGAGATAATAAATTTACTTTCCATGTGTTAGTTACAAATGACTTAAAACTATGTTAGTAAAGCATGGGTTCGATTCCCGCAGGACACAAATATTTATGTGATGAACTTAAGTGCAGGACCGGTCGTTGTGGCAATGCTTGGGGGAGGCCTTTGTCCAGCAGTGGATGTCTTTCGGCTGAAATGATGATGATGATGATGAACTTAGGTTTTTTTTTGTTGGTCTGGGTGATTCTTATAAGTACCTATGTATTTACAAAAAAATTATATAAGTATTATATAACGTGAGTGAAACCGTTTATATTAATCAGTATTATATCCATTGTCTAGTACCCATAGTACAACATATACTCTGCTTAGTTTGGAACTAGATGGTGCAGTGTAAAATATCCCAAAGTATTTATTTATTATTATTTTTATATATCTTTGTTTTCTCCTCTTTTTGAGAGGGCGAAGAACATCATCAGCGGGCCGAAGATTATTATTATAGGTAGTCTAAAAAACTTGTAATTATGCAGCCAAACCTGTGAACTGAAAACAATCCTGCCTAACTGACACTTGCATGAAGGGAAACAGGATTGGCAAATCTTTATCCACTAACATCTTCAAAACGCCATTAGGACTTAACAACACATAACATAAAATCACGCCTGTATTTCCCTGAAGGGGTAGGCAGAGGTGTATAGTACACCCACATTTCGCCAGTTATGTTATAGTCCCATGTAATAGAGGGCGAGCCTATTGCCATTGACCGGGCACAAATCCAGACTCCGGGCTGCTACTGAGAATTTCCTAATGAAAAAACCCAATAACACTTTGCCCGACCCGGGAATCGAACCCAGGACCCCACGCTCAGCAGTCCCGCTTGCAACCACTAGACCAACGAGGCAGTCGACTAGGACTTGACTTGATTAATATTCATAGTGTGATATTATTTGTGGCTATTATGGCATATCCCCCCAACATATGCTTGGGGGAGGCCTATGTCCAGTAGTGGACGTCGTTCGGCTGAAATGATGATGATGATATTATTTACAGTTTGAATGGTTTTTACCCATAATGCATAGTTTTTTTGATGGCGTCAGTAGACATTTAACCTACACAAGAACCCCATATAATTTTTAATCTAAAATATATTATGTACTTTGTAGGTACTTTAAAAATAATTCATGGCTCCTGATTTTAGAGGACAATTATTTTGAAGTAGGTACTTCGTCAGCCTTTTATTAATGAATACTTCAAATAATTATCCACTTCATTAAGCTCCATTATGTGCTCGTTCTTACTAGAAACCTGTTTAAACAGAATTCATTTGTTTTATTTCTTATTTTAATAGAAAATTAAATGCGTCCTTCATTGTACTTATTTTATACGGAGTGGCAACACAATTACTGATTTATAAATTTTTTATTCTATTGAAAAGAGTAGGTAAAGGCTTTGAAAATGCAAGTTTTAGAGGCATTTAGTCTTCTTATATTGCGTCGACATGAGCTACATACTGATAATAGCTCATGCTGTGGGAAAAAGATTTCATAATGCACTATTGCACACCCCTCATACCAAATAGCGTGATCATTTTTGTTTTATATTTTAATCCGGTCTTTAGCGGACGTTGTTGCAAAATAACTTAATTTGTTGAAGAATGTTGATGTTGTTTTTTAAAAGAACAAAATGCAAAAAAATATCTACTTTAGTTGTAGTAGAGCTCCTTTGTGAAAGAGCTCGTCCGGGGAAGTACTACCTTAGTGCCTACTTCTCCGCCAAATAGTGATGCTTGCATTGCTGTGTTTCGGTCTGAAGGGTACGGGAGCCAGTGAAATGAGACTTTCGATTTTCATGTCTCAGTTTGGCGAACCGACTTGCGGTACCATTTAGGCAACAGCCTAGGTGGTATTGAAGTTGTCATGGGCAAAGGTAACCGCTTAACATCAGGTGGGCCTTTAGCTCGTTTCGCCATACTATACTATAAAAAATAAAAATAAATAGCGTAATGGTTATTTTTTAAATATTAATTTTGATGTTCTGATAACGAATTATTTTAGTCTTTTTTAGTCTATAAATTATAATATTTTTTTATAATATGTTCAAAAGCGCTGATTTGTAGCCTATAACCTGACCCAGTCTGTAACCGACATTTTAGCCAAATTTCAACTAATTCTGTTCAGTAGTATTGGCGTGATGCTCAAACATACAAACAGACAGAAATTCAAAAAATTGTAGTTTTGGCATCAGCATCGTTTCCAGCATGCAATGATTTTTTTCAAAAAATATTTAATGTACAGTTTATTATATGTATATAGATTATACACGAAATCTCCTTCTTTCTCTGAGCTTTTTTCCAGTTATGTCAGTTGAGGTTTAACTAGATGCGGCTGAACCTCAGTATTTTACACGAAGCGACGTTATCAGATCAGATCTTAGCAACCCAGTTACTTGGTAATACCAACAACCTAAGGTTAGACAAGTTGTCACACTTTCGGGCTTTGATTACTCGTAACGACTGCCATAGATATTCTCATGGCAACCGGGAATGGCAGCTGAACGTGCTCCCTGAGGCACGAAGAGGTCTTGATGTCCAACGAATGGATCACCCATCCAAAGACAGACCGTGGCTGGTGCAGCTTGATCTCGCAGAACTTGAATTCTACATGGTTATTACCTTAGTCACCCCCCAACCCCGCGCACCCTGGGTAGTCAGCCCCGCTACCAACCTGCTGACTGGCTAATCTTTTCCCCGCGGTATGAGCTATTATCATTATGTATCTCATGTCGACACGATAGAAGAAGAAGGCCTTAAGTCACGAGTCCCTGGCACTATACTAGATGACCCGGAAAACATATGGTTGAACCGGTCCGGTTCTGTTGTGCGTGATTAATCATTAGATGAAATCCCCAACAATGTACATTAAAGTTTTTTCATTCTTTCGACATAGCATAATTAGATTATTATTTGTAGTTTGTAAGAAAAAACGAAATTTAAAGTTGAGATACGACTATGACGACTTTCCAGAATGTTTAATAGTGTACAAAATAATACAGGGTTTCCGGCTTAACATGTTTTTCGCGTCATCCACTATAATATTACGTAAACAAAACCCAGTCTTCCTTCATCATGGCAACCGCGATACTTAGATTCCTATGCTAATGGCTGCCAGGATAAATTCAAAAAGCCTTTCTTGAGTTATGTAGGCCATTACTCAACGACATTGCACTGTATATCTACGTTTTGATGGTTTTAAAACTGCGGTATGGAAATTTAGAGTATCAAGAAGGCTTGGTTGATGTATTTTTTGTTATTATATTTGCATAACCCCGGCTCCACACGTTGGCCCGAACGTTAGTGCCAACGCTATTCGACCAACGAGTGGATCAGAAAAATGGCGTTGGCCCGAACGTTGGGGCGAGCGTTGAATCTTTTTGTTTATCATTAAATACAGACATATATTTTTTACTATATATGTGTTATTAAATAATAATGATATCCTCTTGTCTGTCAAATTATTTTCAAAGACGATGTCCATTGTTTAACTATTGTGTTATTTTAATTGACAGTTGAGCTCTTAAGTACTCAATTATGTTAAAGTGCCAATGCAGTACAACTTCTGTTTCAGACGTCTTTACATTGGCTCTGACGGGACTAAACTAATATTCGTCTTTACATTGGCGCTGTCTAAACTAACTTTATCTCCACACTAGGCATAATTTACGGGCCAAGGCTCGTACCAACGTTGGGGCCAACGTGTGAAGCCGGCCTAATGTTTGATTGTCATGATGATTTTTGTTGCCATTTTGGTCGGCTTTAGTGTAATCATGATATGCCAAAATGGTTGCGTTTACATAATATTATGATAACTGTAGATGAGTTATGTTTTTTTCAAGTAAGTTGGTATATCCTAGAATTTGTTTGTATTTTGGGTTACGGACTCAAAACTAACTCCATAATAATTTGTGACTGCTAAATAGCATTTTGAGCTTGCCTATATATAATTTCATCAACATGAAGTGTTCTTGTTGAGTGCGTCCGGAACGAAGTCGAAAGAATCATTTCATGTTAGAGAATAATTTAGATTCACGTGATGTTGGTATATTTAATTGCGTTTTGGCTGCCCCTTTGTCTAAGACAGCCAAAAAATTGTATAAAATAGTACAACTAGGCATTAAACGTAGATAATGTATGTATTGAGTGTAACTATGAGGGTGACATGTTCTTTTAGACCAAACCCTCCATAAATAAATAAAGATTTAAAAAAAAGTGTTTTTGTCATGAAAACCAGCCTAATATAGTAGGTATAACATAGGATACTGTTTATTACTTGTGTGTGCGAATAAAAACGCAATGTTAATTAACAAGTAGCAAGCACAACTAACGAACACATTTGGTAAATAAAATACTAATGATCCTTGTTCTTTCTTAAGTTCCTACCCAGCTGTGTGCGAGTAGAAAACCTCGAAAGGCTGGTAGCCTTTAGTTTACGTAGGCCGGTGGCCTAGGAGAGGCGACCGATAGAGTAGAGGTCAGCATGTTTTGGATTTTATCGCACTTAGACCTCCCCGGTGACTATCTTCAGCTCAATAATAAGGGGAAGAATCCGATACGGTATTATTTGCCTCAGTACTATTGGATTTTATAATTAGTTACAAATTAAACAACACAGAAAATTGTAATACAAATATAATTATTTCACTTGTAAATATTTTGTTAGATAAGTTATGTTGTCAAAATTTTTGTTATTCTGTTGTACACTTGTTTTTATCCTCTATTAATATATCAACATCTCTCTATCGCTCTAAGGTTTGCTGTAAGAAAACTTATTTTTGAGTTAAGCTCGCCTATGTACATAAGCTTTCCTACTGTAATAATAATGTGTATATGTGTGTACAATAAAGTATAATTAATACAAATAAAACAGTGACATAGAAACTCGTGAGACAGAAAATCAACAAACAAAAACAACTTCTTTTAGTAACAAAACAATGAATTAAAATTAACGTAGGGTGAAATAACCAAATATGGGCGCGTGAAATTTTATTGGCCTATTAAATATTTAACTTTGGTTGGTTAGCGTATTGTTTATAAATGGGCGGTGTAAAGTAGAGAATTTTATCAGCAGGGTTTTCCAAAATTATTATTGTAAATGAGAAAGTCAGTCGTATGCTCGTTAATGATTCTACATCTGAAGATTGGTTGGAAGCTGAATGCATGATTATTATTAACCCCTCGTATGCCAAACCACCTTTTAAAGACGACGTCCATTGTTCAACTATTGTGTTATTTTAATTGGAAATTGAGCTCTTAAGAAAATAAGGCTTAGTGGTTTAAACGCTCCTTCCTTGCAAGAGGGTCTGAGTTCGAACCCGGCCCGCATCTCCGACTTTTCGAATTGATGTGCGGATCAAAATTTGACTATCACTTTCTTTAACGGTGAAGGAAAACATCGTGAGAAAACCTGCTCATCTGAAAGTGCTCCATACAGTTCTTGATGATGTGTATATTCCGCCAAGCCGCACTAGGCCCGCGTGGTGGCTTAACCTACTCATTCTGAGGAGAGGCCCATGCCTTATAGTAGCACAATAATGCGCTGATTATAAAGGGTTTTCCGGAAACTAATTAAATATAAATAATAAAATAGATTTGTAAATACATCCACAATAATATACACAAAAAATCCAAGAGTGAAATAATGTTTTTTATTTACAGAAACGCTTTTAATTGAACCTTTGTTCCAATCATTTTATTATTTTTAACGCATTTAAGCATTCGAAGCGAAATCTAAAGATATAAATACCACCAACACAACCCATACCCAATACCACAACCACAACACAAGCACAAGCACAAGCACAAGCACAAGCTCTGCTTAGTTTGGGACTAGATGGTGCTGTGTAATAATGTCCCAAAGATATTTATTTATTTATAAATCGTGAGGGAAAAAAATTGCTGACGTCAACTAAAGACGTTTAAATTCGATACTACGAGCAGTTTTCACGGTAGCTTAGCTCAAGCACTGGCGTACTGAGCCAGGAGTCGCAGGTTCAAATCCTGCTCTTAAGCGATTTTTTCTTTCCAAAATTTATATCTTTGTTCCAATCCTCCAAAAGTAAATTACAGAAGCAGGTGTAAAACATTTTTCTCACGCAAGTCTCAAGTTAAACATCCAGAATCAGCGGTTTCAAACGAAGAAATAAAGCTCAAGGACCCGTATTTACCATTATAATTTCTAGCGGGCGACAAGCCGCAATTGATCTCTCTAAGCCGTGAGTTACCGATGCAATGCAAGCCGCAAGAACACACCGTAAAACGTTATGGTTTAATTTTGAAACTTTCTTGTAGACGTAGTGTCGATTGTAAAAAACCGGTATAAGTTGACGCTGTTTTGTGTGAAACCTACATACTAAGCCAGGTCCGGTTATAATGGTTTCGTTATCATTGATATATGTGGTTGACTATGCCTACCTGCCGATATTTTCGTGCTGGTTTTCCTTGTTTAAATTTGAAGGAATGATTGTGAAGAAACTTGCACACCTGAGAGTGCTCCGTACAGTTCTTGATGGTATGTGTAGTCCGTCGACCCGCACTAGGCCACTGTGGTGCACTAAGGCCTAAATCCTTCTCATTTTGAAAAGAATGGGACAGTAAAAGGCCGGGTTTGTTTCTTACTCTAAGCTATGCCAATCATGTTTTTTTTGTACTTTTATTGAATTTTACTTTGTAAATGATAACAAAAAACATACTGCGATCCTTAATCATTATTCAATAAATGGTTTTTTTTACCGATCTCGTTTTCGGTGAAGACCAGACAGTCTTGAAAATAATCATTTAAATAGTCATCTAGAATTTAATTTCGCTTCGATGCCTTTAAATTTTTTTATCCGGCAACTTAGATATCATATTTTCCAGCGGGCGACAAGCGTTCATTTAACTCTCTACGCCAAGCCCAATGTAAACCGCCGTCACACGCCGTAAGACGATTATGGTTTAATTTTGAAACTTTCTTGTTGCTGTACCTCCCGATATTTTGTATTGGCTTGGTTTTTATTGCTGTAAAAGCAGGTCATTGATGTTTATTACATTATCAGATGAGTTTTCGATGAAAACCGATTGTGCATTTATATTAGGTACCTGTACATTGTGTACGTTTTGTCAGTCAGTTAGTCAATAACAGAACTGTTTTAAATGTGTCCCAAGAAAATAGTGTAGTTGCTTTTCCATGTTTTCCGTTTTTATCTAAGCTTTTACGCTTCAGATAGATCTAGGCTAAAGGAGTTAGAGAATGTTGACTATAATAATATCATTCTTACATACGGCAGCAATCCTTATGACGGCTATGAACACGCAGGGTAGAACTGCGCAGCAGTAAAATTTCAAGTGCGCGAGTGTTAATCGGGGTGCTGCGCAGCGCTAACTTCACAGCTTCCGTAAGACTCGTGAGAACGGTACCCGGTTCTGTAATGACTATATTACTAACATTTTTAGGATCAGTCCCTAAATTATGTATATCCACAACAACTGTGTTTGAGAGTGAGCTAAAAAAACATTGCCAAACTTCTCTCTACAAAATTCTTAAAATCTACACTGAAAGGTTTTCCGTTAACAGAGTTCCCCACCATTCGCGAGTCACACATGCTATGTAAATTGGGCATACTGTATGCACATATTGAAACAAAAGCCGAGGCTTTATACAGACCACTCGCGACCACACGGATCTGCATTGGTAATTCATTTTGGTATTGCTTTTTCCCTAATATGTTTCAGTTTGTGTATTGTGATATTTTGGTAGCCATTGTGATGTTTATTTTTGATATTTTATCAGACTGTACAAACTATAATAATAATAAATAAATGTCTTTATTGACACAAAAGTTGTCTTACATCATATGAAGCCCTGACTCCTGCGATAGGTTACAACGCCTGTGTTACAGGAGCCAGTGTCTTTTTCCAATAATTTATGTCTTAGATTTTATGCAATAAGAATAAGGATACAATTAAAATAATACCTAAGCTAAATTTAATCAATTAATAATAAAAATAAAAATAATGTGATTAATATTGTCTTAAAATATATGAATAAATAATAAATAAATAAATATCTTTGGGACATTTTTACACAGCACCATCTAGTCCCAAACTAAGCAGAGCTTGTGGTATGGGTACTAGACAATGGATATAATACGTATATACTTTTTTTTTTGTAAATACATACTTATAATACATAAGCAACACACCCAGACCAACACAAACACTTATGTTCATCACACAAATATTTGTGTCCTGTGGGAATCGAACCCACGACCTCGTTTCAGCAGTCCGACACTCGAACCACTAGACCACAGAGGTCGTCTGTGCGGAGTGTAATGTTTATGACTGGAGGATGTGTGGATGTGCGAGGTGTGTTGTGTTGGATTGGTGGAGGGTAAGCGCGTGTTTGGTGTGTGGTGAGTATGAATGTTGTGAAGGATGATTATGTTAATCTAATAAATTAAATAAATTACAGTTATACCAATTTTAGAATGGGCAATAATCTGTGTGCTCAATAATCTATCTTCTTGTGTGGATGTGATGCTGACCTAATTATTTTTCCTATTACTTTATTTTCGGTGGTTTTATGTGTCACCTTCCTGGCGCAAATAAATTATTTTATTATTTTTCGTGACAGGCAAAGCAAAAGAACAAAAAAAATATAACATGCCTTTACGGTGTACAAGACCATAGAAATAGATAGAATGGTTGTAATAATCACAATTTTACTTGCGATTCATGCGTGGCAACTTTCGAACAAACTACGCCTCCCATCAATACGTCATTAATTTAAAAAAATAACTTTAATCAAATGTACTTTACAGCTTTTGTTTCTGCAGTTGGAAATACCGCAATAAGGAATTTTTACGGGTTTTTGTTACAGTATTTACAGAAAAAAGTCATAACGCGTACTGAGGAAGGCTTTGAAGGCACTCTACAGACAGTAATATAAACTTGTTTCAGACTTGCAACAAGTTGGAAGTATCAAATGTGAAAGTTTGCACCAATTTTGTCGTAGCAAGTGAGTAAACTTGGAGCAAGTTTGAATCAAACTTGCTAGTTCCCATGCAACAAACTTGCTTAATGCTTGTCATGACAAAGAAGCTGCAATGTTGCCACAACAAACATGTGTAATGCTTTTTATGACAAAGATGCTGCAATGCTGCCACAACAAACTTGTGTAATGCTTTTTATGACAAAGAAGCTGCAATGTTGCCACAACAAACTTGTGTAATGCTTTTTATGACAAAGAAGCTGCAATGTTGCCACAAAAAAACTTGTGTAATGCTTTTTATGACAAAGAAGCTACAATGTTGTTACAACACAGTAGCGACAAAGCCTTTTATTTCTTTTGAGTAATGGTGAAGCTATTACTGGCCGTAGATACACAAAAGCAAAGCAGGTATGATAGGACTCAGAGCTCTACTGCTTTTATTTCGTGAATACAACCTGAAAAAAAAAACTGTTCAAAAATGTCTTCTTCTGCCCCCCCAGTGCCAGCAGCAGCAGGTGCTGAAATTATAGTTTTCTTTTGTCTTTCAGCTCTGAAACAAATAAAAAACTACTGTTAATGATTACACAAACACAAATTGCCAGAAGACATCAAGCCTTTACTGTCAACTTTCAAAACACAATAGAAATTTAATTGGGTTGCGTGAGTCGCATCGTATATGGATAAAATAGTTTATGGAATAATCTTACTTTCTTATTATTCTGACTTTGGCTTGATTCAACCAGTCACTGGTTATTTTGGCTTGATTCAACCAGTCACTGGTTATTTCTTTAAGTTTATTACTCCAAATTTCTGAAAAAAACAAAAAAGTAATATACTATTACACAATCATGAATAATAATTACAGTACATGTTGAGAATGCAGACCGTTAGGTCTAAATAAAATTAATAAAAAGGGATATCGGACCGACTAACACATCAAAGAAAATAACTGTCATATAAATATGTAAGATTGTGTACTCACGAAAGATTAATTTACAAGTTTCTGTACTTAAAAATTGTTTTTTTGTTGAGTTTTTCATCATCTTCCCCGTCAGCGAATAATTTTGAGCTACTTCATCCAACAAAATACTCCTCAGCATGTTGGTTGTGAAGGAACGGGCGTCCCTCCCACCAATACCTGCCAAGAATTTTGCCTGAAAAAAAAAAACAACAATGTAAGTTAACATACAATAAAATATATTAAAATATTATACTTTTGATAGTAGGCACGGGTGTATTTTAATTCAATGAAGTCATTTACCATTGCCTGCTTATTTTGATTATTATCCTTCAATTGGTCATTTAAATGACAAAATCTCTCTTCATCCTTGACTGGAAGGGTGGTTAAAAAATCAGCAACTGCAAACACATCTTCCTTTTGTTGGTTAGCTTGTGACCTGCCTAATAACATGTCAACTTTCCTACTCACTTCTGTCATTTGCTTAGACAGGTCAGTCACCACCTTAATAAGGTGAGTTTGCTGAATTGCAAACTGTTTGCTTATAATGCAGTCTGTAACAAAAAAATAATTAAGTCCTTTATGTATTTTTCATACACAATAAATTATAAATAAATAAAATAATATATTACCAGATGGATAGTTCACAGTGCGATTGGGTTGAGGCGGACATTTCACAACTTGGTTGGGACTAGGTGGATTCTCGACTACGTCAGAATCTGCAGTAGGCTCATCCTGCATGCGATATTGTTTTTGTTAGATTAGGCGGTGTTGGATAATCATGACTTTTTTTTGTATTGAGTTGGGCTTTCGTTATTTTCAGAATTGGGGATTCGTCAGAGGAATCCGAATCCTCTGGTAAAAAAACCCTTTTCTTCTTTCTATTCCATTTTTTTAATTCTTCGTCGAACTCCAAGTTGGACATTTCTTCAGCTTTTCTCAAATTAAGCCGTGCTTCCCCGTATGTTTCTAAAAGTAAAGATTCAGTTTTAGTTTTGACCAGTTTTTTTACTACGGCTAATAAAAAGAAAAAACATTAGTAATTATAACTAGACTGTATTTTGTAAATGCCCATTATTGAGACATTACAGAGAAAAAAAATATCTATACTATATCCTTTGAGAATTCTTATTTGGTAATGTGGCCATATATTGTCCGGTACAGCCATCCTTCGTAAAAGTTTCTCCTTTATCTCTTCAGTCTTTACATCGGGATAGTAGCAACAACTTTCATTTTTTTTATCCAGTTGGAAGCAACAATTCCTGGAGCATCTTCTTCATCCACAAATTTTACGATAGCAAAATTTATTTTTTCACATCTGAAAACAGTTTAGTTTTTGAATGGGCACTGTCCAGTTATTATGTTTATAGCTAAAAATCTGTGTAAAGAAAACCGTTACCTTGTTTGACAGTAGCAACAATTTAAATATTAAAGTAATGGAAAAAGGTAGGATGATCATCATCCTCCTGCCCTTATCCCAATTTATTTAGGGTCAAAGCAGAATGTATTTTTCTTCCATACATCTCTATTAGCCATCATCTCAGTGTTCACTTTCTTTTTATTCATATATTGATCTTTCACACAGGATACGAGATAGGATATTATTATAGGATAGAATAGATGATATGATGAAATTAAGAAAATAATTATGAATGCATCATTCTAAATGCAACATGATGATTTTGGAAGGAAGTAACACAACTTTACCCGTTATATCAGTAACTCGCCTTTCACATAGGTTTAATAAAATGTTTACAGCATGAATACCTATGAGAGAACTTTCTATAAAGGGTGCATCAAAGAAGTTTTCTTTTACGGAAAACTCTTGGCAAAGGATGACCATTGTTTGTGTATTTGTGGAAAATATAATGTTGCGCACTATTACAATACTCCCATCTTTTAAAAAACAACAAGAATTTGGATGGGTTGTAGTTGTTTCAAAAGTAGGGAAATTATTGGATCTGTACTGTTGAGATTCATCACAGCCTGATAAAAGTAAGCCAAATGTATGAGGTTTAGAAAAATATGGGAAGGTAGCACAAGGCGAAAGGTTTTTGGCATAAAAGTTAGTATTAGACATTTCCCCAAACCTTTTTATAATTTGTTGGAGGGGTCTCTCCCCTTTTCTAATACTTCTTTTGAAAATCTGTAAAAAGTTTTCAAAGGGAAAGGCAAACAGCAATCAAGTGCTCCAAATTCAAATACGTCATCACTGAGATTTACAAGACCATTTAAATTATGTGTTGGAAATTGTGGCCCATATAAATCCATGAAAGTTTTAACATAGTGTTTAAGGAGATTTTTAGCCTAATCATTATGTACAAAACAATATTTAGGATTCAATAGTATAGTTATAGAAATAGTAATACTCAAAAAGTTGTTATAATATGACAAATGACTTCTCCTGACTTCAATATTATAAGTATTACCGGTCCTGTGTAGAGGAGAAATTGACGGAATTCAGTTGCCTTCCACCTTCTTACATCGTCTAAAGAACGAGGCTTTCTGTTAAATTCTGATGGTATATGTTTAGCGAATGAAACAAGATTACTACTAAGTGCATTTAAAATTTGACGAGGCAATTTTAATGGAACTGGTCCAAACATCCATAAATAAATTAGAGTACGCACAACTCCTAGGCAACAAGGTGCATATACTCCAATGGGAAACTTTTAATAAAATTTATTCCAGAGATTTCAGTTAATACAGTTCTCGAATTATGAAAATCTTCATCATGCATCTCTAGAGATAATTCGATTCGATGTTTCTAGAAACTCTGCATGGGTTCTAGGAGTTGCATCACATTCAGGAAATGTCATGCGATTTTGCAAGTAAACACCAGATTGTTTGCATTTTGTGCAAGAATAATAGCGAGTATGCCCCTTGATTCCTAAGAGAAAGGCTTTTGCTGGAGCATCACAGACAAAACCTTTAATTAAAACTTTAATTTTTTTACCACAAATCTCTAAACCTATATTAAGTAAATGGAATACCTCATTTACAAATTCCTGCAGGCATACAGAGAAGCTGCTAGGCTTCTTTGCGCCACAATATACTCCAATAGGGAAAACAACTGATTTTATTGAAGAAATATTACAAACTAATCCCATAATTGGCCAAAACTCAGTTGCACTGCTTTTAAACAAAGGTACGCCATCAATATTTATTAATAAATGAATCTAATAATCTAATCTGTTAAGTTTCCGATATCATTTAAGTGCACCGGTAACTACCCTTTGTCTCTTCCATGACATTCCAGTCCATTCAATGGTTGTCTGGAAGAGATCGCCGTGGAGCGATAAGACCGCCAGTTGTACACTAGCGCATAAGTAGTTATTTAAGAAATTAATATAATCTTGTTGTGCAATAAAGAGGATTTGTATTGTATTGTATTGTAATCTCATTTACAGCTTCAGTAATATATCCCAAGATTTTTTTCAAATTTTTAATCAATACCTATGTGAGAGTATTGACCTGGTTCAACAAGCCGAGTGATTACAGTTACTGGAGTTTCAAATAAAGTTCTAGCATTTGCTGGCAAGTTAAAACATTTGTGGCTTCTCAAAATACTTAACAATGCAGTAATGGCAACATGAGTTACTTGATATTTAAGAGCCCAATCTTTTAAATTACTTTGAATTGTGCCACTTTCATTAACAGGAGATTGCCACTCTTCATGATCGGAATCTGATAGTGGAGTTTCATGAATGATGTTATGGTAAAGCAAGTTATTATGATTAGCCTGACATGGTAATTGTGTTAGTAGGGAATTTGATCTACAAGGAAAATAAATCTCATCATAATTTTCCGATTCAATTATATTATGTGGTTCAACAGTTTCTTGATCTGATAGCAGAGTTCCATTAATGAGGTTATAGTAAAGCAAATTATTATCATCAGCCTGACATGGTAGTTGTGTTGAAGGGGAATCAGAGCTACAAGGAAAGGGATCCTGTGCGTTATTTTCTGATTCAATTTCATTTTTTTTGCTTATCAGTTTCTTGATGTGCAAATGAGAGTTCTTCTTCAGATTGGTTGTCGACAATATAGCTATTTGCATGACTAAGTGTCATTTCTCTTTTAATCTTTTTTTTCTGACCTTTCCTAGGCATTTGCAGAAAAGGGTTTCGAGAATTTTTTTGGTAAATAACTACCTAAAATTAAAGTTATCTTATAACAAAAAAGAAAGAGATCTTTATTAATATTATTTTTGTTTAGAAACAGATATACATATAACTGATCATCCAAACATCTGCCTCAGCTGATAATCAAACCCAGAACTCCTACACACAAGGTCGTGGCATTACCAACAATACTCAACTGTGGTTTGAGTAGGTTTAAGAGAGCAACATTATACATTTAAAAACAAAAGTGCATGATTGTTCGGATGCTGCCTGATGATTGACTTAAATTTCTGCTTTTATATCTATATGATCCATTTAAAATAAAATAAAATACATGGAAAAACTTTTAGAGATCATTCGGCCCATCAAAATAAAGACAATGATAAAAATAAACAGAAAAAAAACATTACATAAAAGAAAAGAAAAATACTCAGTTAACAAAAATACACTAAAAATGTTGGTTACTTCAGGCATAAACAGTACGCCTTTATTATTTGATACTACAAAAAAATACCAGCCCTTTTAAAATTAAAAGCCGTTTATTGCTTAGGGTGGGTGGTTTATGAAGTTTCTTATTTCATATGTCAAAAATTCAACCACTTTAATTAGGTTTTTTTTAGATATCTTTGGTTAGACATACTGAACAATGTGTTAAAGTTTTTCCATGTATTTTAATGTTGTAATGTTTTATTTAATGTGTCACAAATATATGTAATGTATTTGTGACACGCCACTGACTGTATTTTAGGATTAAGGATCATGAAATAAGCTGGTTACCCAACAAAACCAAGTTGTAGGCCTGCTTGCAAACCGACAACAAGAATAAAAATTTAAATACCACATGTTTTAAATGGAGAAAAGTATAAAATAATTTAAAACGAGAACGTGGGACGCATGCAATACATACAATAAAAGTGTTACTTAGCTGAACTGTTCATGTATCAATTTTATTACATGCTCCCCACGCCCGACATAATACTTTTTGTCAGTTATAATTTATGTAAAAACGTAATTATTCTGAGCTATGTTTTGTATTAAATCAAGCTCATCGGGAAATTGGTTTAAAATCGATTGCAAAATGAGTACCGAAAAAACAAACAGACAAAAATGGAAAAAAATTACGAAATCGAGTTCATTTTTAGAGGACAAAAAGCAACAATTTCGATACTTGCAAAAAACTTATCTTAATATGCGTGGGCGCTGAATGGTAGCGCTAGAATAGATAAAATGCTAATAAATGTATTCGTTTATCAGAAATAATTAAAAGTTTACCTACTTACCTATTATAGTTGCGTTAGCGGCGATCTACTGCCCCCATCTATTTTTCACGTCTTCCTTGTCCATCCAAAGGTTGTCTGGAAGATATCGCTATTAGCGATAAGACCGCCAATGTACCCTTATTTTACATGTTAGTAATAAGTTTGTTGTTATTGGTGTACAATAAAGAATATTCTATCTATCTATCTTCCCAAATTTTCACTTTCACTATAAAATAGTGTCACAGCCTGTATTTAATTAAAGCATACACAGCGAAAAACGAATAGAAAACAGCACTCACAAGACAAAATATTTTATGTTGTTAAATTAGCAGATTGCAAAACGAATAAGACGACGCTTCTCTCCAACGATTTAAGAAGCTAAATTCTCTTTGGAAGCTAAGCTACCTCTCTCTTGTTTGATACTTGTCATGTCAGTTGAGTGTCATCCATTTTTTTATTGGGTGTTTTACGGCCCAGGAATCCAGTCTTTTTGGGCCATTCGTAACTTTATTTGTACTAATTTATAAAAAATGGCGGGGTTAGCACGGCTTACACAAAAATACAGCTCGAATTCATTGATTAATTTAAATTACTATATTAATTTTAGTTTATATTATTCGTTCGTAACAATTTTACTGTATAACGTAAATGGAAGGCGCAAGTGCCTGTGATACAATGTTTTTTCATAAGAACAGGTACCAACGTTACCTTTTTTTTATTTCTTTATTAAAATAAACATTTAATTATTATTTATTTATTTATTATTTGAAGTTCACATTCCTACTAAAGTAATAGTAGCTTTAGTAGAGCTTTAACAATGGACTTTTGGAACGAACTGCTAAGTAATAATAATCAAAGAAAATTAAAACTTGCAGCAAGCTTACAGTATGTCTGAGTAGCAATATCGACGCAAACTTGACATATCACACATCATCCTTAACTTGCCTAGTTTGCGGCAAGTCTGACACAAACTTGATATATCATTCATAAATTTATCAAGTTTGCAGCAATATTGACATAAACTTGCCTCAACAATTTTGACGTATCAAATTAATAGGTACCAAATAAAAATCAAACTTGCCGCAAGCTTACATGCTGTCTGCTGGTGCAGAGTGTTGGCACCCGCCTTATCTAAGACTAATCAAGGTACTGCCAAATAGACGATTTTACAAGTTTAAAATTTTCAATGTATGAATAGTAGCGACCCTTTTTTGTGTACTCTTATATGTCAAAGTTACACGCACGTAAAATACGCCCAACCTGCAATCCAATTATGGCAATACCATTGAAAACAACAATAATCCTAGAAGAAAGTTCAGCAAGACGATTACAATCTATTTCGGAGCAGCCTACAAAGTATCAATTTCTAGGATTGAATTGCACAAACAGTACCTCGGTTCAGTCAAATGGTATTCAATAAACGTTATAATACGTCCAAACGGTACTGCTAGCGATAACCATAGCAATTTCACAGCGGACGTATTGGTATGAGACAATCTTTACAATGACCCAGACGTGAAAATCTCTCTGTAGGGTTGTCTAGTAGTTTAGATTGTTTTTAAAAGCCTAATTTTTTTGTCGGTTGCATTTCGAGTGTGCGTAGGAATTACACAATTTAATTCTCTCAAGCGACTTCCATCAGCGGACACGGACAACCATACGCACGGCAGTGCGCCACCCTGGTAGGCATAATTGCTAATACCTTTATTATGCGTACATACCTTGTCTGTTTCCCATTAGTTATAACCTGGTGGTCTGGTAGTAGTCAAACGCAAGCCAATTTAGAATGAAAATAAATCAACATAAGTTGCTGAGAAGGAAAGGGAAGTTGACGAAATTGGAAATAATTTGATATGTGTAGACTTACTTATAGCTTGTAGATGTTTTAATAATCAATCTGGTCTACAGTTTTAATTTGAAAATGTGTATTATGTGTATACATTTATTTTCGAATCATGGAAATAGACAAAGCACTGAACACAAATACGTAAATAATTATTTGATATCCCAGTATTTCTTTATTTACTGTAAGTGTTGTTTTCAAAAAATTTAGCAATATTGTACTGTTATTTTA
Source organism: Asteroscopus sphinx (assembly GCA_949699075.1). NCBI lineage: Eukaryota > Metazoa > Arthropoda > Insecta > Lepidoptera > Noctuidae > Asteroscopus > Asteroscopus sphinx. The sequence continues at coordinate 16,607,184 of OX453020.1, forward strand.
ATATACATGTTAAGTCAGTCTTTTTCGATTTTATCGTCTATTATGTTCTATCTTGGATAAACTTATTCTTCATAGATAGCTATCAAAATATTTTACTATTTATAGAATAGCCTATAACTATTTATTGACATAGCAACTTGGCAATTTTCGTACAGTAATGACTACGCAGCTTTCGAGAGCCAGGAAAAATATTATATTCCTTAGGATAGATTTCCTTATCACGATTCGAATAGGTATATATTTATTGAGTCTCAATAGTAAGAGAGTGTTGTAAGGATGCGGTTACACTATTTTTAGACTTCATAAGGTTGGAGCAGAAGAGTCCTTGAGTAGTGACCGCGATTCGGCAAACGTTGCGGAGGGCGGCCCCGGCCACGTGTACCGACGACTTGAAGAAGGTATCTGGGGGGAACTGGATGCGGAAGATGGAGAACCGAGTGTTGTGGCACAACTTGGGAATGGCTTATGTCCAGCAGTGGACTGCGATGGGCTGAGTTGATTGAAGGTTAAAGGACAACTTTTTTGGTAGATCTCTCCACAATTGAGGGCCCTGATCGCTTCGTTCAAAATTATATTTTTACAGGCAATAGGTACGGTCAACCCATGGTCAATCGCATAACTTTATTTACCTTTTTTTTGTTATATAAATGACTACCTATTATGGTTTAAAATATACAGCCCTATGACAGACAGACGACGTACGCACAGTAGTAGGGTCCCGTTGGCATCCTTTAGATACGGAACCCTAAACATACATGCTTGAATTATTCCCCTATACTACATGATTTTGAAGACATTAGCAATTTTTCAAGGGATGTTTGTAATCATAAATGTGAACAACTTTCACTATGGGACCAACCCTGAAATCGTAAAAAAAAACAAGAAAGCTACTCCCTAAACTTTGTTGATTTATGTGAACACAAATGTAGGGAACAGCTGTTTTTTTTTCGTGAGTTCAGGGTAGGTCCGTTACTAAAAGTTGTTCAAATTGATGAGTACAAATTGGTATTTAATTCAAAATCATCTGTACCTATGTATAATGTTCGTTCATAGTTTGTCTTCCTCCCAAGATATGGTTTCTTTCGGCGCAGCTCTGACAGCTATTTTCATGTCAATTTGGTGGTATGTTGTAACGGAATAGCTTTTTACAACACTAAATTGAATTGAAAATAACCCCTTGTATATTATGTAACATGTACTTTACTTTATACACTTATCATTTTGACGAGAGGAACCGTTTACGTTAAGGACTACACACATTTGTACGGAACGCCCTGCAACATCGTATCGGGGGAACCAATTTATGACATTAGTTCGTCCAAAGCTGAACTTTGTCACCTTTACGACACGACGGCGACGGCTGCGGGTGGGAAGGTAACCAAATTTTTGTCTACATAAAATAGTTTGATCTCATATCGAAGAAAATATTTCTCTATTGTATTGTTTTAATCGTTCGTTCTTAATCGCTGTGTTCGCCAGCCACTCCGTACAAATAACTTCAGTCCCTTTTCAAATCTTGATAGAGACTTAACCATGCGTGCCAATCCTAAGTTTGCTGGCGCGGTTCCAAACACTGTTCGTGTAACAACTATGTATTGGGATTACTTTACGTAAAATGCAGATTTTTTTGGTAGCCCTAGTGCAGTTGGTTAAATTGATTTTTTTAGAGGTGCTGTACTGTTTTCCAGATTATTGCTTGTTGGGTGCAAAAAAAGTGGTATGAAAATAATAGCAGCCGTTTTTGGCTTTGGTATACACCTACTTAATTAATGAATCAGGATAAATGGCGCAGTTTAAATTATTTTATTGTGCCATGTAACAAGCCGTGCTACATTCCAATATGGCGATATTTGAAGTATGTTTTTTTACATTTATATTTATTTACAACTGAGGTAGTCAGTTGTAAATAAATAGACTAGCCAACTGGCTGGCCTAATGTAATATCTACATTGAGCTGTAATATGTTACTTTGCTATAATAATACCTACGTCATCATCATCATCATCAGCCCATTACTGTCCCACTGCTGGGCACGAGCCACTTCTCAGAATGAGATGGTTAAGACCTTAGTCCACCACGCTGGTCTAGTGCGGGTTGGCGGACTACTCACACCATCGAGAACTGTATGGAGCACTCTTACGTGTGCAGGTTTTCCCACGATGTTTTCCTTCACAGTTAAAGGAAGTGATAATCAAATTCTGATCCACATACGAATTCGAAAAGACATCTACGTAATTTTATCAAAATACTGGGATGTAATTTTGTCGTTCTTGTGTAAACAGTAGGAAAAATATTGCAATTATGCCATATGTTCGTTACAACTTATGCTAAAGGCATAATTTTCCCATAAGTTTAGGAAATAATAAAAACACTACAAAAACTGCCTTGTAAACCTCTCTGGTTCATTGGTCTTAAACAACAAAAATTATTGCAACATCACCCCGATTGTCGCTAGTTCATATTATAAGACTTCGAAAGTACGTAAAAGTATGAATAAGGCGAGCTATAGACCCTCATCAGCAAAGAAGGATAACAAATTACGTATATAAGATCGGCAACAGCATCTTGAGGACTTTAAAAACTTCTATTTAATACTTATGATGGGGATAGAGAAAGCCCCAAGTTTTTTTGATGACATTGATAATTTGATGCTCTGTAATATACTTCAACGTCAAAATATTTTCTTTTTTTAATATCAAATTTATATATTTATTTATTTATTATACAAGACATTCAAAGTAAACACATTAAAATACACTCGCCAAACTGCTACCTAAATAAATAAATAAATGGGCTACTATAAAGAATAATAAAAATGATTTCACCATAAAAGGCCAAAATAAATATACGTTTCTTAGCACATGCTTTGGCTAAACAGTGTCATTGTCACTTTCAAACGAAAAGTGCAAGATAGAGACGGCAACATGTACTGTCTCGTTTAACTCAGCCATTAAGGATGATATTAGTACGGTCTAGAAACACATAAACAACTACCACTAAACAGAACCATACTATCTCCATCGAACATATTTTAGTACGTCTATCAATGTGTATTTAATATTTTTGATGCGTTTCAGCTAGTTAAGGCCCTACCAAGAGCTAAGTGGCGCCCCCATCAGTAAAAAAATATTACTAGCTGAGAACATCATTTATCGAAAATTATTTTTTAACAATAATTCAATTCAATTCAATTTTATTTATTTGCTAACATGGCCACAAAAATGGGTATATAATTGAAGTACATATACTGTAGTTTATCTGAAATGAAATGTTTATTTGTATGAAACATGGTACATACTGGTGTTACATAAATTAAAGTTCTGCATGTTCCGCCAGCCAGCTGGCATACAAAATTAGATACATGAATGTACTTCAATTAACTCTCCATTAAAAATTAACTCAGAAAATTCCAGTTCGCTGTAGTTTTAGATAGAAAAAATGCGAAATACGGCCACTTTTGGCACTTCTTCTATCTACAACTACAGCGAAGTATAACTTACAGAGTTAATAGTTTCTAATTAAACTATGGAACCAGTACATCAATTGTTAAAAATTAATTTTCGATAAATAATGTATTCAGCGAGTAATTTATATTTTTACTGATGGGGGCGCCACTTAGCTCTTAGTAGCGCTTTAAGAAAATTCATAGCCGCGCTCTATAAGCTATATTCATACACATTGCGCGCTAAGGGGAAGATCGCATTGTTGCTCTTACAAAGGGACAAAGAACTTTGTCGAGTCAAAGACGTGCAAACAGTCGTATAATGACAGTAATGTGAGAGCACAAGGAAGTAGTTTGGCACAATGCCGATATTATATTGTTCTAGTTATAAGTGTATGACACACACATAGTTTATTTAAGGACTATTCATACGCTCTGCCTTTAAACTGCAAGCTAGCTGCTAAACAGCAGTTTGGATATGGTTTTGGTGCAGTTGTTATAATAATAATAATTAAACATTTATTTTGAATCATATTACACATAACACACTATTAAAAAAATATTAATTAATAGAGAATAACTTGGCTGCTGGCTTTCGCACAGTCAAAAAATGCAAAATAAAATCAAAATGGCTGCCTAAGCAGTCTTGAGCTACGACGGCAAGCAGACTGTTGGAACTGCCTCTCAACCAACGCAACAGGGATGCAATCCTTTTTCGCATGATTGAATAAAAGTCATCTAAGCGGGCTTCAGCGAACATCCTTGACGTGCTGCAGAAGCGCAGCAGACCCATCAGTCCCCTGTACCCTTTATTATACATGCAGAAATTTTAATCGCTTAATTCCCGAAAAGGGGTTATTGTACTCATCATAATGAACAACTTTTACTATGGGACCCACACTGAAATCGCGAAAAAAAAAATCAGGTGGTCCCTTCATTTTATCGATTTAAGTAAACACAAATTAAGCGATTAAAATTTCAACATGTATTAGACCAGTAAGGCACTATAAGCCTTCTACGTATAGCGGACCCACAGGCTGCACGTGTAAAAAGACTAACAGTACGCTCTAAACAAGGTATCTTTGACTTGATTTGAATAACGTGCAAACCTGCGAGCCAGCATATTGCATCAATTTCAATTTCAATGTTTTTTATTTCAAATAAACCTAATTACAGGCACTTTTGAAAGGTCAGGCTCTAGTTGCACGGTTCCAAATTGTGGGTCCTATGGAGAAGAACCGGCAAGAAACTCCATGTATAATCTCTTTTTAAAATAGGTTATTGTTTATCACATCAAATTCAAATAATGTGAGTATAATGTAGGTTAATGTCAGAAATAAACAAGAGTTTAAAAGTGAGTATAATGCCTTTAGAAATAAACGTAAAAAGAGTTGCCATAGTATGTAGAAGCTGAACTTTTTTTTTTTTTTTTTTTCCGTGGGGAAAATCCTCATGGACGCACTCCGCCTGGGGTAGGCGGAGCCAGTGTCGGACTCTTACCGACTAAAAACCACCACGGTGTTCCTCTAACGACCCTTGGCCGGGGGCGTGGGAAACTTTTACTCTCCCAACCATCCCCGGTAGGTCCCGGCTCGCCATTAGAAGGCGAGCCCCTTCTCCCCGTGCGGCAGCCACATCGGCCACACCCTCCTCTTGACTGGCGCGCGCGGAACACTACGCGCCACCGTCACGGGCCTTGACTGGTCGGGCGGCGGGCCACCCCGAGTCCGCCGCCCGCAGGCCCACATCTAGGGTGGCTGGAGGTCGGCATACGCCCTCCTGCGACGCCCAGGTCGTCTCCTGCGGATGGGGAGAGAGGTCAACGCCTCTCGAACCCTCTCCGCCGCCTCCTTAGCGAGCATTACATCCTCGCAGAAGGAGACGACGCCTTCCCAAGCGCTCTCGCTCCCAACCATAGACAGAACCACGGCCGGAAGCGAGAGATCGCTGCCGCCTACTGCAGTGATGAGGTCACGGCGCTGCGCGGCCCAAGCTGGGCACTCCGCCAGTGTGTGCTGCGCCGTGTCCTCTGGGCAGCTCCCGCAGTGATGACACTCGGGCGTCGGCTCCCGGCCTATGCGACACAGATACTTCCCGAAGCATCCGTGCCCCGAGAGTATCTGGGTCAGCCGGTAGGTGTGGGCACCATGGCCCCTCTCCAGCCACTCCTCCATGACGGGCCTTACCGCCGCTATTGCGGCGTGCCCTGCACTGGGTTGCGCAAGTCGCTCCTCCCATTCAGCCACTAGGATCTGGTGGACCTCGGTCCGATCAGGCGGGTCCTCACGCTGGTGGTACCTCAGCGCAAGGTCTCTCGCCTCCAGATCCCAGGGCATTGATCCGGCTAGAAGGCTCGCCGCCTCAAAGGAGATCGTACGATATCCCCGTAATGTAGAAGCTGACCTGTCCCGACAGACGGCACCCGTTCACGAGCATGACGCGAGCATCTAACTGATAGTGCCCTACTTTCCCTCTCAATATCCATATATTATCCTCACATAGGTTGTCTGAAACCCAGTGACTGCAGTGCATCGAAATTGTATACCGACTGCTTAATCTGAAGTCGTTCAAACTGTCGGTAGTCAGTTGACAGTTTCAATGCTATCAACTGTACATATTCATAAAACTGAATTGAACTACACAGCATGGCTTTTTAATCACCATCCAAATTTTTTATAGGCATTGGGTTTAATTAAAATACTCCATTAAAAAAAAAAAACATAGTTAAAATTTTCGCAATAAGATAATTTTCCCGGAACAGTTATCAATTTCCTTATGGTTGCTAAGTCAAACGTCATTTTTAGGATGCAATATCTCAACATTTATATTAATAATGATAATAAAAATGAAAAACACATGTTTCATTGTTTTCAACACAGAGGATTACTATGGATTGGTTTCACCAACGATAATCCTCTGGTTAAACGACCATTTGCCCACAATTCCAGTAAAATTTTCAAGTAATCGGTCGTTTAATCAGAGGTTTAATCGTTTATTCGGAAGTCACAAGAATAAATTTTGAGTACAAGATGAGCTCATTGCCTTACGTAAAAAGATGTTTCTTAATTTGGGCTGTCATAAAAAACTTTGACGTAAACTGAGGTGTAATAAAAGTGTGGTAATTGTTTCAGCCCTATGCCTTGGTGTAGAAAATTGCCTTACGTGCTGTGTACTTTTAATTAAGTAGGGAACAGTGTCTTTTGGACAACGTGTGCTTACTTAAGGGGATTGTAGTACCCAAGTGGCGCCCCCATCAGTAAAAAACTGTGATTCATGGTAACAATGTTACCATGTTTGAGGCGGACAATGTTACCTTGAGAGTTCAAAGTTACCCTGCTTGACTATTTTCTGCTAATAATAATTAAATCTATCAACAAAAGTCCTTTGACGTAGAGTGGCCCATGTTTGGACATCAACAAGCTTTCGAGAAACATTCTTTGATGAAATCCAATCATCTATTCTCGAAGGTTTTCACACATAACCTACTCAAAATTTGGCTGCATAATTTAAGCCATGTTAATCAGGCAACCCTTTGGTTATAATCAATTTTGGGGGCCGGTCAATCACTGATTATTGGATACCCGAAAACAATAGGGGAGAGTAATGAGTAACGCTCGACACCTAAGCATATCATTGTCAGGGTCTATTGTACCCGGTATAATCTTTGAGCGACGTGAATTATTAAAAGGATTGCTTAAACGAATCGGTTGATAGGTTAGATTGGATTTGATGAGATAGGTGCAGAGTAGGAAAATTAAGATGCCTCTATCGTGTGTAAAATAAAACATATTATTACGTTCATTAGCGCCCCCATGCTCGCTTGAATGATCGCTAAAAAGAGAGACTATCCAGTAACATGTGTTTTCCATCTGGAATGGAATAGAATGGAATGGAATATAATGGAAAAAATAATAATAATATATATATATGGTGTAAAATGGAATTAAATGGAATGGAATAGTGTAGCAGAGAATGTCTTTATTTGCAAGATATATTTATTCAGTTACATTGTAGTTCCTGAAGAAAAGGGAGTAATATTCTTTGTCATAAATTACAAATAACAACACAACAGCAACTGAGTAAGATTCTCAGAAAATAAAATCACAAAATGAAATAACGCTTCGATTCTCTGCAATCACAATCACAATGTAAGTCGAACTCAATATCTTGCGCAAGTTGGCTCTACGTGATTGCAAGTTCGATAGTTACGGGTACTCTCAGGCAGTTAGACGGGCAAACTTTGCTATATGTATTTGTCTATGTAGTACCCGCATGAGATATTTGCTTTATCTTCTATTAAAAGACAATATACCGTTTATGTATTATGTTAGTAACTACCTACACGTGTTAAAGATTATTCTTCTATCTTTTAAGAAACTTCCAGCCCTAGCCTCGTTACCTAACTATAAATAATATTAGTTGGTAATATACACGGTGAATTTTCGTTGGTTTTGGATACGAAAAGGGATCATTGTACTAATCATTATGTACAACTTTTACTATGGAAAAAAAAAAACAGAAATCGCGAAAAAATAGTAGTGTTCACTTATTTTGTGTCGACAAAATAATTATAGGGAAAAGCCGAGAATTTTTTCGCGAATTCAGGGTTATTCCCATAGTAAAAGTTGTTCATAATGATGAGTACAATGACCCCTTTTCGTTTCCAAAACCAACGAAAATTCACCGTGTATATTGAAATTAATTATTATAATCCTGAAAACGTCAACTGCTAAGAATAAAGGTCCAATAAACATTTTTGTTTTACACACTGTTTCAAAAACAAGAACCTACGTGTTTAAGAAACAAATACTCGTGTTTCTGAAACGGCTAAAACTGTTGGGATAAATAAACTCAACGGTGGTAGCAAGTGAAACAACTCAGTATGATAAGTTTACAAATATGGATGTGTGTTTCACTTGCTTAAAACATTGCGATAGAGTGGAACGAGAAAACAATTTTTACTACGTTTTTCTTAAGGGAAATGTAATAGCCAAGCAGCGCCCCCATCAGTAAAAAAAAAATTATTCGCTGAATACATCATTTATCGAAAATTCGTTGAATTTTGAGTTGAATTGAAGTTCAGGTACCTTTGTTTAATCAGAAACTATTATCTCTGTAAATTATACTTCACTGTAGTTGTAGATAGAAAAAGTGCAAAAAACGGCCACTTTTGGCCACACATTCAGAGACGATTCTAAGCGTGAACTCATGCTTCTAACTGCCAAATAGCACTGCACTTTGACATTTGTAAGCATGAGTTCACAAGGCTAAGCCTCAAAACACCGCATTGACAAAGTTTTGCATCAGAACACAGTCGTATAATGTTGGCGGAGCACAGGGGGCGGACGGTGCGTTATGATTGGTCGGGTCAAAAGTTCAGTGGTATGATTGGTGCCGCTCGCTGACGGAGTGACGTCCCGATTGGTAGCGGAGCATATGATATGCAGTGCTACTATATATTCTCGGTGACCGGGGGCTAATCAGCGTCTTGAGACTTACTGGTCTGTGGTTTCTTAAGAAAGAAAGTAGCTGCGTTAACCTAGCAATAGCAATCTCAGTTCCATCTTGGCACGCTCCTCTCACTTTTAGAACTTAAGAGCAAATCTGAATCTGTCGTGTTAACGTTGAAAGAAAAAAAAATATCGTGAGGAAATCTGCGCAACTAATAAGGCCCCAAAAAGTACTTGATGGTGAGTGTAGTCGATCAAGAAGACCGGCGTCGTGGATTAAAGCCTAAATCCTTCTCATTCTGAGAAGAGCCCCCTGCCCCCAACAATGAGACAGTAATAGGCTGAATAAGAAAGTTTAGGCAACGGATGAATACGTGATGATCTGTTCAAAGCATGAATAAAGGCCCGTACAGACCAAAAGCAGGTCAGTAGCAGAGCAGGTTGAAGGCGGGCCCGCGCAAGATGTAATATAAGGAATAATATGAAACCCGACACACCAAATATTAGCGCAGGCCCGCTGGCGAACCGCGTCGCTCCCGCCCTGCTCTGGACCCGCCGGCAACAAACCAGACAGAGCGGCGCGGTTGTGTTGTATCACTACGGCCGTCATACTAACTGGCCACACCGGCAGGACTGACAGGACAGGGTGGCAAGTCAGTGTGACGTCAAAGCGGCTACGAGGCAGAAGTATTGTTTGACAACCGACACAATATGTCATATTGAAAGCAGTTATATGGAAGTCAAAACGCTTTAAAACTGCCCAGCTCTTAGTGTGACGTTTGCCGAGCTGCTCATGCCCCGCGCTTCTACTGACCTGATTTCGGTTTGTACGGGCCTTAAAAACAGTAAAAAATGCATAAAATCACAACGAACGACTGACAATGCAGAAACGTGAAATTGTATGACGAGCGGTGCAATTTCTGCTTCAGGCCTTCAAGAGCTGTTCCTAGAACTACTTTGGCATTTAACAAGCAGCTTAATTGTTTTCAAGATAAAGTTCAAATTTGCTTGTCACCCGTAAAAGATTTCCGTTCGATGTGACAATACAAATTGTAACTAGCAAAATGTTCGTGTCGTAAAAACGGTTTAAGTACAGAACATTGACACTGGAAATTGAATAGTAATGTAGAAGCATAGAGTTTATTTTTGTGAGGCGGTGTAACAGTGTTTAAATTTTTCGCTTAGAGCAGTGGATTGCATCACTTGATGTAGAAGTATGAAAAATTGTTCTTGAATGCACTGGTTTGTTCAGTAAAGTAGTTGGATATGATATTGCCTGGTTTATTTTCAATCAATTGTAAATACTGTCTGATGAAAACACAATTGAAAGGTTGTTGCTTATTGGTGGATCGGTAATATCGGAGACAAGTGAAAGAGTGATAATTGGAAAATGGATAAATGACCTAATAGATAGCCAATCCAATTATTGTTATTTGATAATGTTTTGTAATGTATGTATATATGTATCTACATTATCTTTAGATTTAAGAACCTAATGATATTGCTATATTTTTATAGGGGTAATGTTTTTGGGCAGCTCGCGTCTCGGCCACGGAACGGCCACTTTTGGCAATTTTTCTATCTACAACTACAGCGGACTATAATTTACAGAGCTAATAGTTTCTGATTAAACTACAGTACATGTACTTCAATCGCTAAAAACAAATTTTCGATAAATGATGTATTCAGCGAGTAATTTTATTTTACTGACGGGGGCGCCAATTATCTCTTAGTAACTCTTTAAGACAAATAACCCCACACTATCCAGACTTATTTTTTTTTTCAAACTATAACCTTGGAGGTTATAGTTATAGTATAGTATATAGAGGTTATAGTAAAGAAAGAAAAGAAGAAAGAAAGAAAAATGATTTATTTTCCCAGTTAACGACGCGCAATATTTAAATAATAGTGCAACAGAAACACAAATATGTAACTAACAGGTGGGTAGGTATGCAAAAAATTGTAAATAAAAAACACATAAAATAATAAAGAAAGTATAGTCGACATAAAATACAAGGAAAATACAGTCAAGTACAAACTCCAAGATTGGTAAAAGTACCTTTGTTTAGTTAACGTGTCAATTTTTTCGACAAAATTGACTATCTACCTACTTACTTTTCGCCTATCAGCGACGATGACATACAAGAGTATCACATGTTCTCCCATAAAATAAAGTCAATAACTGAGTCAAAGGGAGTCAGGCCCCAATTTTGCTGACACAGCAAATTGGTCCACAATGATTGATTGGAAAGCCGTCCTGAAAACTGATAAACTTTCGAGAGGGAACGGGAGCTCGATTTTATGAAGAAAATGGGTACCTTGTTACTTTTTGGTGTATTTTTTCTTCATTTTATCATTACTAGTATAGTTGGTAGTTTCAGAAGGTTAATGTTGCCTAAGTTTTTATAGTATTTTAGGGCACCACTTTGTTACTTACAGAATAATATTTTAATCTATTAAGACAGGTTTACATTGAGACAGTAGCTGTCGACAGCGCCGCTGTCGTGACAGCGCTAGTGTGGAAGTGGCTCCGTGTCAACATATTTTCGTGCTAGTTTCAGTGCTGGTAGACAGCACTGGATCAAATAGAGCACCCAGCGCCAGCGCTGAAGATAGCCACTATCTCAATGTAAAACTTTTATTTTTATTTTTTATTGGTAAAGCGTCTGCTTTATTTATATTACAATCTAGCCTATATTACAATGTAAACCTGCCGGTATTTTTAGCGCATTAATGCAAGCGCGGTGAAATCCAATTAAAGTAACAATTAAATACTTTAGCAAAAGCAGAGTTGTTATATGCATCTTTATAACACATCAACAAACTAATTAGTCACATAACTACTTATCTCTCGAAAATGTAGAGATTAAATTAAAATCCAGCAAAATAAATTTTCTAATAACAAACAATTTTCCTTTTTCGGTAGGTAAGAAGAAAGAAAGAAAGAAAGAAAAATTATAACAAATTGTAACAAAACATTCGCTTGAAAATTTACTGTGAATCTAACAGAATCGTTTCAACTGATTTTAATCCTTCAGAACGAGTTAAATTGATGTATCTCAAGCCCCTTTGCGCTTTGTTACTCATATGTAGGATTACCAAGCTATCAGTGTTGTCGGATAAAAGGGTAATAGATGAGGGTAAAGTTTGTCTGTGTAAAAATTACTAGTACAATGGTAGATCGTTTTTTAGTTTAGATAATCATTTTACATAATACTTGATTTTTAAATATGCCTCAGCCATATATAAAAACCCCCGTGGTTTTTGGTTTGCTTTTGTCATAATAATGTACGTATAAAAAAAAAAGGAAAAAAAAAAAAAAAAATTAATCGGCAAACGCAGCGTAGGGCGCCCCCCTACCAGGTGGACCGACGACCTACAGAACGTGACTGGAGGGGACTGGATGCGGGGGTGCTGGCCAGAAAACCTCCACGCGTGTCTGCGGCTGCTTGTCCTTCTGGATACGTCTGGAGGGAACGGCAGTTGTTGGGCCGGTGCACCCTGGGCACAGGCAATAAGTCTCCTTTGGACCGGGGGACCTTATTGCCTGTGGCGAATATTCTGGCACGGGAGGGGCCCGATGTGGGCCAGTGGGAAGTTGCTCCGCGTGTCCCTCTGAGAGAGCAGAGGGTACTGTGGAGGAGCAGGGGCGGGCCCGGTGTGCACTCACCCTGCCACTGGGCAGGCAGCGGGGGGACTGTCCTTCCCTGCCCCCGTCGGTCTCGTAATCCCAGGAGTGCCTGCTGAGTACTGTTCTCGCGCCTCTTGGGACCGAGGGTCTTGGCTTTACCGCCCGGACCGCGAGGAAGAACACCTCTGTAAAAATTCAGAGCAGCAGACTTGGGGTAGTCTGCTGCCCGACCAGCAGCTGGCGTAGCTGACGTAGCTGGCACAGCTGGCGTAGTTGGCGCAGCTGGCATAGCTGGTAAAGGCCCTTGAGGTGAGGTGGCGTGCAGTGTTCCGTGTGCGCCACCAAGGAGGGTGCAGCCAACGTTAGGCTGCACGGGGAGAAGGGGCTCGCCTGCTTGTGGCGGGCCAGGACCTGTCGGGGGTGGTTGTGTGAATACTAACGGGTTCCCACGCCCCCGGCTATGGTAGTTGAAGGAACACCGTGGTGGTTTTAGTCGGTAAGAGTCCGACACTGGCTCCGCCTACCCCGGGCGGAGTGCGTCCATGAGAAAAAAAAAAGGGGACTGGATGCGGAAGGCAGAGGACCGAGTGTTGTGGCGCAACTTGGGAGAGGCCTATGTCCAGCAATGGACTGCGATAGGCTGAGTTGAAATATGCCTCAGCAAATATAGACTAAGTGCTGCGAACAACCATAGTGAAGCCAACAAAAACCGTGCTCCTTCATGTACAACCAGTGCTCACGCACACACATGCACCTTAAACGGTGCTCAGCCCTCTCAGTTCACATGTCGCGGCATCTCCAGTAAGCATCGCGAAAACAAATATCCTTCAGGTGCATGGTGTGTACGTGAGCACTGGTTGTGCATGAAGGAGCACGGTTTTTGTTGGCTTCACTATGGTTGTTCGCACCACTTAGTCTATATTTTTTACTATGTCTGTGGCCTCAGCCTGTAAAGTATGAACGGAAATCAATTATTATGTTACTGCGTCACTTAATCGTTCCGCGGATCTATCAAATCGGTAACAAAATATCCAGCCTCACCCCGGTGGATTTACCAGGCCCCTCAGAAAGTATTGCGAAAAAAAGTTTTTATATATGGGAGACTGGCCAGTTATAATGTTTTTCGAAAATATGATTATTTATAAGTGAAAATAAGTAAGTTCCAATTTCAAAATTTCCCTCCACATTTTTTGCGAGTTAATTCAAAGTATTGTGTCTCACTGAAATATGGATCTGCGCCGGGAACATTTTAGAGCTATGATTTTATACGATTTCAAGTGTCGCCTGAAACCGGATGAATCGTACGATAGACTTCAAATGGCATTCATGGATGAAGGCCCTTCCAAGGCAACCGTTTATCGTTGGTATAACGAATTCAAGCGCGGTCGACCAACTTTGGGGGATGACGAAAGAAGCGGTCGCCCTTTGACGGCTGTTACCGAAGAAAACGTGCTAGCAGTGAAAAATTTAATCCAAGACAATAGGCGAATTACATATCAGGAGATTCAACACATATTGAAGATTGGATCGGGAAGCGTTCACGAGATTCTACACAGCCATCTTCGCGTGAGGAGGATAGTATCACGCTGGGTGCCGCACAACCTCACCGATGCTCAGAAGCAGGCCCGGGTGGAATGGTGCCGTGATATGCTTAACAAATTTGAAGCAGGCTCGTCTCGGCGTGTTTACGACATCGTTACAGGTGATGAGTCCTGGATTTATCAATACGACCCAGAAACCAAGCGCCAGTCGACTGTTTGGGTGTTTCAAAATGAGCCAACGCCTACCAAAGTGAAGCGATCTAGAAGCGGGGGTAAGATTTTGATCGCTAGCTTTTTTAATTTGACTGGCCACTTGGTATCAATTCCCTTACGGGATCAAAGAAGCATTAATGCCGAATGGTATACTACCAAATGTTTGCCAGAAGTTTTCTCTGTTATAAGCAACAAGCGATCAAACACAGGGCTCCGCGGGCTACTGCTCCACCACAACAATGCACCTGCGCACACCGCACTCAAAACGAGGGACTTCCTGGACAGCACGCCAGTCAAACTCCTGGGTCACCCTCCTTACAGCCCTGATCTAGCACCGTGTGACTTCTTTTTATTCCCAAAAATAAAAAATCAGCTCAAAGGGATACAATTTTCGTCGCCGGAAGATGCGCTGGCTGCGTTCGAGCAGGCTGTAAACGAGGTGTCTGCGGCGGACTGGAAAAAGTGTTTTGAAAACTGGTTTAGGCGCATGAATCTTTGTATAGAGGCTAGTGGAAAGTACTTTGAAAAGATTTGATAAAAATATATGTACGTATAGAACAATTTTTTTTAGTTTCGCAAAACTTTCTGAGTGTCCCACGTATTTAGAAGCCGCAGTTATCAATCTTGGACATAGCATGCAACGTAAATTTTAGTCCCGGATATATTAAGCGTGTATGGATATGCTAATCGGACACATATCTTTTCCTGGAATGATGTAAATATGTAAATTGTAATATCATCGTTATATTGTGTATCGTTTCTATGTTAATTAATGTAATTGGTTTTTGTACCGTGTTAATTAACTATAAATAAATAAATAAAATAAAATATATTACATATGAAATCCTTTACAGGACACAGGATTACATTTCATCTTTTAAATTGTAAGTGACCACTGATTTTAAATCTCTGGCACTCAAGCTAAGATCAAACCTGTACTATGAGTGCCAAGGCTCTCTCTTAAAAATATTGAAAAAGATGATACGGACAAAAATTCTAAATAAAGTTTATTTCACCAACAATTTAAACTTTACTTTTAAGTGATTACTTATAGCAAAACTTATAGGCTTATATTTACGTACACAACATGGGAGCATCTGTATCCGAAGTAGGACAGGTCCTGTATCTCGGCATACAGCGCCATACCCCTCAAACATTAGGCAAAATTAACAGAGACATGTTAAGATGCATTTATGTTCTAGACTTAAAATGTTTGTTCTAACAGAAGATGTGGGTGTAAGTGTGGGGGGGTGTGTTTATGTGAGTGTTTTGTGTAGTAAAGAGTGGGGAAGGGTAGGGGATGCTTGAGTTATAGTGTGTTTGTAATACCGAAAAACATCAACACAATATTATTAATTTTCATCAATTAGCGTTGTATATTAAACAAGTTCTCAGTTTCCTCATAAGACCAACTAAGTAGGTAGTTTTGGAACTTCATGCATAAAGATTTGCTAAGGGGATTTCTCTAGGACCTTATTTATTTTGTTATAAAAAAACCGGCCAAGAGCATGTCGGGCCATGCTCAGTATTATAGGGTTCCTTAAGTAGGTCTAATTACAAACGAATCAAATCGAATATTAATCATTGCTATTTTAGTTTTTGCAAACAGCTCCACCTAGCGTTAATTTAAGAAGCTATATTTAAGAAGTGTGTCATATCAGAATCCGTGGGAGCAGTAACAGCATCCTGAACATGATAAGTAATAGGTTTGAGAGCCCTCTGTTGTGGAATCTCATCCAGAGGACTAAGTCACTTGTAGTTATTAAATACTAATATAGTTTTAAGTTCCTACTAACAATAAAATTATGTAATGGATCTAGTTCTCCGAATAAAGAATTTCATTATTATTATTATTATATCAATGTACACAAACTTTATTTTTGTGATTTTTTTAAATAGAATATAACTAAATGAGCTTTATTTGCTAAGATGATTTTTCCTCTAAGGTCAATGACATATGAACTAGGACGTCTTAAGTATTTTTCAGTCTTCTCACTATAACTCAAAAATTTATAATTGTGATTAAAAAAAAATACTACTATACTCAAAATAATTTTAAAAGAGAGTTTTTATAAAGGTCTATCAATGTGGAAGACTATAAGTTTCTACGTTCCATAGTTTAGAAATGGCAGGGGGGGGGGGACACATTGCAAGCCACTTTGGCGAACTGTATTTATCAGGTATACCATACCTGATAAAAAAATTATGTGTGAAACATTACCTTCATTTCAGTAGACCTATTCAATAATACCCCATACGTGGGGGTGCAGCGAAAGGCGCCACCCCTAAAATACGCTATCAAGATTTTTTTTAAATTGAGATCTATATCTAAACCATTTTTGAACAAAATTTCATTTACTTTTGATTGTAACTGTAGAAGTTATTAAGCTGTAAAGGATTAGGACAGACGGACAGACGGACGGACATGACGAAACTATAAGGGTTCCTTGTAGGACTATGGAACCCTAAAAAGGAGCAATAAAAAATTAAAAAACTGTTATAATAAAGCTTCATGTATTTAATAATCTAGTAATAATAATAATAGTCTGAAATTCCTTTTGTGGTAAATTCGATGCTCTGTGTTTTGACGTTATAAAAGTTTTATATCCAAAAGTTTTTATAACCGAACAATAAAAGTTTATCCTTGTTATTGTTGACGACTCAAGTAAGTAGTCTATCATTATGTGATTAATGTTTGATAGACACCTATTACCTAAAGTTATTGGGTATACACCAATCAAAAGTTTGTTACTACTTGGTAACACGAATTACCGGCCTTCGAATTAAATTATGACAAGACTCCAATAAGTGACTATCTAGATTTTTTGCACATTAACACGTAGATCTGGGTTCGATTCCCGGGTCGGGCAAAGTGTTATTGGGTTTTTTCATCAGGAAATTTTCAGTAGCAGCCCGGAGTATGGATTTGTGCCCGGTCAATGGCAATAGGCTCGCCCCCCATTACATGGGACTATAACATAACTGGCGAAATGTGGGTGTACACTTCTGCCTACCCCTTCGGGGAAATACAGGCGTGATATTATATTATGTTAACACGTAGATCATCATCCTCCGAGCCATTTCCTAACTATGTTGGGGTCGGCTTCAGGTCTAACCAAATGTGGCTGAATATCTGCATTTTACACGGAGCGACTGCCATCAGACCCCCGAAACCCAGTTAATCGGTAATACCGACATTCGGAGGTTACACCAGCAGACTTTCGGACTTCTGACTACCCGTAACGACTGCCATAGATGTTCGTATGGAAACCGGAACCGACAACTTAACGTGCTCTCCGAGGTTCGGAGACTCTTGATGTGCAATAAAATGGTCACCCATCCACGGACTGACCGTGACAAGTCAGCAGATCATACAATCCACGCGATTGCTTGTTAGCCCCACACACACACATTAACACGTAGATAGTAACAATTATATTATTGTATGCATAGACATCTAAATAATAAGGTTATAGAAATGTTATCTACTGTATTTTAATACAGGAACGCGTGTCGCCGGTTTCCCGGTACCAACACATAAATACGCAATTACGCCCATAGCATTCTATGCAAGATAAATTAAGCCTAAAAACATTCTACGGACTGCCTCATTGGTCTAGTGGTTGCAAGCGCGACTGCTGAGCGTGGGGTCCTGGGTTCGATTCCCGGGTCGGGCTAAGTGTTATTGTGTTTTTTCGTTAGGAAATTCTCAGTAGTAGCAGCCCGGAGTCTGGATTTGTGCCCGGTTAATGGCAATAGTCTCGCCCCCTATTACATGGAACTTATAACATAACTGGCGAAATGTGGGTGTTCAGCACCTCTGCCTACCCCTTCGGGGAAATACAGGGGTGATGTTATATGTTATATACTATATGTTACATAACATTATTACGTACAACCTATGTGGATGAGGAAAGATAATGCTCTTTTACACGTTGTTTTGAATGTGGAAACAGTTTGACAGTCGCGTATCTCAGGCGAAAGCGAGTTCCACAACCTAACCGCGTGCACAGATAAGGGTAGGAGTAGAAGTCAGTTTTATGGGATGGAAAATCTCAATCATCAATCTGTCTATGTATCCTCTTTCTTTTTTGTTTTGTTCGCTGGGTGCCGCTACCACTATCACGTCTTTTACAACTCGATTCTGTTCCCGTCATACGAAACTCATAGTATTAACTCGCTAGCTTTTTACGGCACTTTTACAGACTTGGCACAATTTAATCAACGCAACTACAACAAAACTCACACAAAACTGATTAAATTAATATCATGGCATTTAATTATTACCATGGTATCTGTGATGGATAGGATTGTGTTGCCTATGTGTGCCGCCCAGCCCGAGGAAGTAGGTGTAGGTACATGCTAGTATTTTTTTATAAAACGCAGCGATTGTTCTCCACAAGCCTCTAATAATTCACAAATAGTATATAATATAATCACAATCACTAACGTTACAATTAGACACATATATCGTTTGTTAGTTATTTCTTACTACTAGAAACCTTGAGACGCGGACCGCGAGACAGCGTCGGAAAAAAGCCCCCGAGTGGCGAGGGCGCAGTGGTTTTGTTACAGCGAACCCCACCGCGCTCCCCGCCGCACAGCCGCTCATGCCTCGGCCAATCGCCTGCCAGATGCACCCCGCCATGTAACCGAAGGTAATTTAGACGCGCGTTACCATATATGGTGGCGAAGTACACGCTTCCGATTCTAGGGATGCGCCTGTATCGGTAACAGCATCACTTGACATACAATAGAGTATAATTAGAGATGAATTGCTTGATATTGATAATTGCAGTGGAGTCACTAAAATTGTATTTTGCAGCATATTTAACAGCGGTTTTTTTGGCTTAATTTATACTTTATTTCGTTGGTCTAGTGGTCGCAAGCGCGACTGCTGAGCGTGGGGTCCTGGGTTCGATTCCCGGGTCGGGCAAAGTGTTATTGGGTTTTTTCAGTAGGAAATTCTCAGTAGCAGCCCGGAGTCTGGTTATGTGCACGGTTAATGGCAATAGGCTCGCCTTACAACATAACTGGCGAAATGTGGGTGTACTGTACACCTCTGCCTACCCCTTCGGGGAAATACAGGCATGACGTTATGTTATGTTAATTTATTTCGCATTGAATGCTAGTTTTTTTTTTGGTTTAATTGCGTATTTATGTGTTGGTAGTGGCGAACCGGCGACACGCGTTCCGAATTTAAATTTCTATGATCACAACACTCGTCCTAGCCTTTGCTTGCGTCTTCGCCCGCATATATTTCGATTTATCACAGAAAGACGTAGTCACTCATATCTCGGGAGCTATATAATATCTTCCCGAGTAAAAAATCCATGTTACCCTATGTGTTAATCCAGGACTTGGTTTATCTTGGTGCCTTTCATCCAAATACGTTCAATAGTTTTAGCGTGATTGAAGGACAAACAAACAAACAAGTGGTGTTTCTTATTATTTTGATATTTCAATATTTGTGTAGTGTATTTATTTTTTCTATAAACTTATAAACTATTTGTGTGTTTAAAATTCTTCTATTGACTGGTTATAACTGTGTTTTAATTTTATGTCATATACTCATCTCCGTGTAATGCCGTGAATCCTGCTGGCCATCCCTTTGTGCCATTATCCTACTTTTATATCCACTTTTTGGTAGTTCTGTCTTTACCGGGAACTGAGAAGCTGATGTACATAAACAGTCCATTACTGTCCCACTGCTGGGCACGGGCCTCTTCTCAGTATGAAAAACGGTTAGGCTTTAGTGTGGGTTGGCAGACTACACACACCATCGAGAACTGTATGGAGCACTCTCAAGTGTGCAGGTTTCCTCACGATGTTTTCCTTCACCTTTAAATTAAATTAAAATCACACATCAATTTGAAGAGTCAGAAGAGAAATCGGCCCGATTTAAATATATAAAAATGTTTCTTGAAATAAATCAGTATTCAAGCTTATAACTCTCAGCAAGATATATTCAAGCATTTATCTAACATATTCAAGCATTTATCTATCGTAATAACATAGTAGCTGCTGATAAACTGAGTGTAAACGGTAAAATATGGGTTTTTAAGCGAAAATTTTATAAAACTTATGTTATCGTCTGTATAGCGGAGTGAATGGTTCGAAATATATATTTTCAGATGTTGTAAGAGTAAAATGATATCTTTTTGGTCTTATGTGGCAGCTAGAAAGTTCTATACATGGGGCTTAAAAGTACCGTGAGTTGCTTCGAGAAAAGGATGGGACGGCCGTGCCCGACTGCCAGTTTCTCGTCTTAGCGGGGGCACTGCCGTGCCCCCAGATCATTATGTAGGTAATGGTTAGGCTACTGTTCACCAACTATTTTTTATCTGGTTACTTAAAAATCTAGTAAATTTTTCGAGTTAAGGGTTGATTAACCAGAGAATTAACGTTGTTGAAAATCGGCTTTAGTTGTAAAGAAACAACGAGTTACACATGGAATACCCTTGTTTGTTTCTACAGTTTATTGTATTTGAAAACATGCTTAACACTTTCGAGCGCTGAAGCCTTGTACAGACGTCATCATCAGCCTATCGCAGTCCACTGCTGGAAATAGGACTTAGGCCTCTTTGGAGAGCACGTACGCACGTAGCACGCCACTGACTTGGGTTAACCTTGCGTAGATCGTGACTCCACCTAGCCAGAGGGCATCCCATACTACGTTTTCCGATTCGCCGTCTCCACTCGTTTATAGATGTAATAACAATATCATCTATTGTGTCTTATTAACAGCGCTCTAAAGTGTTACTATTAGACACAGCTATTAGATATTACCTCCTGGATGGGCATACAGGGTGTCAGGGAAACGCTTCCGAAAACGAAGACAGGTGATAGTGCTGGTGATTATTGATACAAAACCACGAAAAAAAATGCGATTCTTGTTATAGATTTTTTCATATTTTTTTTGCATTTTTCATTATGTGTTAGTTTTATTTAACTGCCCAAAGCTGGTTATGTATGAAAAATGCAAAAAAATATATATGAAAAAATCTAAAAAAAGAATCGCATTTTTTTTAGTGGTTTTGTATCAGTAATCACCAGCACATATCTTCGTTTTCGGAAGCGTTCCCCTTACACCCAGTATAATTTATTGTTATAGTACGTTTATCTAGTGTATTTTAGTCTAATGTTTAGTTTTTTTATCGGCAGCTACTTTAAAATTAGTCTATAAACACTTTTGTTTGGAGTTCTTGCTTCCATTCAGACCGCAGGGGGTTATGAGTTTGAACCCGACCCATATTTTATTCATATTATATTATTTTAATTCATGTGTGGTTCAGAATTTGATTATCACTTGCTTTAACGGTGATGGAAAACATTGTCAGGAAACCTGCACAGTGCACACCTGAAAGTGCTTCATACAGTTCTCGATGGTGTGTGTAGTCCGCCAACCTGGACCAGGCCAGGCAGCGTGGTGGACTAAGGCCAGAAACTTTCTGGTTTTGATAAGATACTAGTGCCCAGCAGTGGGCTTGTAATGGGCTGATGATAATGATAAATGGGACATTAGCTTTTGAAGTTATTATTCGCTATTCCTCTAGTTATAGTGCCCTAAATTAAGCCTCACGTAAAGCGGCTTCAAATTACCTACAAGGACTAATTATTAGGTACAAAGTATAGCAAAGCGAATGTAAATGTTATGGAAAATTACACGAACAACGCAACGTGGGTATAATTTGATTAATAAATGCGTGTCATGAGGAACATCGCGGACAAAATTGTTTTGAAAGGTTTTCGCGAGATATGTTGACTGTGTAGGTTTATATCGCGGTTTCTTTTTGGGCTAAATATTATAAAGTGGGTGTTATAAGAAGATTATTTATTAGGAGCGAGTTTTTATGAGAAGAATATATTTATATGTGTCTTTTGAGTAATTTGTAAGTAATAAGCGTGGTGAGTGTGAGTGCCTATATCCAGCAGTGTACTACAAAATAGGCTGATTGTTTTATGAGAAGGGAATATGTTATAAAGACTGATAACTTAATCACCTGCAATATTTAACATGTTGGATCAATTCACGACAAAACACATTTAAAAAAAAAAACTTTAATTGTATCATTCACGTTTTTAACGCAGGATCAAAGAGAATGCTGGATTCTTTATACATTTGGAAATAAGAAATCTCTCTCAGATAGATAATTAGTTTTATTTATTTTATTGAAACAAGAGCTGTTAAACTCTAATTTAGAAAATGTGGTTATCAGTTAATGGCATATCAATTAATGGGTTGGCCTGTAACAATTTTGTCACCAATACTAAATAAACACCGAAGCTGCTAGAACTGAAGAACTAGAAACCGTGATTCTTCTAGAAGTCAGTAATAATCTAAGATAATTGCTGTTGGTCTTCCAATGAATAAATAAACAAATCAATAAATAAATAAATGTCTGTTATACTAGAATCTAGATTTATTGAATTGTAACTGAAGTGATTATGTTTCAAACACAATGTAAAAATTGTTTCTGAATAAATAAATTGAATTGAATTGAATTGAATATGTACAAGATGTAGGTATCGTATCCGCAAACTATTGGGATTTCCCAATGCCAAGCGAAATAGTGCAAAAACAGACCTTACCTTGGAAAATAAATCTATAGAGAATTGAATCATATTTTCCTTATACCAGAATCTAGTAAATATCATGAATAATCATATTTATATAAATTTGTTCTGCGTCTTATCCACAAATGACAATATTTTGTTTCTAAAATCCCTATTTTCCCAATGCCACCCCTTAAAAATTTCGTACCTAACTGTACTCGGCCATTACTAAATTAACCGGAGACTTTTACAAATATTATTCCTGTGTCGCACTGCGTGCCATTTGTGATGTCATTTGGCATTGGCTAATATACTGACATAATAGCTTAATGCGGCAATTCACCTTAACAAGGGTGTTTAGTCGTAACATGAAATAATAGCTAATAATAATTTCCAAGTTTTTTGCGATTATAATACAACAAGTTTAATCTGCTGCCGAATTGCGTAACTCACTTGCGATCGCAATCATTTGCTTCGTGTGTTTTGAAAATCCACGTTATCGGAAACTACGTACCACGCAATGAATGTTTTTAATTTCAAAATGAAAGCTTAGCGCAGGACTCGTCGATGTAGCGATGCTAGAAGTCCTCCAAAAAGGTGGGAGGGGTCTTGGTTCTTCTTACGTAAGATCATAGAAGTGAGTGTTAAAATTATTATTTCAAACGCACGCTGCGCAAAGGCGCGTGGTATGGCAGCGGAAACAACAAACCAACGCATTTTTATATTTTTCCTACTATTCATGCTGAAATTTGAGGGGCTCGTAGCTAAGCAACGACTGCGCGAATTGTACGATCTGCAAGGTTAAGCTGCACTTGCCGCGGTCAGTCTGTGGATGGGTGACCGTTTCGTTATACCTCGAAACCCCTCCGTGCCTCGGAGAGCACGTTAAGCTGTCGGTCCCGGTTGTCATACGAATATCTATGGCAGTCGTTACGGGTAGTCAGAAGCCTGAAAGTCTGACAACTGGTCTAACCTCCGAATGTCAGTATTACCCAGTAACTGGGTTGCGGGGGTCTGATGGCAGTCGCTTCGTGTAAAATACTGATGTTCAGCCGCATCTGGCTAGACTGGAAGCCGACCCCAATATAATTGGGAAAAGGCTCGGAGGATGATGATGATACATGCTGAAATTTGAATCGCTTATTTCCCGAAAAGGGGTAATTGTGTTCAACATTATGAACAACTTTTACTATGGGACCAACCCTGAAATCGCGAAAAAAAAATCAGTTGGTCCATACATTTGTGTTCACTTAAATCGATAAAATGTAGGGACCAACTGATTTTTTATTCGCGATTTCAGGGTTGGTCCCATAGTAGAAGTTGTTCATAATAATAAGAACAATTACCCCTAAATAAGCGTTTCAAATTTCAGCATGTATAATGTCTGTGTAATTTTGGCAGATACTGATCTTACGTAAGATTTTACCCCTAAATAAGCGTTTCAAATTTCAGTATGTATAATGTCTGTGTAATTTTGGCAGATACTGATCTTACGTAAGATTAAAGAGTAAGGGAGGGGCTGCAATCATTTCTTATTTTTTTATACAATGGGGGGTGGGGGAGGGTCAGAAAATGGTTAAAATCATTTTACGTAATAAACGAACAGCCCCTAGTCAGATATTAGCTATTCTAAAATCGTCGATAGGAAGATATTATTGCTTCCGACTGTACTTATTGATAAAGTTCGATTCCTAGTGAGACGAGTCACGTCAATTCCTTATACTTTGACGTCTATTCGCGAACTTGATTTTCCTTATTCTGTTTTTCTTTGTGTTGGCATCCCTTATGATATTATTTGTCTTCATTCGTGTCAGTCAAATGTCTTTATGGTGACAGCCATAGCTTTGGTTAATATTTTTGTGCAGAAGTATAGCCATTTTTATGGGCAATTTGCGTGGTGGCTTCTTTCTTCTAATATTTAGTTGCGCAACAAGTTTTTATAGGACAAACCCTGAAATCGCAAAAAAGCTGTCCCCTACAAAATCATAGATGCCGCGCTCAACAAAATGTACGGAACAGCGGTTTTTTTTTGTGGTTTCAAGTTTGTCCCCATAGTTAGTCCCCAAATTGCTCGTTATGATAAATACATTTACTCCTTAAAAGGACCTCAGCTAATAATGTAATATCTTATAAAATTTTATAAGACATTTACCCTACGTCCCTACGTAATAAAACTTCTCTACTCAAGATTGTATTAAGGTGCAGGCACACAGCGGGCGCGACGGAACTGAGGCGGAGCGTCGACCTAACGTGGATGGGGCGTGCATCTCACACTTCGGGCGGATCGTGCGCGGGACTGAACAGCGGCGGAATGACAGAGCCAGAAGAAAACTTTCCACAGTCTGTGTGACTACTGATATGTATTTCCATTATAATACAACGCCAGCGTATCGGTCGTGTACCGCCCGGCGTTGTCTTTCTGCCACGCACGGTCATGCCTTCAAAACGTCCGGCAGGACGGCGCTACGGTGTGCAGGTGCACTGTCTAATACAGTTTAGTACATTACAACACAACGAGAACCGCCGACGATACGCTTCAGTTTCGTCCCGCTTCAATTCTGCTTGCTGTGAATTTGCAGCTTTATTCTTTTACACCTTTGCGCACGGTACTTAAAAATAAAATTCAGTAGCATGTACAATCTACAATTATATCAATTATATCTTACGATGGGGTCTCCTATTAAGTATGGATAATACCTGTGCTAGGAGGCCCCGCTCTTCATAACAACTTTAGTTTAGGTAGTATTGTGCATACATCAACGTTTACAACAAAAAGGAAAACAATACAAAATTAATTATAAAATTAATTAATTTTCTACAAAACTATAAAAACAAAAAACAAAGAAGGAGTTCGGTTGTGTGAGTGTGTGGCGTATGTGAGTAAGGTGTTTGTTCGTGTAGGGCGTGTGAGTGAGGAATTTTTGTGTAGGGCACATGAGTGAGCTGTGTTTATGTGGTACTTGTTATAATTCATTTTGTTAGTTCTTCTAATTAATACTTTCGACACTTCAGTAAAACATGACTAAATCTACAATAAAAGTTCCTTGAAGATTGTTTATCCGTAAAGTGATCAGAATCAAAGTGAAAAAAATTTATGAAGTCCTAGTGAATAAACCCTAGCCGAAAATCTATACCGGTCATTGTGGCGTTGCTTGGGGGAGGCCTATGTCCAGCAGTGGACGTCTTTCCGCTGAAATGATGATGATGATGAAAATCTATGGATTTTTGTTTTTGGTTTATGGGTGCTTATTTGTTGCAGATGGGATGGAATGGAATCTACCACGTCTTAAAGGGAATACGTCGAATAATAGTTCAACCTGTACAGATTTTATGGCATAAGATGGCGAAATTAATAATAATAATAATTTATTCCTCTCACAATGGATTATATACACATTTATTATAGGTACAAGACTGCATAGTTCACATTGTGAGAGCTGGTGCCTGTTGTGGGTTCGTAAAAACCTGTGTTACAGGTCACCAGGCCCCACTCAGTGGCTGCATACAATCTTGGCTCCCTGTGTTGTTATTTAATCTAATTCATCAAGTTGAAATAAACAAATTTACTAAAGCGCTAAGATGACGCTAAGCAAAAGATGAAGACATTTTTTTCGTTTTTTTTTTTAAAGGAAAGAAAACGAAGAAACTCAAAGTAAATAAGCTAAAGGCCCACCTGGTGTAACCTTTGCCCATATCAACTGCAATACCACCCAGGCTGTGCTGCCTAGATGGCATTGCCAATCGCGTTCGCCAAAATAAGACCTAAAGCTGGAAAATCTCATGTGATTGTACCTTCACTGGCAGCCTTACCCTTTGCACCGGAACACAGCAATGCAAGCAAAGTGTAATGTCCAGTATATTATTATATCATTGCTGTTTTGTGGCAGAAATAGGTACGTTGTAGTACTTCCACGTACGAGCTCTTTCATAAGGAGTTCTTATAAAACACCTATTTAATTTCTGACAGAAACTTAATTTGATATTTAAATACCTACACAAACAATTTAAGTATTTTTAAGATACAGATACCTACATATCAAATATAAATAAATATATAAATATTTTTGGGACATTTTTACACAGCACCATCTAGTCTATGGTATGGACTATGGATGTGCTATGGGTACAAGACATTGGATATAATACTTAAAAACCTTTTTTTTGTAGATACATACTTATATATAATACATGAGAATGAGAAACACCCAGACCAACACAAACACTTATGTTCATCACATAAGTATTTGTATCCTGTGGGAATCGAACCCACGACCTCGTGATCCACATAAATATTTGTGTCCTGTGGGAATCGAACCCACGACCTCGTGATCAGCAGTTCTGACTGCTGACTGTTCGAGTGTCAGCACTCAAACCACTAGACCACAGACGTCGTCTATATAACATATGCAGCAAGAGTCCGTATGAGTTAGTGTTGTAGGTATTTGAATCTTCTTTTGAGGAGAAACAAAATAAAATAACTCGTAGAAACACCAATCGATAATAAAATTTTATAAGATGGACAAAATGTCTCCCTCGCAAAAATTATATCATTTTTCCCCCAAAAAAATAGAAAAAATAATAATAATAATATCGCAAATAATTACAGAAGAAATTTTCCTCTAAAAAACCGGTACTATAGGGCTTCCTCTCAACGGAAAGGGTTGAGCGGTCCCCAATATAAAATATTTCAATAAAAATTCCTGACGGCACTGTGGTTATTAAAATGGCGCATAAATATCGGTAAATAATTATGATAAACATTTTATGCGCTGCGCTACAGCTAAGGCTTTGTACAGATAGACAACACGCGTAAATTTGGAGTGGTCGGAATTAAAGGGTAAAATAACATAATTAGAACTAATAACTACTACTATCTTAACTAATGTAAAAATCGGCCAAGAATTCTCAGAAAAACGAACCTATGAGCAGACCATCTAGATAGGCGAAGCTAAGATAAACTGATTTATTGAAGCTGGTTAAAAAACTACTCAACATGAGTCAATAAAATTTATATGAGACCACCGCGCGGCCTTCCTCTACCAAAAAAAAAAACCGGCCAAGTGTGAGTCGGACTCACGCAGTAAGGGTTCCGTACCACCCATCGACCTGATACCCCATAGAAACTGATTTAATTTACGAGAGTTTATCAAAAGACATCAACGATCGTAGGAAAAAAGTGCATTTTTACATCTCTTTCTTACGTAGGTATCACCACATATGTCTACGTTTGCCCTGTTTTTAGTATTTGTTGCAAAACTACATAGTATGCACTATAATCAGACCAAGTTTGACGCTGGTATATATTACCGTTTCGAAGATAGAGCAGGAACAAAAACTTTTTGAGGTTTCTTGTATGGGGCCCCCTTTGGTTTTAGACTTTTTTTTGTTTTTAGTATTTGTCGTGATACACTTCATAGCAACACAATTTCTGAGAAAATTTCAACCGGTTACCTATTACTGTCAAAAGATACAGCCCTGTGACAGACAGACGGACGGACGGACGAACGGACAGCGTAGCGAGAGTAATAGGGTCCCGTTTGGCACCCTTCGGGTACGGAACCCTAAAAACAGCCACTTAAATCGGCCCCAGAAATCTCGGAGTGATCGGTGTACATACATGAAAAAAAAAAATACATAAGAATACATAACCTCCTCCTTTTTTTGAAGTCGGTTAAAAATAAGATAATCTTTAAACTTTCGCGAATTTCACTCATATTGGTGAGTGATGTTTGAGGGACTTGTCGCGACAATAAAATCAAAATATAACAAACATTTTGACTAACCTGGACGTTTTGGCCGAAACGTCGAGGTTAGTCAAAATGTTTGTTATATTTTGATAAGATAATCTTTTTATCATTTTATTTTTACCGTTTGGATATTATTTCTATAAAAGTAAATCCTACTCTAATATTATAAATGCGAAAGTATGGATGTTTGTTTTTTCTTCAATCACGCTGAAACGAATGAACGAATTTTGATGAAATATGGCACACCGACAAATCATAACCTGTGTTAACATATTGGCTACTTTTTATCCCGGGAAGATGAGCAGTTCCCTAGGGATGAGAGATAAAATAATTTTTTGATAATCCGAATTATGTGTAGGTACATAGCATAGGCTAGTTATCCTATATTTATTAGCAATTTGTGTATAAACATACTTAATTTTTCAACTGTCTTGGACCATTGTCTTTCCTCTTGTGCTTACTTACAAAGACAAACTCACAAATGTGAACAAACACTAGGACTCGGCACAAAATGTCTATAGGCCATAATGAATATTTTTCTAGATACTTTGGTGGCATATTGCTCCTCCACTGCTATTTAGGTTGATTTAAAATATATATTTTCTTCAATATAAAACTTCCGACTTTCATTTTAAAAATAACCTTTTAATAATAAAACAAGTTTAATCGGATTACATCGCGTATATTATTTAAAATGGTTTTCCTGATATTTCGAATGCTTTGTAGCGTTTGTGGTCACAGCCTGCGACCACAAATGCAACAAAAGCTATTTTAATCTACCGTACAATTTTTAATTAACTATAATCGTTTCGATGCACGCAGTAATCAACCGCTTACACCAAAACTATGGCCATTCGAAACAATAATAAAGTGTAAGTAGGTAGTACATTGGGATAGGAAGAGACTATAGATTTCCACCCGCTACGATCCTGACACACCTCTTTCCCTTCATCTACGTTCGTTAATCTCTTCATGCATGCTTCGGCTTAGGCTGCTTGTACATAGGAGTGAAGACGAGTGGAGCGGAGAAACATAAACCAAAAGAATTGCAAAAAAAAAGCTTAGTGGGAGTGAAGACATCAATTTTGTGCAATTCTATTGGTTAAATTTTCTCTGCTAGATTTGAAAAGCAGCCTTAAAGTGCTTTTAACCTGACCTTTTTTGAGAACAAACGAGATTTGGTTGCTGTATTTCGCTGAGGTCGTCCTCCTCTAACTCTTTCGACAACTCTCGCCTCGTATACTTGTTCATAAATCTCCTATCGTCCATCCTCTCTACATGCCCAAACTATCTTAACATACCCTTCTAAATCTTTGTCACTACATCTTCTTTCACTCCACAACGCTCCATTATTCCACCATTCCTCACTCTATCTCTCAAAGTAATACCACACTTACCTACTTCTCAATGCCCTTATTTCTACTGCATTAATTCTGCTTTTATGTTTCTTCTGCCATACCCAACTTACACTACCATACATAAGTATCGGCACAAACACTCCCCCATGGAAAATAGTAAGAAGTTACAAAAAAAAAAACAATCTTATATACATAGTAATTTGCAATACATTGCCAAAGCCTATTAGACGTGCGCAATCGCTGCCAGTATTTAAAAGGCTTGTGAAGAAGTATTATGTGTCGCTGTGATCATGTTTCTTCTCCTTTATGTGGTCGTTTTTAGGGTTCCGTACCCGAAGGGTTCCAAACGGGACCCTATTACTCTCACTACGCTGTCCGTCCGTCCGTCCGTTCGTCCGTCTGTCTGTCACAGGGCTGTATCTTTTGAACGGTAATAGGTAACCGGTTGAAATTTTCTCAGAAATTGTGTTGCTATGAGGTGCATCACGACAAATACTAAAAACAAAAAAAAGTTTAAAACCAAACCATACAAGAAACCTCAAAAAACATGCATTTTTTTCAACGTTTTTGTTCCTGCTCTATCTTCAAAACGGTAATATATACCACCGTCAAACTTGGTCAGATTATAGTGCATATTATGTAGTTTAGCAAAAAATACTAAAAATAAGACAAAAATAGACATAATATGTGGTGGTACCTGCGTAAGAAAAACATGCAAAAAATCATATTTCGCGCACTGTGTGTTGATGTCTTTTGATAAACTCTCGTAAATTAAATCAGTTTTATGGGGTATCAGGTCGTTGAGAGGTACGGAACCCTTACTGCGCGAGTCTAACTCGCACATGGCCGGTTTTTTTATTAGTTAATTTACCGTTGCTTATTATGTATATGTATATATGCATATAGTATTTATGTATTAGGATGTATATTTTTGATTTTATTTGAGAGTATTTTATTTTATTATTAGTTTGTATCTAATTTCCACCACTGACAACCCCATTTTCTGTCCAGTTAATTCTTGTCCATCCTAAGGTTGCCTGGAAGAAATCGCTGATCGCGATAAGGCTGCCATGTGAACAATAGTTTAAATGTATATTCAATGTTATGTATTTTAAGGTGTACAGTAAAGCATAATATATAAATAAATAAATCATTTACCTAAACCACGTTAGCACATCACATAGATGTTTATCACACAGTTATGCGTAGTCAATTTGAAGAAAATCTTGATAATCACTAACAAGCAGTAATTTGTAAGAAGGTAATAAAAATTAAGTTGTTTTATAGTCACGCGAAAAAAAAGTCTTAGTTGGATGGAATTGCGACACAAAAGTAGACTTCTAGAATGTTCTGCAGTGAAAGAAAAGAAAGAAAGAAAGAGAAATGGTTTATTTACAATAACAATAATCTACAATTTTATTAAACAGTTTATCAGTATTTTATGACAGCGTGCAATATTTTGATAGGTGACGAAAAGGTGGAACAAGTGAAAGATTTTGTATACCTGGGTTCCATGCTTACGAGAGATGGCAAGCATGTGAAGGATATTGAAAGGAGAGTGAGTGCTGGTAATCAGGTGAATAAGGCACTATACACCTTCATGAACAGCCGCAAAGTGTCGGAAAAGGCACGGCTGGCTGTTCATGGGAAAGGTATGTTAAGATGGTTTGGACATATAGAGAGGATGGACGAGAGGAGATTGACGAAACAAGTATACGAAGCGAGTGTTGTTGAAAGAGTTAGAAGAGGACGACCTCAGCGAAATAAAGCAACCAAATCTCGGATGTTCTCAAAAAAGGTCAGGTTAAAAGTACTTTAAGGCTGCTTTTCAAATGGAGCAGAGAGTTGGAAGGGGACGACCTCGGCGAACGTATTGCGATCAAATCGCGGATATTCTCAAAAAATGACAGGTTAAGAGTTCTTTAAACCGACGAGCATACATGACGAGGTTAATGGACATAAATGAAGCGAAAGAGGTGTGTCAGGATCGTAGCAGGTGGAAATCCATAGTCTCTGCCTACCCCAATGGGAAACAGGCGTGATAATATGCAGGTATGTATGTATTAAACAGTGTTAACAGTGTGTGCAGTGTTATGTGTAACTTGCCTGTATTGATGTTAAAATACCCAATGATTACTTAAATGTCTATAGGAATATTACATTATCAGTTAACGGCCATGGATATTAAAACAAAGCCTTCGTCAGGGTGGTCTACTTCTTTTTTTCGAGGAAGAAACCTTCAAAAGGCTCGGCCTGGGGGTGAGAAACTGCAGTGAGTGGGATTTTTACCGCACTAACATGTCCTTCGGAGAATACCTTTCTTTTATGCTCTAACTCTAGACGCCAACTGAGAAAGGAACTATCCAGGCCTACATGGGCCGACCTGATCTGGAACTAGCTGTAGAATGCATTTCAAATGACGTTATCTTATCCCAGAAATACGAAAAATCCTCTTCGGTGATCTTCAGCACAATAATAGAGAGGGAATGGGTTATGCTACCAGTACCGGGACTGTGACTTTCAGTAGCTAAATTTCAGTCGAATGCTGTAGTAATTCAGAACCGAATTGGGTTTTCTCTAATGTATTAGTTTTGTTAGGTTTAAAGAAATTTATTCTCAATAAAAACACAAAGTCACTTACTTGAGAACAATATTAACTTAAGCTATGATGATTTAGTTCGTCGAATTTAAAAATGTTTTTTTTTTTTCAAAGATTTGTGGTGTACCCATTCAGTGCATTCATTATTTTACAAAAGAGTTGTCTGAAATTACATATAGTGCTAGCTCAGTTTTGAATGCATTAAATGAGCTTAGATTTTTAATACGTGAGGGTATTTTATTATAGATTTGTGCTCCTTCATAAGTTATAGTTTTTTTGCCATAGTTGGTTCTAATTTTTGGTAAAACCAAGAAACTAGCTCGGCGAGTGCTCCGTTGGGTAATCTGTTTTAGTTTGGTGAAAGATATGTTAGTACGGATACTTTTGTTTAGAGCCTTTCGGATTAAAATACATGTGTTATAAGTATATAACTGATTGATGTTCATTATTTTAGTTTCTTTATAAATTTTATTTGTTGGTGTTAAATATGGATAGTTAAAAATCATTTTTATTACTTTATTTTGTGCAATTTGGAGATCTGTTAGTTTTGTTTTAGCGGCATTGCCCCAGATTTCAACAAGATATTGGAGGTGTGGTTTAACCAAAGCATTGTAGATAGTGTATCGCAATCTATGTGGAATACATCGGACTATGTTTCGAAGTGATCCAAGTAGTGACGAAAGCTTTGTTTTTATGTGTTCTAAGTGAGAATTCCATGATAAAGAACTGTCCATTCTCAAACCAAGATATTTTTCACAGGTTTTTTTCTGTAAGGGCACATTGTTAATAGTTAGTGGTTATGTGGAGGTATTATTTTATTTTTGGCTTTAAATAAGATATAACATGTTGTTACAATTGTGACAATGTTTTTTTTTTTGCGAGTATAGGTTTCTATGAAATTTTACTGTGAAACTTTTTTACTAAGCAATCTGTTACCTGCCATTATTAAAAATTGAATATTTAAGTATTGTGAGGGAGTTAAGAAAATGTTAAATGTCAACGTCTCGAGAGAATAGCTTTTTGCTGGGCAAGCGTGTACGGTCAACCGCACGTCAGTGGTAACAGTTTGACATTGACAGCGCCTTTATTTCATAAGTAGTAAGGGCTAATTCAAGTGTTACCACTGTCGTGCAGTCGACTGTACTATCGTCGATGGCACCATCGCTTAACATCAAGTTAGGTAACGCTCAAACGCAAGCCTGAAAAAAAATATCAACAAAGAAATGTCAAGAACCTTACCTTAAGAACTAAGTACCATAATTGAAATTACCAATAGAATTTTACTAGGCAATGAAATTCACTAGCCTAGCCACACTTCAAGGATCGAAAGAATAAGTTTTTGCTGAGCAAGCGTGTTTTATTTATAGTATTGGATGGCGAAACGAGCTGAAGGCCCACCTGATGTCAAGCGGTTATCGTTGCCCGTAAAAACTGCAGTATATACCACCTAGACCATCGTCAATCATCGCTAGACATCAGGTGAGGTGACGGTCAAACGCAAGCCCATTAAGGAAAAAAATCCTGTGCGTTCACCCCCGTCAGGAACGAAGTTATCCTTAAAATTTATTTTTTGACCGTTTCATTATAATGCTACATTTTGCAACTATAATACATGCATAGGTAGATGGCAGGAAAAATCATGCGTCGGACTGAGATACCACAGGGTCCAGGGCCGATCCCCAGTACAACATGTTTTTTTGTGTTTTATTTAATACTAGCGGCCCGTCCCGGCTTCGCATGGGTGGACATGAAAATATAGCCTATGTTACTCAAGATGAATGTAGCTTTCTAATGGCGAAAAAAATTTTGAAATCGGCACAGTAGTTTTTGAGTTTATTCATTGCAAACATACACACAAAAATACAAATCTTTCCTCTTCATAATGTTAGTATAGATATAGATTTACCTGTTACATTGACGTTCTCATCAGATGGCGCTTAAAGGTGAGATCAGCTGATAACTCTATATCTGTATATTCAATGTACTCTATGGATATATCACAAATCTTAGCGTGACGTGACGCTACATTTTCTTCCGAATCACACTTACCGCAAGAACCCCACCAACCCAAGAAGATAAGGAACTGCGTTCCAAAAAATATCAACAAAGAAATGCCAAGAACCTTATCAGAAACATAATTTTAGTCAAAACCCCCGATGAAACGCGCGCTCACGTCCAATCGCACCATCTGTACGAAGCCTAAGCTTGCGCACATCGCATGTAGGTATTCATAGTCCGCCGTAGCAGCAGTACCGCGTAGACCTCCCTACAGACTCTACGTCCTATCGGCTACGAATCGCCCGATCGTGTACCAAATATATTAATATATTCTGTGTAAATATATATTCGTGTAGTGTAAAATATATATTCAATAATTTATAGAATAATTAGTGTCGTGTTTTTAGGTGACTCTTATAGTTTTTTTTTTATTTGTGTGGCTTCGCAAAGTTGCTGATCTGGTTCGTACCTAGTTTTAAATTGGATTAATTATTTACTTTCATAAAGGTTTTCTGAAAGTTACTTTATCAAGTTTATGTAATGTTTAGATCGGGATAATGCATATTTAATTACTAGTGTTTAATAGATACGATATTTTTATTTTTTTCAATGAGAACTAAATCAAAAATCAAGTTTTCCTTGACTCCATTTTGTCAGCGGTATAACTTTTTGTTAAATATAATTATACCACCTGACGACCTCTGTGGTCTAGTGGTTCGCTTGTCGGACTGCTGATAACGAGGTCGTGGGTTTGATTCCCACAGGACACAAATATTTGTGTGATGAACATAAGTGTTTGTGTTGGTCTGGGTGTTGCTTATGTATTATAAGTATGTATTTACAAAAAAAAAGTATATAAGTATTATATCCATTGTCTAGTACCCATAGCACAAGCTCTGCTTAGTTTGGGACTAGATGGTGCTGTGTAAAAATGTCCCGAAGATATTTATTATTTATTTTATTTATTTATTTACCACCTTTATTAGCTCGTAAATGTTTTTAATTAACAAACGCAATTATGATATTATTATTTATGTACGTCATAAAACAGACGAAAAACTATTAAAATAATTACGATACGGATATTATCAATTGTTAAGCTTCAATATTTTTTGACAGTTTATATGCTATTGTTTCCAATGTTGATAACATAAGTGCGATTTGTCTAGATGAGGATCATGATACTCACTAGTGAGTATACTAGGCATATCTTTATAAGGGCTGTGCTGCGTGACAGTAAAGCTATAACGTTGGAATATTTGGCGACTGATAAGAAAAAGAGTCGCAATAGACAGAAAACAATGGAAACTGTTAGAGGAGGCCTTTGCCAGGAGGCACACTGAACTCAGAGACATATTGTAACAAGGAAACAACTGCATAGCGAGTTCAGGATAGGGAGGGCTTATTATTATTATAAGAAGTTGGCAGATATTCTCACCAAGCCTTTGCTTCGCGTAAGGCACGAATATCTATGCGTTAGGGTTATATGAGTGCAAGTAATCTTGTTTTTGAGATGTTAAGTACATTGAGTTGAGGGGCTGTGTTGGAATATCAGCTCCATGTACCAGCTATTATTATGCTGGCCGTGTAGATAACTGTCCAACTGAAGTTGTAAATTTTATATTTGAGATTTTTGTTACAAAGCTTTTTACCATCCAATTCTACAGCACATACTATTTCCACTGTTTTTTTGCTCTGCCCATCTCCTCAACAATATGCTATTGTTTCCACATATACATAAGCAAGATTAGACTAGTATTAAAATTAGTATAAATTACCTTCTATCGAAATACTTAATTAAAATAAAGGGCAATAATTTATAGGCTTCAAATTATGCAATGACATTGGCACTTTTTTCAGTAAAACGATGTTTTTTCAAGTAAATCCTTTTTCCAATTTAATTTAAACAAAGGCCTTTGAACAGACTGGTACGGTCTGTAATATTTAATCTTCCTTTTTCTGCAAAATAAAAAAGGAAATTCCGTTGGTACTTGCTCCACAAAGCGAGCGAACCCTTGCGTTTGTCAGACATTGTTGGAGTAAAAATAAAATCTAGGTTTCTACATTTAAGCAAGGAAAAAATAAGAAAGAAAGCAAAGTTGGTACCCATCTGTTAAGTCTTTTTATGCTGACTATGCTAAATTCTTCTATCGTGATAATTCATAATGATAATAGTTCATGTCGTGGTGTAAAGATTAGCCAGTCAGCAGGTTGGTAGC
Organism: Asteroscopus sphinx; assembly: GCA_949699075.1. NCBI lineage: Eukaryota > Metazoa > Arthropoda > Insecta > Lepidoptera > Noctuidae > Asteroscopus > Asteroscopus sphinx. The sequence continues at coordinate 16,643,938 of OX453020.1, forward strand.
AGGGCTGACCATTCCGGATGCGGCGAACGATCAATTAAATATCGTCACTCGTGGAGACTCTTAAATACACTCCAATGCAAAATTATTGTTAGGTACCTACATAGGCAAAGTTAAATTGCTACTAACACACTGGACCCATTGTTGTTGTCTGTTTAATAAATGATTTATTTATTTATTTATTATTAATACACCAACAGTTATAAACATCAGACATTATCTTATTCTAATATTAGAGGTACATTATCCAATGCTTAAACAAATTAAAGCTGTTTTATCTTTATGCTTACCCGGTCAAAAATAAAAATAAAGTTGTTAAAAGAAGTACAAAAATAAACGGAACCTTGTTATAAAAAAAAAAATACGATAAAGTTTTCTGCAAAATAAAACTAAACAATAATTTATAAGACGATTAAGTAAAACTTACAAGCAGGGTGATATACAATAAAAAAGAAGATTAATAATAATAAATTAAAAGTACAGTATGGTAAGAAAAAAAACTTTTTGAGACATGCCATTTTCTGGCCTCTTGTCTTTCATATCATGTTGTGGGTCAATTCGTAAGCTTATGATTCATTTACATGTTAGATATATTTTAAGTATAGCTTGGGGTGCATTAAAAATACCTCCACGACTGAGGATATTTAATTGATCGTCCGGCGCAACCTGGACAGTCAGGCAACCAACCAACCAACCAACCTGCTGACTGGTTAATCTTTTCCCCACGACATGAGCTGTTATCATTATGTAGCTTATGTCACACGATAGAAGAAGAAGTATAGCATTATACTGGGTGTAAGGGGAACGCTTCTGAAAACGAAGATAAGTGCTGGTGATTACTGATACGAAACCACGAAAAAAAAATGCGATTCTTTTTTAGATTTTTTCATATATATTTTTATGCATTTTTAGCTTTGGGCAGTTAAATAAAACTCATACATAATGAAAAATGCAAAAAAAATGAAAAAAATATAAAAAAAAGAATCTCATTTTTTTTCGTGGTTTCGTATCAGTAATCACCAGCACTATCACCTATCTTCGTTTCCCTGACATCCTGTATAAATAAAAGCCTCACTCTTTACGACTGAACTAACTCGCAAACTGTCCTTTGTCCGGCACGAATTATCACTTAGTTGCCTAATCCACGAGAAGAAGGTTGGAGTATGGCTTATTTCTAAAAAAGAAGTATTCGAGGTGTCAACAATGTATATGAATAGAAAAAGATTTAAAGGGCAACCTTAAATATAGACCCAGAAAATTACTCCGAGAGCGATCTTCTCCGGTAAATTCCAAGAAGCTTTTACTAAATATTTGTGAATAATTAATTAACTACTTAAAGAAGTCTAGAATCTATCACTCACCTTGAAGGTTAAACGCCTTTTACTAAAATTTGTACCCTTCAAAATGCAAATTTGGTTATCAGTTAAGCTAAAGTGTCCAATGACATCAATCCTAATGGCTAGGGTTTGATTTACTAATCATTAAATTGAGAGCTGAAACCTGACCTGACCTTATAATATACTCAGGTGAATTCATATTGAGGATAACCTTCGATAAATGGAGTTTACAAGATACAAGATACAAGATCATTTATTTGTTTTAAAACATGAGTATACACACACAGGGCATGCAAGATGGTAAAATTCATTATAAATATCAGTCATGTTTTGCCTTTACGGCGTACAAATTATAAACTATGCTAATTAACTATGTATTATTAACTTAACTAATAATATTAACTTAAACTAACTTTATTAACTTTTAATTTGAACATTATTAATTATTATTAAACTACTAATATGCATTATTAACTATTCTTTCTATATTACATATAAATCAATAAATTTATTTAAAATTGAAATAACATTCAAACATATAATTGAAAAAACTTACAGAAAAAAAAACACTACCAAATACACACATTATATTTACTACTATAAAGAATGTCAAATTAATAATTATAAAATGTTAGTCACAAAATAAAATAAAATAAAATATAATTGAATCTAGTTAATCAAACAAATTATTCGTAAAAAATTGGAGTTACATTTTGTCAGTCAGAAATTCGTCAATGCTATAATAAACTTTCTGTAATAAGAATTTTTTTAATTTATTTCTAAGTTTTGCAATTGTACAATCCTTCCAACATTTTGGTAACTTATTAAAGATGATAGGAGCCATACAAAATATACTATTATGCAATAATGCAGTCTTGGAACTATGAATGCAAAGAGTGTCATCGCGCCTGTTTCTAATTACTTTATCTGATAATCGGGGAAATAGAGTTGGGTTTAATTTGACAAACATGATAGTCTCTAAAATGTACATGGATGGAAGGGTTAGTATTTTATATTTTTTAAAGTATGGTTCACAGCTGTCAGTAACTTGAAGTCCAAACATGGTTCTAATGCACCTCTTTTGGGCCTTAAAAATTAGTTCTTTATTTGTTGAGTTACCCCAAAAAATGACTCCGTATCTCAAGTTAGAGGATACTAAGCCATGATAAGCAGTTAGAAGTGCATTAACATTTATTATTGGGGCTAATTTATACAGTGCATATGTAGAATTACTAATTTTTTTGCTTAGGGCTTCTGTATGTGCTTTCCAGTTTAATTTACTATCTATTGTTACTCCAAGAAATTTGGCTGTGTCAACTTTACTTATGTGTATGTTACGATAGTGCACATTAACATTTGGAATGGTTGATCTTTGGGTAAAATGCATAATGTTAGTTTTTTCAAGATTTATCTTTAGATTATTGTTTTCCAACCACTTTATCATTGACAGTATAGAATTATTAATGTCAGCTTCATATGTGTCTTTATTTTTACATGCGATTGTAATAGTACTATCATCGGCAAATAGTGTTATTGGGTGGTCGATGATTTTGGGTATGTCATTAATGTACAATATAAACATGAGTGGGCCTAGGACACTACCTTGAGGTACACCAAATTTAACGATGCGTTCTGTTGATTTATAGATTTTTTCACGTTTTGTGCTTTTATTTATTGCTGATATTTCTGTAAACTGTCTTCTGTTGCTTATATAAGATTGAATGAGATTTGAGACATTGCCCCTAATGCCATATGCTTCTAGTTTCTCAATTAGTATATCGTGACGAACATAGTCGAAAGCTTGTGTCATGTCACAGAATATTGTACATACAGGTATATTTTTATCTACTTTTTGTATGACATTATGTAGAAAATCATATAACGCCAAGTTTATGGTTTTACCATTTCTGAACCCTTTTTGTTCATTAGCTAGTATATTGTGTTTTTCTAAGTAACTATACAATTGTTTATAAAGATATTTTTCAAATATTTTTGAGATTATACTAATAAGTGATATTGGCCTATAGAACTTCATTAGCTCCTTATTTTCCTTTTTAAATAATGGTCTAACTGTAGATATTTTAAGTAGTTCTGGGAAAGTACCAGACTCTATGCAAAGATTTATTATATGACTTAAATGTGTAGATATTTCTCCCGCTACTGATTTTATAACTTTCGTTGATAGTCCATCGTATCCTACACTGTTTGTATTTTTTAAGGCTTTAATAATTTTAAACACTTCAACAGGCAAGCATGGGGTCAGAAAAAAAGAGTCTTTTCTTTTTTGTATCAATGAAGCAACGTTTTGCCCTGAACTTAATATTGGATTAATCTTGTCAATGAAGTAGTTATTGAATGAGTCTGCAATGTCCTTTGAATCAGTGATAATGTCATTATTTACTTGAATTTTGTTGATACAGTTTTTTGGAACGTTAAACTTAGAGTTATTTATTATTTTCCAAGTTGCTTTTGACTTATTATCTGAAGTACTTATTGTGTAGTTATTTTGTGCCCGCTGAGTGAGCTTTACAATTTTTTTAAGTAGTTTACTGTAATTTTTCAGTTTAATTTTATTAATTTGATTCGGTTTGAGTCTGTATTGCCATAAAAGATGTCTTTTCTTTTTACTACATCGTTTAATACCACGTGATATCCATTTCGGCTTTCTAATAGTATTAATTACAGTATTCTTTTCAGGAAAACATAATTTATAAAATAATGAAAACATGTCAAGGAAAGATTTATACGCTACGTTAGGATCATGTGTTTCATAGATATCAGAAAATGATAAATTCTTTAAGCAATTTTTTAAAATGTTCATGTTTTCATTACAGTAGTCACGTCTTGTTACATGCCAGTATTTAATGCTACATTTTTTTTGTATTGGTAACTTAATTAACTGTGCTGTGTGGTCTGACAGAGCAAATTCTAGTACTTCTACCTTACATACTTTATGAAAATTATGTGCAATATTATCAATACAAGTTTGAGTTTTCAAGCGTGTAGGTTGATTCACTGCTAATTTTAAATTATAATTTAATAAAATACACTCAAATTCAATAGTTTCAGGGTTTCTTTTTAAGACGTCAATATTAAAATCTCCTGCAATTATAATATTTTTATAGCATTTCTTAGTCAGCTCTGTCATGAGGATTTGTAATTTATCCATACAAACATTAAAGTTAGTTGATTTGGGAACTCTGTACACACATGCAAGGACACTCTTATATGTAGGTAGTTCTATCGCGCAGCATTCAAATACTCCAGCTTGTGATATGTTGGCTATCTTTTTCAATTCGATAAATTGGTGTCCGTTTTTTACCAGGATGCATGCTCCACCTCGACCACCTTTCTTACAATTCTTTCTGCAGTACGACGCCGCTTGTTGATAATTTGGTATGGTCAAATAGGATTCGTATCCTGCCTTAACAAAATGTTCAGTGACACATAATATATCCACACTTAAACCCTTTTCCGATAACTCCTCTAGACATACTGTAACTAGGTCGGATTTGTTTAGTAACCCGGCAATATTTTGGTGCATAACGTAAATATTATTGGTCACGAAAAAAGTTTGTCAGCTTCTCTTTATTTTCATTTTCGTCCAAAGTATTTTTTGTGTCACAGTATTCAATGTCTATGATTAATTTCATTACATTGAATAAAATTGTTCTGAGTCCTGTGTTATTTATTACTCCTGAGTATTTATGAAACATGCTGTAGTCAGTTGTTAAATTCAAGTTAGAGTCTATGTAATATGCATGTTTGTGGGTTAATATATCTTGTAATAATATATTATTAAATGTTTCTACCCTCCAATTATATATATTAAAGTGGTAGCCAAGCTTGTAGGTGGGGGAACAAATAATTATGTTTGTGTGTGTCATATTTTGCAATATAATTCGTATGCAAGAGATTATATTAAGGTAATCATTAGTTACTTTGAAATCTTCTTCCCCTATTAATATTATGCAATAATCATTCATAGTGTAATTACTTAACTTTGTTTCTATGCCAGAAAGAAGTTGTTTGGTATTTCCGTTCGGTTTACTATAATGACACATGCTAATCTTTTTATCGAATGTATTTTCTGCCACTGACAAAACTTTGTTCATCTTGTTGGTGCTAAGTATGCATATTTTTTTCTTATTAGGGGAAGGTGTTCGCTGTGTTTTGGTTGTGATACTTTTGTCTAATAAGATTTTTTTGTCTAATAAGATTTTTGGTAACTTTTCCACAGCCACAGAAGTATCAGTCAGTTTTACTTTTGTATTTCTGTTTTTTTCTTTCTCTGGTGTGGTCAATTCCCGTTCTGGGCTTTGGCTAATTTTTTTATACAAGTCATTTTTCTTCATTAATTCTTCATTTTTTTCCTTAAAGTTGTTATTTTCAAGCGTCAGCTTCTTAATTTCTTGGTGCGCATTATTCAGTTCAATTTCAAGTTTATCAAGCCGATCTTTTAATTTAATTTGTTCGTGCTGCGAATTGTCACTGATCGATGTATCGGGTAGACTGTTCGTTGTGTCGTCGAGTGTTTCGTTAAGTATTTCACTCACATTATTGGCATTGGATTTTTTTCGGGTACGACGGAATGTAATATTCTCCATAAAATTCATTTTAAAAAATTATTTGTTTTATAGTTTATCTGTCCGCCACTGGTCGGTATTCTGACTAATTTATAAACAAAAGGCAAGACCAACCACCCGCGGGGCAAGCCAAGTTCAGTATCACAAAAAATTTAGAAAGTTTGTTATGACGCTTCTTCTCGGAATTTACGATTCGGACGCGTTATGGCACATATGGCGTCCCTTTTAAATTGGGTGTAGGGATTTGGTAGAATATTGTGTGGCTATGTTTTATTTATTTCTATATTACACCATAATTGAAACTCATTTGAGTTACACTTACTGTTTATGTATTAAATAATGTTGTTTTGTGAGTCACTAGAACACTAAACTGTAAAACACTAACAGTAGAAACACTAAAGCGGACATACTTTGTATTAAACTACAGGTTCGTCTTATGTGATTATTGGATAACACTTCTTCTGAACGTTCACACACTATAGCTTACTATTTTAATAAAATTAGGAAATTATTATTGTCTTTTGTATTTTTAAGGAATTAATTAGCGCAGCGCATAACACACGACACGACTTCACCAGGCGTCCGCGCTGGGTTGCGCGCTGGTTTAGAAGTAATAATATAGAAGATAGAATAATTTAGAAGAATAATAAAAATCAAAATGGCATTTGTTTTACGCCAAGCCGTTAGCGCTTTTTGAACGTGGACAATATAGACATAGCTCTCAACAACACCCAACCTTTACCGCTTCTTGGTGTTTAAGCTGCTAATTATAATTATATACTAATATTAAATACCAGCCTTAACTCCTATCGCAGTCTACTGCTGGACATCAGCCTCTCACAAGCTGCGCTACAACACTCAATATTTTGTTTTCTGCATCAAAAAAGGCCATCACACACGCAGTGAAGACGCTATAATATGCACACTGAAATTGTGGTCGTTCTGGAAACAAAAAATATAGACTCTATATCAATAACAGAATCGATAGGTACGCAACGTCAACCAAAACCAAAAAAAAAACACATTTTCGAGAATAATGTAACAATTTTAATTGACCTCCGTTAGGAACCCAGTTCTAAAAATAATCAAGTCCCAAAGAGCACGCTTCATTGTAAAACATAATGATACTGTGAGTGACTACTGCGTGCATCGAAAAATTGTACGGTAGATTAAAATAATTTTTAGAAATATCTGTAAAGACGCTTGTCATCTTAGTCTTCCTGCGACTACGAACGCTGCAAAGCTTTCGAAACGTCAGGAAAAAAATAGTTATAGTAACCATTTGACATATTTTCACACGTTTATCTAACCACGAAGTCCATACTATCTAAAAATGCTTCTCTATTATTTATCTTTGACATAATCGATAATCTATTGAAAACGTTTAAACATTGAGCCCTTAAGCCATAAGTAAGTACATTTCTTGCCAGCAATTCTTTATCATAAGTTTTACTTCTCGCAGAAATCGTGAACATCTTTGTAATATTTTTGCTCCACCTTTCCCTCTGTCCTAAATTTTTGCTCCACCTTTCCCTCTGTCCTAAATTTTTGCTCCACCTTTCCCTCTGTCCTAAATTCTCTAGGATTGTTTTGCGTTGTTCATGAGCTCCTTTTCTCTGTCGGTTACTTTAAACTTTTTTTTTGCTGTTAGTACACTACCTATACAGTGGGCCTAGTACGAGTTTGACACTTACGAATACTTTCAAAGTATTCCTCGACTTTCATTAATAAATCTGTAGTTCCTCCTCGTATCCGCCAGGGGCGCTACTGATTTATGAATGAAAGTCGACGAAAACGATGAAAGTATTCGTAAGTGTGAAACTCGTACTAGGCCCACAGACCTACCGTTTTTTTATGACGGTCGCTCGATTAATTTGAACGAAACTTTTTTCCTTACTACCCTACACTAACTTACTACGCTAATCGATAACCATTAGTTAATAAAATATAATTGTATTTTCTCTGTAAGTGAGTATAGTAATCTTTTGAGAAAATAAATGTCTTTAACCATAAATTCAAATATTTATACGCTTTAAATAAATATGTTTATAGTTGGTTTAACAAAAAATGATATTCAGTAGTTCAGCATGTTTCGTGATAATACAATGACACGCAAATTTTAGAGTTTACAATACGATGGCAATAAAATTATAAATGAATTTATTGTATAATTCGTTCTAGTCTATATTAGATACTTTATTTGAATTACCAATCTAGCCATAAGGTATTTTAATTTTAATCTAAATTGCTATGTAATTTTTTTTTAAGAATAGCGTCAAATAACTTTTGTTATAGTGTTTCTATTATCACTTTGTTCATGTGTTCTTTATAGGCAGCACTTATCACTACATTTCGTCTGTCACTACACTTTTCACTACACCAATTCAAACCTTTGTCCGTTTTAGTCTTCGCACTATTTCCATGTTGACGGTTACATGTGTCACAGATAATATAATACTATAGTACATGTGTGTATACTATAACTTAGTCGTAAAGGTCGAAAAGACTTTACATAACTTTTTTTCGCGAAAACTGGTTTTTGAAACTCACGGACACTGCTAGTCTTAAATAAATCATGCTCATTATGCTTTTTGTGTTCAGTGTGGTGCCGGACATAAAGAATTGCACCACCCTTATCTCTTCCCATGGGTGTCGTAAAAGGCGACTAAGGAATTCACCAGAATATGGGCAGCAGCATTCTCTGAGTATATAACCAACCAACTGCGATTGCCAACCCGCCTGCCAAGCGTGGTGGTTATGGCATATCCCCCCTTAATTGGGGGAGGCCTATGTCCAGTAGTGGACGTCTTTCGGCTGAAATGATGATGATGATGATGCTTGTTATTATCTCTGATTTTTCTTTATGAGTTATTTCTCTGCTTCTAAATAGAGATGAGACATAATAGGAAATACAAGAATAATGGAGCCTAAAAATGCAAGGACGAAGCAAAGGTTTTGGAAAAAGGTAAAGGTTGAATTTAGCATTTTTCTGTAACTGTTGATTAATAGAAAACTTTGCCACTTGCCAAGACTATAATGACATTCATCATTTATATCATTTATTTTATTTATAATGACATTAAAAAAAAGTTATTAATAAACTAAATATATCTGTTATACTACGCCAAGTAAGTTCTATGCCAGGTCAAGGGAAAGCTTGAAGAAGTATCTCGCACTTTTGGCTGCAATTCAAGGAATCTTAAGTCACCATTGTGTGACTATATGAGTTTAAGAAAATAAAGTAATAATCATTTCCTATTTCAGGATCGGTCGAGCAGATGTGATGTGGCTAAAATATGTATTTATTATACAGTGAGCGATACATCAAATAGTGTTTAATCATCTTTACAGTCGACCTACATTAGTGAAATTTCATAGAAGTGTTGACAGACATCGGTCGCCTGTTATGACGTGTCTATGGGATGTATGATCGATGGTTTAGTATAACTTAATTTTTCGTATCATTTTTGCTTATTTACTTTCCAGTAGAAACAAAATTAGTTTTCGAAGATAAATAAGTCGTCATATTTTTCGGGTCCAGTTTCATGCGATCTCATCAAAATTCTTGGAATGCTACAAGAAAATTGTTTCATTTTCTTGCGAGAATTACTTTGTATTTGCCGGTAATAAGTTTCTGTATTTTTTTATTCAATTCAAAGAGTCTCGGAAATATTTGAGCTTAGAAAGAAGCAATTACAGACATTTTTGTAATGAAGTACTTAAGTGTTACCCGAAGTCTTGGCCTTGGTCTGCGATGCAATGCAAGACAGAAAAACTGCAAGACCAAGATTTAGGGCAACACTACAAAAGACTTTGTCTTGCATTTCTAAAGTTTTGGTCTTAGTCTTGCGAAAATGTAAGACAGCAAGACCAAGACGTAAGAAGTAAAGTTGCCCAAGTCTTGGTCTTGCAGTTTTTCTGTCTTGTATTTTTCAAAACTAGCGAAAACTTGGTCTTGCGTTTCCTAAGTCTTGCGAAATGTAAGACCGCGAGACTGCAAGACCAAGTCTTTAGGCAACACTAACAAAGAATTTGTCTTGCATTTTTGTGAGACAAACACCAAGATTTTGGGCAAAACTATTTTTAAGTTTTTTTTGCTCTTTATCCGGGCATCTAAATACTTAGACGGGTATGGCAAATATTCGTAATAGCCCAAAAAAAGACAGAAATAGAAACTGTCTGAAATTTAGATCAACAATAGTAGGTCTGAAAGACGAAATGAGAAGAGATGTATCGAAGAAAAGGCATAGATACTGTACTGACCCAAAATAAATGAAAATAAGGCCAGGAAAATGATGATCCCAAATACAATAAATGTATAGGATTTTTGAAAAGTGAAAGTACACACTTTACACCTCTGACTTTTCAAATTCATGTGCGAATTTTTTTTAAGGCGCATGTAGCAGCCAAGTTGCACCCCATCAGTAAAAAAATATTATTCGCTGTATTTATCATTTAGCTAAAATTCGTTTATAACAATTGAAGTACAGGTACAGCTGTTTATTCAGAAAATATTAACTCTGTAAATTATAGTTCGCTGTAGTTGTAGACAGAAAATGTGACAAAAGTGGCCGTTTTCCGCTGTCTGAAAGATATCTCTTTTAGCAATAAGACCGCCAATGTTCCCATAATTTATACGTTGTTCCTGTTTACTACTATTTCCATGGTGTACAATAAAGCATATTCTATCTAAGAGACATAACCTGTTGGAGCCTCCTCATTTCATGCTTAAAACTATCCGACATTTTAGGGATTATGACTTTATAACCACGCTTGCCAGACTGTGAAATCTCTCTGAAACTGTCTAATTAGGAGACCACAGTCTGATCCCACTATTATAAATCTTATTTAATCAACGGAACTAATATTTTAATATCCTGGTATAGCATGTGAAGCAAGTTATAAGCGTAAAACGTAAGCGTAAGCGCATTCCTCATGTATTATAACTAAAAACAGAAAAAACGCACAAAAGTTAGCAACATTTTTAGTACATTAACTTAATATTCACTGCGACTTTAAACTATTATTTTCAATGTCTTACATAAGTATAGGCCGGTGTTCAACAACGTTAATTAACTGATTAATTGGCCGACTAATGGAAAAAAATACTGGAATTGTGAGTAAAAGTTTGCTTAACCAGAGAATTATCGTTTGTGAAATCAAGCCTTACTAACCTAAGCATCACAAAACGAAATAAAACAAGTCAGCTAAGAGTTATGATAAAAAATAGCATATTTTAAATAGCATCAAACCAAGCCCACAGCCACAAATGAGAGATATTTATCAATCAGTTTTAAATATTTTATTGATTAGATATTGGCCTTATACAAAGGTTGTCGACACACATATACACATACATCCTCCACTTGCCTCTCAAGAGACCTACACGAGAAAAGGTTACCTTATTACCCATAAGTATATTGCACTCGTATATTTCCTCTACAAGCGTTATTAGAACTCCACTCAAATCAAGGAGTGTCGATATCGAAACGGGTCAAGCAGTAACGCATCGGGAGGGTTATTGCAATACCTCGACATTGACAGGTTGATTAGCTATTGCATTAGAACGAGAGTTACCTTCATTGGTATTGGTTGATATTTTGAAATTTCATTGATAAACTAACTGAAATTGAAAATTTCGTGTAGGTTGTTAAATATAGTTCGCGAAATATTATTCGTACCAAGGAGTGGAACGGTTTCTTTATTATTTTCTCTCACTTAATCTATTTGATGTTCTTAATATATTGTGTTTGGACAGTGTAGTGTGGTGCCGGAGACAAAGAATAGCTTTTTAGTAGTAGTAGAGCACCTTTAAAGAGCACGTCTGGGGAAGTACTACCACCGTACCTACTTCTCCGCCAAATAGTAATGCCTGCATTGCTGTGTTTCGGTTTGAAGGGTACGGGTGCCGGTGAAATTACAATCACATGAGACTTTCCATCTTCAAGTCTCAGTTTGGCGAACCGACTTGCGGTACTATTTGGGCAACAGCCTAGGTGGTACTGCAGTTGTTATGGGCAAAGCTTACCGCTTAACATCAGGTGGGCCTTTAGCTCGTTTTGCCATCCTATACTATAAAAAAGACCCCATCTCTTCTCGTGGGTGTCGTAAAAGGCGACTAAAAGTACGGAAACACAGCGGGCGGGACGTAACTGAAGCGTATCGCCGGCGGCCTTCGTTGTTTGGTAATGTACTGAACTGTATTAGACAGTGCACACATCGCCATACATACTGCCGGGCGTTTTGACGGCGTGACCGATCCGCCTCCGCTCCGCCGGGCGGAAAAACAGCGCCGGGCGGTCCGCAACCGATTTTCTAGCGTTGTATTATATGGGAATACATAGTGGCAGTCACACAGACAGTGGAACGTATTCTTCTGGCGCCGTTATTCTGCCGCCGTCCAGTCCCGCGAGCGATCTTGTTTGGACGACCTCTGTGGTCTAGTGGTTCGAGTGTCGGACAGCTGATAACGAGGTCGTGGGTTCGATTCCCACAGGACACAAATATTTGTGTGATGAACATAAGTGTTTGTGTTGGTCTGGGTGTTGCTTATGTATTATAAGTATGTATTTACAAAAAAAAAGTATATAAGTATTATATCCATTGTCTAGTATCCATAGCACAAGCTCTGCTTAGTTTGGGACTAGATGGTACTGTGTAAAAATGTCCCAAAGATATTTATATTTATCCGCCCGCAGTGTGACATGCACTCCTCGTCCACGTTCGGTCGACGCTCCAACTCCATTCCGTCCCGCCCGCTGTGCGTTTCAGCCTTAAAGGTTTCACCAGAGGATGGGCAGCAGCGTTCTCTGAGTATTTATTCAACCAACTGCGATGGTCAACCCGCCTGCTAAGCGTGGCGATTATAGCATATCCCCTCCTTTTGGGGGAGGTCTATATCCAGCATTGGCCGTCCTTTGGCTGAAACTATGATCTACTGTATTCACACTTTCGTTCTACTGTTTTTCAAAGATAAACATATAAGTCATATCGGTGCAAATAATATTTCCTGATCTATTTATTATACTTGCTTTCGTTCTATTTATTGTATTTTTTTTTTATAAGAAAGAGTCTTTGGAAATCTCAAAGTCCCAACACGACTGGGGAACTCATCAAAGCATTAGACTTTGGGAAAAAACCCCAGGCCAAGAGCATTCGAAAGCGCTTCTAGTAGGCTTCAGGAAGAGATTCACAAAAGAAGCGCTTTCGCTTAACAGGAACCATATAAAGATCCTGATTAGAACCCTTACAGGGCACTGTAACCTGAACAAACATCTACACAGGATGGGCCTCACAGATATCACAGTTTGCAGATTCTGTCGCGAAAAGGACGAAACGCCCATTCATATCCTATGCGAATGTGATGCAGTGCACCACATTAGAAGTCAGCATCTTGGAGGCCACACAATCTCAGCTGATGAGATCAGATCCTCAAACCCCAAGGCAATAGTCGACTTTATGGTTGGCCTGCGGCTTTGAGAGGTGCTGTAGTTTACTATTAGAGGCGTTACAATAGATCTTTTAGGTCGCAGTGACATAAGGGACTTGCAAAGACCTTACCTTTTTTTTCCAAAATAATAATAATAGTCCCAACAAAGTCATAACAAAAACACATTTATAATTTTGTAGTACCTAATAATAAAACATCATTATCCAAGAATTGAAATATGAATTATTTTATAATTTTTAACATATTTGCGCATTTATTTTTTAATTGAAATATGGTTTAAGTACGAGTTTGTACGATCGGCCACGTAGTTAGTTCGTCGGCTTGATCAGCATTTAATTAACTTAAAGTCATTTTTTTGATTATTTTAACAATTTTTTTCCTTAAAGTTTGTATTTCGTACCTACTAAAAACATCACAGAATCCATTGTATGTTTCTATTATTTTGATTTACACCCGAATCATCTGAAATGTTCAGAAAGCGTGGGCTACACAGTCTGCCGTAAAACGTAAGCGTAATAATAATATTATGAATAGATGTTACGTAAATCTACGTGAATTATACACCATAACGTTATAACCATTATTCTTCTTGAGAGGATGTTAGCAAAACATTCAGCGTTTTGATGCGTAGAAGTACGAATTTTTGAATCTTCGTAAATTTGTTTTATACTAGACTTTGCCGCCTAGACTTATCGCGCATCCTCCATCTGAAAGTAGCCTATATTTTAATCTATTTGTTTGCCGAATTTCATTCAAATCTATTCAGCTGTTTCAGTGTGAATAATTTACAAACCTTGGATGAATAAAATAGGCGGACGGAATCTCACTAAACACAAAGTGAAGCACCCATAGTAAGACGGCTTGCTTAAAAGTACGGGCTGCCACGCACACATTCACACCCAGTAAGACAAAAAGTCGCGATTACGCAACAAATCTCGTGTGACGGTAGTCATTGTCATAGTGTCATAAATAAAATTACAATATATATCTGGTGTGTTAAAATTCTGTCGAAATTATAGTGGGTTTAGGAAAAAACGAAGTGCTTCAATTTTTTCTTAGCGAGATTCAGTCCGCCATTTTTAATTAATCTGAGTTACAAACATTTAAACATCTTCACAAACGCTCACAGTTATAATATTACTAGACTTTGTCTGCGGCTTTGCCCGCGTAAATTCGTCTTGTCACAGGAAGACTTATCGCGCCTCCTTCGGGAACTGTTCGAATAAAAAACCTACATGTTAATCTGCGTTATGGTCTATCTGTGTGGCAAATTTTAACAAAATCTGTTAAGTCGTTTCAGCGTGATTGAGAAACAAACATCCAAACATCTTCACAAACTTTCACATTCATAATGTAGTAGGATAGGATCAACAAGGTGTCAAGAATTACGAGAATTGCCATTTTTCTTCCTATAATTTTTTTGAAAATCTGTAAATTTCTTTGTCCAATGTGACTTTGATCAAAGAAATTGGATGATTTTCAACATATGTTGTATGTATTTTATCACTGATCATCAAATAAATTGGATTGGACAAAGAAATTTCACGAATGGCATACCACCACTTAATGTTAAAAAGAACTCCTAAAATGTTTTTCTGTAGCTACAATGGATAAAGTAGCTGTCCTTGGTATACCATCTCAAATTTACACCCTGTGTAGGTTTGAGTTTCACCGTTTCATTTCATTTTATTTGTCACCTACATTTTCATGTTCCTATATATTACATGTAATTTGATTTCACGCCCTATTTCATTGAAATTCGAGGCCAAGGATCGACATACATTTCGTTACAAAGCCTTTTTTTAGTCCAACAGGCAAGTGATATGTAAATAACAGTAATTAATTATGTGGTCTCAAGGCAATGTTTTTAATTTTAATTAAAAATATTTCAAGCATAAAATATATATGTGGCGTGACTATATCGCGTGTTTCAAATAGCTGTTATAATACTGTTATTTAAATTAAAGACAGTTCTGATGTAGTGTGGCGAGTTTGTTATTATTTTGCGCTAGGTGAAGATTAGGTTTGCAAAATTACTGGATGTTTATTCCACAGGGCTTTGTTGAAGCCAAATGAAATTTCTGGCCAAGGTCGGAAAGTATGACTCAGTAACTATTTTATATGACATTGCTAAAGTTACATTAAAGCCCAGCCTATGGGAATTATGAATAAAATATGATGCTCACCATATATACAATTTGATGAGGGCAACGTGTTGCAATCTATTTTAATAAATGGATGTTTAATTCTTTAAAATATTTTTGAGGTTATGTTTTGCTTACAAAACTTATGTCAAACAAGTGGTTGCCTAAGATGCTAAAAAGAGATTGGCTGTTTTTAACAGTGGTGTCAACATATTTTTTCACAAAACCATGGGGTATGGATTGGTCAATAAAATTTTTTAACAAAAAATTTAACCGACGAAAAGTGAAACTGAAAAGCGAAAAATAACTAATTATGAGTCGGCGCCAAACGAACTTTTAACAAGCAAAGTGCGTGTAAGTTGCAAGTGGCCGAGCGGAGAACGCATTTTTGGTAAGTTATTTATTGTTTATCGTTGAAAATTTCACGTTGTATTTGATGTGACGTTGTTTTTATTTTTTGATCTTCGTTGATTGGTTGTTTGGCGCCGACTCATAATTAGTTTTTCAGTTTCACTTTTCGTCGGTTCAATTTTTTGTTAAAAAGTTTTGTTTTTCATTTTTTTGTGGTTAAAATCTAACTCCAGATCTCCATTATGTCGTAGTGTCTAGAACTTTATTTATGTGTGTCAAGTTTCAATAGAATCGGTTAACAGGTAAGAATTCAGTGGGTGAACAAAACTCATCCCCTGTTTTACTACCCATAGAGGTGGATTTTGATTTTGAAATTTAAATGGGACCAACTTCAAGATATACCCTATCTATTAAAAAAAGAATCATCAAAATCGGACTACTCTGTAAATAGTTATGCGTGGTCATACATAAAAAAGAAAAAAAAAATATATATATATACGCATCGAATTGAGAACCTCCTCCTTTTTTTCGTCGGTTAAAAATATGAAGTTAAGTGGAGTATCATAGCCGCTCACGTTACTATTGTGTTGATTAACTCTTTAAAATAAAAAATGTTTACTGTACTGTTGGAATTAAATATGACGTAAAATAAGTAATGAAAAATTACGCGTGAAATTTTATTGTCGTATATTTTGTATCTTAGTAACAAACTCATGCTATTCTTAGCGATATCTTTTGCAATGAATCAGCATGCTAGAATGTAGTTTAAAATTGTGGAGTTTAAGTTTTTTGTTACTTAATAATAGGTAATTTGTTTAATATTAAACATAAAAAATAAAAATAAAAACTGTTCTGCATTTTATGTGCTCTATCTACGGCATACAAGATACGGTTTACTTAGATATGGAAGATGGAAAGTGCATTGTACGACCAAAGTGTAACTTCTAAACCGAATGCATGTTTACTAAAGTTATGTTATTAAAATATTGACCCATTTGAAATCTTGTAGGTTTTGCTGATTTTATCATTGAACAAATTGGCTTTTTTATTGAATTCTTCGTCGAGGCCTTGGACTGGCATCGTTTGTGGCGTGACAGTGAAACGGTCTTGAGAGAACTGCATTCTCGTAGTTCAATAGTGCCGTGATATGAAAAATATGAAATCATGATAATTTTATGTACGCTGTCTTCAATTAGTGTTGTAAAATATGTACATTTTACAAGATTATTAAAATAACCATAATGATTTTTTAGATCTCAATTTTACCTATTAACGATTTAATTTTTGTGTTTAGGAGTACTATTACTATTAAAAAATACGCAGTTTATTTTTCCCCAATTATTAAATAATGTATCTGTAATATACTACTTTAGTGAATCTTTGGTCAAGGCCTAGGACTCGCATAGTTTACGGTACGGCAGTTACATGGCTTCGGGAGTACTGCATTGTATTTCGATAGTGATATGACGTGAATAATATAAGAACTTGATATTTTTATTGATGTTGAATATAGGATAAAGAAAATTGTTGGTCCTTTTCTTGAATTTAATTGGTTCATAAGTGATAAAAATTAAGCAAAGGTCATCTTTTCCTTCAATATCATCATTACAGCCGAAAGACGTCCACTGCTGGACATATGTCTCCCCCAAGCATCGCCACAAAGATCGATCCTGCGCTTTCCGCGACCTTCACTAGGTCGTCGGTCCACCTTGTGGGGGGCCTACCCACGCTGTGCCTTCCAGTTCGCGGTCGCCACTCCAGAACTTTACTGCCCCATCGGCCATGCGTTCTGCGAGCAATGTGCTTCTTTTCCTTAATATGAATAATATATTGTGTCCTAAGGATAGTTTTAAAGTGCATTTTTGTGTAAAAAGGTGATATTCTGCTATATTATTCACATAGGTCTGATTATTTGGACATTATAATATTGTAACTTATTTCTGAACAAGATTATTCTTTATTATACACCAGAACTAAACAGTATAAATTATACATACGAATGCTTGACTCAACAGTGAGTTTTTCTACTAGAAAACCTTTGAGCGATAGAGTGAATAAAATAAGAAGGTATAATGTGACCACGCCCAGCATAAAATTGAAATACAGTGTTGAAAATAAAATTGAATTTTCAATTTAATTTTCAAAGTAGTAGTAGGAAAGATTGAAATTGCAATTAATGCACGGCACTTTCGATACTCTATAGTTAAGTACCTCTACAAAATCAAGTACCACTTGAAAATTCAAAAAGCGAGTGCGGAAATTTACTCAGTGTACCGTACCTCGTAAATCATCGGGTATTTTTGCCTTTTCTCGGAATCATTATTCAGTTTATGAAAGGAAATGATTTGTTAGTAGTTTTAAAGAAGATGGTTTGGACTTTGTAGTGCAGCTTTGAAGTGAGTATTGTAATGCATTTGTTTATTTACTTATAATCATAGATTATGGTTATATTGTGCAGGCGTGAAATGCTTTTAATAGTAAGTAGTCTTGATTTTTTTTAAAGTCACAGTTTAAAGTTTTGTTAAAATGTAGGTAATATAAATTATGCCGTTAGTAATAATATTCGTTTACGAGATGACAAGTGAATAACATGTACCTTTCATATAAAACGTGTTATTGAAATAACTAAAAATCTCTTAAGGTCACCCTTATACTTATCTGTATGAACAACTTTACTATTGGACCAACCCTGAAATCGCGAAAAAAAACAGTTGTTCCCTACATTTGTGTTCACATAAATCTATAAAATGCAGGGAATAGCAGATTTTTTTCGCGATTTCAGGGTTGGCCCCATAATAAAAGTTGTTTATACTGATGAGTATAAGAGGAGGAGATTAAGAGGTTTTATAGAAGGTAAACTACTATGTTTCAGTTGCGTGCTTCTGTCGAACCCGAAATTATAGTCTAAGAGGATCTAAATTCCAGATAATATTAAGAAAATCAAGTAATACATTTTTCAATTATCTGATGAAATTTTACTAAGAAGTAAATGTTAAGCTTTGCCAGATTTTACATACAACAACTGTCAAAATGTCAAACTTATTCCTCAGATTAAATTTAACTGGCATTCCTCAGTCAGCTGTGATCTCATCATTTACTCCCTTTCCATTCACTCCTAAGCCTATGTCCACTGCTGGACATAGGCCTCTTCAATAGTACGCCACTGACATCGATTCTCAGCCACTCGTATCCAGTGCTACCAGCCACCTTGCCAATATCATCGCTCCATCGAGCCTGAGGGCTTACTTCTAACACGTCTACCCCAACGGCCTACGGTTCTTCGGCTAATGTGGCCGGCCCACTGCCACTTCAGCTTTCTAATCCTGAAGGCTATGTCAACAAAGGTTCTCTGTCGGATCACCACTCATATAATTCTTTGCAAATCCATCTTTTTCTGGTATCCGTCTCGCTCTTTACCTATCAACATTCATATTTAAACTCTCTTAGTCACATGCGTTTTATCCCACTGAACTAATTGACTTTATTAACCGAAAATACATTCAAATAAAATTGCATTCATGTTTTGGTCTTCCATATTTTCCATGATATTAGAATATAGTAATAATGTATAACTTTAGATTTTATGTATCAACCACAGACAAAGTAAAATATATAGACGAAGTGCTGCGAACAATCATAGTGAACCAACAAAACCGTGCTCCTCCGAGTACAAACCAGAGCTCGCGCTCACATATGCACCTCAAACCGTGCTCACCACTCTCAGTACACAAGTCGTGGCATCGTCTAGCACGCGTAGCATGACCACTGTAGACAAGAGAATTGTCTACGGAAGAATAGACAAAACTACATTGTATAGAACTTTAACTGTCATTTTGTCTATTCTTTCGTAGTCAAAACGCTTGTCTACATTGCTCATGCTACGCCTGCTGTAAGCATCGTGAAAACAAATATTCTTCAGGTGCATGGGGTGTGCGAGAGCGCTGGTTTGTACACGGAAAGAGCACGGTTTTGTTGGCTTCACTATGATTGTTAGCAGCACTTCGTCTATATTTTTACCATGTCTATGGTACCAACCTATTTTAATGTACTACAATGCGCTTTAGAACGGTACAAACTAGGAAACTCCATTATTGCAGAAACACATTAAACCGATCGTTAGAGGAATGTAATGGGTATTTATCTGAGTGTGCTGAATTTCTAATGTTGCGAAGCTGTTCTAAGTTGAATATGCAAATGCTTACACATTGAAGAGAATAAAATGTATGGACAGGGAGAGACCAAAGAAAAGATGAATGATATGATGATGGATAGATTGCGTAAAGAATGATATGGATGAAAAGGGTGTAAATGATGGGATGACGGCTGATAGACAAAAATGGAGAAAGGAGACGTATTGCGCCGACTCCAATTATTTTGGGACCAGTGGGGTAATTGTGTAATGCATTCACTTTGACATTAGCTTTCATTTTGAAATTACAACAATATTCATTGCGTGCTACATGATTGCCGATACGACGGATTTTCAAAACACAGGGAGCAATGAAAATTGAAATCCACGTGATTGCGATCGCGAGTGAGTTACACAATTCGGCAGCAGGGCAGGAAAATGATGATTGAAGAAAAGAAAATGTAGGCAGTGCCAGATTTTTTTGATAATCTGTTATTGCAGCATCTCTTTTTTTAACCGACGAAAAAAAGGATGAGGTTCTCAATTCGACGCGTATATATATATATTTTTTTATGTATGACCACGCATAACTTTTTACAGAGTGGTCCGATCTTGATGATTTTTAATGGATAGGGTATATCTTGAAGTTGGTCCCATTTAAATTTCAAAATCAAAATCCACCCCTAAGGGTAGTAAAACAGGGGATGAGTTTTGTTCACCCACTGAATTCTTACCTTTTAACCGATTCTGTTGAAACTTGACACACATAAATATAGTTCTAGACACTACGACATAATGGAGATCTGGAGTTAGATTTTAACCACAAAATAATGAAAAATAAAACTTTTTAACAAAAAATTGAACCGACGAAAACAAAAACTGAAAAGCGAAAAATAACTAATTATGAGTCGGCGCCAAACAACCAATCAACGAAGATCATTAAATTACTTTAAATGAATAATAAAAACAACGTCACATCAAATACAACGTGAAATTTTCAACGATAAACAATAACTTTCCAAAAATGCGTTCTCCGCTCGGCCACTTGCAACTTGCACGCACTTTGCTTGTTAAGAGTTTGTTTGGCGCCGACTCATAATTAGTTATTTTTCGCTTTTCAGTTTCTGTTTTCGTCGGTGAAATTTTTTGTTAAAAAGTTTTATAGAAAATAAAATGAAGTATCTTTATAAAAAACTAACAATGGACGTCGTCTTTAAGAGAAAAAAAAGTATATTAGTATTATATCCATTGTATAATAAATACCCATAGTACCAGCTCTGCTTCATTTGGGACTAATACTAGTGTAAGAAACTTTCAAGTCACCCGTTACCCAGACACTATGAAACACCAATTTAACTTAAGTAATAATAATATAATATCGATTCTGGCAGACCAAGGCAGAAAAGCGACCTACATCGCAGTCTAAGTTTTTGGCCTGTGGGTAGGCTGGCAATGCGCTATTTTTGAAAATAGGTCGTACGAGCAGACAACGGGAACTCACAGAGTTATACATTCGCTCTGGATGTGTCGCTCATTTTCACTGAGTGAATGGAAACTGAGTAACGAAGTTTTTTAATTTAATGCCAGTTTTGTTAATAGAGTTCATTGTTTAACCGTCAATTGGGTTAGCGAAGCAGACATAAGCAACCCATCTTTGCCCCACTACTGTGCACGGGCCTTGGAAATTGAGTGCAGATCAAAGATATTTAAAAGTATAGATATGTCATACACTAACAAAACAACCGAAAAAAATGTTCCGTACGTAGCGGCAGCACAATACACAAACTAGTAGATACAAAGTAAGTAAGTTGGTTACTTCAAGTTACTTTCACGTCATAATTGGAACACTTTTTGTACATACACGACGGAATTTTAGTTATTTTTTATCTCGGCGTATTACTTTACGCAGATTAATAGAAAAACGTCAGATTGCGAGCGCAAGTAACATATCCATACTTTTAAAATATCATTGGTGCACATACAATATTTATATGGCATCATCAATAAATTGTTTGGCAATACACCGGATGAGATTTTCCGAGTTTATGGTGTTTTTATTATTCGAATACCCTTACGCAAACTTCCTTGGCGTATTATGGACATAAAAAGTGCCCAATAAATTACTAAAGAAGCGCTATGTTATATGAAATAATCGATCGAATTGAATGAGAAAGCTTGCTACCTTGTAAGGGAGGTTTTTTAGATTCGAAAGTTGATCAACAAAAATCACCCATTCTCGTGAGGCGATTTTAGTTGATCATCTTAATTGTGTGTTCTCATGGTGCGATTATCATTCAATTTGAAAGTTTATCTGCAAAAATCGCCTCTTTAGAACGCCACATACGGTGCTGAACAGACAACGTTATTTTCGAGTGATCAAGAAAGTCAGTTGTATGAAATAAATGTAATTCTTTATATTTTCTTGTACATTTCAAGTGCATTCAATGGTTGTTTGTAAAAAATTGATATAAGATTGCCAATTGTTAGTAGTAGTGTGACTCACTAATACAATAGGTATTCTGTGATTCTGTGTTGATATTTGTAGGTGTTAACTTTTTATTTTTCTATGTTGTGCGAACATTAAAGTATTTTCTATCTCTTTTTAAGTATTTCTATAATTGACTTTCTCGATAACTCGAAAATTACGTTCTCTGTCCGGCGCCTTAGTTAAACGTTACCAATCAAAGCTACTAGCCAAGAACTTGCTCACCAGTCGATGTTTCCAGCATCACAACTGCAGGTAATATCTTCTATTTTCGAGCTCCAACCAAAGTGAACTATAATTGTTTATTGCATTCAGAGAACCAAATTCTGTTTATTTAAACCATTTATTTTTTCACACATACACAAAATATAAATATTACAAGCAAAGGTAACAGGGCAAATTAATGAGAACACAACATGCATACAACATAATATGTGTGGCAAGGGATCCAGCTCAGTATTTGCTGTGCATGTAGGTATGCACAGCACTGATTTTCAGCTGGTCCCTCCCATCTTAAAAGTGAAATTTACGCGCACAAGAAAAAAAAAAGGAGTGAAGACACGCCTAACATACGGAATTATCAATCCATATCTGTCATCAAAAGACGTGTTAAAGAGCATTACCTTTCCTCATAATTTGTTATTGCATAATATTTATATCATATTTACCTATACCTATATAATTTATATGTATTTATCACAGAAACACATTAACGCGTAACCCTTGGTACGCTTTATCTTTCCGGGATAAAAGTACCATTTATGTTAATTAGGTTATGGTCTACCTGTGTGGCAAATTTCATCCAAATCCGTTCATTGTGATTGTAGGAAAAACAAACAAACATCCATACTTTCGCATTTATAATATTAATAGTATGGACAAATAAAAAGGCGGACGGAATCTCGCTCTCGGCGAAACATCCAATAGTATGTCGACTCGCTTGAAAGTATGAGCTGCACACATTCACAACCATAGTAACTAAATCTAACAACCGCCATTACGCAAAAAATCTCGTGTGACGGAAGTCATTGTCATAGTGTCACAAATAAAATAATATGCTATCTGGCGTGTTAAATTGCTGTCGACATTATAGTGGTTTCAATAAAAAATTAAGTGCTTCAATCTTTTCTTAGCTAGATACGTCCGCCTTTTTTATTCGTCCGTGATTAATAGGATAATAATATCAGTGGTCAACCAAGGGACAATGTCCGTATTGCCGCAGACTATAGATAGTCTTAACAATGCCATTAACCTCTTAATTAGTTCAGTCTAATAATAAGAACAAATCTTTATTATTGTAAACATTTTCCCTTTTTAACCGACTTCAAAAAAAGAAGGAGGTTCTGAATTCGACAGTTTTTTTATGATTGTTACCTCAGAACTCTGTCATTTATAAACCGATTTCGAAAATTCTTTTTTTATTTGAAAGGATACACTTCAATCCAGTTTTGATGATGGCATCCATGTGGAATTGAGGGAACTCCTCAAATGTTATAGGCATACCTATAGCGATTTTGGTATTTTCATCAACAAGTCAAGCAAATGATACTTTCTGAATGCAAATCATTCAGAAAGTATCATTTGCTGTAGATCTTCGGAGATAAAGAAGAGAACTCAAATGACAGAAAATCATCTGGGATTGCAGCAATCAGCAATCTATTATTGTTTATGCCACTCAAAATAGAAAAATAAAATAAACTTGAAAAAAAGTAAAAACCGACTTCAAAAAGAATAAAATAATACAATTTGCGTGAAATAGTTTAGGAAGTCGGTGCCAATTATTCCTCAATCAAACCGAATCAAAGGCACCTACTTCCTAAACTGTTTCACGCAAATTTTATTATTTTATTCTTGTTGAAGTCGGTTTTTACTTTTTTTATTCATCATAAGTAAGGTCAGACTTCAGGGTTAAATATGTATACAATTTTAATACATTAAAGATTAAGATTAAGATACAGGATGGGATCAAATCCATGCGACAAAAAAGGTGGATTCTATCAATGAAAAACTTAACAACTATTCCTAAGAAACGTGGGACATCAGACAAAAACAAATTGACTTCCCATACAAACCTTGTTTATCGCCAAGGTTTTTGCATGGGAAGTATATTTTTTTATTTTGGCGTGTAAATCCTATCCCTTCCTACTAATATTATAAACGTGAAAGTTTGTGAGGATGTATGGATGTATGTATAGATGTTTGTTACTAGTACTATCAATACTAATTTAAAATTAGTTTGGTATTAGTACTATTGTAGTGTTTGCTAGTGCTGCTGGTTTGTTCTTACGTATTACAAGTATGTATTTACAAAAAAAAAGGTATCTAAGCATTATATCCATTTTCTAGTACCCATAGTACAGTCGACAGCATGACAGTGGTAACACGTCAATTCGAAAACCGCCCTTACTGCTTACGAAATAAAGATCCTGCTAATGTCAAAGTGTTACCACCGACGTGCGGTCGACCGTACAAGTTCTGCTTAGTTTGGGACTAGATGGTGATGTGTAAAATGTCCCAAAAGTATTTATTTTATTTTTATTAAATAAATCACCTGTACAGTTTTACACATTTTCCCTATAATTTAAACATTATTTACCGTGTAAAATTTAATTGGATACAAAACAAAGTAACTTACACATATATCCGATTAAATCATACTTGTTAAACATGACTTAGCGCCGGATGAAGCAAACGAGGCCCAAATTACATTGTCAACGCCAATTTACTTTATACGCACCTACCCTCCGATCAGTTTGTTCTAAAATATATTCTACGCATGAGCAAAAACCATCTTTAAGTCAAGGACATAAGGTATGAATTTGTATAAAGAAAAATGTAAAAATTATACCAATGGACCATGAAATTTGTTTAGATCGTTATTTCGTCCCGAATATCACATCAAGTTAATTAATAATATCCATTTTCAAATTTTCTGTGAAACTGCGTCGGTTTATTTTACCATATTTATTGCATAAACATTAAAGCAGGAGCCTAATAAAATTTAACAGGCTTTGAAAATGTTAGGTAAATACCACATGAATAAAAATCCAGGCATTAGCCAAGCTAGGCGCTGTGGTACACTCACACAACGCGGCGATATGTGCGTGCATTCACCGACGGGTACACGTACGCTCCGGTGTGGTAAGAACCGGCTTGCGCTAGCTCAGCTTGGCTTCTGTATGGATTTTTATTCATGTAAGAAGAACTTAATATACAGTCATAAATCTTTCCGGTGAACCACCACTAAGGCTAAAATCGCTTGCACTCATTGTTCGATTGCAGCGGTAGGTACATGTAATGTAGCAGGATTCGTTCAAGGGATTTTGTCGACAAAATGTATCACCGGAAAGTATCGTGACCGTACCTAATTAATTCAATCTTAGTTATTAGTCACTTTTCAGCCAGCTGATGATGGTATATTTTAGGATTCGTAAGTATTCAGCCTTTTGTAGAAATCTGAACGAAATCAATGGGCAACAAAAATATGGTACACATAAAATATCCCTCAGCTATTATTATTTGTTATGTCTTAGAGAACCTCATACACATTTTCCGTTTTCAAACACCCGTAATTTTTGTCACAATTTTATTACCGATGATATTCCAATAATCGGATCTTTAAATCCTTAAAATTGTTACCCACATATTTATGGCTTTATTCAGCTCAAGCTGAATCGGTAATAATTAAATTCTGCACATAAAATCCAGGTTTTCAATGTGCCGTATTTCATCTTTTCAATCGGCAAATTCTCTAAGGAGTAGAAAGGATAAAATATAAATTATGTATTACGTGAATGCTAGTGAATGTTATATTCAGTTACTTTGGCATTCAGCCCGTATTAATGAGTATTTATTAGACCCAAATATGGATGGTAATGACTTGGCTTTGATATTGAATGTCGTAATAATAAATTGTATCTGGTCATAATACATGAAATTCTAATACCTAGGTATTGGTTGCGAGACTGAATGAAATTAGTATAATCAGCCCATTTCTGACTTAATGCTGGGTTTGGCCTTATTTTCAGAATAAGAATGAAATACATATAATGTTTATTGGCAGGAATAGTTATTTTACAAGGTATTGCATTGTCGATGGAATCATGTTCCACCATATAAAAACGCAAAGTTAAATTGTTTTTACGTACCTATACGTGTTATTGAAATAACTGAAAACCTCTTAAAGGGTCATTGTACTTATCAGTATAAGCTACTTTTACTTTAGGACCAACCCTGAAATCGCGATAAAATCAGCTGTCCCCTAGATGTCCCCTGTTGTTCACAAGAATCGACGAAATGGAGGATAGCTGATTTTTGTTTCGTGATTTCAGGGTTGGTCCCATACTTAAAGTTGTTAATACTGATAAGCACATTGATTCCGTAAGAGGTTATCAGTTAAGAAGACCTTCCTAATCCTAACACAGTGGCGGTTAAGCCTACTCCTAGGAACTACTCTAGAGCATAGGGTCGGTCTCGCGTGACGAGATTGAAACGGAGGGCACCGGTGCTGTGTACTACTACTCCCTCTAACTAATCCCTCATGTTTCACTTTAACTTAAATTGAACAAGAACTTTGATTCCGGAAGACTAAAAACATTTAGTAGTTAGCTTAGTTGTTAAATGCTTGCCTTCGATGCAGGAGGGTCTGAGTTTGAACTCCTCTGACTTCTAGAAATCATTTGCGGATCAGAATTTGATTATCACTTGCTTTAACGGTGAAGGCAAACATCGTGAGGAAACCTGCACAACTGAGAGTGCTCCATCCAGTTCTCGATGGTCTGTGTAGTATGCCAAACCGCACCAGGCCACATAATAGACTAGGACCTTAATCTTCTCATTCTGAGAAGTGGCCCATGCCCAGCAGTGAGGCAGTAATAGGCTGTAATGTAAAAACACTTTGTAAACATAAGAACTCAATAGTAAGAAAAATAAAAACTCCGTAATGGCACACTTTATCATCAATGTCAACGCCATATTGAATTCCTGTTCCAAAAAAATAAAGATTAAATGGCCAATGAATAGCAAAAATCCTCCCTTACATGGAAGCTCTCTCATTCAATTCAATCGTTTCTTGTTTCTTTTATATAATATAGCGCCTCTTTTGTAATTTATTGGGCACTTTTTATGTCCTTAATACGCCAAGGAAGTTTGCCTATGGGTATTCGAATGATAAATACACCATAAACTTGGAAAATCTTAGCACGATTATTGCGAAACAATTTATAGACGATGCTGTATAAATTTGCACTTGATTTAGTGTTATTTTTCGTAAGGTTAAGGGTTGTTTATTATTTATAGTTATTTTTGGTTAAGGATAAAATCCGTAACGAGATTATCCGGAAAAGAACCGGAGTGACCGACATAGCTTGTAGGATCAGTATATACCTTGTGGGAGACCGCGAATCGGCAAACGCAGCGTAGGGCGCCCCCCTGCCCGGTGGACCGACGACCTAAAGAACGTGGCTGGGTGGAGGACTGGATGCGGAAGGCAGAGGACCGAGTGTTGTGGCGCAACTTGTGACAGGTCTATGTCCAGCAGTGGACTGCGATAGGCTGAGTTGATTGAAGGGTTAATTGTTATGCTAAAATGGGGTGTTTTCTATAATCACTCTGCGCTGCGCTGTGATAAATAATGGGCTGTGTTTATGATTGTCGTATACCAAATGAGCCAAGTTTGTACGTACGGTCGACTGCACGTCAGTGGTAACAGTGGCACTGGACCACAGACGTCGTCAAATCAATTATAACTGTCGGAAACTAAATCGGCTTCGGGTAGCACTAACGCCCACAATAGACATCAATTACAGGAAGTAACTGCCTAATGAGACTATCAGATCTATACTGTACAGACAGTAAACATTTTTTTATTTTGAAGAATTAATCAACACAAAAATAACGTGAGCGGCTATGATACTCCATTTGACTTCATATTTTTGACCAATACTTTGTAAGTACTCTGTTAAATACAGCCAATGATAGCCAACCTCTTGTTAGCACCTTCACAAGTGTGGGAATAGAAGAGTAAAACTGTTTGGTTGCTAGGAAACCACTTGTTTGACGTTAGTTTTGAAAGCAAAAAAATAACCTCAAAATAGTTAATATTTAATGAATTAAACATCTGTGGAGTACTATCCGTTTACTAAAATTAATTGGAACACCTTGTCATCATTGATTTGTATATGGTGAGCATCATCTTTTATTCATAACTTCCATAGGCTGGGCTTTAATAAAACTTTAGCATTGTCTTTTAAAAAAATGTTCACCATTTTGCTGTTGGCATCACTTTAGCATAATGAACCTACTTACAAAAAGTTGGGAAGGTGCTAGCGACCTAACCAGAATTTTCATCAGTAGTCAGTGCGCGTCGATGCCCTCAATTCAGGAAGCATAAAAGTCAACGACTAGTTTCAAATTCGGGAAAGTACTGTTAATGACCTGGAGTGGCCCCTAAATGGTCCACGCTATTGCTTCCCATTTTCCTTATTTAAGTGGTTTAATATTGGATAGTCTGAAGAGTTAATTTAATCAGGATTATAAATCTGAATTAAGTTTTGTTTAAGCCCAATTTGTGGGTTACTATTAGAAGTGGGCGCTTAAACAAAAAGCGCTTAAAAAAGTCTAATAAAAAAAAAAGCGTATAAGCACGCTTTGTGATTAAAGCAGATTTCGTTTAGACTTTTTCGTAAACCAAACTTATGCTTTAAATAGTACGATTGAAATGTAACCTTATATGTATGAACATAAGACTCAATTTCAAAGTTGACTGGTGGTGGTTTGAAACCGGCAGAATTAAATTTTATTCGTTTACGTAAAATTTGTTTAGAGAAAGCACTTTTTTATTTTGTTGATTATTTTCGTATCGTTTAAACATTTTAAACGTTTATGACCTTGATTGATTTGCTTTTGCTTTGGCGCTTAGTTTATTTTTCGTCGTCAACGAGTGAATGCGTTTTTGAATGTTCTCCTTGGTAATTACGCGACGATTGTAGTTTGTTTGTATAGTTTTTAGTGAACTTTGTAAATAGTTTAAATGTAAATAGAATAGTGTAATGTAGACAAATAAAAGTCAATTTTTTTAGAAGTGTAAAATGAAAAGCGGCAAAAGCGTAAAAAAATTCGTTGGCAGAAAAAAGCACAACGTTTGAACACGCTTACGATTTTAAGTCGTTTTTCCCAACTTTAGTTACTATCATCAAGAAAACAATTGGTATTTCCGAAAATGGACTTTGTATCTCTGTTTATCAACTTTTTCGCAGGATGTTGGCAGTAATGTAAACGAAAAACGATCACTTTTAGCATTTTTTATATCTACAACTACAGCGTACTATATTTTACAGAGTTAATAGTTTCTGATTAAACTACAGCACCTGCCCACCTATTCAAGTTGACAATCTACAATCGTCAACGCTAATAGAAACAATCAAAATGTATGGGAATGACATATTATTATCTCAACGAAAAAGTCATTCGTTGAGATATGTCACTCCCATATATTTTGATTGTTTTCTATAGCGTTGACGATTGTAGATTGTCAACTTGGCTAGGGGGGCTGTAGTTCAATAGTTAAAAACGAATTTTCGATAAATGATGTATTCAGCGAGTAAGAATTTTTTACTGATGGGGGCGCCACTTGTATGCTACATTCCCCGTAACGAGTAGGTACGCACTTTTTATTCAGAATACGACGTTAGTGCCTTTGTTTTTTTAATGGAAAATTGAACAAGTTTTTTTCTAAATCTAGTCAGGAATCGATAAAATATAGATTAGAGACCAAACAGAAAAGAAATAGGCGACGAGCCAAGAGTGTAAATGATAGTTTACCTTATCTCTTTATATCATGTACTTCTTTGGTACAATTTCATAAAAAAATACGTCAATTTTATCAAACGCGGGGCTCACAATAATAAATTCCACACGGAGCCTTAGAATTTTGATGAAACAGGGTAAATTTAGTCTCGTTTGTCTTCACAAATGGCGGATAAAGAATTTGTCGACGAGGCTTGAACGCATCGTTTGACTAGGCCTCGAAGAAACTCATTTTGACGGTCGAATAACAAACAATATCTTCATTCTAAGGCTGTTTGAAAAATTATGCGTTATGAAATAAGGGAGGTAAGAAATTTGTTATTAAAAAAGTGTGTACTGTACGACTGTCAATTTCATTAGGCTCATTTCAACATTAGATGCTGCTAATGAAATGTGTCTAATAACATTTTAATTACAAGTTATTGCGTTCATAGAAAAACATTATAAATATGTTATTGGGTTTTTCATTAGATAATTCTCAGTAGCAGCCTGGAGTCTGGATTTGTGCCCGGTCAATGGCAATAGGCTCGCCCCTTATTACATGGGACTATAACATAACTGGCGAAGTGTGGGTGTACTATACACCTCTGCCTACCTCTTCGGGGAAATACAGGCGTGAAAATGTGAGAAAAACATTGTCTCAACAATATCATGGCCGTTTTCATGGCTATGGAAATTAACCTTTTAACTCTTTTAAGTTCCATATTTGTATGATTATTTAAATGCTGCAATAAGCCATAAGCTAGTTCTATCATACAATTTTTCATCCAAATCCCTTTGACCCGGGGCGTGGGAAACCTCTGTATTCGAATAACCACCCCCAACAGGTCCCGGCCCGCCACAAGAAAGCCTCTTCTCCCCATGCGGCCTAACGTCGGCTGCACCTTTCCTGGCAGCGCACACGGAACGCTGCGCGCCACCTCACGGGTCCTGCCATGACGCAGTTGAGACCCCGATGTCACGGCCACGCCAGCCACGGGAGCCATGCCAGCCATGCCAGCAACACAAGCCTTGCCAGCCACGCCACCAACACCGGTCTCGCCAGCTACGC
Source organism: Asteroscopus sphinx (assembly GCA_949699075.1). Taxonomy (NCBI): domain Eukaryota; kingdom Metazoa; phylum Arthropoda; class Insecta; order Lepidoptera; family Noctuidae; genus Asteroscopus; species Asteroscopus sphinx. The sequence goes on from OX453020.1 coordinate 16,675,274, forward strand.
CAGGCAGTAGACTACTCCAAGTCCATCGCCTGCAGGACCTATCCTCCTGTAATATTTTTATAGAGGTTTCTTCCGCATCCCTCATCCTCCACTGCGCCCTCTGCTAACTTTATAGGGACACGTGGACTTACGCCCTATTGGCCCAGAGCGGATTCCTCTCGTGCCAGAATATTTGCCACAAGCAATAAGATCCCCTGAAGAATAATAATGTCCCTCGAAAAGAGATTTATTGCCCGTACCCAGGATGAACGGGCCCAACAACTGCCTTTCCCTCCAGACGTTTCCAGAAGGACTAGCAGCATTCAGGCACACGTGGAGGTTTTCTGGTCAGCACCCCAACAATTAGTACGCCGCCGTCCACCCGTCTGTCCGTCTATATCCGTCTACGCGTCTGTCTATCTGTATGACATGACTGTATCTTTTTAACCGTTATAGCTAGCCAGTTTTTTTTTTTTTGAGAATAAGTCACATCTGTGCATAAACTAAATATAATAAAACGTCTAAACCTAAAGTGGTGGAACGGAACCCTCAGTGCCGGTTCACACGATACGTTGCGGCATCGCACCGAAAGATTTCGCCACAGTTTGCATGAGTCCGACTCGCACTTGGCCGGTTTTTTTATTATTCAATAAGTGAATCATACATTTATATAGCTCTGCAGTGCTACTGCAGTCGCTGTCTGTTCAATAGTTCAGCTGTTTAAAGCTTCCTAGAAATTTGGACGCGCCGTTATTAAAAGTTATGGCTGTTTTCTCGTCTAGAGAGCCTTTTGTTTTGGTTAGCGAAATTGGTTTTCTGTTGTTGCATTGCCTGGTAAGTGCTCTGGTTTTCTCTGATTGAATGAGCCAAACGAACGAATACTAGAAATTTTAGAAAAAAAAAAAGATTGTGGCGTAAAGTAAAAATAACAGAAATAAGGAAAAATATTTCATAAAACTGATTCAACGATTTGACTGCCTCGTTGGTCTAGAGCACGACTGCTAAGTGTGGGGTCTTGGGTCCAATTCGGGTACAGAGTTATTGGTTTTGAGCCCGGAGTCTGGTTTTGTGCCCATCTACTCAGCCTATCACACTCCACTGATGGGCATAGGCCTCCCCCAAGTTGCGCCACAACACTCGGTCCTCTGTCTTCCACATCCAGTCCCCCTGAGCTACTGGGACTCTGACTGGGAGGCGCCTTTCGCTGCGTTTGCCGATTCACGGTCTCCACTCAAGGACTCGTCTGCTCCAGTGGCCATCGGTCCTTCGACAGACATGACCAGCCCACGTCACTTCAGCTTACTGATCTATAAGATATGTCGATCACTCCAGTTTTCTTCCGGAGAATTTATGCCAGATTAATGGCAATAGGCTCACCCCCTATTACATGGGACTTAATTACCTAACTGGCGAAATATCGGTTTACTATTGCACCTCTGCCTACCCCTTCTGGGGATACAGGCGTGATTGTATGTGTGTAAATTTACGATTCAACAAGAACTTAAGCCTGTAAAAAATAATAACTACCTACAGATCATATCTGGTTCATAAATTCAAACGCGAGGGAATTCTACGAACCTAGTGGATATAAAAATGCTGTTTTCTTGGAAATAATTTCAATAACTTGCTCATACATCGAGTGTCATTCACCTCAATGCCTCTGAAATTCAATTAACTATAGTGTTTCGTGGCAAATTTCTCGTTTATTTGATCTTTGATTACGAAACCAGGTTATCAAAGTCAGAGTCAAAGTCAAAAGTTTTTATTTCGAATAAACAAAACGTTAATTATGAATCTAGTTGCACAGTCTTATCTTTCTAGTGAACCACCACTAAGACTAAAATCGCTTGCACTCAATGTTCGCTGGCAGCGGCAGCTACGTGTAATGTAGCAGGATTCGTTCAAGGGATTTTGTCGACAAAATGTACCAACGGGAAATATCGTGACCGTATCTGTATTGGAATAGGTGTACACGTGAAGTAAAAACACGAATAATACTAACTATCACTACGAGTACTGGTGTCAATCGCGTTTTCCTGACTCCAGGCTGCTACTGAGAAAGTTTCTTGACAGAAAAATCCCAATAATACATTTTACCCACCCGGGTATCGAAACCAGGATCTTATGCTTAGCAGTCGCGCTTGTGACCACTAGACCAAAGAGGCAGTCAATATTTCAGTGTAAGAACTTACAAGGTCATCATAGATAGAGTTAATGGCTTAATTTTTTATAAATTTTACCCAAATCTTGGAAAAAAATTTGAAATAAATACACCGTTTTAAATCTGCATTGTAAATTCTTTCTATAAGAGCTTTTTAATTATGCAGGACGTGCCCTATCTGAATGCCAAATTTCATCCAAATCCTTTCAATACTTTCAGCTTGATTGAAGGACAAACAAACAAACATCCACAAATTCGTATTTATACTATACGTGGGACACTCAGAAAGTTTTGCGAAACTAAAAAAAATTGTTCTATACGTACATATATTTTTATCAAATCTTTTCAAAGTACTTTCCACCAGCCTCTATACAAAGATTCATGCGCCTAAACCAGTTTTCAAAACACTTTTTCCAGTCCGCCGCAGACACCTCGTTTACAGCCTGCTCGAACGCAGCCAGCGCATCTTCCGGCGACGAAAATTGTATCCCTTTGAGCTGATTTTTTATTTTTGGGAATAAAAAGAAGTCACACGGTGCTAGATCAGGGCTGTAAGGAGGGTGACCCAGGAGTTTGACTGGCGTGCTGTCCAGGAAGTCCCTCGTTTTGAGTGCGGTGTGCGCAGGTGCATTGTCGTGGTGGAGCAGTAGCCCGCGGAGCCCTGTGTTTGGTCGCTTGTTGCTTATAACAAAGAAAACTTCTGGCAAACATTTGGTAGTATACCATTCGGCATTAATGCTTCTTTGATCCCGTAAGGGAATTGATACCAAGTGGCCAGTCAAATTAAAAAAGCTAGCGATCAAAATCTTACCCCCGCTTCTAGATCGCTTCACTTTGGTAGGCGTTGGCTCATTTTGAAACACCCAAACAGTCGACTGGCGCTTGGTTTCTGGGTCGTATTGATAAATCCAGGACTCATCACCTGTAACGATGTCGTAAACACGCCGAGACGAGCCTGCTTCAAATTTGTTAAGCATATCACGGCACCATTCCACCCGGGCCTGCTTCTGAGCATCGGTGAGGTTGTGCGGCACCCAGCGTGATACTATCCTCCTCACGCGAAGATGGCTGTGTAGAATCTCGTGAACGCTTCCCGATCCAATCTTCAATATGTGTTGAATCTCCTGATATGTAATTCGCCTATTGTCTTGGATTAAAATTTTCACTGCTAGCACGTTTTCTTCGGTAACAGCCGTCAAAGGGCGACCGCTTCTTTCGTCATCCCCCAAAAATGGTCGACCGCGCTTGAATTCGTTATACCAACGATACACGGTTGCCTTGGAAGGGCCTTCATCCATGAATGCCATTTGAAGTCTATCGTACGATTCATCCGGTTTCAGGCGACACTTGAAATCGTATAAAATCATAGCTCTAAAATGTTCCCGGCGCAGATCCATATTTCAGTGAGACACAATACTTTGAATTAACTCGCAAAAAATGTGGAGGGAAATTTTGAAATTGGAACTTACTTATTTTTACTTATAAATAATCATATTTTCGAAAAACATTATAACTGGCCAGTCTCCCATATATAAAAACTTTTTTTCGCAATACTTTCTGAGGGGCCTGGTAATTAGGAGTTTTATTCTATAAATAATATCAAAAACCATTCACAAATTTCATATCTGCTTATTTGGCCCAACTGGACCCAAAAGGCTGCCTGTCTGTGAAAAATTCAGAACATAGGGTCAAGATTGAATGGGAATCACAAAGGCCACATATAGACTGAATTGGGCAAAATCGAGACCCTTAGACCCTCGTAAAGGCTGACAATAATGTTTGGCGAAAGTGGTCCTAAGTGACGGGAAATTGGCTTTCTGATCCAGATATGGAAGCGAGGAAATAAGTTGAATCAAACTGTTTTTCCGTCGTCAAATTTTTATATTACCTAAAATATATTTTTCTGTGTATTTTGTTGATATCGGTATTCAGATTTCATAAAAGAGTAATTAATTACTTTTTTAGTTTGATTCTGGAACACAATTAATTCTATAAAAGCCATCAATGCGGCAAAATACTACCCACCTGCTAATTACATGCAAAACATATTTTTAAGAAGAAATGTGGGTGGTATTTTCTCCATACAAACGCTCTCGGCCGTTTTCTTTTTGGTTTGTAACCCTAGACCAATGATTTTTTACAGCAAAATAAAAGTCAAGTTTTTCTATGTCCCAATGTTTTCGTTTTTGTAGATAAATTATTTCTAGAAGCCCTCAAAAATGATATCTTATATCTTTTGAATTGGTTCATTTTCGGAGGAGAAAATAGTCGAGAGCCAAACCACGGAATATGACTTTTTACTAATTCTATTCAGTCGGAGCTGCAGTTGTCCTTATCCCACTTATTTGGCGAGAATTGAAATATTTGTTTGTACAACATTAAACTTTATTGCTGCATGAATAGAGTATTTATTGCATTGCAAAACGGTACATCGCGAGCAAGCGCGTGCCGGCGCGCGGCGGGGCCGGTCGGTGCGTGCTCGCGATGTACATCTTTCGGTGTGAAAGGGTCAGCGAGATTTCAATTCACGCCCATCCAATCCACTCGCCTCGCCGGTGGGAAACCACCTTTAAACGCGCATTAAGTATACAAACACTGTATTTTTCTGGTGTAGAGATAAGATAGATACAATATTCTTTATTGTACACCAATAACATTATTAAACTTAGGACTAACATGTAAAATAAGGGTACATTGGCGGTCTTATCGATAATAGCGATATCTTCCAGACAAACTTTGGATGGACAAGGAAGACGTGAAAAATAGATGGGGGCAGTATGTGGTGCACTTTCATAAAGTTTACTAATATTTAATATAATAAATAAATAAATATTTACCTACCATAGATAATATTTCATGTATAAATATATAAAATAAATTCCAATATATATCCATAAATACACAAATATATACAATATATACAAATGTAACAACAAATAATATTCTTTAATAAATAACAAAATAAAATACGTGTATATACCAGTGTAGCAACATCTCACTAAAATAACAGTTTATACAGTGAGGTAATGTTCCTTTACAAGTTTTACAAGTGTACAATAAGGAATAAGAATAATAATAAAAATTATACGAAAGAAAAAACCGGCCTAGTGCGATTCGGGCTCTAGTTCTGTACCACCACAGATGTCTGTGTAATAACTGACTGGATTTAGACTTTTACTTATTTTTAGTAATTGCCATGATTTAAGAGACAATAGTAACACAATTTAGTAAAAATTTCAACTGGCTATTTCGGTTATAAAGATGCCCTGTGATAGACAGACATACGAATGTATGGACGGATGGAAGGATGGACGGACGGACGGTCAAACGGACGGACAAATGGCGTAAACTTAGGAATAGGATTCCATTGAGTCATCATCATCAGCCCATTAACGTCCCACTGCTGGGCACGGGCCTCTTCTCAAAATGAGAAGGTTAAGGCCTTAGTCCACCACGCTGGCCTAGTGCGGGTTGGCGGACTACACACACCATCGAGAACTGTATGGAGCACTCTCTAGTGTGCAGGTTTCCTCACGATGTTTTCCTTCACCGTTAAAGCAATCAAATTCTGATCCAAACATGAATTCTAAAAGTCAGTGATGCGGGCCGGTTTTAAACTCAGACCCTCTTGCATGGAAGGAAAACGCTCAACCGCGTACCGCGTTCCATTGAGTACGGAACCCGTAAAATGATACGAAAAAATAACATTACATTCCCGATATATTTTTGTAAGCTCTAGTGATATTTGTTCCGCCCTCTGGATGTTTGTGCAAGTAATGGAACGAGTGACACGAAATTCTGTTGATGCTGCGAATGATAAGTGTTTATTCATATAAATAAGATGAAAAAATGGGAAAGAGGGGTAAACATCAATATTGTTATTTGTTAAGGCAAGAACGTACTGAAGTTAGAACGCTCTTAATAAAAAACAGCAATTAGGGCGACCACATACATACATACCGTTTTTGCCCGGTCCATTATGAAAAGAATTGAAAACGGGTGCATCCTCAGGTCTCACACACATAGAAAGAAAGAAAGAAGAAAGAAAATGTGTTTATTGGCACAAACAATCAAATTAACAAAAATAAAAGAACATAAAAAATAAAACATATGTGAGTGCCAAAGGGCCACCAGCTCAGCATAATGTTAGGTAGCAGTACAGGTACTGACTACCCAACGCTGATTTTCAGCTGCGACCCACGAGTGCCATACGCTCGAAACAAAATGAAGCCATAGTATAATTACAATTATAATGAAGGGTAAAAATATATATGCGTACATAAAAATAAGCATATAAATATGAAAGTATACTGCCTGTCTAATATATATAAAACAAATACAAACTGTACACGTACAACATACCGTTTGCGAAGTTTCCTGTGAGTTTAATTGATTTTCAGTTTGTTCCACAGACTACATAAATATACTACCATATAGTTTGTCAAAGGATACTATACTCTTTGCAGAAGATAACACACTAATTATTACCTATGGTATCCTGGATGGTTGACTGTGACCACAGATTGTTATCTGTAACCACCTTGTCTGTAACGGATCGGACCGCCAACGGGTTATTTGTGGCGATAAATGGGAACTCAACGGATCGACGGCGGTAGTTTTCAAACCGGCCTTTCGAAACGGAACGGGCGAATGTGTGGCGATATATTATGACTTTTGTATTAAGCCCCCCCCAGCCAAGTTGACAATCTCAATCAATGTATGGGAATGACATATCTCAAAGAAAAACCATAAATTTTGATTGTTTTCTATTAGCGTTGACGATTGAAGATTGTGTAGATTGTCAACTTGGCTAGGGGGGCAGTTCTATCTTTCCATTTTCATTCTTTTCTCAACGGACCGGGTCGAACCGGTTTGTATATTGCCAGTTGCCACTCTTACAGAAAAGAGCGTGTCTTTCTAAGAGGTCAGCAATACATCGGTGACTCTCGGCAACTCCTCGTGTTGCAGATACAATATCCATTGGCAATTGTAATTACTTACCATCAGGTGATCCGCTTTTTAGTTTCATCAACTCAGCTTATCGAAATCCACTGCTGGACATAGGCCTCTCCCAAGTTGCGCCACAACACTCGGTCTTCTGCCTTCCGCATCCAGTCTCCCCCAGCCACCTTCTTCAGATTATCGGTACACCTGGCGAGGGGCGCCCTACGCTGCGTTTGCCACTTTAGCTTACTAATCCTACAAGCTATGTCGGTCACTCCGATTCTTCTCTGGATAATCTCGTTACGGATTTTATCCTTCAAAATAATTCCAAGCATAGCTCGCTCCATAGCTCGTTTTTTGTTGCCCCCTCTATTATAAAGGAACAAATTGTATACAAGGTGTTAACTATATTAGGAGAGCTCATTCAGGCCATAGCATTGAACAACTTTTAATAACAACAACCTTGAAGTCGTGAAAAAATAAAACTGATGTTTCATAGACAAGTGACTTACTCGATCGCAATGTATGGTGGAAGGGATGATTTAATTTTACGATTTCAGGGTTGACCCCGTAGTAAAAGTTGTTCGATATCCTTTCTGTTCTCCATGGATATGATACATCTTTCTGCTACACGTTTTGTATGTAATTATAGCATTCTAGCAACGTCATCATGCTTCTGCTCTTATCCCGATTAATTTGGGGTCGGTCTTCCGTACATCTCTATCAGCATTCTAGCAACGTATGGTCCTAATATTCAGAAAGGCCAAAACCTAATTTATTGTGTAAAAATATTGATACATATTCATGTCAACAAATCTTACGAACATAAAAGGACCTAACCTTATGTATGCAATCTACAGGTAAATGAAATTTATTTTTATTTCTTAGCTTATTTCAGACAGTAATTTTTATTTAATTATTTTCTCCCACTTGCTCGGAAATTGGTTCATTTTTCAAAAAAAAGAATACAACAATCGGCTCTTTTCCGTATGCAACGAAATAACAGGCCGGTAATATCCAACACGACAATAATATAAATTGCTGGACACTTTTTTTTTTTAAATTATGCTACCGAAGTTTTTAAGTACACACTTACATAAATTAGGTGTTTTTAGGTACAAAATATTTATCATTACAAAGGCTGGATGTGTTTTTTTTTTTTCAAAACTTTGAAAATAGAACAAGAACTGCGCGGGCGTCAATGAAAATTAGATACTGTTGAATTAATTTGTGTATTGTTTCCTCGCAAATGAGAGAAAAGTACTATACAAGTCTCGGCCGAAATAGCATTTAACGGCCTCGTTTAGCTTGGGAAGTATATTTTCAATATTACTCGGCCATAAATTGCTTCATTTCAGGCCTCGACAGTAATGTACTATTATATATGCTTTATTTTTTTATTGTACACCATAAAAAAATATTTAACTTTATATTTGTAATATAAGTATTATATTTTAATATTTTTCTTAATCCTCTAAAAACTTCTTAGAACTTCCAAAGAGGTTTAACCCAAGTTTAGAAACACAACATTTAAATTCTCCAGAAAGGGAAATTGTATGAGTACAACTTTAGTGAATCCACTGTAAGATTTCTGTTTAGTTATAATCAAACTAAGCCAATTATTATTATGGGTAAAATTATAACAAGGTATCTACTGGGGTGCCCAAGTAATTCATAGGACGTTTGTTTTTGGGCTCATTTCTACTTTAAGGCAGTTGAAGTTCTAGTTTAGGTAAAGAAAATTGTTTTTGGGTAAACTTAAATTAATTTATTTATTTACTAAAAGGCACACCAACAACCTATTCATAATTCATACATAATACACAATGTATTCATAAAGTAGTCCTGTGCAAATAGGTCACTTACAGGCATGCACGACTTTCACAGTGGAACAAGTAGCAAATAACAACATAACATAACATCACGCCTGTATTTCCCCGAAGGGGTAGGCAGAGGTGTATAGTACACCCACATTTCACCTGTTATGTTATAAATCCCATGTAATAGGGGGCGAGCCTATTGCCATTACCCGGGCACAAATCCAGACTCCGGGAAAAAACCCAATAACAAAAAATATCAAAAAATATTATCATTAATTAATATTAATAATAATTAAATTGGTATGATCTATGTTATAAACACTGCCCCTCACTGTTTCTCATGTATCATTGGATGCGTTTACAGAAACAAAATTTTAATGATACAAATTGTAGAAAGAAAACTCGCTCACGACCAGGATTTGAACCTGCGACTCCTGGTTAAGTATAGCAGTACTTTATCCGCTAAGCTACCGTGAACTCTGCTCATGGTATCAAAACTAACTTCCATTTTTGAATCCGTCTTTAGGTGATGTCAGCTACGTCTTATTAAGAAATACACCGTATTCCGTAACCGACTCGACTAGCTTTGCACTTAATTCAAAGTCGTATATTAGATGTGCCTTTCCTTACTAATAATTAAAAAATAAATAAAAAAAAACCGCAATGGCACATGCGGAGCGAAATCTTAAGAAATAAATTGTGGAAAGAAGAAGACTCTGACGTCATCCAAAGACGGATTCAAATGTGGAAGTTTAAATATTAACATATAGTTTTCATCCCGGGAAGATAAACCGTTCCCGAGGGATGCACAGTAAACGACTTCTGCATATCAACGGTAACAGAATCATTAAAGACGCACGATTGCGCGCTTAACAACAGATGTGGTAGCGGTCAAATGCAATCAATCAATCAATCAACGCAGCCTATCGCAGTTCACTGCTGAAAATAGGCCTCTCCCAAATTGCGCCGAACAAACAAACAAACGCCTCTGCCTTCAACTAACCTTTTACAAAATAATAATAAAAAAAACATGTAAACATGCATATCAGGATTATCAATGGCTTGGACGAATAAAAAAGGCGGACGGAATCTCGCTAAAAAAAAAGTAAAGCACTCAAAGTAAAACGGCTCGTTTAAAAGTACGGGCTGGCACGCACATATTCACCTCATAGTAAGACAAAAAGTCGTGATTACGCAATAAATCTCGTATGATGCTATTCATTGTCGTAGTGTCACAAATAAAATAACAATATATATCTGGTGTGTTAAAATTCTGTAGAAATTAGGTTTAGGGAAAAACGAAGTGCTTCAATATTTTCTTAACGAGATTCCGTCCGCCATTTTTTATTCGTCCGAGATCAATGGTAGCAAAATCGTTATAAGCAAAACTAGCTTACTGTGTAAGTTTCATAAAATACAGGCTCTGCTTATACTGGATTTGTTACCATCTATGCACTTGACTGTACCTTCATTAAATTACGTTCACTCTTCGGAATAACCCTACAGAGAAATGATGTTTGCATAGAAGACGATTCACGGGATTCATTAACTATAGGCACTGGCCTCGAAATAGATTGGCAATAAATGATAGCCTCGGACGTACATTAAAGGCATTAATAAAACTATTTGTACAACACACATCACGTATTTATTGATAAATTGGGTTTCTTGTAAATTGAGATTAATATAGGTACTTTTACCGTGTTTTAAGTCACGTCACGTCGAGACTATCTCCAAATCGCGTTTAGTATCAATTGATTTTTGTCATCTATCTCCGAATATTAATATTTGGTATTGCAAATAAATAATATTGGTCCTTCTACGCTCAACCCTTAGTCTTAGTTTTGTACTCGAATAAGGATAAGAAATTTGCCACTTTTCTCCCTATCTATGGAATATATCGGTCACACACAAAATGCTAACATAAAAAAAAAAAAAAATGCTAACTTTACTGTTTGAACTGCTGGACACGGGCCTCTTCTCAGTACGAGAAGGCTAAGGCCTCATAATGCCGACCTAGAGCAGGTTGGTGAACTACACACACCATCGAGAACTGTATGAAGCACTTTCTGGGGTGCAGGTTTCCTCACGATGTTTTTCCTTCACCATTCAACAAGTATTTTTTTCCTTGTTAAAAAGAACACGGTTCTTAATAATGCACTACAGTCGAGCCTATACTGGGTGTAAGGGGAACGCTTCCGAAAACCAAGATAGGTGCTGGTGATTACTGATACGAAACCACGAAAAAAAAATGCGATTCTTTTTTTAGATTTTTTCATATATGTTTTTTTGCATTTTTTATACATAACCAGCTTTGGGCAGTTAAATAAAACTCATACATAATGAAAAACGGAAAAAAAATATGAAAAAATCTATAAAAAGAATCGCATTTTTTTTCGTGGTTTCGTATCAGTAATCACCAGCACTATCACCTGTCTTCGTTTTCGGAAGCGTTTCCCTGACACCCTGTATAAGACTATAATAAGTATTTTTAATCTAACTTATTGTTAAACAACTGATGATCAATTTCTGTTCCGAACATGAATTCGGCAAACGTAGTGTAGGGCACCCCCCAGCCAGGTGGACCGACGACCTGATGAAAGTAGCTTCGGGAGACTGGATGCGGAAGGCAGAGGACCGAGTGTTGTGGCGCAATTTGTAGAGACCTATGTCGAGCAGTGGACTGCGATAGGCTGAGTTGATGATGACATAAATTTGAAAAGTCAGAGGTGCGGGCCGATTTTGAACTTACACTCTCCTGTATGGAAAACAAGTGTTCAACCATCAGGCTATCACCACAGTTTTACTATTGTAAAAACTGTGTTATTACCGCTTTCCAAAATGTTTGTCATTTACGAAATAGAGGCTCTAAAGTGGACAATAGAACAATAGGACATTTTGCCCTGTTATACACGAAACAGATTATTTAAAGCTGCGAACGTTTAACATGGTATCAAAACACATTTCTAGCAATGGGTATTAATTGCTCTCGATTTGTTGTTTTGTACTCCGCCTAAATGTAGGGATTGTCGAATATTACTAGTGTTTGACATCATAAAAGATTTGTACTTAGTTATAGTAACATTTAGAATGGTTACAAACATAAAAGATTATTTGAAGCTGAGAATGTATAACATCGTTTGATACACAAACACAATTCTAGTAATTCTACTCCGCCTAAATGTAGGGATTGTCGTCTATTACTAGTGCTTGACATAATAAAAGATTTTTAAGCTATTGCATCACACGCAAAAAACACGCCGAGCGTGGAGTTGCGGAAAATGGCCCGTTATACCAATACCAATACCAAAGCTATTGCATAGCTTCTATCGCGGGCCTTGAGCGTGGAGACCGAATCCAGAAATTCCGTAACGAAAATAACCTAACACCCCTCACTCCGACCGGCACAGCGGTGATACTTTTTAGTTTTGCCATCTATCGATGAATAGCAGAACTTTTAATGACTTTTTGAAATATCACGCTTGTCTCTTTAGTTCTGCAAATCGCCTCTAGGTGGCATTGGTTGTATTGGCGTTACTGCGCTTAAGCTATTGCATAGCTTCTATCGTGGGCCTTGAGCGTGGAGACCGAATCCAGAAATTCCGTAACGAAAATAACCTAACACCCCCCACTCCGACCGGCACAGCGGTGATACTTTTTAGTTTTGCCATCTATCGATGAATAGCAGAACTTTTAATGACTTTTTGAAATATCACGGTTGTCTCTTTAGTTCTGCAAATCGCCTCTAGATGGCATTGGTTGTTTGGTATCGGCGTTACTGCGCATGCGTAATCCCCCTCTTCGCCCCGCAATCTGGTGACTCATGCCTGCTTAGAGTTTCGGCGTTAGGGCACCTCCTCTTTGTATTTACATTAAAAATGCTATGCAATAGCTTTACCGCGGCAGTCTCCGAGTGCCACACGTCTTTTTCTTTTTTCTTAATATAACATCACGCCTATATTCCCCGAAGGGATAGGCAGAGGTGTATAGTACACCCACATTTCTCCAGTTGTGTTATCTATAAATCCCATGTAATAGGGGGCGAACCTATTGCCACTAGCCGGGCACTAATCCAGACTCCGGGTTGCTAATGAGAATGCCCTAATGTAAAAACCCAATAACACTTTGTCACTTTTGTTCTTAGTCATATTGCCTACATGCTCACTTTGTTATGAATTAATATACTATGCTTTCTGTGATGCCATGATAGAGGCCACAGTAACACCTATTATTTTCAGTGAAAATATCAATTGGCTACTTATTACGGTAATAAAGATACAGCCCTATTACAGACAGACGGCATAGTTATAGGGTTCCTTTGGGTACGGAACGGGAACAAAACCCTAAAAATAGGATGATTAGATTTTTAGTCTGTGGGTGCAGACAGAGTTGAGTTGACCATATTTCTTAGTTAACGGACCACACTGAAAGGGAAATATATTCCTAAAAAACATTTCTTTTTCGATTGGCACACAAGCATGGCACACAAGGTTAAGCTTTTTGTTTCTTTCGAAGCCTTTAAAACCACAGTTTTTTGTTAAACTGTGTTAAAACGTAAGCACACTAAGCACCTACAAAAGTTATACTGAAATGGGTGTGAAGCAATTTGCACTAAATATTTGTTGTTTACTGCCCTAACTCAAATATTTAGAGGGTTTCCTCGACTAATAAGTTATTTGCTTACGTTACCTAAAGACTTGTTTGTTCCGGGCTCACAACTATTCACAAGTTTCAACATTTAGGATCGGATATGGCAATGTATTTTTCTCCTACTTGCTCGGAAATTGATTCATTATTCAAAAAATAAAACAATCAATCAATCTGCTATTTTCCGTACGCAATGAAATAACAGGCCAGTTTTAATTTAAGGCTGAAATAAAACGATTGTTTCTTCTTTTACAGATACCATCCACACCGTGACAGTGCTACCCCAAAGTGTTCATAACTCCCCTTCCAAACAAATGACTTGAAAAGGACTTCGCCATCATGACGTGTCCATTTCGCCGCGCGTCCTCTCAACATCAATTCGCCAACGGCAGTGGTTCCAGTGGCAAGAAACCGGAGTTCCGCTCCCGACAGTCCTCAGTCCACCTTCCTGGACCTGAAGAGGAAGATGGGGAAAGGAACACATTAACACTCAAGAACTTGAGCGAAGCACTTCAACTTCTCACAGCACCATCGGTAAGTGTTTATGTAATTCCGACTTTGTGTTAGTGTACTAAGATTCCTTTTGGGAAATTCCTACGGAAAATGTTTTGAATTCAGCCATTTAGTCTTGTAAAGGAAGATGGATCGCGAAAAGTAAGCTTTACGCCACTTAGGATTGCTGAAGCAAGTAACTACTCTCGGAGCACTACTAAACAAATCAGAACTGTACTGAAAGGGTTTAAAGTTGTATTTCGAAGCTCCACTCTCAAGTCATCGGTGCATGTCTTAGAGGGAGGCAAAACATGGCTGCTGACTGTACCTATAGTATATAATTCAGTTCCAATTTGAACTTTATCACTACAATATAAAGTTCTATGTCGCAACATAGTTGGAAAGTTATCGGTGAGGAACGCTGAGAAACATGTTGACGCTTAAGCGCTTAAGCGAAGCATTGCAGCTGCTGACTTCGGCTTATTTGAACTTTACCACTCTAATTTTACCCTTATTGCATTGGAATAAGACTTCTTGTAATTAAACTTAGGTATCTGTAAGCTAACTTAAACCTTTAATATTGTAACGTATGTGGGGCGCCAGTTGCGCAAACTGTTTTAATATTTTATTGGTAGTTAGCACTTGTTAAATCAACTGAAAAGTTTGGTTTATTAGCACAAGTGACTTTTGAGTCAAGAGCAGGTAAACTGAAGAATTAAAAAAAAAGTCGTAGTGTTGATAGGTACCTAAACTTCTTAGTTATATTAGAACTTTTTGACCTGATATTTAACTGTACCTATTCAACGATTTCTTCTTCACAACAAAATTGCTTGATTCATACACAGACATAGTAAAAAATATAGACTAAGTGCTGCGAACAACCATAGTGAAGCCAACAAAAACCGTGCTCCTTCATGTACAATTGTACAACCAGTGATCACGTAAACACCATGCATCTGAAGGATATTTGTTTTCGCGATGCTTGCTGGAAGATGCTACGACATGTGAACTGAGATGGGTGAGCACGGTTTAAGGTGCCTGTGTGTGCGTGAGCACTGGTTGTACATGAAGGAACACGGTTTATGTTGGCTTCACTATGGTTGTTCGCAGCACTTAGTCTATATTTTTTACTATATGTCTGTGGATTCATAGTGAACAAATATGCGAATTGTCTTTCGTAGTTCACGTTCAAAAAGTGGTAACAACACATAACAACATAACATAACATCACGCCTGTATTATATATATACACGGGTAGGCAGAGCTGGTGTAATAGTACACCCAAATTTCGCCAGTTATGTTATAGAAAGAAAGAAAGAAAGAAAGAATGAAAGAAATAATTTATTTGCCACAAACTAGGGACACAAAATAATAAATAAAAAGTATAGATTTACATAACATTGTGTGCCCCACGGCTGTGCCAAATAGGTCCAGTTCAGCATATGTCAGGTCACTAGTACCTGACGCTGGTTTTCAACTGAACCTATATGAGTAGTGACTGAGACGGATGCAAATCAGTTCCATGAATATATAATTGTTGGTAGGCATTAAAAAATAAATAAATACATTCAATTTTAAAACATAAAATAAATATAATAGTCCCATGTAATAGGGGGCGAGCCTATTGCCATTGACCGGGCACAAATCCAGACTCCGGGCTGCTACTGAGAATTTCCTGATGAAAAAACCCAATAAAACTGTATGTTACAGTAATTGTTATATATAATATGTGATAGTGTTAGATATATCAATCAGCCCATTTCGGGCATACAATAATTTTTTGCATTATTTTATTATACGTGAATAGGCCCTCCACAAGGTGGACCGACGACCCGGTGAAGGTCGCGGGAATATCTTTGGGAAATTTGGGACATTTTTACACAGCACCATCTAGTTCCAAACTAAGCAGCTATGGGTACTAGACAATGGATATAATACTTATATTTTTTTTTTGTAAATACATACTTATTATACATAAGCAACATCCAGACCAACACAAACACTTATGTTCATCACACAAATATTTGTGTCCTGTGGGAATCGAACCCACGACCTCGTTATCAGCAGTCCGACACTCAAACCACTAGACCACAGAGGTCGTCATAAATCGTCAGAATCCGCTGGATGCGGAAAGCGCAGGACCAGTCGTTGTGGCGATGCTTGGGGGAGGTCTATGTGCAGCAGTGGACGTATTTCGGCTGAAATGATATTGATTACATAATAATAATAATAAATAAATATTTTTGGGTCATCTTTTACACAGCACCATCTAGTCCCAATCTAAGCAAAGCTTGTAATATGGGTACTTGATGATGATTAATATGTCAAATCTAGGAATACATTCTAATAACAATAAAATTAAAACATTTTTAGATTCCAAAAAATCCTTAATTGTATAGAATCATTTTTCTGTTAGCCGTTTTTTTTAACTGTACACAAAAATGTTATTTAGTAATCTTATGGGTAAGTCTGGGGTATTTTTTTATAAACTTTGACGTACTTAAACATACTATTTCTGTGGTAAAGGGTAGTTCTAAAGTTTGGCACAACTATCTTTGTAGGATCTCTTTGACTGAATCACAGACAGTAAAAAATGCATATGATTATTATATATAAATATTATTTACTATGTCTGGGCTGAACAGACTGTTTTAATATTTTTTTTTCATTTTGAGTAGGTATTGGTTTAAAAATGAATTTCAAAAACTTTGTTGTGTAACTTTGTACTTTGTTAGTAACGAGCAATCTTAAAATCACGGTTAATCAGCCAAGGAAGATCAAAAGGCAACCAATTGTACAAAGTAAGAGTGTTGAAAAAATATTAATTGTGTTTCTCAAATATTCCTTTGACTTAAGTGCCGACAAATTGATTTGAGAATACACAAACGCCCATCATCCGCCTTTCAATCTATCATCATGGCTGGATATAGATAACTGCACAACATGTGTAATGTTTGTATGTGATAAAACTTTTTAACAAAAAATTGAACCGACGAAAACAGAAACTGAAAAGCGAAAAATAACTAATTATGAGTCGGCGCCAAACGAACTTTTAACAAGCAAAGTGCGTGCAAGTTGCAAGAGGCCGAGCGGAGAAAGCATTTTTGGAAAGTTATTGTTTATCGTTGAAAATTTCACGTTGTATTTGATGTGACGTTGTTTTTATTATTTATTTAAAGGAATTTCATGATCTTCGTTGATTGGTTGTTAGGCGCCGACTCATAATTAGTTATTTTTCGCTTTTCAGTTTCTGTTTTCGTCGGTTCAATTTTTTGTTAAAAAGTTTTATTTTTAATTTTTTTGTGGTTAAAATCTAACTCCAGGTCTCCATTATGTCTAGAACTATATTTATGTGTGTCAAGTTTCAACAGAATCGGTAACAGGTAAGAATTCAGTGGGTGAACAAACACTCATCCCCTGTTTTACTACCCTTAGGGGTGGATTTTGATTTTGAAATTTAAATGGGACCAACTTCGAGATATACCCTATCCATTAAAAAAAGAATCATTAAAATCGGACCACTCTGTAAAAAGTTATGCGTGGTCATACATAAAAAAAAAAAAAAAAAAAAAAAAAAAAAAAAAAAAAAAATACGCGTCGAATTGAGAACCTCCTCCTTTTTTTCGTCGGTTAAAAAATGTACACATCGGTTACTGCGATCCATCTTACGATATTGCTGTTAGATTACGAGACGTAAAAATGAGATTTTTAACATAAATGTGGTACTACGCACTAGTTAATGCTCGGGGCTCCACTTGCATATTATCTCCATAAAAACTCACCAGAATAAGCGTTAATTGTATCTAAATCGGTTCAACCGCGAAAAAGTTACAAACAGACAGATAGAGAAACTTTCGCATTACTAATAGATACATTATTGTGGACTTACCCACCGTAAGTGACTCGTTCAAGGGACTTGGTCGACAAAATGTATCACCGTGAAGGATCGTGAATAAACATAAACTTTCCTACTGTAACATCAATATATTATGTGTGTACTATAAGAAAGATCAGAAGGTAGGAGTAAAACTATGGCATTCTTTTAACAATACGTTTATTTTTCAACAGATTAGGGTGTACGATCGTAGGTTATGGAAATTGAATATAAACATTTTGCCAGGCATAATATAATTATAATTATTTTAATACGTCGCACATTCTGCTGAATATCTCAAAATATTATCTACGAATCCACAAAAATAGAATAAAATAACACAGGTCACAGTAAGATTATTATTTAAAGAATATATAACCAAATGACATTAACTTACATGAATTCCTGCTACAACAGTTTACTATTACGACCACTCAGCTCGGACGTCCATGCTCGAATGCCCCGGTTCTCAGTTCCCCGCCACGTACAATACCAACGAGTGAATATTGATCGAGTCGATGGTTAAGCGAGTGAATGAAATCAGCCAGGAATCGATGTGTAATCGATTTATTTTTGGCGGAAACAGATTTTTATATAAAAACAGTGTTTATAATTCTGAATTATCTAACAGACGGCCGTCCTGAGAGAGGAATGTCCCTATTCCTTTCCGGCCATTCGAGCATGTTTGTATGTCTCTATACAATTTAACTACCTTAACTTAACCTTAAATATCATTGCTTTATATTTACAATTAATTTAACTTAAACTTAACCTCAACCATCAGTGCTTTACATTTATAATTACTTTAACTTAAGTGCTTTATATTTATAATTACTTTAACTTAACATTAACCATCAGTGCTTTACATTTATAATTACTTAACCTTAACTATCAGTGCTTTATATTCATAATTACTTTAACTTAACCTTAACTATCAGTGCTTTATATTTATTTGTAAAGTTTAGTAAACTATCTTACTAATTATTATAATAACATTTATAATACCTAATAATAATTTCTACATACAAATATGAAAATAGTCTTATTCTAATCATAATATATAAAACAAAGTCGGGCTAGTTACATCATTTATAACTCAAGAACGGCTGGAGCGATTTTAATGAAATTTGGTATAAAAACATATAGGCTTTGTATCCCGGGAAGATGAACAGTTCCCGAGGGATACGCGATAAACGACATTCACGCCGGCGAAGTCGCGGGCATAGGCTAGTTTATAATAAACGCTATTGTGAAATACAAAACATTTTACAATATCTTCTTTTTAGCTCCGAATGCTCTGATTATACCTTATTATTAAGTTTATATAATCTGTGTTGTCCCCTTTTGTCATGTCATGTGATTATGTTGTAGTTACCTGAAAACAGATGTGTAGGTATTAGTTCCATGCAAGATAAACCACATTTATTTTTGATACATAGTTACAAAAATAATTAATTGCCAATATATGAAGTTAAATGGTTGATTATAGAACTAATAAATGAAAAGTCATATTTAATTAAATCAATTTTCATTCAGAGATATTTATTGATAAATTGCCGTTCATACGAGCTTTTAAGTTAATTTATTTACCAAAAGATAAAGAATAAAGTACAAATTAATAAATTAGTAATTAAATGATAGCAAACTGCTTATACGTTACGTATTGTATTTCAGTATCTTTGTGTATTGTGACGAACACCGCTTGTACTTCGGAATCTGTCATTGTTACTGACTACCGCTTGTACATCGGCCTCGGTCGTCTTAATTATTGTGACGAACACCGCTTGTACTTCGGAATCTGTCATTGTTACTGACTACCGCTTGTACATCGGCCTCGGTCGTCTTAATTATTGTGACGAACACCGCTTGTACTTCGGAATCTGTCATTGTTACTGACTACCGCTTGTACTTCGGCCTCTTTCGTCTTCATTATAGTGACGAACACCGCTTGTACTTCGGAATCTGTCATTTTTACTGACTACCGCTTGTACTTCGGCCTCTTTCGTCTTCAGTATTGTAACTGAACACCGCTTGTACTTCGGAATCTGTCATTGTTACTGACTACCGCTTGTACATCGGCATCACCAGTTGTGCAAAATGGAGCACATACTGGCAAGTGGCTCCAGGGCTGCATCATGTCTTACGATCACGTCAAGACAATTCTGCAACAATGAAACAGGAAAAGGTTTTTGGGAAGGAAAGTCGGGAATTGTCAGCTATGTGTAAAAGTCATTAAAATATTATCACTGTCTAGACTCTAGACTAGATCACTACCTTGTTTAGAATCCAAGTTGTCACTATGTTCGTTATTTGTGTTGTTTTCATGAAAGTCACCGTCTTAACTGTCGGTCTTCAAAGTCCATCCATCGTTTAAGTTAGTCTGCGGGATAAATACTTTTGTATTTGCGTATTTGTGTATTTTTATAAATACTTTTGTTTTGTTTAGAGTAACCTTTAATACTAGAGACTTCATAACGAACGGTCATTTTGTAGAACGGCAGTTATTTTGAAAGAACCCCAAAATTTTGGACGTAACTTTTTACTCTTGTCATTTGCTGGGTTATGATGATTAGGGATCATTACCAAGTAATTCCATTTAAAGAATTTCGTAATTCGTAAAACATAATTATAAAACTAGAAATAAAAAACAAATGTACAGACATCTTTCGTGAGGTAGTGTGTACAATTTTACAACAAAATACCTTCTAATATATTGCAATTAAATGAAAGAAAATTTGAAACTTATATTGTACACTTTGTAAGCAATCATATTATGAATTAATTGACTATATTGAAGATAAGAATGTTTGGAAATATGCTGATCGTGCTCCATAGGACAATCTAGACAAAATCAAACTGGTTGCTAATTTTATTATATAGTTCTAGTTTATTGTTTTTGTGACATTGATTATTTAAAAATGATGATATTTATTCAATTTTGTGATTATTCTGGTTATAATTTATACAATTGATCCTATTTGAAATACCGTCTACGGCTACAATTTTAAAATGTGACCACCATGTAACTATCATTATAATTACTTACAATGGCTCAATTTGTAATATGCCGTTATTATGTATTATTTATTTATATTTATTTAAATATGCTTTATTGCACACCATAAAAAAAACATTACATTGAATATGCATTTAAACAAAAATAATATATATATATATATGTAATATGTATATTCTCATATGCATTTTTTTTTTTAAATTTATTTATGTATTATTAAGTTAATAGATTTAATGTATGTTATCAATAGTAAATTACATGGCATTTTATCTTTTTTTTTTTTAATGTTAAATTAAGACTGATTTAATACTAAAAGTATTGTTTTGATTTTGTACTGCCGACTGCATTCGGGGATGGCACGACAAACCAATCGGAGCGCATTGTAGAGAATGTAAGAATAATGGTGGGGGTAACCCCACTTGGTTGTCCTGCCAGCTGGCGAACGCAGTCGTGGATGGGACATCAAGGTACGAGTACCAGATTTCCAGTAGAAAATTGAAGAATAATCATAACCTGTGTATTTGGTAATTTGTGTGTGTTGGAAAATTATATCAAGTAAGTACATTGACAAGTGTTTATTATTTCTACTCCTTATTTTACTTTCAAGAGTCAAGAGCCCGAATAACAGTTAATCCTTCATATTTAAATTATTTTAGATTCCGTACGAGAGTCTACATGTAGATATACAAAATATTGTTAAACGATTAATACAAGATTAACCATGGAGTTTCTTCTGTCCATTCTTCTCCATAGGAATTTACATTTTGGAATGGGCAATTTACAATTTACTTTTCACTGTAGACTTTCAAAAGTGACTGTTAAATGGTCTAATTGAAATAAATGATTTGACTTTGAATAACCAACGCGCAATACGTGGCATCAAATCTCGTTTTGTAAAATTCAACACGTTGCAGTTGGTGAATACTTTGAATGGTATACCGATAAGGTATATACGAAACTTTAGTGATAGGATTACCGCGGGAGTTTCTATTGGGCCTATGAAGTAGGATGCTGCATACCCCTAATTTACTAGCATCGCAATGTACTTTGGTTATAAAAGTTACTGGTCAGACCTGTGTAATCCGTTCCTATAGAGATATCTACACCACTTATTCCGGCTATATAAACATCTGATTTAACAGAAACTTTAGTTTTTCCGCCTCGGCCATCTCCCGAGTATAGCGTCATACTACTGCTAGTTTTGCACACTAGCAATTCGGGTAGTTCAGTTAAATTTTTACCAATAAGTAAATCAGTCTTTAAATATACTTAACGCGTCTATTAAACTTTGCATGACATTATTTTCTTTGTAACTTCTTCGACGTCGTGTAGAACAACGTGATTTGGCTGAAGACCGGACCGTGCAGCGCGATCTACGCTTGCTGCCACAAGATTCAAAGGAACTTGATGTAAATACATAGCTTGATGGTGATCTACTGCCATCACTTAGTTCCCAGTCTCTACCGCGTGAGCGATGTCGGCAAGCGTGCCTGTTTTCCAATTTAAGAGTAGAAAGTCTCTCGGACGATTGTGACGAGTTTGTGCTTCTAACGTAACTCATACTGAACCGGGAAATACGCGCACGGTTCCTTCGCTTCGATCCCTCATGCCTATGAGACGCGAACGTATAACTTTAGAAGAAACCGACGACGGCCTTTTAGAGCTACTACTACGTCTGGCAAAGAGAATATAACCACTACGATCTGGTTAATTGTGTATATGGGTTCGCTAGTTCTGCAATAATTTTTTTTTTTTTTCACATGACTTAATATATTAATCTTTATTACTAGTCAGTATTGAATGTTTCTTCCTGGTGTTGGTTGAACATTGCGCCATCTATTGTAATTTTAGAATAACATAGCTTTCCATAGCTTATAACATTAAAATATTAATTTATACTCTGACTCAGACCAATTATTGCTTAATTATAGCAATTTATTATTTATTGTTCCCTGTAAGTTTCATAAATTGTTATAGTTCTAACTATATCGCATAAAGTTACTATACTGAGTATAATTAATGTCTATGCTATATCGATGCTTACAACGCCTCCTACTGCCATTTTGAGTAACTGCCCGGCAGTTTATACAATTAATTACTTTTATATTATGAAATTGTTTGAAATAAATATTCTTTATTTCCAGAATTTGCTACGTAATTTGTTAATCATGAAATTCTGTAAATCATACTGATTTCTGTTGTATTTGTTGTACTTTGCAAAGATCATCAAAGAAGATACCTTTTTATATTTACAAGATTTTGTTTAATTAAATCCATGTTATAAATAATGTTAATATTATGATAATTATAATTCGAATATTCTAATTAGATTAATGAAATGATTAATTTAAATGTTGTTAATTTAATTTTGTGGTTCTGATAATTCCGCTTTATATTGTTTCATATTTAAATATCTGGTATGAGTTGTTGGTTTATATAATGTTTAGAGATTATCTAAATCAATATTAGTTTTATTTTAGTGTTCATTTATAAATTAAAATTTATTAGTGATTATTTGTGTTGTACCTACTGTACCTAGTAATATCAAGATGGAAACTGCGCGGGTACTCATTCTGCTTGAAAAACTTTTTCTTCTGGGCAGTTCATGTAATAATCGGGAAAATACATAATTTGGAGTAATGATGATAATTACATGGGACTATAACATAACTGGCGAAATGTGGGTGTGCTATTACACCTCTGCCTACCCCTTCGGGGAGATGCAGGCGCGATGTTATGTTGTTGTTGTTGTGGAGTAATGAGAAATTTATTTCTTGATGAATCCTGATGAAACATTGGGCTACACGCGCCGACATGTACGTACCAGTTTAGTTTCTTTAGATCGACTTTTCGCCTTTCGGCCGACGTAGCTTGTTCGATAGTATATGGTGGCGTCAAGCTCTCTTGATCAGACATTGTTGTAATCAAACAGTCTACTAAAGTCAATTCAAGTCCTAATCATATGGAATAGTGATAGGTCGGTAATAGGAAAGTAATTAGAATAATGTTTACACAACAAAATACACAGCATGATAATGCTATTCAATGCAATATCAATCATATATTATTATTATCATTATTTATTCTATGAATCATATTCATCAGAAAGTAATTTTAAAGTCTGATCGAAAAGGAAAGACATACTTAAATGAAACGGTTTATTTGTACGAAACATTGTACATACTGGTGTTACATAAGGTAAGTTCTGCATGTACCGCCAGCCAGGTGGCATACAAAATAAAAGATATATGAAGTTATTTATAAACTAAAATAGCAAAGCAATAAAAAGTGGCAGGCATAGATTATGTAATAGTGCTTATAAACATAGTTGTACTATAATTTCATTTACTGTATGTATACCCAGAATAAAAAAAAACATTTTAAGAGCGCTTATATGAGCCCGGAGTGCAGCCCCGGCATGATGCGTGCGGAAACCCCTCAAGGCTATACTTCTACCTACCTACACCCCCATAGAGTATCCATGGCTTGGTGTGTGTAGGGAAAAACAAATACGGAAACGTTCTTATATGCATTTAACACCTACATCTCCATAGAGTAGCCATGGCAAGACGCATGCGTTTATGCATCGTTATAAACAGGGAAAGCGCGTCACAACTCCGAATACAAATTCGTATTATAAAAGCGCTTTAACCAAACAAAACGAATATCCCGCTCGTACCCCGGAGTGTAGCCCCGGTAAGGTGCGTGTGAAAACCCGTCGAAGCCATATTCTTACCTACACCCCCATAGAGTAGCCATGACTTGGTGTGTGTAGGGAAAAGTAAATACGGAAACGTTCTTATATGCAATTAACGCCTACGTCTCCATAGAGTAGCTATGGCAAGACGCATGCGCTTACGAATCGTTATAAACAGGGAAAGCGCGTGTACCTCCAGAGAGTAGCCCCGGCAAGGTACATACGGGTTCCCCTAATACTAGCTGCCTGCGTCACCATAGAATAGCCATGGCAAGACGCATGCGTTTATGCATCGTTACAAACGGAAAGAGCGTGCACACTTCCGAATTCAAATTGTATTATAAAAGCGCTTTAACCAAACCAATATCCCGCTCGTACCCCGGAGTGTAGCCCCGGCAAGATGCGTGCGGAAACCAGTCAAAGCCATATTCCTACCTACACCCCCATAGAGTAGCCATGGCTTGGTGTATGTAGGGAAAAGCGAATACGGAACCACTGTTATAATGCAATTAGCGCCTACGTCTCCATAGAGTAGCCATGGCAAGACGATTGCGCATATGAATAGATATAAACAGGGAAAGCGCGTGTACACCCAGAGAGTAACCCCGGCAAGATACATACGGGTTCCCAAATACTAGCTGCCTACGTCTCCATAGAGTAGCTATGGCAAGACGCATGCCCGTACAAAATTAAGATCTCAAAGAGTGGGTACACAGTAAAATATTAAAATAGTTTTTATTTTCACTTGTTTTACAAACACATATTGCTTTGCTATATTGTAACCGTTATTTTATCCGAAAAATACTAATGTTGCAATGAAATTAGAAAGTTAGTGAGCGTTGTAATCCCAGTTCTGATTTATAAGAAAGATCAGAAGGTAGGAGTAAAACTATGGCATTCTTTTAACAATACGTTTATTTTTCAACAGATTAGGGTGTACGATCGTAGGTTATGGAAATTGAATATAAACATTTTGCCAGGCATAATATAATTATAATTATTTTAATACGTCGCACATTCTGCTGAATATCTCAAAATATTATCTACGAATCCACAAAAATAGAATAAAATAACACAGGTCACAGTAAGATTATTATTTAAAGAATATATAACCAAATGACATTAACTTACATGAATTCCTGCTACAACAGTTTACTATTACGACCACTCAGCTCGGACGTCCATGCTCGAATGCCCCGGTTCTCAGTTCCCCGCCACGTACAATACCAACGAGTGAATATTGATCGAGTCGATGGTTAAGCGAGTGAATGAAATCAGCCAGGAATCGATGTGTAATCGATTTATTTTTGGCGGAAACAGATTTTTATATAAAAACAGTGTTTATAATTCTGAATTATCTAACAGTACAATAAAGAATAAGAATAAAACCACTCATGCCAATGACTAGGAAATGCAGAATATCTATCTGACGACAATATAAGCATCGTTAAACATATAAAACTGACTGACTGTTACTATAAAATACGAACGTTGAATGGTATCTTTTATGTCGCCATTGAATTTTATAACACAGTTAAAATTCAATCTGTGTGCTATGAAATGATGATAGCACCATATAATACACAGATACTCGTAGTACTCATTGAGATAGCTTTCTCTCTCGACTTTGGTCGTCATTTTGAATTTTTCTGTGGTCTTGATTCGCCCTTTTTATCTAGAAATTGCTAGAACTACCGTGTTGTCGAGCCTGCCGTTAGACGTTGTGTTTCATCATCATTTCAGCCGAAAGACGTACACTGTTGGACATAAGCCCCCCCCCTCAAGCATCACCACGTTGTAGGTATTAAATGTAAATATTTTATAGTATATTATATTACCACTAGCCTATGCCCGCGACTTCGCCCGCATGAATGTCGTTTATCGCGCATCCCTCGGGAACTAATAAAAGAAAAGAATAAAGAAAGAAAGAAAAAATATTTATAGCCTCAACAAGATGACATGCGGTAGGTGCACATAAAAAATAACTTCATTAGGTAAATTTTAGGTATTTTTGGTCTATTCATCTTCCCGAGATAAAAAGTAGCCTATATGTTAATCTGGGCTATGTTCTATCTGTATGCCATATTTAATTAAAATCTATACAGTAGTTTTTGCGTGAAAGAGTAACAAATATCCATACATACATCCATACATCCTGACAAACTTTCACGGTTATGATATTAGTAGCATAAACCTACATTGTTCGGACTAAACTTGATCACAAGATTGTTACAATACCAGATCTCACCACAATCATTTTCAGAGATTTTTGCCGGCTCTTCTCTATAGGATCTACGCTTGTTTGTGCCTACTTGAAATAAAAATGATTTTTTTTAATTGTCTTTAGACCTTGGTGAACAATTAATTAAAACGTAAACAAGTAATTAACTTCATAGTTAGTTAGGTATGCGTCATACAACAAAGAGAAAAAAAGTAGCGTTAACGTAATAAATGTCTTATCGTAATAAATATCAGTGATTACAGAGTTAAAACATAAGTCAAACTGTTTATGAGATTCATGACTTCATGGAACCCCGACATGTCAAATTAATCATTATACCCATGTTATACAGACAAAAAGTCCTTCCTACAATATTATTATAGCTTGACTACATGTAAACTGACTCATACACAATCCCATTCCCATAAAATTTGCATAATATACAGTGTGTGGTCACTTCAGACAATGGATCTATAAAATATTGTCGATAATAGTGCACGTAAAAATATATCTACATCTATTGCAATTTCTATTGAAAATACATATTATTATTATACAACGTGTTGTGTTGTGTTTTTTTTTTTTTGCGATTTCAGGGTTCGTTCCATAGTAAAAGTTGTTCATAACGGTAAGTCAATGACCCTTTAAGAGGTTTTCGGTTATTTCAATAATACATTGTATAACTCGATTTATTGTTCGTATGTAATGTGTATTGACTGTTTTTCCTACGATATGGATAACTTTCCAGTGATATCTACTATGCTGCAGCTTAGGTGAATACGTGGTTATACCACCTTATTCTTAGTTAAAACCTTTCAAGGGGTCATTGTACTCATCATTATGAATAACTTTTACTATAGGACCAGCCCTGAAATTGCGAAAAAAACAGCTGATCCCTATATTGTATTCACATAAATCAACAAAATCCCCATATTTTGTTGAGCAACACAACAGCTACAGAACCGCTGTTTTTTTTGCGATTTCAGGTTTGGTCTCATACATAGAAATCTAAATAATAAGGTAATATAAATGTTATCTACTGTTTTTTACTACGGGAACGCATGTCGCCGGTTTTCGCTACCAACACATAAATACGCAATCACGCCCTCTATGTTTCTATCATTCAATGTAAAATAAATTAAGCCAAAAAAAACCGCTGCTAGATTTTCTGCAAAATACAGTTTTAGTGACTCTGCATCCTAAACAGCACTGATGGTGAGACACCTGTACGTGGCGACAAGTTCACGCACCTTTGTTACTTCTATTACTTTTATTCAGATTTCTATGGTCCCATAGTATTTTTTTTTAATAATAATTTATTTATTTATTTATTTATATTATTGAGGACCTCCAACAAAAGATTTACACAAATAATCACAAGTGACAGATACAAGATTCTATCTGGTGTACTCCTTCACTTACAGGAGGCCACAGCATGCACAAATTTAATGACTGAGCTAACTTATAATTAAGGTGAAAGTATCGGACTCAACTAAAAACACAAAAACAAAACAATATGTAGGTAATACATATATCTTCCCGCTTTCAATCGAGTCAGACACTTTTTACATTATGTATATTATTTTTCTATATATATATATAAAACAGTTAATTAATTATAATTTAAATAAATTCTTTCAATTTTTTCGTGTACTTTGATAAAGACGCACAGATGTCAATATCGCGAGTTTTTGATAACGCATTGTATCGTCTACAAAGTCTAGGCATAGCAGCAAAATGACCGAGATTCGTTCTAGAAAATGGAATTTCCAATAAATCATAAACATTTTTTCTGGGAAGGCGGGTGGGAATTTTTATTTTAATAGAGCTTAAGAGTTCACTGCAGTCTTTGATTCCGTTTATTAACTTATGAAGGAAAACCAAATCTATTAATTCTCTTCGACTAGCTAGTGTTTTTATATGATAATGTTTCAGCCTATATACGTAGCTCGTTATCTGTTTAGCTAAGTTTATGAGTACAATGACCTCTTTAGAGGTTTAGTATAAACCTATTATATTATCTGTGGTATAAACTAAGGATAAGGTTGTAGAGTAGCATGAATGAATGAAGAGCTTAAGCTTAACAAAATAAAACCTCCGAGAATCGATCGGTGTGGTTTTTATACAATGGTAAATTTTACCCATTTTTTTTGTGTTCTTCTTACTATCTTTGGCCGGGGGGGCGTGGGATGCACTTTGCGTTCTCCTCCTATCCCCGGTAGCTTCCGGCTCGCCACAAGTAGGCGAGCCCATTTCCGTCCATTAACTCATCAACGGGTGCAAATGTAGATTACTAGCGGCGCGTCTCGGCTTCGCACATAAAAATATAGCCTATGTTACTCAGGG
This sequence comes from Asteroscopus sphinx, assembly GCA_949699075.1. Taxonomy (NCBI): domain Eukaryota; kingdom Metazoa; phylum Arthropoda; class Insecta; order Lepidoptera; family Noctuidae; genus Asteroscopus; species Asteroscopus sphinx. The sequence goes on from OX453020.1 coordinate 16,704,471, forward strand.
TGAATGTAGCTTTCTAATGGTAAAAAAAATTGAAATCGGCATAGTAGTTTTTGAGTTACAAACATACACACAAAATTAAAAATCTTTCCTCTTTATAATATTAGTATAGATTAGTATAGATATAGATATGGATGTATTATATATTTTGTCTCTGATGTCTCAAATAGCCACTACATAACTATTTACTACTTACCAAAAAGAAACGAGGCCACAGAACAGGCTACTTTTTACAATATCAAAATAATGGCGCTAAAAAGAGAGAAGCAATTCATTATCTAAGCTAGGTATTGTTAATTTAGTTTTAGATAGTCAGTTTTTCCATCTTATCCACTAGCAAAAAAAAAAGAAACTTAATATTAAGATATCAAGTTTGTTACTTGAAGTTTGACAAAGTAATTACGGCTGAAAAATTACGTCGGCTCAAGCCTTTGATACTAAATTATTAAGTAAAATGTTTGACGAAAAGTCATTATGAAAGTAGTTATTTTCATTCAATAGTGTTTTCATTAGTTAGTGCTTAGTACATTGAAATTGTTTAAATTAAGATTGATTAAGCAACCACATGCCACCAATGTGGCGATGCTTGGGGGAGGCCTATGTCCAGCAGTGGACGTCTTTCGGCTGAAATGATGATGATGATGAAACAACCACACAAAAGACCGAAACATAATTGTAAATGCATGGAGTTTCTTTTGTCATGACAGAAGTCACAGTAACACAGTTTTCATTTAGTTCGTAAATAGCAACTGCGCTTCTCCAAAAGGAAAGACCAGGCAATCAAAATGTAATACCTAAAACGTAACTCACAAACATAACCTTACATAACGTACACATATACCAATTTGAAGACCAATTAAGGCCTCAACGAGGGCCTGGTGAGGCGATACCATTAATAATTGAGATTCATTTGCCAGGCCAGTCCATACATCAAAATGGTGTACCTCGTATACGATATTGCACCCCTAAGGTATCGTAACCTTTCATTGGCAATTTGCGCTGAATTACGCGAAATTATGCGAAGTTACGTAGACTGTTTTAAATTAAGAGATGAATGAAGTTTTACTTGCAATTATTGTTGTAGGGGCTTGTGCGATCGCCTTCTACCGGCCTTTGACTTCTTTTTCAGGATTGTTCGGGACCCGTAAAATAAAACAGATGTGTCAGTTTCCAAAGTTTTCATGAGTATATTTCGCTAGTCATGATTTTATTACAAGATTCGAGGATAGAAGGAGAAAGGAACAATGTTGTAGCTACATTCACGTGGTTGCGCATAGCTGTGATTGGCTCATGTACGACGAGGCAAGTTCATGACGCCACAGACAACGTAAAATAATGATGCCAAACCACAGACGATATATGCACGGTAACTCGGTCTTCAACAAAATTATAAAAGTAGTGATGGTCTATGGAACCAACTGTGAAATCGTGAAAAAAATTACTGCTCTTCCATACATTCTGGTCAAGTCGGTATACGAAACATTTTCTATGAAATGGATGTTTTTTTTCCACGTATCAGAGTTGGTTCTATAGTGAAAGTTGTTTTAATTGATGAGTATAATCATCCCTTATAGGATTAATGAATTAAAATAACCCTGTATAAGATGTAACAGTATTTTCTGAGGTCTTCTAAAGGGTGAATGAACTCATCATAACGAACAACTTTTACTACGGGAACAACCCTCAAATCGCGAAAAAATTTGCTGTTTCACACATTTTGTTGAGCAACATCTAAAGAGCAACAAAAAGAAATCACTGAGATTAAAATATCGTGTTTGGTATCTAATGAAAGGTCTTAGTGTGATGTGTGTGTGAGAATGTACAGATTAGGTACTTGTTTAAGTATACATTACATTAACCCAGATGTCTTTAATGATTACGCCTAAAACGCCTTTTCAATAACAACGATCCCTTACCCCAAAATAATTTGATTATAATGTAAGATAATAGTAGTTTATGAAACTGTTGCATAATAGGGGTTATTAAAACACGAGTGTGTGTTTAAAAACCGAGCCGTAGGCGAGGTTTTTAATAGTATCACACGAGTGTTTTAATACCTAATTATGTCAGTTTCATACACTATTTTATCTAAACTCATACAATTTTATATAAAATACCAAAGTCAAAATCTTCGTAACATTGTCGTTGTTTTTCTTGATTTCTCTGGTAAAATAATGTTCGTCATTTACGTTGCTGCATCCAGAAATTCAGGCGGGGTCATATTCTCCTCAGTTCAGTATCACTGCTGTAGTCAGATATTTTTGCCCAGAATAAAACTTTCGACTTACAAAACCATAATAATAACGTAAACAATAACAATAAATTTACAAGTAACGATGACCAAATCCAGTAGAACGTGGCGCGCTGCCGCGCACCTACACAGATAATAAAATATAGTCTGGCGAAAACATTATAATCGGAACTAATTTTCTATCCTTGTCAGGATTCCGTCAATCTCTGTTTTATCTTACAAAAAATATGCCCGTAAACACTTAAATATAATTAAAAGCAATATGACAATCCAAAGTTCTGCCAAAAAACACGATTAAAACGATAAAAATTTTCAATGTATGACAAGTGGCGCCACCCTGAATTTTGTGTACTCATTGGTGCCAAACTGTACGACTGCTAAAAAAAAGGTTTGAAAACTCCTTGGTTGGGTCGAAGTGGCATAAAAAACTCCTTAGTTGGGCTGAAGTGTGCGGTTATGGAAAAAAAATTAAATTACCGCATTGTTTTGTTCAGCAAACTGTATCGTAATGAAACTTTTTAAATTTATTACACGTGCATGTGCGTAAAGTATGTCATTATGACATTACTTTCGAGTTCATAATTCGAATTTTACGATACGAGTGTAGATAAAAACTAAAACCCAACTAGGCACGACAAAAAACACCGAATAGAAAGGTATTTTAATAAATAGCCCACCTTCATTAATGTCATAATAATGTAATCTGACTAAGGATAAATGAAAAAATATATTTATTGATTGATTATCATTGTAAATAAATAAATAAAAACCGGCCAAGTGCGAGTCGGACTCGCGCAGTAAGGGTTCCGTACCTCTCAACGACCTGATACCCCATAAAAACTGATTTAATTTACGAGAGTTTATCAAAAGACAGTCGAACAGTGCGCGAAATATGAATTTTTGCATGTCTTTCTTACGCAGGTACCGCCACATATGTCTATGTTTGTCTTATTTTTAGTATTTGTTGCTAAACAACATAATATGCACTATAATCTGACCAAGTTTGACGCTGGTATATATTACGGTTTTGAAGATAGAGCAAAAACAAAAACGTTGAAAAAAATGCATGTTTTTTGAGGTTTCTTGTATGGGGACCCCCTTTGTTTTTAGACTTTTTTTTGTTTATTTATTTATTTATGTACACACAACACATTTTATTATAGATAACATACAGAACAAACACTTGAGCACAAAGGTACTGCTTATCTCTAAAAGAAATTTCTTTCAGCAGACCTGCGACAGGAAAGAAGGATAAAAGAAAGACGTAGACGTAGACGTATATGTAGACGTAGTTGTTTTTAGTATTTGTCGTGATTCACCTCATAGCAACACACATTCTGAGAAAATTTCAATCGGTTACCTATTACCGTTCAATAGATACAGCCCTGTGACAGACAGACGGACGGACGGACGGACGGACGGACGGACGGACGGTAGGACGGACGGACGGACGGACGGACGGACGGACGGACGGACGGACGGACGGACGGACGGACGGACGGACGGACAGACGGACAGCGTAGCGAGAGTAATAGGGTCCCGTCTGTCACCCTTCGGGTACTGAACCTTAAAAACTGACCGTCACGGGACACCCGGCAGATGTGAAACATCGGTGGATGTCTTGGCTTTACCGCCTGGACCGTGAGGAGGAAAACATCTATTAAAAAATTACAGGAGGATGGGGCCTGCGAGCAATAGAACCGGGGTAGTCTGGTGCCCGACCAGCAGCTGGCATAGCTGGCACAGCTGGCATGCTGGCCTGGCGGCATGCTGGCGTAGCTGGCACAGTTGGCGTAGCTGGTGCAGCTGCCTTAGCTGACACAGCTGGCATAGTTGGCACAGCTGGCGTAGCTGGTCATGGAACGTGAGGTAAGGTGGCATGCAGTATTCCGTGTGCGCCACCAAAGAGGGTGCGGCTGACGTTAGGCCGCACGGGGAGAAGGGGCTCGACTGCTTGTGGCGGGCCAGGACCTGTCGGGGGTGGTTGTGTGAATACTCACGGGTTCCCACGCCCCCGGCTAAGGTAGTTGAAGGAACACCGTGGTCGTTTTTGTCAGTAAGAGTCCGACACTGGCTCCGCCTACACCAGGCGGAGTGCGTCCATGAGAAAAAAAAGGGTGTGTGCGTGGGGGATAAGAGAGCGTCATGTCGTTTGTCGTCATACCAGTCAGTCTTACAACAGTTTTACCAGTCTTACCCCCATTGTATTCTATTAAAAATCTACATATTGTTTACAACGTGTTATTGAAATAACTGAAAACCTCTTAAGGGGTCATTGTACTCATCAGTATGAACAACTTTTATATGGGACCAACCCTGAAATAGCGAAAAAATAATCTGATGATCCCTAAATTTTTTCGATTTATGTGAACAAAAATGTAGGGAACAGCTGTTTTTTTTTTGCGATTTCAGGGTAGGTCCCATACTAAAAGTTGTTCATACTGATGTGTCCAATGACCCCTCGAGAGGTTTTCAGTTATTTCAATAACACGTTGAGGTACCTTTTTAGGGTTCCGAAGTCCTACAAGGAACCCTTATAGTTTCGTCATGTCCGTCCGTCTGTCCGTCTGTCCGTCTGTCCGTCTGTCCGTCTGTCCTAATCCTTTACAGCTTAATAACTTCTACAGTTATAAACATAAGTAAATGAAATTTTGTTAAAAAATAGTCTACATATAGATCTTAATTTTATAAGAATAAAAAAATCGTTTTTCCGTATTTTAGGAGTGGCGTCCATACATGTGAAATGGGGAAATAAATATTTTTTTCGCTGCACCCCCTCGTGTGGGATATAATTGAATAGGTCTACTAAAATGAAGGTAATGTTTGATACACCACTTTTTTATCAGGTGTACCATCTGCGAAATATAGCCCGCCAAAGTGGCTTGCAATGTGTCCCCCCCCCTGCCATTTCTAAACTATGCAATGTAGAAACTTATAATCTTCCACATTGATAGACCTTTGTGAAAACTCTCTACTAAAATTATTTCGAGTATAATGTGATTATAATTTTTTGAGTTACAGAGAGAAAACTGAAAAATACTTAAATCGTCCTAGTTCAAAGGTCATTGACCTTAGAGAAAAATTATCATAGCAAATAATGCTCCTTTAGCTACTTTCTATTTGAAAAAATCACAAAAAGTAACTTTGAAATGACACACTTCTTAAATTTGGCTTCTTGAATTTATCGCTAGATGGCGCTACTAACAACACGCTCTGAGTCGCGAATGCTGCCGATTATTGCAAAAACTAAAATAACCATGATTAATATTCGATTTGATTCGTTTGTAATTACACCTACTTAAGGAACCCTATAATACTGAGCATGGCCCGACATGCTCTTGGCCGGTTTTTAGTAGGTGAATTTTGACGTAGTTGAGTTTTAGTTTTTAACTTTTTTATTATTTATCATCTTCTCAAGTAATCAGTCATTATCAGACCAAATTACGCGATTTTCTGTCGTGGAGAATATTAAATTTGACTCTCCACACAACTTCGCTCCACAAAATCTAGTAACGCACTGTCGTTTCACGTTTCCTAACATAAAGTTATCGAAGCTCGCAAATATTCTAAAGATGTGGTCACACAACTTTTGATTGCTGAACGACTCACGCAAACATTTATAAAGTTCCACCAACTTTTGTATAGGTTTCGAAGTATCACGAAGAAAATTGTTTTACAAATACGTAATGGGTTTAAAGTTTCCCGCTTGGTCTTATGTGGAATAAATGGAGCGGGATTCATGAACGATTTGTTAATGCGACTGTGAATTTTATTGAAATTTGGTCTTATTACCCTTTGTTTTTAGAACAGGTTTCAAGGTTTTCGGTATTCTATGGTATTAGGTAACTTTCACTTTAAAATTGAGGCACTAGAAAATTATATTTTAAAGAAGTTTAGTGACGCCACCACAATACAACGTGTTGATTTATTCGTGCCATATTAAAAGGAGGTGACTATATCACTGATACTGAACACGAATCAATAAAAAAACAATACCAATTTTTTGTTTGTTTAAATACCTATTTGTAAAACAAACGAATTCCCTCCGTGTGATAAAAACGATGGGTGCGTAACCACCAAAACAATCTGCAGGTATTTCCACCCTTTGACAATGCCAACGAGGACTTATTTTCTGAGTCGTTCGGAATTTATTCTCAAACCCTCGCTATGTTTCTAAGTGAAAATTTGGGTATTAAGTAATCGTAGTTTTTTTTTAAGTTTTTTTAGATGACTAAGCACGTTATTTATAATTTGCTCTAGAAATATGGCACGGTTACAGATCAACAACTTGTATATCAAAATGAACATCATTGCCATTTAAAAGCACGTTCTAAAAGCATTTATTCTTTTGTACTCAGACTTCATACGTTTCGATTCAAAAGACCATAATATTCTTTGAGAATATATGTGATACAACTCATTCGCGGCACTCGTATGGTAAATGTCATTCTTATGAATTTTCCAAGCTTTGCCTTTGTGTGTATGATTGAGTTGCATCACGATGTGAGCAACGAATCTGTGTAAGTTCTTTCGATTTGGTCCTTTTGATGTTTGTAGAAAAATATTATTCGCTTTTTTGATATACATATGTACCCACCGATTTCTTTTTGAGGGTTGAATTGGAAGCAATTTGAGGGAGAATTTGGTTTTTAAATTTTATGGCATCAAACTCGGACGAATAAAAAAGGCGGACGGAATCTCGCTAAACAATAAGTGAAGCATCCATAGTATGCCAGCTCGCTTAAAAGTACGGGCACATTCACATCCATAGTATGCCAAAAAGCCGCGATTACGCAAAAAATCTAGTTAGACGGTAGTCATTGTTGTAGTGTCACAAATAAAATAACAACATACATCTGGTGTGTTAAAATGCTTTCGAAATTATAGTGGGTTTAGGAAAAAATGAAGTGCTTCAGTCTTTGTTTAATGAGATTCCGTCCGCCTCTTTTATTCGTCCAATGCATCAAATGAAATCTTTTACGATTTTTAATCTGTCGTATATAGACGCTACTTCATATCAAAGGTTTTGACACGTCAGCCCTACGGAACTGAAGAATATGAAAGGACTGTTGCCCTAGAAATATCTACTGTTAAAGTGTTCTTCAACGATCATTGCAAAAAAAAAGTCTAGTTAATACAAAATCACCTTGGTCAAATATGTTGGTGAACATTTTAAAACCCTGTAGCCTATTTCAGCTCAAGATAACACGCATCCAACCAACTTGGAATATAACATTGTGAAGTAAATTAATTTACGAAATTAATACGAAACCTTCCAGAAGGATTGTTAATTAAGCAAGTTCAAAGTCGCAAACCAGTATAATAAATCTCTCTTTGATACTCGTCTTGTTTCTCTGAAACTCGTTTATAAATCTCGAAAAATAATCGCCAATCGTTGCAAAGAATAGATTGAACGAATCTTCAATTTCAAAATCGAGTCTTTGTGTGAGTTTACACGTTTTATTGGTTGCTTCTCGAGATTAGTGAGCTTCGTTTAAATCGACCTCTATTTTTGGCTATTAATTAAAAGCGGGCTTAAGATCTGCGGCTAATTCCGTTAAATCTGTGTCACTCGGCGCGGGTTGGACTGAATCTGAGTTATCTGTCTTTGTCTGACAATTCTATACTAATAAATGAATCGTCCTACTTTCTAGTGCCGTACACGGGTGGTAATGTACAGTCGAGAAACGAAAAGGTTCTTAATTTTTTAAATTAATTCATATAAACGTGTCGCGAGCACATGTTACCTTTTCAAACCGCGAACGAGAGATAAGGCGGGTGTACTACGTACAACTACTGTCATTGAGTATTTGACGTATCTTGCACCAGTACAAGCAAAAATATACCTTTATATGACAAACCTTTTCTTTCCTCGACTGTACAGTCAGAATCAATATATGTCTATGCGTCAACACCTACCTAGTTTTCAAAAGTCTCTCTGCCCGCATTTCCTCTAAATATAATACAACATAACATAACTTCACGCCTGTATTTCCCCGAAGGGGTAGGCAGAGGTGTATATTACACCCACATTTCATTTCATTTTTATTTTGACGACGTCTGTGGTCTAGTGGTTCGAGTGTCGGACTGCTGATCACGAGGCCGTCGGTTCGACTCCCACAGGACACATATATTTGTGTGATGAACATAAGTGTTTGTGTTTGTCTGGCTGTTTCTTATGTATTATAAGTAAGTATTTACAAAAAAAAAGTATATTAGTATTATATCCGTTGTCTAGTAACCATAGTACAAGCTCTGCTTAATTTGGGACTAGATGGTGCTGTGTAAAAATGTCCATAAATATATATTTATTTTATTAATTTTATTTCGCCAGTTAAATATAATACATCTGTACTGATTACATAACATTCAATTGTATTACAATAAAATCGTAACCGATTCCTCTGATTCATTCATTGACAACCGCTTTAAGTGATGCTATCATTAACAAACAATAAACGTTAAAAAAACGCATTGAATACAATGAAATAAGAACAATGAACTATTAGTGCCCTATTAGACGAACACAAAACGCCGCGTCGCCAACGGAAACAGTATCGGATGACTAATGTAGCGATAGCATCGATTGAAAGCGAACTGGAAATGTGCTAAAGCCGTGATTGGGACTTCACTTAATTGGGAGTTTAGGCGATTGCATTTTGCTACGTCGGAGTTTGTGTGCATTTTGAGTGGAACGTTTAATTTAAACAATTTGTGATGAGTTATGTTGCTGATTGACTACGATACGATAGGAGGGCTATTAAGAGTAATTTCTCTATTTTTTGACTCGAGAGTCATCACGAACCGTCTTTCGCGCAGGATTGACGACTTCCAGCCTCCCGAACAAGCCGGTTTCCGAAAAGGCTTTAGCACCATAGACCACATACATACGCTGCGGCAGGTTATACAGAAGACTGAAGAGTATAACTTGCCTTTTTGTTTAGCGTTTGTGGACTATGAGAAAGCCTTCGATTCGATCGAGACTTGGGCGGTACTACGGTCTCTTCAACGGTGCCAGATTGACTATCGGTACATCGAAGTGTTAAAGTCTTTGTATGAAAACGCCACTATGTCAGTCCGATTACAGGACCAAGCCTCGAAACCTATCCTTCTGCAGCGAGGTGTGAGACAGGGAGATGTGATCTCTCCAAAACTGTTCACTGCTGCATTGGAGGAAGTCTTCAAGGTTCTGGACTGGAAGGGGCTAGGCATTAACATAAACGGCGAGTACATCACTCACCTTCGGTTTGCTGACGACATAGTAGTCATGGCTGAGACCATGGAGGACCTCGGTACAATGCTCGATGACCTCAGTAGAGCTTCTGATAGAGTAGGTCTTAAAATGAATATGGACAAGACAAAGGTTATGTCGAATTCCCATATAGCACCCATTCCCGTAAACATCGGAGAATCTACACTCGAAGTTGTTGACGATTATGTATACCTAGGACAAACTGTCCAGCTAGGTAAGTCCAACTTCGAGAAAGAGGTCAATCGTCGAATCTGACTCGGTTGGGCAGCATTCGGGAAGCTACGCAATATCTTCTCATCCAAAATACCGCAGTGTCTCAAGACGAAAGAAAGTCTTTGACCAATGTGTGTTGCCAGTAATTACTTACGGTACTGAAACGTGGTCGCTCACAATGGGCCTGATAAGAAGGCTCAAAGTCACTCAAAGGGCAATGGAGAGGGCTATGCTCGGAGTGTCCCTGCGTGATCGAATCAGAAATGAGGAGACTCGCAGGAGTAACCGACATAGCCCGAAGAATTGCCAAACTTAAGTGGCAGTGGGCGGGGCACATTGCTCGCAGAACGGATGGCCGATGGGGCAGTAAAGTTCTGGAGTGGCGACCGCGTACTGGAAGGCGCAGCGTGGGTAGGCCCCCCACAAGGTGGACCGACGACCTGGTGAAGGTCGCGGGAATCCGCTGGATGCGGAAGGCGCAGTACCGGTCGTTGTGGCGATGCTTGGGGGAGACCTATGTCCAGCAGTGGACGTCTTTCGGCTGAAATGATGATGAAACGCATTTGCGTAATTATTTTTTCAAAACAGTGATTGTTCGAAGTAGCCCTTCGACCACAGATCACGGAAACAAAGCTCGCACGCGCCCCAACGCGTATTTTGTTTCCGTGCTTTGTCCGTGTTTCAGACTAGAGCGTGATTAAGAATAGTAATTAATTGAAAATCGCGGATGTTCTCAAAAAATGCCAGGTTAAGAGTTCTCTAAACCGACGAGCATGCATGACGAGGTTAATGGACGTAGATGAAGCGAAAGAGGTGTGTCAGGATCGTAGCAGGTGGAAATCCATAGTCTCTGCCTACCCCAATGGGAAACAGGCGTGATAATATGTATGTATGTATTAATTGAAAAGACCAATAAGGCTTTTAGTAACTTAAACGTGATTTTTTTAATATTCTGTACAAAATGTAAAGTTACCAAAAAAATCGGCCAATTGTGAGTCGGACTCACGCACTAAGGGTTCCATACCAACACACATTTATGTGTTTACCTTACTTTATTTATTTCTTGTTTGTCTTTACAATAATTTATTTAAATAACTGAAACCTCTTGAAGGGTCACTGTACTCATCAGTATGTTTTTTTTTTGTATGGGACCTACCCTCAAACTGCAAAAAAGAAATCAGCTGTTTACTACATTTTGGCGATTTATGTGAACACCAATATAGGGAACAACAGATTTTTTTTCGCGATTTCATTGGTAAAAGTAAAGGTTGGTCATACTGATGAGTACAATGACCCCTTAAGAGGTTTTTAGTTATTTTAATTACCCGTTGTATATTACCTACGCACTACAATTTATACATTTTGATTCTTCACTTAACTGGCACATACAAGTCACCAAGGTAAGGTAAGGTGACGACCTCTGTGGTCTAGTGGTTCGAGTGTCAGACTGCTGATCACGAGGTCGTGGGTTCGATTCCCACAGGACACAAATATTTGTGTAATGAATATAAGTGTTTGTGTTGGTCTGGGTGTTTCTTATGTATTATAAGTTTGTATTTACAAAAAAAAAGTATATAAGTATTGTATCCATTGTCTAGTACCCATAGTACAAGCTCTGCTTAGTTTGGGACTAGATGGTGTAGTGTAAAATGTCCCAAAAGTATGTATGTATGTATGTAAGCCAAAAAGCCAACGGTACGTTGCGTTCCCTCTACCGCCTGAGGAACTTTTTACCCGCCAAGACCAAAATAATGCTTTTGCAGACTCTAGTCCTTCCTGTAATCGACTATGGTGACATGTGCTACTACGATTTGATTTCAGTCTTACTCAGTAAGCTCGACCGGCTGCTTAACAATTGTATCAGGTTCATTTACAACCTAAGAAAGTATGATCATGTTTCTTCACATAGGTCTCAATTTAAATGGTTGCCCATCCGTCAGCGGAGACAAGTACGTGCTTTGACTACGCTTTTTTCTTTACTTAACTATTTATTTTTATTTTTTCAATATTTATGCTCTACACACACTAGAAATCTACGGTCTTCTAATAATCGTCTTCTACATTGCCCTTATCATAGCTCTCATTTTGTTCACTCATCCTTTCATATTCAATCAATTCTTATTTGGAATGAGCTACCTTTCGAGCTTAGGATGGCCACCAGTCGGGACTCTTTTAAAAGGAAAGTTCGGAAGTTCTTTCTAGATAAAATTTTGGCAGAATCATCTCATTAGTATTTTATCTATGACTATAATAGTATATTATTATATATATTTAGTACTTATTGTATGATATATATATATATATATATATACCTATGTATGTTTATCTATTGTTTTGGTGGTAATTTATTCCTCATCTTGTTTTGTGTCGTGAATCAATATTGCACCTGCCTTGTCATCTCTGTATCACCCTAAGGTTGACTGGGAGAGAATGCCTAAGGCATTAAGTCCGCCTATGTACACATGTTGCATGAAGTTTGAATAAATAAAAAAAAAATACAATCACATCAAGTTTGAAGCTTTATGTATTACCGTTTTTAAGATAGAGTAAGAACGTAAAAGACGAAAAAAAATGCATTTTCATTCGAGATTTTTTTATATGGGGACCCCCTTTGGGCTTACACTTTATTATTTTAGTCTTTGCTATAAAAAAAAAATCATCTGGCTACCTATAAAAAAGATGTCAGGTAACCCTGTGAAGGACAGACGGACGGACAGACAGAACGACGGACGGGTGGACACACGGCATAGTACAATCAATGATCTGATGTTAGAATTTTAGTTTCCAATATCTCCTGGTTCATCAAAAATCTAGCAAATACACCCTTTCCAAACATAGTATTCTGCTTTTCTGTGATTAAAAAATAAAGGAGATCAGAATACACCAGTTTCCGGACAAAAGCAAACGGTAGCGTTGTTATTGCCTTGATTGGCCTGCCTTCGGATTAATTGAGTCTGTTAAAGCGATTGGCGATTACCCTGTCGTGTAGTTGCGCCTTTATATCGGTTCAATCTGGCTTTATTGAGTTATCAGTGTATCGGATAAGGATGATGCTATTAATATTTCATGATGACGATGATGTTAAAATTTTAAGCTAAGCCCAGCGGTTAAATGTTTACCTAAAAGCTTGGACGAATAAAAAAGGCGGACGGAATCTCGCTAAACAAAAATTTAAGCACCCATAGTAAGATGGCTCGCTTAAAAGTACGGGCTGGCACGCACCCATTCACATCCATAGACAAAAAGCTGCGATTACGTTCTTGCGTAATCGCAGCTTTTTGTCTTCTCTCTCGTGCCTTGTGACATATAAAATAACAATATATATCTGGTGTGTTAAAATTCTGTCGATATTATAGTGGGTTTAGGCAAAAACAAAGTGCTTCTTCTCTTTCTATCTATTCTTAGCGAGATTCCGTCCGTCAATTTTATTCGTCCGAGCATAAAAGAATATGTTTTCGCTCTCGAATTTAGGAAAAGCGGGTGATCTTTTCTCCATACAAACGCTTTCGCCTATTTTCGTTCTGGTTAATTACGATGGGACAATTATTTTCTATAGTAAAATAAATATCAACTACTTTTGTGACCCTGTATTTTTCTTTTTGTTGATAAATTATTCCTAGAAGCCGTCAAAATATGCTGAAAATTGCCTATTTAGACAGCTGTCAACAGAGGCTTGGTGTGCAAATCAGACAACTACTAATGAAAAAAGAAAAACATAGGGCACAGTAAATAATCCTAATAGTAGTCCTTCTTAATCAGTTTACGAAATATTTTTTTAATTAGTCCAGTATCAGAGGAGTAAATAGTTGAGAGCAAAAACCTGAGAAAAAAAAAAACAAACTCTGAGAAATACCTCTAATTATGACTTATTTACATAGGCTATTCTGTCTGAACTGCAGTTGTCTTTATCGCACTGCTCTGAGACCGAGCACTCGAAGAGCAACAGCAATAGTTTCTTCAAATACCTAATTTTCAAAAGTCTATCTGCCCACATTTCCTCTTAATATTTCCGCTAACGATCTTCTGCATGGAAAGCAAGCTTTTAACGTCATGTCACATTAAAAGAGCATTAAAACAGCCTCCACGAGTGACGATATTTAATTCATCGTCCGGCGCACTCTGGGCAGTCAGCTCCGCTACAACCTGCTGACTGGCTAATCTTTTCCCCACGACTTGAGCTATTATTATTATGTAGCTCATGTCGAAACAATTGAAGAAGAACGTCATGTCACACGCGTTGCCTTGCATGGACCGATCGCGCATTCGTACGAACCAAGTTCGTGCGAACACGTAATCAAGCATTATAGTCGCGCGAATGTCAATTAGGACTAGGATACCTATTTGACACCTGTATCTTTGATCGTGGATTCGCACGTATTATATTCCCGCCGGATGTTAGGACAACGCTTTTAGAGTATCCGTTACATCTGATTCAGTAAAAAATATACTTTAATATTGAGGACGTAAAAGCGATATTACCTCACCTTATCTAACAAACACGATAAACGTCACTCAACTCGCTAAACAAGATGGCTGGTTGACACTTATGACACGATATGACGTCATCAGTCAGATTGGAACATGGAAAAGTATTCGATTTCACATTTTTGAGGAAAATTCAACATTTGTCATTCTTGGAAACGAACAGATTTTATTACGTATAGAGTGTTTTCGTCTGTTTCTTTTTTAGTAAAAGCTTGTTGTTTATCATATCGATACATATCCGTCCGTCCGTACCTTTGTTTTCGTAGACGTTTTATTATCCAATAGACTTAAATAACTTCAGTTTAATATGAAGAAGCATATAACCGACTTTGTGTCAGTTTCCACAAAACGGAGAAACCAGTAGTTGACTACAGTTGAAAATTACCAAAAATGTTATATTATTTATAAGAAGGTACAGAAGGGACAACATTGTAGAAAGAATAAACAAAATCTATGAAAAGTGAAAGAGATACACGCTGTTTAAGTTTATGGAAGGGGCATTTTCTGTCCTTGTCGTGCGAAACGGACATTGTTCAGAGAGATGTCAAGTTATTACGAAGGTTTTGTACAATTAAGTCATTCCTTAATAGTGCTGTCTCTGTCTAGTGCACAAATTTAAATCACTTATAACTTGGACATTTTATTAAATATTTTATTGGTTTTTTCACTGTTGCTCATTTTTCTTGAAAAAGTTTCGAGATTTCTAATAAAAACTAATAAAAAAAATAGTCAACTTCCCTATTCCTCGCGAATGAACGAGCACTTTTTTGTTTTCACTTAAGAAGTACTTACTCAGTATTGACTTTAAGTAAAAAATTCAAAGTAGACATCAAGGGCAATGTCTACTTTGAATTTCATACAGAGCATCCGCGAGGATCTTTCCGCTTAGTGGAAACTGACCCATATACATAATGGAAACATTAAATGCATCCATTCGATTAATTCGTTAATAAAAAAAAATGAGAGCCACAAAAATACAAATCTCGAACACATGGCATAGTATTATATTATCTGTGACATGGCGTTCGTTTTTTGAAACTTTTGAAAATTAGGTATTTGCAGAAACTATCGCTGTCGCTCTTCGAGTGCTCGGCCTCAAAACATTGCGATAAGGGCAACAGCAGCTCCGACTGTCATATTTCCAATTTAAAAGATATTTCATAACTGACTACTATGTCGCTATGTTTTTCCTTTTTCATTAATAGTTGTCAAACTATACACGCTGAAATTTGAATCGCTTATTTCCCGAAAAGGGGTCATTGAACAACAACACGGACGGTTTTCATTATGAACAACTTTTACTATGGGACCAACGCTGAAATCGCGAAAAAAAATCAATTTTATCGATTTAAGTGAACACAAATGTTGGGACCAACTGATTTTTTTTCGCGATTTCAGGGTTGGTCCCATAGTAAAGGTTGTTCATAATGATGAGTACAATGACCCCTTTTCGGGAAATAAGCGATTCAAATTTCAGCATGTATAACAATTTACCAAGAGATGTAAAATAATCTAAATCTCTCACCACTTTCAAAAAACTACTCAAACAACACATCATAAAAAATTCATACTTACTACAGTAACTTCGAGCCACATCCAGATTTTCTGTACCGTGAACGTGAACTTGTTTTATATTAGAGCCAGTGTCAAATGAACATTGCATTTTTTGTTAGGATGTTTCTAATGTTTATTTTTTGCAATATTCCCAACAAATTTTTCAATTCGCCCCCTATTACATGGGACTATAACATAACTGGCGAAATGTGGGTGTACTAATACACCTCTGCCTACCCCTTCGGGGAAATATAGGCGTGATGTTATGTTATGTTGTTGTTAATTTTTCAATTTATGTATTAGTTAATTCTCATGTAAGTGAATTATTGTATTATTGTGAGAAATAAAGTTATCTTAAACCTCATTAATAGTTTTCTTTATACACCAGGCCTCTGTAGACAGCGGTCTTAATACTGCCGTGTCAGGCCTATCTCTTGTATCTCACGAAACATAGTTTTGAGATATCACCGTTTAAAGTTTTTTACAGATAATTGCGAGTATCTTAAATGTTTCAAAACTTTCGGGAACTATTTTTACATAATTGGTTGTATTAAAGTCTGAGGAAAACCGGGAAATTTATAGATTTTTGAAAACTTTGAAATTTTCAGAGTTATTAGCTATAACAGAGATAGGTGTAACAAGCTCTCTATACATTGGTTGTTACGCGGTGCTCTGTATCTTAAGATAGGTGACTTAGCCGCCACAAGTGTAATATGGAATGTTTTGCTAAACACAGGTATCTTTAGCTAAAGTTTGTCTGACTAATTGTTTAGTATTAAATTGAATTAGTTTATAAAGGAATAGAAATAATAGTACTCATCTAAACAAATGAATAATGACTTATGACTTATCTAGTAAAAACTCAAATTTTCAAATGCATTAAAATATCCTTTTTAATGAGTAAAACGAAAACTCAGACTTCTTCTAACCAAGATTCGATAACTTTTAAAACAAATAAACTTAATTAACTTCATAACTAACATAAAAATTGGAATGAGAACTTAGTATTATCAAAATTATTTTAGATACATAAAAAAAATCCTAGATATGTAAGATCTTATCTAAATCTACATCTGCATTTAAGTCTGCTTTCTTTCTTGCACTTACACTCCTTCGCCTTACTTCCCGGGGTACTTCTTTTTTAACTAAGTCCAACACACTTTTGCAATACACATGAAAATCTTAGAATTATTTTTCATCGTATGATTTCTTGACGACTATGTAAGTTGAGCATCTACAAAATTTCAACTATTCTTAATGCCTAAATACGTGGATTGAAAAGTTCGCGATCTTATATAAAAATAATAACGCTAAATTTCTTTGTTGTATTACTTTTGCTTCCAGACTTAGAAGGATTTAATCAGAGCCAGGTGATAAATTTCTTGCATTCGAAAAAAAATAATCTCAACAATGCGCTGTCAGTACGTGTCCGTTTTATATTTTTTCCAAAATACCACAAAACTACATAGTGACGGAATAAGGAGAATCTATTGCATCCGATGCTGTAGTTAAAAATCAGTTAGCTGAATTAAATTCCAGTAGACACAGCGTTGAATATGTCCTCTACTGTAAACAGCCTTCAACTTCCACTATAGCACAAAACACCGAAAAGATATTGAATCTGATGGTAGGAAATCAATAATGAAATATTAATGAGATAGCTAGATAATAGATGTTTTTAAAAAGTGATAAGGAAGCAATATTTGCCATAAATTCTGATTTCCCAGGGTATCTAAGAGAAAGATATGCCCCTTTGAGTCGAACAAAAACACAACCGGTTAAGCACTTCACGCAAATTTTTATTTCGTTTGATGCCGATATATAAGACATTTTACGCAAATTAGTTGTTATAAATGAAACTAGGGTCCAGCTAAGACAACATAACAGTAAGACCAAAAAATACTTAAAAGAAAAGTATAGACCAGAACTACTAGCCTCGAAGCAACATAAGGTGATTATTTTGAAAATAAGGTAATGGTGGCAGTTTTTTGGGTCTAAGTCGACTGCTGATTAAAGGGTATCGTCATAAACTGCATTTATAACTGCACTTTTTTATAAAAATTTTGTAGTTATTGAATAAACATCAAACAGTAAAATTTACCAACGAAGTTACTAAAAACTGTTTGATTTTATCTAAACACAATTCGCGCGTTCTGAAATTATCTGAAACTCTGAAACCATGACTGAAATCCATAATTTAAGGTGCCAGTTGGCTTTTCTTTGCCTTGTTTAGGACCTATTTACTTTAATTTCCTGTGTAATAAAATAATAATTGATTAACACACATTTTTATAAAATAACCAGTGGAAATCCAACCACAGACAGTGCGTATTTTGAAGGCTTTTGGAAATTATTTTTAAGTACGTACACTTTTCAAAAACCCGGTAAATGAGATACATCAAGCTGATATACAAACCAACAAAAATAGGTTTGTGAACATTACTCCTGCATATTCGACCGCGATTTTTTTATTCCACCTATTGATTTCAGAAAAATAGTTATTTTTCTTCAGCTGGTCCATAAATACTATCATGTTGCCGTGGGCTATTACTTTTAGAACCATGTTTGTTAATGAAGCTCTCATAATATCCACATTATCATCAGTTAGTACGCGCACTACAGTCACGGATAAATACTGTATCTAGTAGTTAGCAGAGTTAGGATTTGCTCGATGCGCTCGCAACTTATCACGCGTAATTGATGTAACTTAAGATACAGTATTTTACCATAACTAACAATGGCAAAATCATAGTTTCAAGAGTTAGGTGATAGGCAATTGTGACTAATTGGTAATAGTTAATTAAAATATTATTTTACTGGGTGATAGAGGATCATGAAAAAATACGATTTAGACCTGTTACGCGTAACTCATGTATCTTAAGATAACAGACCTGCGAGTGACACGGCAGATTATAGGCAATTTTGAGAATTTTCGAGGGCTTCTAGAAATTATTTATCAACAAAAACGTAAACAAAGGGACATAGAAAAAGTTGATGTTTATTTTGCTGTAAAAAATCATTGCTCTAGGGTTATAAACTAGAAAGAAAACAGTCGAGAGTGTTTGTATGGAAAAAGGCCACCCGCAATTCCTCTTAAGTCTTCCCCTATACCTCACTATACAAACAGAAAAACAATAGTCCGTCAATTGTAATTAACCTTAGAATAAATACATTGTAAGAACACGCATTGATGATAAGCATCTAAAACCGTTTAATTTTTTCTGTTATGAAGGAATAACATAATTTAATAATAATTGGACTGTTATATTGTAAACGTAGTGTTTTGATTGTTTTATGCGTCTTAAAGACACCTTCAATGACGTCATCCTATATAACGCGATTGCAAGTTCTCGCGAATTTATTCGTGCGAACCCGCGAATGATTTAGGAAAATTAATTGATGTCAGTAAGTCTCTTCGATGTATGACTCGTGGACCCACTGGCTTTGTACCACCAGTGCTCGTGGTCCCACCGGCTCGAAAACTTATGACTCATGGACCCACTGCCCGGTGGGTCCACGAGTCATAGTTATATCGTATGACGATGTATGACTCGTGGACCCACTGGTGGATCCACGAGTCATGGTTTTATCGTATGACGATTCTTGGAAATAAAAGCAAAAATATCTTCCTGGTTGTGGAGGAGAACTCGTTCAAGGAAAACGCAAAAGCCTTGATTTGTTGGTGTATATTTATGTTCAGTATATGTGAATAGCTGAGATAAGTCCGTTATAGTAATAAAAGAGCACTTGGATGTCTGTGTCAAATCAAAGTGAATCTGGGGTCGCGCTCTACTTTTCAAAGTCAACTTGGATGTCTATTGTCAAATTAGATGTCAATTTCTAGGGGTGCTGGCCAGAAAACCTCCAGGTGTGCCTGACGGCTGCTTGTCCTTCTGGACACGTCTGGAGGGAACGGTTGTTGTTAGGCCAGTGCATCCTGGGTACGGGCATTAGAATCCTTTCGAGGGATTAACCTTCAGAGGATCTTATTGCCTGTGGCGAATATTCTGGCGCGGGAGGGGCCCATTTTGGGCCAGTGGGGAGTTGCTCCACGTGTCCCTCTGATGCCAACAGAGGGCACAGTAGAGGAGCAGGGGCGGGCCCAGCGTGCACTCACTCTGTCACTGGGCAGGCAGGGGGGGGGCTGTCCTTCCCTGCCCCCGTCAATCTCGTAACCCCAGGAATACCCGCTGAGTAGTGTTCTCGCGCCTCTTGGGACCGAGGGTCTTGGCTTCATAGTCCGGACCGCGAGGAAGAAAACCTCTTTAAAAAATTACGGGAGGATAGGGCCTGCGAGCAGCAGACTCGGGGTAGTCTGCTACCTGACCAGCAGCTGGCGTAGCTGGCACAGCTGGCGTAGTTGGCGCAGCTGGTAAAGGCCCATTAGGTGAGGTGGCGTGCAGTGTTCCGTGTGCGCCACTAAGGAGAGTGCGGTGCAGCTGCAAGGGGTGAAGGGGCTCGCCTGCTTGTGGCGGGCCAGGACCCGTCAGGGGTGGTTTTGTGAATACTAACGGGTTCCCACGCCCCCGGCTAAGGTAGTTGAAGGAACACCGTGGTGGTTTTAGTCGGTAAGAGTCTGACACTGGCTCCGCCTACCCCGGGCGGAGTGCGTCCATGAGGATTTCACCACGGGAAAAAAAAGGTGTCATTTTCTACACCAACCATTAAATCTCAACAGACATCTTGTCTAGATTTGATTCTTGGTGTAACATGTTAATATTGAAAATTAAACAAACTGGTCGCGAACTCTATGATACGTGTCGACTGGTAACTGGGTACACTTTTATTAAAGCTACTTTTTCAAGTTAAAGACTAGTTCATATTATCAAATTCAAATTTATTTCTTTTTATTTCGAATAATCATTTACATGCATTATCATAACGTTAAGAATCTAGTTGCACGGTTCCAAAATGTTGGTCCTATGGAGAAGAGCCGGCAAGAAACTCCATTATTGTATGTCATGGGATATATATTGCGACTGCTGAACGTGGGGTCCTGGGTTTGATTCCCGGGTTGGGCAAAATGTTATTGGGTTTTTTTATTAGGAAATTCTCAGTAGCAGCCCGGAGTCTGGATTTGTGACCGGTCAATGGCAATAGGCTCGTCCCCTATTACATGGGACTATAACATATCTGGCGAAATGTGGGTGTACTATTACATCTCTGCCTACCCCTTCGGGGAAATACAGGCGTGAGGTTATGTTATGTTATGGGATATTTAATATCTCCCGTTCAGTCATTCCGATTCGTTGTTCGTTATTTATAGTATTGGATAGGATTTACATGGTAAATATCCCATGACATACATATAAGTGCTAGTGCAAGTGCTAGTGTGTTAGTTTGGAAACTCAAGACTAATATTTTGTCAAAGTGGACTCTGATCGTATCAACGCGTCTTTTAGCTTTTTATTGTCACTACGTGGGTGCCATAAAGGGCAGCCAATGAACCATGTCAAATGAGGGAATCAAACTGTCTAGTTGATCTAGTGATTGCTAGCGCGGCTACAATAAATTAGAACATGTTATTTGAATGTCTTGTTATCTTATTTGACTCTAGTGGTATTATTTCTATATACTATCGTTATGTAGATATGGTAGGTTTCTTACCGTCACAAAACATTGAGAAAGTTGGAGACCGGGTTTACTCTTCAAAATAATTCCAATCTCAATTCAATACCAATGTCAAAAAGTGAAGAATAAGTGGGTATTCTTGATTAAAAATATACCCAATCTACAATTTTATAATTCTTTTAAGGATTGATTTATTCTAAAAACACAAAATTTTGAACCAATTCATTGCAAATTTTTTGCATTTAAAAGGACGTCCAATACCGTTCGATTGGAATTATTTTGAAGAGTAAGGCACCTGATCATTTGTCAGAATAATTTAAAAAATAAAAATTGAGTAAATAAATCAATAATTTAATAAATTTTAGAAAATTCTCAGTAGCAGCCCGGAGTCTGGATTTGTGCCCGGCAGTTAAGGTGCATGCTACAGGGTAGCCCGCGAAATTCAAATTTTTTGGCGTTTTTTTGCAAATTGTAGCTTTATTTCGCGTTGTATATCGGTTAAAATATGATTGGCGGAAATAATAACAATATATCTATTGAATAATACTCATGAAATTTATTAACCTAGCTCTGTAAGCTGTACAAGCTCGATAATATTAATTTACGATCAAATTATCGATTTCCGAGCTTGCACAGCTTATAGAGCTAGTTTAATCTTTTTCATGAGTATTATTCAGTAGATATATTGTTATTATTTCCGCCAATCATATTTTGGCCAATAAACAACGCGAAACAAAGCTACAATTTGCAAAAAACACCAAAAATTTGAATTTCGCGGGCTACCCTGTAGCATTCACCTTAATAGCAATAAGCTCGCCCCCTATTACATGGGACTTACAACATAACTGGCGAAATGTGGGTATACTATACACCTACCCATTAGGGGAAATACAGGCATGCTGTTATGTTATGTTGTTATGTTAATTTAAAAAATCGTTAACGTAAGACGTCGCGCGTCGCTCTAAATTTAAATTCGAATTTTAATAATGAATTTTTAACACAACCTGCCTAAGAGCAATTATTACTAGCTCTTTGCAACCTGCAGTCAGCCTCCAACCGCCATTAATATCAGATTCAGTGACCGATGGTGACTGAGTAATTTGTCAGTTCGACAGTGACAGCGGGCTGGTGGCTGCAGAGACATGACATTTACCGTTGGTACTACCAACGGTAAATGTCATGTCTCTGGGTGGCTGTCAAAATGAGAATAAGTTACGATTGCACAGTAGTGTCCCTGTAACAATGGGAGGCTACGTTCGTTGGATTGCAACTGTCATTGCAACTTTCAATAGGAACTGATCAATGTGTTACAAGGATGTAGAATATATTTGGGTTCGCGAAGGTATTTAATATTTGGCTTAAAGTTAGAAAACCCTAAAAAGCAAGAAAAAAATCATTTATGTTTTAGATTTATAGATTAAAATTGTGAATTTTCTATACGGAAAAAGATATGAATTCAAAACTGGATTTTTAGGTGAGTATTTAAAAAAACCACAGGTTATATAAAATAATGCAAAATGTTACTTGAAAAAAAAACCATTACCACGTGAAGTGGGCACAGCCGGAAAGGAAGATAAGTTGGCAGTTAATATAGAAAGACCTTGTTATCAAAGTTATAAGTAGTTCTGAATGAAATCTCATTTTTCAAGCGACGACGATGCCGCGACGTCAATAAAAAAGCGGGAAAAAACCGTACAGAAAACTCTTGGGCCATAAAATGAGCGTTTATGAAAACGGGAGCAATAAGAGAAAATTTATTGAAACTGCAGCAAAAATAACTAATTTAATTATTTTATTATTATTAACGCATTTACGCATGCGAAGTGAAATCTAAAGATTTAAATTATGGAAAGAAAAAATCGCTGACGAGCAGGATTCGAACCTCCGACTCCTGGCTCAGTACGCCAGTGCTTTAGCCACTAAGCTACCGTGAACACTGCTCGTGGTATCGAAATTCTCATCCACTTGGCACGTCTTTGGGTGACGTCAGCGATATCTTATTAAATTAAACGAACTAATTTAATTTGAATACATAATAATCATAAGTTTTGTAGAACTTTTGATCTATTTCTTCTACATAGCAACTGTCAATATTCAATGCATATTCAATGAAATGTATTTTATGGTGTACAATAAAACATGTATAAATAAATAACCGTTTCTCCAGTGTTAAAGATTATAAGAAGATATTGAATATGATGCGGAATGCCAAACTAGTGTCGGTAGTATTAATAAACCGTATTATTTTATACAAAAATAGTTGTTGCAATTTTGCTATCAAATCCTTCTTAATTTATTTTCGTTAACTTGCTGGACAAAATTTTCAAGTGACAGTTTTGGAACAACTCCGCTAAAATGTAAAATAAAAGTAAAAAAATATATGTAAAAACTACTAAGACAGACATACCTAATAGGTATTTCTAGGAAAGTATAAATAAGTCATATTTAATTAGGAATAATTAATAACATAACATAACATCACGCCTGTATTCCCCGAAGGGGTAGGCAGAGATTATATAGTACACCCACATTTCGCCAATTATGTCAGTCCCATGTAATAGGAGGCGAGTCTATTGCAATAATTAGTAATAATGAACTAATCACAGTAATTAGTTTATTTAATTTACTTTTAGTAAATAAAATAATAAATTTACTTGCCTATATTGTCCATCCTAAGGTTGTCTGGAAGAAATCACGCAAAGCGATAAGACCGCCCATTGTACTATAAATAAATAAAATAAATAAATATCTTTGGGACATTTTTACACAGCACCATCTAGTCCCAAACTAAGCAGAGCTTGTGCTATGGGTACTAGACAATGGATATAATACTTATATACTTTTTTTTTCGTAAATACATACTTATAATACATAAGAAACACCCAGACCAACACAAACACTTATGTTCATCACACAAATATTTGTGTCCTGTGGGAATCGAACCCACGACCTCGTGATCAGCAGTCTGACTCTCGAACCACTAGACCACAGAGGTCGTCAAACTATATATTTTATGTAAATAAATAATAATGCTATAGTGTTTGTTTATGTATTGTACGGAATTGTATCATAATAATCCCGCAACGTTTCGCTTGTTTCGAAGCTCCATACAAAAGCTTTATATCTTAGAGACGGACGTTTGAATATTAAGAGCGTGCTTTTATTTTCAATTCAAGTTTGTTTTCTTTGTTCATTAAATTTAACAGCAAACGGTGTAGTTTGTTCTTCAATATCTTTGCTTTGTCGTTTAGAAAAAATGGAAATCTGATTTCAATTTTAAGATTACGTAGGTTTACGTAGAAAGGGTACATAGTCAGATACCTACTAGAGTACCTGGTGGCTACTAGTTTCTTTAAGTTAGATACGTCTGGAGGAAGAGTAATTTCTGGGTCAATGTACCTTGGGTACGGGCAATAACTAGATGGGATGTTATTGTCAGTGGGGAAATTCTGATCTTGGCTGCTCAATTTGATCTATTGTCAAATCTTATGTCAACTTCTGTGATTGTGTGTGTAAACGTTAACAACCAATCACATCGCTTGATGAGATTTGACAGCTGATTAGTAAATTTAAGCGTTGATCAGCCTTTCGGAAACTGGGGATTAGTGTCTTACATAAAAAGTTCGCAACCTTAACTAAGCCTCCTGCTTAAACTTAACTACATTATTGTTACTAGTTTAGAATATCTTAGTAAAATAGCAGCTTATCTTAGTAGTCTGATGAAGAACTTACATGAGCCACTAATACAATTTACTTAGGCAACTGGAACAACTGGGCGAAATGCTGCACAGCTTAAACGGAGCCTCTCGACGTGTCGGTCTCGGCATGAATCTGGACAAGACTAAAGTCATGTTCAATATGCATGTCATGCCGAGGCCAATATTCGTCGAAGGGTCGGCACTCGAAGTTGTAACGGAATACGTCTACCTAGGGCAGGTAATTCAGCTTGGTAGACACAACTTCGAGAAAGAAGCCAACAGAAGGATCCGTCTGGGCTGGGCAGCATTTGGCAAACTTCGCCGAGTCTTCTCGTCGCCTATACCGCAAAGTTTGAAGACAAAGGTCTTCAACCAGTGCGTCCTGCCAGTCATGACTTACGGTGCCGAGACGTGGACACTGACAGTTGGGCTAGTCCACAAATTCAAAGTCGCTCAGCGAGCTATGGAGCGAGCTATGCTTGGAGTTTCTTTGAAGGATAAAATCCGTAACGAGATTATCCGGAGAAGAACCGGAGTGACCGACATAGCTTGTAGGATCAGTAAGCTGAAGTGGCAGTGGGCTGGCCATGTCTGTCGAAGGACCGATGGCCGTTGGAGCAGACGAGTCCTTGAGTGGAGACCGCGAATCGGCAAACGCAGCGTAGGGCGCCCCCCTGCCAGGTGGACCGACGACCTGAAGAACGTGGCTGGGGGGGACTGGATGCGGAAGGCAGAGGATCGAGCGTTGTGGCGCAACTTGGGAGAGGCCTATGTCCAGCAGTGGACTGCGATAGGCTAAGTTGATTGATTGAAATTGACCAGCCACTTGTGGAGGTGACAAAAGTTAAATTTATGTCCTAAGGGGGAACTTAATGGTGCTTAAGCAACAGGTTCGTTGCGTAACCATAGTTTCAATTTCGATTTATACTATTGTAAACTAATTTTCTCTGTTAGTTTTCCATTATTAGAAAAGTATTAATAATGTCAAAAGTGTCGGTTGATGTGTCGATTAAACTTTTGTTACTTTATTGTTGAGTTTATACTATTGGTACCACAGATATAGATAGATAGAATGAAAAAGTGGGCGGGGAGCGCGTGCTAACACTGCACCAGAGTGCGGGGCATATCAGCTACTTATAGAAACGTTTCTACGTAAAAGTATACTATATTATAAGAGAGTAAGTATAGAAAAACATCTTTATAAATAGTGTAATGTCATAACCTGTAGTATCCATTACATGTAAGTCAAATTAATACCCCGATTATATAACAAGATATAATACCTGTAATTAACGAGCCTCTTTGATTTCATTCATACTATAATCGCGGCACGCTATCATGGCGTTTTTGACGTTTGCCTGCTCATGAATATCCGTAAATATTGACAGCTACGTATGAAGGAACAATTGCCGTACTTTATTGTCTGCTGCTGATGACTGCTACAGCAATATAATTTTTCGGATTTCGAATCTATTATTCAAATTCTATTTATTTCTACTATTTTTTTGTGTACGTCACAGAAAAGTTGATTAAATAGCGATTTTTAAAAATGGCTAGACGATATGTTTATTTAATAATTTGATAAATTATTTACTTTATGTAGATATTATTCATAGTCATAGCTAGTTGCACTTGGTCAAACTAATAAACCCGGTCCCAAACGTAGAAATATTAAATATTTTATGTGTTATATTAAAACATTTTTTGTAGATACTACTGCCTACCTACCTACTCTCAAAGACTTACTTATACGACTCGCACTTGACTATATTTTTATATAATAATTTGAAATGTGTCACAACACTATTGGAAAATGTCAAAAACGCGACCCCTTTTCGGGAAAGAAGCGATTAAAATTTCAGCATGTATCTATAACTCTCTTTCCTCCTGGTTGTTAATTTGACTTGGTTATAGTCAGCTTTTCTAGCTTGCTAGCATTGAACTAAATCGTCGGTACGTGATAATAAGGTAATAGCGGACGTTGACCCGGCTTTTATTTATTTAGAATTTATGTGTACACAACAACACATGGAATGAGATAGCATTAAAGTATTTAGTAATAAGGTACTGCCCATTTCAACGAAATTTCTACTAGCAGACCTGTATCTCGAAGTTGCATAATTATAAATCACTGCCATAATACGCCAGTGACAATAATGTTACACGATTTGCGCAAATTCATAGGACGGGGAAAGAAGTGCGTGTCATACTCTGCGTGCGTGATTCAGGATAGTTCCCATGTAGCGGGACAGATGTCGCTACGTTACTCTCGTCATTGCCTACGTCTCTGTTAGTTTCCATATAGCGAGATAGATGTCGCAACACCTTCATTTATATCAAACAGGTGCACTCTAATTTTTACTATGATTAATTATACCAATTCGATTCCATGTATGTTCGAGAAAAACTTTCTCTATTCCCGAAGGAATGTTTCGATTGAAATAGTTCCAAGTTTCAGGTTCCGAACAAAATGGATGTTATCGAATACTTTATACCTGTGTGGGTAGTCGAAAGTTCGAGAAAATATTTGAGTTGTTTCTACAAAGTGATTTATCTCAGTACCTACTTATGTTAGGTCTGTATTTTGCGAAGTTTGGTAATTTTTTCTGGAAAAATATCGGAGTTGGTTGGGGGAAGTGTCGCATTTTCGTTTGTAGTGAATACTTTTTTTCTATTTTGCGCAAAACTAGCGGCCAAGATACATAGATATAGGCAGAAATAGGTAATAGGACAAAACAAGAAGTTGATTTCAAACATACGTATAGTCGACAATATAACACGTCAGTGGTAACAGTTTGACCTAGAAAGTATCTTTATTTCGTAAGCAGTAAGGGTGATTTTCGTAGTTCAAGTGTTACCACGAACGTGTGGCTGACTGTACTACCAGAAAACTATTTCTCACACTGAGTTGACCGCATCGATGATTTATTTTGATTTATTGACACGATAGGAAGTCGAATGAGTGTGGATGATGAGGTAGTCGGTAAGAAAGGTATCAATTGCCTTCCCAGAGAGCTCAGAACGTACATAAGTACACAATAAGTATCTTCATCCGTAGAACCATTACGATCATCATCAGCCTTTATTAGTCCACTGCTTGAAACAGACCTCTTCAATGGCACGCCACTGACATCAATCCTTGACCATTCGCATCCTGTTGCTACCAGCGACCTTGCCAATACCACCGCTTCACCGAGCTTGAGGGCATTGAAGAAATTGCGGAAGTGATGGTGGTTTTGAGCGAGATACAATAAAATCCAGTTATTTGGAATCGAAAACGATTGTATTTCGTAAAGGTACACAATATTTTTTAGCGATAAGGAACGTGCGGCGTGCGTCAAGCTCAGATTTTGACAAGATTATTCTGCAACAGCGGGCGCGGCTGTGTCCCACCGTTACCCCGCGCACTTTTAATAAAAGGAGGTACATTTGTGTCGCTTACACTCCCCCCCTAGTGCTGCCCTAACAGCACTCATCCTCAACAGGAATTCTAGCGACAGTAATTGATTTGATCCCCACAACTCGACATTTGCTTGCGATGAATCCTACGCGCGTGCAAAACTTGTCCTCAATCCATCTCCAGTACGCGACCGCGCAGTATGCTTTAATGGAAGTGTCGCAAAATATATGCATTTGTAGGTGTCTATAGCAAGTGCGACTAGCAGTCGTTCGCTTACTGATGTTATCGTCATTATAACAGCAGTTGCTAGGCGCATGCGGCGTAGCACACGTAGCGGATACGTTCCCTACTACGCTCGTAGCAATTTACCGTAGCGCTCGAGGTGTTGTTGTGCGATGGTGACGGCGGAAGAATTTCATTTTTCGTCTCGCTCACTCCTCTGGTAGCTGCCGGATAGTACCTCGGCAGCCTAACATCTTGTAATGATTTTAGTAAACCAATCCATTTTGACCATTTTGTGTGTATTTCGTCGTTTACTGGTTCATCCCAGCAGATTTTCAATCGCCATGTTTCTTGCAGTATAATTTTGCAATTTATTGTGAATGGCGACAGGAATCCATAAACGTCGAAAATAGACATAACTACACGTAGCATGTCTCTTTTGGTTGGCCTTTTCTCGCCGTTCAAAATATGTTCAGAGATCTTTTTAAATGAAACGTCGAATCCTAAACTGTCGTCGCTCGGGTAACAAATCAAACCGAGTGTGCGTTCTTTATATCTTTGTGCATATTCTTTATTTTTCTTCATCTTTTGTTCGACTCCCTTCAGTCTGGACAGAGCGATTGGCAATGAGTCAGTCATCACACATTTCTCGTCTTTCCAGGGTAACCCAACATGACATCGATTATCAATTAATGTAGCAGTTTGTTCCAGACAGCTCCATGCACGTTTGTCTTCTACGTTTTGACGCGGTTCTATAGTGAAGTAACGGTGTACTTCATCAGGGAGGTTTTGCAGGAAGCAGTCGTCTAGGGAACCACTTGTCATTGACACAGTCGAGCCGTCGTCGTCGAGCAACGCACTCGTGCTAAATATACCATTAGGTCCGTGAATGTTTATGGGTACAACTTTAAGTAACACTGTCCAATTGTTGGTGTTTATTAGGGTAACTGTTTCATTTTGAACACTGGTTTCAGTCTCTGTTGCTTTTATTATTACACTGTTTTGCGCTGTGACGTGTTCTGTGCGCGCAGTCGGTACGTAGTGTAACAGACGGTGATGCGACTCATCGCAGCCCGCGACGTCACACGAGGCCTACCCTAAGTTTGCCGATTCGCGGTCTTCACTCAAAAACACGTCTAGACCAACGGCCATCGGTTCTTCGGCTAATGTGGCCTGCTCACTGCCACTTCAGCTTACTGATCCTGTAGGTATGTCGACAACACGAAATTCGTCGTTCGCAGAATAAACATTAGTAATGTATTTAAAATGATTCTCATTAAATATTCCGAGAATGAACGAGGAACCGCGATGTAACCGCAAGTCGGAAATTAGGTGCCTCCTAAATACCAGAAGCACGTACTTAATGTTTACATTAACAAGTCAGCAAATATTTACATCTCTGTATACTCCATTTCTGGGTAATACGAGGGTTTTGTTTATTTATGGTTTAATGCCTTTGACTGTTACTTATTATCTTTTGGAATGCTTCTTCAGACTAGTTAGAACAGTGTTTTCAATTAATGTCGTATATTCATCTCCACGTTTAAAGCCCTGATTGATTGATTAGGGGTGGCTTCGTCATCAATCGGGACCACAGAAATGAGAAATAAATAGAACTGTTACGAAAACCGATGTCGCCAACTCGCCACGTACTCACACAATGACAAAATCGTCAAGGCACGCACACAGAAACATCAACGTCCGTATTCGTTTTATGCACACAACGTTACACGTTATTTAAAGGCAAAAAAGCTGATTTATAGCAGTCTTATCTGTGTTAAGTAACACCACAATTGCTATAATTCAAAATTTCACTACGATTTCTGCAAGTTATCATGGTATTTTGCTTATTACACTGCGAAAGAGACTGTGATGCGACTGACTACATAAATGAAAGCTAGCTATTAATGGCATAGAGTATCGGATCGTTAAGTTCCCTCCTATTATGGTCGAAGCAAACCTTAAAATCATTATTATTCATTTTTTAATTTACTTCAGTGAATTTGTCTCAGTCATTAACCTACATTATTATCATTATCATTATCATTTATTCTCACACAATTCTTTCCAATTAATCAAGTAACAAATCATTGTACTATTATTATTTGAAATGAGTATATCCATGGAGTTTCTAACCGGCTCTTCTCCATAGGACCAACTTTTTGGAACCGTACAACTAGATTCATAATTAACGTTTTGAAAGTGCACGTTAAGACGTACTAAGTGGAGGTTAATTTCGATACCACGAGCAGTGTTCACGGTAGCTTAGTGGCTAAAGCACTGGCGTACTGAGCCAGGAGTCGCAGGTTCGAATCCTGCTCGTGAGCGATTTTTTCTTTCCACAATTTAAATAATTGTTGCATATAAATGCTTATTCGAAATAAAAACTTTTGGCTTTGACTTTCTGACGACGTCTGTGGTCTGATGGTTCGAGGGTCGGACTACTGATCACGAGGTCGTGGGTTCGATTCCCACAGGACACAAATATTTGTGTGATGAACATAAGTGTTTGTGTTGGTCTGGGTATCAACTCAGCCTATCGCAGTCCACTGCTGGACATAGGCCTGGTCCCTGCCAGGTGGACCGACGACCTAAAGAACGTGGCTGGGGGGGACTGGATGCGGAAGGCAGAGGACCGAGTATTGTGGCGCAACTTGGGAGAGGCCTATGTCCAGCAGTGGACTGCGATAGGCTGAGTTGATGGTCCACCTGGCGGGGGGGCACCCTACGTTGCGTTTGCCGGTTCGCGGTCTCCACTCAAGGACTCGTCTGCTCCAGCGGCCATCGGTCCTTCGACAGACATGGCCAGCCCACTGCCACTTCAGCTTACTGATCCTACAAGCTATGTCGGTCACTCCGGTTCTTCTCCGAATAATCTGGTTTGGTCTGGGTGTTTCTTATGTATTATAAGTAAGTATTTACAAAAAAAAAAGTATATAAGTATTATATCCATTGTCTAGTACCTATATCACAAGCTCTGCTTAGTTTGGGACTACATGGTGCTGTGTAAAAATGTCCCGGAAGATATTTATTTATTTACTTTGACTTTGAAAGTTTTGTTCATCTGAACAGGGAAAGCGCCAGGCAGCGCCTCACGCACGTTCCATACCTCTATACTTCAGAAATCTGTGATCGGGACACACAAAATTATATAAGAAGAAATCCTGCACCCGGAATTCAAATAACGACAGAATGAAAACCAGAGATCCTTAAACGAACTGAAACCCGAAACCAATCGAGCCTGGTAAATAGTTAAATTACTTCTTAGACTTAGAAATAGCGGTCCCTTGTAATTAAACAGAAGGTAGGCAATTCCAACCATTAGGAAACTATGCCAAACGCGTCGCCTAGTCACAAAGTAAGAACTTGGGCTTAGAGATAAGTTAAGGCCGTAAGATTTAGGGCCAAATTACAGAACGTTCCTCGAGTATTGTTTGATGTTTATTCACCTGAAATAAGCATAGAATCGTTACTTGAGCATCAGTGTTATTCACTATCATCATCATCGACTCAGCCTATCGCAGTCTACTGCTGGACATAGGTCTCTCCCAAAATGCTCCACAACACTCGATCCTCTGCCTTCCGCATTCGGTCCCCCCAGCCACCTTCTTCAGGTTGTCGGTCCACCTGGCGAGAGGGCACCCTACCATATGTGTAATAATTAGAATTCATTACATTATGACCCTACGCTGCGTAGTTAATTAAGAATGTATGAAGGAAATAAACAAAACTGTCAAAAAGTGTACTAAGAAACACCAGCTCAATATTAAATTTATTCCAAAACGCTAGAGTGACTAAATTAAAAACGTTGGGCTTTTTAATCAGTCTCATAAATCAAATCAATCAAAATAAGTTGTACATCCAAATAAATTGGTGGATTGTTCGTATCGAGTAGAACCTATTCATAAACAGCACAAAGGGCTGTACCCCTAATTAAAACGAAGGACAGTTAACATAGATAGAACGATTTTGGTGTTTGGTGCAAGATATGGAAGCAAGCGTTCATACAGTAAACGGTTATCTTAAAGGCGCGTTTCCATTATGCGAGCGTCTTGCATGTAATGACGCTGTGTTCTGGCTTGCTCTGTAACACAGCATCATGCTTAATGGGAACCTCGCTGTCGTGGCTATGGCGTGGAATTGGCCATATATCTTAAGAATTAACGGAGCAAATTTTTACTAAGTAGTTTTCTGTACTTGCTTCATATTTTATGTGTATTTTTTTTGTATACCTGCTTTGCATTTTAAACGATGCACGATGTTACCTAAGACAGTATAATTTTTTTCTTTCTTATTTCGTTCTTACTTAATGTGCAAGTTACATGCAGCTTGAGTAGTGGAAACGTAAACCTACATGCAAGTAATTTTGTGTAAACAACGTGTAACTATTGCATGCGTGCAAGAGTTACACAAACTGCGTACGTACAGTCAGAAAACTTTCCAGTGAACCACCACTAAGGCTAAAATCTCTTGCACTCGATGTTCGATGGCAGCCGTAGGTACGTGTAATGTAGCAGGATTCGTTCAAGGGATTTTGTTGACAAAATGTACCACCGGGAAGTATCGTGACCGTACATATCAGGCGCATGTAAAACACTTGCATGTCAGGTGTAAGCTCTGGCTAACATGTTTTCAATGCAAGTAGATTCACGAAAATGTGACGTCATACCTGCTTGGAAGAACTTGTATAGTAAATACGACTTAAACCACACTAAATAAATCGTAAATTATTATGTCACTGAGTAAACGTTCGTTTTAATTGTCTTGTAAGATTTTATCAAAAGGATGAAAAGGAGCGTTCTTTAGAACGTTAATAAAACGTTCTACGCTGTGTTTAATTTATCAAGCCAGCTTCCAAGCGTGGTGACTACATAAATTACTAGACCATGCCCGCGGCTTCGCTCCCATGATTATTCAGTTCATCCTACACTTGGAACCTTATTTTTTTCCATTAAATGCATATCAGTTTTTATGGATGATGAAATAAGGGACTTGCAAAGATCTTACCTCTTTTTCCAAAATAAAATCAGTTTTTAAGTAAAACTATAAGCTTTTAAACACGAGGGTTTCATTAAAATTGGTCCAGTAATTTTTGCGTGATGCTCACACAAACAAAAAAAAAACCGGCCAAGAGCATGTCGGGCCATGCTCAGTATTATAGGGTTCCTTAAGTAGGTGTAATTACAAACGAATCAAATCGAATATTAATCATGGCTATGCTTTTTTAGTTTTTGCAATAATCGGCAGCATTCGCGACTCAGAGCGTGTTGTTAGTAGCGCCATCTAGCGATAAATTCTAGAAGCCAAATTGAAGAAGTGTGTAACACAAAGTAAGAAACACAAAGTTACTTTAACTAAAGGAGCATTATTTGCTAATATCATTTTTCTCTAAGGTCAATGACCTTTGAACTAGGACGTTTTAAGTATTTTTCAGTTTTCTCTCTATAACTCAAAAAATTATAATCACATTATACTCGAAATAATTTTAAAAGAGAGTTTTTACAAAGGTCTATCAATGTGGAAGATTATAACTTTCTACGTTGCATAGTTTAGAAATGGCAGGGGGGGGGACACATTGCAAGCCACTTTGGCGCGCTATATTTTGCAGATGGTACACCTGATAAAAAAGTGGTGTATGAAACATTACCTTCATTTTAGTAGACCTATTCAATGATACCCCACACGAGGGGGTGCAGCGAAAAAAAATTTTTCATCTCCATTTCACATGTATGGACGCCACCCCTAAAATAAGTAAAAACAATTTTTTTATTCTTTTAAAATTGAGATCTATATGTATACTATTTTTTAACAAAATTTCATTTACTTATGTTTATAACTGTAGAAGTTATTAAGCTGTAAAGGATTAGGACAGACGGACAGACGGACAGACGGACAGACGGACGGACATGACGAAACTATAAGGGTTCCTTGTAGGACTTCGGAACCCTAAAAATGTGTGCGGTCAGAGGACCCCCCTCCCCGTCAGGAACGAAGTTATCTTTAAAATACATAATTTGAATCGGTTCATTATAATGCTAAATTTTGCAACTACAATACAAGCAAAGATAGCAGGAAACATCTTGCGTCTGACTGAGATACCACAGGACCCAGGTTCGGACCCCAGTAAAACATTTTTTTTGTATCTTTTATTTAATAGTTAGCTGTAACTTTGACGTTAACCACCAGATCGCAATTAAAGGTGAGGTCAGCTGGCAACTCTATGTCCAAATATTCAGTGTACTCTATGAGTATAACACAAATCTTAGCGTAATGCTACATTTTCTCCTGAATCATACCTTTTTTTTTTGTTTACGAGTGGAAATCCTCATGGATACCCATTGTCTGCGGAAGGCGAAGGGTTATGTCGGACTCTTACCGACTAAAACAATGCGGTGGCCGACCTCAGCACAAAATAGAGGAGCTCCGGGATCTCCTGTGGACCGCGCCGGTGCCCCTTTGGTGCTATGTCATTTGGCACGTCCCGGGAAAGCGGTACTTTCCACACCACAGCAGTACGCGACCACCACGTACTACTGTCAGGGTCGTGTAATGGGCGCCTTGAGTCCCCCACTCTTAACGCCCACGATCCCCAAGGGTCCCCTGCCAGTACATGACGACAGGAGCATGTAGCCCTATCTGTGCTGTGTGCCAGGACGCATACCTACAGCAAACTGCAAGCTCCCATAAGGAACTTCGTTCAAAAAACAATTAAACAACAAACATTAACAGTTTATAATAATTATAGGAAGGATTACATCACATATGAGACTCTGAACGTTCATTGAATCGGTTAGTAGTCTGTTGGTCCTGATATTTAGGACACTGACTGTCCTTAACTTGTCCTTCAATTAACAAAAGACAATTATTATCAAGGAGACACCCCACTTCACTTAGACCACATCGTGTAACAGTACACCTTAAGTGAACGTCCCAAGACGCTGGTTTCTGACGTCATAGCCAGATGAATGACGGGAAATGGAGTAAAAATGGCTGCCATTGACGTATCGGGTGTCTAATGGATAGGGTGCTAAGTTTGTTTTGATTTCTCTTAGGTAACCCATTTAGGTTGCGGCAATTTATGTATTCATTACTTGGGTCTTGTGTATTTCCGTTTGTGTATATATAGTCATGTTATTGGTAGCCTTAGGTTTTCTGAAGGGCTTGGCTGTAGTAAGTGGAATATAATTGTTTCTATCTATCTATGCCTGTATTCCCTATGTCTTAAACGTTCACTGTTGAAGGCGGACTTCCCAAATCAAGCTAATACTGTATTATATATTGAGGGACTCGTGGAAAAGTAATAACCGCAATGATTGTACAATCTGCGAGGTTAAGCTGCGCTTGCCGCGGTCAGTCTGTGGATGGGTGACCGTTTCGTTATACATCGAGACCTCTCCGTACCTCGGAGAGCACGTTAAGCTGTCGGCCCCGGTTGTCATACGAATATCTGTGGCAGTCGTTACGGGTACTCAGAGCCTGAAAGTCTGACAACTGGTCTAACCTCCGAATGTCAGTATTGCCCTGTAAGTGGGTTGCGGGGGTCTGATTGCAGTCGCTCCGTGTAAAATACTGATGTTCAGCCGCATCAGGTTAGACTGGAAGCCTACCCCAATGTAATTGGGAAAAAGGCGCTGAGGATGATGAGTATATTATATATTGCGTTTGCCCTCACGCTTGGCAGACAGGTATATAGCAGAGATAGCGAACGCACGCGGTTCGGGTTGCGGCGCTGAGCGAAATAAAGCCAACGCGATCAGTTGGTTTGATATTTTCGTACGAGCTGGACACGATGGAAGAACGTGGCGGCTGCTGCCCCTGCGCACGAAGGACAGCGTAGCTGCATCAAACCGCTTCGTGCCGGCTCATTCTGCATTGCATAGATTCGCATGTTGGATCGTTTAAATTTTCACGCCGCACCGCGTTTGTGTGTGCTCACGTCTGACGACGACCCATTTTAGTTAGCTTAGTGATCGGGGCTATGCTGCCCACCCCCTTAACAAAACCCCTGCAGATACGATACTCGTAACTGGAAAAGTGGTGGCCAGTTTTTCCCGAAACCACAGGGTATAGGTACACTAACTTTGATTGTGCCGATTCTGAAGTCACAAGTAACAGGGGGCGAGCCAATTGCCATTTTCGGGCACAATCCGTATTATGAAGTATCTTTTATGAGAAACAATAAAGTAAATTGGACGACAGCTATTTTAGGGAACATTCCTAATTGATGGCTTAACAGGACAAGAGCCCCAGATTGGAGGCTTATTTGAAATTTAATAAAGCGCTGATATTTTTTATTGAAAATCGGATATTGCTTTTTTGTAATATTCTAATAAAATGGCAGCTGGCTTATGAAAAAGAGCAGACTCAAGTAAGGTGGATCGATTTAGTCAATGATGTTATGTCTACGAAGAGAGTAACTGAATGGCTGAATGGCTTATTTTGAAGAAAAATAAATAAATATATAATAAATTTATTACTTTCTTCTAAATAATAAATTTGTTTCTTCTTTTTTAAGTTAAAATGGAACTGGGCCCTTCCGGCATGCGGCAGATGTGGCCAACATCTGCCGCATGCCGGAAGGGCTATGGGCGAAACTCACAACAGAGTGGATCCCAGACAGCCAGAAACGAAAACGCGGTAGGCCCAGAAGGAAATGGCGGGATGAGCTGGACTCCTACTTAAAGGATTGGCCACAAATTGCCATAGACCGCGAAAAGTGGAAGAAAGGGAGGGAGGCCTTTGCCCTGCAGTGGGACAAAACAGGCTCGTAAAAGAAAAAAAAAATTACTTTCTTCACAAAAGTTGGTTTTAAATAAATACCTTACATCTACATGGCAAATAGGTGCGTAGAAGCCCCTTTGCCAAAGACTGGAGTCCGTACTAGGGAAACCCTGTGTTCCGGATCACCAGCTACCAAATTGCGTAACTCACTCGCGATCGCATTCATCTGGATGTCAATGTTCATTGCTCCGTGTGTTTTGACAATCCGTGTTATCGGCAACTACGTACCACGCAATGAATATTGCTTTAATTTCAAAATGAAAGCTAATGTCAAAGTGAATGCATTACACAATTACCCCACGCGTCCTCACTGCTTTTAAATATGTTGTACACTATGCTGTCACATTATTGGCAATAAAATGTGAATCCAATGGAAAAGAAAGAATACTATTAATTAAGCATATGCAGTTGAACAAACATACAAGGGTGTGTGTGTATTGAATGAGAGGAATTGAAGTTATGAATGTAGTGTGTGGAGTGCATTTGTGAGTGAGTGTTGTGAGGTGGAAACTGCGTGTGTATCTCAGAGTAGTCACGTGTAGAATGTAGTCGCGTGGATGTGAGTACGCGGGGGTGGGTATTCTAAACGTTAAATGCTATCGTATGAGTTTGTAAGAATCTATATTTTTGTGTGAGTTCCATCTTGTTTTAAGTTAGTGGGGTATAAAAAGACCGGAATAGAAGAAAAAGAATAATGTAGGTATCCGAAATGTTGGTTAAATTGTCGCAAATTTTGTTGCAATTATTAAAAGTGGATAGTAACAGGCTCTTACATGGATAGGTTTCAAATTCTTAAATTACCTTAACACTTACAGAATTGCCCTACGAATTCCTGCAACAAAATAAATAGAGTTCGTCACGCAGCTTGCATAAAGCGGGTTGTCGACCAAGAGCTAAGCTAGCTTAGCTTAGTTACGGCGTAGCTTAACTCTTGATCGACAACAGGCAGACTAAAAAAGGCTAAATCGCTAATAGCTGTTTCTCATATTCAAGTATTTTTCCTCCAAATGATGGAATATTCTTCTTGACTATGAACCTGTATTTGTTCTATTTTTTTTTTTTTTTTTGGTAATTTTTTGCGTCACTCGTGACGCAAATAAATATTTTTTCTTTCATTCTTTCTAGATAGAAAAAGACTATTCTCTTGCGTCGTTAGGTATCACATTCTTAACCTTACTTTACATCTATAGAACTGCCGTACAAAATAGTCCAGCAAAATACTTCGAGCACGTCAAAATATCGGTTCGAGCTAGAATTACTTTTTTTTTCTTCCCAACGGAGGAGTAGGATATCTGAATTTTTTGGTTTTATAATCGCAAATGTTGTTGGCATTATCTCAAGGAGATGAAAAAAGGCTCTACTCTTGCGTTGCTAGGTATCACATTCATAACTTACCTTTATACCTACAAAATTGCCCTACAAATACTCCAACAAAATACATCCAGCACGTCAAAATATCGGCTCGAGCTGGAATTAGTTCAGGTGTTAACCGGATCAGTGGAGACCGGTAAGCTGACTAGTAAGGACAAGAAGCCGTACTTGCATGGTTGCAAGCCGTGGAAATATCACTATGATGCTCGTATATTATGTAAAAGAGCAATTTTTGTTGAAGTTAAGAATATCTGTTACGTTTTGTGTAGGTACGAATATATTTTACGCTAAGGAACTTTTTCTTGTCGGCTTAATGGCATGTGTCTGATGTGTGCTTCAGTTTGTAAAATAGTTTGATTCTATTATTTTCGACTTACGTAACCAATGGCTAGTTGCAATTGCTCCGGTCAGTCC
Organism: Asteroscopus sphinx; assembly: GCA_949699075.1. NCBI lineage: Eukaryota > Metazoa > Arthropoda > Insecta > Lepidoptera > Noctuidae > Asteroscopus > Asteroscopus sphinx. Next base: position 16,743,680 of record OX453020.1, read on the forward strand.
GTGGGTGGGTGACCGTTTTTTAACACATTCCGGTTGTCATACGAATATCTGTGGTAGTCGTTACGGGTAGTCAGAGGCCCGGAAGTTAGGTTTGTCCAGTAACTGGGTCGCGGGAAACTAATGGCGGTTATTGTGAGACCAAACACGTCTCCATTTTCGGTTGGTACATTATTTTGTTATTTGATCTTAACATTATTGACTTCTAGTTCTGTACTAGGTTTGAGTAACTTTTCTTTCTACAATTTACAACTTTATTTTGTCTTTTGTTTTTTTCTTTGGTTTTATTTTATTATGTATTTTTTTTTATTTTTATTTTTTTTATTTATTTTTTTTATTTGTTCAGTGGTATACATAACAAAAACATTCTAAAGATGTAAACATAAACTCATTAGAGTTTTACCGTACATCAGTATCATCGACTATACAAACAGGTAAACAAAAATATAGTTAATAAGGTAGGATATTAAATAAGTACAATGAGGGTAGATACCAGATAATATTTATCTACATTATGAAGGAGCGAACACCGGTGACTGCGCGATCCGTCTTTACAAACTGGTGGAGGGTAGTGTTTGTGTTGATACAGGTTGTTCCTACAAATGCAGCAAACTTTTGAGAATTTATTATACTTACATTAATAATGTTATTAATTGTATTGACTAGTTATTTTTATTATTGTGTCTTTGTAACTTGCAAGAAATGTTGTTTTAATTTAAATTTTATGTTTTTTTTTGTTATTTTATCCCTTAGAGATGTTGGTAGTTGATTAATTAGGTAGGGTATAATGTATTTTAACGTTCTCCTACCATGTAAATTAAAATATTTTGGAAGTAACAATTTGGCATTAGTGACACTACGAGTTTTCATTTCATTTTTTTGTAATATTTTAGTTTTCTTAAGATTTTCATTAAAAAATTCTTCGGTTAATAATGTCATTTCAATTTTTTCGTGTATTGGTATAATTTTACAGTGCTCAAATAATTTATGGTAATCATTTTTGTACTTTTTCTTAATGTTATAGGGAACAATGGTTTTTAATATACGTAGTTGGAGTGTATATATTTGATCAAGGTGAGTTTTAAATGTTCTCCCGTAACTAGATAACCCATAGGATATCGTTGATTCGGCCAGAGATTTGTAAAGCAGTAATAGTGTCTGGTATGGAATTTTATATTTTACTGTAGAGAATTTTGCTAATATACTTCTTAATTTGTCACTTACTACATTTATATGTTCCTTCCAACTAAGTCGGTTATCTATAGTAAGCCCCAGATATATTTGTTTGTTTACGAGATCTATGGAGTCACATTTACAAGGCAAGGCTATCTTAGTAGGGCTGTTGTCATGCAAACATTCATGACAGTGTGCTGTTAGTTTTGGTATGCAAGAGCTTCTATTTTGACTGGTACTGATGTACATAAGTTTAGTCTTACAAGCGTTTAAGACTAAGCCAGCGTCATGCGACCATTTAGTCAGTAAGTCAAAATCTTCTTGCAGTAGTTTTTGAGCCTCATCGACACTCCTTCCAGTAGCTACAAGGCAAGTGTCGTCTGCAAATTGATAGGTCTCGCACTTCTTTATAACATTAACAAGATTATTTACATAAGTGAGGTAGTGCAACGGCCCAAGTACCGAGCCTTGTGCCGTGCCTCCAGTTACCTTGACTGATTCACTAGTAGCGTTACTGACTTTAACAATAAATTTTCTGTCCTTAAGATAATCTTCACACCAGTCCAGTAGTTTGCCTCTAATTCCACTGTCACGAAGACTCTCTAATAGCCTGTCATGCCTAAGCGTATCAAAGGCCTTGCTGTAGTCTATAAAGACTACCAAAACGTGTTGTTTTTCATTTAAATGTTTGTGAATACTATCTGTAAACGCTGATAACAGCTGGGTGGTATTCTTTTTGGGTTGGAAACCATATTGTTTGTCGGTTAGTATGTTATTTTTTTCATAGAATTCGTATATTTGCTTTGATATATATTTTTCAACTATCTTATCAATAGTAGGCAAAATAGTAATTGGTCTGTAGTTGTTATAGTCCAACCGGCTTCCTTTTTTATAAATAGGTCTTACAATCCCCGTTTTTAATATAGATGGGTACTTACTAGTTTTTATTGATAAATTAATTAAATTAGAAATTATTAACTTGATTTTTGTACAAAGGCTTTTAATGTCAATGGCTCTCATGCCGTCTATTCCTGGGGCTTTATTATTGTTCAAGGACATGATAATTTTTTTTACTGAACAAGTGTCGGCAGGCTTCAGACGCATAGTAACGTCAGCCGATGTTTTGTATTCGGATTTATGTAACAATGGTTTCGAGCATTTAGGAATAATTTGCTTTACGCTTTTGTCGAATGTTTGTGCAAAATTATTTGCGATATCTTTACAGGATTTTTTAAATGAATTTTGAATAACCTCATCAATGGAGTTTTTTATTCTTCCCGTTATTCGATTCAAAATTTGCCAAAGTTGTCTAATATTACTCTTATTTGCTATAATTTCTGCTTTAATGCTCTTATTTTTAGTTTTTTGTATTAAAATATTTGCGTAGTTTCTTGCTTTATTATAATTTTGTTTTAGGATTATATTATTTGAGTTTTTTATCCATTTTAAGAATAGTTTATCCCTGTGTTCACAAGCGTTGATATTTTTTTTATTTATCCAGTCGTTATTTCTACGTGATGAGCTACCTTTAATTTTAATTTTGTATTCAGATTTTTTATAACACTCTTTAAATTGTGTATATACATAATTATATAATGTTATAGGGCATTTCATATCATAAGATTCCTCCCAATGTACCTTATCGAGATAATTCATAAGTTGCTGATTATTTATGCAGGTTTTAAATTTAGCACCATCCTGTATTAACACTCCAGCGCATGCGAGTATAACAGCACGATGATCAGCCAGTATTTGTATTGAAATCAGCCATGTATTTGAAAATTGTAGCCAAAATTTTACACTAAAATTCAATTATCACTAGGATATACTGGAATTCAATATATACTGGATTGTCTAAAACGTCTCTCGCAACGCTGTCTGTCCGTCCGACCATCTGTCTGTCTGTCACAGGGCTGTATCTTTTGAACGGTAATAGGTAGCCAATTGATATTTTCTCATAATATGTGGTGCTATAAATAGGGGTTTATAGCACCACATATATTGAGAAAATACTTCAAATAAAAAAAGTCTAAGACCAAAGGGGTTCGAAACGTATTTTTTTCAACTCGAATCTTTCGAGTTGAAGTGATCGTTGATTCGAATGACGATTCGAGTTGATTCGACTCGCTTAGCAGTATCAAACACGTGGTGCGAATGCGACGCGTATGTTCTAATGTATCGAGCCGACTCAAGCCAGCGAGTTGGCCACAAACAGCGAGCCATCCGAGTCAGCGAGCGGCGTCTAATCGGGCGAGTCATGTGATTGATCGAGTTGATTCGTATAAACGAATCGTGGCGATTTCGCACCGCCTGATATGTTTCTCTCACTTGAACTCGTAGTTCGCAGCTATTCGCTGCCTCACTCGCTCGCTTACCGCCACTTGCCCGGGAGATCGAGTCACCGAGCCGAGTGAATCAACTCGGTTTTGAAGAAACTATTCGAATAACTCAAAGAATTCAAAAGAAAGAATTCGAAGAATTCAAAGGATAACGCGATAGGCTGAGTTGATTGATTGATTGATTGAAAGGATAACTCTAGTTATTCGAGTTAAATTATTCGAATCGCCCATCGCTACGGTTGACAATGATATTCACCAACGTTATCGATAAAACTTTATCCATCAAAAGCAACATTAATGTTGTAACTTGAATAAATCACAAATAAAACGCTGTAGGATTATAGCCGTCCATTGCTCTACCACAGCCAATTCATCAAGGCACCGCGCCGCCGCATTCAAGCGCTCTGGGGCGCGCGTTGCGTCGTAAAGAAAATGTAGGGAAATTGGTCCCTTCACGCTTCGTAGCTTCGTTGGACCGAAAGAGTGGTTTGCTTTGTAGTATTATGTAAGAGCTTATTGTCTCTAATTTTTAAGATCTTATAGGATTTCTGTGTCATGATGCTATTACAGAAGGAAGGCATAATTTTGTACTAGTATAACACAGAGGCTTACTGGATTCTAGACGCCGATTAGCCGTGTACTCCCGGTCACGAAGCATAGCACTGCATATCTTACGCCCCGCCGCCAATCGGACTCACTGCGTCAGCGAGTGGCACCAATCATACCACCGAAGTTTTGAACCGACCAATCATAACGCGGCGTCCACCCCCTGTACCCCGCCAACATTTTACGATTGTGTTCTCATGCAAAACTTTGTTTATGCGGCTTCTTGAGGTTTACTGGTCTGTGTAGTATAATGACAATACTATATCTGAAACAAAACACATGCTCGCATTGTTTACACCGTATTTAGGGTGAAATACAGCAAAGTATTCGCTGCATCAAAATATTTACTTAATAAAATTATTTCATTATTTTTCACACATATACATGCGTATATGCGTTAAAATGTAATGTTATGTTAAACGTATATGCGAAGCAAATCTAACGATTTAAATTGTGTAAAGAAAAAATCGCTCACGAGCAGGATTCGAACCTGCGACTCCTGGCTCTGTACGCCAGTGCTTTTAGCCACTAAGCTACCGTGAAAATTGCTCGTGGTATCACTGGTATACTGAGCCAGGAGTCAGAGGTTCGAATCTTGCTCATTAGCGATTTTTTCATTCCACAATTTAAATCTTTACTTAATAAAACTCTAACCCTGACTGACAGTCAACGCACAGCTTAAACCAATGTGTCTAGAAGCGTGAAATTTCTCACAGGAGTTCCTTATACAACGTGTTATTGATATAACTGAAAACTTCTTGAGGGGTCATTGTACTCATCAATACTAACTACGGAACCAACCCTGAAATTGCGAAAAAATATCAGCTGATCCCTAATTTTTGACAATTTACGTGAACACACCGATTTATGTGAAGAATATGTAATAGCGACACAATCGCTATGTATTTCTTTTTTCATTAACAGGTAGTTATCAAATTTATACACCAAGCCTCTGTAGACCGCGGTCCAAATAGGCAAGTTTGAGATTTTTTTTATGGCTTTTAGAAATAATTTATCAACCAAAACGAAAACATAGGGATACAAAAATAGTTGATATTTATTTTACTGCATAAAATCATTGCTCTATGGCAGTGTTTCCCAAACTTATGTTGACTACTCGAAAGTCGAGAGTTCAGTCGGTGTCTAAGAGTCCTTCTAGCTAGATGAAATTACAAATCGCCCCCCAAGCCTTTACACAACACCCCCATTTTTTTCTGGGTCTATTACCGCCCCCCTTTAGGCCTGCAGCGGCCACAGGGGGGCGTTATCGCCCACTTTGGGAATAGCTGCTCTAGGGTTATAAACCATAAAGAAAACAGTCGAGAGCGTTTGTATGGAGAAAATACCACCCGGATTTCCTCTTAAATTTAAAAGGCTCTAAAGAGTTACTAGTCATGTTTCTCCTTTTAATTTACGGGGACTTTATTTAACCCAAAAGGCTTATCTTTTAGCACACACCACGATGTTTTTAACAGACAGTTTTTTTTTTCAGAACGAGTGTCTCCACGCAGCAGTTTCAGCGCTGACAAAGAATCAAGCAGAACAATATGACAAATATAACTGTTTGTAAGTACCTTAATATTATGATGGCTATAATATACCACAAATAGTGTAGTATTTCTTTAATGAACTACTAGATTTTGCCTTTTGCACATTTCTTTTCCTATAACTCCTGTAGACGTAATGTGACCACCCCACTTGTAGTTTTCAAAATTGTTTGTAGTAAAATTTAAGACGCCTTTCCATTGTGCAAGTAACTTGCACGCAGGGATGATATTGCTAGTAAAAAAAACATGTTCTTATTGTATCTCATCAAATATTATGCGCTAGCAAGGCAGCCCCAGTGATTTATAAAAATATTTGTATTAGGGTTGCCTCGCAATTTCCTTTACTAGTTTTAAGTTGCAATGGCAACTTTCCATTATGCAAGCTACTTATGACCTACAGGCCTTTGAGGGCTTTGTCCAGCAGTGGACGTCTTTAGGCTGAAATGATGATGATGATGATGATGACCCACAGCTTGCATGCACGCTACTTGCAGAAAAAAAGGTGGTTTTAGTGCCAAAACTGATTGAATTTATCATCATTTTGGTCCCATGTCAGGGTCGACAAGCAGTCTAACCAGATATGGCTAAATATATCTAAGTATTTTACGCGGATCGTGTGCAGTGAAGATAGGGGAAATCAACTGTGAGTACTAAGTGGTTCCAACTCTTTATGGCGTTAAATGTGTTGGTTCTATCAGCTTTTAATCACCATATTTGACCAAAACTTGGCTGCAAATAACGTATAGCACTTAAGATAGTAGAGGCAACGACAAAAGTCAATGAGCAAATTTTCAATTTCAAAATTGATTTTTCAGGAGTTAATATTTGTTTGTTTGTTTGTAATCGATAAACTCTGAAACTACTGAACCGATTTCAACAATTCTTTCCCCATTCGAAAGCTACTTTATCCAGAAGTAACATAAGCTTTATTTTATTTCAGTAGGTGCTAGGTGGGCAAAACCGCGGGCATAGCTTGTTAATATTAATACCATTGTTGAGAAATAAGCATATCCATGGTAATTTATTATAAATAATGACAGTTAATACTTATTTAATTTTTAATGAGATTATTGATTTTAAAATTAAAAATTTGTTTATCGATGTTTGGCGTTGAATGAACCTACTTGCAAAATATACCTCTATGCTGCACTGAAACGCACAAGACCTGCCGCATATTGAACCCAGCCCATAATGCAGTGAGTCTTTACTTTATATGTTTTAACTATCGGCGTCTGTTGCTGGTTATGGGCTGGGTTCAATATACATATAAAGTTCACACCCCTGACTTTGAAACCGCTACTATAGAATAATTGCGGTGTGTTCGTAGTGCGTTGCGGTGCCACGGCATCTCAACGCAACGCACTTACACGAAATAGGTAGGATAACAAACGCACGCACACATACGCGTGCCCATACGACGATTTTGGATCAAGTCGGTCAAACCGTCCAATCAAATTGATCCGAGATCAACGTACGTGCTTACACTTCTGTCTGAATCCGCCTGTTATCAATTATTGTATGGAATCGGCCTTATAAGGCCGAAAAAAAAACGTCGTCTTCAAATTCCTATTCTTATTTTGTGCCACTAATGTATTCTCAGCCGATCCCATTAGAAAACAAAGTCATTACTCACATATAGTGTATGTAAATACAAACCGTTTATATCAAAAGACACCCTCGCTGCAAATAAGCATCTTTGCTAATTAACTTCCCCTGGTAAGATTATATTAAATTACGGGGACCACTTAAATTGGTCGTGTAACACGCTTAAGAGATGTAAGAGAAATTAAATGTTTGTTTGTTGTTTGTTTCGCTGTTTGCTTAAGCAACATTTCTCGTAAGTAATATTAACTAAAATGGTGTAAGATAGAAACGGTATTTATTTAGGATAGTTCTTATGTTAACTAGTTAGACATAATGTAGGCATTATTATAAACTTAGGCTTTTAACCATACATTTTTGCAGATACAACAGGACTCTCTCAACTTTACAACATTTTCTTCAATTTTACAACATTCGCTTGATGATAGTACATACATTTTAGAAATTGGAAAATGTATAAAGCGCCATGATAGCGTGCCGCGGGTATACCAGGCCCCTCAGAAAGTATTGCGAAAAAAAGTTTTTATATAGGAGACTGGCCAGTTATAATGTTTTTCGAAAATATGATTATTTATAAGTAAAAATAAGTAAGTTCCAATTTCAAAATTTCCCTCCACATTTTTTGCGAGTTAATTCAAAGTATTGTGTCTCACTGAAATATGGATCTGCGCCGGGAACATTTTAGAGCTATGATTTTATACGATTTCAAGTGTCGCCTGAAACCGGATGAATCGTACGATAGACTTCAAATGGCATTCATGGATGAAGGCCCTTCCAAGGCAACCGTGTATCGTTGGTATAACGAATTCAAGCGCGGTCGACCAACTTTGGGGGATGACGAAAGAAGCGGTCGCCCTTTGACGGCTGTTACCGAAGAAAACGTGCTAGCAGTGAAAAATTTAATCCAAGACAATAGGCGAATTACATATCAGGAGATTCAACACATATTGAAGATTGGATCGGGAAGCGTTCACGAGATTCTACACAGCCATCTTCGCGTGAGGAGGATAGTATCACGCTGGGTGCCGCACAACCTCACCGATGCTCAGAAGCAGGCCCGGGTGGAATGGTGCCGTGATATGCTTAACAAATTTGAAGCAGGCTCGTCTCGGCGTGTTTACGACATCGTTACAGGTGATGAGTCCTGGATTTATCAATACGACCCAGAAACTAAGCGCCAGTCGACTGTTTGGGTGTTTCAAAATGAGCCAACGCCTACCAAAGTGAAGCGATCTAGAAGCGGGGGTAAGATTTTGATCGCTAGCTTTTTTAATTTGACTGGCCACTTGGTATCAATTCCCTTACGGGATCAAAGAAGCATTAATGCCGAATGGTATACTACCAAATGTTTGCCAGAAGTTTTCTCTGTTATAAGCAACAAGCGACCAAACACAGGGCTCCGCGGGCTACTGCTCCACCACGACAATGCACCTGCGCACACCGCACTCAAAACGAGGGACTTCCTGGACAGCACGCCAGTCAAACTCCTGGGTCACCCTCCTTACAGCCCTGATCTAGCACCGTGTGACTTTTTTTTATTCCCAAAAATAAAAAATCAGCTCAAAGGGATACAATTTTCGTCGCCGGAAGATGCGCTGGCTGCGTTCGAGCAGGCTGTAAACGAGGTGTCTGCGGCGGACTGGAAAAAGTGTTTTGAAAACTGGTTTAGGCGCATGAATCTTTGTATAGAGGCTGGTGGAAAGTACTTTGAAAAGATTTGATAAAAATATATGTACGTATAGAACAATTTTTTTTAGTTTCGCAAAACTTTCTGAGTGTCCCACGTAAGTGTGGATGGCAGGAGCATAAAACCATAGCTATGTTATTTGATTTGTTTGCTCTCACATTCATTTGTTTTAAGATTATAACTCAAACAGTAATTTGCAACAAACAAACCATTAAACAAAATGGAACCATTCCTTTGATTTCTATTACCTGTCTTAATGAACCTCAAAATAAAAACATTTTTTTTGTTCGCAGACGTAGACTACCGGATGATGTAAAAACTTGTAGGAATTACGCGTATTTACAAGAAATTTACGACGCGGTACGCGCTACAGACAGTAAGTATCCATCCATCACTCACTTTAACAATGGAGAGATTAATTCTGAACACACAAATAAGTTTGAACACGATAATATTCGAGACAGGCTGAAAATAGAGCATTTTTTCCGATAAAGAGAAAAGAAGATTTCTTTTTCTAATCATCTTCTTCAGTTATAAGGAAATCTCAGGGAATGAAAATAAACAATACAAGCTGATTGCGAAGGAAAGCCAACTTTACTAATTAAAGATACAAAAAATGTAAGTTTCATAACTAAAACGCTCGAGAATATTTTTATATTTTAAAGGTAGCAATTGTAGATAAAATGGTATTGTCTAGTGGATGACAAGTCTTAAGTAAGTAAAGATATGAGAAGTGCCTTGGATTCACAATATAATTATAATGAAAATACCGCGAAGAATTAATAGCGGTGACTGGTAGCGTACATTGCAAAATACATTTTGTGGTGCCTCCTGATATAAGTAAAATAAAATACTGAAGCATATGAGTACAACCTCGGACGAATAAAAAAAGGCGGACGGAATCTCGCAAAGAAAAGATTGAAGAACTAAATTTTTTCCTAACCCACTAGAACTACGACAGCATTTTAACAACATAACATAACATAACATCACGCCTGTATTTCCCCGAAGGGTAGGCAGAGGTGTAATAGCACACCCACATTTCGCCAGTTATGTTATAGTCCCATGTAATAGCATTTTAACACACCAGATATATACCGTAAACTGCCCTAACTTGGCCCACAAGCCCTACTTTGCCTAGTTATTTTTTGAGTAAACTATAATAGCTATGATTTCCGTACTTGGGGAGCTTTGAAAACTGTGACAACGCTAACATTTAGTTCAGTTATAAAGTGTCAAGTGCGTGTAAAAATTAAGTTAATGCCTTAGGCAAAGTAGGGCTTGTTAGCAAAGTTAGGGCATTTTACGGTATTATTATTTTATATGTGACGCTACCACAGTGACTATTTTCACACGAGATTTGTTGCATAATCGCGGCTTTTTATGTTACTATGGGTGGTGGCGCCACCCTCTCACTTGAGGTGATTTAAATCTAAATTAAATCCTCCTTGCTAGCAAAACCTCATGAGCGATCTGTTCCCTGCTGGCCGCCGCACCGCTGTCAGCGATTACTGACACATAGAAAAATATAATGTGAAAAAACTATTGTTTAAGATAATTCCGCTCTAAGATCAGTGCGATCCGCCGCAATATTATATAAATTAATTTAAAACTCATCCGCTCCGCTCCATATATCATCCGCTTCCATACATCACCCGCATTACATAAAAGCCCCACAAAACTAGTGTGTGAGACCGTCCGCGCACGAGAAGTTCCGGAGGAGCCGGTGCGCGTCGCTGGCAGTGGCCGTCTATCCAGGCGGCTCTCAAGGTACGTGCATTCGCCCTCTTTAGATCGCTCGTGCAATTTTCATACGTCAACTGCGGCGTCAGTTTAAATCCAGCGCTCAAATCTACAGTCCACTCCGCGCATAGGTTGCACACTCTCAATTTGTTGGGCATTCGCGCCCCGCCACGCTTCGCCGCTTCATTTTTTGGTTCCTTCGAGCCGGATATATATCCGCACAGGTACTTTGTATTCGTACATACCTGCCCTCCAGACTTGGCATAGTTCGTGGTTCCACCACACAACTCCCCAAGTCTAGCAATACTTACTTCAAGCGCATTATTTTCACCGCCGCCCTTATAGTTGCCTTTACTCATATCGCCCCGCATAGGTACCTATAAGCGATAAGGTAGGTGTTAAGTTGAATACTTTCACCCACCTCTTTATTGTAAATAATTTACTTATATACTTTTTTGTTTGGATAATATATATTTATACAAACATGCCGCGGGAAGAGCGTCCTTCATCGGAAGAGCAAGCGTTGGCGATTTTGGAAGCAAAACGCAACGCCTTGTTTGAGCGCGTTCAGAATATATATGAACATTCCAAAATCGCTAACACTTCCGAGTACAATAAGGAACACTTCCTTAATATCACTATGACGATTGATAATGTTCGGACGGAATTCCATAAACTGCTGGATGATTATAACGCTAAGTTGCTGGCTGTAAATCCTTTAGCTAAGCCCAACTATCAAGCATATGCCTCGTTCGAAGACTTATTTTGTTCCATCAAGCGTGTGACGTCACAGTTTGCAGGCTCCTCGTCTGCCACGCACAGTTGCACTGGCTCCGCAGCTCGAAAGCCCAAGCTACCGGCAATCGAGCTAATGTCCTTCGATGGGGACATTAGAAACTGGCCGTTGTTTTATGCCAGTTTTAAATCAACAGTGCACGAAAATAAGTCGCTGACAGATGCAGACAGGTTGTACTACCTCATAGGAAAGCTGTCTACAAAGGCGCAAAGTGTATTCGCAGGCGTCACACCTAGCGCTGAAAATTACCAAATTATATTCCAGGCTTTACTGGATAGGTATCAAGATACGCGCATCCTCGCAACGACATACTTTGATCAGGCGTTAAATCTGAAGTTGTCCGGTCCCGCATCCGCTTCGAACTTTCAATTGTTTATTGATAAATTCGTGACCGCAGTCAATTCCCTAAAGAATTTAAAATTGGATAGCCTCTCTGATTTTATTCTCTTACAACTCGCATTAAAGAAGTTCGACACCGATACTGTCCGCGCTTTTGAAATGTCAGAGAGGGATACTAAAATTCCTACTCTTGACAGTTTTATCTCTTTCATCAGTCATCAGTGTCGAATCTTCCGCAACACGCAGCCTAGTGCTTCTAGTTCGTCTAGCACCAGCAAAAAATACGAAAAGGTTAAGACGATCAAGTCTGCGCCTAATCCGCAGACTTACGTAGCGTGTTTGGAGTCCCGAAACGCTCGCAAGTGTCTGTGTGATAATATCACACATGATCACTTTTATAAATGTCCATCATTTAATAACCTCTCCCCTTCCGCTCGCTTTCAATGTGTGAAAGATAACAATGCGTGTGTCAATTGTTTAAGTTTAAAACATAGGTCGAGCACCTGCTCTTCCTATTCCAAATGCCGCACTTGCAATAAACGTCATCACACATTGTTACACTTTGATAAGATGCCCTCATCATCGGATTCTGCTGACGTGGTCAACCAATCTCCAGCCGTGTCGTCACCGCCACAAGTTCAGGCTGTCAGCACAACTGTGCCTGAAATATCTTTATGCACAACATCCATTGCCACGTCGCGATCGACTCTCGTACTGCCCGATGCGACCGTACCTCAAAGTAGTCGGCAATGTGCAGTGGCTACTACGGTCTTGCTCGCTACTACACAAGTAGTCATCTACGATGCGAGTAATAATCCACACGTGGTTCGTTGCTTGCTAGACAGCGCTTCGCAAAGTAATTTCGTTTCTTTAGATTGCTTCAAACGTCTCGAGTTATGGAACACGTTTAAGAATTCGAATTTGATTGTGAAGGGAATCGCTGGTTCTGAAAAACCTGTTAAGGGTTCCGCTAATTTAAAATTACATTCGCGTCATAACAATGACATAAGCTTTGACGTTTCTGCGCTTATTGTAGAACGTATAACGGAGACGCTGCCTACCGCTTGTGTTGACGTCTCCGCGCTAACACACCTCAAAACGTTGCCATTGGCGGACGGCGCATTTGCACAGCCAGGCAATATTGACGTTTTGATAGGTGCATCAATTTTTCCGCATTTGCTATTGCCTAATGCAGCGGTTCTCAAACTTTTTTGGTCACGGAACCCTTTTGACAAGCAAAATACTTGACGGAACCCTACAATAAAACAATAGTTTTTAAAAGTGTATTCTTTATTATATAAGCATAATAAAAGTACAATGTAACAGTTACTAATTATTACTTACTTTAACCACATGCCAAGTACAATAATAGAAGATATTAAAAATGAAAAAATCTTAACTAATGGGAGGTATGAAACTGTTTTTTATTTTTCATCAATTGGTTGATATCAGGTTTGATAGAAGACATTTGAAGTCTCATATCAGGTTCGGCGTCCAGTCTATTGCGATATTTTGTTTTCGTGGCTGCATAGGTTGAGAATCCTGTTTCGCACAAATATGTTGTTGGGAACGGGAGAAGAATATTCAGAGCCATTCTGCCAAGCATTGGATATTCATCACGGATTCTGCACCAAAAATCGTTGAGAGGCGTCGTTTTGAACAGTGACTCCATACTTGTGTCTGATGACATTTCTAAAAGAGATTCATATATCTCGTTTGACATACTTTCGGGCTTTTGCAAGTTGGGTAAAAAAGGATTATGAATCCATGAATTCAGCTTCATTTTTGTATTATGTTCTTCGGGAAAATACTTTACAAAAGATGCGCGCATCGAAGTGAGATATTGGACCAATTCTTCAAACACATCATCTTGAAACATTTCCGAGTCGTTATCGCTAACAAACTCACTGAGTGACGTAAAGCTTTCTATTTCTCTCTTACCAACGCAAATAATCCAAAAATCTAATTTTCTTTTGAAGGCAGTTATTTTGTTATAGGCCTGGAACACTGTTGTCTGTTTACCTTGCAATGATAAATTCAATTCGTTCAGTTTTTGAAAGATATCCGCCATAAAAGTTTTATCATACAAACGGTCTTTCAAATTAAAAGAAACTGTATCTGCTGAAATAAACATTTGTAACTCGGCTCTAAGTTCAAATAGCCTTGTTAAAGTTTTACCCCGAGACAGCCATCGCACTTCTGTATGGAGCAGCAGTGTTTTATGTTTGCTGCCATAATCTTCACACAATAATGAGAACAATCGGGATTGTAGTGGTCGTGATTTGATAAAATTAATTATTTTTACCGCTTCATCCATAACTAATTTTAGATTTGACGGCATTTGCTTCATCGCAAGTGCTTGTCTATGCAGAATACAATGGCTGGAACTACAATTAGGCGCTTTACTTTTTATTCGTGATACTGCTCCTGCTGTTTTACCTGTCATCGCCTTGGCCCCATCTGTACAAATGTCAATGCAATCGTTCCAACTAAGATTATTTTCTTTAAAAAATATGTTTATTTTATTAAAAATTTCTTCCCCGGTAGTGTTTGTGGGCAGCGGTGAACACATAAGCATGTCTTCTTCAAAAGAACGTTCATATGGATATCTCACGATAACCAGCAAGATAGCCAGACCAGTGACATCAGTTGACTCATCCATTTGCAAGGCGAATCGTGTTTTTTGTAGACGTGCAACTAGTTCTTGTTTGACGTAGCTTGCCAGATCATGGATTCGCCGTGAAACAGTATCGTTTGATAGCGGTACAGTAGAAAGATGCTTTGCAGATTTTTCATCGAGCATACATTTTGTTATGTCTAACACACATGGCTTTATTAAATTCTCAGCGATAGTGTGCGCTTCACCTGCTTGTGCAATGCGATAGCTAACTAAATATGATGCCTCCGTGGCCTTTTCATTGATAGTTTGTGTTACATGCATCATATTTTTTTGACTTTCCAATAACTGTTCTTTTTTACGAACAAAAAATTCTTTATTCTTGTCTTTAGACTCGGGGTGTACAGTTTCTAAATGTCTGCGTAATTTGGCAGGTGCCATGGAACTATTAGGAAGCAGTTTACTACATAACATGCAGAGAGGTGAGCCGTTGGAATCAACAAATCCGAAACTGATATATGATTCATCATACTTCCTTTTTTTCGTCTTTGAAACCGTGGAGCTTGACGTCGTGGCATCATCGTCTGGATCGGTAATTGCTGTATTCTCCGCGCGTACTGCTTTTGAACATTCAGCGTCATTAGAAGATGTCGTTGCAACACGTTTAACACCTTTAAGCCAACGTTCCATTCTTCTTTATTAATAATGTTACACGTCAGGATGGTAGGGTCAAAATAATGCACAATCGTTACTGCGTTTATGAGACAAAGTTTAGTCCAAAGAAGAAATGTACAAAACTGATACAATCAGAATACAGCGGGCAGTAGAACTTACAAGAAGGCAGCAGGCTAGCCAGCTTGTAAGTAGGTAGGTACGAACTTATCGCTCCGAACGCTAATCGTCAACTGACTGACGAGGCGCGACTTTTTTTATATAATAGCGCTTTTATACTTAGTCCTAGACTCGAACTCGAACATTCTCAAAAATACTCGAGTCGGCGCCTTTGATAAACAAAAAGCGGAAATAAAAATATAAATACAAAAAAATGCGTTGTAAACAATCTCGACTTTATGCTTTTGAAGATAGAGCCGAAAGTCGCTTGTTCACAACTATAGCGTCTAATTCAGAGGCGGCTTTTATCAAAGGGACTGCGCGCTCACAAGTATACGCGCGGCGGGCGGATTCAAAACGTTCGACCAGTGACCAGAGAGAGGTGTTTTGTTTTTTTTTTCTAAATTCTTGCGGAACCCTAGGGTTCCGCGGAACACACTTAGAGTACCGCTGGCCTAATGTAGTGCGTAGCAATCATTCTTCTATACCTCCCGCTATTGAAACGCTATTCGGCTACGTGATTATGGGTACTGTACCTGCATCATGCGCTTCAAATTATACTACGTCTTGTTGTTCGGTTCTTCAAGAAAATAATTTAGATACGCTCCCCAAGCAATTCTTAGAGCTTGAGGAGGTTACCGCACCGCCCGCTCAAAGTCTCGTCAACCTTGAGTGTGATAAACATCTCCGTTCTACTACTGCTCATAAATGCAGTGGTAAATATACCATCGCGTTGCCGCTCTGCGTCGATCCATATTTGCTGGACGTCTCAAATGCTGTGTCACTCAGTCGTTTTCGTTTCCTTGAACGGAAGTCTGAGACATTGCTGAATCTGCGTGATGCCTGTAATGACGTCATAAAGAATAACAAGAACAAGGGCTATGTGAGTCCTGTCGATTTGGAAAATGGCGAACCCTGCTCTCCCGCGCCTCATAAACTTAAACCGCTTCTTGATGGGATCGGCTTCATACGCATCGGTGATCGCCTTTCAAATTCTGACGAGGACTCCGAATACAAGCACCTTTGTATTCTACCACGTCATGACCGCGCAGTCGACCAACTCGTAGATTACTACTACAGAAAATATCTGCATGCTGGTCCGGAGTTGCTTAGATTTCGACCGCGTACAGTGTTACCGCTTATGGCTGACCTCTCTAGCCAACGCATCAACACTGTCGATAAGGCTTTCACACACACCGGGTGTGATTATACAGGCCCGCTGCAGTACACGCCTGTCCGTGGTCAAGTTGTGAGAAGTCTTAAGGCTTGGCATGGTATTTTCACGTGCTTAACAACTCGAGCCACGCATATTGAAGTAGCGTCAGATTTAAGCACAGTGAGTTTTCTTGCTGCGCTTAAACGCTTTCTTTCTCGACGCGGTCCTATTCAGTGTTTATACACTGACAACGGAACTTGTTACGTTGGTGCAAGTTCTTATTTACGCGATCTCTACAAGTTTCTCGATAAAGCATATCGTCCGCATCTTCAGGACGAGCTTACTGAAAACCGCATAAATTGGAAATTTATACCGCCTGCTTCCCCGCACTTTGGTGGGTGCTGGGAAAGCATGGTCAAAGTAGTGAAGTCGCACTTATTTAAAGTTATTGGCAGCAAATTCTCTCTTATGAGGAGCTCGTAACTGTCCTCGCTCAAGTCGAGGCATTGGTTAATTCGCGCCCGCTCACAACTATGAGTGTTGACCCCGCTGAACCTTCCGCACTCACTCCGGCGCATTTCTTGCACACGTTGCCACTGTCGTCCCTCCCCGCTCCTGAAACAGACTCTGTCCGCTTGCTTCAGCGACATTCATTGCTCGACAAACTGGTGCAGTCGTTCTGGAAGCGCTGGCGTGCTGACTACTTACACCAACTTCAGATTAGGTCCAAGTGGAATACGCCTTCCTCTCCTATTCAGGAGGGGACTGTGGTCATTATTATGACAGATAATGCTCCGCCTCTGTCATGGCCATTAGGCGTCGTTGAAAAGTTGCATACTTCGAAGGATGGTATAACCCGCGTGGTTACCGTCAAAACCGCCAAGGGTAGCTATGTGCGCCCTGTTGTACGCTTATGTCCGCTACCGACTCAGTAAAGCCTGACTTGATGGTTGGGCTACTTAGCTTTAGGTAATTAGCTAAGTAATTCGCATTATAATAACCTTTTCGCTCAAAATTAACTCCTATCTCGTCATTCTTCTTAATTCGCATTCCCGCATCCGCATTCTCGCATTCGCATGGCCTATTATAAGCCAAAGTTCTTATTTTTACATCTCTTTTTAAAGGCAACCCTTTAAGGCCGGGGGGAAATGGTGGCGCCACCCTCTCACTTGAGGTGATTTAAATCTAAATTAAATCCTCCTTGCTAGCAAAACCTCATGAGCGATCTGTTCCCTGCTGGCCGCCGCACCGCTGTCAGCGATTACTGACACATAGAAAAATATAATGTGAAAAAACTATTGTTTAAGATAATTCCGCTCTAAGATCAGTGCGATCCGCCGCAATATTATATAAATTAATTTAAAACTCATCCGCTCCGCTCCATATATCATCCGCTTCCATACATCACCCGCATTACATAAAAGCCCCACAAAACTAGTGTGTGAGACCGTCCGCGCACGAGAAGTTCCGGAGGAGCCGGTGCGCGTCGCTGGCAGTGGCCGTCTATCCAGGCGGCTCTCAAGGTACGTGCATTCGCCCTCTTTAGATCGCTCGTGCAATTTTCATACGTCAACTGCGGCGTCAGTTTAAATCCAGCGCTCAAATCTACAGTCCACTCCGCGCATAGGTTGCACACTCTCAATTTGTTGGGCATTCGCGCCCCGCCACGCTTCGCCGCTTCAATGGGTATAAATGTGTGCGTGCCAGCCCGTACCTTTAAGCGAGCCGTCTTACTACGGTGCTTAACTAATTTTTTTAGCGAGATTCCGTCCATCTTTTTTATTCGTCCATGAGTACAACAAAATTATATTGAAGCACATTTTTCATCGTTAGAAACTTTCGCACTCATTGTGACGATGTGAGTTTCTAAAATCGTTGACATTGATTCCCTCCCTTTTGTTCGTAACTTTTTCGTCTGTCATGGAGTTGGCTGGGTTAACTTTCAGAACCTTGTCATTATTCTATTTCGGATTTAATAACTGGGTTAAATTTAATAATTAAGTTACTGATACGTGTATAATCGCAATCAGCGTCTTTAATATTACCAAGCTTTGTACTGATGACATGATAAAAAATATATATAAATAAAATAAAAAAATATTTATTGTGCCAAATAATACATAATATTGGTTGAATGAAAACCTCACACTAGGATTCCCTGTGTCGTGGGGCCTAATCTCTTTTAGTCCAGAAGACATAGTTGATATGGTTCAGAATAAATTTAATCAACAATATGTTCTTTACGATGAGTTTTAAATAACAAAAACAAAAAACAGCAATTATATAGAATATAATAATATTGGTATCTTGTGTATGTATGTCGGTGTGTATGTGGGGGGTTGTTGTATTTCCTGACGTTTTGAAAGCTTTGCAGCGTTCGTGGTCGCAGGAAGACTAAGATGACAAGCGTTTTCAAAGATATTTGAAAATATCGCCGTCGGGAAAACCAATTTAAATAATATACGCGATGTAATCAGGTTAAACTTGGTTTTATTATAATGTGTAGTGATTGCGAAAACCTAAGAAATCAATATAATGTCATCAGATAGTATACCAGCCAAAATATCAATTCGAAGCAAAAACAGATGCTTACTTAGACCAAACACATAACTCCACATTTCTATCGCCGCTTTGATTCACAAACATGAGTGACGTCACAGGCCATTCATTCCTGGTTAGTATCTACAAGTTTGCTTTATAAAATAGCCAGCATACGTCACTGTTTCACTGCTCCATCGCTTTGAAGTAACACTGTGTCAACATGAAACCGTGATTCAAAGTTGGACATAAATGACTGACATGTGACGACTGACGGATTGACTGGTGTTTGTGATTTTATTTTCCAAAAAGGTAACACAGATGTAGTATGCATAGATTTTTTTTTAATAAAACTTCTTCAGGCACGCTTGACTTGGGGGTAAGCTGGTGAATGCGTTACGAAAAGTGAGGCGAACGGAGGGGGTAGTGCGGGACGCGCCGGCAGAGCAGACGCGCGCCGCACCGCCAATCCTTTGTTCTCATTAAAAAAATATTGAGGGAGATATAAGTTAGTGAAGTTTTACTTCAGTCGTGTGGTCTAAAGCACACTCGTTTTTTTTAAGTAGAGAAGGGTGAAACGAGCCAAAGGTCCACCTGATGCTATGCGGTTACGATTGCCCATAACAACTGCAATACTGCCTAGACTGTTACTTAGTCAAGTTCACCAATTAATGTTTGGCGGCAGAAATAGGTAGGAACGGTAGATAGTGTTAAAACTTATGATCTGGCTTTAAATGATAAGTGATATATTAGGACGTACTCAAGGGGGGCAGCTGCCTCCTTCCCTCCTAGAGACTCGAACCTAGAAGTCTTTAATAATATTAGTCGAAAAATTCACGTAAAACCCAAGAAGATTATGATATTTTTTTCTTATAGTAAACGATTCAACATTTACAAATCGTAATTATTTTACCTACATTATCATCATCATTTTAACCGCAAGACGTCCACTGCTGGACATAGGCCTCCCCCAAGCATCGCCACAACGACCGGTCCTGAGCTTTCTGCATCCAGTGGATACCCACGACCTTCACCAGGTCGTCGGTCCACCTTGTAGGGGCCTACCCACACTGCGCCTTTTTGTACGCGGTCGCTACTCTAGAACTTTACTGCCCCATCGGCCATCCGTTCCGCGAGCAATTTAAACTACAATACATAATATTTATATTATCTATCATCCTGCCCATAAGAAGTGATAGCCTTGCGGTTGAGCGCTTGCCTTTCAAGCAGGTGGGTTTGAGTTCGAACCCGGCCCGCACCACAGACTTTTTGAATTCATGTGTGGATCAAAAAGATTATCACTTGCTTTAACGGTGAAGGAAAACATCGTGAGGAAACCTGCACACCTGAGAGTGCTCTATACAGTTCTCAATGGTGTGTGTAGTCCGCCAACCCACAGTAGGCCAGCGTGGTGGACTGAGGCCTTAACCTTCTCATTTTGAGAAGAGGCCCGTGCCCAGCAGTGGGACAGTAATAGGCTGATGATGATGAACATTTTGCCCCACCCTAGCCCATTGGCTGGTGACTACTTTGGTGCAACCATAGGGCTACATAAGTATTAAAAATGACATCACGTCCAAGGCACCAGCTGCTGAATTTCTAACATTCATGACAGGGTAGTTAAGCTCTACATAGTTAGGACAGATTGCAATGACTTAACCGCGCAAATTGATCTATTACAGTTTAATTTAACGGTAGTTGAGCGAGAGTGGTAAATGCCTCTTATACATGCGCTGAATAGAATTGAAGAAAATGTGTGATACAGCTTGTTTATCGTTGGAAACTTTTGTCTGCATTTGTCATAGACATAGTAAGAAATGTATGCTGCGAACAATAATAGTGAAGCCAAAAAAAAAACTATGCTCCTTCGTGTACGCGATCACGCACACACCATGCACCTGAAGGATATTTTCTTTCGCGATGCTTACTGGACGATGCCGCGACATGTGTACTGAGAGCGGAGAACACGGTTTGAGGTGCATGTGTGTGCGTGAACGCTGGTTGTACACGAAGGAGCATAAATTCACTAGATTGTTCGCAGTACTTCGTCTATATTTTACTATGTCCGTGGTATTTGTGCACTTTCAGCATCTTTGAACCTAACAAGTTCTGTTATATAGGTGTAAATAACTTCATTCTGAAGTAGCAGCTATTATAAAAAAAAAATAAAAAAAAAATACTGATTAAAGTATTTTAGAGGTTTTTAGTCTTGAACTTGTGATAGATGTAAATTCCTATATTGTTATTATCTGATAAAGTGGCATTTAAATAGAGCGTTATGGAACTTTTCATGAGTATTTCTAAGCACGTAGAATACAATCAAGATCAATCAATCGATCTAGGATTTTTGACACAAATCATTCAATTATTCGTGAAAGGGGTGTAAAAGCATTACACAAAGTAACAATGGTTTTGTTAATTAATGATGGTTGATAATACTGAAAATATAATTAAAATATGTCATCTATTTGTCAAATCAACCAAGTTTTGTGGAAAACAATTGTTATATTTGCAGATAATGAAACGGATATTGTTAATTTATCGTTGGTTGAACAATAGTGATTGTGATTCCTGAAGCATTACCGAAACGAATTTTTGTCGAGTAAGAGAGAAAGTTCATTTAAGTTATAAATATAATCCAGTTGCTTGATCCAACGACCCCTTTTTGAAAGTGTATTATTACTTGTAAAAGGTCTTCCTTGAAACTTTTACTTGTATTTTGTAAAAGCGCATTTTATGAAGAGTTTCGTTGGCTTAAATCGTTCCGATGCACCCAGTAATCACTCACAATATCATTATCTTTTACAGTGCGATTTTAATTAATAATATTGTATGGTAGATTAAAATATTTTTTTTAGTAATATCTGTAAAGACGCTTGTCATCTTAGTCTACCTGCGACCACGAAATGCTGTAAAGCTTTCGAAACGTCAGGAAAACCAATTTAAATAATATACGCGATTTAATCCGGTTAAACTTTGTTTTATTATAAATATTTTCTTATCTTAACCTTTGCATGGCTCAGAAATTTCTTCTCCTTCACATAATTTATCAGTCTGAAAATTTTAATGGGAACATTGCCATCTAAGGGCACTTCAAGGAGTGCTATAAAATTTTGAAATTACATCTCCAACAATAAAAAAATCTTAAGCACATACCACGACCGTAACATCAGTTTTATTATAAGTACCATATTTTATCGTACTAAAATTTCCATTACTTGTTGCAGGTGTTAGCACTAAGGATTTTATGGCAAAATTAGGGGAATATTTAATTTTAACGGCATTCTCACACAACTGTCGACTGGAGAGAGCTTTTAAATGTTTAGGCACCAATTTGACTGAATTTCTCACTACTTTAGACAGCGTTCACGATGTGTTACATGATCAGGTAAGTGTATTTTAATGTTTGCTATCAATTTAAAATTATTTCTCATTTCCGTGAAAGATTGGACTAAAACTCAAAAATAATCTCTCATAACATCCACCTTTCACTATACGCGAAGAGACAAAATTTTTAGCAATCGCATTGTAATTACCCGCCTGCCAAGCGTGGCGATTATGGCATATCCCCCCAATATATGCTTGGGGGAGGCCTGTGTCCAGCAGTGGACTTCTTACGGCTGAAATGATGATGAATGATTGTAAATTAAAAGAGTTAAGAAATAAAACTCGTTTTGATTTATTTGGCATAATAAATGTCAGGTTAATAAATCTTTTACGCAAGTTCTCAAATTTTCATTGAAGATCAAAATCATGTCATCAAAGAAATAAAAAATTGGAGTAGCGTTAAAAACTTTAATGGAATTGTATTCCCACAGGATGATGCTCTCAAAGATGAAACAGTGGAATACGAAGCTAATTTTGTTTGTACGACATCACAAGATGGAAAAATCCAGCTTCATTTGACGACAGAGAGCGAGCCTGTCGCCTATATTCTAGTTGGCAGCCTAAAAGCAATAGCACGGCTATTATATGAAACACAGACGGATATAAGACTGACGAGTTATACTAACGACCCTAGGAGATTTAAGTAAGTAAAAGTCACTTAAGCGCGTGGCTCCTTTATGAAGCATTCTCTGGGCATTCGCTACAAAAGACGCCCGCGGCGAAGTCTGCGTCTCGAAAAGTTGGCATTCCTTTTTGAGTTAAACGCGTATTACATTAAACACTGCATCAAGCGCATTGTAGGTATATTTTTGCGGTAAAATTGTTATGGAACAGCCTTGTTTTATGCGAACAAAGCTGCATACAAGCTGCGTTTAAAAGCTAAAGGAAACGGTTCACGCAATAAACACGGATTTCATACGAATATTGTTTATTTGTTTATGTGCGCTTGATACATTTCATGTCACGCTGTGATTGCCGCTGCGTTCAACGTAAAATTCAATGCGTAGTAATTGCTTTACAGGTAATAAAATAGTGCGCGTCAATCGTGCAGCGAATGCCGCTTAGAGGTACCGCGCGCATTTGAGCCTGTTTAATCACCTCCCTAAGTATAACACACTTGCCTGTTTCCCCACCTCCTAGATCCGGTTAACTTACCTAGCATATAATTTCATAAAAATCTTTTTCTATTTTTGAATCTATCACTTAATTAATTTTAATTGGTCATTGTAAAACAAGCCTTCATTTTAGTAATAGAGTAAACCACAATAACAAAATCGATTGGTCAACACAACTTAATACAGAGGAGTTTTTCTTAAGTTTATATTATTTTCAAAATTGGTTTAGTACTAGCAGAGCTAGAGTTCCTTAGACTGTAGTACTAGTATGTAAACCTTACTTTTGCGAATATAGTATCGAATTTTTTTAATGTAAGAAACTATACTAACTTTTATTTCTTCTCTACTAACGTTGTGTGTTTGCAGTTTCGCTATTATACGTAAAACGCGTCGAAGTATGAAAAGGAAAGGTATTAAAATTAAAACCGGCCAAGTGCGTGTCAGACTCTCGCAGTAAGGTTTCCGTGCCACCCATCGACCTGATACCCCGTAGAATCTGACTTAATTTACGAGAGTTCATCAAAAGACATCGATCTTTCAAAACTCAAAACAGTTAACTAATAATATTGAGTCATCCCTTTGCGACTTTGTAATTAATTAATATTTGAGTTTCTTCGTTCGATCAACTTCCATTATGAAAACCGATTCCTGGCTAATTGCTTTAATATTTTTTTCTTTCCATCTATTCGAAAAGGACGACTGGGTTCGCCTTTAAGTGCACCCAAAGGTGATGTTTTCTATAAGAAACTTTTAGCAGGCTGTAATGAGTTTTTAATCCTCTATAAAAATGCGCCGCAATTATCTTTGCCGGGCACTTTTTGAATTTGGAACATCTTAGTATTCAGCGCCAAGGAAATCGAACGCAAATATTGTTTGAATAAAGACTGGCTGGTATGACGGCCCATAGTGCGCCGCTGGCTGAATAAAAAAAAAAAGAAATCATATTAAAAACGCGCGAACTACAGCCCGTGTTTTCGTTAATTTTCACGGATTGTTAGAAATTCATGGTTTTGTTTTGAAAAATGAATTCTTCAAGTGACAGTAAAAGTAAAGAATTAACTCCTGAAAGTATTAGAACTGATGCAAGAAATTTGATGCATAATCTATTACCTGCAAAATCGCGGAAGAAATGTATGAAAGCCTATGGTAATTTTATTGAATAGAGAAATGCAAAAGGCGCCAAGAATTTTCTTATTTGCGAAAATGTTTCAAATTTAAATAAGTTTTTAGTTGTTTTATTATTAGATACTATTTAATTTCAATTTAGTTGTTACTCTACGTTTTATTAAATAATAATATTACAATAAAATATGAGGCGCCTTTTATTTTCTCATGATGAAAAGTAGAGTGTATCACTCGGGCGCAAAATATATTTTTGGCTCGGCCGACGTACTTTGAATCCCTCGCTACGTTCAGGATTCTACTCTAGAATCCCTTACTTCGCTCTGGATTCAAAAAAGCGCCCTCGCCTTAAAAATATTATTTTGCTCCCTTATAATGATACAATCTACTATTCCTAGAGGAAAAGGTGTTCTTGACGTTTTAAATGAAAAATAGCGCATAAATAATCAATCCTTTGTTCAAATTTTATTCCGATATCTATTCACTTACATTCATTTTGAAAATCATTTGTAACAAATTTAGGTATTTCTTTATTAGGAAATAATGTGTCATTCAAACAATATAAATCAAAATATATTAGATTTCTTTCTATTCCATTATTCCATATTATTAATCCATTATTTTTAAATAGACCGCTTCAGTTTTCACCATCTATTTTTTGATATTCGTTTAGAGTATATTTAATTAATTGAAGTGTTTAGATGATCCATTACACATTTTTTTTCTCTATGAAATCAAATTATTCTATGTGCTATTCTTCGAAATCATGGCTGGTGCAAATATTGAACATTTCTGTGCGTCCCAATATTGTACAATAAGCCGCATATCAATGATAATAACAAAACCATTGTAAACGAAACTGGCTTAGAATGTAAGTTTCATACATGAAAAGCTCTCTTATACTGGTTTTGTTACCATCGATATGCATTTGACTTTACTAATTCAATCAATCTTCTACATACTTATTATATTTCAGGTACGAAATAAACGCAGTACCACTGCATCAGAAGTCAAAAGACAGCGACTGCGAGCAATCAGAAGCCTCATGCATTGCTACTTCAACAAAAGTCACAGACTTGAGGATTGGTGTTGCCAGTTTCTGCAAGGCGTTTCCTTGGCATTTTGTTACTGACAGACGATTAGAGCTCGTGCAATTAGGTACGTATTTTAATTAAATTTTTAACCTCCCAAGTGCCCTCCGGACCACCGTTGTTCCATAACGTTTTCGTACAAAATGCAAGTTGGAATCACCGCGATTCAATAAAAATTTAGATTAAGCGATGGCGCTCATCCATTCAATAAAAAATGTATTTTTTTGACCCAAACACTTGAGGGGAATATGTACTTATAAACAATGATATTATTTAAATACCCGCCGAATACATAACCTCCTCCTTTTTTTTGAAGTCGGTTAAAAAAGAGGTAGATTCTATACGTTACTAGCGCACCAAAATGAAGCGTACAAAAGGAGCTAAATATCGCCTCATAGCCTTAGTCGGTCTCGCACAAGTAAACGATACGTACATACCGGTTTCTAACTAGCCGCGTGCGTGTCAATTAAGGCTTCAAAATACCGTAGTGTGTAATGCGTAAATGAAATGCGTAGTGAAATGTAAATAGTAGTTTATGAAACTGTTGCATAACAGGGGTTATTAAAAACTCCTTAGTTGGGCTGAAGTGTGCGGTTATGGAAAAAAAAAAAAATTACCGCATTGTTTTGTTCAGCAAACTGTATCGTAATGAATTTTTTAAAATTCAGTACAGGTGCATGTGCGTAAAGTATGTCATTATGACATTACTTTCGAGTTCATAATTCGAATTTTACGATACGAGTGTAGATAAAGAAAACAAATAAATATGTATGTGTGCCGCCGCCGCCGCCGCTGCGTAAGGAACATTATTTTTCGTTTGTTTTGTATCATATCGTTACTAAATATCATTGCTTATAACCTACTATTATTATTATTACTAATTTGGAAACTGGATTAGTCTTCTCGTGACCACGACCAGTAAAATCTGCTCGAAACGTCGGGCTTAAAATAGGTATGTGCGCCTTAATTAAATAAATAAAATAAATAAATATTAGGGACCCTTTTACACAGCACCATCTAGTCCCAAACTAAGCAGAGCTTGTACTGTGGGTACTAGACAATGGATATAATACTAATATACTTTTTTTTTGTGAATAAATACTTACAATACATAAGAAACACCCAGACCAACACAAACACTTATGTTCATCACATAAATATTTGTGTCCTGTGGGAATTGAACCTACGACTTCGTGATCAGCAGTCCGACACTCGAACCACTAGACCACAGACGTCGTCAAATCCCGTTTCAAATTAAAAATTAAGCTTTTAAAATTTACCTCTGTCATGATATGAGGATTTTCTAATATTGCATTATTTTCTGTCATAGAACTGCAACGTGTATGAACTGCTTACAATTTTTTAATAGGTGATTAAATTGTAAAATGTAAGTATCATGTGGCCATTAATGTTTTTACAGTAATTCTATATATTCCAGCCTATTTGTTGTCTAGCAGTATGAGTCTGTCATGCTCACTTAAATGTCATGCTGACGGTGGCGTTAGTGTCGTGTCGTTAAGTTCCCTTCAATATGGTTGAGTTAAGCGATGGCTGATGCTCGCGTCGTGCTCGTGAACGGGTGCCGTCTGTCGGGACAGGTCGGCTTCTACATACTATGACAACTCTTTCTACGTTTATTTCTAAAGGCAATATACTCACTTTTAAACTCTTGTTTATTTCTGACATTAACCTACATTATACTCACATTATTTGAATAAATTTGATGTAATAAACAATAACATATTTTAAAAAGAGTTTATCCGTGGAGTTTCTTGCCGGTTCTTCTCCATAGGACCCACAATTTGGAACCGTGCAACTAGTGCCTGACCTTTCAAAAGTGCCTGTAATTAGGTTTATTTAAAATAAAAAACATTGAAATTGAAAATTGAAAAGTTGTGGTTAATCAAAGAATAGCATTGTCTAGTAACTTAGTTGCGGGGGTCTAATGATAGTAGCTTTGTATAAAATACTAGTATTCAGCCACTGGTAAGAGTAGAACTCGCCCCAATATAATTGAGAAAAGTCTAAAAGCCGCTTTTTCAATCATCTGATAACTTTTATCTAAGTAATAAATGTGACGCTTTGACAAAAAAAATATACAATAACTGCCAACATTTTAAACTTATTCCTCAGACTAAAGGTAACTGGTGATTGGAAACCAGCCTTTAATGTAAAAAGTATTCTTCTTATTACAATTATTGAAGGCAATATGTGCCGTCGGTGCAGCAATAATAAATTTGATAGAAATAATTTCAAAAGAATCTTTAAAAGTAGAAAACATTAGGAACTATATTGGCATGATATTGGTCTATATGAATACTCATTCGATAATATCCTAATATTTTATCAATAAAGGCACTACACGACAGTCCTGCTAAAGTATGTCATAGAATTTTTTTTCGTCCCTCCATTGTCTAATATAGAAAATTCTTCAGAGAACATGAAATTTTTGTCTGAAGTAAATTAATAGTACATTATGATACAAGTGAGCTAAGTTGACTATTATACTCGAGGCTGGATTGCAATTGCGTATTGCGTAATGGAGACGAGTATAATAGTCGATGCTCACGCGTGTCATACGACGTTTTTCAACACACTTGCGAGGAAAAAACATACACACATTTTAGACAAATATTGAATTTGTGAAAAATGCCACATGGATTACTGTTTACTGTAATCGCACGGTGACATACAGCTATGCGCGCGCAGGTGGTCGAAGGAAACCGCCACACAGCCTAATATTAAAAATATAACAAATTGTTTTTCTATTTATAACATAAAGTAATGTTAATTTGTTGACAAAAAAAAATTATTTGGTGAAATTAAATGTTTTTTTATCATATTTTAATTAATGCAGTTGATTTCATCCCAAAAATGTTTAATTTTAATAGGCATGAAAACTCTTTGCTGCGGTTTAAAAATAAACTGTAAAATAAAAAGCACTAGTGCGATAATATAATGTAAAAACCACGCGTGCGTTATAAGCTAAATTATGAACCTAAAAGCGGTGCAATAAGAGTCACTTTACGAGCAAAAGTGTTGAAAATTATATAAAATATAAGTACTTACATAGAAACAAAAAACAAGTAAACTGATGTGAGAATAACGAAAAAACATGTTTCTGATTTGATTTTCATAAGGAACAGTTTAGAAGACAGAAATTAAATTGGACGGTTACAGCAAAATATTTCTTCACAATACCATCACAATGATTTCCTTGCCGATATTAAGTACGTAATAAAGTAGCCTTTAAAAGAATATTTTATTGCTCGGTAAATCTTTGAAGGCCATCCAAGGCTAAACAAAAAGCTTCCAAGAAACGAAATGAAATATTTATTTAGAATATAGCAACAATAAAGTGGATTTTAAAAAAGCAATCCGAATTAATAGCTTCAATCCACTTAATTCAACTCTAACAAGTTAGTGCTAAAAGATCAACGTACTTCTTTTTCTCTTTTGATCTCTATAAAACCTTTGAGTTTATAAATAATAATAAATATGAATTTGAAAAGCCTTTTGAAATAGTGCTCCTCAATATTTTATTTTGAATGAAACTAATTCCACTAATTAAAGTTATGTTTAAAATATTAAGGCACTACTTAATTGAATTAAATTCTTAACATATTTTACTACTTTACTGGTGCATCTACCCTATACTTTGTCTCTGCATTACCCTAAGGTTGTCTGGTAGAGAACGCCTATGGCGTTAAGACCGCCTTTGTACCCTGTTGTGCATAAAGAATTAAATAAATAAATAAATAATTAAATTCTTGCTTGGTTGCTTTATTTGATAAGCACAACCTTATTTAAGTTATGAGAGGGATGAGCATTTGTTGCAGTAGAGAAGCAGCTGGCTTTTTATATGTTATCTAAGAGAAAAAGGATAGTATTTTTGCATACGATGAATGAAGTTCAAAGAAATTTTAATATACAATGTTGAATACATAAAACAAATTAAAAACAAATGAAAAAGTCAAAACCTGTACCCGTCAAGAATAAAAAGAATATTCGTAAGCTTTTCAATGATCTTAAAACTATAGAAAATATTAAAATGTAAAGAAGAAATGTGAAAAATACGATCTTCAAGCAAGTTATGAATAACTCTGTACAATTTTTCATTTCAAACGTTCATCCGTGAATAGAATTCTAAAACGGTATATCTGAAAATATCTGAATTTGACCTAGAGTGGGAAATATTATTTACATTTCATTGATTTATCTTTTTCCGACGCTGCATTTATTACGTTCCAAGATTACTCTCGCCTACAAGATTTAATGTTTGAATCTCAAACAAAATAACATAGTGTATCTCCAAATTAGATTAATTGCGTAACTTCATGATGTTATTATGTTTCTGGTATAAAATCTAATATTTCAAACTACGAAGCTTTTATTACATTTCCGTTTGAAACATCTATCTTGGACTCGAGTAAATTGCATACTCTTTTAGATTGCATTTTCGCGAAATGTCAAATGTCATAGTGTCTTTTTTTAATTTCCAAGTTCCAAAGCGGGATTTTATTCTGGGGTATTTTTCTTCGTTAGTTCAATTTAAAATGTTGTGTCATTTATCATTTTGACAGTATTGAATAAAGGAAAGACCCATTTCAATTTTTATGTACTTTTGGCCGCTTAATGATTTTAATCCTTTACATTAGGATCAAATTTACCAAGAGATTTATTAAAAGCAGTATTAACTAAAGCAATGAAATTTCCATTAATTTTATTCATCTCTTTTCTTTTACACTTCTTTGGCATGGTCTCGCTAACCAGTCCTTTGTGAATCGAGATTTACTTGGGTAAAGACATTAATTATTTATGTTCCCACAGGAAATTCAATTCCATAGTCTCTTGAATAAGGTTAATTCTTAAAAAAATCCCATCTGGGAATCAGAATGAATTATGTCCAGATGCCTCTAAATGGCTTTACTTTAAGTATTCTACCAAAAATCGGTAATTAATTTAAAAAGGGTTCGTTGGAAAAAGTTTGCCTGAAATCGTTTATCTTCTTACGGCCAAAATTAATATCCAATCTATCCACGATTTGCCCTACTAGAGATAGGAATTTGACATAAGCTCCATACAAAATATGACAAATTTCTATCTCTAGTAGGGTAAATCGTGGATAGATTGGATATTAATTTTGGCCGTTAATCTTTTTGAATAAAGATATTAAGAACATGAATATTTGGCTTTAGAGTTTAAAAAATCCCTTTCCGGCAAATTGAGGGTGAAAAGTTGAATTTATTAATAAAATGTTTATTATTATTATTCATTTATTTAACAAGTAACAAGACTCACTGTCTTAGTAACAATATTACTTAATAACTATGTTAGTAGGTATGCCTATCCTTCGCACTTAAGGTGAATGCTACAGGGTAGCCCGCGAAATTCAAATTTTTTGGCGTTTTTTGCAAATTTTAGCTTTATTTCGCGTTGTATATAGGTCAAAATATGATTTGCGGAAATAGTAACAATATATCTAAGGAATAATACTCATAAAAAATATTAACCTAGCTCTATAAGCTGTATAAGCTTGAAAATCGATAATTTGATCGTAAATTAATATTATCAAGCTAGTACAGCTAATAGAGCTAGGTTAATATTTTTTATGAGTATTATTCAGTAGATATATTGTTATTATTTCCGCCAATCATATTTTGACCGATATACAACGCGAGATAAAGCTACAATTTGCAAAAAACGCCAAAAATTTTGAATTTCGCGGGGTACCCTGTAGCATTCACCTTAACCTAAACCGCACTGTTTGCAATAAATAAAGTGAAAAAAAAAAGTAAAGTAAAGTGAGTGACTGCTTTATGAATAAAGTGGAATAAAATACATTTATCAACAAGAATTATCAAGACTTTTTAACTTCTTTGTCTGTCTGTCTATCTGCTGTGTTATCTGTTATTCGAATAGGCAGAAATGTTGAATATCCATAATATGTACGGACACGATACTTCCCGGTGGTACATTTTGTCGACAAACTCCCTTGAACAAATCCTGCTACAATACACGTACCTACGGCTGCCATCAAACATTGAGTGCAAGCGATTTTAGCCTGATTACTTATTTATTAATTTCCACAAAAAAAAATACATACATTTGGCAGATACAGTGTAGAACATAAACCAGTTTAGGTATTTCTGTACACCGCTTGGTCCGTCGACATTCATTACAACAAGATGTGGGTGGGTGAACACGACGCATCGCGCTCGTTCGCCCCATGCAAAAATCCTCAAATACCCTCAACTAATTTATATTACTTCTCAATAGCACATTGCTTACAAAAATACAGCATAGTGCCAATGACAATCCATTAATAGGCTCTTTTTTTTCTGAAGAACCTGTTTTAATGTTTCTTAAGTCAGGTGTATGTCTAATTTTCATTTTAAATACGAGACACAATTTCAACGAAGCCACAAACAACACCATAGAAGTAGCCAAATATCATATTCGTCTGAGAAAAAAGTGATCCATTCTTAAGTTCTCAAGCTGTTATTCTCTCAAAGAAAATAAGTGAAATACTTATCCAGTTACTGTGAATTACTGTCTAGTGTGTCTACCCCAACACTTGATAGGTTCTTAAAATAGAGTCGTTAAATTTACGGCAACGCTAGGTGATTATCGGCGAAGGCCTTTTACTATGGTACCTTCATTTCCTTGCCTTTGTTGGAACCCATAACAGTTAACGAGGGTACAAGTACTTTTTTAAGATGATTATGTTGTTGGTAGTTTTGGGTTATAGCTCTTGGAACATTTTTACGGATAGTTTGCGAGATAAGAAAATATTTTTATAATAAAACCAATGTTTTCAGGTTTGTTCAGTTTGGAACTGCTAAGGGCTGACGACGAGAAAAATGAACTAAAACTCAAATGTTTTATGTTTCAAAACATATTTTTTAAAACAAGCTATTATAAGACACATATTTGGTACTATAAGCTGATCATAAGAAGCCCAAACACCATCAATCTACTTTTATTTATTAAGGAGTTCCATTGTCTACCTTTCCTCTCCATCATTAGATCAGTTTGCTGTCACTATAATATTGTATTGTCATTATAAAACCAAAAAAAGTTTTTAATTTTTTAAGAAAAATAGAGTTTACTGAAACCAGGTTTTAGAACTAAAATCATAATTAAGCTGCTACGGCTCGCACACCTCATCAGACTTAATTAGTCTGAATTGTATGAAAATTTTAAATTTGAATTCGTTACATGGCGCTGATACGGTTTTGATATTCATTCAATTTTTAAAAACCCTTCTAGATTAATGCTAATACCTACGTTATAATTTTATATTTGAAAAACCTAGTTTTTATTTAGTTACAACTGGAACTTCTCCTAGGCCCGAACCTCATACAAGTCGATCAATGTCCTTTACCTGAAGGAGTTGAGACGTGATAATACTGCATAAATATTCCTCGGGTCTTTGTCGGTAATAATTTATAGGGAAGGGCACAGTTATTCTTCTGAAATTAAAAATGTGCCAACTCTTAGATAAAGATTTGGTGTGCTTGTATTATAAAAATGCGTGACTAGAATCATTTTCATCGATAAAATAGAATACGTAGGTTAAGACGTAGTAAAATTTTATTTACTTCTAAAATTTTTAGCTTTCTAGGTAGTTTGAACTAAAAATTTTACGAGCAATGCTGATATTTCCCACAAGAGATATAAGCGTAAATTAACTTGCTTTTAAAAACCTTTGCTCCTTTAAAAAAATATTTTGCTCAACTTACACCAGCATAAATCAAACCGTTCATACATTTTCAACAGTAAATTTTATTTTGATTTTACATATCATTAAGATTTGGTATAACATTGTTCACAAAGTCTGAATCATCAACTCAACCTGTCACAATCCACTGCTGGACATAGGCTTGTACTAAGTTGTGGCACAACACTCAAATTCTGAATGATTTACAGTAATTATTTATTAATACAAAAGGCTTATTTTAGGAACGTTTGACGAATTGCTTCAGGGAGGTTATCGAGCAAATAGCATAAACAAATGACGATCCTTGTATTGCGTAATAAATGTGAAACATTCATCAAATTTTGCACTAACAAAGAACAGATTTGTAATTTCCAGCTTCAAGATTAGTTGTTTAATTTCATTTTTTCATTCTAATTGAGTAATAGGATAATAATTTTTAGAAAATTATTTCATTAACTTGGGAAGTTTGGACATTCGGATTGTCCGAAGCAAATTGCTGACATTAGTTTAAATGATTTGCGGTGGTTGGAATAAAAATATAATCGTTAAATAAGACCAAGACAAAATTACCAATTCTTTTGAAATACACATTTTAAATGTTTGTATAGACAAGGTTAACAAACAAAAAACTAATTTTTGATTTTGCGTGAACTTTTACGTTTTATTTAGTCCTTAGGCATTCATTATTAATAATTTTAGCTCGACCAACTACATTAAAGTTTATATCCCCTTTGGCGATAGCAAAAACTAATTTACGCGAGGTCAACTATTGAAGGCTGCGAAAAATTTGTTTGGCAATGTCACGGTGTACCTTTTTGCTGTTGCTAAGTTAAATTGATGGAAGGGTGACGTCATTTTAATTTTAATACAAGTTTCTGTTTAGTTACTTTGAAGGCCTGAAATTTAAACAGCTATTTCATTAATTTTGATGCTACAAAATTTACTGCTACTCCCACGGGTAACGCATTTGAAACGAATTTCGACCTTAGTCTTCCTGTGAAAGATTGACGAGGTTGTGATATAGGAGAATTTCTACAGAACCCTTATACCATACTTAAAATTGAACTTCAAATTGCTATTGCAACTACAATTTTTATGCAACTACCTAGTGCGACGTTTGGTATAGTGGCTGATCAAATGGCTGCTGAATTTTTATGAATTGTTGATGCAATTTTCGCCATAAGAAAATATTAGTTTTTCCTACAGATATATGTTCCTGTGGGTAGCAATTCTGATTCCAATCCAATTCCAATGTTAAAATGTGTCAAAAATAAATGGTCTGGGTGTCCATGCGTATACAATTTGTACTTCTGTAAACATGTTCACGATACAGAAATCCAAGTGCTTACGGGCAATGGTAGTGTATGGCAGTATTCTGTGCTATTCTAATGTGTTTTATTTATCAGGTGCTGGGTTCATGCGTCTCTTCGGTACCTACCTCGCGTCCCACGGGTCATCACTAGGCACGTACTTCAGGTTGCTGCGACCAAGAGGAGTTCCTCTCGACTTTCGCGAGATCCTCAAGAGAGTCAATACGCCGTTTATGTTCTGCTTGAAGGTGCCTGGATCTTCGTCTCCGGCTGAGGTTTGTGAAACTCCTAATTCGAAATAATTGTGTTGTCTGCTTACAGGTCTTCTCGTTAATTCATATCATACTCTCTTCTTCGTGTCAGTGGTACGACTGATCTTTTGGCAGACTTGCTATGCCAAAAACTTATCAGTGGCGGCGCAGAGGTCGCTCAAGGTGCATACCATACTATTTAACGTTTATTATAGAATCAAGTACAAATAAATAATAATTTTATTTACCAACTGACTGCCTCGTTGGTCTAGTAGTTGCAAGCGCGAATGCCAAGCGTGGGGTCCTGGGTTTGACTCTCGGATCGGGCAATGTTATTGGATTTTTTCATCAGGAAATTCGCAGTAGCAGCCTGGATTCTGGATTTGTGCCTGGTTAATCGCAATAGGCTTATCCCCTATTACATAGGACTTATATGTATCAGGCGAAATGTGGGTACATTAAACACCTCTGCCTAGCCAACCTTTGGGGGAATATAGGCGTGAGGTTATGTGTGTTTATTTAACAATAGATAAATACTCCAACAGGCTATGCAATTAATCGAACATTTTCAATTGCTTATACGAATAAAAAAATGAATTATCAATGAAATATACTATCAGATATAGATAAAGAGCCAATTAGTGTGCTGAAAAGGCAAGAGATAAGAAAAACTGAATGAAACTATGATTCAGTTTTTCTTATCTCTTGCCTTTTATTTTCATTTTCTCAAATAGGTCTGGGTCAGCTCCAGTCTAACCAGATGCGGTTAAATATCAGAATTTTACACAAAGCGACTGCCATCAGACCCCCACAATCCAGTTACTGGGTAATACTGATACCACATGTCAGACTTTCGGGTTTCCGAATACCCAAAATGATTGCCACTAATACTCATATGGCATCTGGGACTGACAGCTTACCGTGCTCTCCGAGGCACGGAGAGATAGATAGAGTATACTTTATTGTTTGTACACCATAAAAATAAAGTTATGACAAACATGAGCACAGTAATAACAATTGGCGGTCTAATCGCTTAAAGCAATAAAAAAGAAAGTTAAGAGAAGTCTGATGTATAACGAAACGGTCACCATCCACGGAATGAAAGCGGCTGGTAAAGCTTAACCTTGCAGATCTTGGAATTCACGCGGTTACTACTTAACCACGAGCCCCTCGTTTAGTTTTTTTAACAATTAAGAAAATAATTTAAACAACACATTTGACTCCCCAATCAGGCGATAAAAATATACTGAAGGATAAAATGTAGTATAATAAAAACGAACTAATGAAGGCATCATCTATTATCTTCTGTTGAAGCAAGAAGCTACTAAACAAGCTCCATTTTCCATCCTAAGATTAGCATACCAAATGCTCATTAACTTCTTCATATTTTTCCTTCCACGAAACAAGCTTAATTAAAAATTCCTTAAATTAAATCGAAACTTTCTTCGTTTATTTTTTTTGCAAAATGTATTCTTTTTTTCCTTACAGATAAGGTTAACATGATTTGATGGTGATTTTAACTAGCTCGATTTTCGTATAATCTGCCTTAGGCGGTAACTTGATTCAATTAGCTGAGCGTTCAATCTGAACGAGATATTAGATTTTGATTAGATTATCTTAATTAAGTATTCTAGCGCCTCCGTTATCATCAGTTTAACTAATTAAAATATTTATTCTAAAAAGAGGAGGTATTAAACCTAACTTGTTTGTTTCTATTCTTTGTTTGTTAAATTAATTAAAACTTTAAATACCTAGGTATACCGCGAGCAAATGATTCTCGAGAACTTTACTGTTTTAATTAGTTTAGAGTTTTACCGCCATATTATTTTCAAAAGTATTTCTATTAATTATCTGAAATTATTGAATAAGACTGGATAGATTTCCAGGCAATTCTCAAAGTTTTATTGTTACAAATAGTGCGTATAGACCTAAGAAAACATGGATGGATTGTGTGAAAGATGATATGAATAGAATGAAAGTGAACACGGAGATTACGGCTGATAGAGATGTATGGAAGAAAAAAACATGCTGCGCCGACCCCTAATAAATTGGGATAAGGGCAGGAGGATGATGATGATGATGTTACATATGTTGCGTAGATGTAATAGCAAATAGTAGCATTTAGTAAATTAACAGTTTAGGTACCCATATCGGACATGCAATACTTAAAGACTTATCAATACGTCATTTATAGCCTTCTTTATACAAACGTCTTTATAAGGTCTCTAATCCTCTTTTCAGTAGAAACCAATTTAAATATAATTGAGTAATCTTTGAAGCTACATAATGTAATCTGGAATAATCTTATCTTCGTCGTTTTTAACAAAATTTAGAAGGCGAGGAAACGGAAGCGTTGCCAAGTTGTTTTATTATTCTCGATTTGCCAACATTTTACAATGTTGAAATGAAATTATTTCCCTATGAAGTCGCTTTTTGGTCATTCCAAGTCTATGTATATGATGGAATTGTAATTTTTTGTGATGAAGTCTCTTTTTTTTGAGCTTTAATCACTGCAATAATGCTTCTGGCAAAACACATCATCCAAAACACATTTAATACATGATTTAATGAATATCACATTAAAATTACATATTATTTTAAAACAGTCTACCTCTGTATATTAACCATATTTTAGTACTAGCGAATGATTCAAATTAATTATTGATAGCGTGCAATGGGATTTAATCTAAAGAAGACCAAGCAAATAAGCTTTGCAATGAATACTGTTCAACTGATGTAATTATTGATCTTTACTAGTACTACTACTAATAAATGTAAAATATATCTTGCGTGAAATGAAACAAACAGAGCTCAAAATAATTGAAAAGGACAAGGGGATTACCAACTGACACAGTCCTATCCCAGATCAACATGAACAATAAATACATGAAAACTAGCATTACAACTATCCCACATCTCTCTCCAACAACACAATAGATTCGTAACACATGTAACCAAAATCCTCTATAACTATGTTTATCCGTTTTTCTTTGTCCGCTACCCTTCAAAACACTTTCGCTTCAAGAGCCAGCCCTTTGTATGGAGGCACTTTACCGAGTTTGCACACAATATTAGGTTCCGAATGGACACCGGCGAATTATTTGCTCTCTGACCAAATTTGTTTAGGTGTTTCTGGGTTAAGATCAATATAAATACTCCTATAGGGCTCGTGATTAAACCCTGTTTCAATATTTATGGTTCATCTCGGTGTTAAGATGATTATAAAGGATATGATAGGAGTGGGATTATGGAAATAATTGGGGCTTGTTTGTTTTGTAAATCGTTTCGTGTTCGTGTTGTTGTCTTTGAAAGTTTGATGTTTTGTTTAATTTTGGTGGAAAATATAAACAAGGTGGGTTTGACGAGAATAAAGTTGTTACAGAACATTTTTCGTATGTGAACATTTTTGGAAACTGCTTTGATAATAATAAATCAATTTTTACAATGTAATCCGGTTAAACTTGTTTTACTATAAAGTGTAGTGATCGCGAAAACCTAAGAATTTATTTACTTTGATAATAATCTAAGTAATAAATAAAAAATAAAAAAAAATATTTTCAGAACACTGCATTCCATAATAATTTCATTAGTAACAATGAAAACTTAAACAAGTATGTTAGTAAACAAAGATAACAAACATTAATAATGTCAAGTCATCGATTCGCACCTCTCACATGCAAATCGATGATACGACTTGGGATGGCTGTGTCAATCCTTCCCGCTATCATCTTCAGGATTCCGTTGCACGCCCCTGCATCCTCTGCACAATATACGTAGTTTTCTTGCGTATAATGGCATGGAAATCGTCCAAATGTGCATCCGCCAACATGACTGAAGCACTACAGTACCGAGGGAGCCGCAACAGAGCCTTGAAGATGTTATTGTACCGAACTCTGAGAGCATTGTAGGATTTTTGCGTGAAGTTAGACCATATACCACTCGTGTAAAAACTTTTACAAAATGCCTTAAAGCCTCAGCTTGACTTCTACCGTACAACGAGTGAATTGATGAAATTAAATAATTTTAGTAGTAGTTTGTTTTTTTCTGTAAGCGTTAAAACACGTCTTAATTAGATTGTAAATCGCTATTTTGTCACGCTTGTAAAAGACCACTATTTTGATAACGATGATGATGTTGATAATAAAACATAAGGATGTACCTCATAGCACTTAAATCATAATTTCGTCACTAAACGAGAATCTAAACATGATTTTTTTTTGTTTTCCTATACATGTGTTGAAACACCCTCAGAAAATGCCTCGCTCAGCCCCCCTCTGATTACGTATCAACAAAGAAAAGCGCTGGCTAGACAAAAGCTCGCAACAACAGTTTTTCTAGTGACCTACCTAGGAAGTGTGTCACACAAGAACCGGTGTCCGAGGGAATGTAGTACGAAACAATAGACTATCAATGTGTTTATACTGGATGCCTGTTAAAGTTACATAGTATACATATGGAAAATTAACAAATACTAAAGGAAACTTTAATTTGATGATGTTTACTAGCAATTTGAGGACGGTAAATGTGTTTAATTATTTTGTTACCTTAATTGCTTCGAATTTGAGGTTCTTTAATTAAAACTATCAGAATTAAAAACAATTTCATGTTTACTTATGTAACTACATGAATTTATTTTTCTATTTTAGTAATTGATTCCATTCTTCAGAAAATATAAAATTATATTATGAGTATTTGAATGTCTATTACATACTGTAAATCTTTTAAGCCATAATAATTATTAACTCCTTTATTACTCTACCTTTTAAACGAATTAGCTTTATCGTATAAAATAAGACCAACAATTTGCTCCACTTTTATTTTATTCATTAAAAGAAATTGAATCTGTGTATCGGAACCCCGTTCGCTAAATCGATAACATGCAATCGGATCGGAATAGAAAATAAACCTGTATCGAGATGAGACTCGTTACATTAGATTTATTAGGTAATGTAAATAGTAGATCCGTCTGTTTGTCCGTTTCTTAACTATGTTTGGCTAAGGAATTGAGCTGGTCGCCCAAAAGGTTTACCCAAAGATTACGTTCCTCTGAATGTGGCATTGAATAAATTATAGAAAACGAAGGCGTTTTGTATAGCTAGTTATTTGAAGTATCTCAAACTACTCTTTTCTTAGATTTAATATAATTTAGAGCGAGTTTATTATACATTTTGAAACCTGAAATATTCTTTTTTCTTTTCTTGTATTGTTTCTACCTTATTAACAAATTCAATATTGACATCGGTGTTTTCAAATAATCAAATTCCTTTTACGTGATCGTTTAGTTCAGCACGTAAAAGGGCCAAAACAGCAGTAAATGGTTTCATATTTTCATGTTACCAGCATGGCAGCACTTTATCAACGTCACGCTGACAAGTGTGCAATGTGGATTCCCCTGGAGTATTCATTTGTTTACATTATTTGACGCTGGTATATTGATACTGATACAGCTTTTAGGCGATCGAATTCAATATTCATAATGTCTGGTTTATTTATTCATTGTCTTTGAAATTACTTGCATCATATTTATTATCTTCGTGGCTTTCTCTATTTCTAATATGGAAGGCAATTTGAGACTCTTTAAAAAATCAACAACCAACAAGAATTCGTAAAAACTTATAAACCAATTTGTATTTAAGTTTGAGGAATCTCAAATTTCGAAACAAAATTATATTTTCTTACTCGAATTGGATTAGACAAATAAATTATTCCACGGTGGGCATACACAAAGATGATAATAATTTCGCAAGCTGTTAAGCTTCGTATTTTTATATTACGTCGTTTGTCATATTTTTCCGTAAACTTTACTTCTACTTTTACCGCAGAAAGTTTTTTTCTTTTTTTTTGGGGTTTCGAATTTATGGCTTGTTTCGATTAATTTATTGTAATGTTCATTATACCAAAGAAATTCTTTTTCCGATTCTCTTTTAGAGACAATAAATAATAGCAACGACAGAATATTAGGTTTTCTCGTTGATTTTTTTTATTATACATGCTGACCATTTACCATATTTTTACAAAATAAATGAAATGAAATTTTTATGGCTTTTTTCCCGAAAAGTGGTCCATACATTTATGTTTACTTATATCGATAAAATGATGAGAGACCAGAAGATTTTTTTTCGCGATTTCAGGTTTGGTCCCATAGCAAAAGTTGTTCATAATGATTATTATAATCACCCCTTTTCGGAAAAAAAGCCATTTTAAATTTCAGCATGTATATTAAACTGATTTTCCGTTATTCATGATCAAAATATTTTAATCTATTTCTATATTTGCCACTTAAATTTTTTGGGACGTCCAGCTACCACTACCTCTATGTCAAAATGTAAATTCAATCTTTTGCTAGCAATACATCATAAGAAGCGGTCACTATAACCAATTTATTTACTTTACCTTTTACCCTATCAGTCAGGTAGAAACCTTTAACAAACATAAATAAATTAAACCTTCTATTATCGAAAACTTCTTACATATCCATAGTTTAGTCATACTTCTACATTGACTAATAGATTACTATTGCTTTTCGGTTGTTTTCAATAACATCTATCCATGATTTTCCCTACTAGAGAAAGTTTCTCAAAAAATATATGGAGCGGATGTCAATTTTACATCTTTGGTAGGGTACCTAGTTAGTTTATTGAAAATGGCCATTAATGAACTTCTTGTATATAAGAAGAGGCCTAGTCACATTTTCACATCAGCTTCGATTTGTTTTTTATTATTATCATCATCATTCGCAGTCTGCAGGGCAAAGGCCCCCTTCCTTTTTTGTACTTTTCGCGGTCTATGGAAATTTGTGGCCAAACCTTTTAGTAAAAGTCCAGCTCATCCCGCCATCTCTTTCCAGGCCTACCGCGTTTTCATTTTCAGCTGTCTGGGATCCACTCTGATGTGAGTTTCAAATTGCACGACGCACCAAAAACGCCTGGAAGAGCTATTGGTTGATACAAGATCTGATGAAAGGAACTCTTCCAATTTCACTAAAAAGGAAGCTCATGGACATGTGCATTCTTTCCACCCTTACCTATGGAGCGCAAACGTGATCATTAATACTTCGTCAAAAGTCCTCTCGAGGTCTGTCAGCGAGCAATGGAACGCAATATTTTGGGGGTCAAAGTTACTGATCGTGGAAGAAACTCGATCTACATAAATCAGTAAGAATTCAGATTACCTGGTTAATTTGCAGATTACTAGACTGAATAAGTTAAAGTGCGAAAAATTTATACGGTTCGCAGATTAACTACTTAATCTGCAGATCACCTAGGAGATCTCTAGACCAAGCATTTGTTAAAGTGAAGTGAAGTGTTTTCGTTCGGTTTGCTAGCACTTCGATGATTATCCCACACCCAAGTTAAAAGTAAAGTTGTGAAAGTGGGATGGTGGGGGCAAGGGGGTGTAAGGGATGAAGTTATAAAAATATAAAATATATTGAAACTATCAGAACGCTAACAGGTAGGTTAGTTAGGTTAGGTTACAACTGTGACCACAACACGCACGAGCCGAGCGAGCGAAGCAAGCAGTGCCACCGCAGCGGTCAGTGAGCGCTACCACCAAATTGCAGCTATTATAGTGGTTTTATTTCATTAACACTCTCTCTTCCGCACTTTAATGTGCAGAATAACTCGGTAAAGTCGTAAAGTGCGGATACCTGCTACTTTATGTTAAATTTTGCACCTGAACGGTTCGTACCCGGTAGTCTGCATTGTCGCGTTTATACGCAAACTATATAAAAATATTATTATTATTATTGATGAGTATTGGCTTTTTCCCATTTTTGCTTTGCATTAAAAATCTGTGTCAATTGTATCCATTGACAGTTTGACACTCACATTGATTGTGGTAATAATATAAATGTTACTGCTCCAATGTCACTTCAATTAGCGTAGGTACATCTAAAATAATACAGTCTACTATTAGAGTCCTCTAAAAAGAGAAACAATAAACGTTCTAACTCTGAATCTAATTAGATGTAGACATTGATCCAAACTCCAATCTGCCCAGCATTCTCGAACTCTCTTGTTTTATACCGCACAGAATTTGGCGCATTCATTTGCGTTTATACGCAAAAGTTGTGACTACAAAGTTGTTTCGAAAGCCGTGGGTAGTCGGAAGTTTGTTCGGTTATTTACTAAATGAAGCATTGTTTGGAATCAAACGGTTGGAAGCTCGTAAACCTATTATGAATACTAATAGCTGTATTCATTTAGAAAGTAGTATCATGAAGGATGTTTATAAGAAAAATTCCTGTGAATAGTCTGATCTGAGTCTAATCTGAAATCTTATGAATGCCAACATGACCAAAAGTAAAAGTACAAACAGTTGAAAATATTTTATTTATTTATTTCCACAAAAAAAAATCCATTCATTTGGCAGATACAGTGTAGAACATAAACCAGTGTAGGTTTTTGTTTTTCTGCATTTATCAGAACCTTGGACGAATAATAAATATTCGTCCAAGATCAGAACTGCATTTTAATAGATATAAAAAAAAAACTATGGGAAAGCTCTTTAAAGCGTTTTTTTTGTTTTTTATTACAAGAAACTCAGACCAAAAGAATAAGATAGACAGAGCGTCTAGAACTAGCGAATGAAACCAGAAAAATACAAAATGGCGAATGAATAATAGTAGGTACTCCTTTAGGTTTTTTAGGTATTTTTTTGCTCTTGAAAGGATTTTGTTTTAAGGCTTGTAAGCAACTTAAAAAATCTATGAATATTTCGTAAGTGCCCAGAAGTTTATTCGTCTACATTTCAATCTTAACGATCAAATGTATTTCATTGTTATAGAGTGATATTATAGAATCTAAGTTCTATAGTATCAAATACTCTGGCCCTGAAATCAACCAATTTTAGAATCAATATTACGCGAGTTATTTATATTAAGGGGCCTTTATATTTACTCTGTTGTTGTTCAATTTGAATGATTGTTACTCATTAATATTGAATGTTAGTTTATTAATAGTAATTCTATGTTGTTACATCGTTACAGTTTTTAATGGGTCGATCATAAACCTAGCATTTTTATTTATTACTAGCTGTGCTCGCGGCATCACTCGCGTACTCAATTTCCTATGTTATAGCTTATGTTAATTCCAGATAAAGTAGCTTCTTAATGGTGAAATAATGATTAAAATTGGTTTACTAGTTTCAGAGTTTACCGATTACAAACAAACAAGTAAATAAATCTTTCCTCTTTATAATAATTATAGTAAAGATAGTTTAGAGTATATCTAATTATCTATACTCCATTTATTACTCTATTATAGTTATCTAACTACTATAATGGTGTATGTTAAAACCACAGACAGTAAAAAACATAGACGTGCTGCGAACAATCATAGTAAGCCACCGAAACCGAGCTCCTCCGTGTACACACGGCTACACATCAAGCTGACATTCCAGTATAAGCTGACCTCGCATTCTATAGGTTTTCCTTCCAACGCGAGGTCAGCCTATACTGGTTTTGTAAAGCTTGATGTGTAGCCGTGTGTATAAACCGGCGCTCACGCACTCACCATCCGCCTGAAGGATATTTGTTTTCCCGATGC
The DNA here is from genome assembly GCA_949699075.1 of Asteroscopus sphinx. Taxonomy (NCBI): domain Eukaryota; kingdom Metazoa; phylum Arthropoda; class Insecta; order Lepidoptera; family Noctuidae; genus Asteroscopus; species Asteroscopus sphinx. Next base: position 16,788,198 of record OX453020.1, read on the forward strand.
TAACTGGACGATTCCGCGACATGTGTTTTGAGAGCGGTGAGCACAGTTTGATGTGCATGTGTGTGCGGGAGCGCTGGTTTGCACACGGAGGAGCACGTTTTTGTTGGCTTCACTATGATTGCTCGCAGCACTTCGTCTATATTTTTACTATGTATGTGGTTTAAACATAGTGTTTACTCAGAATAACAAACTGACTAAATACTATTTTCCATTTATTCACTAGTCAATATAAAAAAACAATAAATTATTTCACGAACAAAGTGCTTAAAACTCAAACTTAACTCAAAAATATTTTGTTAACATATTTTATTATAAACCTACACAGAACTTTTACCGAAACGATAATGGCAACAATATTTTATACACGTGAGACAAAAAAAAGCGTTTTTTACAAAACTAACGCTAAGCGACAAAGCAAATAAATCATATCAAATGTCGTGTAAATTCCCTATTTCTTTTTTGTTCTGAAATCTCGTGTTCTTTGTTCAGCAACTACTAAATCTAGTGGTGTAATAAAAAACGAACGAACTAAACTAAGAGGTAAATATACGAGTGTAAAAACAGTTGAATAAAATAAAAAAACCTTTTGTTAACGGTTCGTTTGTTTTGCTTAAACCACTTCAAAATAAAAATTAGCCTCTTACGGCCAAAATTAATATCCAATCTATCCACGATTTGCCCTACTAGAGATAGGAATTTGACATAAGCTCCTTACAAAATATGTCAAATTCCTATCTTCAGTCGGACAAATCGTGGATAGATTGGATATTAATTTTGGCCGTTAATCTTTGTCCAAGTGTCTTAGGTCCGTATTACAAAACATTCCTCGAGTACAGTTTGATTTTTAATCACCTAATCACTACTTAAGCATAGAATCGTTACTTGAGGATCAGTCTTCATACAATACAACTTAAACTTCAATTCAACAACAATATAACCTGAAATTGCAAAAAAAATATATGCTCAAGCGTAGTCTCGACCACACTTGAGTGATTACAGATCAAATCTGTGCTCAAGCATGAATAACAGTAACATTTTAGAATAAAACATAACTCAGCTGAATCAGCTGAACTGTGATCAATGAATCTATGCTTTAAACAGTGATAAGCTGGAGTTTTGTTCTGTAATACGGGCCTTAGAGATAACTGAGGGCTGTAAATGAGGTAACAACAAATTTTACTTGTTTATTTCTTGATAACCTTCCCATTACAGCTCTGCTGTAAACTTCCACAATTCTTTTTACTTAAACTTAACCGTCAAGCCACTACTAAAAAAACATAATCCGAGATTTGCGATGGATTAACATTATCTATAACAAGACCTCGTAGACAGTCTGTTTGTTCTAACTCTATCTAAGCCGGCTGAAGCAAATAGCTGGCGAAGGTCTTTCCATTACTTAGGTATGTTTTATTATATTCCATTTATTCATTTATACACTTATTAATTACATTTTAAAATATTTCTATATGTATATAGTATATAAAGAACCATTTAAAATGTAAAAAATAGTAGCCCACTGGCATCGGGAACAGGGTCCAAACTACCGGTGGTTAGGGCATCAGAGAGAGGAATTTCCTGACAATACGCGCCGTTTCAGGAAGTACCACTTTCTGCGTCAAGCCCTTGACCCAGCTGTCCAACGAGAGCCTCTGTAAGTGTTGGTCGAGCCTCTTGGCCATAAGGTAAGCCATTAGCCGTAACGACGATCAGCACGATGACTGCTGAGTCAACATCCCACATGTCAAAAAACTTGTGTGCCTTTATTATACTTTATAAATTATTATCAATCATAACTCGTCACTTCTTAAATTGTTTACAAAAAGGCATGGTTGATTCTGAATATTGTTGCTATCTATTTTTTTAAGTTGCCAAGCTAGCTGACTCAGATTGGAGTTTAACATCAATAAATGTGTGGCTTACTAATAATAATAATTATCTATCTATATCTATCTATATCTATACTATAATAAAACTGTAAAGGTCGAAAAGTCTGTACATTGAGTTTTTTTTCGCGAAAACCGGCTAGGGGGACTAGAAATAAGCTATAGAACTCGAATCAATCGTTTAAAAAAATGATGTCTGTCTGTCTGTCTGTCTGTCTGTCTGTTTGTTACCTCATCACGTGAAAACGGCTGAATGGATCGTAATGAAACTTAGCATTTGTATTGGTATTAGTCTAACTTAAAATATAGGGTATGTTTTATCTGAATCGGTTGAGTAGATCCAGCGATACAGCTTGACCCCTCTATTGTATTAAGTTGCATACAAAGTAGAGGTCATGATTGTTGGTTGTTTGCAGGTTGTAGGTTCCTAAAAATACAACTGGATTCTATTAGTATTATAGAAAATATAGAATAACATAACATAGCCCATCACTGTCCCGCTGCTGGGCATGGCCCTCTTCTTGGAATGAGAAGAGTTAAGGAACTGGATATTGTTAGTGTAATAGATTATCATAACATAATCAGCTCATTACCTACTGCCCCACTGCTGGGCACGGACCTCTTCTCGGAACGAGAAGAGTTAAGAAACTAGAAAATATAGAATAACATAACGTAGTCAACCCATTACTGTCCCACTACTGGGTATGGCCCTCTTCTCAAAATGAGAAGAGTTAATGAACTGGATATTATTAGTATTCTAGAATAACATAACATTACCAGTCCATTACAGTCCCACTGCTGGACACGGGCCTCTTCTCAGCATAAGAAGAGATGTGGTTAGTGTTATAGAATAACATAATCAGCCCAATTACTTCCCACTGCTGTGCACGAGCGTCTTCTCAGAATGAGGGAGTTTAGGGCTAATTCCATGAAATTCCATCACCTTAGCCGGTTGGTTGTAAAAACAAAATATAGTATGGTCGGTAAATAGTGTAATCGTCTGTGTAGGCGCTTATATGTATATATTTGAAGATATTGTGTTCATAATTATGACACGATGTTATTTTCCGACATCCACGCGGACGGAGTCGCGGGCACAGCTAGTTTATTAATAAATTCAGAGAATAATTATCCACAAAAAAACTAACATTAAGTATTCGCAATTCCTTCTTGTGGGACTTAGAACAAATACAAAGATGGTCTGACATCTAATTTGATGAATCAAGATGGAAGACCGGCTTATCATACAACGAGGAGATGAATATCTGACATTAAATGAAAACATGGTTATGACAAGCCGGTAAAAGCATTTTAAATATTATGTATTTTAAATAATAAGTTGTTTGTTTGTAGTTGTTCTCAAAAAATGCCAGGTTAAGAGTTCTCTAAACCGACGAGCATGCATGACGAGGTTAATGGACGTAGATGAAGCGAAAGAGGTGTGTCAGGATCGTAGCAGGTGGAAATCCATAGTCTCTGCCTACCCCAATGGGAAACAGGCGTGATAATATGTATGTATGTATGTAAGTTGTTTAACGAAAAAAACATTACTAAAAAAAAAAATGAATTCCTGTGATTTATTTTTTGTATACGGTCAGAGAACGTGATATCCTGTACGTGGTTTTATTTAATATCGTACATTCATCTCCACGTTGCGTTGTTAAAAAAAGAGCGAATTCACTTTACGTTTATGTTTTTATTTTTCACAAAAAAAAACATGTAATACGTATGCCTACAAAAAAAGGAAACACGCACCATAACACCGTACATAATTATTTTAAATAAAAACAGGAAAGTTTGTATACATTTTATTTTAAAGCAGCAATATCTGGAAAGCTTTTGTTTGGAATGGTATTTGTAAAATGGATTGTAAAAAGCACAGGTATAAATGAAATTGACCTAGTAAAGTTCTTTTTATTCAGTTCAAATGGATGTTCGTTTCATATAAATACGATTTAAGTTTCTATTTTGTCCTAAAATGAAGCACATAATGAGAGTAATACTACTAATATTATAAACGTGAAAGTTTGTGAGGATGTATGGATATATGGATGTTTGTTACTCTTTCACGTAAAAACTACTGTATGGATTTTGATGAAATTTAGCATACAGATAGAAGATAACCATAATTATATAAAACAAAGTCGGGTTATAGTAGTCATATCTTCTTAATATATAAAACAAAGTCGGGTTAGTTACATCATTTATAACTCAAGAACGGCTGGACTTAATGAAATTTGGCATACACATAGAACATAACCCGGATTAACATATAGGCTACTTTCTATCCCGGCAAGATCAACAGTTCTCGAGGGCTGCGCGATAAACAACATCCACGCAGGCGAAGCCGCGGGCACTGGCTAGTATTTATATAAAAGTACAGATGACGGTGTCTACGTAGAAATTACGATGTAGATTAATTAAATCAGAAAGCCAATTCTCATAAGTTAAAATGTTCACAACATAATTTCCGATATAATTAGTGTTGTAATTGTCAATCTTATGACAATAGATGTTCCTTTTTAGGGTTCCGTACCCGAAGGGTGCCAAACGCTATTACTCTCGCTACGCTGTCCGTCCGTCCGTCTGTCTGTAACAGGGCTGTATCTATTGAACGGTACTAGGTAACCGGTTGAAATTTTCTCAGAATATGTGTTGTTATGAGGTGTATCATGACAAATACTAAAAACACAAGAAACCTCAAAAAACATGCATTTATTTCAACGTTTTTGTTCCTGCTATATCTTCAAAACGAAAATATATTCCAGCGTCAAACTTGGTCAGATTATAGTGCATATTACGTAGTTTAGCAACAAATACTAAAAATAGGACAAACATAGACACATGCGTAAGAAAGAGATGCAAAAAATCATATTTCGCGCTCTGTGGTGGTACGGAACCCTTACTGCGTGAGTCTGACTCGCACTTGGCCGGTTTTTAAAGTTTATTCGTGACATTTAGGAACGTGAGACTAGATCGGAATAATACTTTGAACATTAAAAATTACAAGGATTGGGCCTGGGATCAAAGAGTTTACCTTATACAAGATGTTGATCTGTAACATTGCCATATTTCTAGAGCAAATGATAAATAATGTGCTTAGTCATCTAAAAATACTGAAAAAAATCTACGATTATTAAGTACCCAAATTTTCACTTAGAAACATAGCGAGTGGGCGTGACTTGAACGGCGTTGTGGTCGTAAGTCAGTGGCCGCTATAATTTGATGAGGGATATTCTTCCTGGAGTAGATTTCTGTACGTGAGGTATGGAGACACAGCTTTTGCAACGGAACGAAGGAAGATCAGACGGGGTAGTTTCTACTTACCGGCCGGCGACCGCCGCTCGTTCGACGCCCACGCTGGTGAAGTCCACAATCACGCACAGACACTGATTTTATATTTTTTATTTGTATTGTTCCGTTTCAAGGCTACTGCAGTAGTTTAAATGTTAAATTTCACAAGTTTTACTAGTTAAAAGATTTATTGTGGGCGCAAGTTGTAATGGCGGCCGCTAGCGACTCTTGTTCAAACGTGGAGTGCGCGCCGTGCGCGTTGTCGTGGTGCCCTCTCGCGGATTCGCTCGGCGGTAAGTTTTGGCGGGGAATTTGAATGGGACATTGAGTTTGGTGGGAACAAGGACAAGGACTCAAGGATTGTTGCAAGCGAGGGTTTGAGAATAAATCCCGAACGACTTTGAAAATAAGTCTACGGCGGCATTGTCAAAGGGTGGAAATACCTGCAAATTGTTTTGGTGGTTTCGCACGCATCATTTTTGTGTCGCACGCGACACACGGAAGGAATTTGTTCATTTACAAATAGGTATTTAAATAAAATAAAAAAAATTTGGAATTGATTTTTTTATTGATTCGTGTTCAGTATCTGTGGTATAGCCACCTCCTCAAATATGACACGGATACAGATCAACATGTTGTATACCAGGACACATTATAAAAATTATATGACAACATAATCGTCAAGTACATTTCACCATGATGTGTCACCATATATGTCTGTCTTTACACTACACGTATTTTGTTTGTGGAATGAAATGTTCAGTCGAATACCAGGCCCCTCAGAAAGTATTGCGAAAAAAAGTTTTTATATATGGGAGACTGGCCAGTTATAATGTTTTTCGAAAATATGATTATTTATAAGTAAAAATAAGTAAGTTCCAATTTCAAAATTTCCCTCCACATTTTTGCGAGTTAATTCAAAGTATTGTGTCTCACTGAAATATGGATCTGCGCCGGGAACATTTTAGAGCTATGATTTTATACGATTTCAAGTGTCGCCTGAAACCGGATGAATCGTACGATAGACTTCAAATGGCATTCATGGATGAAGGCCCTTCCAAGGCAACCGTGTATCGTTGGTATAACGAATTCAAGCGCGGTCGACCAACTTTGGGGGATGACGAAAGAAGCGGTCGCCCTTTGACGGCTGTTACCGAAGAAAACGTGCTAGCAGTGAAAAATTTAATCCAAGACAATAGGCGAATTACATATCAGGAGATTCAACACATATTGAAGATTGGATCGGGAAGCGTTCACGAGATTCTACACAGCCATCTTCGCGTGAGGAGGATAGTATCACGCTGGGTGCCGCACAACCTCACCGATGCTCAGAAGCAGGCCCGGGTGGAATGGTGCCGTGATATGCTTAACAAATTTGAAGCAGGCTCGTCTTGGCGTGTTTACGACATCGTTACAGGTGATGAGTCCTGGATTTATCAATACGACCCAGAAACCAAGCGCCAGTCGACTGTTTGGGTGTTTCAAAATGAGCCAACGCCTACCAAAGTGAAGCGATCTAGAAGCGGGGGTAAGATTTTGATCGCTAGCTTTTTTAATTTGACTGGCCACTTGGTATCAATTCCCTTACGGGATCAAAGAAGCATTAATGCCGAATGGTATACTACCAAATGTTTGCCAGAAGTTTTCTTTGTTATAAGCAACAAGCGACCAAACACAGGGCTCCGCGGGCTACTGCTCCACCACGACAATGCACCTGCGCACACCGCACTCAAAACGAGGGACTTCCTGGACAGCACGCCAGTCAAACTCCTGGGTCACCCTCCTTACAGCCCTGATCTAGCACCGTGTGACTTCTTTTTATTCCCAAAAATAAAAAATCAGCTCAAAGGGATACAATTTTCGTCGCCGGAAGATGCGCTGGCTGCGTTCGAGCAGGCTGTAAACGAGGTGTCTGCGGCGGACTGGAAAAAGTGTTTTGAAAACTGGTTTAGGCGCATGAATCTTTGTATAGAGGCTGGTGGAAAGTACTTTGAAAAGATTTGATAAAAATATATGTACGTATAGAACAATTTTTTTTAGTTTCGCAAAACTTTCTGAGTGTCCCACGTAATAGCGACCTGACCGTATTGTTTACATTGTAAATAAGTTGAGTGAGCCGGAAACTTTTCTCACCTCGCCCTATCAACTAGTGGGCATACTGTTCTATTTCAGGTTTTTGTTTAGAATAAAAGGAGAAATGAAATGTACAGTAAGCAATAGTTTCGATAGGAGAAAAGCTGAATTGAATTTATTTATTGATAACAATTTTTATATGTCAGTTTTCCTGATTAAGTATATTTCAAATCAACAATTTTAAAATATAAAAAAAAATTACAGTATATACCTAGTGATATCTTTTCTTTTTAGAAGAGATAAAACACATTCTCCTTGCGCTTAATTTTTTCTTATCGAATCAAAAAAATTACCTGCGTATCTTAATACTTGAAAAGATAACATACTCGGATAAGTACCTACACACGAATATTCCACTTCCTATTTTATACCCTACAGTTATTACACAACTTCAATCGAAATCACGTATACACCTATTTACATTATCTTCAGATTGAAATCACTAGCCAACTTTAACAGATATTTTAAATAAAGAAATTCTCAACTACATTACAAAATGATCACGGACATAGTAAAAAAATATAGGTAGACGAGGTGCTGCGAACAATCATAGTGAAGCCAATAAAACCGTGCTCCTCCGTGTAAAAACCAGCGCTCACGCACACATGTACCTTAAACCGTGCTCACCCCTCTCAGTTCACATGTCGTGGCATCGTCCAGTAAGCATCGCGAAAACAAATATCCTTAAGGTGCATGGTGTGTACGTGAGCACTGGTTGTTCATGAAGGAGCACGGTTTTTGTTGGCTTCACTATGGTTGTTCGCAGCACTTAGTCTATATTTTTTAATACCTATGTCTGTGAAAATTATGTTATCCGCAGCCTAGTTACAGTTCCAGTTTAGTTTTCTTCCCCGCGGCATTGCGAACAAACTTTAATCTTTTACTTACAAAAACAAGAGCTAAAGTGTTGCACTAACCGCGTTTCACACAACGCGCTGCTAAATTACCTGTTACAACCGCATCGTTGGAACTTTTGAATGTACTGCCCGGAGTTTCACCAGACCATGGCAAATGCCAATCAGTCATCTCCGATCTGATGCAAACGGCCTGCAGAATAATCGAAAGATGGTGCAAAGACTCCCAACTCTCGGTCAATGCAGACAAAACTGTCATTGTACCTTTTACAAAGAAAAGGAAGTTGGATGGCTTAAAACCACCAACCCTCTTCGGTAAAACGGTCAACTTTTCGGATGAGGTCAAATATCTAGGCATTATCCTAGACCAAAATCTCACGTGGAATGCACACATTAAACATGTGACAAGGAAAGCAAAAATTGCTTTGGGAACTTCCTGCCGACTGGTCAACTCGAAATGGGGCCTTAGACCATGGGCAACGCTGTGGCTGTACACTGCTATAGTAAGGCCCATGATAACCTATGGCTGTGTCGTATGGCATGGAAAAACCCATCAGACTACCTGCAGGGATGCTCTCTCAAGCCTCCAGAGACTCGCGTGTCTCATAACAACAGGAGCAATTGCATCGACTCCGATCGCTGCACTTGAGGCTCTGCTTAATCTCGTTCCTTTGCATGTGCAGGTGCAAATGGACGCTAGGGCAGCAATGATAAGGGCCAGAATAGCGGGAAGGACAAGATGGAAGTCGACAGCCATGAGGGCACTGCAAGAGAACCTTATGAAGAAAGACATCATTGCCATGCCCACTGATGCAATGTTAAAAGAATACAGCTTTGATAGGCTGTTTAGGGTATTCATACCTCAGAGGACTGAGTGGAAGGACGAAACGCCAGGCCAGCCTCAGTCCACTGATGTTGTTTGGTTCACCGACGGATCAAAAAAAGAGGGTCTAGCAGGAGCCGGATTCCACGGTGGGCGGCCAAAGGTAAAAAAAATTCGCCAACCTAGGCCAGCACACCACTGTGTTTCAAGCGGAATTATTTGCCATTATTGGATGTGTCCGTTTAAGTCTGCAGAGGACCTATATTAATAGGCGAATCTTCATCTTCTCTGACAGCCAGGCTGCTTTAAAAGCCTTAAATTCAGAGGAAATTGACTCCAAACTTGTAAAGGAGTGTGTCCAGCTATTAAACTCACTAGGAGCGGCAAACTCGGTGGCACTAGGATGGGTACCTGGACACTGTGGCATTAGGGGCAACGAAGCCGCTGATGAACTAGCTAGAGCTGGTGCTGAAAGCCCCAATGTGGGCCCGGAGCCAATCTGTGGCATTCCTAAATGCACCACTACAGCCTACCTTAAAAACTGGGGAACTGACCAAAGTATTAGCCTTTGGGAAAAATCCCCAGGCCAAGAACACTCGAAAGCGCTACTTGTGGGCTTCAAAAAAAGGTTTACGAAAGAAGCGCTTTCGTTGAACAAAAATCAGATAAGAATCCTGACAAGAACCCTTACTGGGCACTGCAAGCTGAATAAACACCTTCACAGGATGGGCCTCAGTGATACCACAGTTTGCAGGTTTTGTCGCGAAAAGGATGAGACGCCCATCCATATCCTATGCGAATGTGATGCAGTGCACCACATCAGAAGCCAGCATCTTGGAGGCCACGTCATCTCAATGCAGGAGATCAAATCCTCCTCCCCCAAGGTCATAGTCGACTTTATGATTGACTTGCAGCTTGGGGAAGTGCTGTAATGCTGCAAGAGGCGTCACAATAGATCTTTTAGGTCGCAGTGGCTTAGGGGCGTTCAAGACCCTACCTCTTTCCTCAAATAATAATTCACCAGACCGTGTTTGGAGGTAGAATGAGGCTAAAGCACTGTCTTCGTCTGATAAGTTAGTGAAGAAAATACTCACCTAGTTTTAGTAAAAACACAATAAAAATGCATTTTATAAACACATACATACAGGTTTTTTTTAACTAGTGCGCAAATTTTTTTTGGTGGTTCGGTATGTGTAATAGAATACATTTCCTGTAATTGTTCAATACTTTTTGGTTGTACCCCCGATGCAAACCCGTAGCCGCATGAGGCAGCCGTCGCGCGCTTTCATTGATGTTATTACGAACAGATTATGTCCATATTTAGCTGATTTTAAGTCGGATAGAAATATAAAAAAAGTATTGAACAATTAATGGAAATGTGTTCTATTACTCATACTGAACCACCAAAAAAAATTTGCGTACTGGTTAAAAAAAATCCTGTATGTATATCAAAATATAAATAAGGGTAAAAATTCCATTACGTAGTAGACATTACGAACAAAAAATATCGCGCAACTTGCTGGCCGCGGAGCACGCACGGCGCGAGCGTGGCTAAGCGAGTGAGAGTGCAGGAGCTCTAAAACGTGCTACAAACCATAGATTACTATATATACTAGAGACTACAAACATTTTGTTTGAGGTGTCTTCTCTAGTACGTAGTACACATTACCTTAGTGATGATAGGTATAAATTTTCATATTAGTGTTTTTTTTTTCTTAAATAATATTTTATACAACGAAAACCAAACATGTATTGAAATTTTCAATTTGAAAATAGAGACATAAAAATATAAGATTATGATATCCACAATTATTTATACCTTTAAGGTGAATATTATTATCAGCCAATTAATATCCCTCTACTAGGAAAGGGCCTCTTTTCAGAATGAGAAGGTTTCAGGCCTTAGTCGGACTACATACATCAACAAGAACTATATATATATACTAGCGGACCCGGCAGACGTCGTCCTGCCCGGAAAAGCAGCGCCACATATAATTAAAATCGTCCCTGCCATTTAGGAGAAGATCAGTGACATACAGACAGAAGGGCCACCTACCGGATCCAATTGTGTTTTCACACCATCCAGGAAACCATTGAAATATTCACAAAAAAATTCATCCAAATCGGTTCAGCTGTTTAGGAGGAGTTAGGCGACAATCAGATGTACAGAAGAAATAAATATTCGCGGCTTCACTCGCGTTAAATTCTGCTAACCCACGTGACGGATCCTGTTAATTCAGTCCAGTCCAGTCCAGTTCCATCCATCCATCCATCCATCCTTTTATTCGGACCGTCCAGTCCAGTCCAGTCCAGTCACTATCCCACTATCCCACTATCTCACCCCATGTCCAGTCCCGTCCCATGTCCCGTCCCGTCCCATGTCCCGTCCCGTCCCATGTTAAATGTCCCATCCCGTCCCATGTCCAATGTCCCGTCTCATGTACCATGTCCCGTCCCTGCCCATGTCCCTTCTCAAGTCTCGTCTCGTCCCATGTCCCGTCCCCCATGTCACATGTCCCGTCCCCCATGTCACATGTCCCGTCCCGTCCCGTCCCATATCCCGTCCCCCATGTCACATGTCCTGTCCCGTCCGTCCCATGTCCCGTCCCATGTTATCAATTGTTCAGCAAATCAAATTTGGTGACACAACGACTGCAGCGCCACCTACCGGGTCCATTTGTTAATTCAAACCCTGCAGGGACCTGGACTCGAACGTACCTACACAAAAAATATCATTAAAATCTATCATCTATCAGTTTTGGAGATCAAATTTACCTCTCGCAGGTCTGCTGGAAGAAATTTCTTATAGAAATAAGCAGTGCCTTTGTACTATTCAATTATACGGTATTTCGTTCACTACAAAATAAATTTAATTAATTTTATAGCGTCAACAACACGTGGTAATTATGCTGTTAAAATGTAGCTTATATGACACGTTCGTAGATTTACCATAGCAGCGCCATCTATTCATTACTTACTCAACCCAGTCGAAAGGTATCGACATCTGTTAGAATCATTTGGAGTTAACAGATAATTGTGACTGTCAAATAATAACAGACAAATAATTAGCAATAAATTAAAATTGCGACTATAATTTGAGATTTAAACTATCCTATCTCTCAAGTTGGATCGAACTCCACATGGTGTGCGAATTTTATTATAATCGGTTAAGTGGTTTAGGAGTCCATTGAGGACGAACATTGTGATACGAGATTTATATATATTAAGATAAGATAACTTCATGTTTTTCTTTTATCTTTAGTATTTTTATTTATGTTATTGTTGTGCTGTCCTGTCACTGTTCTGTGCCAAATAAAAGATTTTCTTTCTTTCTTTCTTTATATGGAGCACTCTCATGTGTGCAGAGTTCCTCACGATGCTTCCTTCACCGTTAAAGCAAACGATAATCAAATTTTGATTATCATGATATTACATAGTGTTTGAATTTTCTTGGCACTAGAAATTGGCTCAGCTCTACACAAGAACACCAAACATGGCTCAAATTTTATTCGTCAACATATAAAGTTTCAGCTTTCAGCGTGAAACAAAACAAATTCTTGGGTAATACTCAAGAGATAGTATAGTCTCCATATTTATCTCTACTTACCTAGCTTTATTTTGTTTAGACTAAGGATTTTATACAACAACATAACATAACATTACGCCTGTATTTCCCCGAATGGGTAGGCAGAGGTGTATAATACACCCACATTTCGCCAGTTATGTTATAGTCCCATGTAATAGGGGGCGAGCCTATTGGCATTAACATTATTATTATCATTTACCGGGCACAAATCCATACTCCGGGCTGCTACTGAGAATTTCCTAAAGGAAAAACCCAATAACACTTTGCCCGACCCGGGAATCGAACCCAGGACCCCACGATCAGCAGTCGTGCGTCGGATTTTATACGTTTGAACTTATTCTCAATATTAAGAGAACATATTGTATTTGATATAGTTATTATATAAATTAAGTTTTATGTTATCTATGCTAATGATATAAAGAGGAAATATTTCTTTGTATGTTTGTAATTGATAAGCTCTGAAACGATTGAACCGATTTTAATAATTCTTTCACTATTAGAAAGCTACTTTATTCTTCTATACCTGTTCCCGCGGCTTCTTCCACGTACTGATATAAAATATAGCCTATATTACTTCTGTAACATAGGCTATATTTTAAATCAGTACATGGGTGAAGCCGCGAGAACAGCTAGTTATACAATAAAATGACTTCTTAAGTAACTTAATAAGTAACCTTTTGTTTCTTGTCATTTTAAATTGGTAAATGAAATATAATCAGCTTTTGAAATATCACCCTTTTTCCTGTATTACTAAAATTTTCCTCCATATTAATAATTCCTTTTCGTTGTTAACAGGGTCTAGAGATCAAAGGCCAGATGGTGTTCTGTTCGGAGTCGGATTCTCTCCTCTTCGTCGGTTCTCCATTCTTGGATGGACTTGAGGGTCTCACTGGCAGAGGTCTTTTCATATCTGATATACCATTGCATGATGCCACGAGAGATGTCATCTTGGTTGGCGAACAGGCTAGAGCTCAGGTAAGAATGTTTTTTTTCAAAATTGTGTAATAAATAGATAAATAAATACTTTTGGGACATTTTTACACACCACCATCTATTCCCAAACTAAGCAAAGCTTGTACTATGGGCACTAGAAAATGGATATAATACTTATGTACTTTTTTTTTTTTTTTTTTTGTAAATACATACTTATAATACATAAGAAACACCCAGACCAACACAAACACCTAAGTTCATCACATAAATATTTGTGTCCTGTGGGAATAGAACCCACAAAAATAAAAAACAGAAATAAAAATATATATAAATGTCCGTCGCGCTCGGCTGCCCCATTTCTCGCTCTGACACTCGCCCCGAGAGGTCGTGCTGCTCCTGCTCCGTCCTGTCGTGCCGAATTACGTGCTCGAATATTTTTCGCTACGGCTCACCGTAGCGCCCTCCGCAGTCGCCCCGCCGACTGCAGCCCGATAAGCACATTCGCTGTCTTTTTCAAGACAGCGGGCGCGCTTTTGTCTCTTTAGACAGAGTTTCGTCAAAAACGTAGTGTCCCTTCAGGAAAAACCCACTTATTTACTGTGGTCCTCAGTGGATACCTAACGGTGCTAACGAACTGAGGGGCGTTGACCCGACACGCCAGCTGCGCTCCTTAAGGGCAAAGCAAAATTGGAAGAAGCTAGGGCCAGAAGGCCTTGGGGGATCTCCTAGTCTTCCCTAGCTTTAACCCCGTTTCGTCCTATCTAGCACTCTCTAGGGGTTTACACCCATTGCACACTAGAGACTTAGGGACCTGGTTGCACATTAAGACTGGCAATCAGGAGTGCAAGCTTAGGGCTCACCAGTAGGCACACAACCTCCCCGTCTATACCCGACGGGGAGGGTTTGAACACACTCCCGGGAACACCCACCCGAGGAGCAAACCCCCATGTTAGTACGCCACTAATTTTCTCCCCCTCTCATTGTTGCTAGGCTTGGCTTAGTCATCATCTATATGATGGTGTCTGATGCCGAGTTCCTCAGCATATTAAAAAACGTCCTCTTCAAGGACCCCGTCTTTATCGCCAATCATGGCGACTTGTTTGGCAGCGCTTTTGCCGCCAAGCAACAAACACCACCTGATGTCCCCGACTCTCTAAAGTCGCCCGATTCCCCCCCACCCATAAGGATAAATTCCTTAAAAAGGGCTAGGCGCCTCGCCCTCGAAGCCCGCGCCCTCGAAGCCCGCGCCCTCGAATCCCGCGCCCTCGAATCCCGCGCCCTCGAATCCCGCGCCCGCGCCCGCGCCCGTCCCGACAGCGATGAGGAGAGACCGAGGTCTCCATGCGGTCCATCTAGGCGTTCAGCCAGCCTGGACCTCAAGGAACGTACCCCCTCACCTCTCCCCACCCCAGCCCCCACTCAAAACCCCGAGATCTCCCCGATCCCTTCAGACCAAGAGATGTCTTCGGACAGTGAGGTCAACTCTGACGAGGCCGATGCCTTTACCACAGTAGTGGGTAAAGGTAAAAAACGCGGCCGCAAAACCAATAAGGCCGAGGCTCTCGCCCCTAAGTCCTTGAAGCTTTCCGAGGCTAACACTGCCCCGGCCCCTACCCCCCGTCCCGCCTCTCACTCCTCCTCGCAGGATAACAGGCCCTCCTCCCCTCATGTCCATACCTCGTCTTCCCAGACGAAGGTACCCATCCCGCCTCCCTTATTCATCCAGGATAAGGCTTACTGGACGAGAATTTCTGACTGGTGCAACCAGTCCAAAATAAATTTCACCAGTGCCCGCCCCACACAGCAGGGTATTAAAGTAATTGTCCCCACCCCCACCGATTACCGCAACCTTACCAGGCTGCTACGCGAACGTAAGGTGTCCTTCCACACCTACGCCCTCCCGGAGGACCGACTCCTCAGAGTCGTAATCCGAGGAGTCCCTACGGAAGTCAAATGCGAAGAAGTGTTTGACGACCTCAAAACTCAAGGCATCCCTATTAAAGAGACCCACCGAATGTTCCGTGGCAAACACGGTGACCCCTTTAACATGGTCCTCGCCATCTGCCACCCCAGCGAAAACGCAAAGGCAATCTATAATATAAAGACCGTATGCCACCTATCAGGCATTACGATCGAGCGCCCCCACAAGTCCAACCAGCCTGGTCAATGCCACCGTTGCCAGTTGTATGGTCACTCCCAGCGTAACTGTTACGCTAAGCCCAGGTGCGTAAAGTGCCTAGGCGATCATGGGACAAGCGAGTGCGAGCGTCCCAAGGAGAGGGACCAGTGCACTGAGCCCCCTAGCTGTGTCCTTTGTGGCCAAGCCGGGCACCCAGCGAATTATCGCGGATGCCCCAAAGCCCCCAAAATGCGCAACGCCAAATCGGCGAAACGCGCCTCCGACCGCGTTGCGAGGGAAGCCCCCTCCTACGCAGCCCCCTACCAGTACCAACCACCAAACCCTAGAGGCCCACTCGGGCCCTCCCCTAATTTCCGCGGCCCACTCGGGCCCAACCCCTGGTTTAAGGGTAACCAAAAGCCCCATTTCCCACCTCTTCCGCCCTCTCGTCTCGCGCCCCCGGCCTCAGAGCCCCCTGCGCTGATGAACATACCCATCCCCGCACCTTCTCTCAGGCCCAAAACTGCACCAGCAGCTAAAGCCCCCCCCCCCATGAGAACCCCCCCTCCGGTAAACTCCCCCGGCCTTCTGCCGAGAGAATACCTCGAACCCCAGTCAGGGGAATCCCGCATTGACGCCTACTCTAGACTTTGGGCCTTTACCCAAGGCATCCATGAGCAGCGCCTTCAGGTACTTACCAAGTACCAAGACATCTATAGAATACTTAATTCCAATTATAATGTATAATACGGCCCCACCCAAAAGATTCAAACCCCGTTCCCTAATTTTAGGCTTTTTTAATGCCCGAGGCATTAGTGGTCAACGCGACGACGTAGCCGTCTTCTTGCGTGAGCACCAAATCGATATTTTACTCATTCAAGAGTCTTTCCTCAAACCCCATTGTCGTAATCCCAATATAGCCAACTATAGGCTGATTAGAAACGACAGAGCACACACCGCACTAGGCGGAACGCTCATCTATTACCGAAATTCATTGTATTGCATCCCCATTGATCCCCCAGAGCTAGCATGCCTGGAGGCTTCAATCTGTCGCCTAGGCATGACAGGGCACCAGCCCATCACCATAGTCTCGGCCTATAGATCCTCAAACAAACCCGCGAGTCTGCTCGAGGACGACCTCAAATCCCTACTCGATCTTAGTAACTCTGTAATTATTGCAGGCGACTTAAACGCCAAACACCGTTCATGGAGCTGTGTCTCCAATAACGCCGCTGGCATTCAATTAGGAGCACTTAGCGACAAACTTTCCTTCGACGTCATCGCCCCGATGCGTCCCACTCACTATCCTGACACAGTAGGGCACCGGCCCGACATCCTAGATATAGCCCTCTTAAAGCGCGTAAACCTCGGTATTCGCTCTATCGAGGTAATCCAAGAATTAGACTCAGATCATCGCCCTGTGATCATTCAACTGGGTCCCCGAGGTGGTCCCTCGGATCCCGGTATCCCACCCATAACAAAAACGATAACCGATTGGAGGAGATTAGAGGACCGCCTCAAATCTACCTCATCCCCCCAATTAGATTCAATCCCTGACTCCATTGAGACAGTCGCGGACACGGTGGCCGCGATCACCTCGCTCACCAACCATGTGCAGTCCGTAGTGGGCGAATGCTCACGGCAGGTTCCGATGCTGGATGACCAGCGTCTGAAACTGCCGGACGATGTAAATGAGTTGAGGACCGAGAGGAACGCGGCCATCCGTGCCTATGACGCTTTTCCCAATGAAGCCAATCGTGCCCATATGCGCTCCTTACAGAATACTGTAAAGAGACGTGTAGCTCAGGTACGGGAGGATCATTGGGACAAGGAAGTCAGCGCAATCCAACCGTCTCATGTAGCCTTCTGGGCCCTTCAACGCAGACTTAAATGCGAGACCACGGCAACTATGCCCCCCCTAAATCGACCCAATCAAAGGCCGGCCTTTGACGACGACGAAAAAGCCGAATGCTTAGCCGACAGTTTGGAGTCTCAATGCACTCTCAGTACGCTTCCCGTAAGCCAAACCCACCTTGATAAGGTTAATTCAGAAGTAGAGCGTAGGTCAGCCCTCCCCCCCCCCCCAATAGATGACCCTGATGACCCGCTCCCACCGATCACCCCTGACGAAGTTCTCTCTATAGTCAAGGATCTTAAGCCCAAAAAAGCCCCCGGCGCAGACGGCATCACCAATAAGGTGCTGAAACGTTTCCCTGCCACCCTAATCGCTCTAATGACCGTCATCTTCAATGCGGCATTTAAAAACAACATCTTTCCCCAGGCTTGGAAACAGGCTACGGTAATCGGCATTTCCAAACCGGGCAAACCAAAAGCCGAGCCGAGTAGTTACCGGCCGATTAGTCTCCTCAATGTCTTCGGTAAAATCTACGAGAAGCTTATTTATAAGCGACTCAAAGATTTCGCCGACTCAAATAAACTCCTTCCCGACGAGCAGTTTGGCTTTCGTACAAAGCACTGCTGCGTTAATCAACTGCACCGCATTGTAGAACACATCAGTGCAGGCTTCGTACGCGGTCAAATGACCGGCACTCTCTTTTTCGACGTAGCAAAGGCTTTCGATAAAGTGTGGCACAACGGCTTATTATATAAGCTGTACACTATGAATGTGCCACATCGTCTCGTGCTCATCATCCGAGACTACTTATCGAATCGTACCTTTCGCTATCGCATAGAAGGGGCTCTCTCCTCCCCCCATCCCATTCACGCCGGTGTGCCACAAGGCTCCGTGCTCTCCCCCCTACTGTTCACGCTGTACACCAGCGATATTCCAAAATGCGGTGCAGCCCGTATGGCCCTTTTCGCCGACGACACGGCAATCTATTACTCCGGCAGGACCCATGTCGCCATTTCTCGTACCCTCCAATCCGCGGCCAACACCCTAGGTGAATGGTTCCGGAAATGGAGAATCGAAGTAAATCCCGAAAAAAGTGCAGCGGTCCTCTTCGATAAGAGACCCCTGTCACAGTATCGTAAAGAATTAAGCGTACCAGTCTCAATGTTCGGAAAACAGATCCCATGGCAACGAGAAGCCAAATACCTTGGCGTGATCCTTGACCGTAGACTGACTTTCAGACCGCATATCCGCAAGGTGAAAAACCGTGCCGCCTTCGTCCTCGGACGTCTCCACCCCCTACTCAATGCGCACAGTAAGTTGCCCACTCCTCTCAAAGTAAGGATATACACCACCTGTATCCGCCCCATACTCGCCTATGCTAGCGTTGTGTTCGCACACGTTAAGCCGGTGAGAATTCACATACTCCAAACCCTCCAAAACCGTTTCATGCGAAGGGCCGTAGGCGCCCCCTGGTACGTACGCAACGTCGACCTCCACCTAGACCTCAAACTGCCGACCATCAAGCAGTTTTTCAAGCGTGTCTCAAAACGCTATTTCGATTCCGCTCCCAAGCACCCCAACCCCTTGGTCGTGGCGGCCACCGTCTACCAGCCATCCGCTATCAGCAAAATCCGACGTCCCAGACACACACTCATTGAGCCCGATGACGATATCACACTCCTCCAGGAGTCAGATAAAAGTACAAGCACACTCCGACGCCGTCGTCCAAAATATCGTCCCCGCCGGCGAGGACCGACGCGACACACACACAGAATCCGAGAGTCCGACTCTCGAGAAACAGAAACACATGCCGACGCAGCACCGGCTGCTGGGGGGATCAGTGGCGGGGTCCCCCTGCTGCACCCTGAGTCGAGGTCCGAGCTCCCCCCTGGGGACGCCCTCACGGTGTAAGCAACCGGAGATAATCTCGTCACGCGAGACCGGCCCTATGCTCTAGAGTAGTTCCTAGGAGCAGGCTATTGCGTAGCCACTGGTTAGGTTTTCTAGGTAGGTCTTAGCCTCGCCGGCGAGGCTTGCCGCTTCACGGCGTTTTGCACGTCACCCGATAGGGACCGAAAGTCCGCTACTTTCGAGGTAACCAATTCGATGCAGTAACGGCTGCTAGGGGGACATAGGAACTGCGGGGTCCCCCTGCAATGCCCCAGCGAGGTTCGAGCCCCCCCCTTGGGGGGCGCCCGCCCGTTTACGCGCGGTATTGATGCCGCGCGCATCTAGTTTGTAAGTATGTAGGGAAAAAACCTTCGGCGAATGGAGTCCCACATGGGACTCTCCGCCAACTAAGTCCGGTTAAGCAGAAATGGGACTTCGGTCCCACCTGCGAGAGCCCATTCGAAAAAAAAAAAAAAAAAAATCGGCTGCCCGCAGCGCATTGTTAGATTTGTGGGTAAAAATGCGTGCAAACGAACCTGTGACATGTATATGTATTTATTAATTGATGACGTCCGTTCCACTTATTTCCCATTTATTTAATATTACTATTTGAACACGTATATATATATATATATCACGATATTTATATTTTATATTATATTTTATATCTTATTATTTTTATCTATGTTTAGTTTACTCACTGTAAAACTGATTTTCGTCCGTGACGCTTTCAAACAAGGTCCAGTTGAAAACCAGCGCCAGACACTAGTTGTCTGGCATTTTTGCTGAACTGAGCCTATTTGGTACAGCCGCGGGGCACACAATTATACTTTTAGGAGTCTATATTGATTAAAACTGTATATTATTGTTATTGTGTGTGTTGTGTGGCTGTAGTAAATAAACCATTTTTCTTTTCTTATATATAAATAATAACTTCTTAGGTTTTCGCGATCACTACACATTATAATAAAACAAGGTTTAACCGGATTAAATCGCGTATATTATTTAAATTGGTTTCCCTGACGTTTTGACGTTTTTTTAGAAATATTTGTAAAGACGCTTGTCATCTTAGTTTACCTGCGACCACGAAATGCTGTAAAGCTTTCGAAACGTCAGGGAAACCAATTTAAATAATATACGCCATTTAATCCGGTTAAACCTTGTTTTATTAGATATATAAATATCTGTGGTTATCTAAAATATTTAATGCCGACATTTTAATTCCCTGTTTTACGCAGAATCATTATGTAACGTAAATTTTGGTGGATAGGTAGGTAGGTATAAAAAAAAACTCAATTTACCATATCTTATTTCAGCAGACTGATATTGAATTCTAACTTTGCAAGTAAACCAGTTGATATACAGTTTCGGAGTTAATATAATTCGATATAAACCCTTTTCTAGAATAACGATAAATGAGATTGATTGATTCAGAAACTTAACAGTTTTCGAACTTAACACATTTTTTATCGAAACTTGTGTAGTAGTCGTAAAACATGATACTTTCCACGATAGTGTGCAGGATTTATAGATAGTGATAACTATATTTATAGATAGTGATAACTATATTTCATTTCTTTGTTCATTTTGCGTACTTGTCATCAATATTACATAACAATAGTGAAGTAGGTACCTACACTATAATTTTGTGTTTTTTGTGAAAGAAGAAGCACAGACATAGAGTAGTAGTAGAGCTCCTTTGTGAAAGAGCTCGTCCGGGGAAGTACTACCACCGTGCCTACTTCTCCGCCAAATAGTGATGCTTGCATTGCTGTGTTTCGGTGCCGGTGAAATTACAATCACATGAGACTTTCCATCTTCATGTATCAGTTTGGCGAACCGACTTGCGGTACCATTTAGGCAACAGCCTAGGTGGTATTGAAGTTGTTATGGGCAAAGGTAACCGCTTAACATCAGGTGGGCCTTTAGCTCGTTTCGCCATCCTAAACTATAAAAAAAGACATTTGAACTGCATAAAATAATAGTAAAAAGCGTAAGCATAATTATTTAAAAAAACAAATTTTAACCGGATTAAATCGCGTATATTATTTAAATTGGTTTTCGACGTTTCGAAAGCTGTGCAGCATTTTGTGGTAGCATGTAGACTAAGATGACAAGGGTCTTTACAGATATTCCTAAAAAAATATTTTAATCTACCGTACAATATTATTAATTAAAATCGTTTCGATGCACGCAGTAATAACTCACAATGTCATTATAACCATTAAGCCCAATTTAAATAATATACGCGATTTAATCCGGTTAAACTTTGTTTTATTATAATGTGTAGTGATCGCGAAAACCTAAGAAATTATTATCATAATTATTTTATTATTTTAAACACATTGGTTGAGGAACACTGTCTGTTTCTCAATAGGATTCTGCTAAAGTCAGCGAAATATGTTAGTGGAAGTTAAATTTGAAACCACGAGCAGTATTTACGGTAACTTAGTCGCTAAAACAATGGTGTGCTGAGCCTGGAGTAGCAGGTTTCAATCCTGCTCGTGAACATAGTCAGCCTATAACTGTCTCTCAGCGCTAGGGACAGTCCTCTGCTCAGAATGAGAAAATTTTTGACCTTAGTTGACCAAACCACTTAGTCGAAACCAAATTTATATTCTTTTAATTCAGCAGCACATAAAAAAAAATCTTGAAACAACAAACAACAACAACAAACAACAAAAATAATAAATAATAACAACAGATAGCGACAAACAACAAAATAATTTGATTTGAAATAGTTGCTAAAGAATAACCAAAGTAGTATTGAATAAAAGATTTCAGCACCATCAGTTTAGAAGTAGTTTTATAACAACCGATTGAAGTCCCTTACTTGTTGATCATCTTCAAGTCTAATGTCTACAGCAGACTACTTGAATCTTGCTTTGTGATGCGAGAGGCTTGTGTTCTAGATATAGACTTTTTAATATATTTCAAACAAAATTGTGAAACTGAATGGAAAATTATGGAAAAAAAATATCAAAAATTAAACTTAGGGTACTAGGAATAGAATATTTGTTGGGTTATGATGTTAAATTACATAATTTAGGTAGGAAAATTGTATCTTAAGGCAGTAATTAAAACGATCAAAATATATTAAATCCACTCATTTAAAAAATGTGTATTTACCAATTTTTTTATGATTGTTTTAGTGTTTGCACGATCTTTGAATCACAAACATTCTAAACTAAAATAAAATAAAAACTAAACAAAACTGTGATTTTTTTATTATTTTTTTAATCCACGTTCAATCCACTTCTTCTCTATCAGGATGGACTCCGAAGACGCATGGATAAGCTTAAAAACTCGATAGAAGAAGCCAGCAAAGCAGTTGACAAGGAAAGACAGAAGAATGTCAGTCTCCTACATTTAATATTCCCTCCCCACATAGCCAAGAGACTATGGTTAGGTAAGTTTGTAAGTCAATTATCTGTTCGTACACTTTGAAATTGATTTATGTATGGTTTCATTTAAGTACGCACTATGTTTGATTAAAGTTTCCTTCCTGGGAATTGAAGTGAGTTAGGTGTTAGTGAGAATTTCCCAAATCTTGTTTGAAAATTGCTTCTCGTTGCGTAGTTTCACTTTGTTTACTGTGTTCTTATCCGACTTCAAAAAAGGAGGAGGTTCTCAATTTGATTATATTTTTTAGGGTTCCGTACCCTATGGGTGCCAAACGGGACCCTATTACTCTCGCTACGCTGTCCGTCCGTCCGCCCGTCCGTCTGTCTGTCACAGGGCTGTATCTTTTGAACGGTAATAGATAACTGGTTGAAATTTTCTCAGAATATGTGTTGCTATGAGGTGTATCACGACAAACACTAAAAACAAAAAAAAAAACAAAAACCAAAGGGGGTCCCCATACAAGAAACCTCAAAAAATATTTTTTTTCAACATTTTTGTTCCTGCTCTATCTTCAAAACGGTAATATATACCAGCGTCAAACTTGGTCAGATTATATTGCATATTATGTAGTTTAGCAACAAATACTAAAAATAAGACAAACATAGACATATGTGGTGGTACATGCGTAAGAAAGACATGCAAAAATTCATGTTTCGCGCACTGTACGTTAATGTCTTTTGATAAACTCTCATAAATTAAATCCGTTTTATGGGGTATCAGGTCGTTGAGAGGTACGGAACCCTTACTGCGCGAGTCTGACTCGCACTTGGCCGGTTTTTCATGTTTACCTCAAAACTCCGTCATTTATAAACCGATTTCGAAAATTCTTTTCTTATTTGAAGGGAATAAATACTTCCAGATTGGTCCTATTTTTATCAAAATCTTGTTTTGATGATGGGATCCATGTGGAATTGAGGGAACTCTTCAAATATTATAGGCATACATATAGTGATTTTGGTATTTTCATCAACAAGTCAGGCATTTGCATTCAGAAAGTATAATTTGGTGTATATCTCACGAAGATCTTCGGAGATAAAGAAGGGAACTCTTCAATGGATGACAGCAAATCATCTGGAATTACAGAAATTGCTTGTCTTTCTATTGTTAAAGCCACTCAAAATTGAAAAATAAAAAAACTTAAAAAAAAGTAAACACCGACTTCAAAAAGAATAAAATAATAAAATTTGTGTGAAACAGTTTAGGAAATCGGTGCCAAGTTTTTATTAAATCAAACCGAATCAAAAGCACCTACTTCCTAAAATGTTTCACACTTTTATTATTTTATTCTTTTTGAAGTCAGTTTTTACTTTTTTTCAGGATTTTTTATTTTTCTATTACCTATAATGCAGAATTTACAGTTTTTTGCTACAAAATAATACTTTAATTCTGATGAATTTGTTATCTACATAAATATTTCATAGTTAAAACTTTATCCTAAAGGCTATATACAAGGTTTTCAGTTGCAAAACGTACAATGAAATGATGACCTACATTGCCTTGGTTGAATACCTCTGCTACAATACAGATAGCAATCTCATACAACACGTAAGTACTCAAGATTGGACCAGTTATTCAACGAACCCTTATTGCGAGTCATAAACCAAAACTTAAGTGTCCTATTCACTCAGCGACATTTGTTCTGCGGCACGACGAATCGCGTGACGTTGTCTCATCACGCAATTTTGTCATGTAAAAGTGACTGATGTTGATGTCAAATGTTCGCAAAAGTCTTTACTTTGAGTGGTATTTTCTGTGAAGAATTTTACTTCAAATAATTTGTATAGCTGTCTGCGTGGGTATTTGAGTTGAAGTGGCATGTTATTGCGATGCTGAATAACCAAAAGGCTCAACGTAAACGCTTATTATGTGACAGTTATTAAAAAAGAGACTGTTATTGTATAATTGTGACTTACAATAAAATACCTGATAGATGACAACAATTTTATTCAACCAGGCCAATCTGAACTGGGCTTTCGAAATTACAATAATATTTCTATAGAAAAAATAGAAAGATGACGATATTGAGTACACAATAACCGACCTAAAAACTCTGCTTTTGGCAGAGTTTTTAGGTCGGTTATTGTGTTTTTATCAAAATCTTGTTTTGATGATGGGATCCATGTGGAATTGAGGGAACTCTTCAAATATTATAGGCATACATATAGTGATTTTGGTATTTTCATCAACAAGTCAGGCATTTGCATTCAGAAAGTATAATTTGGTGTATATCTCACGAAGATCTTTGGAGATAAAGAAGGGAACTCTTCAATGGATGACAGCAAATCATCTGGAATTACAGAAATTGCTTGTCTTTCTATTGTTAAAGCCACTCAAAATTGAAAAATAAAAAAACTTAAAAAAAAGTAAACACCGACTTCAAAAAGAATAAAATAATAAAATTTGTGTGAAACAGTTTAGGAAATCGGTGCCAAGTTTTTATTAAATCAAACCGAATCAAAAGCACCTACTTCCTAAAATGTTTCACACTTTTATTATTTTATTCTTTTTGAAGTCAGTTTTTACTTTTTTTCAGGATTTTTTATTTTTCTATTACCTATAATGCAGAATTTACAGTTTTTTGCTACAAAATAATACTTTAATTCTGATGAATTTGTTATCTACATAAATATTTCATAGTTAAAACTTTATCCTAAAGGCTATATACAAGGTTTTCAGTTGCAAAACGTACAATGAAATGATGACCTACATTGCCTTGGTTGAATACCTCTGCTACAATACAGATAGCAATCTCATACAACACGTAAGTACTCAAGATTGGACCAGTTATTCAACGAACCCTTATTGCGAGTCATAAACCAAAACTTAAGTGTCCTATTCACTCAGCGACATTTGTTCTGCGGCACGACGAATCGCGTGACGTTGTCTCATCACGCAATTTTGTCATGTAAAAGTGACTGATGTTGATGTCAAATGTTCGCAAAAGTCTTTACTTTGAGTGGTATTTTCTGTGAAGAATTTTACTTCAAATAATTTGTATAGCTGTCTGCGTGGGTATTTGAGTTGAAGTGGCATGTTATTGCGATGCTGAATAACCAAAAGGCTCAACGTAAACGCTTATTATGTGACAGTTATTAAAAAAGAGACTGTTATTGTATAATTGTGACTTACAATAAAATACCTGATAGATGACAACAATTTTATTCAACCAGGCCAATCTGAACTGGGCTTTCGAAATTACAATAATATTTCTATAGAAAAAATAAAAAGATGACGATATTGAGTACACAATAACCGACCTAAAAACTCTGCCAAAACCAATGAATTCTGCCTTAGAATTCGTGTTACTCCACAATGAATGCAATGACGTCACAATATAAACAAAGGCGATACCAAAATGCCAGTCATCACCTTTTCATTACACGCCCTCAGACTACTATATATTTATAATAATATACTTCTTTAATAAATCCTCCTTATATGACGTCACCCGCCCTTCATCGTCACAATGGGGTTATAAACCATTGTCGTTGGTTTATTAATTACTAACTTTACTCACACGTTGAGTGTACACTTTATAAGACAGGTGCGGCCAACTTTTATAATTCCATTAAGTATATAACGGCTCGGATGAATAATTAAAAAGAATTGTGTTATGATGAAACACTTTGTGGAATAACTTGTAATATGGTTTTTTTGAGCTGGAATGTTAGTTTCGGGAGGTTTTGTAAGTCTTACTACTTCAGTTTTAAAACGAGTTGCGTTAATTTAAGTCATCATTACGTCTCATGCTGTTTTCGTCATTTGAAGAGGCATTGTAGCAACAGAGCAACTCTTAAGAACATCTTAAAATTTTGTATCAATGGGGATTTCAGGGGTTAATACTAACGTGTTATAATTTTCTACAAAGCAGAAAAATGTGTGACTCTCATCATTGATTCTTAATATAAGAGTTATGATTATTGTCGGTTACAAGGAAATAATTCACTGTAGTATTTTAAATTCCACGAGCTGATATGTTTATCGTGTTGATGTAAGACCGGCAACAAGACATTACAATTAGAACTTTGTATAATGAAAAGCATTTAACTGATACTACTTGCAATCCTTACCTCGATCCAAGTACAGAAAAGCAAGCAGATAATTAAATCTCTGACAAAGCTCATTCAACTACCAACCATCTCATCATTAACAGAACCATTCCTTCCAAAGGTGAGAAGATCGAAGCTAAAAGCCATGATGACGTCACGATGTTGTTTAGCGATATCGTCGGCTTCACATCGATATGTGCTACAGCTACGCCAATGATGGTCATCGCTATGCTGGAAGACCTGTACAGCGTGTTTGATATATTCTGCGAGGAACTGGATGTTTATAAGGTAAAGATTTAAAAAATGTTGAGTAGGTTTTGAGGGGGAATGATCTGTGTCATTCATAGATCTCTGCATCTGAATTTACTGCCGAAATTAATATTCTATCAATCCACGATTTACTCTACTAGAGATAGAAATTTGACATATTTTGTATGGAGCTTATGTCAAAATCTATCTCTAGTGGGTCGAATAGTGGATAGATTGGATATTAATTTTGGCCGTTAGTCATGTTATGAATGGACTAGAAAGGGTTTGGAATTAAGGTTTTAAGTTGAACATAGAAGAAATGCATGCAGAGGACCGAACATTGTGGCGCAACTTGGGAGAGGCCTATGTCCAGCAGTGGACTGCGATAGGCTGAGTTGATTGATGCAGAATTTTCCTTTGATAAAAAAATCGTTTTAATAGCTCTCGAAAATGTTGAAATCTTTGAAAAATGTCAAGACATAACTACTGAAAATTGTGTATTCTTATATAGGTACTCGTACCATTTGACTCAAGATCTAGAACCAAGATTCAATTAGTTCAAAGTTGTATTACTTGTGAGTATTCACTTACAACAATACTATTAAAACCGACATAATTATGCTAACATTGGTGCCGATTGTCCTGATCTCTTTCTTACAAATATAGTTGAAAAAGGGAAGACAATATTAAGAAATGTCAAATTAGTCTATGCCCTTGTAATTTACGGGAATGTAGTAGTGACTTAAAAAGATGGCGACTAAATTCACATAGAAAACAAGATTGGGCTATATTATTTGACAGGACTAAAATCTTCTATTCTTTTCTAATATTTATAGTTAAAACAAATTAACCTAATAAAACATAATTAAACTAAATTAGATTAGGTTAGTTGGTAAACAACAGTATCAGCATCAATTATCTTATTCTAGTTACATTTTAGACAACCTTAGTAATGTCTCAAGATGTAACAACATAGCTACTTCTATTATTACAGCAAACATTTCCGTCCCAACTTACCCAGAAGCCGTACTACGTAAAATGTTGAGAACCGCTGTATAATTGCTCTCTTTTGATATTCAAATTAACCTAAGCAGGACGGTAACTTGAAACATGGAGCATACAATTTCGCTTGTAATTAGAATGAAATTGTGCCCTTTGGTAAGAAAATACTTTAATGAACGAGTGTGGGTAGTCTACTGGTTTTTAGAAGGGCCCAAGGGACACAAGTGTAAGAGTTAGTTTCGTGGAATAGAGACATGAAATAGGTGCTATTATATTGATTAGGAGACAGCTATGTGAAAAATTTATTTCTAATGGAAATTCAAACAAAATATTTAATTGTTTCAAAGCCATTTAAAATACAAATGGTTTTCATTTTCCGAACAGCTCAAACTGAAAACATTATGTTCCTTGACTAGTGAATGATGGAAAAGTCAGTGTTTCATTAAGAATTTACTTTCTCTCGACTGTGTATTATTACTATCGAACAAAATATAAACGACTGAAAATATTACAAAAAAAGTTCTGAATTGATTTTACACAAACAAAATGTTGAACTTAAGGAACGGTTCACTCAAAACGTAACATTCGCTCTCGGTCAGTCACCGAATGTGAACTAGCAATCGATATTTCGCTGATTTTATACATTTTCACGTGGACACAGACAGTTTGGCTCAGTTTGTCCACAAATTCAAAGTCGCTCAGCGAACTATATATAGCTCACTCTATAGAATTAGAGTGAGCTATGCTTGGAATTTCTTTGAAGGATAATACGTAACGACACTATCCGGAGAAGAACCGGAGTGACTGACATAGCTTGTTAGATCAATAAACTGAAGTGGCAGTGGGCTGGCCATATCTATGGCAGGACTGATGGCCGTTGGAGTAACGAGTCGAGATCGCGTTTCGGCAAACCTGACAGAGTTTTATGTCCAGCAGTGGACTGCGATAGGCTGACTTGATTAATTAATATTTGCAACCTTACGTACAGTCAGCGGCTGATTATACATTTGGTGTAAAGCATCCCCTAATCTGAATTGTTTTCATTCGATCAGATCTTAACAAGTGCTTTCAAATCGTTGAATCATTGATGACAATCCATTGATAATGTTAAATTTTCTTGAGGAAGCAGCTACAAGGGCTTCTTTAGTCCCTCTTTCTTAAACCACATTGATGAAGTGGAAGCTTATACCAATACTTTTTATGTAGGTATACTTATAATATTAGATATATCTGATTGCTCTTACATTATACTGAGCATGAACTGCGCTACGTGTATGACTACTTGAGATTCATGCATTCGATAGTCGATACCGATTCGTCTGGATAGGTGAGCCTCAGAAATAGATGTAGATATTGTAGGATATCTCAGAATAAACCAGCATATACTTTCAAAACTTATTATAATATAACTACCACAATTTCCAGATAACCTAACGCAAGCGTCTGTTTGCTCGGCGCCAACGCCCAACCGAAAGTGCCCGCTCTGCCGAGTTACCGTCACTCGCGCCACCAGTGTTGCCAGTGCAATCCATCTAAACCGTATATTTTAATTATTATCTATTTCCGCCGTCTGTGTGGCCAGGGCAAGAACTTTAAGCGTATCAATTTCTATTCAAAGTAATAAAACCTTACACTCGACCATCCTGACGACGTGTATGTCCTCATACACGTATCTGGTGAAACCTTACACTCGGCAAATCGGGCTCTTTTATATAAGTGTACAAAAGAGTTTTTTTTTTAATAAAAATTATAAGAATTAAATTATATAACATCAAGTTCATTAATATTAAAAATAAATGAAAATATTGTCACAGTAAACTATTAAACTTTTGACAATCCAACGATTACGAACACTAATCTATCCATTATTTGTCAAACAAAAATCCGTATAACTAATATTCTTATACCCAATTATCCTTATAACCAATCCTTGTAACTAATTATCGTTACAACCAGCAATCCGTATAACCAGCTATCCTTATAACCAGTTATCCCTATAGCCAGTTATCCCCATAATCAGTCATCCTTATAACCAATTGTCACTCAAAACTAATATAGTCTTATGAACTAAATATCCATTGGTATCCATCCAAAGATAACCAATTAACCAAAATCTATCCATTTATCTATCCATTTATCTATCCATTTATCTATCCATTTATCTATCCATTTATCTATCCATTTATCTATCCATTTATCTATCCATTTATCTATCCATTTATCTATCCATTTATCTATCCATTTATCTATCCATTTATCTATCCATTTATCTATCCATTTATCTATCCATTTATCTATCCATTTATCTATCCATTTATCTATCCATTTATCTATCCATTTATCTATCCATTTATCTATCCATTTATCTATCCATTTATCTATCCATTTATCTATCCATTTATCTATCCATTTATCTATCCATTTATCTATCCATTTATCTATCCATTTATCTATCCATTTATCTATCCATTTATCTATCCATTTATCTATCCATTTATCTATCCATTTATCTATCCATTTATCTATCCATTTATCTATCCATTGGTATCCAATCTATAGATAACCATTTAACCAAGATCTATCCATAAATGGATAAATCCAACCAAATTTAACCAAAAATCTGTAAACCAATCCGTTTCTTAGGATGTTACGGCTTGCCAGATCAACCAACCATAAATCTGTAAACCAATCCCTTTTTCAGGATGTACGGCTTGCCAGATCAACCAAATCTGTAAACCAATCCGTTTCTCAGGATGTTACGGCTTGCCAGATCAACCAAATCTGTAAACCAATCCGTTTCTCAGGATGTTACGGCTTGCCAGATCAACCAACCATAAATCTGTAAACCAATCCCGTTTTCAGGATTACGGCTTGCCAGATCAACCATGATGCGTTTTACTTGTTTCAGGTCAGGACGCGAAACCTCTTTTACGTTTTCTTGCGCTTGACCTGAAACAATACAAATAACAAGCATGTAAATACATTTTAAAACAACAATTTTATCAACACAGCATCAATAGATAAACTAGTGTCACTACTCGTATTGCAATATGGTGCAGCACACTAAATAATTTCATTATCATTCTGACATATTACTATCCTCCTCGTTTTCATCATTATCCGTATCATTATCGACTATATTTTTGGGGTGCTTTAAAAGAGCCTCCACGAGTGACGATATTTAATTGTTCGTCAGGCGCACCCTGGGCAGTCAGCCCTGCTACCAACCTGTTGACTGGCTAATCTTTTTCCAACGGTATGAGCTACTTATTAACATCATGTATTTATTTATTTATTATCTTCTTTATTGTACATACACCATACGACAACAAAAACAGTAGTTTATAGAAAGATTATATAAGTACAATGGGCGGTCTTATCGCACAAGGCAATCTCTTCCAGATAACCACGTATCTCATGTCGACACGATAGAAGAGGATTATCGACTTCTAAAGAGACAACATGGAACCATGGTCGCATTCGGACTGCGGCGATGGTAGTAGTCTTTCGCATCTTCCTCATCCCTTCAAACCTGCTTCAAACCCTGCTATTGGAGCCACTTTATACAGATCATTACCTAATATTTTTACGACTTTAAAAGGACCTTCATAAGAGGGCATGAGTTTTGTACTCTTTTTATATAATAACTATCGCGAGTTAAATTCATAACGTGAGTGAAACCGTTTCACCGTTCAACCGTGTAACAAGAATCTTCTGAAGGCGTGGAAAGTAAAACAAGAACCTTGATTACTTACAACTCTGTCAGGAGATCTAAATGTGTCTACTGCAAGACTCACATTTTGTGTATTTGTATTCCTGATCGGTTTGATAAATAAAACTTGATAAAGGAATCTACAACGGTCAAGATGTGAGTATAGCCTATTTTGGACTTTACAAAGGGCCCAAGGTGGTCGATGTGCAATGTGTGAAAGGGCCTTTCAACCTTTTCTATGGGGTATAATAACCCTTCACGCGTAGCCGTTATTTTTTTTTTTATTCATAACGGGCTTGCGTTTGACCGCCACCTCACCTGATGTTAAGCGATGGTGAGGTCGACGATGATGCACGCTTGCCCAGCAAAAACCTCACTCGAGTCTTGAAGACCACCAGATTATACTTCTCGGGAAACACTGACGCCGGCAAGGAATTCCACTCTTTGGCAGTACGCATGATAAAGCTATTAGCAAACCGGTTCGTGATTAAGGGTGGAATATCTACCATATAACGGTGGCGCATTGCCGTGCGTCTGGTCGTCCGATGATGGAAAGGGCTTGGGGGAGTTAAATTGTGCAATTCCAATGCACACTTGCCGAAATGCATTTGATAAAAAACCGATAGGCTAGCAACTCTGCGCCGATGCTCGAGACTTTGTAGTTTGGCATCGACCAGCGCATCGTTGCCAACGAGCCTCTTGGCGCGCCTCTCAATCGACTCTTTTTGCATACCATTAATTTCTTTTTATTCGTTCTAAGGTTTTCTCAAAACCGACATGACCTGCGTGGTTTCTCTTGCTCAACTGCTACCTCGTACCCTTTGGGACCACCCATCTCGCAAATTCCCTCTCACCTCACATACATCTAAAGAGCTCGTCTCTCAAAACGTAGTTATCCTTGATATATTTCTACACCTTGAGGGTCCAGATCGTTACTGATAATATCACTCCCACACTGCATTATTTTTAAGCAACTTAGTGATAAGCTAACTTAGCAGTAGTGGACGTTTTTCGGTTGAAATGATGATGATGATGATGAACTTAGTGATAGGGCGAGCGACTTGGACAAACCCTTGTATGAACTTTCTAAAATAGCTAACGAGTCCTAGAAATTGCCATGCACCGTGCACATTATCTGGACAAATAAAATAAACTACAATAGATTTTTGCACTACCTGGCCCGCATATCAACTAAAGTAATTTCGAAGCCCAAGTAATTTATCGAGTGTAGAACAATCCTCATGCTGTCGGAGAAGCTCTATGAGTTTGGCCCTATCACTGTTAGATACAGTATCGCCTAATCGTATTTGACTATCGTCAAATCGCTTAGCTAAAGTCACTTCAGTTTGTTTATTCAAAACTAAAGTAACTTCAATATCCTCATGGCTGCATACAACCAGGGCCCTAATTAACCCAATTTTATTACGGACCTTTTGGCTCGGGAGAATAGAAAATTGTCATGAAACCGACATGGTACCGAGCACGGTGTCACAGTAACAAAGAGTGATCCATGCTTCACCTCATAAACACCGCCACACACTAAGTATTGTTCGTTCGGCTTCCCTACAATTTTTGTACCTAATTCTACGCTATACAAAACAATGCTACGCTAAACAACGTACCTATTGCAGCCGTTATACTTGCAACTCCAAAATTTTTATCATGACCCTGACTCTTTCCATGTGTTCGCTATGCTCATGTAAATTAGGTAGCTTTAAATAAAAAAATTAAAATTAAAAATTATTCATGTCTTTATAAAGAACAATATGCGGCTGCTCTGAGTAAGTCTGCCCCACTAACATTTGCTTTTCCAGCTAAAGATCATCAACAAACCTACATGAAACAGTAGCAGCTATGCCATCGATCATCAATATCAACTATGCAGAACCTAAGAATTTTAAAAGATGATTGCCAAAACCTTTAATCGTAGACGGAGTGTGGTCATGACCAAGTCCAAGACTTCTAAAATCCAATCGTCGTATAGGCGTAACCTCACTGCCAAGATCAACGAAAGCTTCCAGAAACAAACCATTAACGTTGACTATTTTAATATTTTTTTTTTTCAGATGAACAAGAACTTGATATACGCATGGTTTTTATTTATTTATTTAATTCTTTATGCACAACTGGGTACAAAGGCGGTCTTAACGCCATAGACGTTCTCTACCAGACAACCTTAGGGTAATGCAGAGACAAAGAATAAGGTAGATGCACCAGTAAAGTAGTAAAATATGTTTCGTACTACGGACTTATAATAAAAATAAATAAATACCTATGTACATTATACATATAATAAAATATATGTTTCTGCCACTGTGTCTGCTTTCGTTGTCCCTGTATCCTATTTGTCTACAAGCCTCAAGTTTATGGCCTACTTTTAAGGTTTGTGCATCTGGAATTAAATCTCTAAAAGCAAAGGTAGGACTACATGACCTTTTGATGCGACGATCCGCGCTCGTGGAGACTTGATGCTTCTCGTTGCGACCTCCCGGCAGCCTACTGCAACTGCGACGTTCGCAGCTCATCCCAGCGTCCGGTGAGCCTCGTCGATCACTCGGTCGCCGTTGCTCGCTGTCACGTTCCTTCTGTAGATCCATCTCCATCTGACGAACCCGCTCCCGTTTCCGCGTGCTTGTTCTCGCTCCAGAAGGCGACGGCTGTGGCTGCGGCTTCTCTGGTGTCCACTAATCTGGCTGCGCCTGGAGCACGAGCAGTCTCGTCGAGGAGTATCCAGGCTCCGACGAGTTCCGTTATCTCCATCCACCATTTCCTGAAACTCAGCACCAAAAGCAAAAAATAT
This sequence comes from Asteroscopus sphinx, assembly GCA_949699075.1. Lineage (NCBI taxonomy): Eukaryota > Metazoa > Arthropoda > Insecta > Lepidoptera > Noctuidae > Asteroscopus > Asteroscopus sphinx. The sequence goes on from OX453020.1 coordinate 16,822,785, forward strand.
TAATATTAATGTAGTAAAGAGATAATCAAAAATCTCGAAAACGGTGCGTCCAAGAGCAAAACGGACGAAATTTTCTACCCCCCTGTATAACCCCGTAACCCATGTCTGCCTTATAGGATGAAACCATAAAACACAAAATTCCATGAGGTCCTGAGATGCCCATCATGCACCAGTTTATCGTCTATATAAATTTAAAAATTACTAATAATACAAAACTAAATCATTAGTTTTATTTTTATGTTAAGGATCAGTAATTAATTATTTAGTCTTCAACATACATAAACAGAGGTACATAAGGCAGACATAATGCCACATTGTATTCTGTACCAGTCGACCGTTCTGTTAAATAGGAGCACAGCAAAATTAATACAAAAAGAATTTCTATGGTTTATGAGTAACAAAATAAAAATGCTAAATTATATGGATAAAGAAACTACCTACCATCAATCAATAAATGTAATTACCTGCAGATATAACCTCTACAGCCACGTGGTGTAAAACCGTTAGAATTTAAATTTCAAAATTCAACGGTCCCAACGTTGAATAACCTTTGTAGTCTCGAGATGCAAAATCGTTGGGATTTAAAATCACATTGTAATAATTTATAATATTTAGGCACAATATATACCGAAAAATGTGATTAAAACTATTACACTGTAATAATTTATAATAAATTCATAACATAACATCACGCCTGTATTTCCCCGAAAGGGTAGGCAGAGGTGTATAGTGCACCTACATTTCGCCAGTTATGTTATAGTCCCATGTAATAGGGGGCGAGCCTATTGCCATTCAGGCACAATATATACCGAAAAATATGATTAAAACTATTTCATATGAAATTGGTTAAAATAGTAATCTAGGTAAACACCTAATAATCAATAATTATTTTACTAAAGATGTAGGTTACAACGAAAAATATAATGTAGGCGTGTACTTACGGAAGTTTTCTTGATCCCGCTTCTGAGATGTAAGATATCTCAGAATAAACCAGCATATACTTTCAAAACTTATTATAATATAACTACCACAATTTCCAGATAACCTAACGCAAGCGTCTGTTTGCTCGGCGCCAACGCCCAACCGAAAGTGCCCGCTCTGCCGAGTTACCGTCACTCGCGCCACCAGTGTTGCCAGTGCAATCCATCTAAACCGTATATTTTAATTATTATCTATTTCCGCCGTCTGTGTGGCCAGGGCAAGAACTTTAAGCGTATCAATTTCTATTCAAAGTAATAAAACCTTACAATATTAGGTAAATAAAGTTTTAAAAGTAATATTGAAAACAAAGTTGAGGCAACGTAGGTCTTAGTTGGATCCAGATAAGCCAAAATGTCCCAAATCACATCCATCATATTGTCACTGATAATATAATACTAATATTGTTTTCGATTAAATGGAGCTTAAACTTTAGAGATGCGATTGATCTTGTTACATTGGTTTGGTTCAAAATATACCATTTTATTTCAGTTTTGGATATATCTTGGGCTGTTTTAGCTGGATAGTAATACACAAAATTCTGATCAGTTTGAAATTTTCAGTTTCTATTATTTAAAAAAATTGTGGGTTGAATAATTTTCGCAAAAGTTCTGGATCCATTTGTATAATGTACCCTAACTGTTAGCTTAATACATCCCACAACTATACAATATTGTCCACAACGCACAGTCTTGCTTTATCTTTTAATTTTTAAATAATAATGTATTTATGTAGTCTAATCTCAAATTATGCTCAAATATTCGAGATATCATTCAATTTTAACACAAATAAGTGATTCCTTTTTAAATTAAAATATCAAAAGAGCTCTCAATCAAGCGACATCGCGAAAGCTTTGAAGATCAAATAATACAGACGGCATTGTTAGCAGTGATCCGTGCTCTAATCTAATTATTATGACATAATTATAATTACTGCTCTGTGTAATTAATAGGCGTTTACTTAATATAGCTAACTCTTGTTATACGTATAAAGTCAGAAAGTAGGAGTTTCATTATGGATTACATTGATGTTTTGATTATTGCAGTTGAAGAAATCTGCAGTATTTTGTTTTCAGACAAAATAATCGATTTATTTTGCACCAAAGTTTTAACAAGAGCATGGGGCGCGCGCCCGACTCAGACGATTTGGACGCTCTGTGAAATTGTATGCAACGAATTATATCAAGCGCTGTCATCCGTCGAACAATTTTCATAGCGTCAGCACACGCAGCGCGGTGGGCGCGCGCCCCGTGCGCTTGAATCATGAATAATATAAGCTATCAATTTATAAAGGTCCAAACAGTTTTGCTTAAATATCAAATGTCTTCTACAGCGTTATATCGATTATACACTTTACATCTTAAATATTGTGTAGGTGGAAACAATAGGCGATGCCTATTGCGTCGCGAGCGGGCTACATCGCAAGATCGACACTCACGCGCCGCAGATCGCGTGGATGGCACTGCGCATGGTTGAGACATGCGCACAACATTTAACGCACGAAGGAAACCCTATCAAGGTACGTATGTAGTAGGTACATCATGACAATGTTTTAGTATTTCAGGATGATATATCTCTCTTTCTGCATGGTAGAAAGAATAGATGTGGTATTCAATTTCTTACTCTCTTGTTATGACTTCACCAATACCTACTTTTTACTCTTTAATTTTCACTGCAGCAAAGTAAGTTGTCGTTACATGAGAAATAATATAAGACCATTGAACAAACGATTCAACAATATTCGTGGTTTAATGAAGCCGATATGAGCAGGCAAGAGATTGTAACGAGCTTCAGGCTTCGATCTGGACATATTCCTTTGAATGGTTTTACAGCGTTGATGGGAAAAGTCGCATCTCCTAATTGCGTAGAATGCCAAGTAGTCGAAGACGTCTACCACATTTTGGGATACTGTGTACGGAACGAGGCTGAGAGGGTTGTAATCCTCCACCGACATGACATTGATGTTCAATTAACTGTTATGTATAGTATTCTTGCATTTCCACTGTCTAAAACTGCAAGAATGCTATACAAATTAATTGAAATAGGTATTAAGCGCAGGTCTTAAGTTAATAAGTGAATGTAAGGGTTCCTATGAGGTTACATGTTCAAATTTTGAACAAACTCTCTTTAAAAATTAAAGTAAAAAAAAAGAGAAATAAAAATAATCCTTTTATTTTCGAACCCGCGGGTCACTTTCAAGTACCTACCCATCAAATATTTCCATTTTACTGCGAAAGAAAATCATTTCAATGCTAATTTAAAGAAGGGTGTGAAGTTATAAAGATACTGGTTGTATGTTCACGTAACATAATTTCCTCAAAGAGCTAACAGTTTGCTATGGCATGTAAACAGCTTGGCTTGCCTCCACATATTAACGTTGACGCAAACGTTAATCAAAGTTTCATTAACTTCTAACAAAATCTAAAAGAAAGCGTCAATTTTAATTGGAAATTACGTTGATGTATAAATTAGTGTTTCATTTATTATTGTGTTTCGACAGAAAATAGACGTTCAAAGACTTTTCCGGACAATGACGGCTCAATTTGTAAAACAGGACAGTCAATATTTTATGATATTTTGGCCTTCGAAATTTAGCTTTATAATGAACCGGTGAAAGATTATGAATTTCAAGGATAACGTCGTTCCCGACGGGGTCCCCTGACCACATGTTTTTTAGGGTTCCGTACCCGAAGGGTTCCAAACGGGACCCTATTACTCTCGCTACGCTGTCCGTCCGTCCGTCCGTCCGTCCGTCTGTCTGTCACAGGGCTGTATCTTTTGAACGGTAATAGGTAACCGGTTGAAATTTTCTCAGAATATGTGTTGCTATGAGGTGTATCACGACAAATACTAAAAACAAAAAAAAGTCTAAAACCAAAGGGGGACCTTCTTTTTTTTGTTTCCATACAAGAAACCTCAAAAAACATGCATTTTTTTCAACGTTTTTGTTCCTGCTCTATCTTCAAAACGGTAATACATACCAGCGTCAAACTTGGTCAGATTATAGTGCATATTATGTAGTTTCGCAACAAATACTAAAAATAAAACAAACATAGACATATTGAGAGGTACGGAACCCTTACTGCGCGAGTCCGACTCGCACTTGGCCGGTTTTTTTAGTTTTCTGTCACTTATAAGCTCGTTTTCTTTGGCCAACCATTTTTGTTTACCAATGAATGGTAGCATTTTTATTGCCAAACTGGGCGCTTAAATAGACTCAAGACAAGACAAGCTAATTTTGACTCTGATAGCTAAGTGACATAGCATAGGATAGGATGGTATATTATGCAAGCTTTGGGAGTTTTGTGTCACTGTTAATAGTTAGATTCAAATAATTTTAACCAATAACCTAACACTCGGTAAATAATAAGAATTGGCCGTCATTGTTACACATCATTATTGTAGCAAGCAAAAGAGCAGTGGCGGCGTAGCATGGTTTGGCACCCGGGGCGGTTTTCTATTGTGCACCCCAAAATAAAACAACAAGAACTAAACGTGCATACGTGACTTTAATTTGCTAAAATATTCAATGACATTATCAAGGTTATTTAGTATTTTAAAACTTTTTTCACATGAAGCCACTAAAATCTTAAGCCCATCACTAGACTCGGAATAGACTCAGATTGACTGGCGGCTTCCAAGTGGCACCGGCGCTGCACCCACCTGTCACTCCTTGGCATAAAGAGTATATACAAAGTCTTTGCTCCTTGGTGTCTGGCACCCGCGCGGACCACCCCAACGCCCCTCCCTTACGCCGCCACTGCAACAGAGCACATTTCTATACATGAAAACCTCTGTCAAAGATTATCTAAAAACTGCTGTCATGATTTATTTATTTAATTTTACAAATACATTCTCTAAAGAGTGTATAAAATTTAGCGCCGACTCTGATGCACTTTAATGCACTTGAATAAAAATATTGTTTCAGGAAAGTCTTGGTACAAAAGTAGTTATCATGTTAATAAAATAAAACACTTAAACGTGTTTAAGCTAGCTTTAGCTTTATGGATTATTTCGTACGTATTGCTCCCACTTAAAATTTAATTTCTTGTACTCACTGTTTATGCTCTTCGGTCACTAAAAGATTAGATAAAATTTTAAATTTTACTACCAGGAAAATAATATTTTATAATCTTGATGTAATTTGAGGGGCTTATTGAAAAGTAAAAACGTAGTAAGTAAGTAAGTAGTTTGTACACGGAGGAACACTTCGTCTATATTTTGACAACGTCTGTGTTCTAGTGTCTAGGGTTCGATTCCCACAGGACACAAATATTTGTGTGATGAACATAAGTGTTTGTGTTGGTCTGGGTGTTTCTTATGTATTATAAGTGTGTATTTACAAAAAAAAATGTATATAAGTACTATATCCATTGTCTAGTACCCATAGTACAAACTCTGCTTAGTTTGGGACTAGATGGTGCTGTGTATAAATGTCTCAAGAATATTTATTTATATTTTTTACTATATCTGTGTCTAGGGCCTAGATACGGCAGCAAAAAATTCTAACAAATTCCTTTTTTTTAGATGCGCATAGGCCTCCACACTGGGACAGTTCTAGCCGGAGTGGTCGGCAAGACAATGTTGAAGTATTGTCTGTTTGGCCACAATGTCACGCTGGCCAACAAGTTCGAGTCCGGATCAGAGCCTCTGAAGATCAACGTCAGTCCCACCACGTATGAGTAAGTTGCTATTTTGAAATCCTGCAATATTTTAAATTAAGAGGAAATCCGGGCAGATAGACTTTTGAAGAAACTATAGCTGTCGCTTTGCCTCAAGTAAGAGCGATAAGGAACAAGGCTATTCAGTTCCTAGATAGATAGATAGATAGATATTTCATAAACTGAACAAGAAGAATGTGTACTGTGCCGTAATGTTTGTCCTTCTTCATTAATAGTTGTCAAATTTATACACTAGGCCTGTGTAGACAGCTGTCTTAATAGGCAATTTTGAAAATTTATGAGGGCGAAAAACGAAACATAGGGGCATAGAAAAAGCTGGTATTTATTTTACTATAAAGAATCATTGCTCTGGGATTTTAAACCAGAAAGAAAACAGTCGAGAGCGTTTGTGTGGAGAAAAGACCAACCGCATTGCCTCTTAATACCTGAATCAATTTCATCATCCACTGCTCGACTAAGGAGTTCCCTGTCAGTTTTCGCGTCAGTTTCAGGCCGTATGCATTTAAATAAAATAAAAAATAATTAATTCCTGTAAAGACGCTCGTCATCTTAGTCTTCCTGCGACCGGGAACGCTGCAAAGCTTTCAAAACATCAGGAAAACCAGTTTTAAATAATATAAGCGATGTAATCCGGTTAACGGCACAGACTCCGTGGGGCCCAGGTTATACGAAATTTTTAGTGGGCCACACTTTTTTCTTGTAATCGAATTAGAACCATAAATATATTATAAGATAGAGTTTATTTTCGCCTGGGGACGGCGTGCCCTAGAGAGAACGCCGGTGCTTCAAGGAGGTTGCATTTACGGACACTCTAGGTTTCGCCGGAAATTCAGCGATACTTGTTTTATTCTAATGCATTTAAATTATTTAAAAAATGTTAATTTCATCAACTTGTAAGCAGAAACACGTAACATTACATGATTTAAAAGTCATATTCAGATGGTTATCTATTTTTTGGTAAAAAAAATCTTATTAAATTCAAATTTGAAAACGTTTTGCGTGGAAAATATCTAAATTCTTGCAGGTGATTTTTTTACTGGGAGGATACGGGCAAATCCTAAAATAACAGAGATACAGGAAAACTGTCTTTGGAGGTGTTTGATCTTTTTCATAAAAATAATGTTGACATAATTAGATTTTTGGTCAAGCGCGATCTTTCCTTTAATAATAATGTAAGCATTTTCTTTTGCTCTAATCGATTCATCGATAAATCGAATGGTTTAATTCACTGTATGGGAGAAAAAAATCGTAGCGGCAAAAACCAGAAGATTAGATAAATAAATTACGTTCATTTATTTTACCCTAATATGCGAAAACAATAAATACAAACCAAAACAGGTACTACCCTAAATAGATTGGCCAATTTGCTAGATCATGACCCGAATCGGGTCTAGAATTCGAAATACCCGCCCACTCCCCAGATCAGGTGGAATTCTATTTACAACCACAGCAATGGATCCACAGAGACTGATTGGCATCGTAATGTAGTGCAATGTTTCTAGTATTCCGTAATGGAAATTGGCCCAGGATGTACCTATCGCCTTAGTAACGATGCTCTGACGATTGATGCTAATACAAGAGAGTAGTGTTGCATAAAAATCGATCTATCGATAGTCTCCCCCTAAAATCAGTCATATAGATACTATCTATAGTATCGATTGGCAGGTATCCAACAATACTATTGACAGTATCAAACTATTGTTACGATACTATCGATACTATCGTGCTATCGTTTAGATAGTATTGATATATAAGATTATTAAAGAAATGGTTAATTAGGACTGACTTGACTGCCTCGTTGGTCCAGTGGTTGCAAGCGCGACTATTGAGCGTGGGGTCCTGGGTTCGATTCCCGGGTCGGGCAAAGTGTTATTGGGTTTTTCAATTAGAAATTCTCAGTATCAGCCTTGAGTCTGGATTTGTGCCCGGTTAATGGCAATAGACTCGCCCCCTATTACATGGGACTTATAACATAACTGGCGAAATGTGGGTAACACCTCTGCCTACCCCTTCGGGGAAATACAGGCGTGATGTTATGTTATGTTAGTTAATTAGGTACACCCTAACAGTGTGGTGTGTACCAATACTAGCTAGGAAAATGAACTTTCAAAAAAGATAAATTCAATGTAAAAATTACGGCAATAAACACCGATACTTATATTGCAATACTATCTAAACGATAGCACCATAGTATCGATAGTATTGCTTGATTTCAAACAATCGATACTATCGATAGTATCGTAACAATAGTTTGATACTATCGATAGTATTGTTGAATACCTTCCGATCGATACTATCGATAGGCCTATTGATAGTAATATTGATTGGGGGTTCTTCGATACTATCGATAGACTGCCTCGTTGGTCTAGTGGTTGCAAGCGCGACTGCTGAGCGTGGGGTCCTGGGTACGATTCCCGGGTCGGGCAAAGTGTTATTGGGTTTTTTCATTAGGAAATTGTCAGTAGCAGCCCGAAGTCTGGATTTGTGCCCGGTCAGTGGCAATAGGCTCGCCCCCTATTACATGGGACTATAAATATAAATGGCGAAATGTGGGTGTACTATTACACCTCTGCCTACCCCTTCGGGGAAATACAGTCGTGATGTTATGTTATGTTATGTTATCGATAGACAATCGATAGTCTATAGATTTTCAGGGAACACTACAAGAGAGTGCCTGTTTCCTTCAATGCGCTGAAATAACTCTCTCCATCGGATAGATACCAAGCCAGACTGATTCAATGCCTTTGAGCGGTGAATTGTACAATGAATGTATAGAATAGGCAGGGTTTTAGTGGACCGTATTTGACTGAATACCATCAACCATACAGCCCAATAGATGCCTAATGTTGAATTTAACTTTATTTAAATTAAATTAAATTAAATTAATTTAATTTTAATTTTACTGTCTGCAAACGCAGCGTAGGGCGCCCCCCTGCCAGGTGGTCCGACGACCTAAAGAACGTGGCTGGGGGGGACTGGATGCGGATGGCAGAGGACCGAGCGTTGTCGCGCAATTTGGGAGAGGCCTATGTCCAGCAGTGGACCGCGATAGGCTGAGTTGATTGTTGAATTTAATGGGTACAATAAATTCTGCCATTAGCTGAGACAGGATACTGCAATCCGATTAGCCCTACCAAGGTGGCTATTAGCTAATAACTAACGCGGCAGTTTTGACGGCTCTTATTAGTGGTCGAAACTGGTTTGAAGATTTTAAGTGGCGAATAGTGACGACCTACGTGAGTGAAATTTCATAGATATGTTGACAGGAATCGGTCGCCTGTTATGAGGCGTCTATGGGGTGTATAGTCAATGCTGAATTTTAACGTAAAATGTAGATTATTTAATAAAATTATTTATATTTTGATTTTGATGTAATTCTTTATACAGCGTGACTGAATGAACAAGGGACATTTTCTAGAATAATATGTTCGAAAATGCGTAGACATAATGAAAAATAATGTTGGATACAAAATATTTTATTATTTTTAACGCATGCGAAGCGAAATCTAAAGATATAAATTGTGGGAAAAAAAATCGCTCACGAACAGGATTCGAAACTGCGACTCCTGGTTCAGTACGCCAGTGCTTTAGCCACTAAGCTACCGTGGACACTGCTCGTGGTATCGAATTTAACTTCCACTTACGTTTTTTAGTGACGTCACCAGCATCTCATTGAGAAACAGACCGTGTTTCTTAAAATATTATACGATAAATACGCGTACAGTAAAAATGCTCGCACACGCTTTTTCTGTCTCGGAGTCTGCTTACTGGTACAAAAGACGGTGAGGGTAGAAATAGTGACCGATGGATACTGCAGTGCTATGCGTGGAGCAGTGTCCACAGAGGTAAAATCGATTGGAAAGATATTTGAATAATTTAGGTACTACTTTTTCATATTTGGAACGAGAATGAAGTACTGAATATCAAATTCAATAAGTCCCTCGTTCAACCACCATCCTTTATAATCTGATCTAATTACTGGAAGAAATATTATTATACATATAACTGATAAACTGCTAATAACTACCATGGCAGTACTTTGAAAAACTCTTTCTGGCTGCTTCAAAAGAAATTTGGATTTAAGGTTCAATAATTTCCACTATGCAAGTAAAACATTCTACTAACTTATTTCACTAATTAAGCTAAGCAAAAGCTAAATTTAAGGCGTGAAAAAAGGGTACCTAGTTCATAAAATTCAGAGCGGGCTTTGTGTTATGATCCATTAGTTTTTGGCGTGAAAGGGTGTGTGCTTTATGACCTCACTGCCATACATTTTTTAGGAGCTTTATATGGGCGTATGAAAAATTTATGATATGACTTGCATACATTACTTGGGTATATTTAGCGGATATTCCGCCTAAGTAAAGAAAATAATTCTCATTATAGTAAAACAAGTTTAACCGGATTACATCGCTTGTATTATTTAAATTGGTTTTCCTGACGTTCCGACAGCCTTGCAGTGTTCGCGGTTGCAGAAAGACTAAGATGACAAGCGTCTATAAAGATATTTCATAAAATTATTTTAATCTACAGTATAATTTTTTATAATTAAAATCGTGTCGATGCACGCGGTAATCACTGACTGTCATTACAGTGTAGCGTGCTGTTTGCGACTTGATTATTTTTAGAACTTGGTTCCAAACAGGTGGTAGCTACCAGCCATCATCTCTATTAAAATTAGGATATTTTTTTAATTTCAATAGCTAAGGCTAGGCTCCGTAAGCGGCGCATTCTGGGTACATATCGGTTTTCCTTTGCCAGGACTTGTGGCTTAACCCGGTTAAACTTGTTTTATAATATGTAGTGATCGCTAAAACCTAAGAAATTTTTAAAAGAATTTTGATTTTTAGTAATGCTTCATATTTATACCCAGATTGAAGTTTAAGGATAAACTAAATAAGGCTGCTGTTAAATAAATAAATAAATAAATTAATTAATTAATTAATTAATTTCATAAGTAGATTTTATACAAGAAACTTTACACCGATGTTACATCAAAGAAAACAGTTTCGTCATCCTACGATTTAATATAAGTTTTCTCTCAAAGACGAAACTCAGAAAATACCACAATAACCACCAACGTAGCTCTTAAGTGAATAACGAGTACAAGACACTGAATCACTTTCCCGTGGAAGGGACATACAGTTTCTTACTCCAACTTTTTTGGCAGGTGGCTAATAAAATTCCCGGGTTTTGAGATGGAGGCTCGAGACCGCTCCTGTCTGCCAAATTCGTTCCCCAAGGACATCCCGGGGACGTGTTATTTCCTCCACAAGTACATGCATCCAGGGACAGACCCTTCAGTGTCTCAGGTGAGTTTCTTTTTTTATAAGTGTGCATCAAAATATGCTTTGACAGATTTGGAGGTTGATAATGATAAACAGTGAAAGGTAAATATTTTAGGACTCTGAATCTTCAAAATATTTTGTAGTCCCAAGATTTTTATTACGATATAAAAATTACAACGAAAAATTGGAGTCATAAAATCGTATTACTTTTGGCAAATAACTTTAGATTATGGAGTTGGCAAACAACAATAAATTTTATTAAGTTGACAAAGTTGTATTTAGAGATTAGGGTTTAGATATAACACCGTATAAATAAACACAATTATAAATGTAAAGGGTTTTCAAAATTATTAAATAAAGTGTTAATTTATTCCAGTGTAAACTTAAGAAGAAACTCCACGTAAAAGCCAACATTATTACTTGGCTTGATTCTCCTGTTGCATACACAACGAGGTTAGACGTAATAAGATAGGTCTCCGCTCATTTAATAGGCTGTACACAAGGTCTTGAATATTCATTAAGTACTTAACACTAATTACTGTTCTAGCCTCAGTTCCAGTCTTTGTAGATATTTTGAAGTTATAAAGTATACTCAAAGACCTTGACGTAAATAAAGGTCAGGGGAATACAAAGGGTTTGGGAACAAAAAAGGCAAAAATAAGGTGAAGGCTGAAATTGAAGGAACAATGCGAAAAATGAAATAAAAGTGACTCAGAGATCTCATAATTATAAGGTTTGCGGTAGCTGGTTGTCTTATCATTATGACAGAGCATTAGTCAAAACGAGACTTTTTATTACTTGTACTTTATACAAAACATGAGGCCAACATTAGTGAGAACAAATATTTGAGAACAAATTAAATAACATGGCTTCATTCGTAATCGCATTCAATTTTCCTTTTCCATAAAAGAAAATAAGTTAAACAAATCCGAAGGCTCTATTACTTTTGATACCAACAAACAAAACTTTTCAATTCTATCAAAGTCGGCTAGGGCTGTTTCTATTTCGACAACTTTCTAACTTCCGACAGATATTGGATAAACTTTATGATTTCCTATGAATGTTTGATAGTGTAGTTTCCTATACGGTTTCTTTTTTACTAACTTTATGCTCGTAACAATATTTTATGTTTTAACACGTCCGAAATCCTAACAGAGAAAAGTTTTCGTAATATGATTTTCTTTGACAGGTCAAACATATACAGGATGCGTTGAAGGAATTCAATATTGGACAAACAAAACCTGATGATATTGACAACGATGAATCCAGTGGAGCAACTTAGTCTGACACTTAAAATTAGACTTCAATCGTTTGAAGTTTATCTAAGCAAACTGTTGACAATGTAAATACTTATCTTGTAATTGCTTTGTAAAGCGTTGATTAAAACTTTGTTCATCAAAATGTTTGGTGTGAAAATGACACTTGGAAGTTTAATACTCTTTTATATTTAAGTATTTCTTTGACGTTTTTAGGAGCTAAGAATGTTGTAGCTGTTGTGATTGTTGATATTGAATGCTTTTCTATTAGATGTAATTATAGTGAAAACGATGTTGCTGATGTAATAGCTATTAATTAATCATAATTTTCATATATTGATAGCACACCATAGAAGCTCAATTTTTACCCATGAGCGTGACCATTTTGAGCATTCGCATCCTGTTTTGCGACGAATATTTGACTTGCAACAATTATAACACACTTTTCCCCGCCAAACGTACTGTAAAGCTCTCTACATGTTAATGTATGTTTAAAGTAAATATCACAAGTGGAGCTAAGTTAATATGGAATTCTCTCAGTCCACATCTGAGCTTAGACTTGAAACTCATTTAAATTGTAGTTCATGTTATTCTAACGTGTTTGTATCAACACACTTTCATATACCTAGATGTAGCAAAATTTATAGTGATAACAATTTAAAGTGACTTAAATGGTAATAATTTTAATAATTTATTTAAATTTAAATATAAGGTGTTAAAAACTTAACTCTTGGTATTTTGTGAGGTAGCTCAGTGACGAATGAGAACCCGAAATAATTGTTTTTTTTTAAAATCAAATATGTCAATAATAATGACCACATGACAATGGTGCTTTTTAAACTTGAAGCCGTAGTAGGACATTGCGATGCGAATGCAACTGTGGCGGTTTATAATCAGCTGATTGTGTGCTGTTCATTGACCTCGCGCTCGCGCACAGCGGTACAGAGCACAAATTCAATGCGAAATACGATATGAAATCATTCAATAAATATCTTCTGAACTAATGATAGTAAAGATTTTATTTCTTCATTATCATATTTTCATTACTATTGTAAACATCCCCTAAAATTTCCAAGAGTTAATTTTTAACATCTTATATAAAGTTGTTGTCAAGGTTGTTGCAATTAAACACGATAAAAGTGAAAATTTCTTCGAGTCAAATAGTAATAATTCTGATTTTCGGGAAAATAATTTTGAGGTTTTTTAATTGTCTCTATCAATTGATTCTATTTATGATATATAGTGACTTGGGGTAAGTCGGTACACGGGGTAAGTTCGTTCAAATGGATTTTCCGCAGAAAGTGTTGTAACAATATAACGATGCGCACTAAAGTGAGGTGTAGGATAAACTGACGTGGTACACTGTTACCGCCAGCAATTATAAATATCACCACACTATGTAAAATCTATTTGAATGAACTTACCCCGTGCCCCGACTTACCCCAAGTCACCTTACTGAGTCTGTTTCTCGTTTCTAGAACGACAAAAAATTCAGCGTGTATAATCGTAAGGAATATGTATATAAAGTGGAACCTGGGATAATTACGACTTACATAGATATAACGCGACGCTGTAGATAAAATAATTTAAGGCAAATGTGTTTTGCTTGTAGAAGTAATTCATTCAGATTATACTAGAATTAAAACATTAATGTAATATTTGAAGTCATAACAATAGCTGAAAAGAATATTTGTAGTATTTTTTTCTCATGCATATTTCCAAAAAAGTTGTTATTTTTAGTACCTAATTTGTACTTTTTGTGCTTTGTAAAATACAGCGCCTACTTTTTGAAACCCAAATAAACAACTGAACAAAATATAGGAAAATAAATTCGAATATGAACATTCAGAACATCCTCTTTCGTATATTTGCAGAAATAATATTTTGTTGGGTTGTTATTTTTTTAACCAAAGTTAAGCGTTTTCTTGTATTAATATTTGCATTTTATTAATATATACCGTTAATATTTAACTTAAAGTTTTATTACCTAATTTGAGGCTAAGAATTGCAAAACGAGAAACTTTTATACTATTTTTTCATTTACTATATAAATTACTATTCATAGTCATAAGCATTGTATATAATAAGACTTCTGAACAATACTGGGTGTAAGGGGAATGCTTCTGAAAACGAAGACAGGTGCTGGTGATTACTGATACGAAACCACGAAAAAAAATGCGATTCTTTTTTTTAGATTTTTTCATATTTTTTTTTGCATTTTTTATACATAAACTGCTTTGGGCAGTTAAATAAAACTCATACATAATGAAAAATGCAAAAAAAAAAGGAATCGCATTTTTTTTCGTGGTTTCGTATCAGTAATCACCAGCACTATCACCTATCTTCGTTTTCGGAAGCGTTTCACTGACACCCTGTATACATACTTACAAAAAAGCGTATGTTCTAAAATAGTTAATGTGCTTACTGCGAGACCTTGAATACTATTAGATATTGTAATTTAAAATGATAAATAGTTTTTTTTTTTTTGTATAAATACTCAAGAATTGCACTCTTAGGCACTGCGTTCAATATTACGGGTACAATTACCTCATTTTTTTAAGAACTACTGTTTTCCTGGTATTATATACTACAAAAAAAAAAAACAAAGCCAGGATATATAATAAACAGGATGGTCTGCTGCTTTTTAGAAATATGTGAATGCAATAAAAAAATTAACATTAATTAGTTTTTTTCTTAAATATTTTCTGTAGCTACAATGATTAAATTCAATGATTAAATTTTACTACCCTCATATATCTCAATTTTCGACCCTGTATAATATAATCAAACTTAATTCACGGCCATTATCTAACAAAACCAATATTAGGCTTACTTTGATATATTGAGTATTGTAAAGTTCCGTATAAAACGATCGCTTCTGCCTCGATACCTATTATAGTGGCCCTAAACACCACGTAATGGCTTCCCACTAACGATCAAATATATCATAGATGCACTATCACCGCTCGAAAAACGGCCCCATGAAAACTGTGCAATAATCAGTCGCGTGCACAGTTTTACTTTGAGTCGCTTCACGACCGGTGAGAAGTGACACGATGATAAAATGTGTAGAAAAAAAAACTATGCTCCAAAGGATGGAGTGTCGTACTTTTCGCTGTCGTAAACATAATTACTAGTACATTTTATTGCGGAGACGTTTTATGGGTTTGATTTTGTACAAGACCGTGCATCTATAGTACATTTGATCGGAGCTTCCCACATTTTAATATATTTTAGAAACTGTCCTGTCTGTAAATAAGTCACGGAATTTAATTTATTTATTTATTCTTCGATAAATTTTGTAGCTTTAAATACATTCCACACGTGTACATGTTTAAATTTTGCAGTGTTGTGATTAAGCGTACTAGATATAATTGTAAACCGTATGTTTATTAGAGTAAGGTTAATAATGCTATGCTTTAAAGCGTTTGCGTAACATATCGCTTGGATTACTTTTAACATTCTCATCTAGTCATTAGTAATAAGTAATATAGTGTCCTATTTTTTGATACAATTCTGCAATTTGAAACTGTATAATAATTTCATAGGTTTTAGCGATCACTACACCTTATAATAAAACAAGTTTAACCGGATTACATCGCGTTTATTATATATATTGATTTTCCTGACGTTTCGAAAGCTTTGCAGCATTCGTGGTCGCAGGAGGACTCTTTCATGTCTTCCTGCTGTCTGTTTTCTTCCTGCGACCACGAATGCTGCAAAGCTTTCGAAACGTCAGGAAAACCAATTTAAATAATATACGCGATGTAATCCGGTTAAACGTATATAATTGAAACTGTATGATTTTATTAAAATCATACCAGAAGTTTCAAAATTTTCGCGAATTTCACTCATATTGAACTATGTTTACGGGACTTGTCGCGCACAATTGAATCAAAATATAACAAACATATATCAGTCTGCTCGTGACCACGGCCAATGCAACTTAACCGAAACGTCGAGGTTAGTCAAAATGTTGGTTATATTTTGATTTAATTGTGCGCGACAAGTCCCGTAAACATAGTTCAATATCATACTAGAAAATACTTTTATTGCTTTTTAACAATTAATTCATTAAAAAAAAAACTGAAACTGTCAGAAAATCTTTATAACAACGAATAGCAACTATTTAAAATTGCAGAATTGTATGATATTACAAAGATTGTTTTGATCTAGTCAGCGTTAATATAGCATTTAGCACGTTAAAATAGTATCTATAGCTAATTTAATAGACAATAAAGTATACACTCTAATATGAATCCAAAGCAACTACGAACTATTTAGATATAGATGCTACAGTGCTTCTCGTTGAAATCGGATTAAATAACTATCTATTGACTAACTTTTCAGTTCATTCTAAATAGCGTGTAATATACCTAGAGGATTCGATTCGATCGGGATCCCGGTCATATTTTAGTCCCAAGATTTTCGGTATGAATTTTAATGAATCCCGGGATTTTCGGGATTGATACATTTTTTAAATAAGTCAATAAAAATGTGCGTGAAACGAAACGCACTTACCTTGATTTGACATTGTGACAACCATACAAGATGGCTACACACTTACACATCTGATTTCATTTGGTTTTGCTAACGACCGGTACCGGATTATGCGTAAAAGTGTGTAATAATTCCCGCTTGACGTCGTGTAAGTGTATTGATATTTTTTTTGTAAATTGGTGATATAATCAATGAAATTATTAATCTTCATATTTGTGCAAAAAATTAAGAAGTATGCTTGCAGATGAGACGTTCGATGCGTTGTTATTCCTTAGATTTTATTTTCGTGGTTTAAATAAGTAATTTATAAAGTTTCAGGTCAATTTAATTTTGTTGAACCGCCTTTTTGAAGATTTAAAACTTAAATATTCACATAGTTTTATGATAAAGATAAATAAAAAAAATATTTTGATATGTTTTACTGTCTTTTTGTTACCACTTTCCATTACCAATACAATCCCGGGACTATCCCGGGATCCCGAGATTAACTGTAGATAATCCCGAAATCCCGGGATTATCAAAATCGACCGGGATCGAATCCTCTAAATACACCTAATATAATTGCACCAAATATTCTTTCAAAAAACAGTTCATAGTAGAAATAATATTTTTATTTTTATTTTGTCACAATTATAAATAATGTATTCGTATAGCTAACAAATTATGCTTTAGATATACCGTCGAATTCTGCTACAGTAAATAAAGTGTATGTGTGCAGTCTCATACTGGTATGCCATTTATAATATATGTGCATATATTTACAGTGAACCAACTAACAACACGACAAACTCTAGTGTATTCTAGGATTAATGTAAAATGTGATTTTCGAACTATTTATGTCACAAAAATCAAAACTGCGACTAACATTTACTAGAAAATAATTCATAATAAATTGTAAATAGGTATACCTTCATATGTATAACTTCATATAAATTTTAAATAGATATAATATACATTATATATGTACCTTTAAATTGAACTCTAAATTTTAATCTGTCCTTAAAAATGAAAATCTATGTTAGTAGAATAACTTCTGTGCATTGGTAAGCGTATAATAAACTTTGTTGTTTTATATAATTATTATTATATTATAAATGCCTAAGAACACGGCCTTCTGTAGAAATAATAATAATAGTCACGAATCTTTAAGTCTAATAAAATTAGAGAAAAATATATATTTCACTATCAATGTAAGCTATTTGTATTTCACGCTGTTTCTAAAATGTTTTTCGTTTGTAATTTTTAATAATAGTTTCTTGCCGTAAGAAACTTTAACTGTGAATGCACTGTTAGTGAAAAACTATAAAAAATAAAATGTTTCTTTCATATTATGAATGTTTTATTTCGAGCATTGACCCTTGCAATCTTAAGGCCCGTGACGGTGGCGCGTAGTGTTCCGCGCGCGCCAGTCAAGAGGAGGGTGCGGCCGTTGTGGTTGCCGCACGGGGAGAAGGGGCTCGCCTGCCAGTGGCGAGCCGGGACCTGCCGGGGATGGTTGGGCGAATACAGGAGTATTTCCCACGCCCCCGGCCAAGGTCGGTAGAGGAACACCGTGGTGGTTTTTAGTCGGTAAGAGTCCGACACTGGCTCCGCCTTCCCCGGGCGGAGTGCGTCCATGAGGAGTGGATCATAGTAAGATTTTATTACAGAATTCCTATTAACGACAGCTCTGCTATGATGTGAAACCTGTCTGCTCTATTCTTAAGCCCAGCGCCCCCATCAGTAAAAAAATATTACTCGCTGAATACATAATTTATCGAAAATTCGTTTTTAATGATTAAAGTACAGGTACAGTCGACTGCATGACAGTGGTAATTCGAAAAGCGCCCTTACTGCTTACGAAATAAAGATGCTGTCAATTTCAAAGTGTTACCACTGACTTGCGGTCGACCGTACTATAGTTTAATTAGAAACTATTAACCTTGTAAATTATAGTTTGCTGTAGTTGTAAATACAAAAAGTGCGAAAAACGGCCACTTTTGGTGGTTTTTCTATCTACAACTACAGCGAACTATACTTTACAGAGTTAATAGTTGCTGAAGAGTTAAGATGCTGAAAGAACACTGGCTTGCTGTAATAAACTGTGGAAAACTGTAAAAATATGGTAGGAAAATAAAGAAAAAAATGCTTTTGGTTTTGTCTATAAAATAGGCACTTTCGCTTGCTATAATTCACTATCATTTCTTTATCCACTCATACACAGTACACAGCTACGCATAGTTGCGTACTATGATGTAGTGCCATTGGTCGCACCTATTCATTATTATATCAAAATTACATAGTATTTTGGTCACGCGACCACGCAGAATGCGAGTGCCCGCGCGAAGACAACAAATAACCCAAACGTGTTGTGTAAGCGCAACCGAGACTGTAGGAGCGAGACAAAACAATAAAAGTTGGTCACTGGCAAGTCACGAGTCGATCGTTGACATGCGGTGAAACAGTCGATTTATCCACAGACTACACAGGGATACTAGAGATTTATCTATAGTGTCCAGTATGTCTCATTAGCAAACCCTTGATGAATGTTTATTCTATATTTTTTTTTTATCATTTATAATAATCATGTAAGTAATAATATGGTTATGTTAGTATTTGTATATAATATAAAGTATTTGTAACACTTCACACGCACACACACACCCCACACACTCTTATATAATAATTATTGCTTTATTTATTTTGGGTATAATAATCATTGGCTGCTTTTGCTGGCTTGGCACCCGCTCATCATTACTTGGGGTTGACACTGAAAATCAGTGCTGTGTTGTGACTCACGTTACAACACAGCATCATGCTGAGTGTCGACCTCTTTGCCGCAGCTACGACATGCAAAGTAGGTATCATACATTGATAAAATTATTCAAGAAATGTAGCTAATTAAGTATTTTTTTATGTGGACCTACCGCATGTCGTCTTGTTGTGGCAATACATCATTTTTATTTCTTCTTTCTTTCTTTCTATTTTTAACAAAGTTACTCCCGAGGTCTGAAACCAGACCAAAATTAAAACTTATTGAAATCGGTTCAGTAGTTTCAGAGTTTATCGATTACAAACAAAAAACTAATATTTCCTCTTTATAACATTAGTATAGAGCAATATAGATGAGAGGCCTATGTCCAGCAGTGGACTGCGATAGGCTGAGTTGAAAAAAATTAAAATAAATTTATATAGATTAGTATTAGTATACAGCATGTAACAAAAACCCTGTTATTCCTGTGAACTACGTAATCAGAATCGATATTCATACGTTAGGACACAACTCATTTGGAAAACTCTTCAATAACAATAATCAAATTAAATTTTAAATCATTATTAAAAGTGATTTTATCACTTTCAATTTACAATTAATAATGATTTAATATTTAATTTGATTATTTTTATTGTATAATCACTGAGTGATCACTCACTCAGTCAAAAAGTGAACAAAAGTGTCAAGTCAGTCTGAAAGTGTTTTTAAATTACTTTCAATTTACTAGTAATGATTATATTATATTTGATTTTATTATTTTTAGTAAAGAGTTTTTTTTAAATTTATCGATTCTAATTACGTAGCTCACAGGAACAACAGTCTTTGTTACAAACTGTAGATAAAGTTCCTAACATAATTTTTTTAAATATCTTTAAGTGGCTTTGCAAACAAATGTGACTTTTTTGGGGTTCCGTAGTCCTACAAGGAACCCTTATAGTTTCGTCATGTCCGTCCGTCTGTCCGTCTGTCCTAATCCTTTACAGCTTAATAACTTTTACAATTATAAACATAAGTAAATGAAATTTTGTTAAAAAATGGTTTAGATATAGATCTCAATTTTAAAAGAATTAAAAAATCTTGATAACGTATTTTAGGGGTGGCGCCCATACATGTGAAATGGTGATGAACATTTTTTTTTCGCTGCACAAATCGGCCAAGAGCATGTTCCTTAAGTAGGGGACTTAAGGAACATGCTCTTGGCCGATTTTTATTAACTATATAAAATGAATCTTAGTGCTAGTCTAAGTATTCTGCATGGTGATAGAAGTATGAAAAAGATAGGTATCTCACTCAGTCTTTCCCAGTTTGGCAAACCGACTTGCAATATCATTTAGGCAACAATAAAGGTGGTATTGCAGTTGTTATGGGCGTTTAATTCGTGTTGCCATCATAAGTTATAACCATAAAAAATTTAAGATCCTTTCTGCAAAATTCTCATTAAATGTCGGATGGAAACACGGATAATTTCAAAAGTACTGGTACTGTGAACGTGAAAATGGAAACGTGACTTTATAATGACCTACTTTACGTTTTGAAATGAAACCCATTCAATAACAGTTACTAAAAGTTCGATCCAAGTTCATAACTTCCTCTTAACAATTAGCTGGCCTGACGGCCAAAATTAATATCCAATCTATCGACGATTCACGCTACTAGAGATAGAAATTTGACATATTTTGTATGGAGCTTATGTCAAAAGGACAAATCGTGGGTAGATTGGATATTAATTTAGGCCGTAAGTGAACGTGCTTTATCTAATATTAGCTAGCCCAAGAAATATGGGCCAAACTTCCGTGCCCTATTTTAGGCGTTTTAGGGCCGTATTACACCGAAACGCCGCGTAACCAGGTCGCGCTGCCAACAAAATGTATACAGCTCTAGGGAGGGTACCACCTATCGTCCGCTTGGTTGAGCGGTTGCGCAACTAATTTGGTCGCGCGACCAGCATCAACGCGTGCATAGAATGTTACTGGCAGCTCAACCGCGCTGGTCACAACCAGTAAAATGTATAGCACTGTATGGCTTCTCACACACTCGGCCGCCAGTATAGACACCACGGTTGCGCAACCAGTTACGCCACCATGGATGGCGTCTCGGTGTAATAGGGCCCTTACTGAACAGTTTTCCTCCTATCTTCACTAGCCAGCCAATATTTTGTAGCTTAATATTTATATTTATAGCAGTGGCAATATTTTCAGTGTTCCACAAAGAATTGTTTGTTAAGCCTGGCTTTTGTTGGAAGATAGTGAAATGATTCAGCAAAATGTTGAAGCCAAGACATAAAGATTAGGGTTGATTTATTTTTTGAGTTGTTTTCTTGTAAATAGGACTGAAATCGTGAAGATTAGAACCGTTATGAATCGTGAAATAAGTAACCCAAAAATAACCTAATACCTGTAAGTGAAATAATACATTTAAAGTCTTTTTATCCTGATTCATTAGAACAACTAGGCCTAAGCCTACTATCTTATCACCCCGGAGCGAAGCAATTTCAAGTTGGCCGTAAAAGGCTACGTTAGTATATTTTTCGCACGTCTATGTGCGTGTCGGTGAATATTTTACATGCAGCTTGCTGGCTCAGATATATTGTTTTTGTGCTTCAACTCTGACGGAACTTTGAATAAAATTCTGTATAACTCTAAGCCTGGTTCTAAAATTTCTCAGCTAGTCTTGTCATTCAGATTTAATTAATTTTATTATTTAAAAAAGAGATAAGTAGATTTAGAGTCTGACCCATAAACTTATTATATTACGCTAGTATATTAAGTTAATGGTCTGACCACACTAACTCTGCAGTGGAATTATTGAAATCTTATTATTCCAATGCAGAGATAAATTTACTGGTCTGTATTTACTAATTAAACTGGTAAAACTAACTCTGCATTTTAAGAATAAAATCATTACAGAGATTTCGATAGTCATTTGTTATTGTGTTTCCATAATTCCACTGCAAAGATAGCGTTGTCAGACTCTAGATTGTGTACAAAACGACTGCGAATGGAATCTGTTTTTTTTCTGAGCGCTTATTTCTGTTTCAATCAATAAGCATAATATAATATTAATAACGTTTATCCAAAAACATATTGTATACCTACTAAAGAAACAACACATTTATCACAGATCATAAACTTTCTCTTAATTAAAACAATAACCCAACCCTTAATTAAAATAGAAACCTAATATTTACGAACAATTACACAAGTTTGTAAACAAATCAAATTTTCCAAAGATTGTCTCGCCATCTTTGTTTATGTAAGATCACGATAATGATCTATAAAGGGTAAGTGAAGTTCACAATTCTATGGTTAAAACATGAAATCTTATTGAAAGTATAATGCTGTCCCAATACTTTAAATGTTTGATAAGAAAATCCTCGACAAGTATAATATTGAGCGGAGCAGTAAATCAACCTTTTTAGAGTTCCGTACCCAAAGGGTGCAAACGGGACCCTATTACTCTCGCTACGTTGTCCGTCCGTCTGTCCGTCCGTCTGTCTGTCACAGGGCTATATCTTTGTAACGGTAATAGATAACCAGTTGAAATTTTCACATAATTATGGTGCCTATGACGACAAATACTAAAAAAAAAAAAAAACAAAACCAAAGGAGGTACAATACAAGAAACCTCGAAAAACATGCATTTTTTTCAACGTTTTTGTACCTGTTCTATCTTCAAAATGGTAATACATACCAGCGTCAAACTTGGTCTGATTATAGTGCATACTATGTAGTTTAGCAAAAAATACTAAAACTAGGGCAAACATAGACACATGTGGTGGTACCTACGTAAGTAAGAGATGCAAAAATTCACATTTCGCGTACGTTCGTTGATGTCTTTTGATAAACTCTGGTAAATTAAATCAGTTTCTATGGGTATCAGGTCGATGGGTGGTACGGAACCTTTACTGCGTAAGTCCGACTCACACTTGGTCGGTTTTTATTATTTTAGCTGTGGAGATTTTTTTTTTAATGGTTTTGGATGGCGAAACGAGCTAAAGGCCCACCTGATGTTAAGTGGTTACCTTTGCCCATAACAACTGCAATACCAGCTAGGCTGTTACCTAAATGGTACCGCAAGTCGGTTCGCCAAACTGAGACATGAAGGTGGAAAGTCTCATGTGATTGTAAATAATCAAGAAATCCTCAAGAACGCACTCCGCCCGGGAACGGCGGAGCCAGTGTCTGACTCTTACCGACTAAAACCACCACGGTGGTTTTCTTCCTCATCCCTCTTCCTCCCTCCCTCTGCTAACTTCAGAGGGACACGCGGAGTCACGCCGCTTTGTCCCAGATCGAGCCCCTCCCGCTCCAGAATATTCGCCACGGGCAATAAGATCCCCCGAAGGATAATAATGTCCCTCGAAAGGATATTTATTGCCTGCACCCAGGTTGCACCGGCCTAACAACTGACGTTCCCTTCAGACGTATCCAGAAGGACTAGCAGCCGTCAGGGACACGGAGGTTTTCTGGCCAGCACCCTCAATAAATTAACCTGTTCAAATATCTAGAAGATATTTTATTTCTTTGAAGATATTAGGAATAAGATACTTTCTTTCTACATAGCACGGGTGCGAAGCTGTAGACGCCAGCTAGTAGTATATAAGTATTTTCTTAAAGAAAAAACCCAAATACATTTTATTTGTCACAAATACCGGGCCCATGATATCACGTTCTGCAGCCGCGCTTACTCCATACCAATAAGGTAATTCTAATTATTATTCCCTCATTAATTTCCGTGTAATAATAACAACCGTTAAGAGCCCATACATTACATGATTATAGAACATTAGCCGCGCTTATTTTCCCTTTGATCTTTATTAATTATACAAAGTGCATCAACACATTGGGCAGTAGTGTCCCTAATTCCGGCTAATGTTTTGGTCCCTTGGTAATAATGGCGGGTAAGAAGAACATTCTTGTAATTGATTCAGTTATAGTAACTTCTTTTTCGAGGCTCATTTCCTTGTATGGATGATTTCGCTCTTTGCTGGAAGATCTTTAATATAAAAAAACTGACATTAAATTTTTGGATGACGATCCATATTTATTTGCATAAATATTTCTCATTCTATTTCTACTTCAACATTTTACTAGTCAAGCCTTTTCATTTGATACCCATATCGAGTGGCTTGTGAAAAAATATGTAATGTGCCATTATGTGGCGGCGGCCATCTTGGATTTACAATGATACTGAATATATTTAATTGTATTGTCATCAGAACTAAAGGTGTGTACCAAATATCAGATCAATCTGTCAACAGAAAATAAATAATAAATATTTTTGGGACATTTTTACACAGCACTTTCTAGTCCCAAACTAAGCAGAGCTTGTGCTATGGGTACTAGACAATGTATAGTTCATAGTTCATAGTTATTTATTGATAATAGTAATTATTTTAAGTCACATTTTAAGTAAATAAAATTACATTTTCAGTTATCATTATTACATGCTATTACATTATATAATACATATATACTTTTTTTTTGTAAATACATACTTAAAATACTTAAAGAAACACCCAGACCAACACAAACACTTATGTTCATCACACAAATATTTGTGTCATGTGGGAATCGAACCCACGACCTCGTGATCGGAAAGGGGTAAAATTTCAATTACTAAAGACAAAAAAAAAACAGGGCAAGCTAAATAAAACCGTTTAAAAATATGATTTGATTACGTTTCATCCTGAGAAAATAAACAGTTCCCGAGGGATAGGTACGCGATAAGTCTTTCTGTCATAAGCCGAATTATATGCGAGCGAAGCCGCAGGCAAAGTTTAGTGCATAGTAATATACTAAAAAGAGAAAAAAATCTTCTACTCAAAAACATTCAAATAACATAACATAACATCACGCCTGTATTCCCCAAAAAGGTAGGCAGAGGTGTATAGTACACCCACATTTCGCCAGTTATGTTATAGTCCCATGTAATAGGGGGCTAGCCTATTGCCAGTAACCAGGCGCAAACCCACGGGCTGCTACTGAGAATTTTCTAGTGAAAAAACCCAATAACACCATCCATATTTTAGATCCATATATTTATATATTTTTGATCAATGTTATAGGTAGTTACAGTAGAAAATGTGGCTAGGTACAGGTACAGAAGTAGATACCAAATATTGATTGAGTTCGTATTCAGATTCATGATTTTAGGTACCCTGGTGTAGTGCAAACCACTTTGCAAAATACATAACTACTACTCGCGCAAATAAAGAACAGGATTGAAAATGTCGGCAATTGTATCTGGCACGATACAGTGCGTGTGAGCGAGAGGCACATAGAATATTAGAGGTGCCGCCATTTCCAATCCCATTCTTTATCTCCGCGAGTAGTACTTACGTTCACATAAATGAAATGAATTCATAACGGAATCTCGAAATCAGGCTTAGTTGCCTTTAAGAGGAAATGCGGGTAGAAAGATATTCGAAAATTAGGTACCGTAAAATGCCCTAACTTTGCCCACAAGTCCTACTTTGCCTACAGCATTAACTAATTTTTTACTCGCACTGACACTTTATAACTGAACCAAAAGTTAGCATCGTCACAGTATTAAAATCTCCCTAAGTGCGGAAATCATATAGCTATAGCTGACCCAAAAAACAACTAGGCAAAATAGGGCTTGTGGGCAAAGTTAGGGCATTTTACGGTATTTGAAGAAACAATCGCGTCGCTTTGCGAGCGCTCGGCCTCAAATAAGTGCGATATTGGTTTATTAATACTTAATTGCTCTTTCTGTACCTGTAATTATTCAAGAAATTCCGACGAAAACGTTCTAATCAAAAATATTCAAATTACCATTCTTTAACTGTCCCACAGGTAAAAGATTATTCCAAAGAACAGAATGAAAGAAGCACGCCATGAATTTAAGCATTCTTATTATAGAAGTTTTGGTCTAACTTTCTGTCTAAGTTGCGCTTGTAAGTGCTCCTGTGGCTCAAACTTGGGACCTTAATGCTCAGGTCGGTTAGTTTCATTTTAAGTAGGTATCGTAAGTTTTACTTTATTTAAAAAATTGGTAATTATTTTTCATGCGACTGTTCACATTTTCTTTTCTATTTTACAATTAAAAAACTTTTTAACAAAAAATTTAACCGATGAAAACAGAAACTGAAAAGCGAAAAATAACTAATTATGAGCCGGCGCCAAACGAACTTTTAACAAGCAAAGTGCGTGTAAGTTGCAAGTGGCCGAGCGGAGAACGCATTTTTGGAAAGTTATTGTTTATCGTTGAAAATTTCACGTTGTATTCAAATACATTACAACACACACATCAACGTGACGTTGTTTTTATTATTTATTTAAAGTAATTTAATGATCTTCGTTGATTGTTTGTTTGGCGCCGACTCATAATTAGTTATTTTTCGCTTTTCAGTTTCTGTTTTCGTCGGTTCAATTTTTTGTTAAAAAATAAAATTT
This sequence comes from Asteroscopus sphinx, assembly GCA_949699075.1. NCBI lineage: Eukaryota > Metazoa > Arthropoda > Insecta > Lepidoptera > Noctuidae > Asteroscopus > Asteroscopus sphinx. Next base: position 16,849,658 of record OX453020.1, read on the forward strand.
TAATTTTTTTGTGGTTAAAATCTAACTCCAGGTCTCCATTATGTCGTAGTGTCTAGAACTATATTTATGTGTGTCAAGTTTCAACAGAATCGGTTAACAGGTAAGAATTCAGTGGGTGAACAAACACTCATCCCCTGTTTTCCTACCTTTAGGGGTGGATTTTGATTTTGAAATTTAAATGGGACCAACTTCGAGATATACCCTATCCATTAAAAAAAAGAATCATCAAAATCGGACCACTCTGTAAAAAGTTATGCGTGGTCATACATAAAAAAAAAAACTTTTTTTCGTCGGTTAATAATGAACTTTACAGAAAAAGAGGTAACGTTGGTACCTCTACTTATGTAAAAAAACATTGTATCACAGGCACCAGCGCCTTCCATTTACGTTATACATATAGTAAAATAGTTATGAACGAAAAATATAAACTAAATTTAATTGGGAGAAACTTAAATAAAAAAAAATTAAAACCTATACATAAAGTAAAACTAAAGCTACATTAATACAGTTACTAAAGTTGTATGTGTGTGTAGATGGACGGTGTGTAGTTGTATGTGGGAGGAGGTGTAAATATGCGTGATGAGTGTGTATAGTATGTGTGCGTAAGTCTTCTAATTGAGGTAGGGGTTTGAGTAGATTTAATAAAGTATACGGTGCATACATAGTGGTGCAGTTTATTTTGCAAAATCAAGACGGATACATAACTAAATAACATATAAAAGTACCTAATAAAATCTTACACATAATCTTCCGAAAGATAAAAAAAACTCGTAAGTATTACAAGATTCATTACTTTACTTATCTCTCCGACTCTTGCGACGAAAAAACACATTCACAATATTTACATAACCTATTGGCATTGTTCCGAAACCGACACCGTTAACGCCACAAACATATCATTCTGACAGAAAGTTCTAATAACTCTAAAACGAGGTATAATATCGTAAATCCTATGCTTATACCACTAAAATTTATGTTACCACTTCGACTTTTATGAGGTATATTCTGGTTAATGTGAAAACGTTATTGGTTCAAACTATACGGTAATTGAATATAAGGTTGGGTTTTTAAATTATTTCCTTAGAACCTGCGTTGGAATTATGTGTTACGGTATATGGGGATTGAGGTTAGTAATAACAAATATCATTAACAGTCAATGAGCGAAATATGGTAGAATAGTAATTTAGGAATGTTTTGGTATAGTGTTGGGTGACTCAGCACACGTGCTAGCACGATCGTATCTACTCACTAATTGAAAAAGAGTCACTCACTCTTTTTTAACCGACTTCAAAACAAGGAGGAGGTTATGTATTCGGCGGTTTTTTTTTATTGACTTCAAAAAAGGAGGATGTTATGTATTCGGCGGGTTTTTTTTTTTCATGTATGATCGATGTACATTACTCCGAGATTTCTGGGCCGATTTACGTGGTTGTTTTTTTATTTGGTAGAGGAAGCCCGCGCGGTGGTCCCATATACTTACTTGAGTGTCCCATTGACTTAGGTTGAGTAGTTTCATAATCAGTTTATTTTAGCTGAGTCTATCTAGATGATCTGCTGATAGTTTCGTTTTTCTGAGACTTCTTGGCCGAATTGCGTGTTTTTTTAACGATAGTGATTGGACGTTTGGGAGAACATGGGCGAGACCTTTGTCCAGCAGTGGGACAGCATAGGTTTATAAAAATATATTCTCAAATTGGTTCTACAAACATTTATGAATCAACCCTCGCAATTATCAACTAAAAAGTATAAAATAAAATCTTTTTAACAAAAAAAAAACCGTCTTCAAAACCCTTAACTAAAAAAAAAACCCGTCGAATACATAACCTCCTCTTTTTTTGAAGTCGGTTAAAAAGTAAAAAATTATCCTTGTATACATTTCAAAATCTTTTCATAAACCAACGTTTTGAAGGCAGCGCGTGATTGTCATGTATGTACACTTATACCGTTTTTTTCGCTCCACTGTACATTATATTTACATGACGCTCACGATGATTGATCGTGAAATACATGTACATACGTTAAGAAAGGGTCAATCACGCGCTGCCTTCAAAATGTTGGTTTATGAAAAGATTTTGAGATGTCTACAAGGATTATTTTTTACTTTTTAGTTAAGGTTTTTGAAGGCGGTTTGTTTTTGTTAAAAAGTTTTTATTAAGATAATGCTACCACGATTTCCGTCGCCGATTTGTGTTGCGGGGCATACAATTATACTTTTAGGAGTTGTATTATAAATAGATGATTAAAATTGTATATTATTGTTATTGTGTGCCTCTGACTGTAGTAAATAAACCATTTTTCTTTCTTTCTTTTCTTTCTTTATTTCGATGCCTCGCGAGTCGCGTTTGAGGAAAGGGTGCCTAAGTTATCTGTGGTATGTGAGTGTAGGTTACTATGCATAGTGCACCCTAGCACATACATTATACAGTACACTATGCAGGTGCATTGTGCAGCCTCGCCTCAACCGTGCTAGCATAGGGTGATGGCAAAGTTTTCAAAAGAGCGCCTTGCACAATCCTCACTTTGGGTACCCAAGACTATTTCGGTGAGCACCCGGGGGCCTCTGTTATTTGTGGCAAAGAATATTTTACTTCCTCATCAAGCGTCGTGTTCGTAAAAGCCAACTTATACGGGATACACACAAAGTATACCTACACACGATGAGACCCTATAGATAGTCCGCCATCCGATTTAGAACATGTTCAATAAGTAGTTGTCGATCGAATCGGTTTGTTATCTTTTTTTCTCTCGTTACGTGAATCGTAGATGAAACGAGATATAAATCTCTTATCGTTCTGAATCGAAGACCGCGAATCGGTTAACGTAGCGTAGGACATTCCAGCCTGTGCAGAGGATTGCCACCGTGTGGTTTTAGTCGGTAAGAGTCCGACATACCCCTTCGCCGTCCTCCGTCTGAAATACTCCGATTTCCACCCGAAAACAACAAAAAAAAAGGGCGTCCCCTAGCCAGGTTTACCGACGACCTGTGGAAAGTAGCTGGGAGGTATGCGGAAGGTGGAGGACCGAGTTTTGTGTCGCAACTTGGGAGATCCAGCAGTGGACTGCGGTAGGCTTAAATGATGATGATAAACAAAACCACAATAAGCAGAACTAGCTTAGTAAGCAAATTTCATTCAAGGTGACTTTGATCATACTGGTTTTTCACTGTCGATATGCACTTGCCTGTAAGTATTAATAATTATAGGTATACAGCCACTTAATTATCAGATAAATCTGATATGAAATACCTTCAAGGCCATATCGACGAATAAATCGTCTCGTTTCTCCCACTTAATGTGATTATATCTAGTTAATTGGGTTCCAGTCTAGAGCCTAACTTAATTACTTCTCATCCCGATATCAACTATTGAACGTGGCGCCCTCTTGAGGATCAAGTTGTTATTAAACTATTATTGGCATTGATGGACCTTTCCGTGAAAATAGGGTGTCTTGAAAGGTTATAATTTTCATTGTATAGATCACTAGCCGATGCCCGTGGTTTCATATAATTTGGTGGGGTGACTTTGCATTCAACAGGAAGGGACTCATTTTGAGCATTTGATAAATTGATTAATTTTGTATTAAAAATGTTAAAATTCATGGTCTTCCTTTTATTTGATACTATGTTATTTAGCAAAAAATTATCCTTATGGTGAAGCCTTTCGATCGGTATGATAAAGCTACAGGAAGATTATTTTTCTCATGTAACGGGTTCGATTTCCGGTTCAACCATGTAATTATTTAAATTTCTATGAATGCAGTTTAAATTGTTTTTTTAAATTCAAATAATGTCTTCTTTCAGTAAAATGTTCCATCTACAATATTCAAGGAACTTTCCCTTCATGTGGCATATCCGTGGAACACCCTGTTTATTAAAAAGAAGAAAGGACTACAAAAGTACAATGCAAAATAAAATGACTTTTGATTGACTGTCAACTTGATTGGACTTCATGTCTCAAATCACCAGACTTTCTATTCTACTTTTACGAGAGAAGAATAGGTACCAGACTTAAATAATTACATCATACTATACCAAAACGGTTACCTATCATATATCTGGTGGTCGGTGGTGGTTGAGTGTAATCTGGTGGTCCTTATTTATTTATTACCTAGGGAAAACAAACAGTAGTATATTAAACATATGCAATGGTTTCTTAACAGTAATCTTAACAAATATATTACCCACAACATTTTCCATAGATTACTTAGGTAACATTAATGACTGTTAGTAGACGTTAACTGTTCACAAGGTTAACTAACTGTAATAGAAAACAAAATTAAGAGATAAAAAAAAGACTAGATCAAGGCTCTATGGAAAAGGTTTTTGCTGGGCAAGCCTGTACCATCGTCGACCGCACCAACGCCTAACAAACGGTCAAATGCAAGCCTATTATGAATAAACAAAAACATATTTTACAATCGTCACCAAGCTTGATGGATTGTTGTACAATATCAGCTCGCGACTCTTGAGTCGATAGAGAGGCGTGCCAAGAGGCTCATTGGCAACGATGCCTTTGTCGACGCCAAACTACAAAGTCGTGAGCATCTGTGCAGAGTTGCTAGCCTATCGGTTCTTTATCAGATGCATTTCGGCAAGTGTGCGTTGGAATTACACAATTTGATTCCCCAAAGCCCATTCCACTATCGGACAATCAGACGCACGGTAATGCGCCACCCTTAAAAATCTGGTAGACATTCCACCCTTACGCATGAAGCGTTTGGCTTATAGCTTTATTATGCATACCGCTAAGGAGACCTTGCAAATTCCGCTCTGGGTATCCCGATGAGCATAATATGGTCGTCTTTAAGGCTCGAGTGAATAGGTCTTTGCTGGGCAAGCATGTAACATCGTCAACCACATCATCGATTCATCGCCTAGCATCAGGTCAGGTGGCGGTCAAACGGTCAAATGTTAATTACACCGGCTACTAACTATCGAATAGGCTTGATCAAGTAAGCTAGAAGATGTGTGGGCGAAATTTTTGGAAGGACATGCCAATTGACGGAACAATCTGGCGACTGTGATGCCGATCCAGTGGCATGGTCGTGGGTGGCCGGCACTAGCAATAAAAAAAAACATAAGTGGAGAGAATTATTCTTTGCCAGAAACATACTAGCCGTTTCTAACTACTCAACGAACAATAAATCTCAAAAATGTATTCACCCATTTTTCAAGATTCATAAAGTTTTGTTCGCGATAGTTTCTCTAGCAGAGTATGAAATAATTCTCGTAGATTCTTCCGAGTCTATAGTACTAGACTAGTTTATGAGCCTCCAGGGGTTCTCGCAAAAGTTTCTTTAATCCAGAAAGTGACTTGTAAAAATGGCGTCGGATATAGGACTGGAATTATTGTTATGTTGGCAGCTTTGTAAGTTCTTCTGATTTGTTATTGTGTTATGAGTCTAGTTTTTATTATGTTGGTAATTTATTCTGATCAGTGCGTGTTAATCAACTCAGCCTGTCGCAGTCCAGTGTTGGACATAGGCCTTTCCCAAGTTGCGCCCCAACACTTGGTTCCCCGGTTTTAACATCCAGTCCAACCCACCTAGCTTCTTCAGGTCCATCAGGCGCGTTGGTTGCGGGGAGAGCTGCGCAGCATTTTAGTGCGTGTATATTGCTGATCTGCAATTAAGGAAAAGTAGATACAATATTTTATTTTTGGAAGGCCAGCGAGAACAACGCATATAAAAAAAAGGGTGCGGTCAGGGGATCTCCGTCAGGAACGAAGTTCGTGGCGAAATTGAAGGTATTTATTAAAGTTACATGCGCTAAAATTGATCGGTTGATTGTAATTCTAAATTTTGCAAATATCCCACAATCATAGATGGCGGATAATATCAAGCGTTGGACTGAGATCTCACAGGGCCTAAGTTCGATCCACAGTAAAACATGTATTTCTGCTGTTTTATTTAATAGTTAATAAAATTTGACGTGCCGTTACATTTTCTTCCGAATTACACTTACTGCAAACCGAATTAAGGAACTTGGTTCCAAAACAACCTGCTGCTGAATTGCGTAACTCACTTGCGATCGCAATCATCTACTTTTTATTTTATTAAACATGGGGAAATCCTCTTGGACGCACTCCGCCCGGGGAAGACGGAGCCAGTGTCGGACTCTTACCGACTAAAACCACCTCGGTGTTCCTCTTCCAACCATTGGCCGGGGGCGTGGGAAACTTATAGTCGTCCAACCATCCCCGGCAGGTCCCGGCTCGCCACTAGCAGGCGAGCCCCTTCTCCCCGTGCGGCATCATCAGCCGCACCCTTCTCTTGACTGGCGCGCGCGGAACACGACGCGCCACCATCAGGATTTTAATGTTCATTGTGCAGTATGTTTTGACAACCCTTGTTATCGACAACTACGTACCACGCAATGAATGTTGCTTTAATTTCAAAATGAAAGCTAATGTCAAAGTGAATGCATTAAACAATTGCCCCACTGCTTTGGATAAACTTATGTGGAACAAAAAAATCGAAGAACTATAAATTTTTTAAAGTTTCATGTTGGAGTAAGCTTTTCTGAGAAGAGGACTTCGAAATTATTGTCAAAAGGGACTTCAAACATTGTTTTTTTTACAGTGGAATGCCTCATACAACTCTTGATATTTTCGCGTGATTTAATAAGCAAACTGATACACCAGTTTATTTAATTTACGAATCAACACTGCAATAAATTTAAAAAGTCCAGATTTATCTAAATTAAATAAATAATTCATGCCACAGATAAAAATACCAGCTATGATTTACAACACCACATACCGTCATAAATATGAAATGGTGTATCCGCTGGTATATTATGCCAATACAAACATATGGCTTATATCACACAGTTCTCGTAATATAATTATTTTTTTAATATTCGGTAGTTATCTAAAAATGTAATAGTGATGAAATTGAAATGCCTTTTACCATGTGAAGCCAACAGAAGAATCCGTCTGGGCTGGGCAGCATTTAGCAAACTTCGCCGAGTCTTCTCGTCGCCTATACCGCAAAGTTTGAAGACAATAGTCTTCAACCAGTGCGTCCTGCCTGTCATGACTTACGGTGCCGAGACGTGGACACTGACAGTTGGGCTAGTTCACAAGTTTAAAGTCGCTCAGCGAGCTATGGAGCGAGCTATGCTTGGAGTTTCTTTGAAGGATAAAATCCGAAACGAGATTATCCGGAGAAGTACCGGAGTGACCGACATAGCTTGTAGAATCAGTAAGCTGAAGTGGCAGTGGGCTGGCCATGTCTGTCGAAGGACCGATGGCCGCTGGAGCAGACGAGTCCTTGAGTGGAGACCGCGAATCGTAAACGCAGCGTAGGCCGCCCCCCTGCCAGGTGGACCGACGACCTAATGAACGTGGCTGGATGCGGAAGGCAGAGGACCGAGCGTTGTGGCGCAACTTGGGAGAGGCCTATGTCCAGCAGTGGACTGCGATAGGCTGAGTTGATTGATTGATATGAAATATAATTGACGAACAATATTTTCTATAATTTTTAGGGTTCCGTACCCAAAGGGTGCTAACGGGACCCTATTACTCTCGCTACGCTGTCCTTCCGTCCGTCCGTCTGTCCGTTACAGGGCTGTATCTTTGTAAAGGAAACCGATAACCAGTTGAAATTTTCACAGAATATGTGCTACTATGGTGCCTATTGCGACAAATACTAAAAATAAAAAAGTCTAAAACTTAAGGGGGTCCCCATACAAGAAACCTCTAAAAACATGCATTTTTTTCAACGTTTTTGTTCCTGCTCTATCTTCAAAACAGTAATACATACCAGCGTCAAACTTGGTTTGATTGTAGTGCTTACTATGTAGTTTAGCAACAAGTACTAAAAACAGGGCAAACATAGACATATGTGGTGGTACCTACGTAAGAAAGAGATGCAAAAATTCACATTCCGCGTACGTTCGTTGATGTCTTTTCGTAAACTGATAAACTCTCGTAAATTAAATCAGTTTCTATGGGGTATCAGGTCGATGGGTGGTACGGAACCCTTACTGTGTGAGTTTGAATCACCCTTGGCCGGTTTTTATACCGATGTCAATTTCTAATTTTAGTAAGAAATTTATTAATCACTACCTATCATCACTGTAATTTCCGGCAGGTACATTATGTAATATTTAGACATATTATATTGTATTTATTATGTTTATTGTATCTTATATTTATGTAGTTTTGTTATAGATATATGTATAGTATTTATGTTATGTAGTATATGTATTCTATTATGTTGTTACACTGCGTACTACCCCTCTCTTTACTTGCCCATATTGTCCATCCTAAGGTTGTCTGGAAGAAATCGCCTTGAGCGATAAGACCGCCCATTGTACATGTGTTCTATATAAGTCATAATATATGTTGCTATTTTCTTTTGTGTACAATAAAGAGTATTTGTATTGTATTGTATTGTATTAATTTTATTGATCCCAATCACACCGTACCTTGGAGTGTCCCTGTTTGTTATTCGAATGACTGGCAGTCGCTATGGCTAGTTGGCATGGAAGCCAGAAATGTTGGCATCCGTTCGAAAATTAGGATATCGGTTCAGTTAGATGGTTCCCAGTAACTGGAGATGCAGAAATCTGGTGGTAATCGCTTCGTGTAAAATGAAACCGCATCTGCTGCCCGATTCAGAACCACACGATAACCAGTTGTCGACAGATTCGGTTTGTTATCCCGTTTCGTCTGATTATTCACGCAACGAGAGAAAAAGAGATAACAAACCGAATCGATCGACAACTGGTTATCGTAGAACTGGCTTTCAGATTGTATCAAAGATTCTGCTAAGATATCTTTCGCTAGAATAAACTCTCAAGAAATGAACTCGAAGATAGATAAACACTTATTAGGGTTCCGTAGTCCTACTAGGAACCCTTATAGTTTCGTCATGTCCATCCGTCTGTCCGTCTGTCCTAATCCTTTACAGCTTAATAACTTCTACAGTTATAAACATAAGTAAATGAAATTTTGCTAAAAAATTGTCTAGATATAGATCTCAATTTTAAATGAATAAAAAAATCGAGATTACGTATTTTAGGGGTGGCGCGCCCATACATGTGAAATGGGGATGAAAATATTTTTTTCGCTGCACCCCCTCGTTTGGGGTATCATTGAATAGGTCTACTAAAATGAAGGTAATGTTTCATACATAACTTTTTTATCAGATGTACCATCTGCGAAATATAGCCCGCCAAAGTGGTTTGCAATGTGTCCCCCCCAGCCATTTCTAAACTATGCAACGTAGAAACTTATAATCTTCCACATTGATAGACCTTTATAAAAACTCTCTTTTAAAATTATTTCGAGTATAATTTGATAATACATTTTTGAGTTATAGAGAGAAAACTGAAAAATATTTAAAACGTCCTAGTTCAAAGGTCATTGACCATAGAGAAAAATTATCGTAGCAAGTAATGCTCCTTTAGCTATTTTCTATTTTAAAAAAATACAAAAAGTTACTTTGTGTTATATTGAAATGACAAACTTCTTAAATTTTGCGCTGTACAGCGCCATCTAGCGGCTAGTAGCAACACTCTCTGAGTCGCCAATGCTGCCGTCTATTGCATTTGGCACTTTATAGCGCCATCTAGCGGCTACTAACAACACTATCTGAGTCGCCAATGTTGCCGTCTATTGCAAAAACTAAAATAGCCATGATTAATATTCGATTTGATTAGTTTGTAATACCTACCTTAAGGAACCCTATAATACTGAGCATGGCCCGACATGCTCTTGGCCGGTTTTTTTCATTTATGAAATTCCTTTACTAATATTTCTCCTCCAAAAATACCTGAGAGGCCCAGATTGAGTAATAACTATGAAAAATTCAACCCCATTCTCGAGGCCTGTCGGACTGAACTATGACATTTTGATATGAGTATGTTCTCGTTTGAGTTCCTACAAAGGGTCCTTGGAGACTGAAATTGTATGAAGGTAAATACGGTCTTGTATGTTGTTAGGTGAACTGTAATTCATTCTGTTACATCGTGTTATGTTATTAGAATGTCTTATTTGGTATTAATATAGCAACCGTTTTATTATTATGTATTGCAAGAAAATTATGTCGTAAATATGTGGTCGTAAATAATAATTTCTTAGGTTTTCGCGATCACTACACATTATAATAAAACTGGTTTAACCGAATTACATTGCGTATATTTTAAACTAAACTTGTTTTATTCCAACGACCACACAGCCCATAACAGGCGACCGATGTCTGTAACCGGTATATGAAATTTCACTAATGTAGATCGCCACTGTTCGCCACTTGAAATCGTCAAATCTGTTTCAACTACTTACATGAGCCGTCAAAACTGCCGCGTTAATGATTAGCCAATAGCCGCCTTGGTAGGGCCAATCAGATTGCAGTACCCCGCCTCTGCTAGTGGCAGAATTTATTGTACGCATTATACATGTAAAAAAATCAGTTGGTCCCTACATTTTATCGATTTAAGTGAACACAAATGTAGGGACCAACAGATTTTTTTTTCGTGATTTCAGGGTTGGTCCCATAGTAAAAGTTGTTCATAATGATGAGTACAATGACCCCTTTTCGGGAAATAAGCGATTCAAATTTCAGCGTGTATTCAACATTAGGCGTCTATTGGACTGTACGGTCGTTGTTTTATTATAATATAGTAAATAGTCTGAGTTTGCCATGTATATTTTAAGTAATGTATATTGCGTAAGACAAAGTGTTGTGTAAGTTAACGTGTTACGGTACTACGGAAAAAACATGCAGGGATCGAGCAAGTAAGCACTGCTCGACTAGTATCAAATCGCTTAAGATCACGTGAAAGCCTCAATTAATACAAACATTTATTTATTATTATTTATTTATATATGCTTTATTGTACACCATAAAAGACATTACATTGAATATGCATTTAAACTATTGTACAAATGGCGGCCTTATCGCGATCAGCGATTTCTTCCAGGCAACCTTAGGATGGACAAGGATGAACTGGACAGAAAATGGGGTTGTCAGATGTGCAATTTCGATACATAATTTAGTAATAAAATAAAATACTATACTACTACTATAAAATAATAAGAATGTTGTGTTGCATGGAATAAGTCTACAAAATCGGTTATTAGAAAAAAAAACAGGAACAGTATTTATTTTTACGCATGCTGACTGCACGTGGTACCATGCAAAATCATGCATAAAAAGCCGCTCTGCCAATGTGCGGAGAAAGACAACAAAAAATTATGTATTAATTATGTTGGGTGTTTTTATTATGAAAATGTGTCTATTTACAACAAAAAAAAGTATTATATCCATTGACTAGTACCCATAGTACAAGCTCTGCTTAGTTTGGGACTAGATATTAAGACGCTGACAACAGCCCAACACCCCAAATAGGCTTCTTTTAAAAACATTTTTAGCTGTATCTATTCAGTTTGTGGCAGTGAAAAAAATGTATGTTAATCTTAATCGTATTTTCTAAAACTGTATTGTGCCCAAAACACGTTTTCTTGAAGTTTTCTCGATAGAAAAGAATTGTAAACTAACCTCTTAAAACATGGTTTAAAGCAAACAATCTCTATTATTTACCAAATATTATAAATTAAATTAAGAAAAGATTTAAGAAAGACAATAATCTAAAACACTATTGTTTCTGTTTTTCAAATAAGCTTTTAGTTTTTTAGTAAAAAATATATTGTTAATTTTCATTCAAGTTGAGCGACGCACCCGACGTCCCTCCGCTCGTTGCCTCTCTTTCTTTTCTGTACAAAACGACAGTGACCGCAGAGGTCTGATTTTTTAGGTGTAGTCAGCGTCTTAACAAAATTATTTATATTTATTTATTATAACTGAACTATGTAAACCAGCACATAATAGAAAAACATTCTTGAACTTGTGATCTCAAGCTTAACTGCAGTGCTTGAGGTCAAGCATTTGTTACAAGTGTGAGTCAAATATTATTCTTAAAGAAATGTCCCCTATAATTTTAATGTTCTGTCTATCCCTTCAAATCATCATCATCATCATCATTTCAGCCGAAAGACGTCCACTGCTAGACATAGGCCTCCCCCAAGCATCGCCACAACGACCGGTCCTGTGCCTTCCGCATCCAGCGTATTCCCGCGACCTTCACCAGGTCGTCGGTCCACCTTGTGGGGGGCCTACCCACGCTGCGCCTTCCAGTACGCGGTCGCCACTCCAGAACTTTACTGCCCCATCGGCCATCCGTTCTGCGAGCAATGTGCCCCACCCACTGCCACTTAAGTTTGGCAATTCTTCGGGCTATGTCGGTTACTTTCGTTCTCCTGCGAATCTCCTCATTTCTGATTCGATCACGCAGGGACACTCCGAGCATAGCCCTCTCCATTGCCCTTTGAGTGACCCCTTCAAATAATACTTATTAAATCAATAAATTATAAAATGTAAGCAATATTTTTACATACAAGCTTTTTTACTTCCTGCTCCATCTTGAGACCAGCTCTATGTGTACCGTACCATACCATAATACAGCACTTTCACTAAACTAACATAGGTATGCCTTTCAGCTCAATTGGATAGCAGCAAGTGGTCAAAATATGTATGGAAAATTTTGTACCGAAAAATATGTTATACCCACGAACGAAGCAATTTAAATAGAAGCTTGTAAAAACAAAACAAAAAATTCATTGGATAAGTACGTTTACGCGCCGAAAGTCTCAGGCACGAAATATTTTACGATTAAATATCCAAAAGCTGAAAGTATCAGCAATATCACTTCAAAATCAATTATGTCATTACCATACTCTTTTATAAAAGAGGGTAAAGAAACAAAAGACAATAATATTTTATTGACGCCCGAGGAAAAAGCAACAAAAGGAAAAAAAAATATGATACTCGATTCGTGTAAATATTACTTGAATCTACTGGTAGGTAACGTGCTTGAAAAAATATTGTATGAATCTGTTAAAGTAAATATATTCTGATAAATGGATTTGATGTTAAAATTATGCAGATTCTATGTTAAATAAAGTAGGTACTGCGTATCGATTTTCAATATTTTAATATTGTGGATGTATTTGTTTTTAGCTTTTGGTCATTTTATTTTGAAAAATTAAATTATTTAAATTATTGAATTGAACTTTAACTGACCATCATCATCATCATCCTCCGAGCCTTTTCCCAATTAAATTGGGGTTGGCTTCCAGTCTAGCCAGATGCGGCTGAACATCAGCGTTTTACACGGAGCGACTGCCATCAGACCCCCGCAACTCAGTTACTGGGTAATACTGACATTCGGAGGTTAGACCAGTTGTCAGACTTTCAGAGTTCTGACTACCCGTAACGACTGCCATAGATATTCGTATCTGTATTCGTACCTGGACTGACAGCTTAACGTGCCCTCCAAGGCACGGAGGGGACTCGATGTGTAACGAAACGGTCACCCATCCACAGACTAACAGTGGCAAGTGCAGCTTAACCTTGCAGATCGTACACTCCGCGCAGTCGTTGCTTCGCTACGAGCCCCTCGAACTTTAACTGACCATAAAGATAGCACAGTAATAAATACAGTGGTTTATATTGCCTGAAAGAATCGTATTCTCTTTTGCCCTATTTTAATGTTATTATTAAAAGCCGGAGCTTCTATAGGTCTAGTCGTCTTTTTGGAAACTGCTCCGAACTACGTATACTAAAATGTAAGCTCACCTTTGCCATACAAACTCAATAAATATCTCATTAATGTTACCAACTGGTCAAGCTGACGCCTCAAACTCAAACCTAAATATTTTACCTCTATCAACTGACTATAAAGAGCCAGCCGGGTCATGAACACAAAAGGTTATACACGCAAAATGAGACCCTATCTTTAATCTCAATTTGGATAGTATTTGTGTGTTTGATTGTTCAGCAACCTTGTAGAAGTTGTATATTTTTTAATCTCAATTTGGATAGTATTTGTGTGTTTGATTGTTCAGCAACCTTGTAGAAGTTGTATATTTTTTACACCAAAATAAACCAATTTGTCAGCTTTTGTCATAAATTTCTAAGTGATTATGATTAGACTTATAAAAATTATATATGTACCTAAATTATAACTCGGCCTACTGTACGTGTTGGGCAACTGTAAGTACAGTAGGCAGCTGTTAAATAAATAAATAAAAGTGTCCATTGTTTACTTATGAGAATGTAACTATATGTAAACATGCGACTTTTCTGGTCCAGCGTTTTTAATCACAGACATAGTAAAAAAATATAGACGAAGTGCTGCGAACAATCATAGTTAAGCCAAAAAAAAACGTTCTCCTCCGTGTACAAACCAGCGCTCACGCATACACATGCACCTTTGAGGTGCCATGCTTACGCGAAAATAAATATCCTTCAGGTGCATGGTGTGTGCGTGAGCGCTGGTTTATACACGGAACAGCACGGTTTTTTTTCGCTTTACTATGATTGTTCGCAGCAATTCGTCTATATTTTTTACTATGTCTGTGTTTTTAATTAAATAACCAATACAGTGTCTTATTTTTTTACGAAAACTGTGTATTGTGGTGATTATAAATATAATTTCTTACGACTATTATTGAAGCGATTTGCAACAAGGTTTAATTACTGAAGATGTAAATACGAATAACAGAACATCAACAAACGATTTATAATATTTAGCACAAAATTGTAGTCTAATGTAAATAAATAAGATCTGGTTGTGGATTTTTAAGTACTCTTGTATTTGAGGTCAAACCTTTGGCATCACGCCAATGCTAAACCTCTAAAAACTTAAACATATTTTGACCAAAATTCGGTTGTACAATTTTTGCTCCGCTCCAATTGGCAAAACAGAGAAATCTGTTCAATTGCACGAAATCGCTGCAGAACTAAAATAGTGTTTTTTTTTTATAATAGAGGATAAAACGAGTAAGCAGGTCACCAGGTCACCTGATGGTAAGCGATCACCGTCACCCATGGATATCCATACCCTGAGAGTCGTCGATTGCGTTGCCGACCTTTCCAAAAGCGTAATTTTTTTTCATAAAGGACTCCATGATGATTTTTTTCAGGAAAACCGCCGACGGAAGCTGGTTCTACAGTTTTGCTGGTCGAAGCAAAAAATGCCGTGTGCAATGGAATAACATTAGATTGTGTACTTTTACTTGCTTATCACGATTCCAATAGCTACGATAGTAAAATTGTATCTTGCGATCTACTATTTGTCTTTTTTATGACATATAGATCTGCTCTTGACCGCAATCTAGACAGCTTTGTCAAGATGTGGTCGATGATGGAGCGAGCAAACCTATTAGGTGCCGATTCACTCCAGCTATAAAGGCGTTAGGATTGTAAGTGCCCGGATATACAGATGCCGGCAGTGAATTCCACAACTTGGCTATGCGCATTATGAAAGAATTCTTAAAGCGCTTGGTCCTGATAGTAGGGACTTCTACCAAATGTGGATGATATCCTGCAGTGCGTCGTGTAGTCCGATGAAAGAGAGGAGATGGCGGAATAAGCTTATGGAGCTCTTGCGCACACTCTCCAAAGTAGTATTAGATAAACAAGCAACTGTGCGTCTATGGGCTAAGCTTTGTAGCTTGGATTTCACTAGCAGTTCATCACCAATTAGCCTCTCAACTCTGCGTTGTCTTAAGTACACGATGCATGAGTAAACAAAGTGAGTAGTAAAGCTCCTTGTGAAAGAACTCGTCCGGAGAAGGACTACCACCGTATCTATTTTTGCCACAAAATAGTAATACTTGCATTACTGTGTTCTGACGTAGGTACCATTCACATGGGTGCTGGTGAATTTATAACTACACGAGAACTTTCATCTTCATATCTCAGTTTGGGAAACGCGTCTTGCAATACCATTTTGGCAAAACATAGAACTCTAAATAATAAGGTAACAGAAATGTTATCTACTGTCTTCTACTACGGGAAAGTATGTCAACAGTTTTCCGTAACAAACACATAAATACGCAATCACACCTAACATGTTTCTAGCATTCAATACAAAATAAATTAAGCCTTAAAAAGTTCTGCTGCTAGATATGCTGTAAAATACAGTTCTAGTGACTCTGCGTCCAAAACAGCACTGATGATCAAGCAAACGGTCCGCGCACTGATGAACTAAAACCTTTACGCGGCGACAAGTTCACGCGCCACTTCTATTACCTTTATTTAGATTTCTATGGGCAAAAGCTTAGGTAGTGATGCAGTTGTTATGAGCAAAAGTATCCGCTTAACATCAGGTAGGCGGCACCTTTAGCTCGTTTCGCTATCCTATAATAACATACGAAGACAATGGGTTTAATATAGGTGAGGAGTACGGGCGCGTTAAATCCCGTTTCATATTGTTGGATTATAGTGATAAATTAAACGATGGTAATCGATTTATACCGATCTTTATACGTTAAACAGAAAATCACACGCCATTACATCAAACAGTTGAGAGAAAGTGACATATATTCAAATATTGACAATGACTCTTTGACGTTAATTGTTTATGCCATGTCGACAATGAATACTAGTCTTTTTGCGTTTACCTGTTTCAACACCTGCCCTTAAACCAAAAATACTTCCTCTTAAAACATTCAATTAAACAACAATTAAAATGTTTCTAATACAATAGGTATACAAGTAATCATATTATACCTATAATAAACATACAACACATTGTTCCAAAAAAAATACATTATAAACAACATAATAAGTTAATGTATTTTACATAGCAAGAGTCTTCAAATTAAACTGAATCAAAAATTTTACAAGTTTTTCTCTTGCGAACGGTTTGGTAAGTATATCAGCGATCATTTTATCTGTAGAGAGATACTTTATTTTAATCAAATTCTTCATCACTATGTCTCTAATAAAATGATGTCTGACATCAATGTGCTTTGTTCGAGAATGGAACATTGAATTCTCACATAACCGTTGTGCAGATTGATTATCTTTAAACAAGGTTATGTCACATTCTAAATTAAGGCATTCCTTAATAAAAGTGCGTATGAACAGACCTTCCTTACATGCGTCGGATAGTGCCATGTATTCCGCCTCTGTGCTAGACAGGGCGACAGTCTTTTGTTTTCGACTTTCCCAACTAACCACCGAGTTACCTATTTTGTACAAAAACCCAGTATAAGACTTACGGTCAACTTCACACGACCCCCAGTCTGCATCAGTGTACCCATGTACTTCTAGACCAGTTTTCTCGTACACTAGACAATGATTTACTGTGCCTTTTAAATACCTTAATATGCGCTTGGCAGCTTTAAAATGGGCATCAGTACTACAATTATTAAATTGACTCAAAAAACTTACCGCATGTGCAATGTCAGGTCGAGTGCAAACAGCGACGTACATCAAACACCCAATAAGGTTTCTGTATCCACAACTTTCAGACTCTCCTTTAGTAAGTTTGAGACCAACCTCCATTGGTGTAGCAACCGGTTTGCAATCTTCCATTTTGAATCTACTTAAGACATTAGTTATATAGTTAGATTGATCTAGTGTAATTTTATTATTTTCTCTACGAACTCTCATTCCTAAGAATTCATGAACTGGACCTAAATCCTTCATTTCGAATTCTTTCATTAATTGATTTTTAAATTGTGTCTTATCTACATCTGAAGATGTGAACAAAAGAATATCGTCAACATACAAAGCTATTATTGACAAATGACCCTGTTTGGTACGGAAATATACACATGGCTCTGCTGACGATTTCTGAAAGAACATTTTCATTGTAAGGACATTATTTATTTTGTCATACCAGCATTTGGCAGCTTGTTTTAAACCATATATGGACTTGTTTAGTTTATAAACCTTTCCTTCTTTACCTTTTAAAACAAAGCCTTCTGGCTGCTCCATCACAACATCTTCATGAAGATCACCATTTAAAAATGCTGTAGTTACATCTAGTTGATCAATATCAAGATCATTTACTGCAGCTATAGCCAACAACATTCTAATAGTAGAATGTCGTACCACTGGAGCAAAAGTTTCCTGGTAATCAATACCATACTTTTGAGTAAACCCTTTGGCAACCAAACGAGCTTTGTATTTTAAAATCTCGCCATTCAGATGACGCTTGATTTTAAATACCCATTTGGACTTCACTGGCTTTTGCCCTTCTTTTAAATCAACTAAAGTCCAACATTTATTCTTACAAAAAGAATTATACTCATCTCGCATTGCACCTTGCCATTGAGCTGCATCTTTACCGCTCAATGCTTCTTTTACTGATGTTGGTTCACCATCTCCACAATTGAATACCGCATAAGCGTATTCTTCAGAGTCATCCAGGCTCGCAAAGGTATCCGAGTCTTCCCCACCTCGAGACGATGACCCTGGAATGTAGGTAGGATCAGAACAATCATCTGAACTAGAGACAGGAGACACCTCACTATCAGAATAATTCATGATTATTTCTTGCCTTCTCGCTTTCGACTCAGTACACGCGTCATCAGACAACTCAGTAACAGGCTCATCTTCAGTAGTTGGTTCTGATTTAGAGTTCTGTCGGTCACATGGTTGAACTGATATTGTACAGTCAGTATTCAATGTAGTCCGATCATTATTTGATAATGAATCACTTTGATGTTCAGTTTTTGAAATAAATAGATTTTCAAAAAAGGAAACATCTCTAGCCTTGATACAAGAAGTTGGACATTCTGGATCTATTAGTCTATAGCCTTTGCTTTCCTCACAGTACCCTACAAAAATAAACTTTTTACATTTAGGATCCAGCTTCTTCCTATTATGTACCAAAGCATAGGCTAGACATCCAAAAATTCTAAAATGACTAACATCTACCTTAGTTTTAGTCCACCTTTCTTCAGGCGTTGAACCCATCACAGCTTTTGTTGGAGATCTGTTTTTTATATACACTGCCGTCTGTACTGCTTCTGCCCAGAAACGGTTATCCAAACCTGCATCCTGCAGCATACATCGGGCTTTCTCCACTATGGACCTGTTAGCTCGTTTACTAACTCCATTCTGAGCCGGTGAGTATGGGATTGTTGTTTGATGCACAATTCCATTCTCCTTCATATACGTGGGACACTCAGAAAGTTTTGCGAAACTAAAAAAAATTGTTCTATACGTACATATATTTTTATCAAATCTTTTCAAAGTACTTTCCACCAGCCTCTATACAAAGATTCATGCGCCTAAACCAGTTTTCAAAACACTTTTTCCAGTCCGCCGCAGACACCTCGTTTACAGCCTGCTCGAACGCAGCCAGCGCATCTTCCGGCGACGAAAATTGTATCCCTTTGAGCTGATTTTTTATTTTTGGGAATAAAAAGAAGTCACACGGTGCTAGATCAGGGCTGTAAGGAGGGTGACCCAGGAGTTTGACTGGCGTGCTGTCCAGGAAGTCCCTCGTTTTGAGTGCGGTGTGCGCAGGTGCATTGTCGTGGTGGAGCAGTAGCCCGCGGAGCCCTGTGTTTGGTCGCTTGTTGCTTATAACAGAGAAAACTTCTGGCAAACATTTGGTAGTATACCATTCGGCATTAATGCTTCTTTGATCCCGTAAGGGAATTGATACCAAGTGGCCAGTAAAATTAAAAAAGCTAGCGATCAAAATCTTACCCCCGCTTCTAGATCGCTTCACTTTGGTAGGCGTTGGCTCATTTTGAAACACCCAAACAGTCGACTGGCGCTTGGTTTCTGGGTCGTATTGATAAATCCAGGACTCATCACCTGTAACGATGTCGTAAACACGCCGAGACGAGCCTGCTTCAAATTTGTTAAGCATATCACGGCACCATTCCACCCGGGCCTGCTTCTGAGCATCGGTGAGGTTGTGCGGCACCCAGCGTGATACTATCCTCCTCACGCGAAGATGGCTGTGTAGAATCTCGTGAACGCTTCCCGATCCAATCTTCAATATGTGTTGAATCTCCTGATATGTAATTCGCCTATTGTCTTGGATTAAATTTTTCACTGCTAGCACGTTTTCTTCGGTAACAGCCGTCAAAGGGCGACCGCTTCTTTCGTCATCCCCCAAAGTTGGTCGACCGCGCTTGAATTCGTTATACCAACGATACACGGTTGCCTTGGAAGGGCCTTCATCCATGAATGCCATTTGAAGTCTATCGTACGATTCATCCGGTTTCAGGCGACACTTGAAATCGTATAAAATCATAGCTCTAAAATGTTCCCGGCGCAGATCCATATTTCAGTGAGACACAATACTTTGAATTAACTCGCAAAAAATGTGGAGGGAAATTTTGAAATTGGAACTTACTTATTTTTACTTATAAATAATCATATTTTCGAAAAACATTATAACTGGCCAGTCTCCCATATATAAAAACTTTTTTTCGCAATACTTTCTGAGGGGCCTGGTATTTCTGAAACTGATTATTAATATACTCACGACCATTATCTGTCCTCAGAATTTTTATCTTCTTGTTTGTCTGATTTTCTGCAAGCGCCTTAAATATTTTGAAATAATTAAATACTTCATCTTTAGCATTTAGAAAATAAACAAACGTCTTCCGTGAGCAATCATCTGTAAAAGTTAAGAAATATTTAGACCCTCCTAAAGAAGTCTCTGGCATAGGACCACATAGGTCAGAATGTACCAGCCCAAGAATTTCATTTGACCTACTTTGAGAAGTTTTTGGAAAAGGTTTCCTAGTTTGCTTACCTTTGACACATGTCACACATGAACGATGGTTAGTATCATCATAATTAATGCCGTTTACCATACCTTTTTTCATAACATACATACTTCTAGAATTAAGGTGAGCCAGTCGTCGATGCCAGGTCTCCTGTGAAATCTTACCAACCGATGCATCTACTTCAGAAGTAATTATTTTCTCTGCTGAGCACGGTTTCACATTTTGAATATCAGCGAACACCTGCGGAGCCGACTCAGTTTGCAAACCAGAACACAATTGCATGGCACTACCCGATACATTACAGTTAGTCGCATTGTTACATTTCAACGACTGCAATATATCAAGTTGATATACACTATTTACATGAGTAGCAGTAGCTATAATCTTATTATTAGATTTTATTTTACAACCTTTACAATCAAAAGATACTGTAAAACCCTTTTTAGTCATAGCACTAACAGACAAAAGGTTTGCGGCCAGGTTAGGTACATAATATACACCACTAATAGTTTTAGAGCAATTATGCAACATTACCTGTACACTTCCTAAGCCAATGGCTGAAAGCTTTTCTCCGTTTGCTACACTCACTTGAATAGGTTTCAAGGGTACATAATCGCTGCTGAATGCACTTCTACTGTTACACATGTGATTGGTAGCACCTGAGTCAATACACCATGTATTTTCTTTAACCGTGACGGAAAGCGCCGTCAACAATGCCTCGTCACTTGGTTTTGTTTTCTGGCCGTTTTCGTTGTTTTTGGTAAACTTGTGACAATCCTTCATAAAGTGCCCACTTCTCTTGCATTTAAAGCATTTGTACGCCTTTTTTGTCACTAATGCTTTAACCTCAGCCTTGTCGCCACGCCTTTGGTGTTCTTGCAATAATTTTGTCTTTACTATCTCAATAGTTAATGAGACATTTGAGTTTTCTAACGCCATAACTAGTGGATCGTAATCAGATGTCAATCCATTTAACATCAAAATCGCAACAAAATCATTTTCTAGTGGGTAACCAATGTCGTGTAGCTGCTGCGCTATCTCTGTAATACGCGACAAGTAGCTTTCCATACTGCTGCTCTCGCATAACTTGGTTGAAAACAGCGTCCTAAGCAAACCCAATCTTCTGCAAAGCCCCTTATCCTCATAAGCCTGTTGTAAATTAGTCCAAGCTTCGAATGCCGTTGAAGCATTCCTAACGTGCGGATAAGCATTACTGTGCACGGAAAGACAAATTTTTGCTAAAGCCCTCTGCTGTTTTCGAGCATCCTTACAACCATCTGCCGACTGTATGCACTCATACAAGTCTTCATGCATTAAAAGCATCTTCATGGCAAATTTCCAATAGGTAATCGATTTATACAGATCTTTATACGTTAAACAGAAAATCACACGCCATTACATCAAACAGTTGAGAGAAAGTGACATATATTCAAATATTGACAATGACTCTTTGACGTTAATTGTTTATGCCATGTCGACAATGAATACTAGTCTTTTTGCGTTTACCTGTTTCAACACATATTTATATAAATTTTTGCGTCGCAGTGGTGCGCTCTCTCAAATATTTTTGTGTATCTTAAGGAGTGTACTCACCGCTACTTTTCGCGTGTAATGTAACAGCTCGAGTTTGAATATAACAGGGCGTAGGCTTAGCATGTTACAACTCCGAGCATTACATTGCGTACTACTTGTAACTGTTGATATAAAGCCAGGTCTCCTGCGATCAAAATCTAACAAAACATGCTAACATTTTGTTTAGGCCAATCAAATGTACCCAAACAGCTAGGCCACGCCCCAATTTTGTTAGAAAAACATGTTAGATGTTAGAAATAACAAAAATCTGGTCGCAGGAGACGTAGCTTACACTTTTGCTTACAAGTTACACTATTATACGCACGACTGTTCACAATTTGTAATGTGCGCAGGTTGTAACAAGCGATGCTCAATGTCAAGCGGCTACAATAGTGAATGCTGTTTGGTCAGTACGTTAACGTTACGTATCGGAGCAACGACCCTTAATTTAGTTACTAATGTAATTAGCGAGCCATTTGTTGGGCTATTTGGCGCAAATTTACTGTATTGGTCCCTGGTCCATTGAGAATTACATTCATTTGGTACAGATAATTTAATATTAATTTGTCGGCATGTATCCGTGGTGAATGGAATGAATTGCCATCCCATCGGATTATGAGAGTGATGGAACAGAGAGTGCACCTGTGTTTGCGCACACACTTGTGCACTATAATATGTCCCGCGCAGATGCCTAGTCTCCATTGAGATTGGCCGCCGTGACCGAAATTCGGCCGGGAGGACATTATTATTATTACATTATACATATATAATGGTACTATATATTATTAAGATAAGGGCTAGATTTGAATATTGTTAGCATATTGTTAGTTTATAGTTCAATTATTGTACGGAGACTCGTTCTCACAGTCAAACCGATAACACGGTTTTGTAGGGCAAAGTCATATTGTTGAACTTATACCTATATGAATAAATAAATAATTATGCAAAATTATGTAAAAAAAATACCGTGTAAATAATAGGGCAGTCTTATAATTGTTTTACAATTAATGGATCTCTTTTGGATCTTTTGTAGCTTTAAAATTATGTTCATTAGAATAAAAAACATTTTATCCTAAAGTTTATTTAAAAAACAATGACAATTTTAATAGAAAACAAACAAAGCATTGTCCACTAAGCATTTTCTATGTACCTACTTTCATTATTCAAACTACATGAATAAAAAAATAAATAATTTAATCAAAAACAATTTTATAATTTTTTTAAACAATTACTCAATTCTTTTTAAAATACACTGAAAAGGATCGTGAAAATTCACTGTTATTTTTAACGAAATACATTCACCGTCAAATAAACGAGCTTTTAAAAACAGTATGTTGATTTATATTACAGACTATTGAATATTTTATGACATTGTTGCCTCGTCGTTGGCTGGTACTTTAAAAAAAATAGACTTTTGTATCGCACTCAAGAAAATTAAATGAATATTTGGATAGAAAGGTGTTACAAGAATGTTTTTCATGAAAGTGAAATGTCTGTTCATTTTAAGCTATCCATTTAGGTTTTCAATATTAAAAATGTTTTTTTGAAGTGAATAAAGTGAATACTTCTTTAACCGCGTTGAGCGATTTTTGGTTCGGGCTAGCGGTGAGCATTGAATCAACGAACGGCTTTTTAAACTATCTTTTTCACAAGAAACGAATTTTTTTGTTGCTCAAAAAACAGCTTGAAATTTTTTTATGCATTTTGACAAACGAACAGGTTTCAAAAAACCAGCTCATTTTTATTTCAATATGAATAACGTTCATTAATATTAGTTTTATTTAAATGAAATTGTTTTAAACGCAAAGAAGTAAATATTTAAAAAAAAACAACTGTTTTCAAACCTGTCAAAATTTAACAGCTTTTTCATCTTGTTATTTAATGGAAAAAAATTGTCAGCAGTCCCCATGACTGCCAATGTTTTTATGTATTTAAAACAAGCAGAGACGAACACTATAAATGGCACGTAGATTTTTATGAAAGTTCATCGCTAGTTTGTTTGTATAACGTGTTATTGAATTAACTCAAAACCTGAAACTAGTTTGTTCAGAATCGAGAGTAGAATCCATTACACTAGTTTTAGAAATTAGACCAGTTGTCAGACTTTCAGGCTTCTGACTACCCGTAACGACTGCCATAGATATTTGTATGACAACCGGGACCGACAGCTTAACGTGCTTTCCGAGGCACCGAGGGGTCTTAATGTCTAACGAAATGGTCACCCATCCAAGTGTAGCTTAACCTTGCAGATCATACAATCCGCGCGGTTGCTACTTAGCCACGAGCCCCTCGATTGAAACAGTGATCACCCATCGAATAATGGATCATGACAACATTGATCAGGCCACCTGTGTGGCACTTATTGAAGTGAAACTTCTATATAGACGGGGGGTATTAGGATTTTTCTATCACGAAAAAGCGTTACGGCCGCATGGAGGGGGTAGACGGTATATCGCTTGACGAGAGGTGGCAGCGGCGGAGCGAGAGAGAAAGGCTACGCAGGGTTCGTCCGAAATGGATGTTTTTTTTGGTTCCGGATTGAATTAAGTTTTTTGTTTGATAAAATAAAATATTTTTAAATAAAAAATGCATTCATTAAAATGTACCTAACTTAACCAAATCATAATTTGCAGTAAACCTGCAAAAAAAAAACGAAATGTGTGCTGGGACACATAGTAGAAGTGAAACTTCAACGGACAAGTGGAAAAACGAATCGCAACAAAATCTTTACTTGAAGTTTTACGGGCAGGTTTTCAAATTGGGTAGGTACATTAAAATCTGCCCGTAAAACTTCAAGTTGAAATTTTGTTGCGATTCGTTTTTCCACTTGACCGTTGAAGTTTCACTTCTACTATGTGTTCCAGCACACATTTCGTTTTTTTTTAATGATAGTTACAAGTTCTACTAATTAACGCCCTTTATGGAATCTAACATCATTGTATTAATCTACAATGGATGTTTAAATGTTGATCGATGACGGTAGAATTCTAATCACCTCGTTAGGGAAACAGAGCGTGAGGATAGTGAGATTTTGATAGAGATACCCGTAGGTAATCTCAATACGATGTGTTTATATGATACTGTTGAAAATAGATAGGCGAAGGCGTGTTTACAAATAAATGTTATCTGTATTCAAAACATATGGAGGGTATCACACACACTACACACACACACACACTACACACCTACACCCACATCTTCTGTTTTGGACAAGCATTTTAAGTCTAGAATATTAATGCATCTTTGCATGTCTGTTTTGGCTATTATTATTGTTATTTTTGCCTAATGTTTGAGGGGTATGGCTGTATCTCGGTATACGCTGTATACCGAGATACAGGACCTGTCCTACTTCGGATACAGATGCTCCCATGTTGTATACGTAAATATTAGCCCTTAAGTTTTGCTATAAGTGGTTGTATAAATTGTTGGTGAAATAAACGTTATTTATTTATTTTATTTATTTTTATCTATACTGGTGTTATAATTTCTTAAGTTTATTTATCACACTGAAAAAAGTTTGTTAATCTGTAGCCGAACTTTTCTCTACCTGTAACTGAAAAAAGTGACTATAAACATAACTATTAGGTAATATAATAATTTCTTAGGTTTTCGCGATCACTACACATTATAATAAATAATACGCGATATAATCCGGTTAAACTTTGATTTATTATTAGGTAATATGTTACTAAAATGTTTGATCTTTAAAGATGAACAGTTTTATTTTATTATTTTTAACGCATTTACGCATGCGAAGCGAAATCTAAAGATTTTAAATTGTGGAAAGAAAAAATCGCTCACGAGCAGGTTTTTTTTGCCTAGCTAGGAGTAGCAGGTTCGAATCCTACTCGTGAGCAATTTTTCTTCCTACAAATTAAAATATTTATGAACAGTTTTCTATATGAAACTAACTTTAATAACGTCTTACCAAATTTTGGTTCTCACTCCAGTTTGGTTAATTTTTTTTCCGTGCACTACATATTAAAATAGTTTGACCGGATTACATCGCGTTTATTATTAAAATTAGTATTTCTGACGTTTCGAAAGCTTTTCAGCGTTCGTGGTCACAGGAAGACAAAGATGAAAAGCGTCTTTACAGATATTAAAAAAAATCTGCTGTACAATTTACAATTAGTTAAAATCATTTCGATGCACGCAGTAGTTACTAAGAGTATCATTATGTTTTACAGATTAGCGTGCTGCTTGGGACTTGATTATTTTTAGAACTGGGTTTCAAACAGGTGATAGTTGCCAACCATCTTCTCCATTAAAATTATCATTCGGCCACAAATGCTGCAAAGCTTTCGGAACGTCAGGAAAACCAATTAAAATAATATACGCGATGTAATCGGGTCCGTTTGGTGCCGGACGTAAAGAATTGCACCACCCTCTTTCTTCCTATGGGTGTCGTAAAAGGCGACTAAGGGATTCACCAGAGGATGGGCAGCAGCGTTCTCTGAGTATTAAACAACCAACTGCGATCGCCAACCCGCCTACCAAGCGTGGCGATTATGGCATATCCCCCCCTTTGGGGGAGGCCTTTGTCCAGCAGTGGACGTCTTTCGGCTGAAATGATGATGATGAATCGGGTTAAACTTATTTTATTATCAATATTGTTATTTCAATTAGGCGTAGTTATTAGTTTGGTATAGTTTAACTTTTTTAGCTATTTCTGTCTCAGGGCTATATTCACAGAATATGTGTTACTATGACCATTATCATGGCAAATTAAAATGATAAAACGTGGTACGGAACTCTTATGGCACGAGATGGACTCGCATTTGTTCTTTTTACGGTTCCGTAGTTTAAACAGGTAGAGACGAAGACTGCAAAATGGCACGTAGATTTTCATAAAAGGTTATCGATAGTTTTCTTATACCTACGGGCTTTATTTCTCTTGGATAAGTCAACGTTGACGTCAAAATTATGACCTCTTGACTCAGTAAATAATTCAAATTAGCCATCAAAACAACTGCTCTCATTTGATGACTCAAATCTAAAACAATGATAAATTACAGTTATTTTTCCGCACACTATTTCAAGTGTAAGTGTTCAGAAACTATTCATAATTAAATTGGTTTTGTTTGCGATTTTCATAAATCGATGAACTGAATACCATTCTAAATTCCTTTGCCTTGGTTTTAAAAATAAAGGGTAAAAGTATGTATCATTCTGTGACTGGTGAAACGAAAATAAACATTAAAAAACCGGCCAAGTGCGAGTCAGACTCGCGCAGTAAGGGTTCCGTACCTCTCAACGACCTGATACCCCATAAAAACTGATTTAATTTACGAGAGTTTATCAAAAGACATCAACGCACAGTGCGCAAAATATGAATTTTTGCATGTCTTTCTTACGCAGGTACCACCACTTATGTCTATGTTTGTCTTACTTTTAGTATTTGTTGCTAAATTACATAATATGCCCTATAATCTGACCAAGTTTGACGCTGGTATATATTACCGTCTTGAAGATAGAGCAAGAACAAAAACGTTGAAAAAAATGCATGTTTTTGGAGGTTTCTTGTATGGGGACCCCTTTGTTTTTAGCCTTTTTTTTGTTTTTAGTATTTGTCGTGAACACCTCATAGAAACACAATTTCTGAGAAAATTTCAACCGGTTACCTATTACAACAACAACTAACAACTAACTGACTGAGACTGTACTTAACAACTAACTTATAACTATGGGTGAATTTGCCTGAAATAAAATTATTTTATTTTTTATTTATTTTTATTTATTACCGTTCAAAAGATACAGCCCTGTGACAGACAGACGGACGGACGGACGGACGGACGGACGGACGGACGGACGGACAGCGTGGCGAGAGTAATAGGGTCCCGTTTGGCACCCTTCGGGTACGGAACCCTAAAAAAGTAGAAACCGACTTCAAAAGAATAAAATAATATCTTTGAAACAGTTTAGGAAGTAGATGCCTTTGATTAGGTTTGATTTAAGAAAAAATTGGCACCGACTTCCTTAGATGTATAAAAAAAAAAAAAAATCTTTTTGATGTCGGTTTTTACTTTTTTAAAGACTTCTGAATGCAAATGCTTGATTTACCATAACATAACATCACGCTTGTAGTTCCCCGAAGGGGTAGGCAGAGGTGTATAGTAAATGCTTGATTTGTTGATGAAATACCAAACTCGTTATATGTATGCCTCTAATATTTGAGGAGTTCCCTCAATTCCACATGGATCCCATTATGAGAACTGGATTTTGATAAAAATAGGACCAATCTGGCAGTATATATTTTCGAATAAGTTTTTTTTTTCAATTCGTTTTATAAATGACGGAAGTTCCGAGGTCTCAAAAGTAAAAAAAAAATGAAATTAGAACCTCCTCGTTTTTTTGAAGTCAGTTAAAAATTCCGGGGACCAATCAGAGTAGCATCCCCACGAAGGCAATAGCCCCACTATAACGAAAGGTTTGGCCGGTTGTATCTTTCTCTTGATCCTGGGCGCTTGTGGAGTTAGGTTGTATAGAATAAAGTCTTAGAGAGAATAGTATTCATAGAAGTCTCAGATTATTTATTAGCATAGAATCTACCCTATCCAGTAGTCCTGACGTAATGTAATGTACCTAATGTCTTTTCTAATTTACGATTGTAAGTTCCATGTGAAGATAGAGGCTTTATCGTTTTTCTAGCAAAATTAGACATGACTTTGAAAATTTGAAGTAGTATTTTGAAACACATTTCAAAATAATAAAATAGTCCTGAATTTTGGATATGCCTTTATTTACTTTAAGTTCAACCGAGTTCTAAAAATCTTAAGCCTCGTATAATGACGTCACTGAATCGATATTTTCGAGACGTGACTACCCGAGGCCAAAATAATTACGACCACTGCTCCAAGACGTGGCCTGGCTAAAATATTTCCGAATGAAGGGGATGAAACCGATAAATTATGGAAATATTTATATATACCTAGCTATAGGAGTCATGTTTATTGATGATTCGGTGTTCTTAAAGTATTCCGGTGAATCAATCGTTATTGTTACCCGACTGCGCGACAGCAAAGACAGGGTTATGTTTTTCACGTGTATCTATGTATGTATGTTTGTATGTGGGATTATTTATACCCTTGAAGCATCCCAACGGCTGAATGGATTTCGATGAGTGAGGTGTCTATCGACTCGGCTAAACCATGCGATGGTTATAAGCTAGGTTTTGTTTTTTTGAAACCAAAATAGCGATCGTGAAATGCAAAATGGCGGTAGATGCGCAACAAAAATTTCGCGCACTATACTTTGTGTGGTAAGAATCATCGAATAAGTATTTTAAAATCAACATGATGTTTCTTTGACCATATTACAGCCATGACATCCGTTTAAAAAATAAACACTACAAATTTTTCTAGGGATCAAGTACATTTTTAACTATAAATAAATATACAATTAATATTTACCAAATCTAGTCTTCCAAACTAACTTTTTGCCTTAATTTTCCTATGTTTAAGTTAACAACTTATCCCTATATTTTGTAAAAATTAGCCAAAAATTAAATTTTTGCAAATTGTGGGAAATTAACCTAAGTTAATGTCGTCAATTAAATTGCGAATTATTTTTAAAAATTATGAATTATTTTTTAAATTTTTATAGTAAAGATAAAAAAATTAATAATCTGTGTTTCCACTCTTGACACGTATCACACAATCACAACGATTAGCAAGCTGCAAGCCTTTGCAAGGAAACATCAATGATAATTAACATAGATTTACATATATATTATAATTATAGTAACATAACCGATATATTGTCCTCACAAATACGTCAACATTTATGTATGCAAATACGAAACTATTACTTACATAAGTGCCTTACAAACTGACGGTTATAGCGAGTGTTTATTTTGGGTAAGTACGGCTGTGCGCAACGAATCATAAACACGCGAATGGGAATATTGCAATTTCAACTGGCTTTGACGTAAACCCTGTGAACTTGTTTACTTATTCATCATCATCATCATCATTTCAGCCGAAAGACGTCCTCTGCTGGACATAGGCCACCCCAAGCATCGCCACAACGACCGGTCCTGTGCCTTCCGCATCCAGCGGATTCCCGCGACCTTCACCAGGTCGTCGGTCCACCTTGTGGGGGGCCTACCCACGCTGCGCCTTCCAGTACGCGGTCGCCACTCCAGAACTTTACTGCCCCATCGGCCATCCGTTCTGCGAGCAATGTGCCCCGCCCACTGCCACTTAAGTTTGGCAATTCTTCGGGCTATGTCGGTTACTTTCGTTCTCCTGCGAATCTCCTCATTTCTGATTCGATCACGCAGGGACACTCCGAGCATAGCCCTCTCCATTGCCCTTTGTGTGACTTTGAGCCTTTGTTTACTTATTAGTCGGGTTTATTAAATACTAGAGTTCGCTTGTGGCTTCAACCGCGTGGATATCGTTTACCGCATATTCCTCAGAAATCTTCGTTTTTCGGGAAAAAGCAACCTATGTACTCTTCCAGGTCACAAGCTACCTCTTTGCCAAATATGAACAAAAGACTTTGAATTAACTGCAAAGTTAGTCGAGTCGGTTAAGAAACATTGTTTCTTAATAAGATATCGCTGACGTCACAGTCAAAGACGTACCAAGTTGATGAGAATTTCAATACCACGAGCAGTGTTCACGGTAGCTTAGTGGCTAAAGCACTGGCGTACTGAGCCCGGAGTCGCAGGTTCGAATCCTGCTCGAGAGCGATTTTTTCTTTCCACAATTTAAATCGTAAGATTTCGCTTCGCATGCGTATTTGCGTTAAAAATAATAAAATAGAGAGTTATTTTCGTATTCATGATATTATTTATTCATGTACTACGGTCACGATACTTCGCGGTGGTACATTTTATCGACAAAATCCCTTGAACGAATCCTGCTACATTACACGTACCTATGGCTGCCATCGAACATTGAGTGCAAGTGATTTTAGCCTTAGTGGTGGTTTCTGGAAAGATTTCTGACTGTACATACACAACAATTTAAATAAATAAAAAACTCTTGGCCATAAAGGTACTGCTTATCTCTAAAATTAATTATAAGCGTGGATTCGTATTTTAATAGCTATGCTGAAAATTTCAACCATCATTTTACAAAAATATGTCGGCGGGATCAAAATGCATAATCATTTATTTTTGTTTCTTTATTATCTGCCTACTTGTTCTTAGAAAGTTTCATCGGATACTATTTTAATTATATATCATATTTTAATATTTTTCTCCCACTTGCTCGGAAATTGGTTCATTATTCAAAAAAAAGAATACAACAATCGGCTCTTTTCGGTACGCAACGAAATAACAGGCCGGTAATATCCAACAGGACAATAATAGAAATTGCTGGACACTTTTTATTTTTTATCTACACTCGTATCGTAAAATTCGAATTATGAACTCGAAAGTAATGTCATAATGACATACTTTACGCACACGCACCTGTAATGAATTTAAAAAGTTTTATTACAATACAGTTTGCTGAACAAAACAATGCGGTAATTTAATTTTTTTTCCATAACCGCACACTTCAGCCCAACTAAGGAGTTTTTAATGCCACTTCGACCTAACCAAGGAGTTTTCAAACCTTTTTTTTAGCAGTCGTACAGTTTGGCACCAATGAGTACACAAAATTCAGGGTGGCGCCACTTGTCATACATTGAAAAATTTTATCGTTTAAAATCGCGTTTTTGGCAGAACTTTTGATTGTCATATTGCTTTTAATTATATTTAAGTGTTTACAGGCATATTTTTTGTATGATAAAACAGAGATTGACGGAATCCTGACAAGGATAGAAAATTCGTTCCGATTATAATATTTTCGCCAGACTATATTTTATTATCTGTGTAGGCGCGCACCAGCGCGCGTGCGCGGCCGCGCGCCACGGCCGCGGCCTACTGGATTTGGTCATCGTTACTTGTAAATTTATTGTTATTGTTTACGTTATTATTATGGTTTTGTATGTCGAAAGTTTTAATCTGGGCAAAAATATCTGACTACAGCAGTGATACTGAACTGAGGAGAATATGACCCCGCTTGAATTTCTGGATGCAGCAACGTAAATGACGAACAATCTTTTACCAGAGAAATCAAGAAAAACAACGACAATGTTACCAAGATTTTGACTTTGGTATTTTATTTAAAATTGTATGAGTGTAGATAAAATAGTGTATGAAACTGACATAATTAGGTATTAAAACACTCGTGTGATACTATTAAAAACCTCGCCTACAGCTCGGTTTTTAAACTCACACTCGTGTTTTAATAACCCCTATTATGCAACAGTTTCATAAACTACTATTAAATTATGCTACCAAGGTTTTTAAGTACACACTTACATAAATTAGGTATTTTTAGGTACAAAATATTTATCATTATACAGGCTGAATGCGCATCCGCGCGCGGGCGAATTGGCGTGAATGAAAATGAGATAATGTTGAATTAATTTGTGTTGCGTTTCCTCGCAAATGAGAGAAAAGTACTATACAAGTCTCGGCCGAAATAACAATTAACGGCCTCGTTTAGTTAAAAAGGACTCGGCTTGCGCCTCGTCCTTTCAAAATCACTTGGGGAGTACTCGGCTTCGCCTCGTACTTCCAATATTACTCGGCCGTAAATTGCTTCATTTCAGGCCTCGACAGTAATGTACTATTAATTCATAATAATAATGAATCGAGAGACTGCCACCGTTCGTTAGCTAGAAAAGCAATTTCATCGTACATTAGTTTTACAGATGTACGTAGTGACATCGATACCGAAATTAAGCAGTTTTCAACAAACGAATCAAAATACAGTCTAACTAATCCAAGATCTAAAAAGTCTTCTTATTTGCGATGTTAAAATTGTCAACTGTATTCATGACATGCTTTGATTTCCCCCGAGACACGAGTCCCCGACGTCAAAGGTCCTTGTCAACGTATAATGGCTTAGATTTCAGATAATATAAATACGTTAATAGAACTGAAGTACATAGCGAATTAAAATTAAATTAAATTAATTTGGACAAGGCAACTTTAATTGTGAATTTACTCGGAACAATTGGCACCCAACGTGGGACTACTGGTTCTGAATTCCGCTCATAAATCAAAGAGATATTAATGTCATAATTCATATTTTTGATATGGAAATGCTAAAGGAAAACAAAAATGTTCGCTTTTTTTCCCCAAATGATGATGAAACTTATTTTTATTTTAGAGTTGTTATAAGGAAAACGAGAGCAGATTGCAATTGTCATGATGATGGGAATTTTTCTACTGTCGACTTTAATAAAGTAAATTGTATTTAGACATAAAAGATGGGGAACAACTGTAAAAGTACAGCGTTGTTATGGAAAATATACGGTCACATGTAATTTATCATTATTTTTTTTTTTCCACAAGTTTCATCAAAACGAAACGTGTGGAATGGGTGGTTGTTGTGGCATTTTTATTACACGAGTAATCTTTATATAAGATGTAAGCTACAATAAAACGTTTTTTTTAACGAAGTTCTTTATGGGGACCTGCAGTAGGTGTAATTCGGGAGAAAATGTAGTGCACGTCACACTAAGATTTGTGTTATACCTATGGGTATAACACAAATCCATACATACAACATTACAAGTACATACAAATACAGTACAGTAGTACATTGAATATACGGACATAAATTTGTCAGCTGACCTCACCTTTTGGCGCCATCTGGTGGGTAACGTCAAAGTTACAGCTAACTATTAAATAAAACATACAAAAATACATGTTTTACTGGGGCTCGAACCTGGGCCATGTGGTATCTCAGTTCGACGCATGATTTTTCCTGCCATCTATGCTTGTATTATAGTTGCGAAATTTAGCATTATAATGAACCGGTTAAAAATGTACATTTTAAGGATAACTTCGTTCCTGACGGGGCCCTGACCGCACACGTTTTTTTATTTATTCACCAAATAAATATAGCTAAATCTTATTATAATTTTATGTAAAAAAAATAATTAAGCTGTTGTTCCTGATATTATTATAACAAACATTGCCTTTATGCCATAAAGTCCTGGCGAGTAAATACATTTCAAAGGTATCGTTTAATACAGTACCAAAAGCATTTTCTCGTCACCAAATTTTCACACGTCAACAAACTTCGAAGACCTACGCAAGCTTTTTTCACACGAGCCCTTTGTATATCAATCTCTTTGAAAAGTGAAAGAACTTTGAAGAAATTATTCCATAAAGTTCCTGTTTTCGAAGATTTCAAACCCACATGTGGTTTCTAGGTAAACACACCTTTGATGTAATAGAAAAGCAGCGGCTCCTTTGTGTCAAAGGGTTCCAAAGGGAATGTACTAATTTATAATTTGTTTACTTATATCCTTTTTGTTGAAGTTTATATGTATGAACTTCGGTGAAACATTTTGGGTTTCCGGAAAAGTAGGGCTGTTTTTAAACAAAGAATAGAAACATTTGTTCAGGTTTATTTATTTATTATTTATTTATTAATTTAGTTCATTATATATTATCTATCCTACTCCTTACTATTACCAGACTCATGTAAATTGTCTGTTTGATAGCTTGTTTGTTCGAGCATCACGCTAAAACTACTGGACCCGTCTTGATTGAATTTTTTTCTGTTTAAAAGCTTATGATTGGACTTAAAAACATGTATGTATTATCTGAAAACCAAAGGCACGGTTCCTGTAGAATAGATCTAAAGAACCAGGGAGCAAAGTCTCTGATAAAAGCTCGTACTATATTATAAAACTATAATTATATATATAGGTACTTATGTTTGAGAATGTAAAAAATAAATCACAATCACAATTAAATATAGGAACTCCTTAATTGTCTGTTTGTTTGTTTTTGCATCACGCAAAAACTACTGGACCGATTTGGTTGAAATAAAACACACAGATAGACCATGTCCTGGGATAAAATATGGAATATCGACATACCATGGGAGCAAAGCCACATGCGTTACAGTTGTTTTTTCTCACGAAAGCGGGTGAGCCATGCTTGTAGTTGTAATGCCTATAGACACGCACTCTTGTGTGCGTAACTACAAAACTCGGCTAAAACTGAGCGCTCCCGAGCTTACACACGCAAAGACAATGTGCATGTACACACACACAAGTATGGCTCACCCGTTTCGTGAGATAAAACATCTGTAGCGAGTTCATTTTTATTTCATCATCATCATCATCATTTCAGCCGAAAGACGTCCACTGCTGGACATAGGCCTCCCCCAAGCATCGCCACAACGACCGGTCCTGTGCCTTCCGCATCCAGCGGATTCCCGCGACCTTCACCAGGTCGTCGGTCCACCTTGTGGGGGGCCTACCCACGCTGCGCCTTCCAGTATGCGGTCGCCACCCCAGAACTTTACTGCCCCATCGGCCATCCGTTCTGCGAGCAATGTGCCCCGCCCACTGCTACTATTATTATTATTTATTTACTAAATACACATAAAATACTATTATCAAAATAAGTTTATTATCAAAATATAATGTAAGTTCTCTTAATTAATTAAGTTTAATGTAAGAAAACTCTTTCGCCTGATTGTAATGTGTGTAATAAGCCCGAAGATGAACACACATACTAATGGGTTGTGTTCGGAATGCTTTCAAATTCTTTAGATGTAGGTGTCTTTCAAAGTATATTGGCTAACCCAATTTGGAGTTGCGGCTAAGTTAGTGTTAATATTTATGTTAAATAGTCTAAAGAAGTTAATGTTGTAATAGGTTAATGATATGATGGGACTGGCATAATTATTAAATGGTTGGATACCCTAAAAAATGAGTCTGCTTTAGACCACACGACTGAAGTTAAACTTCACTAACTTTTATCTCCCTCAATACTATTTTAATGAGAACAAAGGAAGGCGGCGCGGCGCGCGTACATTTGCCGGCGCTGTGTCGCGTGGCCGGCCGTCGCACGTCTCGTTCCCCACGTAGCGCACTACCCCCTCCGTTCGCCTCACTTTTCGTAACGCATTCACCAACTTACTCCCCAAGTCAAGCGTGCGTAAAGGAGTTTTACTTCAAAAATAAAGAGAAAAAAATACGCATAAAATACTATCATCAAAATAAGTTTATCTATTCATTCAAATCAAATCATTTAATTATTTTGTTAAAATGTGGTAAACAAAAACAACAACAAAATTGGAAAAAAAAGAAGTTTATTGATCAAAAATTTTTTTTAAAAATTATTTTGTTATTGTCAAAACATAATGTAAGTTCAGCGCAAAAGCAGCCATTGGATACCATTAACAAACATAGTTACACAGTAAACTTATTGTAATGAAATGTAATAGCAGCTTCAAACTACAGGAGTGTGGACTTCCGATCAAAAGGTCGCGAGTTCGAATCCGGTTTTCAAGCTGCTGTTGCAAACTCAGGCATAACAAGAGCACATTTAACTTTGTTACGATAACAGGAAAAGCGTCCATATATTTATTTTATGTTGCTAGACCATTTTAAATAGGTATTCCATACTCTCTGGTCTGTTGTTCTAGAAAGAAGACATACATATATATATAAGACGTCCACTGCTGGACGAGGCCTCCTCCAAAGAGGGGGGGTATGCCATAATCGCCACGCTTGGCAGGCGGGTTGGCGATCGCAGTTGGTTGTTTAAATACTCAGAGAACGCTGCTGCCCATCCTCTGGTGAATCCCTTAGTCGCCTTTTAATAATAATATAATATAATATTTATTTTCAGACAATAGCCCATAGAATTATTACATAAAACACACTAACATAGAAAACACAATACAAATCAATCATAAAACAAATTACACATAAACTACCATACACATATTTAAAAATACACTAGAAAAATATATATACCATACACTCACACTTAACACAAACATTTTACTCTTAACATACACAAAACATATAATATTATACATATTTACTTCTTCTGTACATAGTCAGATGACGCTCGGTGAAGAACAGTGAACACCCGCATGCGCTCTCTCACAGAACATCAGACATACTCGAAAAGTTTGATTCCATCAGTCCGCAAACACATCAAATTCTCTGTTCTTGATTGTTCTTTAGTTTTTATTACAGTCTCGGACGAATAAAAAAACGCGGACGGAATCTCGCTAAGAAAATTTGTTTGCACTTCGTTTTTGACGTGACGACGTCTGTTGTCTAGTGGTTCGAGGATCGGACTGCTGATCTCGGGTTCCATTCCCACAGGACACAAATATTTGTGTGATGAACATAGATGTTTGTGACGGTCTGGGTATTTCTTATGTATAAGTATTATATCCATTGTCTAGTACCCATAGTACAAGCTCTGCTTAGTTTGGGACTAGATGGTGCTGTGTGAAAATGTCCCAAATTTATTTTTTTATTTTTTTCCTAAACCCACTATAATTTTGACAGAATTTTAACACACCAGATATATATTGTTATTTTATTTGTGACACTACGACAATGACTACCGTCACACGTGATTTGCTGTGTAATCGCGGCTTTTTGTCTTACTATGGGCGTGAATGTGTGCGTGCCAGCCCGTACTTTTAAGCGAGCCGTCTTACTATGGGTTCTTCACTTTTTGTTTAGCGTGATTCCGTCCGCCTTTTTTATCCGTCCAAGATTAAAGGTACATAATAGTTTGAAAAAAAATTACCATCATCATCCTCCTCGCCTTTTTGTTGGTGTCGGCTTCCGGTCTAACCAGATACGGCTGCACATCAGTATTTTACACGGAGCGATTGCCATCAGACCACCGCAACCCAGTTACTGGGTAATACATGGTAATACCAACATTCGGAGGTTAGACCAGTTGTCACATTTTGTTGCCTTTCGGCCTTCTGACCTTACCGACTGCCATAGATGTTCGTATGACAACCGGGACCGACAGCTTAACGTGCTCTCCGAGCCACGGAGGGGTCTCGATGTGCAACGAAATGGCCACCCATCCATAGGCTGACCACGGCAAATGTAGCTTAACCTCGCAGATCATATAATCCGCGAAGTTGCAGGAGGGGTCCTGTTTTGAAAAAAAAAAAACACATTCTGAAAATTTTCGGTTTTCGCAACACTGGTTACGATAATTACGATAATTTACGTGGAATATAAACCCTACTGAAGTCAGTGACACCGCGAATCGGTCTATAATAAAAATCGAGTCCAGTTTCAAAACTGTCTGAACTTAGTAGTTCGTTACTAAGCTAGCCAAACTTTGGAAAAGCATCAATAAATAATAGATCGACTTATATCCAGACATACCATTGTTAGAGAGACAAACTTTATTCAGGCGAAGTTTTACTATATAAGACTGCTATTATTTACTTCCCGAGGGTGTCCAATGCGCAACTTAGAAATTATATTAGGTGGAAGAGCCAAAACAATGGAGCTATCTAAGTATAGAGTCAACTTTTTACAACTACTCGTATATCTCAGCAGGGCAATTGCGTAACTCATTTGACAGTTAAATTTTGATGTAAAATTGAAGACGATGTTGATAACATCGCAATCAAACATTGGAATTGTGTAACGACATAGAGGGACTTCATTCTTTAGCAAATGACGTCAGAAGAGAAATCCATTGCGATTTAAATGACGTCATGTATGTTAGATCACGTTTCGTTATGCATATAAGCTGTTGCAAGTATGCGTTTTAAGTGTGAGCTTGCACTGACGAAACATTCACATAAAAACATGTTGAAATTTCAGTTTTCTGTCAATGTATCGAATCGCGTTCGCATTATCACACAACTTGTTGAAACGAAACTTGTTTGACATTTCATAGTCTATTGACATGTTTCACAATCAATTTCGATACACTTCAAAGTATGTTTACCGACCTCATTGGATAATACAAAAAACGAGATTTATACAAGTTTTGACACATGATTAAGCATCAGTGCGACCGTCAGCCGTGACAAATCTATAGACAAACATGTCAATGTATAAGTTTTTAGTCAGTGCAAACACAGCCGACACCAAGTCTTGAAATCTGTCAAAGAATTTACCCAGTTTTCTGCAGTGCGAACGTAACAATCAACAAAACAAGTTGTGACAATAGTTTCATATGACAAGTTTCGAGACATTACATGTTAAATGTTATTTGGTGCAAACCCACTATAAGCTTTATCATTCATTCAATTTCATGATGAATCCCTCCGACATCGTAATCAACAGTTTTGTAGTTACGCAATTGTTAACAATTCTGAATGATGATGATATATATTTGGTGGTTATATTATTGTGTATTTTCTAAATTAATGTATTACCTAATAATTTTAATTTATTGATTGTAACTGAAGTGATTATGTTTCAAACACAATGTAAAAATTGTTTCTGAATGTATTGAATTGAATTTATAATTTTTCCGGATTCAAACGTCAAAATTGACATTTTGTTGATTGCGATGCAGTTACGCAATTGTCCTGCTGCTGCCTAATTGCGTAACTCACTCGCGATCGCAATCATCTGGATTTCAATGTTCATTGCTCTGTGTGTTTTGACAATCCATCATATTGACAACTACGTACCACGCAATGAATATTGCTGTAATTTCAAAATGAAAGCTGATGTCAATGTGAATGCATTACACAATTACCCCACTGGTCATTATGAAATAAAAACGATTTGGTTTTGATTTCACACTTCCTACACACTTCGTCGATATCACGATCTAAACTCGCCTATTAAATATAGCTCCGAGATAAACTCTTCATTTTATTCACGCCTTGGTGGCCCTCATGATCTTCATTTAAAATTTACAGAACGTTAGGAACCACTATCCTATAAAGTGACATTTTTCAACGCTACTTTAAAACACTTTTAGAGCTACAAAACAAGCCAAAAACATAGGCCACTCACGCTTGCGACCTACAAGTCAGTGCAAAAAAATTAGCCAGTTTTCAAATTCTCGCGGACTGAGACACGCCTATTATTATGTGGTAACCTCGAGACTCATAAAGTACTCGAAAACAATAGGACGAGGCATCAAGGTATCTACACTTTTGCTGGCACTCAGTGTAATTATGAGAAGGCGTTATTCATATTCAATATTGTGCCCTAAGTGGCTGTAATTGTAAAGGTGATTTAATAGAAGCCTAATTACATTTAGAATCACTTTATTCTAATAATAAGAGAGATTAATTACATTAAAAGTACTAAAAAAAATTTACCTACTCATTGAAATCAGAATTTAAAAAAATTAAAAGAGATTTTCAGTATCTTCTTAAACCAGATAACACTGATAATCAGAGTTCTAGAGTTCTCTACGACCAGAATTATAATAAATTCTGCCATGCGAGCACAGCAATGCAAGCATCACATTTTGGCAGTAGAAAACATAAAATTAAAGTACATATAGTAAATACAGTTTCGCCACGATCTTTTGTATAATCAACGAAGTGCTGCGAACAATCATAGTGAAGTCAAAAAAACTATGCTCCTTCGTGTACAACCAACGCTCACGCACACACCATGCACCTAAAGGATATTTGCTTTCACGATGCTTATTGGATGATACCACGACAAGTGTACTGAGAGGGGTGAGCATGGTTTGAGGTGCATGTGTGTGCGTGAGCGCTGGTTGTACACGAAGGAGCATAGCTTTTTTTGGCTTCACTAGATTGTCCGCAGCACTTCGTCTATATTTTTACTATGTCTGTGGGTAGTATCTCGCCAATCACTGGCTCGAAGCTCCAGAATATCGCCTTCCACCGCATCGCTCCAGCGATCACCAGTCGGTCGACCTAGATATACTCTCTTCGTATCTCAATCTTCTCCCATTCACTCCACGTGACCAAGCCAATGGAGTCTGTGAGCTCCAACTAAATACAGCGTAATAATAAAATTATCGATTAAATTTAAAAAATACTCCAAAAGCAATCACGAACATAAGTAAATATTAATTAATGGTTTTAATACCCACCGCTTAAATATCTAATTCCGTTTTTGTCCACAGCAACTTGGGCCGCAAAAAAATATTTACATTTCAGATACATTATACGATGCCACAATCAGTGGGCGCATAATTAAGGCAATTTCCATTAGGACTAAATTATCAGCCTGTATAATTATTTCTCGCATCACTGAATTAATTTTCAAGAAAATTGTATGTGTCGTTTGTTATACAGTATGTTACAAAAACCCTGTTGTTTCTGCGAGGTTCGTTATCAGAATCGATATTCATATGTTATACGCAGAGACATGACATTTACCGCCGGGTTATACGTCATACGGACACAAGACATTTGGAAAAACTCTTCATTAAAAATAATCTAATTAAATATTAAATCTTTATTAAAAGTGATTGTATCACTTTCAATTTACAATTAATAATGATTTCATATTTAATTTGAGTTATATATAATATTTAATTTAAATATTTGAGTTATCGATACCCATCATACTGTGAAGTTTCGCCAGCTAATTTTATTTAACCTAATATTCTATATACAACATGTAACAAAAACCCTGTTGTTCCTGTGAGGTACGTTATCAAAATCGATATTCATACGTAAGGACACAACTCATTTGGAAAAACTCTGATTGATTGATTATTTTTATTGAAGAGTTTCTCCAAATGACTTGTGTCCTTACGTATGAATATCGATTCTGATAACGTACCTCACAGGAACAACAGGTTTTTTTTACATGTTGTATGTAGAATAAATATATAGGTAAGGCTAAAATCATAGAGGAAATGAAATTCCGTGGTTAAAATCAAATTAACTGGCGAAACTTCACAGTAACAGTAGTAGTAGTATGGGTATCGATAACTTGTTATAATAAAACAAGAAAAAAATATGCTTTTCTAAACTCTACTCAAGTCAGCTGATCACGCTAAATATTAATTTATGATGCGCAACTATAATACAAGCATAGATGGCAGGGAACAGCAAGCGTCGGACTGAGATATCACAGGGTCTAAGTTCAATCCCCAGTAAAATATGTAATTTTTTATGTTTTATTAAAATAACCTGTAGATGCTTGTCGTGTCGTGACTCGTAAGGAACCGGTTTATGGTTTTTTTTTCGTTGTCAAAATCCTCATGGACGCACGGGAAAGACGGAGCCAGTGTCTGACTCTTACCGACTAAAACCACCACGGTGTTCCTCTAACGACCCTTGGCCGGGGGCGTGGGAACCTTTTATTCGCCCAACCATCCCCGGCAGGTCCCGGCTCTCCACTAGTAGGTGAGCCCCTTCTCCCCGTGCGGCAACCACCGCACCCTCCTCTTGACTGGCGCGCCCGGAACACAACGCGCTACCGTCACGGGCCTTGACTGGTCGGGCAGTAGGCATAGTGAAAACGTCCTTGGCACCTTTTGGGTATGGATTTCACTGTCTTCTAAAATGTCATAATCCCCACGCGTGGAAGATGGAATTTGTCCTTCAACGATCCTCGTGATTGAAAATGGTTGGACACTGAGGTAATATGTACTACGTACTAGAGTAGACATTACGAACAAAAAATATCGCGCAACTCGCTGGCCGCGGAGCACGCATGGCGCGAGCGTGGCTAAGCGAGTGAGAGTGCAGGAGCTCTAAAACGTGCTACAAACATTTTGTTCGAGGTGTCTTCTCTAGTACGTAGTACATATTACCTCAGTGTGGTTGGACTCATTTTTTTTTCAACAACAAAATAACAATAAAAAATAATTCCACCAGTTTACAACCACTATAAAGATGGCAGAAAACAGCGTAAACAAAAAAGGGGGAAGAATCATTGGTGCCGTTGTAAATAACTTTGTTATATAGAAGAAACGACGCTTCCCCCAGAGACAGCTAGACTCTTATCGTGTTGAATAAGAGATACGACAAACTGGATGAATGGAAATCGTTCTATATTATTGACTTTAGTGGATTTGGAAGTGGAGGAATGTTTTGTATAAATTATAGAAAGAATGATAGAAAAAAAATCTGATATACAGTATGTAACAAAAACCCTGTTGTTCCTGTGAGCTACGTTATCAGAATCGATATTTACACGTAAGGACACAACTCATTTGGAAAAACTCTTCAATAAAAATAAACAAATATCACTCACGCAGTGATTATATTAAAAAAAAATGAAATTAAACATTAAATTATTATTAATTGTAAATTGAAAGTGATATATTCACTTTTAATAATGATTTAATATTTAATTTGATTATTTTTATTGAAGAGTTTTTCCA
Source organism: Asteroscopus sphinx (assembly GCA_949699075.1). Classification (NCBI taxonomy): domain Eukaryota; kingdom Metazoa; phylum Arthropoda; class Insecta; order Lepidoptera; family Noctuidae; genus Asteroscopus; species Asteroscopus sphinx. The sequence goes on from OX453020.1 coordinate 16,892,894, forward strand.
AATGAGTTGTGTTCTTACGTATGAATATCGATTCAGATAACGTAGCTCACAGGAACAACAGGGTTTTTGTTACATATTGTATATAACTTATATTTTCTAACTAAGCAACTTTATAACATCAATAAATAATGTTGTTGACAAAACTGCTCAAAATAAATAAAATATTGACTAAACTCTAATGCATAATTACATTAATTTTTTTGTGTATTAATTTAGTTTTATTTTATTTCCAAGATGGCTTTCAGTTGGTTGTATTCATGAAAAAATTGCACGTATTAAGATAATAGTTTGAGCGCAAAACCAATTTTTGTAGGCACTGTGAGACAAATACGGAAATTGCGATTTTCTCGAAAACTGGCGATTTTCGCGGAAAATCATAGGGTATTTTCTATATACCCTATGATTGCTCTTGGTGCTCTTTATCAATGGTTTTCATTTGGAAGACAAGAAACGTGACACCGTGTAAATACGTCTGTGATAATTTGACCTTCTGTATTAACGATGCCTCCTATCCTACTAATATTATAAATGCAACAGTACGGATGTTTGTTTGTCCTTCAATCACGCTAAAACGGCTGAACAGATTTGGATGAAATTTGGCAAACAGATACATTGTGTCCTAGATTAACACATAAAGGAAGCGGAGCTGCAGGCGCCAGGTAGTTCTTTAGTTATTTATTTATTTAAAAACATCACACAAAAGTTCTAAATGACCTCAACTGCCAATTAAAATAATACAATGGTTAAACAATGAACAATTACTATAACATGGCGAAATGTGGGTGTACTATACACCCCTGCCTAACCCTTTGGGGAAATACAGGCGTGACGTTATGTTAAATAATGAACGTCGTCTTCAAAAGGTTGTTTAGCATACGAGCATAGATATTTAAAAGTATAGATATGCCATACCCTAACAAAACAAACGAAAACAATGTTCCGTACGCAGCGGCAGCGCAATACACATAAACTAGTACAAAATAAGTAAGTTGGTTACTTCATGTTAATTTCGCGTCATAATTAGAACACTTACTGTACACACGATTTTTTGTCACCGGTCACGCTCGGCGTCTTACTTGATCTTGATGCGCATTAATAGAAAAACATCCTAATTCTAATTAGGACGTTTTCGAGTCTTCAGTTGCGAGTGCAAGTGACATATCTGTACTTTTAAATATCATTGCATTCGAGGGAATATCATACTATAGTTACCACCTTTATGACATCAATAAACAACACTAAGAATTTTATTTCAACAAAATATCTTGATGCTTTATGTTGACATCATAATTAACAGGTACCATGTACATAGTCCTTATTACATAAACAAATAAAGTATGACCAAGAAATAATATTTATTTTCCAATAAAATAAAAAATATTATAGGTAATTAAAATATACAATATTATATTGCATTATAATCAAAAATTAAAATGAAAAGTACAAATACATTTTTTATTTTATTTTTTCCGTGGGAAATCCTCATGGACGCACTCCGCCCGGGGTAGGCGGAGCCAGTGTCGGACTCTTACCGACTAAAACCACCACGGTGTTCCTTCAACTACCTTAGCCGAGGGCGTGGGAACCCGTGAGTATTCACACAACCACCCCCGACAGGTCCTGGCCCGCCACAAGCAGACCCTTCTCCCCGTGCGGCCTAACGTCGGCCGCACCCTCCTAGGCGGTGCACACGGAACACTACACGCCACCTCACCTCATGGGCCTTTACCAGCTGCGCCAACTACGCCGGCTGTGCCAGCTACGCCAGCTGCTGGTCGGGCAGCAGACTACCCCGAGTCTGCTGCTCGCAGGCCCTACCTCCCGTAATTTTTTATAGAGGTTTTCTTCCTCGCGGTCCGGGTGGTGAAGCCAAGACCCTCGGTTTCCAGAGGCGCGAGAACACTACTCAGCAGGCACTCCTGGGATTACGAGACCGACGGGGGCAGGGAAGGACAGTCCCCCCGCTGCCTGCCCAGTGGCAGGGTGAGTGCACACCGGGCCCGCCCCTGCTCCTCCACTGTGCCCTCTGCTGACATCAGAGGGACACGCGGAGCAACTTCCCATTGGCCCACATCGGGCCTCTCCCGTGCCTGAATATTCGCCACAGGCAATAAGGTGGGGACCTTGGACCTTGGTCCAAAGGAGACTTATTGCCCGTGCCCAGGGTGCACCGGCCAAACGTCTGCCGTTCCCTCCAGACGTGTCCAGAAGGACAAGCAGCCGTCAGGCACAGGTGGAGGTTTTCTGGCCAGCACCCCAAAAGTACAAATACATGAACAACAGTGATTACCTAAGACCAATAAATTAATTATATGTTTAGTGCAATAATTTAACAAATCGAAACGAAAAAAACAAACGAAATATTTAATAAAAATAAATAAAATTTCTTTATTTCAGGCAAGGCGACGACACGACATACACATACACCCAATACACCCATATCACATTATTACAATTACAAAATTAGAATTAATTAAATGAATTATTATTATTACTTTATTAATCTTCTTACCTATTATAAAATTGTAAACGTCTGTTTGTTTGTTTGTTTGTTTGTTCCAGCATCACGCTAAAACTACTGGACCGATTTTGATGTTTTTTTTTTGTTTGAAAGCTGATGATCTGACTAAAAACTGGTATGGGTTTTGAGAAAGAAAGAAAGAAAAAAGGAAAAAATTAATTCGTGGGTTGCGTACTCACCCGACAGATCGAAGCTTTGCATTTGCACGAGCGGATGTACGATGTACGATGTACGATGTACGATGGAGTGGAGTGGAGTGGAGTGGACAGGGGATGGGACTGGGGACGGGACAGGGGACGGGACTGGGGACGGGACTGGGGACGGGACTGGGGACGGGACAGGGGACGGGACACGGGTCGGGACAGGGGACGGGACAGGGGACGGGACAGGGGACGGGACAGGGGACGGAACATGGGACGGGACAGGGATCGGTGTCAACGTCGGTGTCAGTGTCGGCGTCAGTGTCAGTGTCAGTGTCGGTGTCGGTGTCAGTGTCGGTGTTGGTGTCAGTGTCGGGGCCTGTGTCGGGGTCAGTGTCGATGTAAGTGTCGGTGTCCGTGTCGGTGTCAGTGTCGGTGTCAGAGACAGTGTCGGTGTCAGTGTCGGTGACAGTGGCGAGGCCAGTGTCGGAGTCAGTGTCGGTGTCAGTGTCGGTGTCAATGTCGGTGTCAGTGTGGGTGTCAGTGTAGGTGTCAGTGTCAGTGTCGGTGTCAGTGTCAGTGTCGCTGACGGTGTCGGTGTAAGTGTCGTCGTCAGTGTCAGTGTCAGTGTCGGAGTCATAGTCGGTGTCGGTGTCAGTTTCGGTGTCAGTGTCGGCGTCAGTGTCAGTGTCGGTGTCGGTGTCAGGGTCGTTGTCAATGTCAGTGTCAGTGTCGGTGTCAGTTTCGGCGTCAGTGACGTCACTGACGTGTCGGTGTCAGTGTCGGTGTCAATGTTGGTGGCGGTGTCAGGGTCGGTGTCAATGACCCCGATACTGAAACTGACACTGGCTCTGACGCTGACACTGACACTGAAGCCGACACCAACACCATCACTGACAATGACAATGACAATGTCAGAGTCAGTGTCGGTGTCAGTGTCGGTGACAGTGTCGGTGTCAGTGTCAGAGTCGGTGTCAGTGTCGGTGTCGGTGTCAGTGTCAGTGGCGAGGCCAGTGTCGGTGTCGGTGTCGGTGTCGGCGTCAGTGTCGGCGTCAGTGTCAGTGTCGGAGTCAGTGCCAGTGTCGAGGCCAGGGTCGGTGTCAGTGTCGGTGTCGGTGTCAGTGTCGGTGTCGGTGTCGGTGTCAGTGTCGGTGTCAGTGTCGGTGTCAGTGTCGGCGTCAGTGACAGTGTCGGTGTCAGTGTCGGTGTCAATGTTGGTGGTGGTGTCAGGGTCGGTGTCGGTGTCATTGTCGAGGCCAGTGACGGTGTCAGTGTCGGTGTCAGTTTTGGTGTCGGTGTCGGTGTCGGTGTCAGTTTCGAGGCCAGTGTCGAGGCCAGTGTCGGTGTCACAGATACACGTCAGATTTCATGTCACGTTCCATTGAACGTGACACGTCGGTGTCGTCGGTGACACTGGCACCGACATGGTTACTGACACTGACACTGACACCAACACCGATATGGGTACTGACACCAACAACGACAACACCGACAACGACTCTGACAATGACCCCGATACTGAAACTGACACTGGCTCTGACGCTGACACGACACTGAAGCCGACACCAACACCATCACTGACAATGTCAGAGTCAGTGTTGGTGTCAGTGTCGGTGACAGTGTCGGTGTCAGTGTCAGAGTCAGTGTGTGTCGGTGTCAGTGCCAGTGGCGAGCCCACTGACACAATAACTACACAGACACCGACACTGACACTGACACTGACGCCGACATTGATTCTGACACTGACACTGTCACTGACACTGAAACTGAAACCTGTCAAGTGTCAGCGTCGGTGCTATTGTCAGTGTCAGTGGAAGAGCCATTAACGGTGTCGGTGTCAGTGTCGTTGTTGGTGTCGGTATCGGTGTCCATGTCAGTGTTACTCACACCGACACTGACACCGATACTGACACCAACAGTCACTGGTCAGTGTCAGTTTCAGTGTCAGAGCCAGTCAGAGTCAGAGTCAGCGTCAGTACTCTAACACCGACACTGACACTGATACCGACATCAACACCGACACTGACTCTGACACCGGCTCGTGCTCTGCTACTGACAGTGACAGTGACCCTGACACTGACACTGCCACTGAAACTGCCACAGACACCAACACTAACATTGACACCGATACCGACACCAACACAGACACGTCAGTTTTCGTGTCAATCATCCGAATACCGACACTGGCTCTGCGGTTCTCAAATACCCTCAACTAATTTATTTTAATTTTTATTATTAATTTATTTATTATTATTTTCATTAATTTATATTATTTATTATTATTATTTTTTAGTACGTCCGCGATTTGATCGCGATACGTAGTCCTTATTAATTCCATGCTAAAACCCCAACCCAAACCAAACACCAAACAAAAACCAAACCCAACTCCTATCTCCTATCTAAACTAAAACCAAGCATAACATTATAAACCAAATGTAATCTATCTAACTATGTAGAACCTGCCTATCTACAAAATCTCCTTCATCACTTGGCAATACGCCACCAAGTCTGGCTGCCTCGCCACATTGGATGGCACCGTTTATACCGTCCGAGGTAAATGCCATTTCACTGGCGAAATGAGTTTTAAACTGCTATTATTACGGGCGAATTTTTCGTTTTATTCTCTTTGGAGTAGTCCCAAGAGCTTTCATTTCGAAATTATATTCGAAAATCAGTGTTCTTAAATCTGGGAATCGGTTTTGAGTGGTATAATGAAGATGAAAGAAATTTAAATGGAAAAGGTAACTTCGAAGTGGTACGTTAAATGAAATAGCAATTTCAGGATTTTTTATCAACCTATAGAAGCTTACTGGACAGTAATGAACCACTTAAATTAATAATAATAATAATAATAAACTGTTGCGAGGAAACATTGCCAAAAACACCATGATTAGCTAACGTTATTTTTAATTATTTAATAGCTCTTTAACGTCTCGTATGGAATTCCAGACACAATTAAAAATTTATTATGTGTTGTGTAGATCTGCGTTGTATACGATGAGTTAATTTGAATAAGCAAAAAATATATCAGTTCCATCGAAAATGTTTCGTGTACTTTACGAATTTTATTTTTTATTTTTTCTAATTTATTCTTGGTGTAAAAGTTGTTCAAGTTTATGAGTAAAGTAAAGTATCATACAGTAATAAAAACATAAGGCTTTACAAAAACTGTTGTTTTAAAGACCCTAACTGTTGGATCCTGATTGGTGGGAAAAATAAAGGGCGGATCCCTTTATTAACCTCCACATGCATGCTCGTCAAGCAGGGAAAGGTGGCGAGGCATCGCGAGGCGAGCTACAGCAGCCCCCGGCTATTGCCGCTCTGTCAAGAGCGAAATGACGAAGAAGAAGAATAGCATGCTCGTCGGTTGAGTCGTGCTCATAAACTGTTTTTTCTTGAAATATACTAAAAAGACGTACCTAATCTCCACAGTTTTAACCACTTGCATGCCAACAAATTTCGAGCTCAAATAAAGACTGCATGTTAATGTTGGCGTGTTGTTAGCCTGTTTACCATCTTATCCCGAAGTAAGCACAAACTTAGGACTTCACGATAAGTATAAATACGACGGTTAAATGGGGGTCGAAGAAATTCTGGCAACATTATATTTTACCAGTAAAATGTGCTCGAGAAATTCGGAATGTCCGGTCTAAAATTTATCTGTTCCAAAAAACTTTACCAGAATTTCGTGCAAAACCTTGTTAGGTATTTTACTGAATTGCATATTGTAGTAACTACAAGTGGGTTATGTGATAATACCTCCTTTTGTTACCATTTTTCTGGCTAGAACGTACAAAAGAACATCTCTTTTAATGCTTTTACAAGCCAGGAAAAATAAAATAAAACACGAAAAGAAAAGGCATCGGAGTGTATCAGTTATAACAATATTGCAGCGAATTGAAAGAAAAATCTTTTGTAGTCTTCCTGCGACCACAAACGCTGCAAAGCATTTGAAACGTCAGAAGAACCAATTTTAATATAATAAGCGATGTAATCCAGTTACACCTATATCTTAATATATATAATTCTTCTGTATGTGTGCTTGTCACCTAAATTCTCCTAAGCGGCTGGACTGATTTGCATGAAATTTCGTGTGTATATTTCAATGAGTTCATGGATCGTTTGAAAACACAATTGGACCTGGTAGGTGGCGACTGGCGCTGCCGTCGGTATATGACCTTCTCCTAAACGCCCGGGACATATATACAGTACTACTGCATATGCTTGTGGCTTGTGTCTAAGTAGCAAAGGTGTGGATTGTACGAACTGCAAGGTTAAGCTGCACTAGCCGCGGTCAGTCTATGGATGGGTGACCGTTTCGTTACACATCGAGACCCCTTCGTGCCTCGGAGAGCACGTAAAGCCGTCGGTCCTACGCCTTATCTCTCTCCGGTCGAGTCGAATTGCCGTCCCATCGGATTATGAGAGTGAGGGCACAGAGAGTGCACCTGTGTTTGCGCACATACTTGTGCACTATAATATGTCCCGCGCAGATGGCTAGTCTCCATTGAGATTGGCCGCCGTGACCGAAATTCGGCCGGGAGGACATTATTCATTACATGCTTGGTGACCGGGGGTGGATGGATACCCCCGGTCACGGTAAGACACCGATTAGCTGGATAGTTAATCATCGTCTAGAGACTTAATAGTCTGTGTAAGATAAGACTGCATAATGAACTGTCTGTTTGTTTACATAATACATTTTCTAGTAATTGAATTTTTATCAAAGTAGTACTTTCCCAAAATAGGTACCCTAAAACAAAAACATTCATATATTTATCTGACACAAAGCTATGCCTATCCCTACCAATTTAAATGGCGATGTATTTTATTCCCCAGCGAAGTACGATGTGGCAACTGCCAATATTCATGTAGTTTCTAAAGCTGCCTGTGCACTGGAGCGGAGCGAGTAAAAGAAACGTGGTGGGGAAACAGTGTGGGACAGGGTAGCAAAGTCTTCTTGTCTAATGGAACAGAGCAGCAGCCGTGGCAGTACACAAAAAATATATATAATAAAATAAAGGTTAACCGGATTACATCGCGTACATTATTTAAATTGGTTTTCCTGACATTTCGAAAGCTTTCTGCGACCACGAACGCTGTAAAGCTTACGGAACGTCAGGAAAAACAATTTAAATAATATTATATTATAATGTGTAGTGATCGTGAAAACCTAATAAATTATTAAAAAGATTTAACTAAACTGGAGTAACAACCAAAAGGTAAGACGTTACTCAAGTTAACTTGATTTGACAAAACTGTATCTTAAAGTACAACATTTTTGGTTAGGTTACAACTTAATCATTTATTTTCGAGTAGGAAACCTTCAAAAGGCTACCGGCTTCGTAGGGTATAGACTGGGGTGTGTGGGATTTTACCGCACTAAAACCTCCCCGGTGACTATCTTCAGCACAAGAGTAGGGGAACTCCGGGAATGGGTAAGTTATGTAGTCACTTTAAGATACAGGGAGCGATAGTTCGGCTATATTTAAAAAACCTTTTTTCTGGCGGCTTGATCAAAACAAACTAATGAAATATTAGCTTGGGCGCACGGCAGCGGTGCCACCAAATTGGCCTCCACTTCACTTAAGCCATGTCCACCAAAGCTGTGTAGAGGGGAGACGTGAATTTTGTGTAATTCTATTGGTTAATATTTCTCCGCTCCGCTCCTCTCTACTCTAGCGAATAGGCAGCCTTAAAGCGACTCGCAATAATCAGTTTATGGCAGCCATTTCAATGGCTGACTGTACTCCACGATATTAAAGCTTATAGTCCAATAAAAGGTTTTTAAAGCAATGGTTTCGGAGTTTTTTTGAGCGTGTTACAATGTATTTTTTTTTTCGTGAAATTCGTAGAGGTAGATTTTTAGATTATTTTTTTGTATGCGAAATGATATAATGATATATTGGACGTCCCTGTTAATACAATACCATATTGAGTTACTATGATATGACATTGTACTATGAAATACATGATTTATGTGATTTTCAGAGAAAACTATGAAGCACAAAGGTCAGTAAAGTTTTTTGTGTCCTTTAAAACAAAAAGGTCATGAAAATATCTTCATAATAGAGTCAACATAGCATAGGTATCAATGGTAACCAAACCATTATAAGCAGAAATGGCTTAGTATGTATGCTTCAGACAAGACAAGCTCTGCTTATACAGGGTTTGGTACATTTGGTGGGGTGCATTAAAAGAGCCTCCACGAGTGACAATATTTAATTGATTGTCGCGCATGGCCGATGGTGCAGTAAAGTTCTGGAGTGGTGACCGCGTACTGGTAGGCACCGCCTGGGTAGATCACACACAAGGTGGATCGACAACCTTGTGAAGGTCGCTGGAATCCGCTGGATGCGGAAAGCGCAGGACCGGTCGTTGTAGCGATGCTTGGGGGAGGCCTATGTCCAGCAGTGGACTTCTTTCGGCTGAAATGATGATGATGATGATATGGCGCCCCATATGTTACTTGTATATAATTTTAACTAACCACATAAATCGGGCCAAAATTTCAACATAGCCATTAGAAACATATTAGACCCATACTTTGACAGAAATAATAATCAGAATCGCTTTTATATCAATTTGGAGCCCCAATCTCGACGTTAATGGTCTATAACTCTGATTTATTGTAACAACTCTTTAAATGAAGAGAGTATTTAGTGTTCGTTTGACCCGAGTATTTATCGCACATTTAACTCGAATGGTGTGAATAGCGCAGTTGAAATTACTAAGACATCAATTTGAGAGTACTTGACAACGCTTAAGTGCAAAATTGCGCCAGAAGTATTGTAAAAATAACCAGCTGCGGCTTCACTGTCGTGCTACGGTTAACTTGACGCGTCAGTGGTAACACATGAATTGCGAAAACCGCCCTTATTACTTCCTATCCAGACTGACCGCGGCAAGTGCAGTTGAACCTTACAGATCGTACAATACGGTCTACAAAACAAAAAAACAAATAAAATATGCGCAATTGAAAATCAAGTTGCATAAATGTAACTTCGTAATATCTTATCGGGTACTGACATAAATATTATTGCATCGCGTTATTGCTCCACCTAGGACAATTATGAGAAATTGGATCATAAATAATAATCTAACTCTACCTCGCAAACATATTTTACTATTAAATTTTCTAATCATCGCCATCGCGAGGTTTATTCCCTGGACGGCTTCGCTAATTACTTTGCTAATAATTTAATGCAATGTGCACTCCTGTGGCTTGACTGAATAATACTAGATGGCTATAATCTGACAGCCATGCATAAACAACAAGCTTGTCAATGTCAGTCCTGAAGGGGCAGGGAAAACGCATGGTAATAGTGTATAGCTTAAAGCCTTCAGTGATGATATAGTGAACTGAGAACTGATACCATAAGGAACCTACACCACTGAAAGTGCTCCATAAATTTTTTGATGGTGTGCGTAGTCCGCCAACCTAATAGTAGTCCAGCTTGGAAGGTTCCTTCGCAGTTTCCTTTTGCGAGACCGTTTTGATTAAGAAGGAAGCCGCAAAGCGAGATCGAAATAGGACCGATCCCGCTCGTAAAGCCGGGGAGGCAACCAACCTGGTGCAAGGCCCAGGTACGGCGAAAGGCCGCATGCTAGATGTGGCGGCAGGGGACCTTCGGGATCATGGACGCTAAGAGTGGGGGGACTTGAGGCGTCTATTAAGCGACCCTGGGAAGGTCAGCAGCATGTGGTGTTCACGTGTTGATGTGGAGGAAACAATATGGCGCATCCCCTGCCGCCCCATCTGGCAGGAGATTTTCGGGATCGTGGACGCTAAGAGTAGGTGGCTCGAGTCGTCTATTAAGTGACCCTGGGAAAGACAGCAGCATGTGGTGGTCTCGTGCTGATGCGGGGGAAATAATGTAGGTTTTCCCAGGACGTGCCAAAGGTGTAGTAAAAGAGGCACCGGTGCGGTCCAATAGAGCTCCCGGAGCTCCTCTGTTTTGTGCTGAGGATGGCCACCGTCTGGTTTTAGTCGGTAAGAGTCCGACATATACTCCACCGTCCAAAAAAAGGACAGCGTAGTGTACTAAGGCCTGAACGCTGCTCATTCTAAGAAAAAGACAGCATTTATTAGTGGGAGAATATAGACTAAGTAAGTAACCTCATTGTGATTGGTGATTGGGTGTCTTCGTGGGAAGTTATAATTTATCTTTCCCCTCGAAACGGAAAATACAATAATCTCCACGATAAAACTGTCGTGATTTGCATGGAATAAATACAAATAATCCGCAGATTGATAAGATAGGTACTGAATTATTATAATCTTACAAATTGATCAGCCATTAATAATCTAAAGATATAAATTGTGGAAAGAAAAAATCGCTCACGAGCAGGATTCGAACCTGCGACTCCTGGCTCAGTACGCCAGTGCTTTAGCCACTAAGCTACCGTGAACACTGCTCGTGGTATCGAAATTTTCCTCCACTATACGTCTTTGGGTGACGTCAGCGATATCTTATTAAGAAACATTGTAAAGTTAGTCGAGTCGGTTAAGGAACAATGTTTCTTAATAAGATATCGCTGACGTCACCCAAAGACCACGAGCAGTGTTCACGGTAGCTTAGTGGCTAAAGCACTGGCGTACTGAGCCAGGAGTCGCAAGTTCGAATCCTGCTCGTGAGCGATTTTTTCTTTCCACAATTTATATCTTTAGAATTCGCTTCGCATGCGTAAAATGCGTTAAAATAATAAAATAATTATTCATTAATAATCTCTCAAAAAAAGGAAAAAAAAACAAGACCATTAATTTTGTTTTCTTTTATCACATACCCATAGTGTGTTATAAAATGATCTAATCATATTGTGTAGCTATGCTCACTAATTGCTGTGTAAATAATTAAACGCAACGAACCTGCGGTTGTCTTTACTAAGTAGATTACAAACAACGGTATAAGCAAAATATTGCGTGTCGGATGTGCACTAATGTGCAGTTGTGCTTGAGTTGTTAGTCGCTTTAAATGTTGTGTTCCTTTTTAAGGCGCTACTAAGAGCTAAGTACTAAACTATTAACTCTTGATTAACTCTGTAAATTATCGTTCGCTGTAGTTGTAGATAGAAAAAGTGCCAAAAGTGGCCGTTTTTCGCAGTTTTTCTATCTACAACTATAGCGCACTATAATTTACAGAGTTAATAGTTTCTGATTAAACTTAAATTAAATTAAATTTTCTATAAATAATGTACTCAGCGAGTAATTATGTTATTACTGATGGGGGCACCACTTAGCTCTTAGTAGGGCCTTAAATCTTTTTTGGGGTTCATTACCCAAAGGGTGCCAAAACGGACCCTATTACTCTCGTAACGCTGTCCGTCCGTCCGTTTGTCTGTCACAGGGCTGTATCTTTGTAACGGTAATAGATAACCAGTTGAAATTTTCACAGAATATGTGTTACTATGTTATCTATCACAAAAAATGCTAAAAATAAAAAGTCTAAAACCGAAGGGGGTCATACAAGACCTCGAAAAACATGCATTTATTTCAACGTTTTTATTCCTGTTCTATCTTCAAAACGGTAATACATACCAGCGTCAAACTTGGTCTGATTATAGTGCATACTAGTTTAGCAAAAAATACAAAAAATAGGGCAAATAGGAATAAAAATAGGGTTTTTTTTGAGTTTCGTCCAAGAGTTTAAAGCTATGTTTCTAGCATTGAATCCAATAAATAATTGAAGTTAATGGGTGTCTTCTGCGCTAATAAATTAACCAAGAAAATCACCATAGCCGAATCCTTGGGTGCCAATCTATTATGTTCGAGCTTAAACAATAAACATGTCATTAAATTGTTAATAATTAATAAAATTTATATCTATTTTAACCTCTGTGAATTTGTCTTACCCACTAACATATGTATGTACGTACAGTCGACTGCATGACAGTGGTAACACTTGATTCTAATTCAACCGCCCTTACTGCCTACGAAATAAAGGCGCTGTCAATGTCAAACTGTTACCACTGACGTGTGGTCGACCGTACAACTTTCTCACACAAAAGTTGTAATTATTTGAAAAGACTATCCAAAGAGTTTCTTGCAGGCTCTTCTCCATAGAACCAACAGGAATCAACGTTTTGGAACAGTGCAACTAGATTGTTAAAGATTTGAAAGGGAATGCGCAGACGACGTACGTCGGCGTCAAAGTCTACCAGCGCGGAGGGGTATTTTCACCTAGTCCGGGTCATTTTGATTTAGAACTGTAGTCGTTACAACTAGGCGTATATAATAAATCGGTTGGTGCCTTACACAAGCAAGCGAAGTCGTCTTATCGACCTGGTGTAAATGAGCCTTTATTGTCTTGAAGCAGTCAGCTTTTCCACTTTTTCGTCTTGAATCAAACCAAATAGAAGTTATATACCTCTGTTTAAGCAAATAACCATCAGTAAAGTAGGTATCATTTATTTCTTATCGCGTTACTGTATGGCACATCGTCTCCTTACAACACAGAATAGAAAAGTACGTGGAAGTGCCACACTGCTACCGCACGTATGGCACAATTAAGCGGAGGCTCGCAATACTCACTTTATCGTGCTAAGTTTCCCACGGCGACACGATGATGTCTCGAACGCTTACGTGAAATACTACACTTATTGTGCAATGTTAACTTCCAAAAATTATAGCAGAACTAAAAGTGATTTTCATAGAGGCATATAATATCACCGTTATGTGTACAATTTTAATATAATTATTTCAATTTAATTTAAATTTTATCAACTTGTAATAAAGTACAAAAAAAAACATTGCACAGGTTTAGTGGTTGGAGGGACGTATTGAAGGAGGATGTTTAGTACTTGATTTTCGTTCCAAATATGTATAAAAAATGGCACTTCTTTTTCCAATTGATTTCGTCACTAACTGTGGACACTATTCCGCGCTTACAAATCAAAGTTTAATGCAATGAGGTGATGTAGCTAACACGCCAATGTTCATCGGTCACCATTTCCATCATGTGAGCATTTTATCTCATGTATACACGTGATTTATCATGATTTTTTTTTAGATATTGTATGCACATTCTACCATATTTTAGAATAAGTTCCTCGTTCATCCAATCATGCTGTATTCAGTATTCATTGTTAGGCCCAATTTTAATTTTAAATATACCTAGTCACGTAATTGTTTTTCTGTATTTTATTGTACTATTTCAGTTGTTTTGTGAATTTGGTGACACTGGTTCCCGTACAAAGTAATGGTACTGGCACATCCACTCGTTTTTTATATTCCGTGCCTTACAACGTACTTTATTACCCCTATCTTTCTTGTCACCCAATTGTCTATCGTAAAACGCTCACTGCATCTTAAACAGACGTCTCATCTGAATACACGAGTATCTACAGTCGTTTACTTTGTTATTCACGTTTATATGCGTGTTCTTAGCGTGTTTTCATGTGTTTAACAAAGTCCAAGTCAAAGTATTTTATTGTGAGACAGTGGTTAAGGAGTGTTACTGCTAAAGAGCATGGTGTGCGATCTCACTGCTCGACCATGTTATATTAAATTTATAATAAAATGTATCATCATCATTTCAGCCGAAAGACGTCCACTGCTGGACATAGGCCTCCCCCAAGCATCGCCACAACGACCGGTCCTGTACCTTCCGCATCCAGGGTGACCGAATCAGGAATGAGGACATTCGCAGGAGAACGAAAGTAACCGACATAGCCCGAAGAATTGCCAAACATAAGTGGCAGTGGGCGGGGCACATTGCTCGCAGAACGGATGGCCGATGGTGCAGTAAAGTTCTGGAGTGGCGACCGCGTACTGGAAGGCGCAGCGTGGGTAAGCCCCCCACAAGGTGGACCGACAAACTGGTGAAGGTCGCGGGAATCCGCTGGATAAAATGTATAAAACCATTTAATTAAACAATTAAAGAAATAATAGTAATTTAACAGCTAAAATAAAGGAACTAAAATTGCAAAAAATAAGATTAAAATTTACAATTATTCATACAAAATTGCAATAACTAAAACCAAAATACATAATAATTAAAAATATTACATCATTTATTAATATTGTATCATATTATCACCATCAAAAACTAAAATTATTGATCGTACGTGGATCGAACTCTTAAATGGTGGCGAATCTGTTGGATAAAAACTCATTTCCTGTGTAATACCGCCTTGTTAGGTACCAAAAAATCATTCAACCAAAATTAATTCGATAAGAATATAAGAACAATTTACTATCGTTCAAATAAATTGTTTTGGTGAATGATGGTTTATATTCTAGGTGTTTTTTTTTGTGCTAAGATAAAAATCAGAATTGGTATCTACTGTTGTTAAATACACAAATAAAGTTCTGTGTTAAGTAAATAAATATAAATGAAAATATTATCAATGAGAAAGTATCGATGTTTGCTTGTTTGTTTGTTTGTCCTTCAATCACGCTGAATCAGCTGAACGGATTTGGATGAAATATGGCATATGGAAGGACCATGTCCTGGATTAACACATAGAATACTTTTTATTGACATATCGCGGAAGTTCAAGTAGGTAAGTATGTTAAATGTAGTCTACATTTTTGTTATTCTGTTGTACACTTGTTTTTATCCTCTATTAATATATCAACATCTCTATCGCTCTAAGGTTTGCTGTAAGAAAACTAATTTTTTAGGGTTCCGTAGTCCTACAAGGAACCCTTGTTTCGTCATGTCCGTCCGTCTGTCCGTCTGTCCGTCCGTCCTAATCCTTTACAGCTTAATAACTTCTACAGTTATAAACATAAGTAAATGAAATTTTGTTAAAAAATTGTCTGCATATAGATCTCAATTTTAAAAGAATAAAAACATCGTTTTTACATATTTTAGGGGTGGCATCCATACATGTGAAATGGGGATGAAAAATTTTTTTTCGCTACACCCCCTCGTGTGGGTTATCATTCAATAGGTCTACTAAAATGAAGGTAATGTTTACTACATCACTTTTTTATAAGGTGTACCATCTGCGAAATATAGCCCACCAAAGTGGCTTGCAATGTGTCGGGGGGACACATTGCAAGCCACTCCAATTTCTAAACTATGCAACGTAGAAACTTATAATCTTCCACATTGATAAACCTTTGTGAAAACTCTCTTTTAAAATTATTTCGAGCATAATGTGATTATAATTTTTTGAGTTATAGAGAGAAAACTGAAAAATACTTAAAACGTCCTAGTTCAAAGGTCATTGACCTTAGAGAAAAATTATCATAGCAAATAATGCTCCTTTAGCTACTTTCTATTTAAAAAAATCACAAAAAGTTACTTTGTACATGACACACTTCTTAAATTTGCCTTCTTGAATTTATCGCTAGATGGCGCTACTAACAACACGCTCTGAGTCGCGAATGCTGCCGATTATTGCAAAAACTAAAATAGCCATGATTAATATTCGATTTAATTCGTTTGTAATTAGTGTAGGTATTATAGGGTTCCTTAAGTAACACCTACTTAAGGAACCCTATAATACTGAGCATGGCCCGACATGCTCTTGGCCGGTTTTTTGAGTTAAGCTCGCCGATGTACATTAGCTTTCCTACTGTAATAATAATGTGTGCCGTACCGTGTGTGTGTGTGTGTGTGTGTGTGTGTACTGTAATATAAAGTATAATAATAATGTGAAGCTGTGGGCGTAAGCTGTAAATCAATAAATAAATAAAAAATAATGTTTTTGGGACATTTTTACACAGCACCTAGTCCCAAACCAAGCAGAGCTTGTACTATGGGTACTAGACAATGGATATAATACTTATATCCTTTTTTTGTAATAACGTACTTATAATACACTAGCTTTTACCCGCGGCTCCGCTCGCGTTAAATTCTGCCAACCCACGTCAGTCCAGTCCAGTCCAGTCCATTCCAGTCCAGTCCACTGTCCCACTGTCCCGCTGTCCCGCTGCCCCGCTGCCCCACTGCCCAACTGCCCCAATGCCCCGCTGCTCCGCTGCCCCACTGCCCCGCTACCCCACTGCCCCGCTGCCCCACTGCCCCGCTGCCCCACTATCCCACTACCCACTGCCCCGCTGCCACTATGCCCCGCTGCCCCGCTGCCCCACTGCCCCGGTGCCCAGCTGCCCCGCTGCCCCACTGCCCCGCTACACCACTGCCCCGCTGCCCCATTGCCCCGCTGCCCCACTGCCCCGCTGCCCCGCTGCCCCACTATCCCACTGCCCACTGCCCCGCTGCCCCACTGCCCCGCTGCCCCGCTGCCCCACTGCCCCGCTGCCCACTGCCCCGCTGCCCCACTGCCTCACTGCCCCGCTACCCCACTGACCCACTGCCCTGCTGCCCCACTGCCCCACTACCCCACTGCCCCGCTATCCCACTGCCCCGCTGCCCAACTATCCCACTGCCCCGCTGCCCCGCTACCCCATTGCCCCACTGCCCCGCTGCACCACTATCCACAGCCTGTTCCGCTTCCCCACTGCCCTGCTGCCCCGCTGCCCCACTGTCCCGCTGCCCCACTGCCGCACAGCACGGCTACCCCACTGCCCCGCTGCCCCACAGCCCCGCTACCCCACTGCCCCGCTGCCCCACTGCACCGCTGCCCCACTGCCCCGGTGCCCAGCTGCCTCACTGCCCCACTGCCCCGCTGAACCACTGCCCCGGTGCCCAGCTTCCCCGGTGCCCAGCTGCCTCACTACCCCACTGCCCCGTTTCCCCACTGCCCCGCTACCCCACTGTCCCGCTGCCCCGCTGCCTCACTGCACCGCTGCCCCGCTGCACCACTGCCCCTGTGCCCAGCTGCCTCACTGCCCCACTGCCCCGCTACCCCACTGCCCCGATGCCCCACTGCTCCACTGCCCCGCTACCCCACTGCACCAATGCCCCGCTGCCCCACTACCCCACTGCCCCACTACCCCACGGGCCAACGCCCCGCTACCCCACTGCCCCGCTGCCCCCTATCCCACAGCCCCGCTGCACCGCTACCCCATTGCCCCTCTGCCCCGCTGCACCACTATCCCACAGCCCCACCTCATGCCCCACAGCCCCGCTTCCCCACTGCCCCGCTGCCCCGCTGCCCCACTGCCCCACTGTCCCGCTGCCCCGCTGCCCCGGAAACCCACTGCTCCGGTAACCCACTGCCCCGCTGCCCCGCTACCCCACTGCCCCACTATCACACTGCCCCACTCCCCTACTGCCCCGCTACCCCACTGCCACGCTGCCCCACTGCCCCGCTGCCCCTCTATCCCACTGCCCCAATGCCCCGCTGCCCCGGTACCCAACTACACCGCTGCCCCGCTGCCCCACTGCCTCGCTGACCCGCTGCCCCGCCCCGCTGCCCCACTGTCCCGCTGCCTCGCTGCCCCGCTGCCCCGCTGCCCCGCTACCCCGCTACACCACTGCCCCACTATCCCACTGCCCCACTGGCACACAGCCCCGCTGCCCAGCTACCCCACTGCCCCACTGCCCCACTGTCCAACCGTCCCACCGTCCCACTGCCACTGTCCTACTGTCCCACTATCCCACTGTCCCACGGCCCACTGTCCCACTTTCCCACTGTCCCACTTTCCCACTGTCCCACTTTCCCACTGTCCCACTATCTCACTATATCACTATCGTCACGTCCCATGTCCCATGTCCTGTCCCATGTCCCATCCTATGTCCAGTCCCATGTGCCGTCCCACTGTCCTGTCCCATGTGCAAATGCATAGAAGCTTCGATCTGTCGGGTGAGTACGCAACCCACGAATTATTATTTTTCTTTTTTTCTTTCTTTCTTTCTTTCTCAAAACCCATACCAGTTTTTAAGTCAGATCATCAGCTTTCAAACGAAAAAAAAAACATCAAAATCGGTCCAGTAGTTTTAGCGTGATGCTGGAACAAACAAACAAACAAACAAACAGACGTTTACAATTTTATAATAGTTAAGATAAGGAAAGCCCAGACTATCACAAACGCTTATGTTCATCACACAAATAATTAATATTATGTATACATATAATATTAAATTTTTATTGATAAAACACAATAAACAAACACAGTACATTAAAAACCTGGACATGGTTTTGACTACCGGCCACGTTCATGCTGAACTAATAAGGTTGAATAAATCATAAAACAAAACTATTTTAACAAAACAAACCCCTATTTACGCCTTAATTAACACAGAATAACCACATCATATTTTAATATTGCCCGTTGTGGAACAGGCGACATAATTAGGCCAACATAAGTATGGAGAACGGTCGACACCAATAACGTTAGTAGGAAAGTTTAATTGGCTTAAAATCCCTTGAGCAAATTAATCATGAGCTGTTTTTAATTAAAACCGTCGATATATTGACAAAGTTCTAAATTTTATTAATTCGAGCCTGCGTTTGCGTAACGAATAATTACAGGCAATTAATGAAACAGTACGGTACTCAGTGCAGTTTTTTACCGTTTCATTATCGGTATTTTAAAGGAAGTGTCGAGAGAAATTACCGTGAAGCTCGATAAATGAGATGGAAAGAGAATTATTAACCGAGAAATATTGCTTTTAATTTGCAATGATTTAAGACTAGGTATGTGACATAGGCCTCTCCCAAGTTGCGCCACAACACTCGGTCTTCTGCCTTCCGCATCCAGTCACGTTCTTCAGGTCGTCAGTCCACCATGGTCGCAACTTGGGAGAGGCCTTTGTCCAGCAGTGGACTGCGATAGGCTGAGTTGATGATGATGATGATGATGTGACATATGTAATGTGAATATTAAAACGATGTGCTACAAAATTATGGTTTGAAATAAATATGTTGCATCGTTTGTGGTTGCCTGTGTATGCAATATGGAGTGGTTTTCTGGTGATTGATTCAAGGTCGCACTAAAACTAACTTGACCCACCAGTGAGACAATATTTTAATTTTATAGGTTCATAGTCCTACTGAAAGGTGGTGCTATCAGTCTTAACAGTCAAATGGAATTATGATTGGCTCGTGAACCCACTTATTTGACAAACCGGTGCGTGCCGGTGTGACAATATGATATGTGGTATTATTTTGAATTCATCAGAAATTCTTTAACATTATGTATAAAAATATGCAACTAATGCAGAGAGATCCAGAAAAAATTTAAACTTAGGACTAACATGTAATTTAAGGGTACATTGGCGGTTCTATCGCTAATAGCGATATCTTCCAGATAACCTTTGGATGGACAAGGAAGTCGTGAAAAATAGATAATAATTATAAACATAGATGGCAGAAAACATCTTGCGTCGGACTGAGATACCACAGGGCCCAGGTTCGGTCCCCAGTAAAACATAGACATGAAAAATAATTAAAAATAATTATGAACGTTATTATTTAATAGTTAGCTGTAAATTTGACGTAACCCACCAGTTGGCACTTAAAGGTGAGGTCAGCTGAAAACTCTATGTTATTATGTTGTGTGTTGTTATGTGTTGTATATTCAAGGTACTCTATGGGTCTAACGCAAATCAGAGTGTGACGTGACGCAATTTTTTCTCCCGAATCACACCTTTTTTTTTTTGATGCGGAGAAAATGCACTCCGCCGTGTACCTACTCTCGCCTTGGTGGATGAGCCACGAGAACTACAATGCATGGCATTCGCAACCCATCCAGCATAGCCCTTTTTCGGGTCCCTCTTCCTATAATGACGCTCTTTAGGCGATGTCCGGACACACTTGGGACATCACCACAACTCAAAGGCCGTGCAATGCGGACAACTGACTCCCCAGTCTATCGTCCCTGGCCTCTGTTAGGGCTGTATCAGTTCGGCGTAAAACCACCTGCGCCGACCCGTCCTCTTGCGGCGGATTGGATTAGCGAATGAATCTTCTTGCCTGACCCACTTAGCCGCTTCCTTCTGTGAGATAACCTCTTCACAGAAGGATGCGACCACCTCCCATGCCTCCACACTGTCAGCCATGGCCTTGACCATAGCCGGCAGTCAGAGGTCTCCCCCGATTACTGTAGTGAGAGCACGGCGCCGCACCACCCAAGCGGGATCCCGAATCACACCTACCGCAAGCCCCCGTAAGGAACTTCGTTCCAAAAAGACCGTGTTCGGTAATTTTATTATCATTAGAAGTAATGTTCTACCAGAAACTTTTTCAAGGCTGACAAATAACCTTATTTTCACCTTTAGCTTCTACATAAGCTGATTCTCGTTACCATCACATTGAAACAGACGTACCTAATCTAAAAGAAAAATCTCGTACGAAAAAGAATAACATATTCATCAGGAATAAATCAAAAGAAAAACCTATTACTTGGCATCGCAAGCGAAAACCCATTATGTAAAAAATCAAATAAAATATATTCAGGGGCTGTGTTCCCCTTTCTTGTTCCATTTTGCAAATCGTTGCAGATAGGAGCTTCGAATTCAGAAACAAAAGGAAAAAGCTAGGAAGTTGATGTTGGCTGAATTTCGGTCACGGCGGCCAATCTCAACGGAGAGTAGCCATCTGCGTGGGACATATACATTATTATGTACGAAACGTACCTACTTTTACACCGTAACTACCCACGACCGGTTTACATTCTTCTAGTCCATCCAAAGGTTGTCTGGAAGAGATTGCCTTGTGCGATAAGACCGCCCATTGTACTTACATAATCTATCTGTAAACTACTGTCATTTTTATTGTTTGGTGTATGTACAACAAAGAATATAATATTATAATAAAACAAGTTTAACCGGATTATATCGCGTATATTATTTAGATTGGTTTTCTGACGTTTCGAAACCTTTGCAAATGCTGAAATGCATGGCATTTGCAACCCATCTAGCGCGGCCCACTTTCGATAGACCATCAATCTATCGTCCACTGGCCATTTTTAGGGTGGGGTTAGATCGTCATAATGACGCCTGCGTCAACCCATCCTCCTGCAGCGGATCGGATCCACAAAAGAGTCCTCCTTCCTTCCTTCTGCAAGATAAACTTCTTGCAGAATGACATAAAAACCTGCTTTAGTCTCCCCAACTTAGGTATAATCAAACTGATCCACTGTTGGACACGAATCTCTATTCAGAAAGCCTTTAAATCTGTCTAATCAACCACAAATCATCAGAATCGGCCACAAAGACACGGCTGCATTTTTAACAAGCACACATGTTTGAAAAATATTCACATTTGATCCCTATCTGATTTTCTTGGAGATATATCCGCCATATTTCTAAGACCTGAGTGAACAGTTGAGAGTATTCTCTGTCAGGTATAGATGTATTGCGAAAAGCAACGGGCGCAGGGAGAAAAATCTGCATCGGAACATTGAAATAAGAACCCTGCTAATCTTAGTGGAATTGATTTGCTTCTTTCTTGCAAATATCTTGCTAATGGAATTCGATTCAAATTTAATCGAAAACCTTCAGTAAAATGAAGCTCTATTTAATGTTAAATAGAATACTGTTGGGAATTTTAAAGATTTATAAGATTTCTCAATGCTTTAAATCTTGCATTTTCTAATTGCCGTTTATTGTGTTTTTGGCCGAGATTTATTAAGCTTTTCCTTTTAGGCACTGGTTTGCGTAAACAATCCAGTTCTATAGATACTGGTCTTTCTGTGTCCATGAAATAATGAGTTTCTAAATTAGTTTTCGAGCGATTGTCATTTGACATCTGTAACCCCTGGGGAAATCAAATCGTCGCGTCCGAATATAGTGGTACTGGTACACACTATGCAGTGATTTTAATATCATAGTATGATTAGAGTTCCTGCTCCACCATTTGTCATATTTTTAACTCTTAGTTATTTGTGTTAAGAGGAAATGCGGACAACGACACTTTTGAAAATGAGGTATTTGTATAAAACTATCGCTGTCGCTTTGCGAGTGCTCGGCCTCAAATAAAAGTGCTATAAGGACAACTGCAGCTCCGACTGAATAAAAGTGAATAAAGTAAAAAAATCGTAATTAGAATAGAATAGAATATATTTATTTGCTTAAAAACATGGTATACAAAGGTCTTATAGTTCATAACGAGCAAAAATGTTTTGCTAAGAATATACATAGCATGCAAAATTTTAGTAGAAACATTATTTCTTTTCAAGGAATTCCGTTACACAATAAAATTATTTCCATTTAACCATTCTTGTAATTTAGTCTTAAAAGAGTTCGAATTCGAGGTTTAGCCCTCGAATATTTTCTTCACCGAAACTGTACCAATTGAAAAGATATTTGATAAACTGAATAAGAAGAATGTTTACCGTGTGGCTATGTTTTTCCATTTTCATTAATAGTTTTCATATGTATACACTAGACCTCTGTAGACAGCGATATAAATAGGCAATTTTGAAAAATTTCGAGGAATTCTAGAAATAATTTATCAACTAAAACGAAAACATAGGGACATAGAAAAGGTTAATATTTATTTTGCTGTAGAAAATCATTGCTCTAGGGTTATAAACCAGAAAGAAAACAGTCGAGAGCGTTTATGTGGTGAAAAGACCACCCACATTTGTCCAGCAGTGGACGTTTTTCGGCTGAAATGCTGATGATGATGATGAACCTAATTACAGGCACTTTTAAAACGTCAGGCTCTAGTTGCATGGTTCCAAATTGTGGGTCCTATGGAGAAGAACCCGCAAGAAACTCCATGGATATACTCCAGTGCTCCCGAGAGTATAAATCTGCTAAAAAAAAACGTGCATTTATATGAACTGCATTTGGTTGCGGCACAAATTAGATTGCCCCGTGGCATTCACCTTGCAAAAAAAGACGAAGTTTAAGAAAATGCAATTACATACACCAAATTGTCCCAGTGTATTATGTTTAAATCCACCTACACCAAAGTCCCAAATCCAATAAGACTACTTACATTTACGAACTAGCTTTCCATTCATAACTCCTGTCTCCGTATAGTCGCATCAGATGTGAACAGGGCCGTAATGGAAACGGCTTCCTTATACAGCTCACGTAAGTAATATCAGACCGAATAAAATACCTTGGAACTAGGAATGTAGTACGCTTCTTCAGATATATTGCGATGTTCCAGTGGGGGTTATATTCTTGAAAATTGGGATATACCTATACTTTCACCTACCTACCTTTCGTCTACCTAGACGCAGTGGATAAGTACTTGGCTTTCTGTGGTATGGTTAGTGGGTTAGTTTTGTATAGCATAAAATGACGACGTCTGTGGTCTAGTGGTTCGTGTGTCGGACTGCTGATCACGAGGTCGTAGGTTCGATTCCCATAGGACACAAATATTTGTGTGATGAACATAAGCGTTTGTGTTGGTCTGGGTGATTCTTATGTATTATATATAAGTATGCATTTACAAAAAAGTATACAAGTATTATATCCATTGTCTAGTACCCATATTACAAGCTCTACTTAGTTTGGGACTAGGCTGTGTAAAAATGTCCCAAAAATATTTAAGTATTATTTAATGGATGCATAGAGGGCATGCATAGGCAAAGATGATTAGGTCAATGACCTTCACGAGTCCATAAGATTTCAAAAATTATTTCTCAATATTATGTATGATTACAAAATGGTGTTAAATAACATAAAATCACGCCTGTATTTCCCCGAAGGGGTAGGCAGAGGTGTATAGTACACCCACATTGCCATTAACCGGGCACAAATCCATACTTCGGGCTGCTACTGAGACTGCTAATGAAAAAACCCAATAACACTTTGCCCGACCCGGGAATCGAACCCAGGACCCCACGCTCAGCAGTCGCGCTTGCGACCACTAGACCAACAAGGCAAAAAAAAAAAAAATTTAACGCTGCAAAATATGGTTAGCAGAATTTAACGCGAGTGGAGCCGCGGGTAAAAACTAGTATCTAATAAGACAACAAATTTACGCACATTTAATTATATTTTGAGTAACTTAGTTGTGTATGTTTCTTCTTGTGACGTGTCATCAAAGTTTAGTGCGAACAATAAATTGTTTCTTGAAGTCTCACACGAAGTTCAAGTCTTTGACAAGAAACAAATTGAAAACTTCAGTAATATTTATTTAAATTTAATGTTTTACCAGTGGAATCATTCATTTTCCAAAATATGAATCCCGTGTCCAGCAATCAACTTATTATTCTGTACTATGGTAAAACAATTCATCATCATCATTTCAGCCAAAAGACGTCCACTGCTGGACATAGGCCTCCCCCAGGCATCGCCACAACGATCGGTTTTACGCTTTCCGCATCCAGCAGATTCCCGCAGCCTTCACCAGTCGTCGTTCCACCTTGTGGGGGGCCAACCCATGCTGCGCCTTCCAATACGCTGTCGCCGCTCCAGAACTTTACTGCCCTATCTAAAACAATTAGATACTACTTACTAGCCTATGCCCGCAGCTTTATCCACGTATAATTCGGTTTATCACAGAAAGATATCTTAACTATTATAAAATTGTAAACGTCTGTTTGTTTATTTGTTTGTTTGTTTGTTTGTTCCAGCATCACGCTAAAACTACTGGACCGATTTTGATGATTTTCTTTTTGTTTGAAAGCTGATGATCTGACTTAAAAACTGGTATGGGTTTTGAGAAAGAAAGAAAGAAAGAAAAAAAGAAAAAAATTAATTCGTGGGTTGCGTACTCACCCGACAGATCGAAGCTTCTATGCATTTGCACGAGCGGATAGTAATGTACGATGGAGTGGAGTGGAGTGGAGTGGTCAGGGGATGGGACTGGGGACGGGACAGGGGACGGGACTGGGGACGGGACAGGGGACGGGACTGGGGACGGGACAGTGGACGGGACAGGGGACGGAACATGGGACGGGAAATGGGACGGGACATGAGACGGGACATGGGACAGGACAGTGGGACGGCACATGGGACTGGACATAGGATGGGACATGGGACAGGACATGGGACATGGGACGGGACAATAGTGATATAGTGGGACAGTGGGACAGTGGGATAGTGGGACAGTAGGACAGTGGCAGTGGGACGGTGGGACGGTAGGCCGGCGGCAGTGGGGCAGTGGGGCAGTGGGGTAGTGGGCAGCGGGGCAGCGGGGCAGTGGGCCAGTGGGGCAGTGGGGTAGCGGGGTAGTGGGGCAGTGGAGCAGTGGGGTTGTGGGGCAGCGGGGCAGTGGGGCAGTGGGGTAGCGGGGCAGTGGGGGTAGCGGGGCATCGGGGCAGTGGGGGGCAGCGGGGCAGGGGTATAGTGGGGCAGCAGGGCAGTGGGGCAGCAGGGCAGCTGTGCAGTGGGGCAGCTGGGTAGCGGGGCAGTGGGGCAGTGGGGTAACGGGGCAGCGGGCAGCGGGGCAGCTGGGCAGCGGGGCAGCGGGGCAGTGGGGTAGCGGGGCAGCGGGGCTGTAGGGGAGTGGGGCAGCGGGGCAGGCAGTGGGGCAGTGGGATAGTGGGGCAACGGGGCAACGGGGCATTGGGGCAGTTGGGTAGAGGGGCAGCGGGGCAGTGGGGCAGCGGGGCAGCTGGGCAGCGGGGCAGTGTGTTAGCGGGGCAGTGGTATAGTGGGGAAGCAGGGCAGTGGGGCATCGGGGCAGTGGGGCAGCGGGGCAGTGGGGCAGCGGGACAGTGCGGCAGCGAGGCAGTGGGGAAGCGGGGCAGGCTGTGGGGCTGTAGGATAATTGGGCAGCGGGGCAGTGGGGCAGTGGAGTAGCGGGGCAGCGGGGCATTGGGATAGTGGGGCATCGGGGCAGTGGGGCAGCTGGGCAGTGGGGCAGCGGGGCAGTGGGGTAGCGGGGCAGTGGGGCAGCTGGGCAGTGGGGCAGCGGTGCAGGGTGCTACCGGGGCAGTGGGTTACCGGGGCTGTGGGGCAGTGGAGCAGCGGGGCAGAGGGGCAAGGGGCTGCGGGGCAGCGGGGCCGTGGGGCAGCGGGACAGTGGGGCAGCGGGGCAGCGGGGCAATGGGGCAGCGGGGCAGGCTGTGGAGCAGTGGGATAGTGGGGCAGCGGGGCTGTGGGGCAGCGGGGCAGTGGGGCAGCAGGATAGTGGGATAGTGGGGCAGCGGGGCAGTGGGGCAGCGGGGCAGTGGGGTAGCGGGGCAGTGGGGGTAGCGGGGCATCGGGGCAGTGGGGGGCAGCGGGGCAGGGGTATAGTGGGGCAGCAGGGCAGTGGGGCAGCAGGGCAGCTGGGCAGTGGGGCAGCTGGGTAGCGGGGCAGTGGGGTAGTGGGGCAGAGGGGCAGTGGGGTAGCGGGGCAGCTGGGCAGCGAGACATCTGGGCAGCGGGGCAGTGGGGCAGCGGGGTAGTGGGGCAGCGGGGCAGTGGGGCAGCGGGGCAGTGGGGTAGCGGGGCTGTGGGGAAGCTGGGCAGCGGGGCAGTGGGGCAGCGGGGCTGTGGGGCAGTGGGGCAGTGGGATAGTGGGGCAGCGGGGAAGTGGGGCAGCGGGGCAGTGGGGTATCGGGGCAGTGGGGCAGCGGGGCAGCGGGACAGTGGGACAGTGGACTGGACTGGAATGGACTGGACTGGACTGACGTGGGTTAGCAGAATTTAACGCGAGCGGAGCCGCGGGTAAAAGCTAGTATAATATAATACTCGAAAAAACTTCTAATCAACAACACAAAACAAAAGTATCACAGACATACCAATTCATTATAAATTAAAACCCCAAAGTCTAGGCGACCATTCTCGCCTCATAAAAGTTATAATTTATTTCCAAAGCCGATCCAACTTTAATTCGGAACTCCGGAGGTTGATTCACAAACAGCGGGCAAAACGACTCTCATTTCGAATTTAAAAGTTCCTTACTGTATGTTGGGCTTAATTCGGATTACAATGAAAACCTCGTTATTTTGTTGTTTGTATTAAAATGTTGTGGGAACAGGAAGAGAATTGGAATGGACCAATCTGAGAAGAGTCAAATACGACGCGATTAAGGGGAATGTTGCAGCCAAGTGATCCCATCAATAAAAAAAATATTACTCGCTGAATACATCATTTATCGAAAATCAATTTTTAACGATTGAAGTGCAGGTACTGTAGTTTAATCAGAAACTATTAACTCTGTAAATTATACTTCGCTGTAGTTGTAGATAGAAAAAATGCTAAAAGTGGCCGTTTTTCGCCTTGGCGGGAAAAATAGGGATTTTAGTATCAAAATATTTTCATTTGTGGATACGACGTTGATCTAATTTTCATATTTAAGATTTTACTAGATTTTGGTATAGGGAAAACAAGATTTAATTAAATTTGCTAGATAGGTTTATTCTCCAAAGTAAGGTCTGTGTTTGCACTATTTCCCATTGCATTTAGAAATTACAATAGTTTTTACTATTTTTTTTTGTGAATAAGATATATCTTTTACATATCTAAATTCTGTTGTAACAGATTTTTATTTAAATATTTATTCGCTGAGATATTTGCAAAAATGTAAAAAAAAACATCAAAACAGCGCGATTCCGCTCTGTTCTCATACGCGCAATTTGCCGTATGTTAGAAAGGGACGGTTGCAAATTCAATGCAGCACCTTAAGGGGCGTTCTCACGAGGCGATTTAAGTTGATCAACTTTCTATGGAGCGAGTGGCGTTCTCACGGGGAATTGAGTTGATCAATTTAAATTTGTTTACGAATTGAATGACAATCATATCATGACAACACGCTTTCAACAAGAAGTTAACAGGGAATCGACTTTTCGTTCGGTAAAAGTTGATCAACTTTTATTGAAAGCGCGTTCTCGTAATACCATTGTCATTCAATTTAAGTTGATCATATCGATTCCTCATGGGAACACCGCTCACTCCATAAGAAAGTTGATCAACAAAAATCACCTCGTGAGTACACGGCATTAGTGCAGTGGCTGAGTGATCCATAGACATAATAAAATAAAATAAAATAAAATGCCGCGTTTTTTTTTACGTCGTATTTTTTAAGTTGCCCACTATTGATGCACCACTATTTTTTATTATCAAAAAAGTTGAAGGTTAGGCTCTGTTCATCATTCCGCACAACTTTTATCATAGGACCAACATTGATATAGTGAAAAAATCTGATGTTCAATATATTTTGATCGATTTAGGTACTTATGAGTGAGGACGTGTATTTCACTTGCTCATAAACATTGTGAAAGAGTGGAACGACTTAACGATTTTTAAATTTATATAACTTTTTGAGTCAGAAAGGATTTGAAACAACTGCATTGTTTCTGTAAACCGTGTATGTTTCCGAAAAAATATTTCTTAATGAATACAGCCTGATACTTTAACTTGGTCAATCGGACTTATATTGACTGAACAAAAACCTGATGTCCGATTTGCGTGACAAACAGATGTCATCATTGATAACTGTAAAAATCGACGCTACGTTGTTTGTTTGACTTTACAAGGAAAGGTTATTAGGGTTATTTTTATTTTCTGTGTATTTTTTCGTTTATTTACGTTCAAAGCCGCGTTCAATAGGTCAAGCTTTTGATGATATCTTGCTTGTTGATGGAACGATCCATAATTGCTTCGGCATTTACGAGCCTTTTTATTTGGATTTATTATACGATTTTATACGGATATCGAAGTGTGAAATAAAGGCTACGATTAGGAGTAGAATTTTTGTTAGTAGGTTCTCCTCCTACTTAGATCTTCGATTTTACAACATTATCGGCCCATCTCGCCACTCCTTAGCCTTTTCTGTGGTAGGTAATAACCATGCCAGATAACGAAGAAGTAAAACATACAATAATTTAAACTAGTCTTGAAGGCCACTTGATTTTTTTTTTTTTTTTTTTTTCAGTTGTATACGTACCAACAACATTCTAAAGATGTAAAAATGAACTCATTAGAGTTTTACCGTACATCAGTATCATCGACTATGCAAACAGATTATACTTATTCCACTCTTTAGCGGTATGGTAATCACAACAACTTTTATGAAACTGCTTATTCGTGATCTTCTTCTATCGTGTCGACATGAGCTACATAATGATAATTTTTTGTTTATTTAAACAACAATTACTCTTAAATCTAGAGTAACATACAGTCAAAAACATCATTACAAGAGCAAGGTCAATATGACTTTAACCCCTGATTCCGAAACTAGGTGAACCTGTAGTATCGGAATCAGTGATTGCTCCAATTACAGCATAGTTATGCTCTACTAATATACAATGTATTATTGAAATAACCGAAAACCTCTCAAGGGATCTTATAGCTCATGCCGTGGGAAAAGCGCCGAACGATTAATTAAATATCGTCACTCGTGGAGGCTCTTTTAATGCACCCCATGTTTATTCGTGATGTCAGTGTCGTTCTCTTCTAAAAGTTATACAATAATATTCGCTCACTTATTGCAAGACCGTCATTTCTCAAAATCGTGACTTTTTAAGATAAGTATAAAAAAGCATTCGTTAATCAGTATATTTTTTAATGCAATAAAGACAGTGATGTGTTTTCACTCAAGGCCGCTAGATGGCGATAAGTGTCGTACTTGCACGCTGTTGCTGGGCTACATATGTTCATTTCAATATCGTTCTATCTCAGTTACTCAAAAGTGTTTAACGAGAGCGCACTTGTTTAACTGCGCAAGGACGTCATATTTGGAATTAATACGCTATTGTAACAAATGGTAAGAACGACTTTTTAATTATATATTGTAACATCATAGAATTATTTAGTGTTATGACACTATTGCAATTTAAAATAAGAGATGTCTAGTTCTAATATTCAGCAATATGACGTTATTGTAGAAAAAGCCGTCCATGTTTTTGTACTATTTGCCGTTATGACTTTATTGACGATAATCACTGCATCTCAACATTGAACGTAACATGTAACATTTAGAATTATATCGTTTTTGTGGAAAAATGTGTTGAACTTTATATATTATTATAGGTTATGTCATTATTTCAATGAATATCGAGTGTGTTATTACTGTTGAGTTATAATCTAAACTTTATTTCAGTCGTTTCGAGGACGATTATTAGTTGATCTTGTTAACAATCGTGACGACAAAGACAATGAAGAAGATCAAGTAGCCATTCAACCAGCGAAGATAAATCCAGCTCGTCTTCCTCGTCGTCTTCATCTAGTTCATCTAGTGAGAATGTAATTGCTGATGTAGAAGATCGCTTTATTGAAACCACAGGACTTGATGGCAGGAATACAGAAAACCAAATTTCGTCATTAGTAGGTACATAGTTACTCTGAGCAATCTTGCGATTTAGTTCGTCATTATCATTTATTAACTACTCTTTTTGTTTCTAGATGTTCAAAATCTAGCTTCAACTAGCACTCTACCACTTTTGGATCCCGAAAAAGATTGCGACGATTCGGGCAGAGATCGTGATTATGTACCAAATACAGAAAGCAGTAGTTCTAGTGAAAATGAATCCACATCCTTGCATACAGCTACAACTAATAACAATGTGTTAGCAATGATATCTAGTAGTAGGAATACTAACACATAACAATTAATAAAAATAAAAAACACATACCAGCATTTTATTAATTTTTTTTTGAAAATTTGT
The DNA here is from genome assembly GCA_949699075.1 of Asteroscopus sphinx. Lineage (NCBI taxonomy): Eukaryota > Metazoa > Arthropoda > Insecta > Lepidoptera > Noctuidae > Asteroscopus > Asteroscopus sphinx. The sequence goes on from OX453020.1 coordinate 16,923,855, forward strand.
AACTATTGTAATGCTAATTAAAGCTAACCTTTTTGTTCAAAAATTAACTTTTAAACTTTAAACCTGTATAAGACTTGACACATGAAACAAAGAAGACTAAGGCTTGGTTTCACCAACGATAAGTCTCTGGTTAAACGTACGTTTACCCACAATTCCATTACATTTTTCGAGTACAAGTAATCGGCCAGTATTCCGTGTGGTGCCAGACATAAAGAATTGCACCACCCTATCTGTTATCATAGGTATCGTGACTGGGATTCACCAGAAAATGGGCAGCAGCGTTTTCTGAGTATTAAACCAAACAACTGTGATCGCCAATCTGCCTGCCAAGCGTGGCGATTATGGCATATCCCCCCAACATGCTTGGAGGAGGCCTATGTGTCTAGCAATGGACGTCTTTGGGCTGAAATGATGATGCTGGAGATGATGAGTAATCGGCCGTTTAATCAGAGAATTAACGTTGATGAACAACGGCCTAATTATTTTCACATTTACCTGATTATGAGACTGAAGTAAAAATTACTGATGATTGGTGAATATTGTTACTTAATAATTAAGCTGATTAAAATAGGTAGCTGTGATTACAAATGCTTGAAGATTCCAATGATAATAAGGATATTTTTTACTTGACTTGACTTCATGTCAATGTTTTGGACCTGATTAAGTTTAAGTGTTGATTTTATACTTCTAATAAAACCTTTATAGATTATAAAGGATGTTCCTAAGTTTTATTTATAAGAACTATTAGCACAATACTTATTAGAATTTTTTAAGGACAAAGGACTGGAAGAATTTTTAAGTAAATTACTATATAATTAAAATTGAAAATCTCAAAATTTTGTTTTATTTCAACATTTCGTTAATTTTTTTTTTAAATATGGTCATAATTTAAGATAAATCATGTATTACGTGTTTATTTTTTCTGTTAAGAATGACATATTACGGCAAAGTACTTTCACAAGGCAATTTTTTTCTGCAATAATGACACTAGTGAGTACCACATGGCTTTTTTTATTTATCATTTGAGAACAGTACATTTATAGCAAAATTTTATTATTCGGTTTTAAAGTACATTAATGCATACAATCAATCGAATTAGGTTAACCAGATAATAAATAAATAAAATAAATAAATAAAATAAAAATCATTTATTGCAGGCATACACCCATATAACTTACACATACAATTTTAATTTAACGAACACAAATTATAGTAATTAAAAGATGAAGTAAATAATTTAATTCAATTATATAATCAAAACAATTTAATAATTTATACTCATTATTAAAAAATTATAAATACAAAATCTCTTTAAAATCAAAATTCATTCAAATATTAACAAAATCAGCTCAATTAAAATTCATTAACATAAATTAATATTTAATTATTGCAATTGAATTAAATAATTATTGCAATTGAATTAAAATATACATAATTATTATTATTATTAGCTGGAATATTGTCAGCCATATACAAAGAAAAGGTTAGCTTCATATATGGCTCGCAATATTCCATTGTCAGATTCATGTACACGGCTCATGAAGGAGGCCCTCGACTTTCTTAGGACAGCGAAGAAGTCATCCACTCTATTCTCCGCGAACATGCCGGACGCGCTACACCGCCATGGGAGCCCAAATATGCACCTAAATGCGTTGTTATATTGTACACGCAACGCGTTGTAAGCGCGTTGCGTGTAGTCGTACCAAAGGTGACATGTGTACAGCGACCGACAGTACGCATTAAATAAAGTAACTTTTACTTGTTTCGTACATTTCGCGAATCGCCGGGCGCAATAATAATGTTTTTTTTCTAAAATACATAAAGTTCAAACTTTAAAACTGCTCTCGTGTAAAATGGCGATTTCTTAGTTATGACAGTCTTGCAATAAGTGAGCGATATGTTACAAACCCAGGACCAAGAAAATTTCTTATATTTAAGTCAAGAAAACTGAGGATTTGTAGAATAGTCATATATAGTAGAAAAATTTAAGTATGGTCCAAGTGTAAAGTGACAGTACCTACTGTACTGATCACAGAAATAGAGATAGAATGGTTGTAATCACAATTTTACTTGTGATTCATGCGTGGCAACTTTTCATACAAACTACGCCTCCCAAATTGATGTCATTAATTTTAAAAATTATTTTTCAAATTTACTTTACAGCTTTTGTTTCTGCAGTTAGAAACAGCACAATAAGGCATTTTTGCGGGTTTTTGTTTCAGTATTTACAGAAACAAGTCATAAGGCGTACTGAGAAATTAAATGCCCTGCACTATAGTGCAGAGTGTTGGCACGCGCGCCCTGCCCACTTTTCCATTCTAGTTATTTCTGTGATACTGATATTGGATCTAAAAATCAAGACGAAAATATGTTTCAAATATTCTTAAAGTTATCCTGAAGGATGTTTATAGAATACATTTTTCAATTTCACCTAAAATTTCTTGAAATCTTTAAAAAAAAGGTAAATTAGAGCGAAACAGCTGTAAAACATAAAATTCCTCTTATATGGTAGAAGATATTAAATAACGTTCAACAACTTGACAGTACTTTTAATATCATTATTTTCTCATCGATTTCTTATCAACTGATCAATCAAATCAGGCCTCTCGAAACTTGTAATTTGTTTTTCTATCTGCTAATTCTTCTGTCATGTACCAAAACATAGGCCAGTCACGTCGGTGATTGCATCACGAACAACAGATGCAGGCCAGCTGTTCCAACTGTAAGAACTGAGAGGAAAGATCTTCGGTACAGCTTTGCTTGTTATTTATTTGGGAATAAGATAATTCAGTGGCAAGCAAAGTAACTATAAAAGTTACTATACCATGTAAGTAAATATATTTTCCAAATCAATGCTTTAAAAAAACTGCAAATCAGTAATGAATAAGTATAAATTATAAATCAAATTATTAATTTAAAGTTTTGTTTTTTGATAAAAGAAGCAAAATAAAAAGAGTTTATTTTAATTATCAAAATACAGAAATAAAACAGTAATAGGATTTAAGGATTGCAGTAACAGTAGCAACAGGAATAGTAGTTACAGGAACAGTAGCAACAGGAACAGTTGTTGTTGCTTCCAGACAAACACCTATCTTAACTATTATAAAATTGTAAACGTCTGTTTGTTTGTTTGTTCCAGCATCACTCTAAAACTACTGGACCGATTTTGATGTTTTTTTTTTTGTTTGAAAGCTGATGATCTGACTTAAAAACTGGTATGGGTTTTGAGAAAGAAAGAAAGAAAGAAAAAAATTAAAAAATTAATTCGTGGGTTGCGTACTCACCAGAAAGATCGAAGCTTCTATGCATTTGCACGAGCGGATAGTAATGTACGATGGAGTGGAGTGGAGTGGAGTGGACAGGGGATGGGACTGGGGATGGGACTGGGGACGGGACAGGGGACGGGACTGGGGACGGGACAGTGGACGGGACAGTGGACGGGACAGGGGACGGAACATGGGACGGGACATGAGACGGGACATGGGACAGGACAGTGGGACGGCACATGGGACTGGACATAGGATGGGACATGGGACAGGACATGGGACGGGACTATAGTGATATAGTGAGATAGTGGGACAGTGGGACAGTGGGACAGTGGGACAGTGGGACAGTGGGACAGTAGGACAGTGGCAGTGGGACGGTGGGACAGTGGGGCAGTGGGGCAGAGGGGTAGTGGGGCAGCGGGGCAGCGGGGCCGTGGCCCTGTGGGGCAGTGGGATAGTGGGGCAATGGTGTAGCGGGGTAGCGGGGCAGCGGGGCAGTGGGGTTGTGAGGCAGCGAGGCAGCGCGACAGTGGGGCAGCGGGGCAGCGGGGCGGGTCAGTGGGGCAGCGAGGCAGTGGGGCAGCGGGGCAGCGTGCCAGCGGGTCAGCGGGGCAGTGGGGTACCGGGGCAGCGGGGCAGTGGGGCTGTGGGATAGTTGGGCAGCGGGGCAGTGGGGCAATCGGGTAGCGGGGCAGCGGGGCAGCTGGGCAGCGGGGCATTGGGGAAGCGGGGCAGCGGGGCAGTGGGTCAGCGGGGCAGTGGTGTAGCGGGGCAGCAGGGGAGTGGGGCAGTGGGGCAGCGGGGCAGGCAGTGGGGCAGTGGGATAGTGGGGCTGTGGGGTAGCGGGGCAACGGGGCTGTTGGTGACCAAGGCAGCCGGGCAGTGGGGCAGTGGGATAGTGGGGCAGCGGGGCAGTGGGGAAGCGGGGCAGTGGGGCAGCGGGACAGTGGGCAGAGGGGCAGTGGGGAAGCGAGGCAGCGGGGCAGGCTGTGGGGCAGCCGGATAGTGGGGCAGCGAGGCAGTGGGGTAGCGGGGCAGCGGGGCAGTGGTATAGTGGGGCAGCGCGGCAGCGGGGCGGTGGGTTAGCGGGGCAGTGGGGGGTAGAGGGGCCGGCTGTGGGCCAGTGGGATAGTGGGGCAGCGTGGCAGTGGGGCAGCGGGGTATTGGGGCAGCGTGGCAGTGGGGCATGGGGCAGCGGGGCAGCGGGGCAGTGGGGCAACGGGGTAGCGGGGCTGTGGCGTAGCGGGGTAGTGGGGTAGTGGGGCAGTGGGGCAGCGGGGCTGTGGGGTAGCGGGGCAGTGGGTCAGCGGGACTAATGGGCAGCGGGGCAGTGGAGTAGCGGGGCCGTGGGGCAGCGGGGCCGTGCGGCAGCGGGGCAGTGGGGTAGCGGGGCAGTGGGGCAGTTGGGTAGTGGGGCAGTGGAGCAGCGGGTCCGTGGGGCAGTGGGGCATCGGGGCAGCGTGGCAGTGGGGCAGAGGGGCAGTGGGGCAGCAGGGCAGCGGGGCCGTGGGGCAGTGGGATAGTGGGGCAGCGGGGCAGTGGGGTAGCGGGGCAGTGGGGCGGCGGGGCGGCGGGGCAGTGGGGCAGCGGGGCAGTGGGCCAGTGGGGCAGCGGGGCAGCGGGACTGCGGGACTGCGGGACAGCGGGACAGTGGGACAGTGGACTGGACTGGAATGGACTGGACTGGACTGGACTGACGTGGGTTAGTAGAATTTAACGCGAGCGGAGCCGCGGGTAAAAGCTAGTTTAATTATAAAATTATTTATTCTGATGTAAGTTTTCAATGTATTTAATTAATATTTAGATTTGTAGAACTGTTAAATGTAAGCTATGTTGACAATACTTGTGCCGCGCTGTTATTGGTCTGTTGCGACCTTCCGGAGTCATGGTGGGGCTACACTTTAAAGATTATAATCAGGCAGTTCGTTTACGAATGGAGCGCAAGTAGCATCTCCTTGAGTTATAATAAAGCAGTGTACCAGGCCCCTCAGAAAGTATTGCGAAAAAAAGTTTTTATATATGGGAGACTGGCCAGTTATAATGTTTTTCGAAAATATGATTATTTATAAGTAAAAATAAGTAAGTTCCAATTTCAAAATTTCCCTCCACATTTTTTGCGAGTTAATTCAAAGTATTATCTTAAATTATAATAATATATAATAATATAATAATATTATTATCTTACGAGTCTTACATAAAACCTTAAAAAAGCTACTACACAAATTGATTCCTATAACTTCATGCAATAGAAACGTTAAGAACAATGCTAGTATGTCCTTCCCACGCTTTCAAGTTTTCGTTTGGCAAGAATGCTGCATATGTGATGAACAGTTGTGACGACATCACACCATAGGAGTCTTGACCGTTAAATGTTAAGGTGATCAAGTCTTAAGAGTGGTCCTTGGTCAAGAATTATTGACTTAAGGAATGTTGGTTTTGTCAGTAGTAAGTGTTCAAGGGATTTAAATTCAGGGGGCCTTTTAATTAAAATTGTATACAAATTGCCTTCGAATCACAGTTGAATCAAGGCTTTTGAGAATTTCGGGGAAACCCTGTTTACTTTACAGTTTAACCGCTTTATGCTGATAGGTGCAAAAATGTCCAGAAATTGCCTTTTTCTTGTGGAATACCAGGCCCCTCAGAAAGTATTGCGAAAAAAAGTTTTTATATATGGGAGACTGGCCAGTTATAATGTTTTTCGAAAATATGATTATTTATAAGTAAAAATAAGTAAGTTCCAATTTCAAAATTTCCCTCCACATTTTTTGCGAGTTAATTCAAAGTATTGTGTCTCACTGAAATATGGATCTGCGCCGGGAACATTTTAGAGCTATGATTTTATACGATTTCAAGTGTCGCCTGAAACCGGATGAATCGTACGATAGACTTCAAATGGCATTCATGGATGAAGGCCCTTCCAAGGCAACCGTGTATTGTTGGTATAACGAATTCAAGCGCGGTCGACCAACTTTGGGGGATGACGAAAGAAGCGGTCGCCCTTTGACGGCTGTTACCGAAGAAAACGTGCTAGCAGTGAAAAATTTAATCCAAGACAATAGGCGAATTACATATCAGGAGATTCAACACATATTGAAGATTGGATCGGGAAGCGTTCACGAGATTCTACACAGCCATCTTCGCGTGAGGAGGATAGTATCACGCTGGGTGCCGCACAACCTCACCGATGCTCAGAAGCAGGCCCGGGTGGAATGGTGCCGTGATATGCTTAACAAATTTGAAGCAGGCTCGTCTCGGCGTGTTTACGACATCGTTACAGGTGATGAGTCCTGGATTTATCAATACGACCCAGAAACCAAGCGCCAGTCGACTGTTTGGGTGTTTCAAAATGAGCCAACGCCTACCAAAGTGAAGCGATCTAGAAGCGGGGGTAAGATTTTGATCGCTAGCTTTTTTAATTTGACTGGCCACTTGGTATCAATTCCCTTACGGGATCAAAGAAGCATTAATGCCGAATGGTATACTACCAAATGTTTGCCAGAAGTTTTCTCTGTTATAAGCAACAAGCGACCAAACACAGGGCTCCGCGGGCTACTGCTCCACCACGACAATGCACCTGCGCACACCGCACTCAAAACGAGGGACTTCCTGGACAGCACGCCAGTCAAACTCCTGGGTCACCCTCCTTACAGCCCTGATCTAGCACCGTGTGACTTCTTTTTATTCCCAAAAATAAAAAATCAGCTCAAAGGGATACAATTTTCGTCGCCGGAAGATGCGCTGGCTGCGTTCGAGCAGGCTGTAAACGAGGTGTCTGCGGCGGACTGGAAAAAGTGTTTTGAAAACTGGTTTAGGCGCATGAATCTTTGTATAGAGGCTGGTGGAAAGTACTTTGAAAAGATTTGATAAAAATATATGTACGTATAGAACAATTTTTTTTAGTTTCGCAAAACTTTCTGAGTGTCCCACGTACTTACTATATTTGAAATTGATAGATAAAGTTACAATTATGGTTTACGTGTGCATTTTGTTTAAAATAACGACTAAGTATTCAGAGATTTGTATTCTACAGTTATCGATTGCTTGATTAAATTGATGTTGGTATTTATTCTCTGTTTATTTGTAGAAGTCTTTTACACAGTAGTAACAGAAACAGTAGTAACGGGAACATTAGTAGCAGGAACAATAGTAACAAGAACAATAGTAACAGGAACAGTAGTTACAAGAACAGTAGTTACAAGAACAGTAGTTACAAGAACAGTAGTATCAGTATTATCAGTAACAGTAGTAGTTTGACGATACAATTTGCGCATTGGCTGAGCGGTAAGCTTCTGCGCCAAGGGTCTCAGGTTCGATTCTCGCATCGAACATATATTTATTTGATCCACAGGTGGTTGTTCCGGGCCTTGGTTTTTTTGATATTCCTTATGGTCTTGGTTTCACCGTCACCTCACCTTACCTGGTGTTTGTATGCACAAACTCAAATTGCGTTTACATATGCGCATATCGTGGGTGCGTTGACAAACTGTTAACGCATCCACGATATGCGTAAGATTTGTGTTTGTTAACGCATCCACGATATAGGAGAAATACTAGTGTGGGGCAACATTTTTTTTAATAGAATAGAAACAGAATAAAAAATACAAAATTAAAAAGTAGATCTTTTCATTGGTAACAAAAACTCTTATAGCTTTACCAATAATGATTTCCATCACACGTAAGTATTCTATGAAATTATTGAAACAATAATTGAACCGACAAGACACAGTTGTAATCAAACTAAGTTGTCAGGGCTGCCGTGTCAGGCCTATCTCTTGTATCTCACGAAACATAGTTTTGAGATATCACCGTTTAAAGTTTTTTACAGATAATTGCGATTATCTTAAATGTTTCAAAACTTTCGGGAAATATTTTTACATAATTGGTTGTATTAAAGTCTGAGGAAAACCGGGCAATTTATAGATTTTTGAAAACTTCGTAATTTTCAGAGTTATTAGCTATAACAGAGATAGGTGTGACAAGCTCTCTATACATTGGTTGTTACGCGGTGCTCTCTATCTTAAGATACGTGACTTAGCCGCAACAAGTGTAATATGGAATGTTTTGCTAAACACAGGTATCTTTAACTAAAGTTTGTCTGTATTAAATTAAATTAGTTTATAAAGGAATAGAAAAAATAGTACTCATCTAAATAAATGAATAATGACTTATCTAGTAAAAACTCAAATTTTCAAATGCATTAAAATATCCTTTTTAATGAGTCAAAAAGTAAAACGAAAACTCAAACTTCTTCTAACCAAGATTCAATAACTTATAAAACTTAATAAACTTCATAACTAACATAAAAATTGGAATGAGAACTTAGTATTATCAAAATTATTTTAAATACAAAAAAAACTAAATCCTAGATATGTAAGATCTTATCTAAATCTACATCTGCATCTAAGTCTGCTTTCTTTCTTTCACTTACACTCCTTCGCCTTACTTCCTGGGGTACTTCTTTTTTAACTAAGTCCAACACACTTTTGCAATACACATGCAAATCTTTGAATAATTTTTCATCGTATGATTTCTTGACGACTATGTAAGTTGAGCATCTTCAAAATTCAACTATTCTTAATGCCTAAATACGTGGATTGAAAAGTTCGCGGTTTTATATAAAAATAATAATGCAATCGAAATGCTTTTGATTTCATTATAATCGTCAACCCTTCAGATGATTTTACGCTAAATTTCTTTGTTGTATTACTTTTGCTTCGAGACTTAGAAGGATTTAATCAGAGCCAGATGATAAATTTCTTGTATTCGAAAAAAAAAATCTCAACAATGCGCTGTCAGTACGTGTCCGTTTTAAATTTTGTCCAAAATAGCACAAAACTACATAGTGACGGAATAAGGAGGATCTATTGCATCCGATGCTGTAGTTAAAAATCTGTTAGCTGAATTAAATCCCAGAAGACAGAGCGTTGAATATGTCCTCTACTGTAAATAGCCTTCAACTTCCACTATAGCACAAAACACCGAAAAGATATTTAATCTGATGGTAGGAAATCAACAATGAAATATTAAAGAAATAGCTAGGTAATAGATGTTTTTAAAAAGTGATAAAGAAGCAATATTTGCCATAAATTCTGATTTCCCAGGGTATCTAAGAGAAAGATACCGATGCCCTTTTGAGTCGAACAAAAACACAACCGGCTAAGCACTTCACGCAAATTTTTATTTCGTTTGATGCCGATATATAAGAAATTTTACGCAAATTAGTTGTCATAAATAAAACTAGGGTCCAGCTAAGATAACAGAATAGTAAGACCAAAAAATACTTAAAAGAAAAGTATAGACCAGAACTACTAGCCTCGAAGCAACATAAGGTGATTATTTTGAAAATAAGGTAATGGTGGCAGTTTTTTGGGTCTAAGTCGACTGCTGATTAAAGGGTATCGTCATAAACTGCATTTATAACTGCACTTTTTTATACAAATTTTGTAGTTATTGAATAAACGTCAAACAGTAAAAATTACCAACGAAGTTACTAAAAACTGTTTGGTTTTATCTAAGCACAATTCGAGCGTTTAGAAATTATCTGAAACTCTGAAAACATGGCTTTTCATTGCCTTGTTGAGGACCTATTTACTTCAATTTCCTGTGTAATAAAATAATAATTGATTAACACACATTTTCATAAAATAACCAGTAGAAAACCAACGACGGACAGTGCGTATTTTGAAGGCTTTTGAAAATTATTTTAAAGTACGTACACTTTTCAAAAACCCGGTAAATGAGATACATCAAGCTGATATACTAACCAACAAAAATAGGTTTGTGAACATTACTCCTGCATATTCGACCGCGATTTTTTTAATCCACCTATTGATTTCATAAACGTAGTTATTTTTCTTCAGCTGGTCCACATGTTGCCGTGGGCTATTACTTTTAGAACCATGTTTGTTCTTGAAGCTCTCATAATATCCACAACATCATCAGTTAATACGCGCACTACAGTCACGGATAAATAATGTATCTAGTAGTTAGCAGAGTTAGGATTTGCTCGATGCGCTCGCAACTTATCACGCGTAATTGATGTAACTTAAGATACAGTATTTTACCATAACTAACAATGGCAAAATCGTAGTTTCGAGAGTTAGGTGATAGGCAATTGTGACTAATTGGTAATAGTTAATTAAAATATTATTTTACTGGGTGATAGAGGATCATGAAAAAATACGATTTAGACCTGTTACGCGTAACTCATGTATCTTAAGATAACAGACCTGCGAGTGACACGGCAGGGCAGCCGAATAAATTACGCACTATTATGAAGGCAATGATAATTAAGGCTCGTAAATTACACACGAGTGACATTCAGAATTAATATCCGGCTTATAAATGAGACATATCCGGTAGTAGTATTAAATTACATACCGTTTTCCTGATTAATTTAAAAGTCATACATAATGTAATATTGTGATTTTTTTATTAAAAAATGATGAGGAGGGGCTCGTGGCTAAGTAGCAACCACGTGAATTGTATGATCAGTGAGGTTAAGCTACAGATGCTGTGGTCAGTCCGTGGATGGGTGACCATTCTGTTACACATCGAGACCCCTCCGTGCCTCGGAGAGCACGTTAAGCTGTCGGTCCTGGTTGTCATATGAACGTCTATGGCAGTCGTTACAGGTAGTGTTGCCTGACAATCGATAGTCTATCGATTGTCTGGCAACACTACCTGTAACGACTACTATCGATCGTATCAAAAATCCCCTAGTCAATCATACTATAGATAGGCGCATCGATACTATCGATCGGAAGGTATCCAACAATACTACCGATAGTATCAAACTATTGTTACGATAGTATCGATTGTTTGAAATCAAGCAATACTATCGATACTATCGTGCTATCGTTTAGGTAGTATTGCACTAAAACTATCGGTGTTCACTGACGTCATTTTTACATTGAATTTAACTTTTTAGAAAGTTTATTTTCCTAACTTCTGTATTGGTACACACCACACTGTTACGGTGTACCTACATAACCATTTATTTAATAACCTTATACATCTATACTATCTAAAGTAATCTAAACGATAGCACGATAGTATCGATAGTATAGCATTATTTCGAACAATCGATACTATCGATAGTATCGTAACAATAGTTTGATACTATCTATAGTATAGGTAGTATTGTTGGATACCTGCCAATCGATAGTATCGATACTATCGATAGGCCTATCGATGGTAGGTATGACTGATTGTAGGGGGGACTATCAATAGATCGATTTTTATGCAACACTAGTTACAGGTAGGTAACATTATTAAATTCATATATGTGATAACACTATGATCATAGATACCTTTCCAAGCTTAACGATTGCGACAAATCTTTATTGCGATTTTTCCATTGACCTATTATCCTTGGCTGCTGCTACAGCTGTGATAGCCTAGCGTTTGAGCGCTTGCCTTCCATGTAGGAGGGTCTGAGTTCAAACCCGGTCTGCACCACTGAATTTTCGAATTAATGTGTGGATCAGAAATGTGATTATCACTTGCTTTAATGGTGAAGGAAAAAGTCGTGAGGAAACCTGCACACCTGAGAGTGCTCCATACAGTTCTCGATGGTGTTTGTAGTCTGCCAACATGCACTAGGCTAGCGTGATGGACTAAGGTCTTAACCTTATTCTGAGAAGAGGCTCGTGCCCAGCAGTAGGACAGTAATAGACTGGTGATTAATTATCCTTAAATGGGTGATCTAGAAAAATATTTCTCCACTAATGAAAACAGCGTTTTAATTGAAAATAATTGATATTTGCGTTGAATTTTGTTAATTTCTGGATCAATTAAAATGTGATGCTACAAGTTGATTAAGTAAATTAAATTATTGATGTTCCGCGAACAGTGATGTACAGTATGACATCATGTCCCAGGCGGTTAAATAGATTGAAGTAGCGGTCTATAGTGTACCAAAATTATACAGGTTAGCACGGACGAATAAAAAATGGCGGACCGGATCTCGATAAGAAAAGATTGAAGCACTTCGTTCTTCCTAAGCCCACTATAATTTCGACAGCATTTTAACACACCAGGTATAGATATATTGTTATTTTATTTGTAACACTATGGCAATAACTACCTTCACACGAGATTTATTGTGTAATCGCGGCTTTTTGTCTTACTACGGGTGTGAATGTGTGCGTGCCAGCCCGTACTTTTAATCGAGTCGTCTTACTATGGGTGCTTCACTTTTTGTTTAGCGAGATTCTGTCCGCCTTTTTTTATTCGTCCTTGCAGGTTAGTGTAACTTCTTTGTCATGCAAAATGGTTAAACCATAATTTACCAACGCAATTATTTCAAAAAAATTTGTAATTTAAATTACTATTTAATAGGTTATCATAAAATAACAATTTAAATATTTGCTTCACTGAGATGAAGGCTGACAGAGATGTATGTAAGAAAAAGACATGTTGCACCGATCCCAAATAAATTAGGATGAGGGCAGGAGGTTGATGAGGTAATCTTTAAATACATTTTCAGTTTTAATCTCTCGTATGCCGCAATTCGAGAATCAGTTAAAATTCTATTATATCTCGCGTGGATTAGGCACATAAGATCAAAAACATTCTAAATAACTTGTGAAAATAAAATCCTTTTGATCTTTAGAATTCCTAAAGGAGAAACAGGGTGGCCTCTATTCATTCAAAAACCAGCTCAGTTTAAATAATAGTGCATTCTGGAAGCAAGTATACATGCTTTTATTTACTGGGTATACATAAATTACAGTTGTAACTTTAATATACGGTAAACAATGCAATAACTGCCAAAACTGAACGAAAACGCTGGCCACAACTGAAATACAAGTACTTTTGATGTTAAATCGTTGTATCACAAGGCCGATGTAAGCATACCTATGCGTTGAATGCCAATATGACGTCATAGGTCAAGGAGACACAAATATGAATAAAATTTTAAAATAATTACATCATTATGAACAACTTTTCCGCCGAACAAACAGTCGATCCCTACATTTGTGTTCTCATAAATCTACAAAATATGGGGAAAAGCTGATGTTTTTTTCGCGATTTCAGGGTTGGTCCCATAGTAAAAAATATTCGCAATGATGAGTAGGTATAATGATCCCTTAAGAGGTTTAGTATAAACTAATAAAAATAAGGTTGTATAGCTAAAAGAACTAAGTTTATACTTTTTAAGAGTATGATTACTGTCGTGATCGAATCAGAAATGAGGAGATTCGCAGGAGAACGAAAGTAACCGACATAGCCCGAAGAATTGCCAAACTTAAGTGGCAGTGGGCGGGGCATATTGCTCGCAGAACGGATGGCCGATGGGGCAGTAAAGTTCTGGAGTGGCGACCGCGTACTGGAAGGCGCAGCGTGGGTAGGCCCCCCACAAGGTGGACCGACGACCTGGTGAAGGTCGCGGGAATCCGCTGGATGCGGAAGGCACAGGACCGGTCGTTGTGGCGATGCTTGGGGGAGGCCTATGTCCAGCAGTGGACGTCTTTCGGCTGAAATGATGATGATGATGATGATGATTACTGTCAAGAAACAAATACTGACTGGTATAAAAATGTGAAATAGAGGTACAGTCTAACAAAGCAATAAGTACCCATGGTCACCAGATATAAATAGTTTTCTAAGAAGATTATGGATGTTTTCGAGTGAAAGATCATATTAATAACGGACAAAGTTAAACTGTATTTATATAAAACCCTAATCAAACCGTTCTATACTAATTTCCTGAGCAATCTTCATCTATATCTGGCGACCCTGGAAACTAATTGCTTTGTTAGACTGTACACGGTGGAGCACGGTTCGTCTATATTTTTACAATATCTGTGTACGATGCATATAACCCGCGTATGTGCCTAAACTCGAGCATGTAACCCGTGCCGCTGCCTTGTACAGTGTACAAGCACCATAATAAACTAGGCACGACGTAGGATTTCCACTACGCTACGCTACGCAGTGTCTGCGGTGTACCTGTTAACGCTACGATTGCTACGCAGTTGTAGCAATTCGCCGAACCGAAATGTACTCTTCGCTTCGCTCGTGCTAAATATTTGATGAAAATACTGCACCGAAAAATAGAGGACTGTATAAATAAATACTAATAATATCTCTATTTAATTTTAGAGCACATATAGTGATGGTAATTTAGTAAAAAAACTGCTGTGAAATATATGTGTGGGCACACATGATGCGGCTCGCAGATGTTATTTAGATTTAGTTATTGATAATGCTAACATATTAATCTAATATATAAACACTAGACTATAACTGAAAACGTGAATGTTAATATATTTACAAAAATTACATCTATTTGTCGAAAACTATTTTCTAGATCTGCAACTAAGTGTAGTTACAAGGGTCATTAGCTATGCTCTATACAGTTATGACGTAACACCATTAGCTATTTAGTGGCTTAGTAGTTAAGTTGTCAGATAAATGGCAGCTAAGAACTTGAAGGGGAGACTGGAATTCACTTCTTTAAGTGGTTTTTGGATTCCAAAAGTTTGTAATTTATTAAATGGCTGTTATTTCATTTCAGACGCTTGTCAGATGCGTCTGACAGAATAGATACCAAGGGACATAAAAAGGGATAAAGGAAGACCGAGAAAGAGATGGAGAACTATCGTCCGATATCTGTGCTACCGGTCATGTCAAAAATCTTTGAAAAACCATACATGATCGCTTAGTAAATTACTTAAAACTCTTTTAACATTATAACAGAACGGCAGTATGGATTTTGAGCCAAAAGCAACACCACCACCGCAACAATCGATCTAACAACGAAAATAAAAGATAGTATAGATAAAAACATAACCCTCCTTCTGGCGCAGTCGGGTAAAAAGCAAATAGTTCTGGGAGTTTTTATTGATTTAAAAAAAGCGTTTGATACAGTTAGTCACAAACTGCTATTGGGAAAACTTGAAAGCATCGGGATCAAAAGTGGTGCTCTTAAAATATTCGAATCATACCTATCAAATAGATCGCAAGTAGTGAAAATAGATAATTTCCAAAGTAGTGCCTTACCTGTCACGCATGGTGTGCCGCAGGGATCCATATTGGGGCCACTCCTGTTTCTAATCTATGTAAACAATATCGCAGAGTTAGGGCTACATGGTCATGTAACTTTATACGCGGACGATACATGTCTATTTTATTTGGGATCTAATATACATGATATTATATCGAAAGCGCAAGAAGATCTAAAAATATTGTTTGAGTAGTTCCAATGTAATTTGCTAACGGTAAACACTTCTAAAACGTGTTACATAATTTTCAAAGCAAAAAACAAACCTGTACCGTTATATGTCCCACTGACAATCGATAACATCCCCTTAAAACAAAAAACTACTTGACATGGCATACGCAAATAGATCACATCAAAAATAAACTTTCAGCACTTACTGGATCACTTCGCAATATTTCCCACTGTCTACCTAGAAAAATGCGGTACACTATCTATAACTCATTAGTCAAATCGCACTTACTTTATCTTATAGAAATTTGGGGTAACGCTGCTAAAACTAAATTACAGGAACTTCAAAGAATACAAAATAAAATCATAAAAATACTTTTTCACTATCCATATTTAACACCAACCATTAAAATTTTCAATGAAACAAAACTAATGAATATTAAACAACTATATATGTATAGTACTTGCATCTTAATAAGGAAAATAATCGATAAAACCATCCATACCAACTTGTCTTTTCAAAAATATCACAAATTAGTAAACGAAGTCTTCGACGACCTAGCTTGCTTGTACTGCCAAAGGTAAGAACAAACTACGCAAAAAAAAGTATTACCTATGAAGGAGCATAGCTATATAATAAATTGCCATCTAATATCAAAAATGTGAGCTCATTTAGTGGTTTTAAGTCTCAACTGTCTCAATATATAATAGACCATTTTTCACCTTCCTATTGAGGCTATGAAACTATTGACTGAGTGTTCGGCGACCATTAGAATAAGTTTACAAAAATGTTAAAACTATTTTCATGTAAGTGGCATATTTTTGTCTTTTTGAAAATAAATTTCTTTAAACCGAGTTTATGGTATACTAGCCTATGCCCGCGGCTTCGCCTGCGAATAATTGCGTATATCGCAGAAATATATTATCGCGCATACCTCGGGAACTGTTTATCTTTCCGGGATAAAAAGTAGTCTATATGTTAACGCGGTTTATGGTCTATCAGAGTGCCAAATTTCATTCAAGTCTTATCAGCCGTTTCAGCGTGATTAAAGGACAAAAAAACAAATACCTATACTCTCGTATTTTAATAGGTATTAGTAGAATTATTATACTAGTAATTTACGAGAAAAGTAAAATAGATAGATTTCTGTGTTTCATAAAAAAATCAAACACATTACACGCTGCGCCTTTTTGATTTTCAAAGCTTTAAAAATAATGGCAACTAGTTCAAACTGGACTCTTTCACAGTTATTTTTAGCAGCTTTTATGCGAAAGTGTTGAAAGGCGCATTAAAATTAGCTTTGACTGCGAATCGCACAAAGGGTACTCACGGCTGTGACGGCTAATTAAATTTTACTTTGCCAGCCTTTCTCGTGTTGTTTTTGGATTATGACACCTTGTTACAGTCTTTTTAATTACTTATCCCGCTCAAACATTAAAACATAAAGAAAACGTCGTAAAATATCCAGCTAAAGGGTTTCTACCGTTTCGTCCGTGTGGTGCCGGACGTAAAGAATTACACCACCCTCTTTCTTCTCATGGGTGTCGTAAAAGGCGACTAAGGGATTCACCAAAGGATGGGCAGCAGCGTTCTCTAAGTATTTAAACAACCAACTTCGATCGCCAACCCGCCTGCCAAGCATAGCAATTATGGCATATCCCCCCCCACCCCTTTGGGCGAGGCCTTTGTCCATCAGTGGACGTCTTTCGGCTGAAATGATGATGATGAATGAAAGGGTTTCTACCGAGGGGCTCGTGGCGAAGTAGCAACCGGCACGGATTGTACGATCTGCGTGGTTAAGCTGCGCTTGCCGCGGTTAGATCGTGGATGGGTGATTATTTCTATTATTCTCGTGTTGGATATTACTGACCTGTTATTTCGTTGCATACAGAAAAGAGCCAATTGATGTATTCTTTTTTTTAAATAATATACTGATTTCCAAGCAAGTGGGAGACAAATATATTAAATGGAAATTATTTAGTATCTCAACAGTTGTAGTAATACTTCATGCAATAATAATAATTATGATAATATGACGCATGATAACACGGAGAAGTTGGTTTAAATATATAATTCCGAAACCATCGCAAAAAATTACTCAAGCTTCGAATAAGAAGATAACTAAAAATACTTTAAAATAAGCTTTAATAAATTCCTGCAATACCACAAAGAAACCGAGAATTCCGCCTCAACCCAAAGCGAACAAAATAAAGTTGTTTAAAACTCATAACGAGAATTACAGTAACAGGGAAATAATTTTCACAAAACAATTCCAATTTACCGTGCCAGAATAATTTGATCGTTTATTTATTTCGCACGTCCAAGCAGTTATTTGAAGCGGAACGAAAGGGTTGCAAAATGCAAAACGGGTAAGAAAAAGTCTTTCCGAAGTAATCTAGTAGACACCACTGTGAAAATTGCCGTAAGTAGGGCTACCATCTGCACTATCCACAGTTGAATGTAAAGTTATGCTAATTCCATAAAACGATGAAGATAATAATTTTCAAAAAAAAACAAATGCGAATTTGTTCTACTAGAATAATTATAATTTGAATGATTATTTATTTCGCACTTCCAAGTAGTTATTAAGAGATTAATAGGGTTGCAAAGCGGGAAGAAAAAAAGCTTCCGAATTAATTTAGTATAGTCGCCTCTGTAATGCTGTGTATGTAAGTAGGGCTGCCATTTGCACATTCGGGATAAAATAAATGTCGACTAAATACTTTACACTTGTACGAATTGTTTTTTGGATAGTAGTTAAATAATTTTCATAAAAACAAATCGCAATTTGCCGTGCCAGAATAATTTGGACGCTTATTTCTTTCACTCGTCCAAGCAGTTATTGGGAGGATGAAAGGGTTGCAGCAAAAGGATTGCAAAGCGGGAAGAAAAAGTCCTCAAGACTCGTGACTGGGATTCACCAGAAAATGGGCAGCAGCGTTTTCTGAGTATTAAACCAAACAACTGTGATCGCCAATCTGCCTGCCAAGCGTGGCGATTATGGCATATCCCCCCAACATGCTTGGAGGAGGCCTATGTGTCTAGCAATGGACGTCTTTGGGCTGAAATGATGATGCTGGAGATGATGAGTAATCGGCCGTTTAATCAGAGAATTAACGTTGATGAACAACGGCCTAATTATTTTCACATTTACCTGATTATGAGACTGAAGTAAAAATTACTGATGATTGGTGAATATTGTTACTTAATAATTAAGCTGATTAAAATAGGTAGCTGTGATTACAAATGCTTGAAGATTCCAATGATAATAAGGATATTTTTTACTTGACTTGACTTCATGTCAATGTTTTGGACCTGATTAAGTTTAAGTGTTGATTTTATACTTCTAATAAAACCTTTATAGATTATAAAGGATGTTCCTAAGTTTTATTTATAAGAACTATTAGCACAATACTTATTAGAATTTTTTAAGGACAAAGGACTGGAAGAATTTTTAAGTAAATTACTATATAATTAAAATTGAAAATCTCAAAATTTTGTTTTATTTCAACATTTCGTTAATTTTTTTTTTAAATATGGTCATAATTTAAGATAAATCATGTATTACGTGTTTATTTTTTCTGTTAAGAATGACATATTACGGCAAAGTACTTTCACAAGGCAATTTTTTTCTGCAATAATGACACTAGTGAGTACCACATGGCTTTTTTTATTTATCATTTGAGAACAGTACATTTATAGCAAAATTTTATTATTCGGTTTTAAAGTACATTAATGCATACAATCAATCGAATTAGGTTAACCAGATAATAATGTTTTTTTTCTAAAATACATAAAGTTCAAACTTTAAAACTGCTCTCGTGTAAAATGGCGATTTCTTAGTTATGACAGTCTTGCAATAAGTGAGCGATATGTTACAAACCCAGGACCAAGAAAATTTCTTATATTTAAGTCAAGAAAACTGAGGATTTGTAGAATAGTCATATATAGTAGAAAAATTTAAGTATGGTCCAAGTGTAAAGTGACAGTACCTACTGTACTGATCACAGAAATAGAGATAGAATGGTTGTAATCACAATTTTACTTGTGATTCATGCGTGGCAACTTTTCATACAAACTACGCCTCCCAAATTGATGTCATTAATTTTAAAAATTATTTTTCAAATTTACTTTACAGCTTTTGTTTCTGCAGTTAGAAACAGCACAATAAGGCATTTTTGCGGGTTTTTGTTTCAGTATTTACAGAAACAAGTCATAAGGCGTACTGAGAAATTAAATGCCCTGCACTATAGTGCAGAGTGTTGGCACGCGCGCCCTGCCCACTTTTCCATTCTAGTTATTTCTGTGATACTGATATTGGATCTAAAAATCAAGACGAAAATATGTTTCAAATATTCTTAAAGTTATCCTGAAGGATGTTTATAGAATACATTTTTCAATTTCACCTAAAATTTCTTGAAATCTTTAAAAAAAAGGTAAATTAGAGCGAAACAGCTGTAAAACATAAAATTCCTCTTATATGGTAGAAGATATTAAATAACGTTCAACAACTTGACAGTACTTTTAATATCATTATTTTCTCATCGATTTCTTATCAACTGATCAATCAAATCAGGCCTCTCGAAACTTGTAATTTGTTTTTCTATCTGCTAATTCTTCTGTCATGTACCAAAACATAGGCCAGTCACGTCGGTGATTGCATCACGAACAACAGATGCAGGCCAGCTGTTCCAACTGTAAGAACTGAGAGGAAAGATCTTCGGTACAGCTTTGCTTGTTATTTATTTGGGAATAAGATAATTCAGTGGCAAGCAAAGTAACTATAAAAGTTACTATACCATGTAAGTAAATATATTTTCCAAATCAATGCTTTAAAAAAACTGCAAATCAGTAATGAATAAGTATAAATTATAAATCAAATTATTAATTTAAAGTTTTGTTTTTTGATAAAAGAAGCAAAATAAAAAGAGTTTATTTTAATTATCAAAATACAGAAATAAAACAGTAATAGGATTTAAGGATTGCAGTAACAGTAGCAACAGGAATAGTAGTTACAGGAACAGTAGCAACAGGAACAGTTGTTGTTGCTTCCAGACAAACACCTATCTTAACTATTATAAAATTGTAAACGTCTGTTTGTTTGTTTGTTCCAGCATCACTCTAAAACTACTGGACCGATTTTGATGTTTTTTTTTTGTTTGAAAGCTGATGATCTGACTTAAAAACTGGTATGGGTTTTGAGAAAGAAAGAAAGAAAGAAAAAAATTAAAAAATTAATTCGTGGGTTGCGTACTCACCAGAAAGATCGAAGCTTCTATGCATTTGCACGAGCGGATAGTAATGTACGATGGAGTGGAGTGGAGTGGAGTGGACAGGGGATGGGACTGGGGATGGGACTGGGGACGGGACAGGGGACGGGACTGGGGACGGGACAGTGGACGGGACAGTGGACGGGACAGGGGACGGAACATGGGACGGGACATGAGACGGGACATGGGACAGGACAGTGGGACGGCACATGGGACTGGACATAGGATGGGACATGGGACAGGACATGGGACGGGACTATAGTGATATAGTGAGATAGTGGGATAGTGGGACAGTGGGACAGTGGGACAGTGGGACAGTGGGACAGTGGGACAGTGGGACAGTAGGACAGTGGCAGTGGGACGGTGGGACAGTGGGGCAGAGGGGTAGTGGGGCAGCGGGGCAGCGGGGCCGTGGCCCTGTGGGGCAGTGGGATAGTGGGGCAATGGTGTAGCGGGGTAGCGGGGCAGCGGGGCAGTGGGGTTGTGAGGCAGCGAGGCAGCGCGACAGTGGGGCAGCGGGGCAGCGGGGCGGGTCAGTGGGGCAGCGAGGCAGTGGGGCAGCGGGGCAGCGTGCCAGCGGGTCAGCGGGGCAGTGGGGTACCGGGGCAGCGGGGCAGTGGGGCTGTGGGATAGTTGGGCAGCGGGGCAGTGGGGCAATCGGGTAGCGGGGCAGCGGGGCAGCTGGGCAGCGGGGCATTGGGGAAGCGGGGCAGCGGGGCAGTGGGTCAGCGGGGCAGTGGTGTAGCGGGGCAGCAGGGGAGTGGGGCAGTGGGGCAGCGGGGCAGGCAGTGGGGCAGTGGGATAGTGGGGCTGTGGGGTAGCGGGGCAACGGGGCTGTTGGTGACCAAGGCAGCCGGGCAGTGGGGCAGTGGGATAGTGGGGCAGCGGGGCAGTGGGGAAGCGGGGCAGTGGGGCAGCGGGACAGTGGGCAGAGGGGCAGTGGGGAAGCGAGGCAGCGGGGCAGGCTGTGGGGCAGCCGGATAGTGGGGCAGCGAGGCAGTGGGGTAGCGGGGCAGCGGGGCAGTGGTATAGTGGGGCAGCGCGGCAGCGGGGCGGTGGGTTAGCGGGGCAGTGGGGGGTAGAGGGGCCGGCTGTGGGCCAGTGGGATAGTGGGGCAGCGTGGCAGTGGGGCAGCGGGGTATTGGGGCAGCGTGGCAGTGGGGCATGGGGCAGCGGGGCAGCGGGGCAGTGGGGCAACGGGGTAGCGGGGCTGTGGCGTAGCGGGGTAGTGGGGTAGTGGGGCAGTGGGGCAGCGGGGCTGTGGGGTAGCGGGGCAGTGGGTCAGCGGGACTAATGGGCAGCGGGGCAGTGGAGTAGCGGGGCCGTGGGGCAGCGGGGCCGTGCGGCAGCGGGGCAGTGGGGTAGCGGGGCAGTGGGGCAGTTGGGTAGTGGGGCAGTGGAGCAGCGGGTCCGTGGGGCAGTGGGGCATCGGGGCAGCGTGGCAGTGGGGCAGAGGGGCAGTGGGGCAGCAGGGCAGCGGGGCCGTGGGGCAGTGGGATAGTGGGGCAGCGGGGCAGTGGGGTAGCGGGGCAGTGGGGCGGCGGGGCGGCGGGGCAGTGGGGCAGCGGGGCAGTGGGCCAGTGGGGCAGCGGGGCAGCGGGACTGCGGGACTGCGGGACAGCGGGACAGTGGGACAGTGGACTGGACTGGAATGGACTGGACTGGACTGGACTGACGTGGGTTAGTAGAATTTAACGCGAGCGGAGCCGCGGGTAAAAGCTAGTTTAATTATAAAATTATTTATTCTGATGTAAGTTTTCAATGTATTTAATTAATATTTAGATTTGTAGAACTGTTAAATGTAAGCTATGTTGACAATACTTGTGCCGCGCTGTTATTGGTCTGTTGCGACCTTCCGGAGTCATGGTGGGGCTACACTTTAAAGATTATAATCAGGCAGTTCGTTTACGAATGGAGCGCAAGTAGCATCTCCTTGAGTTATAATAAAGCAGTGTACCAGGCCCCTCAGAAAGTATTGCGAAAAAAAGTTTTTATATATGGGAGACTGGCCAGTTATAATGTTTTTCGAAAATATGATTATTTATAAGTAAAAATAAGTAAGTTCCAATTTCAAAATTTCCCTCCACATTTTTTGCGAGTTAATTCAAAGTATTATCTTAAATTATAATAATATATAATAATATAATAATATTATTATCTTACGAGTCTTACATAAAACCTTAAAAAAGCTACTACACAAATTGATTCCTATAACTTCATGCAATAGAAACGTTAAGAACAATGCTAGTATGTCCTTCCCACGCTTTCAAGTTTTCGTTTGGCAAGAATGCTGCATATGTGATGAACAGTTGTGACGACATCACACCATAGGAGTCTTGACCGTTAAATGTTAAGGTGATCAAGTCTTAAGAGTGGTCCTTGGTCAAGAATTATTGACTTAAGGAATGTTGGTTTTGTCAGTAGTAAGTGTTCAAGGGATTTAAATTCAGGGGGCCTTTTAATTAAAATTGTATACAAATTGCCTTCGAATCACAGTTGAATCAAGGCTTTTGAGAATTTCGGGGAAACCCTGTTTACTTTACAGTTTAACCGCTTTATGCTGATAGGTGCAAAAATGTCCAGAAATTGCCTTTTTCTTGTGGAATACCAGGCCCCTCAGAAAGTATTGCGAAAAAAAGTTTTTATATATGGGAGACTGGCCAGTTATAATGTTTTTCGAAAATATGATTATTTATAAGTAAAAATAAGTAAGTTCCAATTTCAAAATTTCCCTCCACATTTTTTGCGAGTTAATTCAAAGTATTGTGTCTCACTGAAATATGGATCTGCGCCGGGAACATTTTAGAGCTATGATTTTATACGATTTCAAGTGTCGCCTGAAACCGGATGAATCGTACGATAGACTTCAAATGGCATTCATGGATGAAGGCCCTTCCAAGGCAACCGTGTATTGTTGGTATAACGAATTCAAGCGCGGTCGACCAACTTTGGGGGATGACGAAAGAAGCGGTCGCCCTTTGACGGCTGTTACCGAAGAAAACGTGCTAGCAGTGAAAAATTTAATCCAAGACAATAGGCGAATTACATATCAGGAGATTCAACACATATTGAAGATTGGATCGGGAAGCGTTCACGAGATTCTACACAGCCATCTTCGCGTGAGGAGGATAGTATCACGCTGGGTGCCGCACAACCTCACCGATGCTCAGAAGCAGGCCCGGGTGGAATGGTGCCGTGATATGCTTAACAAATTTGAAGCAGGCTCGTCTCGGCGTGTTTACGACATCGTTACAGGTGATGAGTCCTGGATTTATCAATACGACCCAGAAACCAAGCGCCAGTCGACTGTTTGGGTGTTTCAAAATGAGCCAACGCCTACCAAAGTGAAGCGATCTAGAAGCGGGGGTAAGATTTTGATCGCTAGCTTTTTTAATTTGACT
The DNA here is from genome assembly GCA_949699075.1 of Asteroscopus sphinx. Classification (NCBI taxonomy): domain Eukaryota; kingdom Metazoa; phylum Arthropoda; class Insecta; order Lepidoptera; family Noctuidae; genus Asteroscopus; species Asteroscopus sphinx. The sequence continues at coordinate 16,947,971 of OX453020.1, forward strand.
GGCCACTTGGTATCAATTCCCTTACGGGATCAAAGAAGCATTAATGCCGAATGGTATACTACCAAATGTTTGCCAGAAGTTTTCTCTGTTATAAGCAACAAGCGACCAAACACAGGGCTCCGCGGGCTACTGCTCCACCACGACAATGCACCTGCGCACACCGCACTCAAAACGAGGGACTTCCTGGACAGCACGCCAGTCAAACTCCTGGGTCACCCTCCTTACAGCCCTGATCTAGCACCGTGTGACTTCTTTTTATTCCCAAAAATAAAAAATCAGCTCAAAGGGATACAATTTTCGTCGCCGGAAGATGCGCTGGCTGCGTTCGAGCAGGCTGTAAACGAGGTGTCTGCGGCGGACTGGAAAAAGTGTTTTGAAAACTGGTTTAGGCGCATGAATCTTTGTATAGAGGCTGGTGGAAAGTACTTTGAAAAGATTTGATAAAAATATATGTACGTATAGAACAATTTTTTTTAGTTTCGCAAAACTTTCTGAGTGTCCCACGTACTTACTATATTTGAAATTGATAGATAAAGTTACAATTATGGTTTACGTGTGCATTTTGTTTAAAATAACGACTAAGTATTCAGAGATTTGTATTCTACAGTTATCGATTGCTTGATTAAATTGATGTTGGTATTTATTCTCTGTTTATTTGTAGAAGTCTTTTACACAGTAGTAACAGAAACAGTAGTAACGGGAACATTAGTAGCAGGAACAATAGTAACAAGAACAATAGTAACAGGAACAGTAGTTACAAGAACAGTAGTTACAAGAACAGTAGTTACAAGAACAGTAGTATCAGTATTATCAGTAACAGTAGTAGTTTGACGATACAATTTGCGCATTGGCTGAGCGGTAAGCTTCTGCGCCAAGGGTCTCAGGTTCGATTCTCGCATCGAACATATATTTATTTGATCCACAGGTGGTTGTTCCGGGCCTTGGTTTTTTTGATATTCCTTATGGTCTTGGTTTCACCGTCACCTCACCTTACCTGGTGTTTGTATGCACAAACTCAAATTGCGTTTACATATGCGCATATCGTGGGTGCGTTGACAAACTGTTAACGCATCCACGATATGCGTAAGATTTGTGTTTGTTAACGCATCCACGATATAGGAGAAATACTAGTGTGGGGCAACATTTTTTTTAATAGAATAGAAACAGAATAAAAAATACAAAATTAAAAAGTAGATCTTTTCATTGGTAACAAAAACTCTTATAGCTTTACCAATAATGATTTCCATCACACGTAAGTATTCTATGAAATTATTGAAACAATAATTGAACCGACAAGACACAGTTGTAATCAAACTAAGTTGTCAGGGCTGCCGTGTCAGGCCTATCTCTTGTATCTCACGAAACATAGTTTTGAGATATCACCGTTTAAAGTTTTTTACAGATAATTGCGATTATCTTAAATGTTTCAAAACTTTCGGGAAATATTTTTACATAATTGGTTGTATTAAAGTCTGAGGAAAACCGGGCAATTTATAGATTTTTGAAAACTTCGTAATTTTCAGAGTTATTAGCTATAACAGAGATAGGTGTGACAAGCTCTCTATACATTGGTTGTTACGCGGTGCTCTCTATCTTAAGATACGTGACTTAGCCGCAACAAGTGTAATATGGAATGTTTTGCTAAACACAGGTATCTTTAACTAAAGTTTGTCTGTATTAAATTAAATTAGTTTATAAAGGAATAGAAAAAATAGTACTCATCTAAATAAATGAATAATGACTTATCTAGTAAAAACTCAAATTTTCAAATGCATTAAAATATCCTTTTTAATGAGTCAAAAAGTAAAACGAAAACTCAAACTTCTTCTAACCAAGATTCAATAACTTTTAAAACTTAATAAACTTCATAACTAACATAAAAATTGGAATGAGAACTTAGTATTATCAAAATTATTTTAAATACAAAAAAAACTAAATCCTAGATATGTAAGATCTTATCTAAATCTACATCTGCATCTAAGTCTGCTTTCTTTCTTTCACTTACACTCCTTCGCCTTACTTCCTGGGGTACTTCTTTTTTAACTAAGTCCAACACACTTTTGCAATACACATGCAAATCTTTGAATAATTTTTCATCGTATGATTTCTTGACGACTATGTAAGTTGAGCATCTTCAAAATTCAACTATTCTTAATGCCTAAATACGTGGATTGAAAAGTTCGCGGTTTTATATAAAAATAATAATGCAATCGAAATGCTTTTGATTTCATTATAATCGTCAACCCTTCAGATGATTTTACGCTAAATTTCTTTGTTGTATTACTTTTGCTTCGAGACTTAGAAGGATTTAATCAGAGCCAGATGATAAATTTCTTGTATTCGAAAAAAAAAATCTCAACAATGCGCTGTCAGTACGTGTCCGTTTTAAATTTTGTCCAAAATAGCACAAAACTACATAGTGACGGAATAAGGAGGATCTATTGCATCCGATGCTGTAGTTAAAAATCTGTTAGCTGAATTAAATCCCAGAAGACAGAGCGTTGAATATGTCCTCTACTGTAAATAGCCTTCAACTTCCACTATAGCACAAAACACCGAAAAGATATTTAATCTGATGGTAGGAAATCAACAATGAAATATTAAAGAAATAGCTAGGTAATAGATGTTTTTAAAAAGTGATAAAGAAGCAATATTTGCCATAAATTCTGATTTCCCAGGGTATCTAAGAGAAAGATACCGATGCCCTTTTGAGTCGAACAAAAACACAACCGGCTAAGCACTTCACGCAAATTTTTATTTCGTTTGATGCCGATATATAAGAAATTTTACGCAAATTAGTTGTCATAAATAAAACTAGGGTCCAGCTAAGATAACAGAATAGTAAGACCAAAAAATACTTAAAAGAAAAGTATAGACCAGAACTACTAGCCTCGAAGCAACATAAGGTGATTATTTTGAAAATAAGGTAATGGTGGCAGTTTTTTGGGTCTAAGTCGACTGCTGATTAAAGGGTATCGTCATAAACTGCATTTATAACTGCACTTTTTTATACAAATTTTGTAGTTATTGAATAAACGTCAAACAGTAAAAATTACCAACGAAGTTACTAAAAACTGTTTGGTTTTATCTAAGCACAATTCGAGCGTTTAGAAATTATCTGAAACTCTGAAAACATGGCTTTTCATTGCCTTGTTGAGGACCTATTTACTTCAATTTCCTGTGTAATAAAATAATAATTGATTAACACACATTTTCATAAAATAACCAGTAGAAAACCAACGACGGACAGTGCGTATTTTGAAGGCTTTTGAAAATTATTTTAAAGTACGTACACTTTTCAAAAACCCGGTAAATGAGATACATCAAGCTGATATACTAACCAACAAAAATAGGTTTGTGAACATTACTCCTGCATATTCGACCGCGATTTTTTTAATCCACCTATTGATTTCATAAACGTAGTTATTTTTCTTCAGCTGGTCCACATGTTGCCGTGGGCTATTACTTTTAGAACCATGTTTGTTCTTGAAGCTCTCATAATATCCACAACATCATCAGTTAATACGCGCACTACAGTCACGGATAAATAATGTATCTAGTAGTTAGCAGAGTTAGGATTTGCTCGATGCGCTCGCAACTTATCACGCGTAATTGATGTAACTTAAGATACAGTATTTTACCATAACTAACAATGGCAAAATCGTAGTTTCGAGAGTTAGGTGATAGGCAATTGTGACTAATTGGTAATAGTTAATTAAAATATTATTTTACTGGGTGATAGAGGATCATGAAAAAATACGATTTAGACCTGTTACGCGTAACTCATGTATCTTAAGATAACAGACCTGCGAGTGACACGGCAGGGCAGCCGAATAAATTACGCACTATTATGAAGGCAATGATAATTAAGGCTCGTAAATTACACACGAGTGACATTCAGAATTAATATCCGGCTTATAAATGAGACATATCCGGTAGTAGTATTAAATTACATACCGTTTTCCTGATTAATTTAAAAGTCATACATAATGTAATATTGTGATTTTTTTATTAAAAAATGATGAGGAGGGGCTCGTGGCTAAGTAGCAACCACGTGAATTGTATGATCAGTGAGGTTAAGCTACAGATGCTGTGGTCAGTCCGTGGATGGGTGACCATTCTGTTACACATCGAGACCCCTCCGTGCCTCGGAGAGCACGTTAAGCTGTCGGTCCTGGTTGTCATATGAACGTCTATGGCAGTCGTTACAGGTAGTGTTGCCTGACAATCGATAGTCTATCGATTGTCTGGCAACACTACCTGTAACGACTACTATCGATCGTATCAAAAATCCCCTAGTCAATCATACTATAGATAGGCGCATCGATACTATCGATCGGAAGGTATCCAACAATACTACCGATAGTATCAAACTATTGTTACGATAGTATCGATTGTTTGAAATCAAGCAATACTATCGATACTATCGTGCTATCGTTTAGGTAGTATTGCACTAAAACTATCGGTGTTCACTGACGTCATTTTTACATTGAATTTAACTTTTTAGAAAGTTTATTTTCCTAACTTCTGTATTGGTACACACCACACTGTTACGGTGTACCTACATAACCATTTATTTAATAACCTTATACATCTATACTATCTAAAGTAATCTAAACGATAGCACGATAGTATCGATAGTATAGCATTATTTCGAACAATCGATACTATCGATAGTATCGTAACAATAGTTTGATACTATCTATAGTATAGGTAGTATTGTTGGATACCTGCCAATCGATAGTATCGATACTATCGATAGGCCTATCGATGGTAGGTATGACTGATTGTAGGGGGGACTATCAATAGATCGATTTTTATGCAACACTAGTTACAGGTAGGTAACATTATTAAATTCATATATGTGATAACACTATGATCATAGATACCTTTCCAAGCTTAACGATTGCGACAAATCTTTATTGCGATTTTTCCATTGACCTATTATCCTTGGCTGCTGCTACAGCTGTGATAGCCTAGCGTTTGAGCGCTTGCCTTCCATGTAGGAGGGTCTGAGTTCAAACCCGGTCTGCACCACTGAATTTTCGAATTAATGTGTGGATCAGAAATGTGATTATCACTTGCTTTAATGGTGAAGGAAAAAGTCGTGAGGAAACCTGCACACCTGAGAGTGCTCCATACAGTTCTCGATGGTGTTTGTAGTCTGCCAACATGCACTAGGCTAGCGTGATGGACTAAGGTCTTAACCTTATTCTGAGAAGAGGCTCGTGCCCAGCAGTAGGACAGTAATAGACTGGTGATTAATTATCCTTAAATGGGTGATCTAGAAAAATATTTCTCCACTAATGAAAACAGCGTTTTAATTGAAAATAATTGATATTTGCGTTGAATTTTGTTAATTTCTGGATCAATTAAAATGTGATGCTACAAGTTGATTAAGTAAATTAAATTATTGATGTTCCGCGAACAGTGATGTACAGTATGACATCATGTCCCAGGCGGTTAAATAGATTGAAGTAGCGGTCTATAGTGTACCAAAATTATACAGGTTAGCACGGACGAATAAAAAATGGCGGACCGGATCTCGATAAGAAAAGATTGAAGCACTTCGTTCTTCCTAAGCCCACTATAATTTCGACAGCATTTTAACACACCAGGTATAGATATATTGTTATTTTATTTGTAACACTATGGCAATAACTACCTTCACACGAGATTTATTGTGTAATCGCGGCTTTTTGTCTTACTACGGGTGTGAATGTGTGCGTGCCAGCCCGTACTTTTAATCGAGTCGTCTTACTATGGGTGCTTCACTTTTTGTTTAGCGAGATTCTGTCCGCCTTTTTTTATTCGTCCTTGCAGGTTAGTGTAACTTCTTTGTCATGCAAAATGGTTAAACCATAATTTACCAACGCAATTATTTCAAAAAAATTTGTAATTTAAATTACTATTCAATAGGTTATCATAAAATAACAATTTAAATATTTGCTTCACTGAGATGAAGGCTGACAGAGATGTATGTAAGAAAAAGACATGTTGCACCGATCCCAAATAAATTAGGATGAGGGCAGGAGGTTGATGAGGTAATCTTTAAATACATTTTCAGTTTTAATCTCTCGTATGCCGCAATTCGAGAATCAGTTAAAATTCTATTATATCTCGCGTGGATTAGGCACATAAGATCAAAAACATTCTAAATAACTTGTGAAAATAAAATCCTTTTGATCTTTAGAATTCCTAAAGGAGAAACAGGGTGGCCTCTATTCATTCAAAAACCAGCTCAGTTTAAATAATAGTGCATTCTGGAAGCAAGTATACATGCTTTTATTTACTGGGTATACATAAATTACAGTTGTAACTTTAATATACGGTAAACAATGCAATAACTGCCAAAACTGAACGAAAACGCTGGCCACAACTGAAATACAAGTACTTTTGATGTTAAATCGTTGTATCACAAGGCCGATGTAAGCATACCTATGCGTTGAATGCCAATATGACGTCATAGGTCAAGGAGACACAAATATGAATAAAATTTTAAAATAATTACATCATTATGAACAACTTTTCCGCCGAACAAACAGTCGATCCCTACATTTGTGTTCTCATAAATCTACAAAATATGGGGAAAAGCTGATGTTTTTTTCGCGATTTCAGGGTTGGTCCCATAGTAAAAAATATTCGCAATGATGAGTAGGTATAATGATCCCTTAAGAGGTTTAGTATAAACTAATAAAAATAAGGTTGTATAGCTAAAAGAACTAAGTTTATACTTTTTAAGAGTATGATTACTGTCGTGATCGAATCAGAAATGAGGAGATTCGCAGGAGAACGAAAGTAACCGACATAGCCCGAAGAATTGCCAAACTTAAGTGGCAGTGGGCGGGGCATATTGCTCGCAGAACGGATGGCCGATGGGGCAGTAAAGTTCTGGAGTGGCGACCGCGTACTGGAAGGCGCAGCGTGGGTAGGCCCCCCACAAGGTGGACCGACGACCTGGTGAAGGTCGCGGGAATCCGCTGGATGCGGAAGGCACAGGACCGGTCGTTGTGGCGATGCTTGGGGGAGGCCTATGTCCAGCAGTGGACGTCTTTCGGCTGAAATGATGATGATGATGATGATGATTACTGTCAAGAAACAAATACTGACTGGTATAAAAATGTGAAATAGAGGTACAGTCTAACAAAGCAATAAGTACCCATGGTCACCAGATATAAATAGTTTTCTAAGAAGATTATGGATGTTTTCGAGTGAAAGATCATATTAATAACGGACAAAGTTAAACTGTATTTATATAAAACCCTAATCAAACCGTTCTATACTAATTTCCTGAGCAATCTTCATCTATATCTGGCGACCCTGGAAACTAATTGCTTTGTTAGACTGTACACGGTGGAGCACGGTTCGTCTATATTTTTACAATATCTGTGTACGATGCATATAACCCGCGTATGTGCCTAAACTCGAGCATGTAACCCGTGCCGCTGCCTTGTACAGTGTACAAGCACCATAATAAACTAGGCACGACGTAGGATTTCCACTACGCTACGCTACGCAGTGTCTGCGGTGTACCTGTTAACGCTACGATTGCTACGCAGTTGTAGCAATTCGCCGAACCGAAATGTACTCTTCGCTTCGCTCGTGCTAAATATTTGATGAAAATACTGCACCGAAAAATAGAGGACTGTATAAATAAATACTAATAATATCTCTATTTAATTTTAGAGCACATATAGTGATGGTAATTTAGTAAAAAAACTGCTGTGAAATATATGTGTGGGCACACATGATGCGGCTCGCAGATGTTATTTAGATTTAGTTATTGATAATGCTAACATATTAATCTAATATATAAACACTAGACTATAACTGAAAACGTGAATGTTAATATATTTACAAAAATTACATCTATTTGTCGAAAACTATTTTCTAGATCTGCAACTAAGTGTAGTTACAAGGGTCATTAGCTATGCTCTATACAGTTATGACGTAACACCATTAGCTATTTAGTGGCTTAGTAGTTAAGTTGTCAGATAAATGGCAGCTAAGAACTTGAAGGGGAGACTGGAATTCACTTCTTTAAGTGGTTTTTGGATTCCAAAAGTTTGTAATTTATTAAATGGCTGTTATTTCATTTCAGACGCTTGTCAGATGCGTCTGACAGAATAGATACCAAGGGACATAAAAAGGGATAAAGGAAGACCGAGAAAGAGATGGAGAACTATCGTCCGATATCTGTGCTACCGGTCATGTCAAAAATCTTTGAAAAACCATACATGATCGCTTAGTAAATTACTTAAAACTCTTTTAACATTATAACAGAACGGCAGTATGGATTTTGAGCCAAAAGCAACACCACCACCGCAACAATCGATCTAACAACGAAAATAAAAGATAGTATAGATAAAAACATAACCCTCCTTCTGGCGCAGTCGGGTAAAAAGCAAATAGTTCTGGGAGTTTTTATTGATTTAAAAAAAGCGTTTGATACAGTTAGTCACAAACTGCTATTGGGAAAACTTGAAAGCATCGGGATCAAAAGTAGTGCTCTTAAAATATTCGAATCATACCTATCAAATAGATCGCAAGTAGTGAAAATAGATAATTTCCAAAGTAGTGCCTTACCTGTCACGCATGGTGTGCCGCAGGGATCCATATTGGGGCCACTCCTGTTTCTAATCTATGTAAACAATATCGCAGAGTTAGGGCTACATGGTCATGTAACTTTATACGCGGACGATACATGTCTATTTTATTTGGGATCTAATATACATGATATTATATCGAAAGCGCAAGAAGATCTAAAAATATTGTTTGAGTAGTTCCAATGTAATTTGCTAACGGTAAACACTTCTAAAACGTGTTACATAATTTTCAAAGCAAAAAACAAACCTGTACCGTTATATGTCCCACTGACAATCGATAACATCCCCTTAAAACAAAAAACTACTTGACATGGCATACGCAAATAGATCACATCAAAAATAAACTTTCAGCACTTACTGGATCACTTCGCAATATTTCCCACTGTCTACCTAGAAAAATGCGGTACACTATCTATAACTCATTAGTCAAATCGCACTTACTTTATCTTATAGAAATTTGGGGTAACGCTGCTAAAACTAAATTACAGGAACTTCAAAGAATACAAAATAAAATCATAAAAATACTTTTTCACTATCCATATTTAACACCAACCATTAAAATTTTCAATGAAACAAAACTAATGAATATTAAACAACTATATATGTATAGTACTTGCATCTTAATAAGGAAAATAATCGATAAAACCATCCATACCAACTTGTCTTTTCAAAAATATCACAAATTAGTAAACGAAGTCTTCGACGACCTAGCTTGCTTGTACTGCCAAAGGTAAGAACAAACTACGCAAAAAAAAGTATTACCTATGAAGGAGCATAGCTATATAATAAATTGCCATCTAATATCAAAAATGTGAGCTCATTTAGTGGTTTTAAGTCTCAACTGTCTCAATATATAATAGACCATTTTTCACCTTCCTATTGAGGCTATGAAACTATTGACTGAGTGTTCGGCGACCATTAGAATAAGTTTACAAAAATGTTAAAACTATTTTCATGTAAGTGGCATATTTTTGTCTTTTTGAAAATAAATTTCTTTAAACCGAGTTTATGGTATACTAGCCTATGCCCGCGGCTTCGCCTGCGAATAATTGCGTATATCGCAGAAATATATTATCGCGCATACCTCGGGAACTGTTTATCTTTCCGGGATAAAAAGTAGTCTATATGTTAACGCGGTTTATGGTCTATCAGAGTGCCAAATTTCATTCAAGTCTTATCAGCCGTTTCAGCGTGATTAAAGGACAAAAAAACAAATACCTATACTCTCGTATTTTAATAGGTATTAGTAGAATTATTATACTAGTAATTTACGAGAAAAGTAAAATAGATAGATTTCTGTGTTTCATAAAAAAATCAAACACATTACACGCTGCGCCTTTTTGATTTTCAAAGCTTTAAAAATAATGGCAACTAGTTCAAACTGGACTCTTTCACAGTTATTTTTAGCAGCTTTTATGCGAAAGTGTTGAAAGGCGCATTAAAATTAGCTTTGACTGCGAATCGCACAAAGGGTACTCACGGCTGTGACGGCTAATTAAATTTTACTTTGCCAGCCTTTCTCGTGTTGTTTTTGGATTATGACACCTTGTTACAGTCTTTTTAATTACTTATCCCGCTCAAACATTAAAACATAAAGAAAACGTCGTAAAATATCCAGCTAAAGGGTTTCTACCGTTTCGTCCGTGTGGTGCCGGACGTAAAGAATTACACCACCCTCTTTCTTCTCATGGGTGTCGTAAAAGGCGACTAAGGGATTCACCAAAGGATGGGCAGCAGCGTTCTCTAAGTATTTAAACAACCAACTTCGATCGCCAACCCGCCTGCCAAGCATAGCAATTATGGCATATCCCCCCCCACCCCTTTGGGCGAGGCCTTTGTCCATCAGTGGACGTCTTTCGGCTGAAATGATGATGATGAATGAAAGGGTTTCTACCGAGGGGCTCGTGGCGAAGTAGCAACCGGCACGGATTGTACGATCTGCGTGGTTAAGCTGCGCTTGCCGCGGTTAGATCGTGGATGGGTGATTATTTCTATTATTCTCGTGTTGGATATTACTGACCTGTTATTTCGTTGCATACAGAAAAGAGCCAATTGATGTATTCTTTTTTTTAAATAATATACTGATTTCCAAGCAAGTGGGAGACAAATATATTAAATGGAAATTATTTAGTATCTCAACAGTTGTAGTAATACTTCATGCAATAATAATAATTATGATAATATGACGCATGATAACACGGAGAAGTTGGTTTAAATATATAATTCCGAAACCATCGCAAAAAATTACTCAAGCTTCGAATAAGAAGATAACTAAAAATACTTTAAAATAAGCTTTAATAAATTCCTGCAATACCACAAAGAAACCGAGAATTCCGCCTCAACCCAAAGCGAACAAAATAAAGTTGTTTAAAACTCATAACGAGAATTACAGTAACAGGGAAATAATTTTCACAAAACAATTCCAATTTACCGTGCCAGAATAATTTGATCGTTTATTTATTTCGCACGTCCAAGCAGTTATTTGAAGCGGAACGAAAGGGTTGCAAAATGCAAAACGGGTAAGAAAAAGTCTTTCCGAAGTAATCTAGTAGACACCACTGTGAAAATTGCCGTAAGTAGGGCTACCATCTGCACTATCCACAGTTGAATGTAAAGTTATGCTAATTCCATAAAACGATGAAGATAATAATTTTCAAAAAAAAACAAATGCGAATTTGTTCTACTAGAATAATTATAATTTGAATGATTATTTATTTCGCACTTCCAAGTAGTTATTAAGAGATTAATAGGGTTGCAAAGCGGGAAGAAAAAAAGCTTCCGAATTAATTTAGTATAGTCGCCTCTGTAATGCTGTGTATGTAAGTAGGGCTGCCATTTGCACATTCGGGATAAAATAAATGTCGACTAAATACTTTACACTTGTACGAATTGTTTTTTGGATAGTAGTTAAATAATTTTCATAAAAACAAATCGCAATTTGCCGTGCCAGAATAATTTGGACGCTTATTTCTTTCACTCGTCCAAGCAGTTATTGGGAGGATGAAAGGGTTGCAGCAAAAGGATTGCAAAGCGGGAAGAAAAAGTCCTCAAGACTCGTGACTGGGATTCACCAGAAAATGGGCAGCAGCGTTTTCTGAGTATTAAACCAAACAACTGTGATCGCCAATCTGCCTGCCAAGCGTGGCGATTATGGCATATCCCCCCAACATGCTTGGAGGAGGCCTATGTGTCTAGCAATGGACGTCTTTGGGCTGAAATGATGATGCTGGAGATGATGAGTAATCGGCCGTTTAATCAGAGAATTAACGTTGATGAACAACGGCCTAATTATTTTCACATTTACCTGATTATGAGACTGAAGTAAAAATTACTGATGATTGGTGAATATTGTTACTTAATAATTAAGCTGATTAAAATAGGTAGCTGTGATTACAAATGCTTGAAGATTCCAATGATAATAAGGATATTTTTTACTTGACTTGACTTCATGTCAATGTTTTGGACCTGATTAAGTTTAAGTGTTGATTTTATACTTCTAATAAAACCTTTATAGATTATAAAGGATGTTCCTAAGTTTTATTTATAAGAACTATTAGCACAATACTTATTAGAATTTTTTAAGGACAAAGGACTGGAAGAATTTTTAAGTAAATTACTATATAATTAAAATTGAAAATCTCAAAATTTTGTTTTATTTCAACATTTCGTTAATTTTTTTTTTAAATATGGTCATAATTTAAGATAAATCATGTATTACGTGTTTATTTTTTCTGTTAAGAATGACATATTACGGCAAAGTACTTTCACAAGGCAATTTTTTTCTGCAATAATGGCGATTTCTTAGTTATGACAGTCTTGCAATAAGTGAGCGATATGTTACAAACCCAGGACCAAGAAAATTTCTTATATTTAAGTCAAGAAAACTGAGGATTTGTAGAATAGTCATATATAGTAGAAAAATTTAAGTATGGTCCAAGTGTAAAGTGACAGTACCTACTGTACTGATCACAGAAATAGAGATAGAATGGTTGTAATCACAATTTTACTTGTGATTCATGCGTGGCAACTTTTCATACAAACTACGCCTCCCAAATTGATGTCATTAATTTTAAAAATTATTTTTCAAATTTACTTTACAGCTTTTGTTTCTGCAGTTAGAAACAGCACAATAAGGCATTTTTGCGGGTTTTTGTTTCAGTATTTACAGAAACAAGTCATAAGGCGTACTGAGAAATTAAATGCCCTGCACTATAGTGCAGAGTGTTGGCACGCGCGCCCTGCCCACTTTTCCATTCTAGTTATTTCTGTGATACTGATATTGGATCTAAAAATCAAGACGAAAATATGTTTCAAATATTCTTAAAGTTATCCTGAAGGATGTTTATAGAATACATTTTTCAATTTCACCTAAAATTTCTTGAAATCTTTAAAAAAAAGGTAAATTAGAGCGAAACAGCTGTAAAACATAAAATTCCTCTTATATGGTAGAAGATATTAAATAACGTTCAACAACTTGACAGTACTTTTAATATCATTATTTTCTCATCGATTTCTTATCAACTGATCAATCAAATCAGGCCTCTCGAAACTTGTAATTTGTTTTTCTATCTGCTAATTCTTCTGTCATGTACCAAAACATAGGCCAGTCACGTCGGTGATTGCATCACGAACAACAGATGCAGGCCAGCTGTTCCAACTGTAAGAACTGAGAGGAAAGATCTTCGGTACAGCTTTGCTTGTTATTTATTTGGGAATAAGATAATTCAGTGGCAAGCAAAGTAACTATAAAAGTTACTATACCATGTAAGTAAATATATTTTCCAAATCAATGCTTTAAAAAAACTGCAAATCAGTAATGAATAAGTATAAATTATAAATCAAATTATTAATTTAAAGTTTTGTTTTTTGATAAAAGAAGCAAAATAAAAAGAGTTTATTTTAATTATCAAAATACAGAAATAAAACAGTAATAGGATTTAAGGATTGCAGTAACAGTAGCAACAGGAATAGTAGTTACAGGAACAGTAGCAACAGGAACAGTTGTTGTTGCTTCCAGACAAACACCTATCTTAACTATTATAAAATTGTAAACGTCTGTTTGTTTGTTTGTTCCAGCATCACTCTAAAACTACTGGACCGATTTTGATGTTTTTTTTTTTGTTTGAAAGCTGATGATCTGACTTAAAAACTGGTATGGGTTTTGAGAAAGAAAGAAAGAAAGAAAAAAATTAAAAAATTAATTCGTGGGTTGCGTACTCACCAGAAAGATCGAAGCTTCTATGCATTTGCACGAGCGGATAGTAATGTACGATGGAGTGGAGTGGAGTGGAGTGGACAGGGGATGGGACTGGGGATGGGACTGGGGACGGGACAGGGGACGGGACTGGGGACGGGACAGTGGACGGGACAGTGGACGGGACAGGGGACGGAACATGGGACGGGACATGAGACGGGACATGGGACAGGACAGTGGGACGGCACATGGGACTGGACATAGGATGGGACATGGGACAGGACATGGGACGGGACTATAGTGATATAGTGAGATAGTGGGATAGTGGGACAGTGGGACAGTGGGACAGTGGGACAGTGGGACAGTAGGACAGTGGCAGTGGGACGGTGGGACAGTGGGGCAGTGGGGCAGAGGGGTAGTGGGGCAGCGGGGCAGCGGGGCCGTGGCCCTGTGGGGCAGTGGGATAGTGGGGCAATGGTGTAGCGGGGTAGCGGGGCAGCGGGGCAGTGGGGTTGTGAGGCAGCGAGGCAGCGCGACAGTGGGGCAGCGGGGCAGCGGGGCGGGTCAGTGGGGCAGCGAGGCAGTGGGGCAGCGGGGCAGCGTGCCAGCGGGTCAGCGGGGCAGTGGGGTACCGGGGCAGCGGGGCAGTGGGGCTGTGGGATAGTTGGGCAGCGGGGCAGTGGGGCAATCGGGTAGCGGGGCAGCGGGGCAGCTGGGCAGCGGGGCATTGGGGAAGCGGGGCAGCGGGGCAGTGGGTCAGCGGGGCAGTGGTGTAGCGGGGCAGCAGGGGAGTGGGGCAGTGGGGCAGCGGGGCAGGCAGTGGGGCAGTGGGATAGTGGGGCTGTGGGGTAGCGGGGCAACGGGGCTGTTGGTGACCAAGGCAGCCGGGCAGTGGGGCAGTGGGATAGTGGGGCAGCGGGGCAGTGGGGAAGCGGGGCAGTGGGGCAGCGGGACAGTGGGCAGAGGGGCAGTGGGGAAGCGAGGCAGCGGGGCAGGCTGTGGGGCAGCCGGATAGTGGGGCAGCGAGGCAGTGGGGTAGCGGGGCAGCGGGGCAGTGGTATAGTGGGGCAGCGCGGCAGCGGGGCGGTGGGTTAGCGGGGCAGTGGGGGGTAGAGGGGCCGGCTGTGGGCCAGTGGGATAGTGGGGCAGCGTGGCAGTGGGGCAGCGGGGTATTGGGGCAGCGTGGCAGTGGGGCATGGGGCAGCGGGGCAGCGGGGCAGTGGGGCAACGGGGTAGCGGGGCTGTGGCGTAGCGGGGTAGTGGGGTAGTGGGGCAGTGGGGCAGCGGGGCTGTGGGGTAGCGGGGCAGTGGGTCAGCGGGACTAATGGGCAGCGGGGCAGTGGAGTAGCGGGGCCGTGGGGCAGCGGGGCCGTGCGGCAGCGGGGCAGTGGGGTAGCGGGGCAGTGGGGCAGTTGGGTAGTGGGGCAGTGGAGCAGCGGGTCCGTGGGGCAGTGGGGCATCGGGGCAGCGTGGCAGTGGGGCAGAGGGGCAGTGGGGCAGCAGGGCAGCGGGGCCGTGGGGCAGTGGGATAGTGGGGCAGCGGGGCAGTGGGGTAGCGGGGCAGTGGGGCGGCGGGGCGGCGGGGCAGTGGGGCAGCGGGGCAGTGGGCCAGTGGGGCAGCGGGGCAGCGGGACTGCGGGACTGCGGGACAGCGGGACAGTGGGACAGTGGACTGGACTGGAATGGACTGGACTGGACTGGACTGACGTGGGTTAGTAGAATTTAACGCGAGCGGAGCCGCGGGTAAAAGCTAGTTTAATTATAAAATTATTTATTCTGATGTAAGTTTTCAATGTATTTAATTAATATTTAGATTTGTAGAACTGTTAAATGTAAGCTATGTTGACAATACTTGTGCCGCGCTGTTATTGGTCTGTTGCGACCTTCCGGAGTCATGGTGGGGCTACACTTTAAAGATTATAATCAGGCAGTTCGTTTACGAATGGAGCGCAAGTAGCATCTCCTTGAGTTATAATAAAGCAGTGTACCAGGCCCCTCAGAAAGTATTGCGAAAAAAAGTTTTTATATATGGGAGACTGGCCAGTTATAATGTTTTTCGAAAATATGATTATTTATAAGTAAAAATAAGTAAGTTCCAATTTCAAAATTTCCCTCCACATTTTTTGCGAGTTAATTCAAAGTATTATCTTAAATTATAATAATATATAATAATATAATAATATTATTATCTTACGAGTCTTACATAAAACCTTAAAAAAGCTACTACACAAATTGATTCCTATAACTTCATGCAATAGAAACGTTAAGAACAATGCTAGTATGTCCTTCCCACGCTTTCAAGTTTTCGTTTGGCAAGAATGCTGCATATGTGATGAACAGTTGTGACGACATCACACCATAGGAGTCTTGACCGTTAAATGTTAAGGTGATCAAGTCTTAAGAGTGGTCCTTGGTCAAGAATTATTGACTTAAGGAATGTTGGTTTTGTCAGTAGTAAGTGTTCAAGGGATTTAAATTCAGGGGGCCTTTTAATTAAAATTGTATACAAATTGCCTTCGAATCACAGTTGAATCAAGGCTTTTGAGAATTTCGGGGAAACCCTGTTTACTTTACAGTTTAACCGCTTTATGCTGATAGGTGCAAAAATGTCCAGAAATTGCCTTTTTCTTGTGGAATACCAGGCCCCTCAGAAAGTATTGCGAAAAAAAGTTTTTATATATGGGAGACTGGCCAGTTATAATGTTTTTCGAAAATATGATTATTTATAAGTAAAAATAAGTAAGTTCCAATTTCAAAATTTCCCTCCACATTTTTTGCGAGTTAATTCAAAGTATTGTGTCTCACTGAAATATGGATCTGCGCCGGGAACATTTTAGAGCTATGATTTTATACGATTTCAAGTGTCGCCTGAAACCGGATGAATCGTACGATAGACTTCAAATGGCATTCATGGATGAAGGCCCTTCCAAGGCAACCGTGTATTGTTGGTATAACGAATTCAAGCGCGGTCGACCAACTTTGGGGGATGACGAAAGAAGCGGTCGCCCTTTGACGGCTGTTACCGAAGAAAACGTGCTAGCAGTGAAAAATTTAATCCAAGACAATAGGCGAATTACATATCAGGAGATTCAACACATATTGAAGATTGGATCGGGAAGCGTTCACGAGATTCTACACAGCCATCTTCGCGTGAGGAGGATAGTATCACGCTGGGTGCCGCACAACCTCACCGATGCTCAGAAGCAGGCCCGGGTGGAATGGTGCCGTGATATGCTTAACAAATTTGAAGCAGGCTCGTCTCGGCGTGTTTACGACATCGTTACAGGTGATGAGTCCTGGATTTATCAATACGACCCAGAAACCAAGCGCCAGTCGACTGTTTGGGTGTTTCAAAATGAGCCAACGCCTACCAAAGTGAAGCGATCTAGAAGCGGGGGTAAGATTTTGATCGCTAGCTTTTTTAATTTGACTGGCCACTTGGTATCAATTCCCTTACGGGATCAAAGAAGCATTAATGCCGAATGGTATACTACCAAATGTTTGCCAGAAGTTTTCTCTGTTATAAGCAACAAGCGACCAAACACAGGGCTCCGCGGGCTACTGCTCCACCACGACAATGCACCTGCGCACACCGCACTCAAAACGAGGGACTTCCTGGACAGCACGCCAGTCAAACTCCTGGGTCACCCTCCTTACAGCCCTGATCTAGCACCGTGTGACTTCTTTTTATTCCCAAAAATAAAAAATCAGCTCAAAGGGATACAATTTTCGTCGCCGGAAGATGCGCTGGCTGCGTTCGAGCAGGCTGTAAACGAGGTGTCTGCGGCGGACTGGAAAAAGTGTTTTGAAAACTGGTTTAGGCGCATGAATCTTTGTATAGAGGCTGGTGGAAAGTACTTTGAAAAGATTTGATAAAAATATATGTACGTATAGAACAATTTTTTTTAGTTTCGCAAAACTTTCTGAGTGTCCCACGTACTTACTATATTTGAAATTGATAGATAAAGTTACAATTATGGTTTACGTGTGCATTTTGTTTAAAATAACGACTAAGTATTCAGAGATTTGTATTCTACAGTTATCGATTGCTTGATTAAATTGATGTTGGTATTTATTCTCTGTTTATTTGTAGAAGTCTTTTACACAGTAGTAACAGAAACAGTAGTAACGGGAACATTAGTAGCAGGAACAATAGTAACAAGAACAATAGTAACAGGAACAGTAGTTACAAGAACAGTAGTTACAAGAACAGTAGTTACAAGAACAGTAGTATCAGTATTATCAGTAACAGTAGTAGTTTGACGATACAATTTGCGCATTGGCTGAGCGGTAAGCTTCTGCGCCAAGGGTCTCAGGTTCGATTCTCGCATCGAACATATATTTATTTGATCCACAGGTGGTTGTTCCGGGCCTTGGTTTTTTTGATATTCCTTATGGTCTTGGTTTCACCGTCACCTCACCTTACCTGGTGTTTGTATGCACAAACTCAAATTGCGTTTACATATGCGCATATCGTGGGTGCGTTGACAAACTGTTAACGCATCCACGATATGCGTAAGATTTGTGTTTGTTAACGCATCCACGATATAGGAGAAATACTAGTGTGGGGCAACATTTTTTTTAATAGAATAGAAACAGAATAAAAAATACAAAATTAAAAAGTAGATCTTTTCATTGGTAACAAAAACTCTTATAGCTTTACCAATAATGATTTCCATCACACGTAAGTATTCTATGAAATTATTGAAACAATAATTGAACCGACAAGACACAGTTGTAATCAAACTAAGTTGTCAGGGCTGCCGTGTCAGGCCTATCTCTTGTATCTCACGAAACATAGTTTTGAGATATCACCGTTTAAAGTTTTTTACAGATAATTGCGATTATCTTAAATGTTTCAAAACTTTCGGGAAATATTTTTACATAATTGGTTGTATTAAAGTCTGAGGAAAACCGGGCAATTTATAGATTTTTGAAAACTTCGTAATTTTCAGAGTTATTAGCTATAACAGAGATAGGTGTGACAAGCTCTCTATACATTGGTTGTTACGCGGTGCTCTCTATCTTAAGATACGTGACTTAGCCGCAACAAGTGTAATATGGAATGTTTTGCTAAACACAGGTATCTTTAACTAAAGTTTGTCTGTATTAAATTAAATTAGTTTATAAAGGAATGGAAAAAATAGTACTCATCTAAATAAATGAATAATGACTTATCTAGTAAAAACTCAAATTTTCAAATGCATTAAAATATCCTTTTTAATGAGTCAAAAAGTAAAACGAAAACTCAAACTTCTTCTAACCAAGATTCAATAACTTTTAAAACTTAATAAACTTCATAACTAACATAAAAATTGGAATGAGAACTTAGTATTATCAAAATTATTTTAAATACAAAAAAAACTAAATCCTAGATATGTAAGATCTTATCTAAATCTACATCTGCATCTAAGTCTGCTTTCTTTCTTTCACTTACACTCCTTCGCCTTACTTCCTGGGGTACTTCTTTTTTAACTAAGTCCAACACACTTTTGCAATACACATGCAAATCTTTGAATAATTTTTCATCGTATGATTTCTTGACGACTATGTAAGTTGAGCATCTTCAAAATTCAACTATTCTTAATGCCTAAATACGTGGATTGAAAAGTTCGCGGTTTTATATAAAAATAATAATGCAATCGAAATGCTTTTGATTTCATTATAATCGTCAACCCTTCAGATGATTTTACGCTAAATTTCTTTGTTGTATTACTTTTGCTTCGAGACTTAGAAGGATTTAATCAGAGCCAGATGATAAATTTCTTGTATTCGAAAAAAAAAATCTCAACAATGCGCTGTCAGTACGTGTCCGTTTTAAATTTTGTCCAAAATAGCACAAAACTACATAGTGACGGAATAAGGAGGATCTATTGCATCCGATGCTGTAGTTAAAAATCTGTTAGCTGAATTAAATCCCAGAAGACAGAGCGTTGAATATGTCCTCTACTGTAAATAGCCTTCAACTTCCACTATAGCACAAAACACCGAAAAGATATTTAATCTGATGGTAGGAAATCAACAATGAAATATTAAAGAAATAGCTAGGTAATAGATGTTTTTAAAAAGTGATAAAGAAGCAATATTTGCCATAAATTCTGATTTCCCAGGGTATCTAAGAGAAAGATACCGATGCCCTTTTGAGTCGAACAAAAACACAACCGGCTAAGCACTTCACGCAAATTTTTATTTCGTTTGATGCCGATATATAAGAAATTTTACGCAAATTAGTTGTCATAAATAAAACTAGGGTCCAGCTAAGATAACAGAATAGTAAGACCAAAAAATACTTAAAAGAAAAGTATAGACCAGAACTACTAGCCTCGAAGCAACATAAGGTGATTATTTTGAAAATAAGGTAATGGTGGCAGTTTTTTGGGTCTAAGTCGACTGCTGATTAAAGGGTATCGTCATAAACTGCATTTATAACTGCACTTTTTTATACAAATTTTGTAGTTATTGAATAAACGTCAAACAGTAAAAATTACCAACGAAGTTACTAAAAACTGTTTGGTTTTATCTAAGCACAATTCGAGCGTTTAGAAATTATCTGAAACTCTGAAAACATGGCTTTTCATTGCCTTGTTGAGGACCTATTTACTTCAATTTCCTGTGTAATAAAATAATAATTGATTAACACACATTTTCATAAAATAACCAGTAGAAAACCAACGACGGACAGTGCGTATTTTGAAGGCTTTTGAAAATTATTTTAAAGTACGTACACTTTTCAAAAACCCGGTAAATGAGATACATCAAGCTGATATACTAACCAACAAAAATAGGTTTGTGAACATTACTCCTGCATATTCGACCGCGATTTTTTTAATCCACCTATTGATTTCATAAACGTAGTTATTTTTCTTCAGCTGGTCCACATGTTGCCGTGGGCTATTACTTTTAGAACCATGTTTGTTCTTGAAGCTCTCATAATATCCACAACATCATCAGTTAATACGCGCACTACAGTCACGGATAAATAATGTATCTAGTAGTTAGCAGAGTTAGGATTTGCTCGATGCGCTCGCAACTTATCACGCGTAATTGATGTAACTTAAGATACAGTATTTTACCATAACTAACAATGGCAAAATCGTAGTTTCGAGAGTTAGGTGATAGGCAATTGTGACTAATTGGTAATAGTTAATTAAAATATTATTTTACTGGGTGATAGAGGATCATGAAAAAATACGATTTAGACCTGTTACGCGTAACTCATGTATCTTAAGATAACAGACCTGCGAGTGACACGGCAGGGCAGCCGAATAAATTACGCACTATTATGAAGGCAATGATAATTAAGGCTCGTAAATTACACACGAGTGACATTCAGAATTAATATCCGGCTTATAAATGAGACATATCCGGTAGTAGTATTAAATTACATACCGTTTTCCTGATTAATTTAAAAGTCATACATAATGTAATATTGTGATTTTTTTATTAAAAAATGATGAGGAGGGGCTCGTGGCTAAGTAGCAACCACGTGAATTGTATGATCAGTGAGGTTAAGCTACAGATGCTGTGGTCAGTCCGTGGATGGGTGACCATTCTGTTACACATCGAGACCCCTCCGTGCCTCGGAGAGCACGTTAAGCTGTCGGTCCTGGTTGTCATATGAACGTCTATGGCAGTCGTTACAGGTAGTGTTGCCTGACAATCGATAGTCTATCGATTGTCTGGCAACACTACCTGTAACGACTACTATCGATCGTATCAAAAATCCCCTAGTCAATCATACTATAGATAGGCGCATCGATACTATCGATCGGAAGGTATCCAACAATACTACCGATAGTATCAAACTATTGTTACGATAGTATCGATTGTTTGAAATCAAGCAATACTATCGATACTATCGTGCTATCGTTTAGGTAGTATTGCACTAAAACTATCGGTGTTCACTGACGTCATTTTTACATTGAATTTAACTTTTTAGAAAGTTTATTTTCCTAACTTCTGTATTGGTACACACCACACTGTTACGGTGTACCTACATAACCATTTATTTAATAACCTTATACATCTATACTATCTAAAGTAATCTAAACGATAGCACGATAGTATCGATAGTATAGCATTATTTCGAACAATCGATACTATCGATAGTATCGTAACAATAGTTTGATACTATCTATAGTATAGGTAGTATTGTTGGATACCTGCCAATCGATAGTATCGATACTATCGATAGGCCTATCGATGGTAGGTATGACTGATTGTAGGGGGGACTATCAATAGATCGATTTTTATGCAACACTAGTTACAGGTAGGTAACATTATTAAATTCATATATGTGATAACACTATGATCATAGATACCTTTCCAAGCTTAACGATTGCGACAAATCTTTATTGCGATTTTTCCATTGACCTATTATCCTTGGCTGCTGCTACAGCTGTGATAGCCTAGCGTTTGAGCGCTTGCCTTCCATGTAGGAGGGTCTGAGTTCAAACCCGGTCTGCACCACTGAATTTTCGAATTAATGTGTGGATCAGAAATGTGATTATCACTTGCTTTAATGGTGAAGGAAAAAGTCGTGAGGAAACCTGCACACCTGAGAGTGCTCCATACAGTTCTCGATGGTGTTTGTAGTCTGCCAACATGCACTAGGCTAGCGTGATGGACTAAGGTCTTAACCTTATTCTGAGAAGAGGCTCGTGCCCAGCAGTAGGACAGTAATAGACTGGTGATTAATTATCCTTAAATGGGTGATCTAGAAAAATATTTCTCCACTAATGAAAACAGCGTTTTAATTGAAAATAATTGATATTTGCGTTGAATTTTGTTAATTTCTGGATCAATTAAAATGTGATGCTACAAGTTGATTAAGTAAATTAAATTATTGATGTTCCGCGAACAGTGATGTACAGTATGACATCATGTCCCAGGCGGTTAAATAGATTGAAGTAGCGGTCTATAGTGTACCAAAATTATACAGGTTAGCACGGACGAATAAAAAATGGCGGACCGGATCTCGATAAGAAAAGATTGAAGCACTTCGTTCTTCCTAAGCCCACTATAATTTCGACAGCATTTTAACACACCAGGTATAGATATATTGTTATTTTATTTGTAACACTATGGCAATAACTACCTTCACACGAGATTTATTGTGTAATCGCGGCTTTTTGTCTTACTACGGGTGTGAATGTGTGCGTGCCAGCCCGTACTTTTAATCGAGTCGTCTTACTATGGGTGCTTCACTTTTTGTTTAGCGAGATTCTGTCCGCCTTTTTTTATTCGTCCTTGCAGGTTAGTGTAACTTCTTTGTCATGCAAAATGGTTAAACCATAATTTACCAACGCAATTATTTCAAAAAAATTTGTAATTTAAATTACTATTCAATAGGTTATCATAAAATAACAATTTAAATATTTGCTTCACTGAGATGAAGGCTGACAGAGATGTATGTAAGAAAAAGACATGTTGCACCGATCCCAAATAAATTAGGATGAGGGCAGGAGGTTGATGAGGTAATCTTTAAATACATTTTCAGTTTTAATCTCTCGTATGCCGCAATTCGAGAATCAGTTAAAATTCTATTATATCTCGCGTGGATTAGGCACATAAGATCAAAAACATTCTAAATAACTTGTGAAAATAAAATCCTTTTGATCTTTAGAATTCCTAAAGGAGAAACAGGGTGGCCTCTATTCATTCAAAAACCAGCTCAGTTTAAATAATAGTGCATTCTGGAAGCAAGTATACATGCTTTTATTTACTGGGTATACATAAATTACAGTTGTAACTTTAATATACGGTAAACAATGCAATAACTGCCAAAACTGAACGAAAACGCTGGCCACAACTGAAATACAAGTACTTTTGATGTTAAATCGTTGTATCACAAGGCCGATGTAAGCATACCTATGCGTTGAATGCCAATATGACGTCATAGGTCAAGGAGACACAAATATGAATAAAATTTTAAAATAATTACATCATTATGAACAACTTTTCCGCCGAACAAACAGTCGATCCCTACATTTGTGTTCTCATAAATCTACAAAATATGGGGAAAAGCTGATGTTTTTTTCGCGATTTCAGGGTTGGTCCCATAGTAAAAAATATTCGCAATGATGAGTAGGTATAATGATCCCTTAAGAGGTTTAGTATAAACTAATAAAAATAAGGTTGTATAGCTAAAAGAACTAAGTTTATACTTTTTAAGAGTATGATTACTGTCGTGATCGAATCAGAAATGAGGAGATTCGCAGGAGAACGAAAGTAACCGACATAGCCCGAAGAATTGCCAAACTTAAGTGGCAGTGGGCGGGGCATATTGCTCGCAGAACGGATGGCCGATGGGGCAGTAAAGTTCTGGAGTGGCGACCGCGTACTGGAAGGCGCAGCGTGGGTAGGCCCCCCACAAGGTGGACCGACGACCTGGTGAAGGTCGCGGGAATCCGCTGGATGCGGAAGGCACAGGACCGGTCGTTGTGGCGATGCTTGGGGGAGGCCTATGTCCAGCAGTGGACGTCTTTCGGCTGAAATGATGATGATGATGATGATGATTACTGTCAAGAAACAAATACTGACTGGTATAAAAATGTGAAATAGAGGTACAGTCTAACAAAGCAATAAGTACCCATGGTCACCAGATATAAATAGTTTTCTAAGAAGATTATGGATGTTTTCGAGTGAAAGATCATATTAATAACGGACAAAGTTAAACTGTATTTATATAAAACCCTAATCAAACCGTTCTATACTAATTTCCTGAGCAATCTTCATCTATATCTGGCGACCCTGGAAACTAATTGCTTTGTTAGACTGTACACGGTGGAGCACGGTTCGTCTATATTTTTACAATATCTGTGTACGATGCATATAACCCGCGTATGTGCCTAAACTCGAGCATGTAACCCGTGCCGCTGCCTTGTACAGTGTACAAGCACCATAATAAACTAGGCACGACGTAGGATTTCCACTACGCTACGCTACGCAGTGTCTGCGGTGTACCTGTTAACGCTACGATTGCTACGCAGTTGTAGCAATTCGCCGAACCGAAATGTACTCTTCGCTTCGCTCGTGCTAAATATTTGATGAAAATACTGCACCGAAAAATAGAGGACTGTATAAATAAATACTAATAATATCTCTATTTAATTTTAGAGCACATATAGTGATGGTAATTTAGTAAAAAAACTGCTGTGAAATATATGTGTGGGCACACATGATGCGGCTCGCAGATGTTATTTAGATTTAGTTATTGATAATGCTAACATATTAATCTAATATATAAACACTAGACTATAACTGAAAACGTGAATGTTAATATATTTACAAAAATTACATCTATTTGTCGAAAACTATTTTCTAGATCTGCAACTAAGTGTAGTTACAAGGGTCATTAGCTATGCTCTATACAGTTATGACGTAACACCATTAGCTATTTAGTGGCTTAGTAGTTAAGTTGTCAGATAAATGGCAGCTAAGAACTTGAAGGGGAGACTGGAATTCACTTCTTTAAGTGGTTTTTGGATTCCAAAAGTTTGTAATTTATTAAATGGCTGTTATTTCATTTCAGACGCTTGTCAGATGCGTCTGACAGAATAGATACCAAGGGACATAAAAAGGGATAAAGGAAGACCGAGAAAGAGATGGAGAACTATCGTCCGATATCTGTGCTACCGGTCATGTCAAAAATCTTTGAAAAACCATACATGATCGCTTAGTAAATTACTTAAAACTCTTTTAACATTATAACAGAACGGCAGTATGGATTTTGAGCCAAAAGCAACACCACCACCGCAACAATCGATCTAACAACGAAAATAAAAGATAGTATAGATAAAAACATAACCCTCCTTCTGGCGCAGTCGGGTAAAAAGCAAATAGTTCTGGGAGTTTTTATTGATTTAAAAAAAGCGTTTGATACAGTTAGTCACAAACTGCTATTGGGAAAACTTGAAAGCATCGGGATCAAAAGTAGTGCTCTTAAAATATTCGAATCATACCTATCAAATAGATCGCAAGTAGTGAAAATAGATAATTTCCAAAGTAGTGCCTTACTTGTCACGCATGGTGTGCCGCAGGGATCCATATTGGGGCCACTCCTGTTTCTAATCTATGTAAACAATATCGCAGAGTTAGGGCTACATGGTCATGTAACTTTATACGCGGACGATACATGTCTATTTTATTTGGGATCTAATATACATGATATTATATCGAAAGCGCAAGAAGATCTAAAAATATTGTTTGAGTAGTTCCAATGTAATTTGCTAACGGTAAACACTTCTAAAACGTGTTACATAATTTTCAAAGCAAAAAACAAACCTGTACCGTTATATGTCCCACTGACAATCGATAACATCCCCTTAAAACAAAAAACTACTTGACATGGCATACGCAAATAGATCACATCAAAAATAAACTTTCAGCACTTACTGGATCACTTCGCAATATTTCCCACTGTCTACCTAGAAAAATGCGGTACACTATCTATAACTCATTAGTCAAATCGCACTTACTTTATCTTATAGAAATTTGGGGTAACGCTGCTAAAACTAAATTACAGGAACTTCAAAGAATACAAAATAAAATCATAAAAATACTTTTTCACTATCCATATTTAACACCAACCATTAAAATTTTCAATGAAACAAAACTAATGAATATTAAACAACTATATATGTATAGTACTTGCATCTTAATAAGGAAAATAATCGATAAAACCATCCATACCAACTTGTCTTTTCAAAAATATCACAAATTAGTAAACGAAGTCTTCGACGACCTAGCTTGCTTGTACTGCCAAAGGTAAGAACAAACTACGCAAAAAAAAGTATTACCTATGAAGGAGCATAGCTATATAATAAATTGCCATCTAATATCAAAAATGTGAGCTCATTTAGTGGTTTTAAGTCTCAACTGTCTCAATATATAATAGACCATTTTTCACCTTCCTATTGAGGCTATGAAACTATTGACTGAGTGTTCGGCGACCATTAGAATAAGTTTACAAAAATGTTAAAACTATTTTCATGTAAGTGGCATATTTTTGTCTTTTTGAAAATAAATTTCTTTAAACCGAGTTTATGGTATACTAGCCTATGCCCGCGGCTTCGCCTGCGAATAATTGCGTATATCGCAGAAATATATTATCGCGCATACCTCGGGAACTGTTTATCTTTCCGGGATAAAAAGTAGTCTATATGTTAACGCGGTTTATGGTCTATCAGAGTGCCAAATTTCATTCAAGTCTTATCAGCCGTTTCAGCGTGATTAAAGGACAAAAAAACAAATACCTATACTCTCGTATTTTAATAGGTATTAGTAGAATTATTATACTAGTAATTTACGAGAAAAGTAAAATAGATAGATTTCTGTGTTTCATAAAAAAATCAAACACATTACACGCTGCGCCTTTTTGATTTTCAAAGCTTTAAAAATAATGGCAACTAGTTCAAACTGGACTCTTTCACAGTTATTTTTAGCAGCTTTTATGCGAAAGTGTTGAAAGGCGCATTAAAATTAGCTTTGACTGCGAATCGCACAAAGGGTACTCACGGCTGTGACGGCTAATTAAATTTTACTTTGCCAGCCTTTCTCGTGTTGTTTTTGGATTATGACACCTTGTTACAGTCTTTTTAATTACTTATCCCGCTCAAACATTAAAACATAAAGAAAACGTCGTAAAATATCCAGCTAAAGGGTTTCTACCGTTTCGTCCGTGTGGTGCCGGACGTAAAGAATTACACCACCCTCTTTCTTCTCATGGGTGTCGTAAAAGGCGACTAAGGGATTCACCAAAGGATGGGCAGCAGCGTTCTCTAAGTATTTAAACAACCAACTTCGATCGCCAACCCGCCTGCCAAGCATAGCAATTATGGCATATCCCCCCCCACCCCTTTGGGCGAGGCCTTTGTCCATCAGTGGACGTCTTTCGGCTGAAATGATGATGATGAATGAAAGGGTTTCTACCGAGGGGCTCGTGGCGAAGTAGCAACCGGCACGGATTGTACGATCTGCGTGGTTAAGCTGCGCTTGCCGCGGTTAGATCGTGGATGGGTGATTATTTCTATTATTCTCGTGTTGGATATTACTGACCTGTTATTTCGTTGCATACAGAAAAGAGCCAATTGATGTATTCTTTTTTTTAAATAATATACTGATTTCCAAGCAAGTGGGAGACAAATATATTAAATGGAAATTATTTAGTATCTCAACAGTTGTAGTAATACTTCATGCAATAATAATAATTATGATAATATGACGCATGATAACACGGAGAAGTTGGTTTAAATATATAATTCCGAAACCATCGCAAAAAATTACTCAAGCTTCGAATAAGAAGATAACTAAAAATACTTTAAAATAAGCTTTAATAAATTCCTGCAATACCACAAAGAAACCGAGAATTCCGCCTCAACCCAAAGCGAACAAAATAAAGTTGTTTAAAACTCATAACGAGAATTACAGTAACAGGGAAATAATTTTCACAAAACAATTCCAATTTACCGTGCCAGAATAATTTGATCGTTTATTTATTTCGCACGTCCAAGCAGTTATTTGAAGCGGAACGAAAGGGTTGCAAAATGCAAAACGGGTAAGAAAAAGTCTTTCCGAAGTAATCTAGTAGACACCACTGTGAAAATTGCCGTAAGTAGGGCTACCATCTGCACTATCCACAGTTGAATGTAAAGTTATGCTAATTCCATAAAACGATGAAGATAATAATTTTCAAAAAAAAACAAATGCGAATTTGTTCTACTAGAATAATTATAATTTGAATGATTATTTATTTCGCACTTCCAAGTAGTTATTAAGAGATTAATAGGGTTGCAAAGCGGGAAGAAAAAAAGCTTCCGAATTAATTTAGTATAGTCGCCTCTGTAATGCTGTGTATGTAAGTAGGGCTGCCATTTGCACATTCGGGATAAAATAAATGTCGACTAAATACTTTACACTTGTACGAATTGTTTTTTGGATAGTAGTTAAATAATTTTCATAAAAACAAATCGCAATTTGCCGTGCCAGAATAATTTGGACGCTTATTTCTTTCACTCGTCCAAGCAGTTATTGGGAGGATGAAAGGGTTGCAGCAAAAGGATTGCAAAGCGGGAAGAAAAAGTCCTCAAGACTCGTGACTGGGATTCACCAGAAAATGGGCAGCAGCGTTTTCTGAGTATTAAACCAAACAACTGTGATCGCCAATCTGCCTGCCAAGCGTGGCGATTATGGCATATCCCCCCAACATGCTTGGAGGAGGCCTATGTGTCTAGCAATGGACGTCTTTGGGCTGAAATGATGATGCTGGAGATGATGAGTAATCGGCCGTTTAATCAGAGAATTAACGTTGATGAACAACGGCCTAATTATTTTCACATTTACCTGATTATGAGACTGAAGTAAAAATTACTGATGATTGGTGAATATTGTTACTTAATAATTAAGCTGATTAAAATAGGTAGCTGTGATTACAAATGCTTGAAGATTCCAATGATAATAAGGATATTTTTTACTTGACTTGACTTCATGTCAATGTTTTGGACCTGATTAAGTTTAAGTGTTGATTTTATACTTCTAATAAAACCTTTATAGATTATAAAGGATGTTCCTAAGTTTTATTTATAAGAACTATTAGCACAATACTTATTAGAATTTTTTAAGGACAAAGGACTGGAAGAATTTTTAAGTAAATTACTATATAATT
The DNA here is from genome assembly GCA_949699075.1 of Asteroscopus sphinx. Lineage (NCBI taxonomy): Eukaryota > Metazoa > Arthropoda > Insecta > Lepidoptera > Noctuidae > Asteroscopus > Asteroscopus sphinx. Next base: position 16,977,435 of record OX453020.1, read on the forward strand.
AAAATTGAAAATCTCAAAATTTTGTTTTATTTCAACATTTCGTTAATTTTTTTTTTAAATATGGTCATAATTTAAGATAAATCATGTATTACGTGTTTATTTTTTCTGTTAAGAATGACATATTACGGCAAAGTACTTTCACAAGGCAATTTTTTTCTGCAATAATGACACTAGTGAGTACCACATGGCTTTTTTTATTTATCATTTGAGAACAGTACATTTATAGCAAAATTTTATTATTCGGTTTTAAAGTACATTAATGCATACAATCAATCGAATTAGGTTAACCAGATAATAATGTTTTTTTTCTAAAATACATAAAGTTCAAACTTTAAAACTGCTCTCGTGTAAAATGGCGATTTCTTAGTTATGACAGTCTTGCAATAAGTGAGCGATATGTTACAAACCCAGGACCAAGAAAATTTCTTATATTTAAGTCAAGAAAACTGAGGATTTGTAGAATAGTCATATATAGTAGAAAAATTTAAGTATGGTCCAAGTGTAAAGTGACAGTACCTACTGTACTGATCACAGAAATAGAGATAGAATGGTTGTAATCACAATTTTACTTGTGATTCATGCGTGGCAACTTTTCATACAAACTACGCCTCCCAAATTGATGTCATTAATTTTAAAAATTATTTTTCAAATTTACTTTACAGCTTTTGTTTCTGCAGTTAGAAACAGCACAATAAGGCATTTTTGCGGGTTTTTGTTTCAGTATTTACAGAAACAAGTCATAAGGCGTACTGAGAAATTAAATGCCCTGCACTATAGTGCAGAGTGTTGGCACGCGCGCCCTGCCCACTTTTCCATTCTAGTTATTTCTGTGATACTGATATTGGATCTAAAAATCAAGACGAAAATATGTTTCAAATATTCTTAAAGTTATCCTGAAGGATGTTTATAGAATACATTTTTCAATTTCACCTAAAATTTCTTGAAATCTTTAAAAAAAAGGTAAATTAGAGCGAAACAGCTGTAAAACATAAAATTCCTCTTATATGGCAGAAGATATTAAATAACGTTCAACAACTTGACAGTACTTTTAATATCATTATTTTCTCATCGATTTCTTATCAACTGATCAATCAAATCAGGCCTCTCGAAACTTGTAATTTGTTTTTCTATCTGCTAATTCTTCTGTCATGTACCAAAACATAGGCCAGTCACGTCGGTGATTGCATCACGAACAACAGATGCAGGCCAGCTGTTCCAACTGTAAGAACTGAGAGGAAAGATCTTCGGTACAGCTTTGCTTGTTATTTATTTGGGAATAAGATAATTCAGTGGCAAGCAAAGTAACTATAAAAGTTACTATACCATGTAAGTAAATATATTTTCCAAATCAATGCTTTAAAAAAACTGCAAATCAGTAATGAATAAGTATAAATTATAAATCAAATTATTAATTTAAAGTTTTGTTTTTTGATAAAAGAAGCAAAATAAAAAGAGTTTATTTTAATTATCAAAATACAGAAATAAAACAGTAATAGGATTTAAGGATTGCAGTAACAGTAGCAACAGGAATAGTAGTTACAGGAACAGTAGCAACAGGAACAGTTGTTGTTGCTTCCAGACAAACACCTATCTTAACTATTATAAAATTGTAAACGTCTGTTTGTTTGTTTGTTCCAGCATCACTCTAAAACTACTGGACCGATTTTGATGTTTTTTTTTTTGTTTGAAAGCTGATGATCTGACTTAAAAACTGGTATGGGTTTTGAGAAAGAAAGAAAGAAAGAAAAAAATTAAAAAATTAATTCGTGGGTTGCGTACTCACCAGAAAGATCGAAGCTTCTATGCATTTGCACGAGCGGATAGTAATGTACGATGGAGTGGAGTGGAGTGGAGTGGACAGGGGATGGGACTGGGGATGGGACTGGGGACGGGACAGGGGACGGGACTGGGGACGGGACAGTGGACGGGACAGTGGACGGGACAGGGGACGGAACATGGGACGGGACATGAGACGGGACATGGGACAGGACAGTGGGACGGCACATGGGACTGGACATAGGATGGGACATGGGACAGGACATGGGACGGGACTATAGTGATATAGTGAGATAGTGGGACAGTGGGACAGTGGGACAGTGGGACAGTGGGACAGTGGGACAGTGGGACAGTGGGACAGTGGGACAGTAGGACAGTGGCAGTGGGACGGTGGGACAGTGGGGCAGTGGGGCAGAGGGGTAGTGGGGCAGCGGGGCAGCGGGGCCGTGGCCCTGTGGGGCAGTGGGATAGTGGGGCAATGGTGTAGCGGGGTAGCGGGGCAGCGGGGCAGTGGGGTTGTGAGGCAGCGAGGCAGCGCGACAGTGGGGCAGCGGGGCAGCGGGGCGGGTCAGTGGGGCAGCGAGGCAGTGGGGCAGCGGGGCAGCGTGCCAGCGGGTCAGCGGGGCAGTGGGGTACCGGGGCAGCGGGGCAGTGGGGCTGTGGGATAGTTGGGCAGCGGGGCAGTGGGGCAATCGGGTAGCGGGGCAGCGGGGCAGCTGGGCAGCGGGGCATTGGGGAAGCGGGGCAGCGGGGCAGTGGGTCAGCGGGGCAGTGGTGTAGCGGGGCAGCAGGGGAGTGGGGCAGTGGGGCAGCGGGGCAGGCAGTGGGGCAGTGGGATAGTGGGGCTGTGGGGTAGCGGGGCAACGGGGCTGTTGGTGACCAAGGCAGCCGGGCAGTGGGGCAGTGGGATAGTGGGGCAGCGGGGCAGTGGGGAAGCGGGGCAGTGGGGCAGCGGGACAGTGGGCAGAGGGGCAGTGGGGAAGCGAGGCAGCGGGGCAGGCTGTGGGGCAGCCGGATAGTGGGGCAGCGAGGCAGTGGGGTAGCGGGGCAGCGGGGCAGTGGTATAGTGGGGCAGCGCGGCAGCGGGGCGGTGGGTTAGCGGGGCAGTGGGGGGTAGAGGGGCCGGCTGTGGGCCAGTGGGATAGTGGGGCAGCGTGGCAGTGGGGCAGCGGGGTATTGGGGCAGCGTGGCAGTGGGGCATGGGGCAGCGGGGCAGCGGGGCAGTGGGGCAACGGGGTAGCGGGGCTGTGGCGTAGCGGGGTAGTGGGGTAGTGGGGCAGTGGGGCAGCGGGGCTGTGGGGTAGCGGGGCAGTGGGTCAGCGGGACTAATGGGCAGCGGGGCAGTGGAGTAGCGGGGCCGTGGGGCAGCGGGGCCGTGCGGCAGCGGGGCAGTGGGGTAGCGGGGCAGTGGGGCAGTTGGGTAGTGGGGCAGTGGAGCAGCGGGTCCGTGGGGCAGTGGGGCATCGGGGCAGCGTGGCAGTGGGGCAGAGGGGCAGTGGGGCAGCAGGGCAGCGGGGCCGTGGGGCAGTGGGATAGTGGGGCAGCGGGGCAGTGGGGTAGCGGGGCAGTGGGGCGGCGGGGCGGCGGGGCAGTGGGGCAGCGGGGCAGTGGGCCAGTGGGGCAGCGGGGCAGCGGGACTGCGGGACTGCGGGACAGCGGGACAGTGGGACAGTGGACTGGACTGGAATGGACTGGACTGGACTGGACTGACGTGGGTTAGTAGAATTTAACGCGAGCGGAGCCGCGGGTAAAAGCTAGTTTAATTATAAAATTATTTATTCTGATGTAAGTTTTCAATGTATTTAATTAATATTTAGATTTGTAGAACTGTTAAATGTAAGCTATGTTGACAATACTTGTGCCGCGCTGTTATTGGTCTGTTGCGACCTTCCGGAGTCATGGTGGGGCTACACTTTAAAGATTATAATCAGGCAGTTCGTTTACGAATGGAGCGCAAGTAGCATCTCCTTGAGTTATAATAAAGCAGTGTACCAGGCCCCTCAGAAAGTATTGCGAAAAAAAGTTTTTATATATGGGAGACTGGCCAGTTATAATGTTTTTCGAAAATATGATTATTTATAAGTAAAAATAAGTAAGTTCCAATTTCAAAATTTCCCTCCACATTTTTTGCGAGTTAATTCAAAGTATTATCTTAAATTATAATAATATATAATAATATAATAATATTATTATCTTACGAGTCTTACATAAAACCTTAAAAAAGCTACTACACAAATTGATTCCTATAACTTCATGCAATAGAAACGTTAAGAACAATGCTAGTATGTCCTTCCCACGCTTTCAAGTTTTCGTTTGGCAAGAATGCTGCATATGTGATGAACAGTTGTGACGACATCACACCATAGGAGTCTTGACCGTTAAATGTTAAGGTGATCAAGTCTTAAGAGTGGTCCTTGGTCAAGAATTATTGACTTAAGGAATGTTGGTTTTGTCAGTAGTAAGTGTTCAAGGGATTTAAATTCAGGGGGCCTTTTAATTAAAATTGTATACAAATTGCCTTCGAATCACAGTTGAATCAAGGCTTTTGAGAATTTCGGGGAAACCCTGTTTACTTTACAGTTTAACCGCTTTATGCTGATAGGTGCAAAAATGTCCAGAAATTGCCTTTTTCTTGTGGAATACCAGGCCCCTCAGAAAGTATTGCGAAAAAAAGTTTTTATATATGGGAGACTGGCCAGTTATAATGTTTTTCGAAAATATGATTATTTATAAGTAAAAATAAGTAAGTTCCAATTTCAAAATTTCCCTCCACATTTTTTGCGAGTTAATTCAAAGTATTGTGTCTCACTGAAATATGGATCTGCGCCGGGAACATTTTAGAGCTATGATTTTATACGATTTCAAGTGTCGCCTGAAACCGGATGAATCGTACGATAGACTTCAAATGGCATTCATGGATGAAGGCCCTTCCAAGGCAACCGTGTATTGTTGGTATAACGAATTCAAGCGCGGTCGACCAACTTTGGGGGATGACGAAAGAAGCGGTCGCCCTTTGACGGCTGTTACCGAAGAAAACGTGCTAGCAGTGAAAAATTTAATCCAAGACAATAGGCGAATTACATATCAGGAGATTCAACACATATTGAAGATTGGATCGGGAAGCGTTCACGAGATTCTACACAGCCATCTTCGCGTGAGGAGGATAGTATCACGCTGGGTGCCGCACAACCTCACCGATGCTCAGAAGCAGGCCCGGGTGGAATGGTGCCGTGATATGCTTAACAAATTTGAAGCAGGCTCGTCTCGGCGTGTTTACGACATCGTTACAGGTGATGAGTCCTGGATTTATCAATACGACCCAGAAACCAAGCGCCAGTCGACTGTTTGGGTGTTTCAAAATGAGCCAACGCCTACCAAAGTGAAGCGATCTAGAAGCGGGGGTAAGATTTTGATCGCTAGCTTTTTTAATTTGACTGGCCACTTGGTATCAATTCCCTTACGGGATCAAAGAAGCATTAATGCCGAATGGTATACTACCAAATGTTTGCCAGAAGTTTTCTCTGTTATAAGCAACAAGCGACCAAACACAGGGCTCCGCGGGCTACTGCTCCACCACGACAATGCACCTGCGCACACCGCACTCAAAACGAGGGACTTCCTGGACAGCACGCCAGTCAAACTCCTGGGTCACCCTCCTTACAGCCCTGATCTAGCACCGTGTGACTTCTTTTTATTCCCAAAAATAAAAAATCAGCTCAAAGGGATACAATTTTCGTCGCCGGAAGATGCGCTGGCTGCGTTCGAGCAGGCTGTAAACGAGGTGTCTGCGGCGGACTGGAAAAAGTGTTTTGAAAACTGGTTTAGGCGCATGAATCTTTGTATAGAGGCTGGTGGAAAGTACTTTGAAAAGATTTGATAAAAATATATGTACGTATAGAACAATTTTTTTTAGTTTCGCAAAACTTTCTGAGTGTCCCACGTACTTACTATATTTGAAATTGATAGATAAAGTTACAATTATGGTTTACGTGTGCATTTTGTTTAAAATAACGACTAAGTATTCAGAGATTTGTATTCTACAGTTATCGATTGCTTGATTAAATTGATGTTGGTATTTATTCTCTGTTTATTTGTAGAAGTCTTTTACACAGTAGTAACAGAAACAGTAGTAACGGGAACATTAGTAGCAGGAACAATAGTAACAAGAACAATAGTAACAGGAACAGTAGTTACAAGAACAGTAGTTACAAGAACAGTAGTTACAAGAACAGTAGTATCAGTATTATCAGTAACAGTAGTAGTTTGACGATACAATTTGCGCATTGGCTGAGCGGTAAGCTTCTGCGCCAAGGGTCTCAGGTTCGATTCTCGCATCGAACATATATTTATTTGATCCACAGGTGGTTGTTCCGGGCCTTGGTTTTTTTGATATTCCTTATGGTCTTGGTTTCACCGTCACCTCACCTTACCTGGTGTTTGTATGCACAAACTCAAATTGCGTTTACATATGCGCATATCGTGGGTGCGTTGACAAACTGTTAACGCATCCACGATATGCGTAAGATTTGTGTTTGTTAACGCATCCACGATATAGGAGAAATACTAGTGTGGGGCAACATTTTTTTTAATAGAATAGAAACAGAATAAAAAATACAAAATTAAAAAGTAGATCTTTTCATTGGTAACAAAAACTCTTATAGCTTTACCAATAATGATTTCCATCACACGTAAGTATTCTATGAAATTATTGAAACAATAATTGAACCGACAAGACACAGTTGTAATCAAACTAAGTTGTCAGGGCTGCCGTGTCAGGCCTATCTCTTGTATCTCACGAAACATAGTTTTGAGATATCACCGTTTAAAGTTTTTTACAGATAATTGCGATTATCTTAAATGTTTCAAAACTTTCGGGAAATATTTTTACATAATTGGTTGTATTAAAGTCTGAGGAAAACCGGGCAATTTATAGATTTTTGAAAACTTCGTAATTTTCAGAGTTATTAGCTATAACAGAGATAGGTGTGACAAGCTCTCTATACATTGGTTGTTACGCGGTGCTCTCTATCTTAAGATACGTGACTTAGCCGCAACAAGTGTAATATGGAATGTTTTGCTAAACACAGGTATCTTTAACTAAAGTTTGTCTGTATTAAATTAAATTAGTTTATAAAGGAATAGAAAAAATAGTACTCATCTAAATAAATGAATAATGACTTATCTAGTAAAAACTCAAATTTTCAAATGCATTAAAATATCCTTTTTAATGAGTCAAAAAGTAAAACGAAAACTCAAACTTCTTCTAACCAAGATTCAATAACTTTTAAAACTTAATAAACTTCATAACTAACATAAAAATTGGAATGAGAACTTAGTATTATCAAAATTATTTTAAATACAAAAAAAACTAAATCCTAGATATGTAAGATCTTATCTAAATCTACATCTGCATCTAAGTCTGCTTTCTTTCTTTCACTTACACTCCTTCGCCTTACTTCCTGGGGTACTTCTTTTTTAACTAAGTCCAACACACTTTTGCAATACACATGCAAATCTTTGAATAATTTTTCATCGTATGATTTCTTGACGACTATGTAAGTTGAGCATCTTCAAAATTCAACTATTCTTAATGCCTAAATACGTGGATTGAAAAGTTCGCGGTTTTATATAAAAATAATAATGCAATCGAAATGCTTTTGATTTCATTATAATCGTCAACCCTTCAGATGATTTTACGCTAAATTTCTTTGTTGTATTACTTTTGCTTCGAGACTTAGAAGGATTTAATCAGAGCCAGATGATAAATTTCTTGTATTCGAAAAAAAAAATCTCAACAATGCGCTGTCAGTACGTGTCCGTTTTAAATTTTGTCCAAAATAGCACAAAACTACATAGTGACGGAATAAGGAGGATCTATTGCATCCGATGCTGTAGTTAAAAATCTGTTAGCTGAATTAAATCCCAGAAGACAGAGCGTTGAATATGTCCTCTACTGTAAATAGCCTTCAACTTCCACTATAGCACAAAACACCGAAAAGATATTTAATCTGATGGTAGGAAATCAACAATGAAATATTAAAGAAATAGCTAGGTAATAGATGTTTTTAAAAAGTGATAAAGAAGCAATATTTGCCATAAATTCTGATTTCCCAGGGTATCTAAGAGAAAGATACCGATGCCCTTTTGAGTCGAACAAAAACACAACCGGCTAAGCACTTCACGCAAATTTTTATTTCGTTTGATGCCGATATATAAGAAATTTTACGCAAATTAGTTGTCATAAATAAAACTAGGGTCCAGCTAAGATAACAGAATAGTAAGACCAAAAAATACTTAAAAGAAAAGTATAGACCAGAACTACTAGCCTCGAAGCAACATAAGGTGATTATTTTGAAAATAAGGTAATGGTGGCAGTTTTTTGGGTCTAAGTCGACTGCTGATTAAAGGGTATCGTCATAAACTGCATTTATAACTGCACTTTTTTATACAAATTTTGTAGTTATTGAATAAACGTCAAACAGTAAAAATTACCAACGAAGTTACTAAAAACTGTTTGGTTTTATCTAAGCACAATTCGAGCGTTTAGAAATTATCTGAAACTCTGAAAACATGGCTTTTCATTGCCTTGTTGAGGACCTATTTACTTCAATTTCCTGTGTAATAAAATAATAATTGATTAACACACATTTTCATAAAATAACCAGTAGAAAACCAACGACGGACAGTGCGTATTTTGAAGGCTTTTGAAAATTATTTTAAAGTACGTACACTTTTCAAAAACCCGGTAAATGAGATACATCAAGCTGATATACTAACCAACAAAAATAGGTTTGTGAACATTACTCCTGCATATTCGACCGCGATTTTTTTAATCCACCTATTGATTTCATAAACGTAGTTATTTTTCTTCAGCTGGTCCACATGTTGCCGTGGGCTATTACTTTTAGAACCATGTTTGTTCTTGAAGCTCTCATAATATCCACAACATCATCAGTTAATACGCGCACTACAGTCACGGATAAATAATGTATCTAGTAGTTAGCAGAGTTAGGATTTGCTCGATGCGCTCGCAACTTATCACGCGTAATTGATGTAACTTAAGATACAGTATTTTACCATAACTAACAATGGCAAAATCGTAGTTTCGAGAGTTAGGTGATAGGCAATTGTGACTAATTGGTAATAGTTAATTAAAATATTATTTTACTGGGTGATAGAGGATCATGAAAAAATACGATTTAGACCTGTTACGCGTAACTCATGTATCTTAAGATAACAGACCTGCGAGTGACACGGCAGGGCAGCCGAATAAATTACGCACTATTATGAAGGCAATGATAATTAAGGCTCGTAAATTACACACGAGTGACATTCAGAATTAATATCCGGCTTATAAATGAGACATATCCGGTAGTAGTATTAAATTACATACCGTTTTCCTGATTAATTTAAAAGTCATACATAATGTAATATTGTGATTTTTTTATTAAAAAATGATGAGGAGGGGCTCGTGGCTAAGTAGCAACCACGTGAATTGTATGATCAGTGAGGTTAAGCTACAGATGCTGTGGTCAGTCCGTGGATGGGTGACCATTCTGTTACACATCGAGACCCCTCCGTGCCTCGGAGAGCACGTTAAGCTGTCGGTCCTGGTTGTCATATGAACGTCTATGGCAGTCGTTACAGGTAGTGTTGCCTGACAATCGATAGTCTATCGATTGTCTGGCAACACTACCTGTAACGACTACTATCGATCGTATCAAAAATCCCCTAGTCAATCATACTATAGATAGGCGCATCGATACTATCGATCGGAAGGTATCCAACAATACTACCGATAGTATCAAACTATTGTTACGATAGTATCGATTGTTTGAAATCAAGCAATACTATCGATACTATCGTGCTATCGTTTAGGTAGTATTGCACTAAAACTATCGGTGTTCACTGACGTCATTTTTACATTGAATTTAACTTTTTAGAAAGTTTATTTTCCTAACTTCTGTATTGGTACACACCACACTGTTACGGTGTACCTACATAACCATTTATTTAATAACCTTATACATCTATACTATCTAAAGTAATCTAAACGATAGCACGATAGTATCGATAGTATAGCATTATTTCGAACAATCGATACTATCGATAGTATCGTAACAATAGTTTGATACTATCTATAGTATAGGTAGTATTGTTGGATACCTGCCAATCGATAGTATCGATACTATCGATAGGCCTATCGATGGTAGGTATGACTGATTGTAGGGGGGACTATCAATAGATCGATTTTTATGCAACACTAGTTACAGGTAGGTAACATTATTAAATTCATATATGTGATAACACTATGATCATAGATACCTTTCCAAGCTTAACGATTGCGACAAATCTTTATTGCGATTTTTCCATTGACCTATTATCCTTGGCTGCTGCTACAGCTGTGATAGCCTAGCGTTTGAGCGCTTGCCTTCCATGTAGGAGGGTCTGAGTTCAAACCCGGTCTGCACCACTGAATTTTCCAATTAATGTGTGGATCAGAAATGTGATTATCACTTGCTTTAATGGTGAAGGAAAAAGTCGTGAGGAAACCTGCACACCTGAGAGTGCTCCATACAGTTCTCGATGGTGTTTGTAGTCTGCCAACATGCACTAGGCTAGCGTGATGGACTAAGGTCTTAACCTTATTCTGAGAAGAGGCTCGTGCCCAGCAGTAGGACAGTAATAGACTGGTGATTAATTATCCTTAAATGGGTGATCTAGAAAAATATTTCTCCACTAATGAAAACAGCGTTTTAATTGAAAATAATTGATATTTGCGTTGAATTTTGTTAATTTCTGGATCAATTAAAATGTGATGCTACAAGTTGATTAAGTAAATTAAATTATTGATGTTCCGCGAACAGTGATGTACAGTATGACATCATGTCCCAGGCGGTTAAATAGATTGAAGTAGCGGTCTATAGTGTACCAAAATTATACAGGTTAGCACGGACGAATAAAAAATGGCGGACCGGATCTCGATAAGAAAAGATTGAAGCACTTCGTTCTTCCTAAGCCCACTATAATTTCGACAGCATTTTAACACACCAGGTATAGATATATTGTTATTTTATTTGTAACACTATGGCAATAACTACCTTCACACGAGATTTATTGTGTAATCGCGGCTTTTTGTCTTACTACGGGTGTGAATGTGTGCGTGCCAGCCCGTACTTTTAATCGAGTCGTCTTACTATGGGTGCTTCACTTTTTGTTTAGCGAGATTCTGTCCGCCTTTTTTTATTCGTCCTTGCAGGTTAGTGTAACTTCTTTGTCATGCAAAATGGTTAAACCATAATTTACCAACGCAATTATTTCAAAAAAATTTGTAATTTAAATTACTATTCAATAGGTTATCATAAAATAACAATTTAAATATTTGCTTCACTGAGATGAAGGCTGACAGAGATGTATGTAAGAAAAAGACATGTTGCACCGATCCCAAATAAATTAGGATGAGGGCAGGAGGTTGATGAGGTAATCTTTAAATACATTTTCAGTTTTAATCTCTCGTATGCCGCAATTCGAGAATCAGTTAAAATTCTATTATATCTCGCGTGGATTAGGCACATAAGATCAAAAACATTCTAAATAACTTGTGAAAATAAAATCCTTTTGATCTTTAGAATTCCTAAAGGAGAAACAGGGTGGCCTCTATTCATTCAAAAACCAGCTCAGTTTAAATAATAGTGCATTCTGGAAGCAAGTATACATGCTTTTATTTACTGGGTATACATAAATTACAGTTGTAACTTTAATATACGGTAAACAATGCAATAACTGCCAAAACTGAACGAAAACGCTGGCCACAACTGAAATACAAGTACTTTTGATGTTAAATCGTTGTATCACAAGGCCGATGTAAGCATACCTATGCGTTGAATGCCAATATGACGTCATAGGTCAAGGAGACACAAATATGAATAAAATTTTAAAATAATTACATCATTATGAACAACTTTTCCGCCGAACAAACAGTCGATCCCTACATTTGTGTTCTCATAAATCTACAAAATATGGGGAAAAGCTGATGTTTTTTTCGCGATTTCAGGGTTGGTCCCATAGTAAAAAATATTCGCAATGATGAGTAGGTATAATGATCCCTTAAGAGGTTTAGTATAAACTAATAAAAATAAGGTTGTATAGCTAAAAGAACTAAGTTTATACTTTTTAAGAGTATGATTACTGTCGTGATCGAATCAGAAATGAGGAGATTCGCAGGAGAACGAAAGTAACCGACATAGCCCGAAGAATTGCCAAACTTAAGTGGCAGTGGGCGGGGCATATTGCTCGCAGAACGGATGGCCGATGGGGCAGTAAAGTTCTGGAGTGGCGACCGCGTACTGGAAGGCGCAGCGTGGGTAGGCCCCCCACAAGGTGGACCGACGACCTGGTGAAGGTCGCGGGAATCCGCTGGATGCGGAAGGCACAGGACCGGTCGTTGTGGCGATGCTTGGGGGAGGCCTATGTCCAGCAGTGGACGTCTTTCGGCTGAAATGATGATGATGATGATGATGATTACTGTCAAGAAACAAATACTGACTGGTATAAAAATGTGAAATAGAGGTACAGTCTAACAAAGCAATAAGTACCCATGGTCACCAGATATAAATAGTTTTCTAAGAAGATTATGGATGTTTTCGAGTGAAAGATCATATTAATAACGGACAAAGTTAAACTGTATTTATATAAAACCCTAATCAAACCGTTCTATACTAATTTCCTGAGCAATCTTCATCTATATCTGGCGACCCTGGAAACTAATTGCTTTGTTAGACTGTACACGGTGGAGCACGGTTCGTCTATATTTTTACAATATCTGTGTACGATGCATATAACCCGCGTATGTGCCTAAACTCGAGCATGTAACCCGTGCCGCTGCCTTGTACAGTGTACAAGCACCATAATAAACTAGGCACGACGTAGGATTTCCACTACGCTACGCTACGCAGTGTCTGCGGTGTACCTGTTAACGCTACGATTGCTACGCAGTTGTAGCAATTCGCCGAACCGAAATGTACTCTTCGCTTCGCTCGTGCTAAATATTTGATGAAAATACTGCACCGAAAAATAGAGGACTGTATAAATAAATACTAATAATATCTCTATTTAATTTTAGAGCACATATAGTGATGGTAATTTAGTAAAAAAACTGCTGTGAAATATATGTGTGGGCACACATGATGCGGCTCGCAGATGTTATTTAGATTTAGTTATTGATAATGCTAACATATTAATCTAATATATAAACACTAGACTATAACTGAAAACGTGAATGTTAATATATTTACAAAAATTACATCTATTTGTCGAAAACTATTTTCTAGATCTGCAACTAAGTGTAGTTACAAGGGTCATTAGCTATGCTCTATACAGTTATGACGTAACACCATTAGCTATTTAGTGGCTTAGTAGTTAAGTTGTCAGATAAATGGCAGCTAAGAACTTGAAGGGGAGACTGGAATTCACTTCTTTAAGTGGTTTTTGGATTCCAAAAGTTTGTAATTTATTAAATGGCTGTTATTTCATTTCAGACGCTTGTCAGATGCGTCTGACAGAATAGATACCAAGGGACATAAAAAGGGATAAAGGAAGACCGAGAAAGAGATGGAGAACTATCGTCCGATATCTGTGCTACCGGTCATGTCAAAAATCTTTGAAAAACCATACATGATCGCTTAGTAAATTACTTAAAACTCTTTTAACATTATAACAGAACGGCAGTATGGATTTTGAGCCAAAAGCAACACCACCACCGCAACAATCGATCTAACAACGAAAATAAAAGATAGTATAGATAAAAACATAACCCTCCTTCTGGCGCAGTCGGGTAAAAAGCAAATAGTTCTGGGAGTTTTTATTGATTTAAAAAAAGCGTTTGATACAGTTAGTCACAAACTGCTATTGGGAAAACTTGAAAGCATCGGGATCAAAAGTAGTGCTCTTAAAATATTCGAATCATACCTATCAAATAGATCGCAAGTAGTGAAAATAGATAATTTCCAAAGTAGTGCCTTACTTGTCACGCATGGTGTGCCGCAGGGATCCATATTGGGGCCACTCCTGTTTCTAATCTATGTAAACAATATCGCAGAGTTAGGGCTACATGGTCATGTAACTTTATACGCGGACGATACATGTCTATTTTATTTGGGATCTAATATACATGATATTATATCGAAAGCGCAAGAAGATCTAAAAATATTGTTTGAGTAGTTCCAATGTAATTTGCTAACGGTAAACACTTCTAAAACGTGTTACATAATTTTCAAAGCAAAAAACAAACCTGTACCGTTATATGTCCCACTGACAATCGATAACATCCCCTTAAAACAAAAAACTACTTGACATGGCATACGCAAATAGATCACATCAAAAATAAACTTTCAGCACTTACTGGATCACTTCGCAATATTTCCCACTGTCTACCTAGAAAAATGCGGTACACTATCTATAACTCATTAGTCAAATCGCACTTACTTTATCTTATAGAAATTTGGGGTAACGCTGCTAAAACTAAATTACAGGAACTTCAAAGAATACAAAATAAAATCATAAAAATACTTTTTCACTATCCATATTTAACACCAACCATTAAAATTTTCAATGAAACAAAACTAATGAATATTAAACAACTATATATGTATAGTACTTGCATCTTAATAAGGAAAATAATCGATAAAACCATCCATACCAACTTGTCTTTTCAAAAATATCACAAATTAGTAAACGAAGTCTTCGACGACCTAGCTTGCTTGTACTGCCAAAGGTAAGAACAAACTACGCAAAAAAAAGTATTACCTATGAAGGAGCATAGCTATATAATAAATTGCCATCTAATATCAAAAATGTGAGCTCATTTAGTGGTTTTAAGTCTCAACTGTCTCAATATATAATAGACCATTTTTCACCTTCCTATTGAGGCTATGAAACTATTGACTGAGTGTTCGGCGACCATTAGAATAAGTTTACAAAAATGTTAAAACTATTTTCATGTAAGTGGCATATTTTTGTCTTTTTGAAAATAAATTTCTTTAAACCGAGTTTATGGTATACTAGCCTATGCCCGCGGCTTCGCCTGCGAATAATTGCGTATATCGCAGAAATATATTATCGCGCATACCTCGGGAACTGTTTATCTTTCCGGGATAAAAAGTAGTCTATATGTTAACGCGGTTTATGGTCTATCAGAGTGCCAAATTTCATTCAAGTCTTATCAGCCGTTTCAGCGTGATTAAAGGACAAAAAAACAAATACCTATACTCTCGTATTTTAATAGGTATTAGTAGAATTATTATACTAGTAATTTACGAGAAAAGTAAAATAGATAGATTTCTGTGTTTCATAAAAAAATCAAACACATTACACGCTGCGCCTTTTTGATTTTCAAAGCTTTAAAAATAATGGCAACTAGTTCAAACTGGACTCTTTCACAGTTATTTTTAGCAGCTTTTATGCGAAAGTGTTGAAAGGCGCATTAAAATTAGCTTTGACTGCGAATCGCACAAAGGGTACTCACGGCTGTGACGGCTAATTAAATTTTACTTTGCCAGCCTTTCTCGTGTTGTTTTTGGATTATGACACCTTGTTACAGTCTTTTTAATTACTTATCCCGCTCAAACATTAAAACATAAAGAAAACGTCGTAAAATATCCAGCTAAAGGGTTTCTACCGTTTCGTCCGTGTGGTGCCGGACGTAAAGAATTACACCACCCTCTTTCTTCTCATGGGTGTCGTAAAAGGCGACTAAGGGATTCACCAAAGGATGGGCAGCAGCGTTCTCTAAGTATTTAAACAACCAACTTCGATCGCCAACCCGCCTGCCAAGCATAGCAATTATGGCATATCCCCCCCCACCCCTTTGGGCGAGGCCTTTGTCCATCAGTGGACGTCTTTCGGCTGAAATGATGATGATGAATGAAAGGGTTTCTACCGAGGGGCTCGTGGCGAAGTAGCAACCGGCACGGATTGTACGATCTGCGTGGTTAAGCTGCGCTTGCCGCGGTTAGATCGTGGATGGGTGATTATTTCTATTATTCTCGTGTTGGATATTACTGACCTGTTATTTCGTTGCATACAGAAAAGAGCCAATTGATGTATTCTTTTTTTTAAATAATATACTGATTTCCAAGCAAGTGGGAGACAAATATATTAAATGGAAATTATTTAGTATCTCAACAGTTGTAGTAATACTTCATGCAATAATAATAATTATGATAATATGACGCATGATAACACGGAGAAGTTGGTTTAAATATATAATTCCGAAACCATCGCAAAAAATTACTCAAGCTTCGAATAAGAAGATAACTAAAAATACTTTAAAATAAGCTTTAATAAATTCCTGCAATACCACAAAGAAACCGAGAATTCCGCCTCAACCCAAAGCGAACAAAATAAAGTTGTTTAAAACTCATAACGAGAATTACAGTAACAGGGAAATAATTTTCACAAAACAATTCCAATTTACCGTGCCAGAATAATTTGATCGTTTATTTATTTCGCACGTCCAAGCAGTTATTTGAAGCGGAACGAAAGGGTTGCAAAATGCAAAACGGGGAAGAAAAAGTCTTTCCGAAGTAATCTAGTAGACACCACTGTGAAAATTGCCGTAAGTAGGGCTACCATCTGCACTATCCACAGTTGAATGTAAAGTTATGCTAATTCCATAAAACGATGAAGATAATAATTTTAAAAAAAAAACAAATGCGAATTTGTTCTACTAGAATAATTATAATTTGAATGATTATTTATTTCGCACTTCCAAGTAGTTATTAAGAGATTAATAGGGTTGCAAAGCGGGAAGAAAAAAAGCTTCCGAATTAATTTAGTATAGTCGCCTCTGTAATGCTGTGTATGTAAGTAGGGCTGCCATTTGCACATTCGGGATAAAATAAATGTCGACTAAATACTTTACACTTGTACGAATTGTTTTTTGGATAGTAGTTAAATAATTTTCATAAAAACAAATCGCAATTTGCCGTGCCAGAATAATTTGGACGCTTATTTCTTTCACTCGTCCAAGCAGTTATTGGGAGGATGAAAGGGTTGCAGCAAAAGGATTGCAAAGCGGGAAGAAAAAGTCCTCAAGAAGTAATTTAGTAGACACTTCTGTAAAACTTGGCGTAGGTAGGGCTGCCATACGCACAATCCAGATATGAAATCTCTAATTTAAGCGAAATGTTTATTTGGAAAGTAGTAACATAATTTTTGCTAAACAAATCCTAATTGTCCCCCTAAAGTTGACTGGGAGAGAATACCTAAGTCCACCTACGTACACCACATGTTGCAATAAATAAATAAGTAATTTTCCGTGCTACAATAACTTGAACGATTATTTAATTCACACGCCTGAGCACGCAGGCAGTTATTGGGGACGGAACAAAAAGATTGCAGTCAATGCAAAGTGAAAAGAAAAAGTGCTTCCGAAATAATTTAGTATACACCACTGTGAGGCTTGGAGTAAGTAAGTAGAGCTGCCAACTGCACAATCCGCGATGAAATTTTAAAGCACGAATTTAAGCGAAAGGGGTTCCAGAAAATGGGAGATACGAATTTTAAGGCTTTACGAATGTAGGATTTTGGGTTTTTTTGCTCATGAGTTCTAGAAAATAGCGTTTTTTGCAATTGTTTTGTTTAGGTTATAACGTAACACGTGCTGAAAAAAGACACTTGTTTTCTCAATGATTTTCTAATAGTTCAATTGACGACGTGGTCTAGTGGTTCGAGTGTCGGTCTAATGATTGTGGGTTCGATTCCAACAGGACTCAAATATTTATGTGATGAACATAAGTGTTTGTATTGATTTGGGTGTAAGTATTATAAGTATGTATTTATAAAATAAAAATAAAAAGTATTATACCCATTGTCTAGTACCCGTAGTACAGTCAATTAGTATCCAGGGTCGTCTGATATAGATGGAGAATTCTCAGGAAATTATTATAGAACGGTTTGATTAGGGTTTTTTGTAAATACAGTTTTACTTTGTACGTTATTAAAATGATATTTCATTCGAAAACATCCATAATCTTCTGAGAAAACTTTATTTACATATGGCTGTAAAACTGTAAAAGCTCTGGTACTAGATGATGTTGTGTAAAACGTCCCAATATTTACTTATAATATTATTATTTTTTGTTTTTAATATTTAACTAGAGCTAAGAAGAATAAGAACTATGAATAAGAATAAGAACTAGAAAGAGAGTTATGAACTTGAAGCCGACGAGTATGCATGACGAGGTTAATGAACATAAATGAAGAAAAAGAAGTGTATCAGGATCGTAGCAGGTGAAAATCCATAAACTCTGCTTACCCAAATGTGAAACAGGCGTGATAATATATATTACTAGCCTATGCCCGCGGCTTTGCCTGCATATAATTTGGCTTATCACAGAAACATTATTTTGGATAAAAAGTAACCTATATTATGTTAATCCAGGTTATGGTATATCTGTATGCCAATCCAAATCCATTCAACGGTTAACGAGAGATTTAGTAACAACCATCCAAACATCTTCACATACTTTCACATAATAGGATAGGGTAACTAGGATAGGGTAGGATCACAGAGGGCACGCCGCAATAGCGTCGGTAAGGCCCGTCATAGAGGAGTGGCTGGAGAGGGGCCATGGTGCCCACACCTACCGCCTGACGCAGATACTCTCAGGGCACGGTTGCTTCGGGAAGTATCTGTGTCGCATAGGCCGGGAGCCGACGCCCGAGTGGCATCACTGCGGGAGCTGCCCAGAGGACACGGCGCAGCACACACTGGCGGAGTGCCCAGCTTGGGCCGCGCAGCGCCGTGACCTCATTACTGCAGTAGGCGGCAGCGACCTGTCGCTTCCGGCCGTGGTTCTGTCTATGGTCGGGAGCGAGAGCGCTTGGGAAGGCGTCGTCTCCTTCTGCGAGGATGTAATGCTTGCTAAGGAGGCGGCGAAGAGGGTTCGAGAGGCGATAACCTCTCTTCCCATCCGCAGGAGACGACCTGGGCGTCGTAGGAGGGCGTATGCCGACCTCCAGCCACCCTAGGTGTGGGCCTGCGGGCGGCGGACTCGGGGTGGCCCGCCGCCCGACCTGTCAATGCCCGTGACGGTGGCGCGTTGTGTTCCGCGCGCGCCTGTTAAGAGGAGGATGCGGCCGATGTGGGTGCCGCACGGGGTGAAGGGGCTCGCCTGTTAGTGGCGAGCCGGGACCTGCCGGGGATGGTTGGGCGAATACGGGAATACTTCTCACGCCCCCGGCCAAGGGTCGGTAGAGGAACACCGTGGTGGTTTTTAGTCGGTAAGAGTCCGACACTGGCTCCGCCTTCCCCGGGCGGAGTGCGTCTAAGAGGATTTTCCCCACGAAAAAAAAGGGTAGGATCACAGAGTACATTGTAGGATGCACGAATTTAAAAATGTTGGTGAATTCGATGCGTTGTGAATAAGATGACAAATCTTATACAATTTAATAAGTTAGCTAGGCTGAATGTTTTATACCAAAAAATACAAGAAGATGGTGCAAAAAACCATAATTCGACCAACAACATTAATCAATCCAGATAAAAAAATATTACATGGCCTATATTACAATCGATCATTCAACAATGACATTATTAAAAAAAAAGGGGTAGATATATTACTAGCGTATGAAGCGTACAACAGGAGCTAAATATCGCCTCATAGCCTCAGTCGGTCTCGCACAAGTAAACGATACGTACATACCGTTCTCCCGCTAGCCACGTGTTCGTGTGGATTAAGGCCTCAAAATACCGTAGTGTGTAATGCGTAAATAAAAAAGGAATAAAAATAATGCGGTAATGGAATTGTAAAGTATTATGTATAAGTATTGTAGTATTAGGTTGTTGTGTGCGTCAAATGGAGCGCAAGAATAAAATCTTTTCTTTCTTTCTTTCTTTTAAATAAAATGCGTAGTAAAATGTAATAGAAATACATATATTTATGTGTGCCGCTGCTGCGTAGGGAACATTATTTTCGTTTGTTTTGTGAGCGTATATCTTTACTAAATATCATTGTCATCCAGAATATAATTTAACCACATAATTTTTTTTTTTTTTTTTTTATGACAGTAGTGCCATTTAATTTGGTAAACTAGATTAGTTTATTGTCGCATTAGTCTTAAGGCTATTTAGTGAACATGTAAATTTGCAACTAATAAATGGGGAAAAAGTATAGCATCCTTGTTTGTGTAATTTTTTAAATCCTTTTTAGGGTTCCGTCGTCCTACAAGGAACCCTTATAGTTTCGTCATGTCCGTCCATCTGTCCGTCTGTCCGTCTGTCCTAATCCTTTACAGCTTAATAACTTCTACAGTTATAAACATAAGTAAATTAAATTTTGTTTAAAAATGGTTTAGATATAGATCTCAATTTGAAAAGAATAAAAAAATCTTGATAACGTAATTTAGGGGTGGCGCCCATACATGTGAAATGGGGATGAAATTTTTTTTTTCGCTGCACCCCCTCGTATGTGTTATCATTGAATAGGTCAACTAAAATGAAGGTAATGTTTCATACATCACTTTTTTATCAGGTGTACCATCTGCGAAATATACCCGCCAAAGTGGCTTGCAATGTGTCCCCCCCCAGCCATTTCTAAACTATGCAACGTAGAAACTTATAATCTTCCACATTGATAGACCTTTATAAAAACTTTCTTTTAAAATTTTTTCGAGTATAATTTGATTATGAATTTTTGAGTTAGAGAGAGAAAACTGAAAAACACTTAAAACGTCCTAGTTCAAAGGTCATTGACCTTAGAGAAAAATGATCGTAGCAAATAATGCAAATAATGAAGGCAGAGGACCGAGCGTTGTGGAGCAACTTGGGAGAGGCCTATGTCCAGCAGTGGACTGCGATAGGCAGAGTTGATTGATTGAAAAAATGCTCCTTTAGCTACTTTCTATTTTAAAAAATCACAAAAAGTAACTTTGTGTTATATTGAAATGACAGACTTCTTAAATTTGGCAATGTACAGCGCCATCTAGCGGCTAGTAACAATACTCTCTGAGTCGCCAATGCTGCTGTCTATTGCATTTGGCACTTTATAGCGCCATCTAGCGGCGGCTACTAACAACACTCTGAGTCGCCAATGCCACAGAATATCTAATAGTACTAACGTACCAATTGTAGGCGACGCGTTAACCATTTATTGTTGTTTACGTTTCTGTATGGATTATTTTGTAATATCGTTTGAAATTTCTATTTGAATTTAATAAAATGTGGAGCGCGGTTGGGAAGTAGGTATGTGCGTAGCTATAGGTATATGCTTTTATTTCTCAAGGGCAAATGGAGGGGCGCGGGGGCAAGCGGGCGGTTCGTCGCTCGCGCCACCGGCCACGCGCCGCGGCTAGGCCAGTCAATTTATTTGCTATCAGCTGAACGCACGTACCTACTTCCTTCACCCCGTTCGCACAAGTTCAAGCTAAATCCTGCTTTTTCTGATCCTACGTTTTACACCAATGCTGCCGTCTATTGCAAAAACTAAAATATCCATGATTAATATTCGATTTGATTTGTTTGTAACACCTACTTAAGGAACCCTATAATACTGAGCATGGCCCGACATGCTCTTGGCCGGTTTTTTTTCATAATGAGCTTGCATTCGACCGCCAACTCAACTGACTTTAAGCGATGGAGCGATCGACGATGTTTCACGCTTGCCCAGCAAAAACCTTTTCACTCGAGCCTTGAAGACCACCAGATTATACTTCTCAGTAAACACTGACGCAATTAATTTCACTCTTTAGCGGTAAACCATGATAAAGTTATTGGCAAATCGCTTCGTGCGTAAGGATGGAATGTCTATATATACATATATACGTAATTTATTTTAAAACTGTTTATTAACAAGAATGAAGAAACATAAAACTATTTTAGGGACCCTTGAACCTAAACAAGGACCAAAAAAAATTTTAAGAATCAACCCTAAACCAACTAACTTTGTTTTATTATAATGTGTAGTGATCGCGAAAACCTAAGAAGTTAACAACCCTAAACTTAACAAGGCTCTGTGAAATTACCGTGGCAAACAAAATAGCGTCTAAAACATAAACCGAGCAAAGTATTCTCAAGGGAAACATCTTTTAGAGACTAAACACAAAAAAATTGTGAAAGCTTTATAATGATATTTGTGTTCATTCTACAATTTAGTAGTTCGACCTACTTTCTTTATTATTTTCAGAATTGTTTTGAAAGAGGGAAGGTGGTGGAAACATTACTTACTGTCACAATTTTTTTTTCTCAGGATTCTTGAGTAGAATAAAATTGTTAGACTGTTTCTATTGTTTGAGTAACTTGGCTTAAATAAAGCTGCAGACACACAGTGGGCGGAACGGAACTGAAGCGTATTAATAAAACAAAGCAATGATAAATTAAAAAAAAAAATGATATCAATGTGGTTATCATTGACATAATAAAATGACAGAATACATAAGTGGGGACGGGTCAACGTAAGCTATTTTTTTGTTATCCCGCACAAAATATCCATTGTACATATTACAAAAAGAAAAAAAAATATCACAGTACGAGTAATTGCAAGTTCCGAACCAACAATTAGACATGGGTAACTCAACAAAAATGCGTGAGCTGCAGCTCAGCTCACGGTTCAGGTCAGTGAGCCGGAGCTGTGAACCGGCTCACAGATCAGCTCAATTTGTGTATCTGCCTCGAGATCTACTTCGAGTTATGATCTGTGATGCGAGTCGCTGAGCTTACAGATCGTTCGATCTATTTGAGTTGCACTCGCTCGCTCACTCTGTGACTCACAGCCGATCTGTTGCCGCTCCGGCTCACCGCCACTCACCGGTTCAAACAGGTTTTTATTGATATGGACATCTTTTATCTTTCGTGCAACGAATGTTGTCGCACAGATAGATACCATTCTTTGAGCCGTGAGCTGCGTATTTTGTCATTGAGCTGCAGCTCAACAGCTCAAGCTTATTGATCTGCATATTTGAACCGGTTCAGAGCTGAGTTACACACCTCTACCAAGAATACGTCACACAAAACCAGGGTACATTTGTCCCCATTTCTGTATAGATGATTCTCAATCCAAGTTCACACTTGACTGAATTTCTCGCACAACTTGACACCACTATTCACGTAATCAGGTGAAACACTTTTGTATTGATATAAAAAGGTCTTCATTATTATTGGTTTTCTTTGTTATTGTAAATGCTTAGAATTTTATTGATATTTCTAGATTGATAGAATTTTGTTGATATAAGTTGACGTTAATGCTTTTTTAGGGTTCTGTACACGAAGAATGCCAAACGAGACCCTGTTACTCTCGCTACGCTGTCCATCCGTCCGTCTGTCACAGGGCCTGTATCTTTGTAACGGTAATAGATAACCAGTTGAAATTTCCACAAAATATGTGTTACTATAGTGCCTATCACGACAAATACTAAACTAAAACCTAAGAGGATCATGCAAGAAACCTCGAAAACATGCCATTTTTTCAACGTTTTTGTTCCTGCTGTATCTTCAAAACGGTAATACATACCACCGTCAAACTTGGTCTGATTATAGTGCATACTATGTAGTTTAGCAACAAATACTAAAAATAGGGCAAACATAGACATATGTAGTGGCACTGTTAAATAAAATAAATAAACACACATGATAATAGAAAAAATAAAAGCATACGCTAGATGCGGAAGGCGCAGGACCGGTCGTTGTTTCGATGCTTGGGGGAGACCTATGTCCAGCAGTGGACGTCTTTCGGCTGAAATGATGATGATGATGATGATGATGATGATGACAAAAGAAAGCTGGTGGACCGATTCTTTAACAGTAATCACGTACAGAATTTGGCCAAAATTAATACCACGAGTTTCATTGGTTTATCCGTATCCTCTAATATATTACATTTAATAGATTAGGTACATACATTCCGCTTAATGCAACATAATCCGCGCTAACAGCAAATTTGTTCAGGTCAATTAATCGGCCAGTTAAACATGACAGGTGGGTGGTCACTAGACCATAGTATGAATATATGATATTATTTGGTATTTGACTCGTAAATTGTTCGTTGCACACGCCAATGAAGTAGTTGGTTAAAATTACAACGAATGAATTTAAATTGCATGTGTAATTTGTGGCACATGCTACAATAATTACACATTGGTAGTTTTTTTTTTTAAATAAATGCTTTCAACTTTATAACCTATACTCACACGTTTTAATAAACTTACAAATATGCAACATTGTCGTGGAACAATTTTATTGTTTCATTATATTTTGTTGTTGAACTAGGCCCTTTAGTACGAGTATTATTTTGTAGTTTTTATTTTCCATGATCGTTAACTTGTTGATTTGCCAAAAGCAAACTGACTGCGATTGCTTACACTTATGGATTAACTTATTCTCTGTAATTTACTTTAAATGTTTACTAAGAATTTTTGTTACCAATTTTTATTTTGAGACCCTCTTTAAATGTTTGTACATGAACTAACTTTAGTATTAAAACAATCCCCATAAGATTCTAATAAGTTTAATTGAAAGGACGAAAGAAAGGTCAGGAGCTAGCAACATACATATTTATAAAACAAACAATATAAATCTCGACTCTTAGACATGTTTATGAATCACCCTCTACCTGTTTGCAGAATTCTGTTTCACGCACGATAACACGTTTTGTGAACACCATTTATAAAGTTTTTTTTCTTGTTATTTTTATTGGCATAGTTTGTTGGCTGTCAATTGTTTGAGATAAGTTGAATCCCGATTTTCTTTCAAATTAATTTTCCTTGAGAAGTACAATAATGTCTCTACGTTTTTTTAGTACCAAGTTATGTCTCATCGATAGTGTTCCCCAAGTTCTTGCGCAAATGCAAGACCGCAAAACTGACCGCACGATGGTCACGATGGTCTTGAGAAAACGTTCAATTCTGTCAACTTAATTTGATTGAGATTAACTAGACTTCCCCATGGCATTCTCATTTGGAACGACAGTTATTATTATATTATTTATGTATATATGCTAAAGAACCGGAGTGACCGACATAGTTGTAGGATCAGTAAGCTGAAGTGGCAGTGGGCTGGCCATGTCTGTCGAAGGACCGATGGCCGTTGGAGCAGACGAGTCCTTGAGTGGCGACCGCGAATAGGCAAACGCAGCGTAGGGCGCCCCCGTGCCAGGTGGACCGACGACCTAAAGAACGTGGCTGGGGGGGACTGGATGTGGAAGGCAGAGGACCGAGCGTTGTGGCGCAACTTGGGAGAGGCCTATGTCCAGCAGTGGACTGCGATAGGCTGAGTTGATTGATTTGATTGATATGCTTAACAGCTTAAGATGCTTGCTTGCTTTGCTTGACAGTTTTAGTTTATTTAAGTTAAAATATTGTTCAAAGCAGTAATAATATTTCAAGAACAAGACAAGAAAATTTACCGTTTTGACGTTCACGCTTTTCCTCATCCAACAGCGAAAAACGGGTGACATAAAAAAAAACACATCAGTACTAATAATCATAAACCTTAAAAATAAGCCCAAAACATTGTTTAATAGTCCCACAAACATTTTAATTATGAAACGGAGGGTTCTCAAAATTACTTGCGTACTTTTTTTGCAATAAACCTCAGGGTTGGCACAAACATATGAATAATTCACAAATAAGACTCGGTTTGTTTACGTGCTGCCTCGAAATTTTTAAGGGATTTTTTATATTTTAATGTAGCCCTCACTTTTTTAAAACACGAGTAATTTAATATGATAATGTTAATAAAGACTTTTGCTGGTGTAAATAAAAATTATGTGGGTACCTACTTTTTATATTTATGTCCTGGAAAATAAAAATGTTAAATGTATATTTTTTTCAGACGGTTTTTGCTAAAGATTTCCTTTGGTTATTTCTATTTTGCGAAGTTTATTCGTATTGTTATAAAATCTAAATTTTGAGAATTTTTGAAGAATTCTAGAAATAAATTATTATCAAAAACGAAAACAATTGTTTTAATTTTTCTGTAAAAATCATTGCTCTAGGGTTATACTATAAGCCAGAAAGAAAACAGCCAAGAGCGTTTTTATGGAAAAAAGACAACCTACATTTTCTCTAAAATTGCTACATAATTTATCTTTTAACTCCGTTCCAGTAAAAACAAACATGAAAATTGCCAAACGTAGAATCATAGGGGTTAAGATTGTTAAAGTTATTTCCGTATCGAAATAAAGAAACCACAAAATGTTCTTCACTAGAAGTTTTAAGTCAGGTAACGAAGCCAAACAAATTGTGTCGACAAAACATTTTTCGCAAAGAGTTTCCTCAATATTCCAAACTCTAATACATTTGGTATACGAAGGTATTCATCATCATCATCATTTCAGCCGAAAGACGTCCACTGCTGGACATAGGCCTCCCCCAAGCATCGCCACAACGACCGGTCCTGTGCCTTCCGCATCCAGCGGATTCCCGCGACCTTCACCAGGTCGTCGGTCCACCTTGTGGGGGGCCTACCCACGCTGCGCCTTCCAGTACGCGGTCGCCACTCCAGAACTTTACTGCCCCATCGGCCATCCGTTCTGCGAGCAATGTGCCCCGCCCACTGCCACTTAAGTTTGGCAATTCTTCGGGCTATGTCGGTTACTTTCGTTCTCCTGCGAATCTCCTCATTTCTGATTCGATCACGCAGGGACACTCCGAGCATAGCCCTCTCCATTGCCCTTTGAGTGACTTTGAGCCTTCTTATCAGGCCCATTGTGAGCGACCACGTTTCAGTACCGTAAGTAATTACTGGCAACACACACTGGTCAAAGACTTTCGTCTTGAGACACTGCGGTATTTTGGACGAGAAGATATTGCGTAGCTTCCCGAACGCTGCCCAACCGAGTCGGATTCGACGATTGACCTCTTTCTCGAAGTTGGACTTACCTAGCTGGATAGTTTGTCCTAGGTATACATAATCGTCAACAACTTCGAGTGTAGATTCTCCGATGCTTACGGGAATGGGTGCTATATGGGAATTCGACATAACCTTTGTCTTGTCCATATTCATTTTAAGACCCACTCTATCGGAAGCTCTACTGAGGTCATCGAGCATTGTACCGAGGTCCTCCATGGTCTCAGCCATGACTACTATGTCGTCGGCAAACCGAAGGTGAGTGATGTACTCGCCGTTTATGTTAATGCCTAGCCCATTCCAGTCCAGAACCTTGAAGACATCCTCCAATGCAGCAGTGAAGAGTTTCGGAGAGATCACATCTCCCTGTCTCACACCTCGCTGCAGAAGGATAGGTTTCGAGGCTTGGTCCTGTAATCGGACTGACATAGTGGCGTTTTCATACAAAGACTTTACGTCACTTCGATGTACCGATAGTCAATCTGGCACCGTTGAAGAGACTGTAGTACCGCCCAAGTCTCGATCGAATCGAAGGCTTTCTCGTAGTCCACAAACGCTAAACAAAGAGGCAAGTTATACTCTTCGGTCTTCTGTATAACCTGACGCAGCGTATGTATGTGGTCTACGGTGCTAAAGCCTTTTCGGAACCCGGCTTGTTCGGGAGGCTGGAAGTCGTCAAACCTGCGTGAAAGACGGTTCGTAATGACTCTCGAAAACAGCTTGTAGACATGGCTCAGAAGTGAGATGGGCCTATAATTCTTCAGTAGAGCATTATCGCCCTTTTTGAAGAAGAGTACCACCACACCTCTGCTCCATGCCTGTGGCGTTCTCCCCTCGAGAATTACGGAATCAGATAACTTCTGAAGGGCCTTAAGGATCGGTTTTCCACCCGCCTTCAGGAGTACAAATACGAAGTACGAAGTACGAAGGTACGAAGTACGAAGGTATTAAATTAAAAATATTAATTTAAAATATAAAGTGAGATTATTAGGGACTTGAGTGGCACTCTGCCAATGCTTGGAATAATAGGGATGCTACCAGGGGGTCTACTCGCGTTTTACGAACGACAAACGAAGTACGAACTTTCGTTCCGACTGATACCTACATAATAAAGATAGGCACATAAAAAAGGCACAATTAAGATAGACTACGGTTCATAGTCTTGTACAATTTACCGGAGATGAGAAAAACAAACGTCAAAACACGATCATCGCATGCGATAAGGGAACGATGGTTGACCGGAGTAGCAAATTGTGCGATGAATCGTACGATTTATCGAATATCGTCGAACGGGAGTAGGCCCCCTGGCCGCTGGCGCCGCTGGCCAACGTCGTCATTAGCAAATGGAGTTTTACCGCAAACTCAGGCCAGCCCTGAATTTTGAGAGCACGTCGGTCAAATATTGGTTTTAGAAAATGCTTTCAGAATTAGTTTTTTTTTTATTATCTTGTTTTGATAGATTATTTTGAATAAGTATAAAAAGTAGATATTCTTTCGTTTTTAACCTGTAATCGATAAAACTAAAGAATATGTATACTGAATGTCCCAACCCTATACGTCATGGATTTATCAATAATGCGGTGTTTGACTTGAACACTGAAACCTAGAAATTAAAGCTTTTCTTAGTCAACTTTTTTTTATCGAAATTCCTTATCGCGGCTTGCGTCAGGTTATGATTCGGGAGAAAATGTAACGTCACGTCAGATTTCAACTAATATATGAAACATACAAAAATACATGTTTTGTGGAACTCCGGTATCTCAGTCCGACGCTTGATGTTCCCCGTCATCAATGCTTGTATTATAATTGCGAAATTTAGCATTATAATGAACCGGTCAATTTTAAGGATACCCCCCTGACTGCACACGTTCTTTTTTCATCCATGCTGTTCACTAAAAACTAACATTCAGCAGCTGTTGCGACAGCTACATCAATGCAAAAAACCGTTCTCCCGAATATATTTATATTCTTCAAAATTTTATATCGTCCTCCGATTTCTTTTTTAGGGTTCCGTAACCAAAGGGTGCCAAACGGGACCCTATTACTCTCGCTACGCTGTCCGTCCGTCCGACTGTCTGTAACAGGGCTGTATCTTTTGAACGGTAAAAGGTAGCTGGTTGAAATGTTCTTAGTGTTGTTATGCCCTATCACCACAAATATTAAATATTTTTTTTTTACTCTAAAACCAAAGGGGATCCCCATACAATATAACATAACATAACATCACGCCTGTATTTCCCCGAAAGGGTAGGCAAAGGTAAAAATGTCCCAAAGATATTTATATATTATATTTATAACATAACAACATAACATAACATCACGCCTGTATTTCCCGAAGGGGTAGGCAGAGGTGTAGTACACCCACATTTCTCCAGTTATGTTATAGTCCCATGTAATAGGGGGCGAGCCTATTGCCATTAACCGGGCACAAATCCAGACTCCGGGCTGCTACTGAGAATCTCCTAATGAAAAAACCCAATAACACTTTGCCCGACCCGGGAATCGAACCCAGGACCTCACGCTCAGCAGTCGCACTTGCAACCACTAGACCTACGAGGCAATCCCCATACAAGAAACCTCGAAAACATGCATGTTTCAACGTTTTCGTTCCTGCTCTATCTTCAAAACGGTAACATACCAGCGTCAGACTTGGTCTGATTACAGTGCATACTGTGTAGTTTAGGAACAAATAGAAAAAAATAGAGCAAACATACACATATGTAGTGGTACCTGCGTAAGGAAGAAATGCAATAATTCATATTTCGTTTCGCACTGTGCGTTGATGACTTTTGATGAACTCTCGTAAATTAAATCAGTATTTTTTTTTTTTCTTAACGGGCTTGCGTTTGACCACCACCTCACCTGATGTTAAGCGATGGTGCGGTCGACGATGGTTCACGCTTGCCCAGCAAAAACCTATTCACTCAAGTCTATGGGGTATCAGGTCAATGGGTGGTACGGAACCTTTACTGCGTGAGTCTGACTCGCACTTGGCTGTTCTTCCATGAGTTCCTTACTCCTTACAATGTATTTTAAAAGCGCCATAAAGTGGGACCCGTTTGGTAAGCACGTGCACCATTTATTGTCCTGGCAGATGTCTTTGAAATGGCTCTGTTTTTACAGACCTTATGATGAATCATGGCTTGATGCTTGGGTGTGTGCTACTGTGATTTGGTAATAGGTTCTTACTTTGTGAGGAATACTATTCTTTGATATAAAACAAATCCTACAATATTTTAAATGCCATTGTAAGGATGTTTGTTTGTTTGTCTTTCAAACACGTTGCAGTGGCTGAACTGATGAAGACACACACAGAGATACTATTTCCTTAATACATTAAAATAATAAATAATTAGTAAGGGTTGGCACAGAACCGAGTGTTGTGGCGCAACTTGGGAGAGCCCTATGTCCAGAAGTGGACTGCGATAGGCTGAGTTGATGAAGGGTTGGCACTACAACGTCCTATTGAAATAACTGAAAACCTCTTAAAGGGTCATTGTACTCATCAGTATGAACAACTTTTACTATGGGACCAACGCTGGAATCGGTCAACTTTATATTATTTTTGAGATAGCCAAAGCTTTTCGTCCGTTGAGGGGTTCATCATCATTTCAGCCAAAAGACGTCCACTACTGGACAAAGGCCTTGCCCAAAAAGGGGGGAATATGTCATAATCGCCTCGCATGGCAGGCGGGCTGGTGATCGCAGTTGGTTGGTTAAATACTCAGAGAACGGTGCTGCCCATCCTCTTGTGAATCCCTTAGTCGACTTTTACGACACCCATGAGAAGAGATAGGGTGGTACAATTCTTCAATGTCCGGCACCAAACGGAACTTTGAGGGGTTAGCTCACAGAAATAGATAGAATGGAAAACTGGACAGCACGCGCGTGCCAACACTCTGCACCATAGTACAGGGCATTTCAAAGCCTTTCTCAGTACGCCTTATGACTTGTTTCTGTAAATACTAACAAAAACCCGCAAAAATGCCTATTGTAATGTTTCTAACTGCAGAAACAAAAGCTGTAAAGTACATTTGATTAAAGTTATTTTTTTAAAATTAATGACGTCAATATGGAAGGCGTAGTTCGAAAGTTGCCATGCATGAATTGCTAGTATAATTGTGATTGCAACCATTCTACTCTATTGGGTTAGCTAAATAAAAAAAACTCTTACAACAATTGGCATGACAGTTGGTACTGTCTACTGTACTAACAAGTGGGTCGTATTTTATTTGTTTTTCTGTTAAAGTAATCGTAAATCAGCTTTAAATCTCCTGGAAGTGACACAATGGGTCAACGTGGTTCTACAAAGATTAATATTCATGTTATGCGATTTGTAATCCCTGTTTCTGGCGTTTAATTGTAATTTACGACTCTAATTGACCTCTGGTTTATGGGACTGGACGAAAAACGTTTCATTTTGAGTTTAGAAAAATTAAATAAATGTATTATGGTGCGTCTTCTCGGACTGTGTCAAGTCTTGCTTTGTCTAGATCAGACTTGTAAGGCTTGCCACAGTGGAAGCTCTCTTCCCACGCTACCGAGCGGGTGGGCAGGTTGCGGATAGCCCGCCCCGTCTCATGCAGCTACGGCTGCATGGGACGGGGACTGTTCGTAAGCGAACCCCGGACAAGGGAAGGGTAGCCTCCACCCCAATCCAAGGTGTAGGTTACCTATCCACACCTAAGATCCCGTGTTCCGTCCACGTACAGTCAACGGCATATCGATGGTTATGGGGCCGTCGCGGGCGGTACTGGCTTGTATGTATCTAAGCTACATGCAAGACAGATTCTGCTCGTGCTGGTCCCGTGGCCGTCGATGTGCAGTTGACTGTTAAATTATTCCAATCCCTTCACATCTCCATTCCCTTCTCTCCTGGAGGAAAACCTAAAAAAACAAAAACCTAAAACCAAAAAAAAAAAAAATACAAACAACAAAGTAAACCTCGAATCCAAAAATTCTCAATCCAAGGTGTCATCCGACCCGTGCTGAAGGATGAATGGCTGAGGAGCAGCTCAGTCGCTAACGGAGGATCCTCGATACCAGGCAGCCTCGAGGATTAATTTGCCTTGTCTCCGCATGCGGGGCTCAGCGGGGATCGACAAAGTTTCCCTAGCTACTCGTGGGAATCATATGGACCCTTATAGTAAAAATAAACCAGAGCTAGCCGTTACTAGCTCCCCTCTTTCCGAGGAAGGGCATAACAGCCCCTCCTCGGCTACGTTCCTCGAAGATATCTTTGAGGAGCGTACTTTACTGCAGGAGGACGGGCATAATCTCCCATCCTCTCCTGTTGTTTCCGAGCCTAGTGCTGGGCCGAGTGGCCTTAGCACAAAGCTTGACCTCCCCAACACCAAGGGCGTTTCCAATGCTCAAAGTGGAGGAAAGAGGTCACACAAAAAACTCAGTGGTGCGGCCAAGAGACGAATCACTTGGTGGATGAAGAGAGGGAAAAGCTTCAAGGAGGCTAGATCCCTCTCCGAAACCCACCTAAAGGAGTTCCCTGAATTCTTGGCCAGCCTTGAGGAAGAGAAGAGGCTCAGGGCGGAAAAAAGGCCCAGGCTTGATGGCACTTCTTCGACTGTCGAGAAGCCGGCGAAGGTACCAAGGCTTAACGAGCCTATTCCTAAGCTGACTTTTCGGGAGGTGGCGGGTGCTGTCCGTATGGGAGTTATTGACGCCTCTGGACCTATGTCCGAGACACGCATCGAGGAGCTAAAGGAAAAAATCCTACAGCTCGTTGATGAGGAGGTGGATGGTCAAGGCCCTAGATTCCTTGGCTGTTCAACAAGAGCCGGAGGGTTCTTGCTTACCTGTGCGGATAAGGCATCTAAGTTATGGCTCATCACGCACGTTCCTACACTCCGACCCTGGGAGGGTGCTAGCCTATCTGTCCAAGACGAAAAGGCCTTACCTAAACCCAGGATTGGATATGCGCGGATACCTGGGGCCATAATAGCCCAGGAAAGAATTATACCGCGCCTAAAAGCTCAAAATCAGGGCATAGACTTCACCACCTGGAAAGTGGTCCAAAGGAAAGTCGAGGAAAAGGGTCAGACAGTAACCTTCTCCTTCGACGAATCCTCACTGGGACCGCTGATGGATAGCTCCTGCTGTCTGTTTATCAGCTTCCACAAAGTCCAGCTCCGGGTGAAGCCTAAGTCGCAAGCAAGCGACTCGGGTAAGGTGGAGGAGGGACCTGGCGGAGAGGGAGGATACCGCACCTGGGCGGGCTGCTGCCCAGTCCGTGGTTACTGCCATGGAAATTCCAGAAGCTGAACCCGTGGCCTCAACGTCCACTGCAGCACCTGCTGAATCTCCCAGGGATGCGACTGGTGCTGCAAAATCATCTTCGACGTCACTGGCATCCAGGAACTGGCCGATCATGCCAAATCCTGGTCCTAGTGGGTCTTCTGGACCTGGTGGCTCCACCATCAGGCTCAGCAATAGGCCTTCAGGTGGGCCATCAATTACCACCAGAGGAGCAAAAAGGGGTCGTGGAGCAAAATCCAGGGCGACCAGGGGGGCATTGCAAGCACTCTCGTTAGCCCGGGAGCACACCAGCAAGAAAGCTGCACGAAACCCCCTAAAAAACCGTCCTACCTAACAACCCTTTTTTTTTTTTTTTGATCTCGGGGTGGAAAATCCTCATGGATGTCCCCCGCCCCGGGGAGGGCGGGGGGGTCTGTCGGACTCTTACCGACTAAAAACCACCCCGGTGTTCCATCACTCACCTGCGCCGGGGTCGCGGGAACGCGCTATTCTTCCGCAACCCCGGCTGGTGCTGGCCCGCTAGCGCGGGCCCCGTCTCGAGCGGGGGGAGTGAGGTGTTTGGCTCCCCCCGCAACGGCTAAGAGGGGCGCGCGTGGAACACTACGCGCCGCCACCTCGGGTCCTGATGTATGGGGGGCGGCGGACGTCCCCGATTCCGTCGCCCCTGGACCCATTTAGGGGGGCTGGAAGAGGGCGTTGTCCGCCCTCCGCCGACGCCCGGTGCGCCTGCTGCGGATCGGGAGGACGGTCTCCACCTCCCTCAACCTTTCCGCAGCCTCCTTCTGGGAGACGACTGTCTCGCAGAAGGAAACCACCGCGTCCCAGGACTCAACGCTGCCGACCATCGAATTAACTACGGCCGGCAGCGACAGGTCACTGCCTACTTCTGAGATGAGGGCACGACGTGGCTCCTCCCAAGCAGCACACTCTGCCAGCGTATGCCACGCCGTGTCCTCCCGGCAGTCGACGCAGTGGTGACACCGTGCGTCTGGCTCCCTGTTTATGCGACACAGGTACTTCCCGAAGCAACCATGCCCCGAAAGCACCTGCGTCGCCCGAAACGTCAGGGAGCCGTGCCTCCTCCCGAACCATTCGTCGAGCACTGGTCGGATCGCCCCGACGGTAGCGAGACCGGCGGAAGGGCGTAAAAGCCTGTCCCGCCACTCAGCCACCAGGACCTCGCGGAGCTGCGACCGACGCAGCTCGATCTCTCGCTGCATCGGTCGCTCGCCCCGCGACCTCGCGTCCTCACGCCACCGATAGAGTGACGCGAGCACCTTCGCCTCCAGGTCCCAGGGCGGGGATCCGGCCAGTGCACAACCCGCCTCGTAGGAGATCGTGCGATACCCCCGAATGACTCTGACGGCCATGGCCCGCTGCGGCTTCCGCAGAACAGCTATGCTACCGGCCATCAGGTCAGACGCCCAGATCGGCGCTCCGTAGAGCGCCATGGATCGCACGATCCCCATGTAGAGCCGCCTACAGGCGGCGCTCGGGCCCCCCAGATTGGGAAGCAGCGTTGCCAGCGCCCCGGCCGCGCCCAACAACTTGGGCGCCAGCCGCCGGAAGTGGGGTCCGAAGTCCCAACGGCTGTCGAGCACCAATCCCAGATATTTCATGGTGGGCTCGACAGCAATCCGGACCCCCCCGACCACGATGTGTGATCCGGCCGGCGGCGCCCGTCGGGGACCATGAAACACCATGGCCTCCGACTTGTTGAGGGCCACCTCTAGGCCGAGGCGCCGTATGCGGCTCACCGTCAGTGAGACCGCCGCCGTCGCGAGCAACGCTGCCTCCCTGTGCGAACTCCCCCGGGCCGTGACCAGCGTGTCGTCCGCGTAACACGTCAGGTCCGCGCCCGGCGGGAGTTCGCCCCTTAGCACCCAGTCGTACCCGATGTTCCACAGGAGCGGACCCACGACCGAACCCTGTGGAACACCGCACGACACCTGGCGCTGGTTTCCGCCATCGCGTCCCACGTAGGTGACACACCTCCCGGCTAAGTAAGCCCCAACGATGCGGCGGAGGTAGAGAGGCGCGCGATGATACCGCAGTGCCTCTCTAATACAGCTCCAGGGCAGGGTGTTGAAAGCGTTGGAGATGTCTAAAGACACCGCCACCACCACCCCGCCCCGGGACACGGTTTCCTCCGCCAGGACTCTCACCCTCGACACAGCGTGGATGGTAGAGCGCCCATGCCGAAAGCCGTACTGGCTCTCGGCCAGGTCCGGCCCCTCTCCGCACAAGTGGCGGACGAGGCGGGCTGCGAGTATACGCTCGAACAGCTTGCCCACCTCGTCGAGCAACACTATGGGCCGGTACGCGGACGGCGAGTCCGCCGGGCGCCCCGCCTTCCTGAGCAGGACCAGACGACCAGTCTTCCACAATGTGGGAAACTGACCCTGCTCGAGGCACGCCGTGTAGAGTCCTCTCAGCTGGGGCTCTAGCTCCTTGAGGGCGAGGGCCAAAGCTAGGCCGTGAATACCGTCGGGCCCCGGAGCCACTTTCTTGGCCCGGAGCCGCCTCACGGCCGCCCTCATCTCCTCCTGTGTCACCTCTGGGACGCTGATGGCGTCCTCCTCCTCTGCAAGCTCTGCGGCCGTGGGCAAAGCCATCGGCGGCGGAGTGTGTTCCGCTCTAGCCGGGAAGAGGGCCGCAACTACCTCCTCCAGCAGCTCGGGTTGGAGACTCTCCGTAAGTGGGGGCGCCGCGGCTCGAAGTTGCCCTCGAACCGCTTTATACGGGCGCCCCCACGGATCCCCGTCCAGAGTCTCCAACATCCTCTCCCTGGATCGCGTCCTCGACTCGCCGATGGCCAGCCACAGAGCCTGCTTTGCCGCGCGGTACACCTCATACCGCGCGGCTTCTTCGTCGGGTACCCGACGACGTGTCCTCCGGTAGTGGGTGTACTGGCGCCTAGCCGCCACGCACGCGATGCGTAGCTGCGCGATTTCGGCGGTCCACCAGTACACCTGGCGCCTTGCACATTGTGCGTGGACCCGGGGCATGGACGCATCGCAAATTTGCGTCATCGCCCCGCGGAACCACAGCGCCTCCCGTTACCTAACAACCCTAACCTAACCCACACCAACTTATATTTTTACTTGTTTTATCCCTTTCCCTCTCCTTTTCGTAACCTAGTCCTAAACCCAATCCTATACAACAATTATGTTCAAAGTCATACAAGTAAACCTGAAACATGCCAAGGCAGCGACTGCTGCGCTTTGCAAAAGTTTCGTGGAGGATAAACTTGATATGGCTTTGGTTCAAGAACCGTGGATCAATGGAAACACGGTTATGGGGCTCGGCTCCGTGGGCACAGTTTTGTATTATACCGACGGCAGCAGACCCAGAGCTTGCATACTTTTTAAGAAAAGTGTGAGATTTTTGCCGATTCCCTCCATATGTACGGATGACATAGTTGCTGCGTATGTGGAACTGCCAGGAAACGGAAGTAGGCCAATCGCCTGCTCGGCATACCTTCCAGGGGATGAAGCAAACCCTACCATACAACTGGACAACATGGTAACCTACTGTCAGGAGCAGAAGTCCCAACTACTAGTGGGATGTGATAGTAACACCCACCACACAAGCTGGGGAAGCACTGACACCAACATTAGGGGTGAGTTACTGTTTGATTACTTATTGTCTAACAACCTTCTCGTTCTTAATAGGGGCAATTCCCCGACCTTTGTAACCAGCACTCGCCAGGAGGTGCTAGACATTACTTTCTGCACGGGCCCTTTACAACACCGTGTAAAAAACTGGCACGTTTCTGAGGAGGCGTCCATGTCTGATCACAGACACATCAGGTTTAACCTAACTCTCTCCGCGGTGAGAGAGACTAATTCTTACAGAAACCGAAAAGCAACGAATTGGACAGGCTACAGAGACTGTCTCAAATCGAATTTGCTATCGGTCAATAGATGCGTTAAATCTATTGAACAGCTGGAGGCTACAGTAGGGGACCTTGAGGGTGGCATTAAATCTGCTTTCTTCCAGAACTGTCCGCTAAAAACCTCCGCTACCATGAGAGATGTTCCATGGTGGAATAAGAACCTAGAGCGACTCAGGAGAAACGCCCGAATCCTGTTTAACAAGGCCATGAGGGACGACACCTGGGATGACTATAGGAAGGCGCTTACCGCGTTCAACAGAGAATTGAGGAAGGCCAAGAGAAAGTCCTGGCGCGAGTTCTGTGAATACATTAAGAGTACCTCACAGGCAGCAAGGATCCACAAAATAATCTCAAAGTCTCCTCAATCCCATTTAGGGCTATTAAAATACCCGGATGGGACCTACACGAGATCCGCAGAGGAAACACTGAAGCTTTTAGCTAAAGTGCACTTTCCGGACTCTGTGCCAATAAATGGTAACGGAAGCCATACCAATCAAAACCCTCGGAGCAACAGACCAAGGATAGAAGACTGGAGGATGGCTTCTCTTATATTTAGACCCGATCGGATCGAATGGGCCATTACCAGCTTCAAGCCCTTTAAGACCGGAGGGGAGGATAATATCTTCCCTGCCTTTCTACAAAAGGGGTTGGATATTATCTTACCAACGCTGTTGAAGGTTTTTCGAACCAGCTTCGCCTGGGGCTACATACCCACAGCGTGGACTAGGGTGTCCGTCACCTTTATCCCCAAAGGGGGAGACAGGGACAAATCGATGCCCAAGTCCTATAGACCAATTAGTCTTACCTCCTTCATGCTCAAAACCATGGAGAAGGTACTCAACCAGCACATCAGGGCTACCTACTTAGTAGACAAACCCCTGCACGTGAGACAACATGCCTATCAGAAAGGCAAGTCCACTGAGTCCGCATTGATGGACTTAGTGGATAACATAGAAAAAGCTGTTGAGGACAAAGAAATTGCTCTGTGCGCCTTCTTAGATATAGAGGGGGCATTTGACAACACCTCAACAAATATCATACTAAAAAGTATGGAGCAACGCAACATTGACCGAACGACCATCTACTGCAGCGGTACTCTAAGTGTGTTCCGCGGAACCCTAGGGTTCCGCGATACCCCTGTAGGGGTTCCGCAAGAATTTAGAAAAAAAAAACAAAACACCTCTCTCTGGTCACTGGTCGAACGTTTTGAATCCGCCCGCCGCGCGTATACTTGTGAGCGCGCAGTCCCTTTGATAAAAGCCGCCTCTGAATTAGACGCTATAGTTGTGAACAAGCGACTTTCGGCTCTATCTTCAAAAGCATAAAGTCGAGATTGTTTACAACGCATTTTTTTGTATTTATATTTTTATTTCCGCTTTTTGTTTATCAAAGGCGCCGACTCGAGTATTTTTGAGAATGTTCGAGTTCGAGTCTAGGACTAAGTATAAAAGCGCTATTATATAAAAAAAGTCGCGCCTCGTCAGTCAGTTGACGATTAGCGTTCGGAGCGATAAGTTCGTACCTACCTACTTACAAGCTGGCTAGCCTGCTGCCTTCTTGTAAGTTCTACTGCCCGCTGTATTCTGATTGTATCAGTTTTGTACATTTCTTCTTTCGACTAAACTTTGTCTCATAAACGCAGTAACGATTGTGCATTATTTTGACCCTACCATCCTGACGTGTAACATTATTTATAAAGAAGAATGGAACGTTGGCTTAAAGGTGTTAAACGTGTTGCAACGACATCTTCTAATGACGCTGAATGTTCAAAAGCAGTACGCGCGGAGAATACAGCAATTACCGATCCAGACGATGATGCCACGACGTCAAGCTCCACGGTTTCAAAGACGAAAAAAAGGAAGTATGATGAATCATATATCAGTTTCGGATTTGTTGATTCCAACGGCTCACCTCTCTGCATGTTATGTAGTAAACTGCTTCCTAATAGTTCCATGGCACCTGCCAAATTACGCAGACATTTAGAAACTGTACACCCCGAGTCTAAAGACAAGAATAAAGAATTTTTTGTTCGTAAAAAAGAACAGTTATTGGAAAGTCAAAAAAATATGATGCATGTAACACAAACTATCAATGAAAAGGCCACGGAGGCATCATATTTAGTTAGCTATCGCATTGCACAAGCAGGTGAAGCGCACACTATCGCTGAGAATTTAATAAAGCCATGTGTGTTAGACATAACAAAATGTATGCTCGATGAAAAATCTGCAAAGCATCTTTCTA
This sequence comes from Asteroscopus sphinx, assembly GCA_949699075.1. Taxonomy (NCBI): domain Eukaryota; kingdom Metazoa; phylum Arthropoda; class Insecta; order Lepidoptera; family Noctuidae; genus Asteroscopus; species Asteroscopus sphinx. The sequence goes on from OX453020.1 coordinate 17,016,464, forward strand.
CTGTACCGCTATCAAACGATACTGTTTCACGGCGAATCCATGATCTGGCAAGCTACGTCAAACAAGAACTAGTTGCACGTCTACAAAAAACACGATTCGCCTTGCAAATGGATGAGTCAACTGATGTCACTGGTCTGGCTATCTTGCTGGTTATCGTGAGATATCCATATGAACGTTCTTTTGAAGAAGACATGCTTATGTGTTCACCGCTGCCCACAAACACTACCGGGGAAGAAATTTTTAATAAAATAAACATATTTTTTAAAGAAAATAATCTTAGTTGGAACGATTGCATTGACATTTGTACAGATGGGGCCAAGGCGATGACAGGTAACAGGTACAGCAGGAGCAGTATCACGAATAAAAAGTAAAGCGCCTAATTGTAGTTCCAGCCATTGTATTCTGCATAGACAAGCATTTGCGATGAAGCAAATGCCGTCAAATCTAAAATTAGTTATGGATGAAGCGGTAAAAATAATTAATTTTATCAAATCACGACCACTACAATCCCGATTGTTCTCATTATTGTGTGAAGATTATGGCAGCAAACATAAAACACTGCTGCTCCATACAGAAGTGCGATGGCTGTCTCGGGGTAAAACTTTAACAAGGCTATTTGAACTTAGAGCCGAGTTACAAATGTTTCTTTCAGCAGATACAGTTTCTTTTAATTTGAAAGACCGTTTGTATGATAAAAATTGGTTGTTCCGATTGTCTTTTATGGCGGATATCTTTCAAAAACTGAACGAATTGAATTTATCATTGCAAGGTAAACAGACAACAGTGTTCCAGGCCTATAACAAAATAACTGCCTTCAAAAGAAAATTAGATTTTTGGATTATTTGCGTTGGTAAGAGAGAAATAGAAAGCTTTACGTCACTCAGTGAGTTTGTTAGCGATAACGACTCGGAAATGTTTCAAGATGATGTGTTTGAAGAATTGGTCCAATATCTCACTTCGATGCGCGCATCTTTTGTAAAGTATTTTCCCGAAGAACATAATACAAAAATGAAGCTGAATTCATGGATTCATAATCCTTTTTTACCCAACTTGCAAAAGCCCGAAAGTATGTCAAACGAGATATATGAATCTCTTTTAGAAATGTCATCAGACACAAGTATGGAGTCACTGTTCAAAACGACGCCTCTCAACGATTTTTGGTGCAGAATCCGTGATGAATATCCAATGCTTGGCAGAATGGCTCTGAATATTCTTCTCCCGTTCCCAACAACATATTTGTGCGAAACAGGATTCTCAACCTATGCAGCCACGAAAACAAAATATCGCAATAGACTGGACGCCGAACCTGATATGAGACTTCAAATGTCTTCTATCAAACCTGATATCAACCAATTGATGAAAAATAAAAAACAGTTTCATACCTCCCATTAGTTAAGATTTTTTCATTTTTAATATCTTCTATTATTGTACTTGGCATGTGGTTAAAGTAAGTAATAATTAGTAACTGTTACATTGTACTTTTATTATGCTTATATAATAAAGAATACACTTTTAAAAACTATTGTTTTATTGTAGGGTTCCGTCAAGTATTTTGCTTGTCAAAAGGGTTCCGTGACCAAAAAAGTTTGAGAACCGCTGATCTACTGGATCGAAGCAATGTTGCGTAACAGAGTAGCGTCAACATCTCTCTTAGACACAACCATAAGGATGAGACTAAACAGGGGTTGCCCACAAGGGGGCGTCCTGTCTCCCCTAGAATGGTCTTTAGTTGTTGACAGCTTACTGAGCGAGCTCAATAGGGCTGGCTATTACACGCAAGGTTACGCGGACGATCTGGTAGTGATTACCGTTGGCAAATGCCAATCAGTCATCTCCGATCTGATGCAAACGGCCTGTAGAATAATCGAAAGATGGTGCAAAGACTCCCAACTTTCGGTCAATGCAGACAAAACTGTCATTGTACCTTTTACAAAGAAAAGGAAGTTGGATGGCTTAAAACCACCAACCCTCTTCGGTAAAACGGTCAACTTTTCGGATGAGGTCAAATATCTAGGCATTATCCTAGACAAAAAACTCACGTGGAATGCACACATTAAACATGTGACAAGGAAAGCAAAAATTGCTTTGGGAACTTCCTGCCGACTGGTCAACTCGAAATGGGGCCTTAGACCATGGGCAACGCTGTGGCTGTACACTGCTATAGCAAGGCCCATGATAACCTATGGCTGTGTCGTATGGCATGGAAAAACCCATCAGACTACCTGCAGGGATGCTCTCTCAAGCCTCCAGAGACTCGCGTGTCTCATGACAACAGGAGCAATTGCATCGACTCCGACCGCTGCACTTGAGGCTCTGCTTAATCTCGTTCCTTTGCATGTGCAGGTGCAAATGGACGCTAGGGCAGCAATGATAAGGGCCAGAATAGCGGGAAGGACAAGATGGAAGTCGACTGCCATGAGGGCACTGCAAGAGAACCTTATGAAGAAAGACATCATTGCCATGCCCACTGATGCAATGTTAAAAGAATACAGCTTTGATAGGCTGTTTAGGGTATTCATACCTCAGAGGACTGAGTGGAAGGACGACACGCCAGGCCAGCCTCAGTCCACTGATGTTGTTTGGTTCACCGACGGATCAAAAAAAGAGGGTCTAGCAGGAGCCGGATTCCACGGTGGGCGGCCAAAGGTAAAAAAATTCGCCAACCTAGGCCAGCACACCACTGTGTTTCAAGCGGAATTATTTGCCATTATTGGATGTGTCCGTTTAAGTCTGCAGAGGACCTATATTAATAGGCGAATCTTCATCTTCTCTGACAGCCAGGCTGCTTTAAAAGCCTTAAATTCAGAGGAAATTGACTCCAAACTTGTAAAGGAGTGTGTCCAGCTATTAAACTCACTAGGAGCGGCAAACTCAGTGGCACTAGGATGGGTACCTGGACACTGTGGCATTAGGGGCAACGAAGCCGCTGATGAACTGGCTAGAGCTGGTGCTGAAAGCCCCAATGTGGGCCCGGAGCCAATCTGTGGCATTCCTAAATGCACCACTACAGTCTACCTTAAAAACTGGGGAACTGACCAAAGTATTAGCCTTTGGGAAAAATCCCCAGGCCAAGAACACTCGAAAGCGCTACTTGTGGGCTTCAAAAAAAGGTTTACGAAAGAAGTGCTTTCGTTGAACAAAAATCAGATAAGAATTCTGACAAGAACCCTTACTGGGCACTGCAAGCTGAACAAACACCTTCACAGGATGGGCCTCAGTGATACCACAGTTTGCAGGTTTTGTCGCGAAAAGGATGAGACGCCCATCCATATCCTATGCGAATGTGATGCAGTGCACCACATCAGAAGCCAGCATCTTGGAGGCCACGTCATCTCAATGCAGGAGATCAAATCCTCCTCCCCCAAGGTCATAGTCGACTTTATGATTGACTTGCAGCTTGGGGAAGTGCTGTAATGCTGCAAGAGGCGTCACAATAGATCTTTTAGGTCGCAGTGGCTTAGGGGCGTTCAAGACCCTACCTCTTTCCTCAAATAATAATAATAATAATATGGTGCGTCTTTGTCTCTTGGCTAAGTAACAGCTGCATAACTGCTTGACCAGCCAATTATTTTCCTACTTCTGGGCACGGGCCTCTTCTCTGAATAAGAAGGTTGAGGCCTAAGTCCACCACGCTGGCCAAGTGTGGGTTGGCAGACTTCACACACCAACGAGAAATGTATGGAGCACTCTGAGGTATGCAGGTTTCCTCACGATGTTTTCCTTCATCAATTTTGGTCAGCACATGAATTCTAAAAGTAACAAACGCCTGTATTGCAAATTCTTCGAGTTCAAGCTGCGCTAACCAAGGTCAGTCGGTGGATGGGTGACCGTATCGTTACACACTTAGACTCCACCGGGCCTCGGAGAGCACGTTAAGCTGTTGGTCTTTGTTGTTATACAAATATCTATGGCAGTCGTCACGGATGGCCAGAAGCCAGAAAGTCTAACTGGTTTTTTTTGTTTTAGTCTCGTAAACTAAACGTTACGACATTACATATAATAATTAATCATGTGCGGAAAATCATGGTAGTCGAACGGCCTTCTAGGTGCTAACACGGCATGCATACGAATATCACACTCAAAATAATTCCTAGAAGTTACAATATAACACAGAATTACAACAAAGCAACAAACATTTCATAAACATTAACACAAAACAAAACAAGCAAATTATTACAATTTGGCGTTGAAAAATTGTTTTCTTATTTTGACCAATGCATTACCTAAATGGATTTAAATCTTGACAGACATCGTTAGTATTTTATGTTAGATGTTACCTAAAAACTTTATAGCTGAAGTAATTTTTTTAAAAGGTTAACATACATAAATGAATCAAGTAGGTACTAGGTAGTAGGTGGTAGTTAGGTATGTTTTATGTAGACATAAAACATATTCACAAAATAAATTTCGTGGAAATCTCTAAAAAGAGAATGCGAAATCTTTATGAATATTTTGTAAGAAAAACAAAACTGGCTATGTAATCAGCCGACTTAAGTAAGTAATCTTGAGTCAACAAAGATGATGTGTATATTTTTATTCGAAGGAAATTTCTATGGTAACATTTTGTAACTTTCTCTTTGAAGGAAAAACGATTTGAGTGGCCTTGGTCTTTGCGTACGGTGGTATGGTTTGTTAAAAATACTGTATATTTTCTTATCTAAATGCTTTTAGAACAAATAAATATTGTAAGAAACTGAAATTGAACTAAATTATCACTTAAATTTAGAGCATAAAAAGAAGACATGCATTAGGTACGCCATTAACAATATTACTACTAATTATAATTCTCGAGTAATTTTCAGATCGAATTAATTAGTACTATTAACTGTCTGAACAATATAAAATTAATTAAAAATACCTAGAATCTTCACTCCAAAAATAAAGACATAAAAGCAAAGAATAACCCAATCAAACCCTTTTAAAAGAGAAATAAAAAAGCTGTAGTAAAAGGACCTAACCAAACCATTTGATTATACCGTTAAACATTTTAGATAGAAAAAGAATATACTAAACCTGGACCCATACTTGCTTTTTTTTGTTTTTAGCATAGTACTATTTTATAAGAATCGTAGTCATACGTAATAATCGTAGTCAAATTCATAAGTTTTTATTTCGAATAAGCATTTACATCCACTTTCAAAACGTTAAGAATCTATTTACATGGTTCCAAAAAGTTGGTCCTATGGAGTAGAGCCGGCTTCGATCAATAATACCATTATTGATCGAAGAGAGCCGGAGAGAAACTCCATGGATATACTCTTACTCTTTTCAAGTAATAATTGTTATAATGATAGATGAAGAGACATGATTTGGAAAGAATTGTGTAGTCGTATGTGCCTATAAAGGTCACATTACACAATCATCATCATCATCATTGGAGCCTGTCACTTATCCATTCTTGGATGTCTCTTACCTCCTTTTCCATTCCTGGCGGTCTTGTGCCCGACTCATCCAGTCATGACCTCCGTGCCGTCTAATGTCATCCCAACCCATCGATGCGGCGGTCGGCCTCTTCCTCGAGTATTAATACACACAATACACGCTGAAAATGTTGTCGTTTCGATAACGAAGAGGGGTCATTGTACTCATCATAACGAACAACTTTTAGTATGGGACTAACCCTGAAATTGTGAAAAAAAATCAGCTGATCCTTACATTTGTGTTGACATAAATCGACAAAATGTAGGGATCAGCTGATTTTTATTTCACGATTTCAGGGTCGGACTCCTAGTAAAATGTGTTTGTAATGATGAGTACTCTTCGTTTTCAAAACTACGAATACGAAAAAAGATTTTTATTTTTATTTTTTTATTATAACATGAAATGATGTGTAATTATCGTTGACATGCCATGTAAAATAAAAGAATATTGAATAAAACGACACGGAATTCAAGATCTGCAATAAAATAAACCTTGGGCGTTATAAATTCCATACACGCTCCGTTGCATACAAATGTGGTAAGTACATGAATTAATTTCATGGAGGTCAGCCGTAATAAAGTTTTCAGGGACTTTCGGCGACGATATTTATGTGTGTTATAAATCTGTGTTGTTTTTTGGTTGTTGAGAATGTGGAGGAGTTCTCTCAGAATGAGATGGGATCAGCACGGAAAAGGATTTTTATAAGCTGAAATGATTATGAATCTTATTTTAATAATCTTAGCGCTCACATTTATTAAATTATTTTTAAATAGCCTATCCCAGCACAAAGACCATCTGGGTTTAGCAAATATAAAACTAGAAGTTCCTATTTAAGAGAAACGTAAAATATTTAATCACCTACCCCAGAATCATATTAAACTACCTTGAATTTATTTTAAAAAGCCATTATACAATTTGTTATTGAATAAAAATTACTCCCTATTGTGTTAATGAATTCTTAGAGATAAAACATAGATAAATTAATTTTATTTAATATAATGGTAGTCTAATTAATTATGTACCTACTGTTGACATTTCAAAAATTTCAAAATTCTAGTGTATTAATCATAATACTAACAAACATGAAAATATCTTTACTGAGAATTACATTATTAGCACTATAATTTTAACACTACCCTAAAACGTTCGAATGGCTTCAATATGTGGGTGTCTCCGTGACTTGGCGCTCAAACAGACAATACGACCTTTTTATATTAGAAAAACAAGATTATACCCATTACTCGAAGACAGCCTTTATTGGTGGGATCATGGGTTCAGGAATCAACGTGGGTTTTATTCGGGTTCAATGCGATAATGGTCGTATCAGTTAAAAGATCTTTTCAGAGCTAAACATTTACTTCAATGGATTTTTTATTTGAAATGGAAGATTATTTTTACGGATATATAATAATTTACATTTACGGCCAAATTTAATACCATATATCTATCAACAATTTGCCCTTCTAGAGATAGAAATTTGACATAAAATGTATGGAGCCTATCTCTGGTAGGGGAAATTGTGGGTAGATAGGATATTCATTTTTGCCGCTAGTAAGTAAATACTGTGTAAACAAAATTTTTTGTTTGTTATAGGACTGCGAAACGAGATATACCTAGGCCAATCTGGTGTTAAGCGGTTATCTTTGTCCATATTTCAGAGATATGCGTATTTTTTCACGCACGCTGATCTCTAAAATGGCTCTCATTGCAACATCAAGCCGTGCCTAAATAGTTTTGTTAATCGCGTTCACCGAACTAAGATATGGAAATGGACAGTCTCATGTGATTGTAATTACATTAATTGTTAGTATGGTCATCATCATCATCATCATCATTTCAGCCGAAAGACGTCCACTGCTGGACATAGGCCTCCCCCAAGCATCGCCACAACGACCGGTCCTGTGCCTTCCGCATCCAGTGGATTCCCGCGACCTTCACCAGGTCGTCGGTCCACCTTGTGGGGGGCCTACCCACGCTGCGCCTTCCAGTACGCGGTCGCCACTCCAGAACTTTACTGCCCCATCGGCCATCCGTTCTGCGAGCAATGTGCCCCGCCCACTGCCACTTAAGTTTGGCAATTCTTCGGGCTATATCCAGAATTACGCCAAGGATTAGTATGGTGCCTTGGCGTAATTCTGGATATAGGGTAATTTCATTAAAATGGATTTTTGTTGGATATCGTAACGATGTACGACGCGGCGACGGAGGGGTTTAGTCTCACAATTGCTGCCAGCAATTAAAACAATCTGCGTCAAATCCATTTTAACGGAATTAACCCATGTTCGAAATCACCTCAAGGCACCGTACTTTATAGTAAAAAAAAATTATGATATACCTGCAGATTAGAATAAGTTTTAGTTAAACAGCACCCTAAGGTTGAATGTCGTTTGCACATTGGCGAATGTTTTTCACGCACTTATCCGTAGTTATTAAATTTTGGTTGTAGCGGTGGCGCGTTTGAACTTAAGGCTATAAGTATGTCACGTCGTGGTCTCGGTGAGGGTAGCTCAGGCAGGAGCCTCGGAGGGTCGAAGGTTCGGAGGCTTGACACGGTGACACACGGGAACTTGGAGAACAGGAACTAGTGGTACAGGAACTGGTAGTCAGGAACTGGTAGTCAGGAACTGCAGGAACGGAACTCAGAGGTATGGAGGTACGAAACTCTGAAGTACGGAGGGTACAGAGGGTCGGTAGTATGAAGGGACGGAGGAGTGGTAGGTGAACTCCGACGGTGAGCTGCTGCTATGATAGTGCAGCGAGCTCTGGCAGGAAGCAGATAGGTAGGTAGGTAGGTAGGCACAAACACAATAAAAAAAACAGGAACGACTTGAATTCTCTATCTTGCAGATTGGATAACACTGATAAGATACACTGTACTGATCATGTAAAATAATATATAAAAAACTGTTAATGGACGGGCACGTCCATGCTCGGCTGAGTCTGCAATATAAGTCCATTATTTTTGATGAAAAATAGAAAATTATGGAAGATGAAAGATAGAAAAAATAGAGAATTTGGATAGATGTAGTTTTATAAAGTGGCCAGGAAGTCCAAATAAGGTGGTGAGCAGCGTAAAGTTGAACCTCGTTACAAGTATAAGTGACTAGCATGTGTGATGAGCAATCGCCGAAGGAGTGGAAAGATAAGGAAAAGGGACTCACCAACTATCTCTTCACCCGCTCACCTCGGTATCAGCACAGCGTTACAATGTCTAATATTGGTAATGTCACATATCGCTAAAAATTATGCACTTAGTTTATTATTAGCCCCAACGTTATACTGCGCTGTATAGCCAGCAGGCTTGACTGCTTGTGTGTAAATCGCTGCTGCAAGCTTTCAACCTCGGTGCTGAGCTTGTAGCAGGGATTTGCATACCATACAGTGCGGTTTAGGTAAAGTGCATAGGATAGGAATACTAAAATAGTTATTAAGTAATATTGTTACTAACACAGTGAGTCATTGTTACTTATTCAATAAATAAATTAGAAGATTGGGGTGCATTAAAATAGCCTCCACGAGTGACGATATTTAATTGATCGTCCGGCGCACCCTGGGCAGTTAGCCCCGCTACCAACCTGCTGACTGACTAATATTTTGCCCATGGCATGAGCTATTATCATTGTGTAGCTCATGTCGACACGATAGAAGAAGAATAAATAAATAATTATGATACTTTATGATACTTTATTGTACACACAAATACACATTAATATTACAATAGGAAAGCTTAAATAATTATTATTATTATTAGCTGAGCAGGCTCAAATCACGCACAAGTTATTTTATAAGACGATTAAGAAGTGTTTCTTTCTTCTGTTATTAGCGTATACTTCTTTCATTGTAAGACGTCGCTTGCTATGATGACAGCATTGCATCTAAGGTATTATAGGATAGGTTATTAAGGTAGGATGGTATTTTTATAAGTATGTATTTACAAAAAAAAAGTATATAAGTATTATATCCATTGTCTAGTACCCATACCACAAGCTCTGCTTAGTTTGGGACTAGATGGTGCTGTGTAAAAATATCCCGAAGATATTTATATTTATTTATATCTTCTTTTTCTCTTGGCCATAAGGGATCAGGAATAGAAGGGAAAGGGAAGGAAACAGGAAGCCAGTATGTTTCATCACAATTAGTAGCGGAAATCTAATAAATAAATCTGTTGTCTGTTTAGACGTCTGTGGTCTGGTGGTTCGATTCCCACAGGACACAAATATATGTGTGATGAACATAAGTGTTTGTGTTGGTCTGGGTGTTTCTTATGTATTATAAGTATGTTTTTACAAAAAAAAAGTATATAAGTATTCTATCAATTGTCTAGTACCCATAGCATAAGCTTTGCTTAGTGTGGGACTAGATGGTGATGTGTAAAAATGACACAAAAATAAAAAATAAAAAAACTTAATTTGACTATGACGGTATGAAAAAAAATATAAGTGAATTTATTTATTGCCAAAACACACATCATAGAGCGGTATAGTTTATTTTCCCCTTACAATATCAATGTGACGGTTACCTGTTATTATCTTAAGTGTCATTTTAATTTACTGAGAGTTGTTGTCAAAAATGGTAAAGCAATTCAATCATGGTCGACTATACTTTGCCAATTTATGAAGCTAGCTGTTATTAGTACAGATAAATCAATTTTACTTTTAACTTAAAATTGTCGTTTGATCAGACATAAACCCAATTTATCTTTAAAATGGAATAAGTAGGTACTAGCCACATTGAAATTTCTAGACAAAGTAAGCTTATTAACAACTAATCGCGTCTGATATTCAAAGGTCGCTTCAAGATTAAAATAAACGACAGGCGTTTTTTTTTGGTTAAAGATTAATTAATAACGGTAGGTACCTATGTACTGTAAATTATGATTAGGATCAATTGAAGGTATTGTTGTTGTTGGACAGACAAAGCGTACTATCGCGGAGAGAGTGAAGGAGCACATTACAGCGGTAAGGCAAGTGGACAAATCTGCCATAGCCGAACATTTGCTCGATTCAGGACCAAACCATTGGATTGAGCTACACGACCCGCAAAATCCTCTCCACTGATCGTCATTACTATCCCAGAATTGTACGAGAAGCGATTGAGATAAAGAAATATAAACATTCCAATCGGGAAGATGGATATAGGTTGTCCTCCTCGTGGAATCCGGTAATCGAGAAGTGTTCGCGTCGTGGTATGTCTACATGTATGTCCGCCGAAACTGTCAGCATTGTGTGTCGTGATTCAGCATATCTTGTTACGGACAGCGACGTTACGAAAAACCAACCGCGGGTAGTTCGAGAAAACACCCGCCGCTCAAGACGATGACACTCACATACTTCAGTCTGCTCGTGACCACGGCCAATGCATCTTGACCGAAACGTCAAGGTTAGTCAAAATGTTTGTTATATTTTGATTTAATTGTGCGCGACAAGTCCCGTAAACTTAGTTCAATATGAAGGTATTGTTGTAGGTTAAAATTTAATATTAATAGGCTTCACAACAATAACGATTTAAATTGTGGAAAGAAAAAATCGTTCACGAGCAGGATAATCCCGTGTTGACGTAATTAATTTTAAAAAATTAACTTTAATCAAATTTACTTTACAGGTTTTGTTTCTGCAGTTAGAAACAGCGCAATAAGGAATTTTTGCGGGTTTTTGTTACAGTATTTTCATAAACAAGAAAAAAAGAAAAACTACTGAGAAATGTTTTGAAATGCCCTGCACTATGGTGCAGAGTGTTGGCACGTGCGCCCCGCCCACTTTTCCATTCTATCTGTCTGTTTGAAACGACGTCTGTGGTCTAGTGGTTCGAGTGTTGGACTTCTGATCACGAGGTCGTGGGTTCGATTCCCACTGGACACAAATATTTGTGTGATGAACATAAGTGTTTGTGTTGGTCTGGGTGTTTCTTATTTATGTTCAATTAAAAACATACAAAATTGTAAGCTATGGTTTAGTTTAGAAAAAGTAATAAAATTAAGATCTACGGTCGCTCTCTTGGCCATCTTGTATTGTAAAAGCGTGTGCGTCGCTAATAAACTATTTTACTAAACTTGAGTTTTTTATGTTCCTCACGAACATAGTGGTGCCGAAACGAATTACCGGGGTCTAAAGGTAGTCTACAAGTGTTATCTCGTGAAAGTGTTAGGTTTTAGCAGTAAAAATCAAGATTGCAATTTTGCCGGCCGGCGAGGCACATTCCACAAGATTCGATTACACGAAAACGAAAAGGACAAAGATACATCAAAGTCATCGGGAAAGAGTGAGACAACAAATTAGTGGCGCACGCGACCCCAAGAGCGAGAAGACTGCACAGCAACACTGAGTGCGAAAGAGTGCGAAGAAAAATTCACTCATTCACTCATCTGTCTGTCAAATAGTTGTCACTTGTCACTCTTGACATCTCTTGTCAACCTGCCCGACTTGAGAAATAATAACAAAGAATTTCGTTTTGTGGAAAGTGTAGTAATAAAAAATAATACATAATGCCGCCGCCGCCAATTTCAGGAGATTCTGCAACACAAATCAAGAGATTGAAGGCTCAAATTGGACAATTTAAAGGGCAAATAACAAGAGCGAATAAATTTGCCATAGAACAACAACAACATGTGTTAATAGATATCGAAGCTATCAAGTTACGTATCCAAATCCTACAGGAATCGTTAGTTGGGTACAGAGAAAACCAATTAGATGTACAGATACTTCAGGACAATTATGACGATGCCAGCTTAGAACAAGACGATGTCGAGGAACAGTGTCTGGAAACGATAAGTGAACTTCGTAAGATCATGACCTCTGCAGGGCCTGCGCCTTCAACTTCAAATTTTGATGCAAAGGAACCATTACAGAAGCCAATTACTCGCAAGTTACCTCAACTGGAAGTGCCAACTTTCGACGGCAAGGATATAGTGCAGTACAAAACTTTTATTGATATGTTTATGGCAGTGATCGATAGTGACAATAGCATAGCCCCAGTCCAAAAGTTGTTTTATTTACGCAAGTATTTGAAGGGTGATGCATTAGTATTGATTGAAGGACTACCATTAGTTAACGAGTCATATGTACAAGCACAAAATTTGCTGAAGAATAGGTATGACAACAAGTGTATTCTAATTACTCATCATGTCAATAAATTGTTGGATCTACAGCCAGTCTCAAAGGGAACTGCTGAGAACTTGAGACAGTTAATGTCACAAGCGCGTCAACAATTGGGAGCCCTTCATGGTCTTGGTCAAAAGGTAGAACATTGGGACATGGTGATTGTGCCTATTATTATAAGGAAGCTTGATTCTTACTCCTGTAGGGCTTATTTTACAGACAGGGACCAAACAGTGTTGCCAACGTTGAATGAATTTTTCACATTCATAGAAAAACGAGCAATAAGCTTCGAAGAAAGCCAGCATTCAGAAGGTAAGATTAATTCATCTTTTAAGAATCAAAGTCGTGTTATCAATCAAGCTAGTGTGTCCCCAGTTTCCTGTAAATTTTGTGATTCAACTGACCACAAATTATATCTTTGCAAAAAATTTCAATTGTTAAGTATTGATGAAAAAACAGAGTTTGTTGATAAAAATAAATTATGCAAAATTTGTCTCAACCTTCACAATAGTAAATGTAGATTTTTCTTTAAATGTGGAGTTTGCAAAAGTAAGGCACATCATACAATATTGCATACAGAAAATGATAAAAAGTTGTGTTGTCACAACAGAACCACTTCCACTGGTATGGTGCTATTGCCTACTATTAAAGTTAAAGTTTATGATAACAAAGGTAAATTTATCATTGTAAAAGGGCTTTTAGACAGTGGAAGTCAAACTTCATTTATCACCTCCGAACTAATGTGTAGGTTAGGATTGCCCACATTCAAACATGAGGTCAAAATATCAGCTTTAGGTCAAAAAGAAAGATTACTTACCAAGGCTGCAAATTTAATGCTTAATTCATTGCACGATGATTATAATTGCAACGGGTTGTTCTCTGTGGTAGACAATATTACTTCACTTCTTCCACAGAGCAAATTTAATATAAATAATATTGAACTTCCAGATAATATTAAATTAGCTGACGACGAATTTAATACTCCAAGCCAAATTTCCATTTTACTTTCCTCTGAAGTATTCTTCAAAATTATGCTTCCAGACAAAATAGAATTATCTAATGGGAATTTATGTTTGCTGTCAACAAAGTTTGGCTATGTGTTATCTGGCAATATTAATAGGGACAATGTTTGTCTCTCAAGTACTAAAAATATTAATGTTGTTTTGCATTCTAATTCTACTCAGAATGAAAATGTGGACTACCTCCTTCAAAAATTTTGGGAAGAACAACACACTCCCGAAATACAAAAGGAGGTTATAGCAAAGCCTGAAGTTTGCGAAGCCGAATTTAGAAATTCGGTACAATTAATTAATAATCGATTTCAGGTAAAACTGCCACTCCGCATTCCAATCAAAGACTTAAAATTGGGTGACTCATTTTCATTAGCTGTGCAACGATTAAACAACTTATCAAAGCGATTTAACAAAAACCTAGAACTAAAAGAGGCCTATTCTAATTTTATTAAAGAATATGTTGACTTAGGACATGCCAAGATTATTGATCTGACAACGTCAGATGTATCTATTGATCAATACAATTTCATTCCCCACCACCCAGTAATTCGGGAAGATAGCAAAATCACAAAACTTAGAGTGGTATTTGATGCTAGTGCAAAAACAAAGTCTAACTTAAGCCTCAATGATGTCCTTCATAATGGCCCAGTAGTACAAAAAGGTCTATTTGAAATATTGGTGCTTTTTCGTTCGTATGAATTTGTGGCTCTATGCGACATTCACCAAATGTATAGACAAATAAGAACAGATCCATCACAAAATCATTTACAAAATATACTTTGGAGAAACGATGTTAATGATAGTTTATCATGTTTACAGCTACAAACTGTCACATACGGGTTGAGGAGTTCCAGTTTTCTAGCAACACGGTGTCTGGTTGAGCTGGCCACAAGGTATGGGGATCAATATCCATTAGCAGCCAAGGTTTTAACAAACAATACGTATGTTGATGACTGTATTTTTGGCGCCAGGAGCACTGACGAATTAAAAAAGGTATGTGACCAATTAATTAATTTATTAAAATTAGGAAGCTTTGAACTACATAAGTGGAGTTCGAACAACCAACAAATTCTATCTAATATACCTAGAGAGAAACAAGCTGTCGACCATGACCATGAATTCGGCAGGGATAGTGTGATGTTAAAGGCTTTGGGATTATACTTAGATATTAGTATAGATACTTTTAGAATTTGTAGGCCGGAAGGTAAAATTCCTAGTGAATGGACAAAGCGAACTGTCTTAAGTTGTATTGGCACATTTTTTAATCCTTTGGGATTGGCTGGTCCTATTGTCACTAAGGCTAAAGAATTTATGCAAAGACTGTGGAAAGAAAAATTAGAGTGGGACTCCCCCCTTAGTGATAAATTATTATTTTCATGGAATAGTTTTTTTTGTGACTTAATGAATATGGAGCCAATAACAATTAAGAGAAATTTAGCTATTTGTAATGCAGATTATGTAGATCTAATTGGGTATTGTGATGCATCCAACGTTGCATTTGGCTGTTGTGTTTATATAAGAGCGATGCATGGAAATAAAGTGCATGTATCCTTAGTTTGTAGTAGATCTAGAATTGCTCCAGTCAATACAAAGTTAACCATACCTAGGCTAGAGCTTAATGGTGCGGTGCTTCTTTCTAAGCTGTTTAAACATGTAATTTCAATATTTAAGGATATAAATTTTAGAAATAAGTTTTTATTTACGGATTCTCAGATTGTACTTTGTTGGATAAAGTCAGTAAAAAATCCTGCTTACATACAAAATAGAGTTAACACAATTAATGAGTTAACTAATGAGTATAATTGGTATCATGTAAATGGTATAAATAATCCTGCTGATTGTTTGTCAAGGGGATTAAATCCTAATCAGTTGTCTTCTCATACTATTTGGTGGCAAGGGCCACAGGAAGTTTATAATTTAAATTACATTCCTAATGAAGTAAATTTAAATAAAGTCATAATAGAGACTGAATCAAAGGATATTGACCATGTTAATTGCAGCATTGAGCAAGAGTTATTGCCAATTTCAAATGTTTCATCCATAATAAGACTGCAACGTGTTTTTGCATATGTCCTAAGATTTATCAAAAATTGTAAAACTAGTAAAAATGAACGCAATCTTAAAAATTTAACTGTAAAAGAAATTATACACTCAATGTCATGTTTAATTAAATATATTCAGTCTTTACATTTCTCTGAAGAAATAAAATGTATTAATAAGGGAAAGTCAATAACGACCAACCTTAAAACTCTTCATCCCTTTTTAGATAATTTGGGTATAATGAGAGTAGCAGGAAGGTTAGAAAATGCAAATGTGCCATACAATCAAAAATGCCCAATAATCTTGCCTAACAAATGCCATTTTACTACTCTCATTATTCGCAATGAGCACATGTCATTATTGCACGTTGGTTTAAAATTAACTTTATCTAGTTTAATACAAAAATATTATATTGTAAGTGCTGTAAGAGAGATAAAAAAGGTGTTGCACAAGTGCACAACATGTCATAGATTTAGGGCAGAAAAGTCGCGACAGTTAATGGGTGCACTGCCCCCATCGCGTGTCATCAAAGATAAAGTTTTCAATAAGGTCGGAATTGATTACTGTGGCCCATTTCAAATAAAGCAATCTACATTGCGTAGATCCATAGTAAGTAAAGGCTATGTTTTGGTATTGGTTTGCTTTGTTACTAAATGCATCCACCTAGAACTGGTATCTGATTTGACCACTGACTGCTTCCTGGCAGCCTTTAAAAGATTTTGCTCCAGGCGTGGGATCCCAGCCACCGTTTATTGTGACAATGCTTCAACGTTTAAGGGTGCCAATAATCAATTGCGACAGCTTTATTTATTAAATAGATCCCAGCAGCATATAGATAATGTTCAACATTATTGTGTATCAAAGGGTATCGAATTTCAGTTTATCCCACCATACTCTCCAACTTTTGGAGGCCTATGGGAGGCCTCGGTTAAATCATTCAAATATCATTTTAAGAGGGTTGTAGGAAACATCTGTTTTACCTATGAACAGTTTTATACATTAGTGGTTCAGATTGAGGGAATCTTGAATTCGAGACCCATAACTCAATTGTCACATGATGTCAATGACTTTTCTTTTTTGTCTCCAGCTCATTTTCTCTGTGGAGCACCCTTAAATTCAATTCCTGAACCAGATTTGACTTCTCAAAACATAAATATTTTAAAATTTTGGAAAAAGTGCACAAAAGTACAACAGGACTTTTGGAAAATTTGGCACAAAAATTATTTATCACAGTTGCTAGGTCGCTCTAAATGGCATAATGTTGTGCCAAACATTAAAATTGGTAGCTTAGTATTACTAATTGGGGATAATACGTCGCCCTTACAGTGGCCATTAGCTAAGGTTGTGCAATTGTTCCATGGTCCTGATGGTCAAGTAAGGGTAGTAGAAGTCAAAACTGGTACAGGCAGTCATAGGAGAGCCATCAATAAGGTGGCAGTTTTGCCTATTTACGACTAATAAATTAAAAATAATAGTATTGTGTCACGTTGTGTGGTATTATTAAAATTTCGCAGTCGGCGTCTGTTTCTTTGGCGCCCGGCCAATTTATGTTCAATTAAAAACATACAAAATTGTAAGCTATGGTTTAGTTTAGAAAAAGTAATAAAATTAAGATCTATGGTCGCTCTCTTGGCCATCTTGTATTGTAAAAGCGTGTGCGTCGCTAATAAACTATTTTACTAAACTTGAGTTTTTTATGTTCCTCACGAACAATGTATTATAAGTACGTATTTACAAAGAATATAATTATTATATCCATTGTCTAGTACCCATAGACTAGATGGTGACTAGATAGAAGGTAGATAGGGACTAGATGGTGCTGTGTAAAAATGACCCAAACATATTTATTTATTTATTATTTATTTCTGTGGTCATCTCCCATACGATTTCATACATTACAACGACACCTTTTGCAACGCAACGTGCTGCACTGTGATGCGCTGCAGTTGGTTTGACCCAGCCTTTAGTTACAATTGACACGCGGTTGACCGTATAACATTTTCAATTAGAAACATTAGGAACAAATAGCTGAAAACATTGTCACTTCCCAATTCTTGGAAGTAAATTAGTGTTAGTAGGCCTTTATGTCGTCCATTAGCTAATAGGTAATGTTTATTCATACGGTAAAATGGTGTGTGATGTTATTAGACACGTAGGTTTATGAATTAATGTATGTAATAAGGTTTAGTGTTTTTATGGTAAAGTATGGCGAAACGAGCTAAAAGCCCACCTAATGTTAAGGCGACTGTAGCAGCCAAGTGCCAACCCCATCAGTAAGAACATTATTACTCTCTGAATACCTACATCATTTATCGAAAATTACAGCGAACTATAATTGACAGAGTTAATAGTTTCTGATTAAACTATAGTTACTTGTACTTCAATTGATAAAAAAGATTTTTTGATAAATAATGTACCTGTTCAGTGAGTAATCATTATTGTACTGAAGGAGACGCCACTTGGCTATTCCAGCTATATCCAGACCTTTTACACCAAAGATGGGCGTGACGAATGAATGATGAATTTTGCCATACTCGCTCGGCCGAGCGATGGATAGGCCCATCCACGCCACGGCTCGCCGGTGTGAAACCAACTTTATACATAAAGATGTAAAGTCGTATGTGATTGGAATTTCATCAAAACCTATGCACTAGAACACAGCAATACAAGCATCACTGTTTGGTGGCAGAAATAGGTTTGATGAATGAAGACAATCGACTTTATTCGGGCACTAAGTTGTGTGTCACAGTTGTCAACTTCTTTCTTAAAAAGCCTTGCCCACAAACTAGGAATTATCCTTTGTTGGTGAGAAACCGAATTTACTGGTACGTACTTCTGTAGCGATTAATTAAGCAATCAAAATAATTGGTCGATTAACTTGCAGGGGCACTAATCGTTGGTTTAACCTACTTCCCGTGACCATTTCCGAAAAAGATCAGCGAGTGTAGGTCAGCATTGTGCACTGCCCCAAATTTCGTTTGACCGACTTTTTGCCTTATTTGGTCCATACACACCAAACCAAGGACGGCCAACGAATCGGTTAGTTGGCATTTTGAAGTAATTCTGAAGAAAAACAGGTGGCGTCGGGGGACACCCGACTGAAGCATAGCTTTTCCCATTTGCAAGCGCTGATAGAACGAGCGCGCGAGTTATTAACGATGACGTGTTGTCTTAGTTAACTCCCTGGTCAAGAGCACGCAATGACGCTGTAGAATAATAATTGTAAATAATAATAATTTGGAACATTTTACACAGTACCATCTCATTCCCCTTGTCCCTTCCCACCTTGGAGAGCACGTTAAGCTGTCGGTCCCGGTTGCCCTACGAACATCTATGGCAGTCGTTACGGTAGTCAGAAGCCCGAAAGTCTGACAACTGGTCTAACCTCCGAATGTCGGTATTACCCAGTAACTGGGTTGCGGGGGCTGCCTGATGGCTGTCGCTCCGTGTAAAATACTGATGTTCAGCCGCAATTGGATAAACTGGAAGCCGACCGCAACATAGTTGAGAAAAGGCTCGGAGGATGATGACCATCTCATTCCAAACTAAACAGAGCTTATATTATGGGTTCTAGACACTTATAATACATACGAAACACCCAGACCAACACTTATGTTCCATCACATAAAAAATGGGAATCAAACCCACGACCTCGTGATTAGCAGTCTGAGACTCAAACCACTGGACCGCAGCCATCGTCAAAAGAAGCTTCACTTCAAAAATAAGTAGCCTACAAATCTTACGCTGCATTTACAATTTGTACGTAAAAAAAATTGCTTTTATTCAAACATCCAATGTTCCAAAGTCTACTCGTGACCACGGCCAATGCAACTTGGCCGAAACCTTGAGGTAAGTCAAAATTTTCGTTTTACAGAAAAGTCCCGTAAATATAGTTCAATATCCATAGTTCATCATTCATTTCCCAGTATTGTTATCAGCATTAAACCAATCACATCCCACCATCTAACAATACAATCAATGTTAACACAGTCCCTTATGCCCCTGACAACACAATAATAATACATAGGCCAGGGCCCACTAGCCAATCTTTGTACCGAACTCCAAGTAATCAGAACTGTGTCTACAGTTCTCCAACTTTGTTGCTACTTTATCATGTTGATGTACACATCAAAGAGTTGGAAACAGAAGACGGGTTAGTTGTAAATGCTGACAGGTTTGGACACAGTGAATTACAAAGGCGTTGTGAATTAAGGGTGATAGGTCAACTGTTTTAAGGTCTAGTGGTTAGAATAACTTTGAAGGTTAGCTATTTGGGGTTTAAACATACGTTTAGTTCGTACGGGATGACAAGGAAATAGCAGTCGTTGACCTCTTCTTACTGCATTTTCTATAACCATACATATAGTTATTGGTTCGCGAAATGTGTGCAATCATTTTAATACTGGCGTGTCGTGGTAGTGGCTACGTGCGGCTGGTTTTTTCTCCATACTAACTGTCTCGACTGATTATAATTCTAGAGCAATGATTTTTTTACAGTAAATCTAATATCAACTCTTTCTATAAATAAAATAATAAATAATATTTGGGACATATTTTTACACAGTACATCTAGTCCCAAACTAAGCAGAGCTTGTAATATGTCCCTATGTTTTCGGTTTTATTGATAATTTATTTCTAGAAGCCCTCAAAAATACTCGAAATTGCCTATTTAGACCGCTGTCTTCAAAGGCTTGAAATTGGTCTAGTTTCGAAGGAGAAAATTGTCGATAGTAAAACCTTTAATCATCACTTTTTACGTAGGCTATTCATTCAGTTGGAGCGAGCTGCAGTTGTCCTTATCGCACTTATTTGAGGCCGAGTGCTCGCATACTGACAGCGATAGTTTCTTCAAATACCAAATTTTCAAGTCTTTCTGCCTGCATTCCCTCATATCAACAGATTAGTATCTGTTGGGAATGAGGTCATTGTCTACTATTGGTATTTTATCCCGCATGTTAGTTCTGTTAAACAACATATATTATCAGATCAAGGTTGTATAGAACATTTGTAATTTTTCGATTTACATTGTTTTACAATTATGCCCTATACAGTGCCCTACACTAGAATTTTTCTTGTATCTTACAAACAGAAATCTCACATGCACAAATACCCAGACCCGGAACACACTAATACTTTTTCCGTGTGGAAACCGAACCAGTGACCCGTAGCGCAGAAGCCTCAACCTCTGTGTCAATCGTATCATCGTAGAATACTTCAACAGATAATAGAAAGCATAAGATATGAAATTTTTGTTAGTAAAAGAAATGTATAATTTTGTCTCTATAACCCTTTGTCTGTCCCGTGGATTAGGTACAGACAATGTATATTAAAAATAACTGAAAACCTCTTAAGGGGTCATTATACTGATCAGTATTAACAAAATTTACTATGGGACCAACACTGAAATCGCGAAAAAATATCAGCTGTTCCTTACATTTTTGTTCACATGAATCGACAAAATATAAGGTAAGAGGTTTTAAGTTATTTCAATAAGACGTTGTTTATAGAGAGAAATCTTTTTGGATGTTTTATTCTTCTTAATTTCTTGCATGTCAGTATTTATTAATACCAGAAACCACATCATCAAAAAGACCAAAGAAAGTCATCGTTAAAATCTGGAACAATGTTTGCTTTTATATCAGTCTACGAAAAAATCGTGACATTTCTACATTGTTGTGTAATATCATGGTATAATAACACCAGGTAGTCTCTTCCCGTGACAGCTAGGTCACGTGATTGCCTCCGTACTACGTCATCGGCCGTGGAGCCAATAGCGGGCTGTTAGCGTGACACTTGGTTTTTTTTTTTTTTTAATTTATTCATGACCATGGATACATGTCCTTCAGTCGTAATCATTGAACATATTATACTTGTATCCTAGTAAAGTGATGGAAACTTTACTAGGTTTCTGAGGGGATGATGAGATAATACGAAAGTCATGTTTTTCAACTTTGTACCATTTATCCACACTTGTACACGTTAACGAGCACATAACATTTAATAATCCACCATTATTACACATTAACACTCGAAGAAACACAAACTTTGGAAAATAATAAAAAATCCACAACATGATCTTTACGAATTTTCCCGCCCCGTGACACTTGTCAGTTTGATGTGCTGCCACTTTGTGAAAATAAATTACCCGAGCAAAATGCATTTTTTCATTTACTTTCTTCTATAAAGAATCACTTTTTAACTAGTAATTTAATATAGTTTCCTTTATTAACTAATTAGATGAATAACACGAGATAACAAATAGTTAGGCTAGTTAGGAATTTATTTTATATTCATTATGAACAAAAATCTCCTTAAGTATATTGAAGATATCAATCAATGGCAGCACTGATCGTGACGTAGCTTGGAGGCATCGCGCTGTCATTGCGGGAAGAGAATACCTGGTGAAACATCTTATTATACCATGTGTAATATAACTCAATATACGTCGTAGGTACACTAAAAAGGTTCGAAATAGCCAAATACTGTCATAAAAAGCTCACTGATGTAAAATTGTCCTTTCAGCGGGGACGATAAAATTCTACGTGGTCGGAATCGTGTGAAGATTTGCCAGATTCTTTTTTTATTTACTTAATTTGACGTATTATTGTGGGTACGAAGTTTATGTTTGAAACTACTTACGTATTTTTGTGACCATAGAATTTTATTTATTATTTATTTATTTATATATGCTTTATTGAACACCATAAAAAACATTACATTGAATATGCATTTAAACTATTGTACAAATGGCGGCCTTATCGCGATCAGCGATTTCTTCCAGGCAACCATTATGCAGGCAGGCATACAGGCAGGCAGGCATTTTGTTAACAATAAATAAAATCGAAGGGCCTTGTCAAGAGCAAATAAGGGTGGTCTTTTCTCCATACAAACGCTTTCGACTGTTTTTTTCTGGTTTATAACCCTAAAGCAATGTTTTTTTACAGTTAAATAAATATTTACTTTTTCTATTTCCCTATGTTTTAGTTTTTGTTGATAAATGATTTCTAGAAGCCCTCAAAAATTCTCAAATTTGCCTATTTAGACCAGTATACAGAGGCCTTGTGTATAAATTTGAAAACCATTCATGATAAAGGAAAAACATAGCGACACAGTACATATTCTTCATTTTCTTAATTTTCCCGAAAATGATTCCAAGTTACGAGTCCTAAAATTAGTAATATAAAAATAGAAATAAACGTTTTCTTTCTAACAGCAAATGTTCCATTTTAGACCTCGAGACCAAAAAAATAACACTTTTTTTGTGTATATGGCAAAAATGCTCCTCACGCGCCCACTAGCGTTCCACGGAAAAGTCCTCCCATTCTAAGCTAAAGATAAAAAAAAAAAAACTCAATTTGTCTTGTTTTTAATTAACACTAACAAAAAAAATAAGCAACTTCCTCTAGCAAGACCCAAAATAACAAGCTAAAAGTACTGTATCCAATATTTGTAAACCAAAAAGAATACTGGCGTGGTCGATGCCTTCTCGTAAGCGGATTGCCATTAATATTTGATGCTGCAGAGGATTTGAAACGAAAATTTACCTGCTACGAAGGTGAAAATTCCTTTATTCACATGTAACGGGCTTTGTGAATTCAAGTATTGTATATTCCGATCCAGGCACTGGATGCGGAAGGCAGAGGACCGAGTGTTGTGGCGCAACTTGGGAGAGGCTTATGTCGAGCAGCGGACTGCGATAGGCTGAATTGATGATACTCATAGAGAAAATTAGGCATTTGAAGAAACTATCTCTGTCGTTTTGCGAGCGCTTGGCCTCAATTAAGTGTGATAAGGACAATTACAGCTCCGACTAAAAAGCCTATGTAAAAAACTCATAATTCGAGGTTTGGCCCTTGACAATTTTCTCCTCTCAAACTGGACCAATTTAAAAGATATTTCATAAACTGAATAAATATAATATGTACTGTATCGCTATATTTTTCATTTTTCATTAATAGTTGTCAAATTTATACACTTGGGCTCTTTAGACAGCGATATAAATAGGCAATTTTGAGAATTTTTGAGGGCCTCTAGAAATAATTTATCAATAAAAACGAAAACATAGGACTAGAAAAAAAAAAAAAAATATTTTACTGTAAAAATCATTGCTCTAGGGTTATAAACCAGAAAGAAAACAGTCAACAGCGTTTGTATGGAGAAAATATCACTCGCATTTTCTCTTAAAGGGTGCATTTACAAGAGACATACCTTGTCATTAACGATTTATTTTTTAATTTTTCTTAATTCAATAGGTATTGCAGTTACCTATTCGTCCTCAGGTAACAGGTTAAAAAAGCTGTTAATACAATGGTAACTGAGTAAGAATTAGGTTAACGAAACGGTGATTTCATGTTAACGTTTCTTGTGAGGCGTTTTAGACGTTTTTTTCTATAAATATAACTAGAAGCAGAGTAACGTAAGCATGTTTTCAAATTTCAATTTAAACAATGTTATATTATTATTTATTTCGTGCAAATTGTGTACCACGTGACACTATCATATCCTACTCCTACGTATCCTACTAATATTATAAACGTGAAAGTTTGTAAGGATGTATGAGGTTTGATACTCTTACTCGTAAAAACTACTGTATGGATTTTAATGAAATTTGGCATACAGATAGAACATAACCCGAGTTAACATGTAGGCTACTTTTTATCCCGGGAAGATGAACAGTTGCTGAGAGATGCGTGTATAGGCTAGTTAACGATATTTAAAAGGTTTATATTTTTAATTGGTTTTTACATCGAATAACAGTTAATTCGTTGACTAATGAAAAGTCGTTAATAAAATCAGTTTACTGTGTGTGTTCCCTTCACAAATACTTCAAAGAGGACTTGATAACATATCAAAGTGGCTTAGAACTTGGAGAATCAAGGTCAGCTCATCTAAATCTGTCCAGATTACGTTCACCCTACGTAGAGGCGACTGCCCGCCTGTCAAGCTAGACGATGTTGTACTACCACATAGAGACACTGTAAGGTACTTGGGCTTACACCTAGACCGTCGACTCACTTGGAAACATCATTTAAAAACCAAGAGGGAGGAACTCAATATACGTTATAAAAACCTCAGTTGGCTGGTAGGGAGGAATAGTAAGTTGTCAACCGACAATAAACTCCTTATATATAAGATAATATTAAAACCTGTCTGGACCTACGGCATACAACTCTGGGGAAGCTATTGCAACTCAAATATAAGCATAATACAGAGAGTGCAAAATGTAATTTTGAGATCCATATCGAATGTGCCCTGGTATGTGAAAAACAGTGAAATCCATGAGCAACTCCAAATGAACACAGTAAAGGAAGAAATACTAAATTCATCTGTAGCATACCGAAGTAGACTGGATAACCACCCTAATGAACTGGCCGCTGCGCTGACAACTCGTTCCTACCAAAAGCGACTCCGACGAAAAGACATTCTGTCAACATCATCATAAAAATCATACTGATTAAACTATGAGTAGTCGTCCTCACTGGAGGGCACACTCGAAACCTTAAAATCACTCAAACAATCTGCATAGAGTACGAACTGATTGCAGATTCAAAACCAAACAAAAAAAAAAAAAAACTGTGTGTGTTCCGTGTGATGCCGGACATAAAGAATTGCACCACCCTCTCTCTTCTCATGGGTGTCGTAAAAGGCGACTAAGGGATTCACCAGAGGACGGCCGCAGTGTTCTCTCAGTATTTCACCAACCAACTGCGATCGCCAACCCGCCTGCCAAGCGTGGCGATATTCCCCCTTTTGGGGGAGGCCTATGTCCAGTAGTAGACGTTTTTCGGCTGAAATGATGATGATGATGACTGAATTAGCGAATGTAGATAAGTGTTTTTGATTCCTGCTAAAGTTATATCCTAATTATAATATTGTACGGTCACAGACATAGTAAAAAATACTTTGTTTTATTATAATGTGTAGTGATCGCGAAAACCTAAGAAATTATTATATCCTAACCGACGACTGTCACCGAAAGTCAGTAGTTACATAAAAGCTGTACAATTTAATATCACGGTTCACGGTCAACAAAACAAATAAACTGTGTTATAAATCCCTCACATTTAGAAACCTGTCTCTCCGAGGACAAGCAGAATCACGCAGTATTTCCATCTGTCCTCACATACTTATCCCTGTCGCTTTTTCTTGTCCATTATTTTACTCACTCGCGTTGTTTTTCTTGGAAAATTCGGAGCGATGTAATAAGATTTAGAAAATGTGTCGTCAACGTTAAGTTTATTAGGGGCGTGTTAATGTCACCTTATATGCTCAAATATAATAATATAAGTTGACTTGCAGAGAAATCAAGTCTTGTGTCACGATTTCAGAATTTCTTATAAAATTTGCTACGTATTTTATTGATAAACTAATTCGATAAAAGTAGTTCTTTTGGTTCAGTATGACCACAGAAATAGATACATATCATACATAATCAGCCCATTACTGTCCCACTGCTGGGCACGGGCATCTTCTCAGTATGAGAAGGCTGAGGCCTTAGTCCACCACGCTGGCCTAGTGCGGGTTGGCGGACTACACACATCATCGAGAACTGTATGGAGCACTCTCAGGTGTGCAGGTTTCCTCACGATGTTTTCCTTCACCGTTAAAGCAAGTTATAATCAAATTCTGATCCACACATTAATCCGAAAAGTCAGAGGTGCGGGCCGGGATCAAACTCGCAACCTCCTGCATGGAAGGCAGCGTTCAACCACTAGGCTATCACTGCTTATATCAAATAAACATAATGCTTTTATCATATTACTCTTCGGCTACAGTCCGACGTCGCTGTTGGGCATTTTGACGCATACGCAAAATTCTATGATTTCTGTCTTCGTCGCTTTCGATCGATCTTTGGTTACATGCGTGTTCACAGAGATCGAAGTCGAATCGTTCTTTCTTCTTTAGACTCCTCGGAACGTATATTCCGTACTTGTTCACTACGATTACGAAGTTGTAGTGCTCTCTCTTGCAATTTAGAAGTAAGCTCAAATTGTGCATGGACTCTCATAGTTTGGAGACGTTTAGACTTTTCTTATTCGGTTTCAAGGGCACGAGTAAGTTGCGCGTGCTCTTTCAAAGATTGGAGACGAGTAGATCTCTGTTCTTCTGTTTCAAGGGCACGAGCAAGTTGCACATGCTCTTTCAAAGATTGGAGACGAGTAGATCTCTGTTCTTCTGTTTCAAGGGCACGAGCAAGTTGCACATGCTCTTTCAAAGATTGGAGACGAGTTAAACTCTTTTCTTCCGATTCAAGAGTACGAGCAAGTTGCATCTGATCTCTTACAGATTGGAGACGGATAGATCTCTCTTCTTCTGTTTCAAGGGCATGAGCAAGTTGCGCGTACTCTTTCATTGATTGAAGACGTACAGCTCTTACGTCTTTTGATTCAAGGTTTTGAGCAAGTAGCATCTGCTTTTTTACAGATCGGAGACGGTTAGATTTCTCTTCTTCCGTTTCAAGTGCATGAGCAAGTGGCGCGTGCTCTTTCATTGATTGAAGACGCACAGCTTTTACGTTTTTTGATTCAAGAGAACAAGTGAGACGGGCATGCTCTTTCATTGACTGGAGACGCACAGTTCGTTCGTCTTGAGATTGACCAGCACGCTTATTGCGAAAATATTCAGACATCCGGCTTAATCTTTCAACCTTCTGCGTCTGAGTCTCAGCTGCTCGTGCATGGCTTTGCCTTTCGCGTTGTTCGTTAAGCCTCTTTTTGCGAACAATGCTAGATTCGTGTTCGCGAATCTTCCCGTTTTTAGCGACACCTCTTGACAAAGATCTCCCCATTTTGTTAATAAAAAAACTGCACTACACCAATTTACTTTTTGTTTAAGAAAATTAAATTCGGTTGACAAACAATGGAGAAAAAGGTCTTCTTCTTCATCGTCGTTTCGCTCTTGACAGCGGACATATTATGTACTATTGCCGGGGGCTGCTGTAGCTCGCCTCACGAAGCCTCGCCACCTTTCCCTGCTTTCGGTTAGTCTGGTGCATTTATGTAATGGCCGGCCCACGGCAGACTTCATTAAATCAGTCCATCGCATGGGAGGCCTTCCACGCAATCTTGAGCCTTCTATTCTGCCCTGTACGACAAGTCGCTCTATAGATTCGTGACTACGCCGCGATACATGGCCGAAAAAAATTAGAAAAAGGTAATGGGAGAAATAAAAAGAATTTCACCACCCTATATCTTCTCATGGGTGTCGTAAAAGGCGACTAAGGGATTCACCAGAGGATGGGCAGCAGCGTCCTCCGAGTATTTAACCAACCAACTGCGATCGCCAACC
Source organism: Asteroscopus sphinx (assembly GCA_949699075.1). Taxonomy (NCBI): domain Eukaryota; kingdom Metazoa; phylum Arthropoda; class Insecta; order Lepidoptera; family Noctuidae; genus Asteroscopus; species Asteroscopus sphinx. The sequence goes on from OX453020.1 coordinate 17,044,320, forward strand.
CGCCTGCCAAGCGTGGCGATTATGGCATATGCATCATGCAAAGCACAATTAAAAATCGGCCCCTAGTCCCCGGCGGCCCCGCTAGCCCTGGTTACGGTAGCGGCCTAGGTAACGGCGGGGCAGGGGGTGCTAAGAATCCCCGGCAGAGATCCGGCTACCATAACAAAAACTGGACTGACTGACTGGACCTGTCAGCATACAACACACGTACACTGCGGACCGACGAGAAGCTTGTCGAACTCGAGGAAGAATTGAGCAAGTTACGATGGGATATCGTAGGGTTATATGAAGTGGGGTGCTGGCCAGAAAACCTCCACGTGTGTCTGACGGCTGCTTGTCCCTCTGGACACGTCTGGAGGGAACGGCAGTTGTCAGGCCGGTGCATCCTGGGTACGGGCAATATTCATCCTTTCGAGGGACATTACTATCCTTCGGGGGATCGTATTGCCTGTGGCGAATATTCTGGCGCGGGAGGGGCCCGTTCTGGGCAAGTGGGGCGTTGCTCCGCGTGCCCCTCTGATGTTAGCAGAGGGCACAGTGGAGGAGCAAGGACGGGCTCGGTGTGCACTCACCCTGCCACTGGGCAGGCAGCGGGGGGACTGTGTCCTTCCCTGCCCCCGTCGATCTCGTAACCCCAGTAGGAGTGCTGTGGTTACGTCTCGCGGCTCTTATTGGGGCCGAGGGTCTTGGCTTAATCGCCCGGACCGTGAGGAAGAACACCTCTATAAAAAATTACCCCGAATCTCAAGCGGCGGCGCACCGTGAGGGGATGTATGGCTGACGGGTGTTCCATCGGAACGTTCAGTCTCTAGTGCGACCTCCGCCAGGGTACCAGCCGACCCCCTGGCGGGTTACGTTAGGCTTATCCGGGTACAGGGGGCACTGCCCGGATGGACCGTTTATATCCCCCATACTCGTGGGAACTGCATGGATACACTAAAAAAAAAAAAAAAATGTAGACGTTCAGGAGGTGGATGCTGTGTCAGAGCCTGATACAGCATCGCATGAGATGGAAGCAGTGGCTTTTAAGGAGCCAAGAGCTGTGTTGGCCAAACTAGATGCATTGTCTGAGACTGACGATGCATCCGGGGCCATGAGCGCCTCGAGCGAAAGCAGCGTAAGAAGCTCTTCGCGCCTCTGGCGCAAGCGCTCACGCGCTGATAAGGTGCACTTGGGTTCGGATTCGGCTTCCGGTGATGAGGCCGTTCCGGCCCCAAAGAAAAAGTCCTCTGGTCGTGGCAAGGGCCGGCCGGCGTCAGTGGGCACATATGTGGGCATGGCAAAGGCCAGAAGGGAGTTGGCAGCAGCCCAGAAGGCTGCTGAAAAAGCGGAAAAGCTTGCAGAGGACGAGCGGGAGGTCGCCGAGCTTACCCGGAAAGTTATAACTGGGAAAGTGACTCACCCGTCAGTGTCCTCTGCGAGTGCCGAGGAGGTGGAGGCGGAGGATAAGACCGCCAATGCCCTCAACCAGCAGATGCAGGACGCCGTGGAAGCCATTAAAAAGGTCTCCAGGGTGTCCAAGGGCCTAAGCGGTGTCAATCAAAAGGCCCTTAAAGAGGCAACTGCCTCCATCGTTGAGGCTGCGGAAGCTTTGCTGAAGCGCACCTCCTCAGAGGAGACGGCCAAGCTCCAGGCCGAGAACTCCCGTCTGGCAGTTCAAATGGCCCAGCTCCGCAAGGAGCATAATGAGCTCAGGGCAGAGCTGGAGAAGGACCGACGCCTGCGTCAGGAGGAAGGTCACCCCGTGCGGTCGATGCAATCTGGGGAGCCCGACTTTATCCGTAGCATCGTCCGGGAGGAGATGGCGAGGATAAACGACGTCTCGGAGGGGAGGTCGTTGCGCCCGCCACTGGCTGCAGACCGCAGAAATGCAGAGCAAGCGCGTGCGCCATCATACGCGGCGAAAGCCGCAGCACCGCGCTTGCTGAAATCGTCGGTTCCGCCAGCATCGTCAGCTTCGACCACCCAGGCCGCGGCAGCCCCGAGCCAGTCCCTGGAGCCCACACAAGGGCAGAAGGGTAAGGGGAAAGGGAAGGGAAAGGGAAAGGGCAAGGGTGGAGCAGCCACTGAGGCTGCTGCCACCAATGCAGTTGCTGAGGGGCGTCAGACGACCTTCGAAACCCGCGAGGGTGGTTGGGAGACCGCCGGCGCCAAAAATAAGAAGAAGAAGGCGAGGCGCTCCGCTAAAAAGAAGGCGGAAAAAGCGGCAAAGGCCGCAAAAAAGGAGGCTAACAGGCTCCGAGCACCCAGATCCTCGGCTGTGGTGCTCACATTACAGCCTGGAGCGGCGGAGAGGGGTTTGACCTACGCCGGGATCATGGCGAAAGCGAAGGCTGAGGTTCAATTCGATGACCTCGGCATACCGGGCCTACGGTTGAAACACACCGTAACCGGGGCTCGCTTGCTAGAGATTCCCGGCGCCACCAGCGGTCCAAAAGCTGACACACTTGCCGAGAGGTTGAGGGCGTCACTTTTGGCAGAGGAGGTCCGGGTGTCCAGGCCCATGAAGTGCGCAGATTTGCGAATTTCGGGCCTGGATGACTGACCAAGGAGGTCGTGACAGCCGTCGCGAGGGTAGGCGGCTGTCCTCCAGAGCAGGTGAAGTCAGGCGAGATTCGCGCTGGCTTCACCGGCTTAGGGACAGCTCTCGTGAGCTGTCCTGTCGCGGCGGCCCAAAAACTTATGGAGGGCCGTCGGCTGCTGGTGGGGTGGGTATCGGCGCAGGTGAAACTTTTGCCAGCCAGGCCTCTGAGGTGTTACCGGTGCCTGGCGGGTGGTCACGCGGGGGCACTGTGTACCGCGGGGGTCGGCCGCAGTGGTGTTTGTTTCCGCTGCGGTCAGCACGGGCACTTCGCCAGCTCGTGTCAGGCGGCGCCGCACTGTATTATCTGTGCGGCAGCAGGCAAGCCGGCGGAGCACCGGGCGGGCAGTGATGCCTGCGCCGAGCCCATCAAAAAAGGTAAAAGGGAGCGCAACAAGAAGGCCGCACCCAATGGCAGCAAAAAGCCGCCACAAGGAGGCGAGGGGGAGGCGTCGATGGATACCCAGTAATGGCTCCAAATCTGCGCCTCCTTCAAGCCAACATCAACCACTCCGCCAGGGCTCAGGACCTTTTGCTTCAGAGCATGGCGGAGTGGTTGATCAACGTCGCCGTGGTCGCCGAGCCGTACTATATCCCGCCCAGGGACGACTGGGTTAGTGATAGTGACGGCTTGGTGGCCTTAATCTCGCGGGCCGCTGCTGGTTCCCCATCCTTCGAGAACATCACGAGGGGTCGGGGACACGTAGCGGCTCTTTTCGGGGAGGTAGTGGTCGTGGGTGTATATTTTTCCCCCAACCGATCTCTCGCTGACTTCGAGGATTTCCTCGTGGGCTTGGGCATCGTCGTCAGCCGCAGCCAACCACACCCAGTGCTTGTCCTCGGGGACTTCAATGCCAAATCCACGGCTTGGGGTTCCCCGGCCACGGATGCGCGGGGTGAGGTGCTCGAGGAGTGGGCTGTGGAGTCTGGGTTACTGCTCCTTAACCGGGGTTCCGTCCAGACGTGCGTTCGGCGGTGGGGTGGATCCATAGTGGACATCTCGTTCGCTAGTCCCGCTGTTGAGCGCCATGTCCAGGGCTGGCGTGTGATGGAGGAGGTGGAGACGTTGTCGGATCACCGTTACATCCGATTCGACGTCTCCGCCCAGACCTCTGTCAGCCCAGTCCAGGCGGCCCCGGTCGGGGTCGGTCCGCGTTGGGCTCTTGCCAAATTGAACCGGGAGGCCCTCCTGGAGGCCTCGATCGTACAGACCTGGGTGACAGCACCGGACAGGCCTGTCGATATCGATGTGGAGGCTGGGTGGTTCCAGGAGGCGATGACGCATGTTTGCGATGTGGGGATGCCTAGGGCTAAGCCCGGTTCTGTAAGGCGCCAGATGTACTGGTGGTCCTCGGACATAGCGCAACTGCGTGTTGCATGTGTGAACGAGCGACGCCGGTACACCAGGTTCAGGAGGCGGTTCAGGAGGCGTCCCCGCACCCCGGAGGAGGCAGACATAGAGGAGGAGCTGTACGAGGGGTACAGAGCAGCAAAGGTGGCCCTTCAGGTGGCCATCACAGAAGCCAAGGTGGCAGGCTTTGATGCCATGCGGGCGACTCTGGATGCAAATCCGTGGGGGCGTCCATACCGTATGGTACGGGGCAAACTTCGCCCGTGGGCCCCCCCACTATCCCAGAGTCTCCGGCCTGAGCTGCTGGAGGGTGTGGTGAGCGCTCTGTTCCCTTCAAGGGCGGAGCACACCCCTCCGCCGATGGTTCCTCCTCACATGGTGCCTAGCGCGGACGACGATGACGACGTGCCCGAAGTGACCCGGGAAGAATTGATGGCGGCGGTGAAACGGCTTCAAGCCAAAAACACCGCCCCAGGGCCCGATGGCATACCTGGCCGAGCATGGGTCCTGGCTCTGAAGGCCCTTGGACCCCGATTGGGAGGGCTCTTGAGCGCATGCTTCGAGCGGGGCCAGTTTCCACGGAGGTGGAAGACTGGCAAACTGGTCCTGCTGAAGAAGGAGGGGCGCCCGGCAGACTCACCATCTGCATACCGCCCCATCGTGTTGCTGGACGAGGTGGGCAAGCTCTTTGAGAGAGTAATTGCAGACCGCCTTGTCCAGCACCTGATTAGGATGGGGCCAGATCTGGCAGACAACCAGTTTGGTTTCCGCCGGGGGCGCTCAACTGTGGACGCTATCATGCGCGTGAGGGCTCTGGCGGAGAGAGCAGTGGCCCGGGGGGAGGTTGTTTTGGCGGTGTCTCTTGACATCGCCAACGCTTTCAACACCTTGCCCTGGAGTTGCATTAGGGCGGCACTCGAATTTCATCGGGTGCCGACCTACCTCCGCCACACTATCGGGGCCTATCTGACGGACAGGGCCGTCATCTACCCGGGTCGGGAAGGATGGGGTCGGCGAGAGATGTCGTGCGGTGTGCCACAGGGATCGGTTCTGGGGCCGCTTCTGTGGAACATCGGTTACGACTGGGTGCTGCGTGGTGCTCTTCTCCATGGCGTCGGCGTAACATGCTACGCCGACGACACGCTGGTCACGGCGAGGGGGAAGACGCTCCGGCAGGCGACCATGCTGGCGACAGCGGGGGTTGCGCAGGTCGTTGGAAGGATCCGGCGGTTGGGTCTCGAGGTGGCTCTACACAAGTCTGAGGCTCTGTGTTTCCACGGGCCTCGAATGGGGCCACCCCCGGGATCCAACATAATGGTAGGAGGCGTCCGCATCGGCATCGGGTCGACGATGAAGTACCTGGGACTCGTCCTCGATAGCCGGTGGGGCTTTGGGCCGCACTTTCAGCGGTTGGCACCCAAGCTGATGGGGGCCGCGGCTGCGTTGTCGCGGTTGCTCCCAAACTTGCGGGGGCCAAACGCCTCCTGCCGGAGGCTCTACGTGGGGATCGTACGGTCCATGGCCCTTTATGGGGCCCCAGTGTGGGCGGACACCCTGACACGCTGTAACGTCGTGCTGCTACGTAGGCCGCAGCGTGCGATGGTAATCAGGGTGATACGGGGATATCGTACGATCTCCTTTGAGGCGGCGAGCCTCCTAGCCGGATCAATGCCCTGGGATCTGGAGGCGAGAGACCTTGCGCTAAGGTATCACCAGCGCGAGGACCCGCCTGATCGGAGCGAGGTCCGCCAGATCCTAGTTGCTGAATGGGAGGAGCGACTTGCGCAACCCAGCGCAGGGCACGCCGTTATCGCGGCGGTAAGGCCCGTCATGGAGGAGTGGCTGGAGAGGAGCCATGGTGCCCTCACCTACCGGCTGACGCAGATACTCTCGGGGCATGGTTGCTTCGGTAAGTATCTGTGTCGCATAGGCCGGGAGCCGACGCCCGAGTGTCATCACTGCGGAAGCTGCCCAGAGGACACGGTGCAGCACACATTGGCGGAGTGCCCAGCTTGGGCCGCGCAGTGCCGTGACCTCATCACTGCAGTAGGCGGCAGCGATCTCTCGCTTCCGGCCGTGGTTCTGTCTATGGTCGGGAGCGAGAGCGCTTGGGAAGGCGTCGTCTCCTTCTGCGAGGAGGTTATGCTCGCTAAGGAGGCGGCGGAGAGGGTTCGAGAGGCGATGTCCTCTCTTCCCATCCGCAGGAGACGACCTGGGCGTCGTAGGAGGGCGTATGCCGACCTCCAGCCACCCTAGGTGTGGGCCTGCGGGCGGCGGACTCGGGGTGGCCCGCCGCCCGACCAGTTAAGGCCCGTGACGGTGGCGCGTAGTGTTCCGCGCGCGCCAGTCAAGAGGAGGGTGCGGCCGTTGTGATTGCCGCACGGGGAGAAGGGGCTCGCCTGCCAGTGGCGAGCCGGGACCTGCCGGGGATGGTTGGGCGAATACGGGAGTATTTCCCACGCCCCCGGCCAAGGTTGGTAGAGGAACACCGTGGTGGTTTTTAGTCGGTAAGAGTCCGACACTGGCTCCGCCTTCCCCGGGCGGAGTGCGTCCATGAGGATTTTCCCCACGGAAAAAAAAAAAAAAAAAAAAGGGTTATATGAAGTCCGAAGAGAGGGGGAGGACACGAGAATCCTCAAATCCGGTAACTTGCTCTATTTCCGGGAGGGCGATCAAGTTTCCCAGGGTGGTGTCAGGTTTATCGTCCACAAGTCTCTTGTGAACAACATAGTGAAGATCGAGAGTGTTTCGACCAGGGTGGCGTACCTTATACTCAGAATAACCGAAAGGTATTCATTGAAGGTTATACAGGTATACGCCCCGACCTCGAATCACCCCAACGATGAGGTGGAGACCATGTATGAGGATATCTCGAGAGCCATGCATGGCTCTAAAACTCACTTCACTGTTGTCATGGGAGACTTCAACGCGAAACTGGGCAATCGCTACGATGATGAGCTGCGAGTGGGGCAATTTGGATATGGGTATCGGAACCACCGGGGTCATCTACTGGCCGGCTTTATGGAGAAGGAGGGACTCTATATGATGAACTCTTTCTTCAGGAAGCGTGAGCATAGGAAGTGGACCTGGTTGGGCCCTGATGGTGTAACAAAAAATGAGATTGACTTCATTATGTCGACGAAGAAGCAAATATTCAATGATGTCTCTGTGATCAACGCGGTCAAAACCGGAAGCGATCACCGTTTGGTAAGAGGCACATTGAATCTGAACATCAAGCTGGAAAGATCTCGACTGATGAAGTCTACGCTCCGTCCAGCACCGATCCAAATCCAAAACCCCGAGAGCTTTCAGCTCGAACTTCAGAATCGTTTCGAATGTCTTGGGAGCTCAGTGGACGATTACAACGATGGGATTGTGGAAACTGTCCATACGGTCGGGTCTAGGATCTTTAGGACCCGTCGTACAAATAGAAACAAAAAGCTCTCTGACCACACTCTCGAGCTTATGGCGGAAAGACGCGAGATGATTCTGCAGTCCTCAGATGATGCGACTAAGTACCGACAGCTCAATAGACAGATCTCAAAGTCCTTAAAAAGTGACCTACGCCAATTGAATACGGAACGTATTAAAGACGCGATAGAGAAGAACAAGGGCTCCAAAGTCTTCGCAAGAGACCTGTCTATTGGGCAGAGCCAGCTTGCAAAACTGAGGACCGACGATGGCAGAGTCGTATCCTCCAAGCCAGAGCTATTGAAGGAGGTCGAGAAGTTCTATGGACAGTTATACACGTCCACCCGGACACTCGCTGTAAATCAGGCTCACGACCCAAGAGCTCGATTGACCCGACACTATACCGAAGATATCCCGGACGTCAGCCTGTACGAGATTAGGATGGCTCTGAAGCAGCTCAAAAACAACAAGGCACCGGGTGATGACGGAATTACGGCCGAACTCCTGAAGGCGGGTGGAAAACCGATCCTTAAGGCCCTTCAGAAGCTGTTTGATTCCGTCATTCTCGAGGGAAGAACGCCACAGGCATGGAGCAGAGGTGTGGTGGTACTCTTCTTCAAAAAGGGCGATAATGCTCTACTGAAGAATTATAGGCCTATCTCACTTCTGAGCCATGTCTACAAGCTGTTTTCGAGAGTCATTACGAACCGTCTTTCGCGCAGGTTTGACGACTTCCAGCCTCCCGAACAAGCCGGTTTCCGAAATAGCTCTAGCACCGTAGACCACATACATACGCTGCGGCAGATTATACAGAAGACCGAAGAGTATAACTTGCCTCTTTGTTTAGCGTTTGTGGACTACGAGAAAGCCTTCGATTCGATCGAGACTTGGGCGGTACTACAGTCTCTTCAACGGTGCCAGATTGACTATCGGTACATCGAAGTGTTAAAGTCTTTGTATGAAAACGCCGCTATGTCAGTCCGATTACAGGACCAAGCCTCGAAACCTATCCTTCTGCAGCGAGGTGTGAGACAGGGAGATGTGATCTCTCCGAAACTGTTCACTGCTGCATTGGAGGATGTCTTCAAGGTTCTGGACTGGAAGGCGCTAGGCATTAACATAAACGGCGAGTACATCACTCACCTTCGGTTTGCCGACGACATAGTAGTCATGGCTGAGACCATGGAGGACCTCGGTACAATGCTCGATGACCTCAGTAGAGCTTCTGATAGAGTGGGTCTTAAAATGAATATGGACAAGACAAAGGTTATGTCGAATTCCCATATAGCACCCATTCCCGTAAACATCGGAGAATCTACACTCGAAGTTCTTGACGATTATGTATACCTAGGACAAACTGTCCAGCTAGGTAAGTCCAACTTCGAGAAAGAGGTCATTCGCGAATCCGACTCGGATGGGCAGCGTTCGGGAAGTTACGCAATATCTTCTCGTCCAAAATACCGCAGTGTCTCAAGACGAAAGTCTTTGACCAGTGTGTGTTGCCAGTAATTACTTACGGTACTGAAACGTGGTCGCTCACAATGGGCCTGATAAGAAGGCTCAAAGTCACTCAAAGGGCAATGGAGAGGGCTATGCTCGGAGTGTCCCTGCGTGATCGAATCAGAAATGAGGAGATTCGCAGGAGAACGAAAGTAACCGACATAGCCCGAAGAACTGCCAAACTTAAGTGGCAGTGTGTTAGTAAATAATGGTAAATAGCACAGACCTAAGGTAAATAGTAATATTTTGGTAGTAAATTTTATTTTATTGCCAAACTTAAGTGGCAGTGGGCGGGGCACATTGCTCGCAGAACGGATGGCCGATCGGGCAGTAAAGTTCTGGAGTGGCGACCGCGTACTGGAAGGCGCAGCGTGGGTAGGCCCCCCAAAGGTGGACCGACGACCTGGTGAAGTTCGCGGGAATCCGCTGGATGCGGAAGGCACAGGACCGGTCGTTGTGGCGATGCTTGGGGGAGGCCTATGTCCAGCAGTGGACGTCTTTCGGCTGAAATGATGATGATGATGAATGGGAGAAAAAGGTACTGAACTGTTTTTTCTTTGCCTGTTTATATTGAGATATTTATTGAAGTCGTTTTACTAAAGGTGAATATACCGAGCCGCTCTACTTTTTTACCGTTCATCATTGTTTCACGAACCGAACATACATACATACTACGCTCGACGCTTTGTTACAACTTGATTTTAGAAACCAACGAACGTGTTGGTATAACATTTTATCATTTTACTTTGGTATAACGATACATTACATGGAAATGCTCGAGAAAATGCTCTAGTTTATACTCACCTTAAAAGTAAGCACTTTAAGATTGAAAAATGTTACCTAAGAAATTAAATATTAAGAAAATACTCAAGTATAAATGAGAAGACAAAAATGTTTTTGTTTGAAAATCAAAAGAAATCCATTCCTTAAACAATGTTGTAAAGAAAAATATAAAATACTTTGTCCTGTCTGATTGACTGGCCTTTCTTATGATTAATATTTCCTTTTGACTTTTGAATGCGTTAGATAGTGATAACACTATTTTTCACACGTCACAAAAAAAGCTAGTAATTTATTTGATAGTTTTGGCGAGATTGAATTCTGATTGCATTTAAATTGAGCTGTAACCGTTCTAAGTTAAATAAATACAAAAAATCTATATAAAATGCACTTCAAAATATGATTTAACTTTTTCACTTCTAAGTTGACTGATTAGAGAGAGATAACACGATTTTTCATAAAAACTTCATAATAGTTTGAAAGATTAATCGTTCCTTTAGAAGTTATTCTCCTTTTTTCGGTAATTATAAACACTCTGATTGATGAAGTCCGTCTCGTTAGACGTCGTGCCATCAAAAGTATGTTTTACAAGCTTTAATTTTGTGGAAAATTAAAGTTCGGAGACAATTTTTCTTGATAAAAATAGCACGTTAATAAAGAAAAGTGTGACTGCGATTCGGTAATTTTTCATAACGAAGTCTTAGCATTTTTTTTTCGGGGTGGATCGTTGATCATTGTGGATTCGAGGTCATGAATGAGAACTGACAACCTATTTCTTGTTGGTAGAATTTAAATAATAACCTCTATTTTTTCCAGCCAGGACTTTTTTTGATTTTCTTTGTTCCTCATTATAGATCAATCCAAAATTATAAAAAAGTAGCTCTTTACTTAACCATACATACCTAGTCTTATACTTATTCATTTTTAAACGTAAATGATAACACTTAAAGGCCCGTCGGTTTCGTAATAAGAGCTCGCTTGAACTGATAGTGGTGAATGTGAACACAGATTTTTAATTTACGATGTTCTGATTGGTTAAGGCCGTGCCTATACGGATTGAAGTCACTACTTTCTTAACGCGAATAAATTAGTTTACTCAAAGATCTTTTATTAGATCAATAAATTTATCAACTTCAGACTAGGTGTATCCATAATTTTAAATCTGAAATCTAAGATATCAGACACTCACATCAACAACAATGTACTATTAGTTTTTTAATATTTTATTCGCGATATCTACACATCTTTACTTTCAAATAATCGTGAACAATATATTTTGTCTCAAAGGATCAGCATTGGCAGATTTAGCGGGAGCCAAGTAATCTTACCAATTACCGACAGATCGTTAACTTGGAGGCTGTATTACCAAGAAATGAAAATGGCTAAGTAGGGTACAATAATTAATCTATGTGCAAGTAAAACAATAGGTGGAGGAAAGGACCAAATGAAAATTATAATTAATTATGTTCTGAAACTTATCTTGCCCTCGGATTTTAGATCAATTTTCTCAACTCTAAAAAATGATGTCCTAAAATAAACATATAAGGACGGGTGAATCAGAAGTTAAGCTTCTGTCAAAGATAATATAATGATATCTTCTGTTAAAGAGTTCTCTTTTGTAAGTTTGATAAAAAAGACATGGGTTAGAATATTCGTTCTGTCATTTTCTATATAATATGTAATACTGGTTACAAAAGATGATCGTTGTGGAAGAATCACACACAATAATTGGATGAAAGGACTTAAGCGTACAATTAATTACCAAGATAAAATGAATTCAATGCTTCTTATTTAGTTAGTTTTACAAAACTACTTTTACACAAAGGTATAGGCTATAACTTGTGGCATGAAAAATTCAGTCACGAGCAGGATTCGAACCTGCGAGATCTGGATCAGTACACCTGTCGCTTCAGCTAAACTACCGTGAACTAGAAGTCGCAAGTTCGATTCCTGCTCATGAGTAACTTTTTTTCCACAATTTATATCTTTAGATTATGCTCGAAAAATATTTACTACTCTTACACATATTTTTTATTACACTTACATATTTTCTTTTACGTAATTCAAATATTACTTATAATATAAAGTTAAACGTAAAACGTAAACTTACACAAAATCGTATATTCAACGAATGTTTGAGAATTTCTCAAGCACTGCTGGCATTAGTGAGATCCATGGATTAATCTCACCAATTACAGACAGATCGTTAACTCGGCGTGTTTCGGTGATAAAAGGACTAGTAAAAATATTAGGCGGATTGGTCCTTTGATACTTGTGTTGTAAGTACTAAAATTGCTCTCGAAAATCGACATAGTAAAACTAAGATTAAAAATCTGAAGCAATGGATTTGCAAATGCATACGGCATTTTTTTTCCCATACAAAATGTGTAGCCCTATTACACCTTTTGAGAGTAGTTTTGTACAAAGAAAAGATAGTGTTTCCTTATTTACTTCAAATATTATTTGCCCAAGTTTTGAGTGAATCGATCCAGGAGACGAGATTTTTCATACAAAATCTAATACTCTATTTCATCCCCTTAGGGTTAAAATTTCCTAAAATCCTTTCTTAGTGGGTGCTAACGTTACAAAAGGAGGCTACTTTCCAAATTTCATGTTTCTAACTTGAGTTGTTTCAGCTCTGCGCTGATAAATCAATCAGTCAGGATATCTGTGTTGTAAATATTGTATAATTATTAGCTAGTGGTGTTCACGAACTAAACCTATTTTAAACTATCGCTCTCTTTTACTAATAGTAGATACAAGAAAGAGATGGCAACAATTTTAGAACTGTCAAGTTAGTCTAAATTTAGATTTCCATACAAGTTTAGTCGTGATCTCGGAACGTGGCCACTAAAATACAAAGAAATGTAACACGTAAACTAGATTGACATTTCTTAAATTGTTGCCATCCCTTTCTTGTATCTACTATTAGTAAAAGAGAGCGATAGTTTAAAATAGGTTTAGTTCGTAAACAAGAGATTCGACACCAACAATTATTGTTTCAAATATACCATAATAATATAATCGTTGTGCATCTGTTAGTAATCGTGTAATTTCTGAACGGCTTGACCGGTAAGACCGGTTGAGGTCATATTTACACAATTTATTTGTTTTGTCAAGACAACAGTTACGGATTTAATCCTTCAAAGAAACTCCAAGCACAGCTCGCTCCATAGCTCACTGAGCGACTTTGAATTTGTGGACTAGCCCAACTGTCAGTGTCCACGTCTCGGCACTGTAAGTCATGAGAGGTAGGATGCACTGGTTGAAGACCTTTGTCTTCAAATTTTGCGGTATAGGCGACGAGAAGACTCCGCGTAGTTTGCCAAAAACAAGAAGTTTATAGAAGAACATAGCTTGTAGGATCAGTAAGCTGAAGTGGCAGTGGGCTGGCCATGTCTGTCGAAGGACTGATGGCCACTGGTGCAGACAAGTCCTTGAGTGGAGACCGCGAATCGGCAAACGTAGTGTAGGGCGCCACCCAGGCAGGTGGACCGAGCGACAACCTGATGACAGTAGCTAGAGGGGACTCGATGCGGAAGGCAGAAGACCGGGTGTTGTGGCGCCTTTTGGGAGACGCCTATGTCCAGCAGTGGACTGTGATAGGCTGAGTTGATGCAGACAATAGTTTATAGCTTTGCTAGGATCCGATAGGTGGCACTTAGTCAAGTTATTAACAAAATCTATATTTATGGACCAAAATGACACATATTGACAATTCATGTTGGTTTAGTGTCAATAAAGGCAATTGGCGTACATATAAAGACAATACTGTATTGTATTATTTGGTAATAGTGATAATATGTATGCTGTGGTCAAACCTTATTCAATAAATAAATAAAGAAAAAAATCTGGACTGATAGCTGGCACTGTGAGCAAATCCACAGACATCAGCACCAGTATCATACAATCACAGTATTTATAAGCCTTTTAAACAGACATAAATCTCTCATCGTGTTCCCTCATCAGCTCATAAGAAAACCACACACACTTCCAATGTATCGAATAAATCTGAGTATCCTAAGGCGATACGCGTACATTAAACAAAAATGTTTGCCGAAATGTACATTGAGGTTATTATACGATAAAATATTGCTTATGTACATACGGGTACATATTGTTATTGCCTGGGGGCCAAATCTGGAGGCGTTATGTGTGAGAATTGGCCTGTTTTCTTTAAGGATTTTTTCTGTATTGTAATATGTGTGATTGGCGATGAAAGGAAAATGGGTGCGGTGCGTTTGCGTTTTTGATTGTTTGTGACCATAATTTTGAATGATGTGGTTGTGATACTTACTCCGTTGGCTCAGCAACCCATAATGTCTTGGCTTCCGAAACTAGAGAACGCCACTTGCCTTGATCTTTGACTGTATCTCGTTACAGCGATATCTGAGGCGATCGACTTGGTGTCATCCTTTCAGTTGACCCAGTTAAGCTCTCTTCGCATCATGGTCTTCTCCCATTCTCTCCCCGAGAACAAGGAAGGTTTTCCTCTCCTATTATGTTCGGTTTGGTCACTAGCTCTTTTATCTCAGCGTTCTTCCTGATCCACCAGCTTCCATCAGGTCTCTACACAGGGTCTAAGATTTTACGTAAAAAGGGAGATAAGTACGTGTGTGCTCGTCATAATTATGTTTTTTACTTTATGCTAATAATGCAACGTCATTAAAATCATACAAGCTGTAACAAAGAAACAGACTAACATACATACATTGTATTTACCCGAAAAACATTACCCTTCTTTTGGGGCAGTAGAGTAAAAACACTCTAATCAACGAAGTAACAATTCACTTGCAAAATAAATGAAAACTACTCGGACGGTAATCTGGAATTTAACTGAAGGCGAGTTCCACAAAGATGTCTTTTCTCAGCATCCCGGTGTTAAACTCTCTCAATATATAGTTGAGATTAATTTTAACTTTGCTGTTAAAATACTAGAAATGGCTTGCAAAGACAAAATATTTATATTACTCTTTCACATTCACGAACAATAAATACTCATCTTAACAATATATTAGTCCGCTTATTTCTACTGCTGGTTATGGCTTGATGATGATTGCATCGATTAAAATTGGATATTAACCCCCAACTCAAACAGAGGGGTGTTTTGTGTTTAACGTGTGTATCTGTGTATCTGTCTGTGGCATCGTAGCTCCCAAACGACTTGATCGAGAGTGTTTTTAGGTATAATTCATGAAAATCTGTTCAGCCGTTACAAGAGCATCAGCTCTTTTCTAATTGATGAAGGGATGTGAGCAACTTTCACATGTCTGATTGATTCGTAATTTGTTGTTTGAGAACGCGAATCGGCAAACGCATTGTAGGGTGCTCCCCAGCCATGTGGACCGATGACCTGAAGAAGGTAGCTGTGGAAGACTGGACGTGGACCGAGTGTTGGGGTGCAACTTGAGAGAGCTAAAGTAGTGCCATGTCCATCTTGGAATGAAAAGCTCAAATCCTTTAAACTGTAAATAATTCAAACTTTTAACCTCTCTTCTACAATCTCCCCAACTCATTATATAACTAAGATACCTATCTCCGATCTTCAGTAAGATAAAAATTAAGTAATTCGTTAAATTAATCTTGAAATGGATACGCAGATTATAACTGCTACAAGTAATTCAATTAATTAATTAGCTACTGCTATTAGTGATAAGGTCACGAATCTTTAATAAGACAAGTCTACTTAGTTACTTTGTTATTTATAATGGGATTTTAGTCTTAGGAACGTGAGTTTATTATAGAATGGTAAAACAGCTAAAGGCCCACCTGATGTTAAACGGTTACCCTTTGCCCATCATCATCCTCCGCGCTTTTTTCCCAATTATATTGGGGTCGGCTTCCAGTCTAACCAGATGCGGCTTAACACAAGAAGCACATTTTGTTAGAGAAGTTCCTACAGGTCAAAATTTACTCTTTGAAACTAGATTTTCTCATACATAATTCGACATTATAACCATAGGTACAGGTCCTCACGCGACAGTAGAACTAACTTTGTCTTTGGCATAACTTAACGAGAACTTTACACATATCAAAGAAGTGAGGAAAATAGCTAAATATTAAGGTTCAGAGTCTTTCATAGAAAACTTTGGACTTATACTCAGATGACAAAGTTCAGATAAATAAAGAAACAGTAGAAATGATGCATCGAACAGCTTCAACAAATCTCTTGAAAAATTTAATGGATGAAACGAAGATGTAGTAATACTTATAGATGATTTTTTCAATTTTTAAAGAACTCGTTGACCCTCTCTAAGATAAAATATCTTCCGTATAGTGCGTATAGTGCGTTTCGTTGCACATCGAGACCCCTACGTGCCTGCATCTCAAGTGCCTACTCATTCATCCTCCGAGCCTTTTCCCAATTATATTGGAGTCGGCTTCCAGTCTAACCAGATGCGGCTAAACACCAGTATTTTACACGGAGCGAATGCCATCAGACCCTCGCAACCCAGTTACTGGGCAATACTGACATTCGAAGGTTAGACCAGTTGTCAGACTTTCAGGCTCTGACTATCCGTAACGATATTCGTATGACAACCGGGACTGACAGCTTAACGTGCTCTCCGAGGCACGGAGGGGTCTCGATGTGAAACGAAACGGTCACCCATCCACAGACGGACATGGCAAGTGCAGCTTACCCTCGCAGATTGTACAATCCTTGAGGTTATTATTTTGCTTTGGTTATTTATTGTTACCCTTTGCCCATAACAACTGCAATACCAAACTGGCTGTTGCCTAAATGGTACCGCATATCGGTTCGCCAAACTGAGACGTGAAGATGGAAAGTCTCAGGTGATTGTAGTGTGTTTGAGTGTCACGGTGTTCCTGTTAACTACCTTTGGAGGAACACCGTGGTAGTTTTATTCAGTAAGCGTCCGACACTAGCTCCGCCGTCTCCGGGCGGATTGCGTCCATAAGGATTTCCCATAGAAAAAAAAAGTTGTTAGACTTTCAGGCTTCTGACTACCCGCAACGACTGCCATAGATATTCGTATGGCAACCGGGAACGATAGCTTGACGTGCTCTCCGAGGCACGGAGGGGGTCTCGATATGCATCGAGTGAGAAAGGACTTTATAATATAGTAAACCTACTTTTTAACTAAACCAAAAAATATACTGAACGTACTGGGACTAATGTTTTTCCATAATAATATTATGTATGTACTAACATTGAAGGCAAAATAAAGATGATTTGAAAGTCTCAGCCTGCCTCGTTGTTCTAGTAGTTGCAAGCGCGACTGCTGACCGTGGGGTCCTGGGTCCGATTCCCGAGTTGGGCAAAATGTTATTGGGTTTTTTCATTAGGAAATTCTCAGTTAGCAGCCCGGAGTCTGGATTTGTGTCCGGTTAATGGCAATAGGCTCGCCCCTTATTACATGGGACTATAACATAACTGGCGAAATGTGGGTGTACTATTACACCTCTGCCTACCCCTTCGGGGAAATACAGGCGTGATGTTATGTTATGTTATGTTGTTGAAAGTCTCATGTGATTTCATCGCGCGACGGTGCGATCCCCTTATAGGCTCGCCATTTCTCGCTGCATATCCCGGCTATCTGAGCTAGCGCTCTTCGAGCAGGTCTATGTGGACGGACTTTATAATCATCATCACCCTCCAAGCCTTTTGTCCCAAATATGTTGAGGTCGGCTTCCATTCTAACCAGATGAGGCTGAACATCAGTATTTTCCCTAGAGCAAATGCCACCAGACCCCCGCAACTTAGTTACTGGGCAACACTGACTTTCAGGTTTCTGACTACCCATAACAACAGCCATCATATATACTTACAATATGGTAAACAATAATAAAATGCCGTGTGAAATACAAAATACTGAAATACTTTTAATCACCTTGCATGTCAGTCAAGAGTGACGGGGTCATTCGTTATCAAGATTTAGTTTTGTTAGAACCTTGTTATCAAGGTCAAAACTACAATGCAACATTTGGTTTTATAATTTGTATGAAGGTAGCATCGACAAATAAAAAAGGCGGACGAAATATCGCTAACAATAAGTGAGGCACGAACACATTCGTGGACCGACGACCTAAAGAACGTGGCTGGGGGGACTGGATGCGGAAGGCAGAGGACCGAGCGTTGTGGCGCAACTTGGGAGAGGCCTATGTCCAGCAGTGGACTGCGATAGGCTGAGTTGATTGAGTTGATGGCTTGCAGATTTTTAATTTTGAGTCATTATGAGTTGGCACTCATTATGACTCAAGATGCAGGTAATCAAATAATTTAGACACTTCTTTCTGCGATCATTTTTTCTCAATTATGTTAGAGTTGGCTTCCAATCTAACCAGATGCGGATAAACATCAGTATTTTACACGGAACGTCTGCTTTCAAACCCCCGAAATCGAACTCATTGGGTCATTGGTATCAACATTCTATGGTTCGAGCTGTTGTTGGAATTTCGGGCTTCTGACTCCCCGTAACGACTGCCATAGATATTCGTATGGTAACCGGAACCAATAGCTTAGCGTGGTCTTCAAGACACGGAGGGGTCTCGATGTGTAACGAAATAATCACCCATCCAAGAACTGACCAAAGCTAGCGTAGCTTCACCTCATAGATCTTGCAATCTGCTGCTACGCTAGGGACACCGGTTCGCATGTGTTGTATCAGTAAACGTAGCCACGATACGGAAGATTTTTTTTCTTATATTATATTAGGTCAACATTTTCTTTATAAATTAAAAAAAAAACTAGATTGATGTCTACATCTTCATTTCATCCATTAAATTTCAAGAGATTTGTTGAAGCCGTTCGATGCATCATTTTTACTGTTCCTTTAGTCATCAGAACTTTGACATCTGAGTATAAGTCCAAAATTCACAAGTTTTCTATGAAAGACTCAACCTTAATCATTAGTTATTTCCCTCACTTCTTTTGCATGAGTAAAGTTCTCATTAAGTTTTGTCAAAGACAAAGTTAGTTCTACTGTCGCGTGAGGACCTGTATGGTTTTAATGTCAAATTATGTACGAGAAATTCTAGTTTCAAAGAATAAACTTTGACCTGTTGGAATTTCTGTAGCAAAAGTTGGATCCTGTGAAATAGGGAACTTTGAATATAAATGGAACATTATTACTATATTTTCAAAGTGTATAGTCTAGAGGTTAAACGCTTGCCTTCCATACATCGGTGTAGAGTAGCTAGTCTATCAGTTTTTATCGGATGCATTTCGGTGAGTTTGCGTTGGAATTACGAGATTTAATTCCTCCAAGCCCAAGGGCTAAAAGCAAGCCATCATCAAGTCGCAGTGACTTAGGGGCGTTCAGACCCCTACCTACTTCCATAAAATAATAAAGGTTGGAGGGTCAAACTCGGTCCACACCACTGACTTTTTGGCTTCATGTGCCGGTCAAAATTTGATTAATCACTTACTTTATCGGTGAAGGAAAACATCTTGAGGAAACTTGCACCCTAGAGAGTCCTCCAAACAGTTCTTGGTGGTGTGTATAGTCCACTAACCCACACTAGGCCAGCGTGGTGGACTAAGGCCTTAACCTTCTCATTTTGAAAAGAGGCCGGTGCCCAGCAGTGGGAGAATAATAGGCTGATTATGTTGCAGAGCATGGGGATTGAGTGGGTTGTAAGGGGTTGCAAATGGTATGAATGGAACCCTGGAGTTTGATGAGGTAGGTGTTTTAGACCTGCCAAGGCAGTTTCCATGGCCCACTGTGCATATGTTCTTTATTATTTTCAGCATCTATACATTCCTATACATTCATCCCGAATCTCCAACTATTCCATGGTAATAGTTCCATCTTTTTCAACACAATGGGTTGGTTGAATGGCATTGTGGAAGGCTTAATTCAACCTCACAATGGGACTGTCCCGACTTTAGAGTATACATCAAGCTGTAGAGTATTGATACTATAGAGTATACTCATGGCCTGTTGTCTGTCGTGCAAGGCAAGATATTCGTATGACAACCTTGACCGACAGCTTAACGTGCTCTCCGAGGCACGGAGGGATCTCGATGTGTAACGAAACGGTCAACCATCCACAGACTGACCGCGGCAAGTGCATCTTAACCTTTTACATCGTACAATTCGCGCAGTCGTTGCATCACTACGAGTCGTCAAACTATAGTAGGTAACTAATTTATTTTGTACTAGTTTATGTGTATGTGTGCTGCCGTATGAATTTTTTTTCGTTTATTTTGTTAGGGTATAATATCTATTTTTTTAAATATCATTGTACTTATTACTTTTGTTTTTGATATAACTGCGCATTTTACATTAGGAGAGAACCATAGCTTGGTTTGTATGTTTCCTGCAATTATTGCACTGTCTGTATTCTTGCTTTCGGAAACGTATGAAATATTCATACTTCATACTTTTCTGCGAATAATCTGTACAAATTGTGTCGGTAATCTATAACATGCGGATTTATACTCTTGGGCTCAACTAATGGGGGAGGCCTCGTTATTCTTGGGAAGGTGCTATGATTTTAAATGAACTTAATCTGTTAGGGTTTGGTTACAAATTAATGGAAGGATTGTATAGCTATTTGTTTGTTTGTTTGTTTTAGAGATGGTTCCTAATTGGATATGAGGTGTGTAGTAGTTAGGTATGTTTTTGTTTATAATATGTTTGGGTAGTGTGTAGAATTTTGAACATGGAAAATTAACAACTTGTATTGGATTATTATACTCTAGCCTGTAGGATCAGTAAGCTGAAGTGGCAGTGGGCTGGCCATGTCTGTCGAAGGACCGATGATCGCTGGAGCAGATGAGTCCTTGAGTAGAGACCGCGAATCGGCAACTGCAGCGTAGAGCGCCCCCCCGCCAGGTGGACCGATGACCTGAAGAACGTGGCTGGGGGGGACTGGATGCGGAAGGCAGAGGACCGAGTTTTGTGGCGCAACTTGGGAGAGGCCTATGTCGAGCAGTGGCCTGCGATAGGCTGAGTTGATGATACAATAGCCTGTGCCCGTGCCTTCATCTTCCTGGGATAAAAGGTAGCCTATATATTAATCCGGGTTTATTCTTCTATCTGTGTGCTAAATTTCATTAAAATCCATCCAGTAGTTTTTGCGTGAAAGAGCAACAAACATCTATACATACATCCATACATCCTCACAAACTTTCACGTTTATAATATTAGTATGACATTGAAGGGTATGTGTATCACGTTTTAATTTGATTTAAATAATACATTTTCTGCGCCTTCCAGTACGCGGTCGCCACTCCAGAACTTAACTGCCCCATCGGCCATCCATTCTGCGAGCAATGTGCCCCGCCCACTGTCACTTAAGTTGGACCGACAACCTGGTGAACGAACCTGGTCACGGGAATCCGCTGGATGCGGAAAGCGCAGGACTGGTCGTTGTGGCTATGCTTGGGGGAGGCCTATGTCCAGCATTGGACGTCTTTCGGCTGAAATGATGATAATGATGATGAATACATTTTCTACCTACATAACTGTGACTGTATCTTACTCCGAGTCTTTTCCTAATTATGTTAGCGTCGGTTTCCAGTCTAAACAGATGGGGCTGACCATCAGTATTTTACAAAGAGTGACTGCCATCAGACCTCCACAGTTACTGGGTAATACCAACATCCTAAGTATAAACAAGTAGTCAGATTTATGGGCCATAGATATTTGTATGGCAACTGGGACTGACAGCTTAACTCTCCAAGGCACAGAGGGGGGGTCTCGATGTGCAACGAAACCGTCACCCATCCAAGAACTAACTGTGGCTAGCGCAGCTTAATCTTGCATATCCAGAACTGAACTCCAGCTCACGAAAACAAAATTGAATCAAGATTGTGAGCTACATATAGTGTTAGTATTCGTCCGGCCAGAGCGGGGCCTGAGGCGCAGGCAGCAGGACACGAGCGAGCGCGTTGTATTTACATGCCACTTTTTTTTTTTCGGTTGGATATCCTCATGGACTGGAGACGGCGGAGGGGTATGTCAGACTCTTACCGACTAAAACCACACGGTGGCCACCCTCTACACAAAATAGAGGAGCTCCGGGAACTCCATTGGACCACGCCGGAGCCCCTCTAGTGGTATGCCTTTGGCACGTCCCGGGAAAACAATATTGTTTTCCCCACAGTAGCACACGACCACCACGTACTGCTGTCTTACCCACGGTCGCTTAATAAACGCCTCGAGTCCCCCCACTCTTAGCATCCACGATCCCGAAGATCGCTTGCCAGATGTGGCGGCAGGGGATGCAGCCTTTCGCCCTATCTGGTTCATGCGCCGGGGCGGTTGCCTCCATTACTTCCTTCTCCGAGCGGGATTGGCCCTCTCCCGATTTCACTCTACGGCTTCCTTCTGAAGCATAACGGTCTCACAGAAGGAAGCCATGATCCTCCAAGCCGTAGGATCTGCGCGATTGCCGCCGGTGCCGGCGCGTCATCAGATCAATTATATTGGTCACTACACTATCATAACTATTTAGCCTTGCAATTACAATTTGAATCATCATCATCTTTTCAGCTGAAAGACGTCCACTGCTGGACAAAGGCCTCCCCAAAGGGGGGGGGGGGGGTATGCCATAATCGCCACGCTTGGCAGGCGGGTTGGCAATCGCAGTTGGTTGTTTAAATACTCAGAGAACGCTGCTGCCCATTCTCTGGTGAATCCCTTAGTCACGTTTTACGACACCCATGAGAAGAGAGAGGGTGGGGGAGAGGGAAGACAATTTGAATAATATAGTTAATTTACCAAAGCAATTTAACTTTATTCTCACAAACTTGAGAAATAATTTTTTTTATTTTTTCTATTTTTTTTATTCTCAACGGGCTTGCGTTTGACCGCCACCTCACCTGATGTTAAGCGATGGTGCGGTCGACGATGGTACACGCTTGCCCAGCAAAAACCTATTCACTCGAGTCTTGAAGACCACCAGATTATATTTCTCGGGAAACACTGACGCCGGCAAGGAATTCCACTCTTTGGCGGTACGCATGATAAAGCTATTAGCAAACCGGTTCGTGCGTAAGGGTGGAATATCTACCATATAACGGTGGCGCATCGCCGTGCGTCTGGTCGTCCGATAATGGAAAGGGCTTGGGGGAATTAAATTGTGCAATTCCAACGCACACTCGCCGAAATGCATTCGATAAAAAACCGATAGGCTAGCAACTCTGCGCCGATGCTCGAGACTTTGTAGCTTGGCATCGACCAGCGCAACGTTGCCAACGAGCCTCTTGGCGCGCCTCTCAATCGACTCGAGAGCCGCCAGTTGATATTTAGCCGAGCCATCACAGAGATGAGAGCAGTACTCCATACAGGACCGAACTTGTGCTTGGTACAAATTGAGCAGCTGTTCAGGTGTGAAGTACCGTCTCACCTTAGAGAGGATGCCCAGCTTTTTGGCAGCAAGTTGAGCCTTGGACTCTATGTATGAGCCGAAGTTTAGGGTGGATGTTAGTGACACGCCAAGAAGCTCAAGGTGGTCAGTTATCGGCACGGATGCATCACAGAAAGTTGGAGTAAGTTCAAATTGACTCCGTTTAGCAGAAAACAGGCACGCCTGGGTCTTAGCAGCATTGAACTTGACCAAGTTAGCATCACCCCATTCGGAGACAGCTTTCAGGGTCAAGTTCAAGCGTTCAACCATGGCCTCTCTAAGAGACTGGATTTGCGTCCGACTCGCTCGTGCATTGGATGTGTAACTCTCAACAACGGTGCTGTCGTCTGCGTACCCAAAGGTGCCGGGTCTTAGCAGATCATTTATGTGGAGCAAAAACAAAGTTGCGGAGAGTACTGAGCCCTGAGGGACCCCGGCATTTATAGCCAATTGGTCGGACGTGCAGCCGTCAATGACAACTTGGATCGACCGATCCCTCAGGAAGTCTGAGATCCAATTACACAGATCAGTAGGCAGGCCGAATGAAGGAAGCTTGTTTATAAGGCTATCGTGCCAGACCCTGTCGAAGGCCTTCGAGATGTCAAGAGAAACGGCAATCGCTTCTCCGTGTTTCTCGATGGCCTCGCTCCAAATGTGGGAGGCATACGCAAGAAGATCTCCGGTAGACCGGTTTCGGCGGAAACCGTATTGTCGGTCACTCAGAAGGTCATTAGCTTCAAGGTATCCTAGGAGCTTGTTATTAAGTACTCGTTCCATACTCTTACAGAGTATGGACGTTACTGAGATGGGCCTGTAATTAGCAGGGTCAGCACGACTGCCCTTTTTGGGCACTGGTTGCACATTAGCCTGCTTCCAGGATTTCGGCACTTTACCAGTCGCCATCGAGAGACGAAATAGGCGTGTCAGGATCGGAGACAATTCAGGCGCACAGGTTTTAAGGACTATGGCTGGTATACCGTCGGGGCCACTGGCTTTGTTCACGTCAAGATTGCGTAGCGTTTTACGGACCTCCTTCTGGTGGATGCGAATATCCGACATACAAGTCTCACATCCATTTTGTGGAGAAGGGGGTGTAGCGCCACCAGCATCGAGACGTGAAGAATCCGCGAAGAGAGAGGCAAACAAGTTTGCCTTCTCCTCAGCAGTGTGGGCCAGTGACCCATCAGGTTTCAGCAGTGGAGGTAGTGAGGGGCGACAGAAGTTGGATTCGACCGACTTCGCCAGGGACCAAAACGCCTTACTACCCGACGGGTAAGAAGCAAGTTTGTTACCTATTCGGCCTATGTGGTCAAATCGTGCTCTGCGCAAAGCCTTCTTACAGGACTTGGCAGCCTTGTTGAAAGCTCTCTTCTTCTCGCTTAAGTCCTTAGTTTTGCGGTTTCGAGCGTCGACCCACTCCAGGTATGCCGTGTGTTTCAGCGCCTCAGCGCTTCTACACTCGGCCCCAAACCATGGACGAGCTTCGCCGGGCATTGTTACATCAGAAAATGGAATGTAATACTCCATCCCCTGACGCAACACGTCCGTCACGGCGCTTGCACAAACTGAAGGATCATCAGAAGAGAAGCAAGTCGGCTGCCAAGGATAAGATGCAAAAAACGACCGCATCTCATCCCAATCTGCTGCTTTGTACCGCCACACTCGCCGGATGCCTCTAGGGCTGGGATCGGGCGGAGAGTAGACGGATACAGATTTCACCAGACAGTGGTCAGAACTACCTAAGGGTGATGATACCGACAAGGAATACCGGTCTGGATCAGTTGTCGGCAGAAGGTCCAAACAGTTGGCTGTGTGCGACTCAACATCAGGCACCCTCGTTGCCCCTTGGACCAGCTGGGTGAGATTTAACGCTAAAGCCAGCTTTCGCGTCTCTCTCCCTGCGTGGTCAGTGATCTGGTATGGGAAAAGCCACTCCTGGTGGTGGGCATTGAAATCCCCCAGAATCACTAACTGGGCCGAAGGGTACCGTTGCTGGGCCGCATCCGCCGCCTCACTAAGGTACTGTGTGAGCCTGGTTGTCTCCTGATCTCCGCTATGTGAACGGTAGACGCAGGCATACAGAATTTTCTCCATGCCTGTGTCAACCAAAACCCAAAGTATGGAGAAACTGGGATCTTCAAGGTTTCGGAGACGCCGATAGCAGATGTCGTCCCGGGCGTACAGGGATACGCCCGCACGTGGTTTGAAGTTGTGCTCCAGGGTAAACCCTGGGTAGGAAAGGTACGACACGTCAGACGGACATCCGATCTGCGTCTCCGAGAGAAACAGGAGTGATGGTTTATCAGTCTCGAGGTGGTGGTGGACTGCAACGAGATTTGAGTGCAGACCTCGGATGTTGTGGAGGTGCACTTTGAGAGAGAGGGAGTGCAGCCGCTGTGAAACCATTTTTCTCTTGCTTCTCTTTGTCATTATTTTGGTCGAGTGAAGGAAGGTGAGGGGATGGCAGTGACATGAGGTTCCACGCTGCTAACGTTCAGACACACACTGACAAGTCACAACATTGGGGGACTAAGCCGGAGACTGCGGGGACGCCCGAGCCCCCCCAGGAGTGTCCATCGGGCCCTCTCAACCGGTCGCCGACCGGCACGATGGCGCATCCCGGGATTTTTCGATAGTTGGCGGGGCAGCCTTTCATGTGTGGCTAGCACACTAATTGGGCCCCCTACTACCTGCGGTCGGCCAGCGGTGCACCGTGCCTCGGATCCCGCTACCCTCCGCGATTAGCCTCCCGATGTGACAGTATCAGCGCGCGTCAGATTGGTCTGCTTGCAGTGGAACAACTATTTCGACCCATCCTCTCGAGTGGCTACACTGGGCATCGTACCGGAACACGACTGGGTCGCTTGGCGGCACGTCTTTGCCCGGTGGGTGGTCGCAAGCCGTCGGCTAAGGCCTACCACCAGTATGTCACCTGATTTGCACCACCCAGGGATCACGTGTAGGGATTCGGAAAAGGGGTAATCTCCTACGGTCGTGGATGACTCGACCCCCTAAAATTATCCTTTTACCAAAAATATCTAATGTTAACAACGCATTACATTTATAATAAAATAAGAAAACAATAGAAAGGGTACTGTGTGTGACATTTCTGTAAGATAAGGCTAACGATCGGCCCCATATGTGTTGAGCTAGCCTACGGCAATGGCTGTATGGGATTCGGTCAAAGAAAAAAAAAGATTGGTAAATCAAATTGGTGAAAAAATTAAAAAAGGTTATAAATGTAAAAAAAGTATTCAGTTATTTACAAATTTAAAATAGTTAGGCATCATCATTATAACACAAGCCACGCACTATTAGTACTCTATTTTATGAAACATTATTTTCTCAAATAAACGCTGCTACGTTTGTCGTAGCGCAGCGTAGCAAGGGTCTAGTCAAATCGCCACGATTGGCAAGCGGGTTGGCGATCGCAGTTGATTGAATAAATACTCAGAGAACGCTGCTGTCCATCCTCTGATGAACCACTTAGTCGCCTTTTACGACACCCACGAGAAGAGATGGGGTGGTGTTAAAATATGGTAATATTAATGTAAAGTATTCATAACTGTCAAACTTGTAACACTGTTGATATTTGGACGGACTAATGTAACTTAACCTACGGCCTAACTTTTTACATGGTTAACCCTATTGCCCTTGGAGGCAACTGCGTGTTAACTTTTTATGTCTTGTAACGAAAATGCGACCCTTTTACTAACAATATCAGATGCCATAACTCTTTGTTTTTGTATCTAAAGATTGCTTAACCAATGTCAAAAATTGTTGTCGTAATTCCTAGTTTACTTAGAGGAAACTTGAGAACATTTCAAGAAATTGTCGATGATGTGTGTACTAAGCATCAGGCCAGCGTGATTGGTTAACCGTTAAGGCTTACACCCAAGCCCATGTTCAGCAGTGGTTTAGTAATGGACTGATTATGTTTATTCAATCTCTCTGCTCGTGGTGTCTAACTCTGCTCATGGTGACGAACTCTGCTTGTTGTGACGAACTATGCTTGTGGTGTCAAACTCTGCTCACGGCATCGAACTCTACTTGTAGTATCAAACATTACTCACGGTGTCGGGCTCTACTCATGGTGTCGAATTCCAGTTCCACATTGAATCCGTCTTAGATTTCATCCAAATATTTTTTTTATAGAAAAATTACTAATTAATAACTTATAGCGCAATTTTTTTTATCTTTGTAGCATCAATGAAAAACAATGCAGTAATTGGTCACTTTCCGCCATCTAAAAGTGTTTGCACAAAACCAAATATAAATTTTAAATTACATTTCACGGGTTTTGGCAAAGCTATCCTTCAAAAAAACTGATACACAGTCCACTAACAAAACACACGGTTTGTTAGCTTCATCAAACAATAACATTCACTGGAACTGAATCAATTTCAATTTCATAAGCTTATTTTATTTTGAATCAACTGAAATGGAAAACGCCATGTTGTTCTCGAATGAATACAACATATTTTTTTATTATGAAGTTGATCGTGATTTCCATGCATGAAAATAAAGTTTAATAGAGTTGTGTCGATAAAAAATAAAAGTGTAACATTGTTACGTCTGTTATTGTCATGGGAAGTATGGGACAAATAAAAAATGAACTATAAATAACTAACTACAAACTAAACTAACTATCATCATCATCATTTCAGCCGAAAGACGTCCACTGCTGGACATAGGCCTCCTCCAAGCATCGCCACAACGACCGGTCCAGTGCCTTCCGCATCCAGCGGATTCCCGCGACCTTCACCAGGTCGTCGGTCCACCTTGTGGGGACAAAGGCTCAAAGTCACTCAAAGGGCAATGGAGAGGGCTATGCTTGGAGTGTCCCTGCGTGATCGAATCAGAAATGAGGAGATTCGCAGGAGAACGAAAGTAACCGACATAGCCCGAAGAATTGCCAAACTTAAGTGGCAGTGGGCGGGGCACATTGCTCGCAGAACGGATGGCCGATGGGGCAGTAAAGTTCTGGAGTGGTGACTGCGTACTGGAAGGCGCAGCGTGGGTAGGCCCCCCACAAACTAACTATAAATTCAACTATATCTAAATGACACAATGGGTGTTTTAGAATGAACACAGTACACGCCAACTGTCATTTCTGACAAGAATTTTATACCGTTGATATATAATATTTAATTTTATTTGTTTTACAGCAAATTTTACCGTGTTTTTATTGACTCGTTTTTCTTCCTGTCTGTCTGTTTGGTACAAATTTTGCAATAGATATTTAACTGCCCGATGAGCTAAAGATTCGAAACCTGGGATTGACACTGAAAATTAGCGAAAATTAGAACTGAAAAAAAATTAAAACACATCATGCTGAGTGTCAACTTCTTTGCCGCAGCTACGACACGCAAAGTTACTTTTGTATTTTTTAAGCTATTGCATAGCTTCTATCGCGGGCCTTGAGCGTGGAGACCGAATCCAGATATTCCGTAACGAAAATAACCTAAAACCTCCCCACTCCGACCGGCACAGCGGTGATACCATAAAGGTATTATACTGACGTAAGTATAGAAATGTCTTTGGGTGATACTTTTTAGTTTTGCCATCTATCGATGAATAGCAGAACTTTTAATGACTTTTTGAAATATCACGCTTGTCTCTTTAGTTCTGCTAATCGCCTCTAGGTGGCATTGGTTGTATCGGCGTTACTGCGCATGCGTAATCCCCCTCTTCGCCCCGCAATCTGGTGACTCATGCCTGCTTAGAGTTTCGGCGTTAGGGCACCTCCTCTTTGTATTTACATAAAAAATGCTATGCAATAGCTTTACCGCGGCAGTCTCCGAGTGTCACACGTCTTTTTTTTTTTTTAGTACAGTGTTGCGAAACGAGCTAAAGGCCCACCTGATATTAAGCGGTTACCTTTGCCCATAACAACTTCAATACCACCTAGGCTGGTGCCTAAATGGTACCGCAAGTCAGTTCGCCAAACTTAGACATGAAGATGGAAAGTCTCATGTGATTGTAATTTCACCAGCACCCGTACCCTTCAGACCGAAACACAGCAATGTAAGCATCACTATTTGGCGGAGAAGTAGGTACGGTGGTAGTAATTCCCCGGACGAGCTCTTTCACAAAGGAGCTCTACTACTACTAATAATATTACAACTATGTACCACTGTAATTCCTAAAATGTACCCAATGAAGTTATTTTTTATGTGCACTTATCTCATATCGTCTTGTTGTGGCAATAAATCATTTTTCTTTGTTTTCTTCTTTCAAACTTTAAATATAACTCAGAACTGGATGACAATGCAATATTAACTCACTTTTGTTTTAACAACGTGATATAAATTTGTTTTTCGTCAAATTATTAAGTCTATTCGTTCCGATAATTTTGATGCTGACTGTACCTAAGTACGAAGTATTGTTTAAAACTAAACGGACGTCACGTCCAACTTAGCGAAGTTAAAACATTCCGATTCCGGCTGGTTTGCCGGCTGGAAATATTTTCTGTTCCGATTTCGCCAAACATTGTTTCTATCTCATTGTTTTGTTTCACCGCTGCTCTTGAATGTTTAAACAAAGTTCGAATTTTGTTTCAAGCGGCTTAATTTTTGATATGCTTGGAATGTTTTAGAATTTAGATTATTTTGTGGGGGCTTAAGTTATAATTGTTATAATTTAGATATATTATAATAAAACAAAGTTTAACCGGATTAACTCGCGTATATTATTTAAATTGGTTTCCCTGACGTTTCGAAAGCTTTGCAGCATTTCGTGGTCGCAGGTAGACTAAGATGACAAGCGTCTTTACAAATATTTCTAAAAAATTGTTTTAATCTACCGTACAATATTATTAATTAAAATCGTTTCGATGCACGCAGTAATCACTCACAATATCAATATCTTTATGTGTAGTGATCGCGAAAACCTAAGAAGTTAATTTAGATATATTTTATCATGGTTTGAGATAAATTTTGTCTTACTTGTATACTTCAGGTTGCTTGAGGATGCGGCCAATGTTAGGCCACACGGAGAGACGGGGCTCGCCTACTAGTGCCGAGACAGGACCTTTCGGGGTGGTAGACGAATACACGAATCCCACGCCCCCGGCTAAAGGTAGTTGGAGTAACACAGTGGTAGTTTAAGTCGGTAAGAATCCGATACTGGTTCCGCCTTCTCCGGGTGGATTGCGTCCATCAGGATTTCTCCACGAAAAAAAAGATCAAGTAATTTTGGGAGATTAATTTTATTTCAGAAAATATAGGTACAGTCGACCACACGTCAGCGGTATCAGTTTCACCTTGACAGCGTCTTTATTTCGTAAGCAGTAAGAGCGGTTTTCGTAATTCAATTGTAACCACTGACGTGCGATCGATTGTACGAGCATGCGAACTTGGAACTTTGAAGAAACTTAAGACCAGCATTGGACTGCAGACTTTCGCGGCATCAAAATGCCAGAACAATATTCCCCCGCCCAACTAAACACTCTTACTATATTCCGACGTAGACTGCGGATGTTTCTCATTGTCTCACAGAAAAAGATAGGTTTCATAATTACCAACGCGTCCATAATTTAGGTGGTAGGCACATACCGTGTTCTAATTATTGGCCTTGCGCAAAATCCATTTTTGCAAGGCTGGGACCAAAAAATGGAGATAATAATTTGGTAACTACTACCTATATAAATAAATAAATACTCACATACATTTTTTACCTGTTACGGTTATGAATATATTTAAATATTATTTATTTAATTACTTTCACACTCTTATATACCCACTTACTTATATACAAATATTTTTTTTGTGGATATTATACTCACACCAAAAACAACACACAAACACAAAGCAATCATTCCTAATTTTTCTCATGTATCTGGTCTGCTCGACGCTCGTATGTCACTGCAGGGATCCAGCAGTATACCAGCGTCAGGTATAATACCTGGCACACGCTGAGCTGGAAACCCATTTGGTACAATACTGAGACACATCACACTTTTTATTGTCTTTTTACTTGTATGTCCTGTGTCTTGTTTTTGTACTAAATAATAGTACATTATGATACAAGTGAGCTAAGTTGTCTATTATACTCGAGGCTGGATTGCAGCCCGAGCCGAAGGCGAGGGCGTAATAGAGCCGAGAGTATAATAGTCAATGCTCACGCGTGTCATACGACGTTTTTCAACACACTTGCGAGGAAAAAAACATAAATTACACATTTTAGACAAATAATGAATTTGTGAAAAAATATAAAAATGGCACGCGGATGGCGCGGTGACATACAGCTATGCGCGCGCAGGTGGTCGAAGGAAACCGCCATACAGCCTAATATAAAAATATTATAAATTTATTTTTTTATTTATAACACAAATTAATATTAATTTGTTGCCAAAAATTTATAATTTGATGAAATGAAATGTTTATATAGCATATTTTAATTAAAACACTTGATTTATTCCCAAAAATGTTTAATTTAGTTCAGGCATAAAAACTCTTTGCTGTGATTTAAAAATAAACTGTAAAGTAAAAAGCACTAGTGCGATAATATAATGAAAAAAGCACGCGTGCGTTATAAGCCACATTATGAACCTAAAAGCGATGCAATAAGAGTCACTTTACGAGCAAGTGTGTTGAAAAATGTTTTATCTACACTCGTATCGTAAAATTCGAATTATGAACTCGAAAGTAATGTCATAATGACATACTTTACGCACATGCACCTGTTATGAATTTAAAAAGTTTCATTACGATACAGTTTTCTGAACAAAACAATGCGGTAATTTAATTTTTTTTCCATAACCGCACACTTCAGCCTAACTAAGGAGTTTTTAATGCCACTTCGACCTAACCAAGGAGTTTTCAAACCTTTTTTTTAGCAGTCGTACAGTTTGGCACCAATGAGTACACAAAATTCAGGGTGGCGCCACTTGTCATACATTGAAAATTTTTATCGTTTAAAATCGCGTTTTTGGCAGAAGTTTGGATTGTCATATTGCTTTTAATTATATTTAAGTGTTTACAGGCATATTTTTTGTACGATAAAACAGAGATTGACGGAATCCTGACAAGGATAGAAAATTTGTTCCGATTATAATGTTGTCGCCAGACTATATTTTATTATCTGTGTAGGCGCGCACCAGCGCGCTTGCGCGGCCGCGCGCCTGGCCTACTGGATTTGGACATCGTTACTTGTAAATTTATTGTTATTGTTTACGTTATTATTATGGTTTTGTATGTCGAAAGTTTTATTCTGGGCAAAAATATCTGACTACAGCAGTGATACTGAACTGAGGAGAATATGACCCCGCCTGAATTTCTGGATGCAGCAACGTAAATGACGAACAATCTTTTACCAGAGAAATCAAGAAAAACAACGACAATGTTACTAAGATTTTGACTTTGGTATTTTATTTAAAATTGTATGAGTGTAGATAAAATAGTGTATGAAACTGACATAATTAGGTATTAAAACACTCGTGTGATACTATTAAAAACCTCGCCTACGGCTCGGTTTTTAAACTCACACTCGTGTTTTAATAACCCCTATTATGCAACAGTTTCATAAACTACTATTATCTATCTATCTACCCAGCCTATTTGAGTTAATTGATTAATTCGGGATACGAGCGGTAATAATCAGAGCCTTATCAAGGATTTTGATTATGAAATCATTTTGAATTGATGACGTTATGATGATTAATTTTGAACCCAACTAAATATAGCAACAATGTTATTAAATAAACGTGTCACACCTGTGCTGTATGAGCCATAGTACACACAAACGGCGTCCACAAACAGTGACTTCAAACCAATATTAGTTCCGCACCCATAGGAAGCTATTACATTACACTAGTCGGGGCCCCAATCAGTTACGGGTTTACGGGCTAATTTATCGGTCACATTCTTTAAGACGTTTCACGTTAGTTTTACATTAAGCTTGGGTCTCAGAAAGCGTTTGTAATTACAGCTATGGAGCCATATATTAAGCATGGCCCGACATGCTCTTGGTCTTTTTTTGTTATTTCGTAATCACTGCAGACTTTGTGGCGCGTCTGTGTATGCCCTAGACAAACCCAACAATTTTCTTCGATTTGATAAACCATAATTCCTGGCGAAGGAGGAAAACTGATATGTACCTAGAATGCTCCGTGAGGCTATTGAAATTAAAAAAATACCCTAATTTTAATAGAGAAGATGGTTGGCAGCTACCAACTGTTTGGAACCCAGTTCTAAAAATAATCAAGTCCCAAACAGCACGCAACACTGTAAAAGACAATGACATTGTGAGTGATTACTGCGTGCATCGAAACGATTTTAAATAGTAAAAATTGTACGGTAGTTTTTTTTTTTTTTTTATAAATATCTGTAATGACGCTTGTCATCTTAGTCTTCTTGCGACTACGAATGCTGCAAAGCTTTCGAAACGTCAGGAAAACCAATTTAAATAATATACGCGATGGAATCCGGTTAAACTTGTATTATTATAATGTGTAGTGATTACGAAAACCTAAGAAATTAATAATAACAGCTTGTTGTTGGTCTGCTTATAAAGAACTGTGAAAAAATAAGCTGCTCAAACAAGCTCATTAATCCTTCAATCTTAATAATAGATGCACGGTCTTGTACAAAATCAAACCCGAAAAACGTCTCCGCGATAAAGTGTACTTGTAATTATGTTTACGCCAGCGACAAGTACACACGGCTACACATCAAGCTGTACTCTTCCAGTATAAGCTGACCGCGCATTGTATAGGTTTTCCTTACAACGCGAGGTCAGCCTTTACTGGTTTTTTAAAGCTTGATGTGTAGCCGTGTGTACACCCTATGTTTGCACCATAGAAATAAAAATAATTAGTTACTAGAAGTGGTGAAGGCGCGTGAACTTGTCGCCGCGTGCTCATGTCTCGTAGGACTTCAGTGCCTGAACCGTTTGCTTGATCATCAGTGTTTTGGGGTGCATTAAAAGAGCCTCCACGAGTGACGATATTTAATTAATCGTCCGGCGCACTCTGGGCAGTCAGCCCCGCTACCAACCTGCTGACCGGCTAATCTTTTCCCCACGGCATAAGCTTTTTATTGCCATTATGTAGCTTATATCGACACAATAGAAGAAGTGCTGTTTTGGACGCGGAGTCGCTAAAATTGTATTTTGCAGCATACCTGATAGCGGATTTTTTTAGACTTTGTTTATATTGCATTGAATGCTAGAAATATAGTATTGGGTCAGGAAATTAAACAAGTAACGATTTCACAGTTACTAACTTTTATTATTTTAATTCTGTACACTTGTCACTTCATACAGTGCTACAGCGTGACTGCCACCGCTCGAGGCATCCCCGCTATTAAATGTGGAAGATGTCATCACGTGTCAAACCATCCCACCATTAAAGCGGGGAGGCCTCAATCAAATCAGTAGCTAATAAAAAGTCAATTGATCTACTGAAATACATTGACAAACTAATTAATTACTAATAAATTCGGCTAACAAGAGATAATTAAAATAATTAATTAATCAACCATAAAAATATAACATACAAATTAATTAGTCAGTGCTTAACTTTCTAATGTAGATAGATTGATAGACTATTATAATACTTCACAAAACCAAAGTAGACAATACAACATCTTTAATGTACTAGGACCTTACAATAGTGAGCGTGTAATCCCGTATTAATGTGTTGGTAGCGGCAAACCAGCATGGCGGCGACACGCGTTCTGGTATTAAAAGACAGTAGATAACATTTCTAGTAACTTATTATTAAGATTTCTTGGAGTACAGTTTTTATTTATTTTTTCTACACATTTTAGCAAAGTGAAACGTCCACCGCTAGGGCAGTCGTCGGTCGATTATTGCACAGTTTTGATTACGCCGTTTTTCGAGCGGCGATCGTGCATCTATGGAATATTTGATCGAAACAGTAATCTCTCGACATACTACTTGGCATACTTTGCTCTTTTAACATATCTCCTTCGGTGATTGATTGGTTTCATAGTTACCTGTTTGGCCGCCGACAACGTATTTGCATCGATGACACCTTGTCTTCTTGGTGTAACACGACTGCTGGCGTTCCTCAGGGTGGCGTGCTATCCCCTTTACTCTTTGCACTTTTTATTAATTCTATATCTCACCAACTTACTTCTTCCTACCATCTTTATGCAGATGATCTACAAATTTACAGCCAGGCCCCTCTTCTAAATTTGTCGGAAGCCATTGATACTATCAATGTAGACCTGGCTCGAATAGGTGACTGGAGTAGACAGTTTGGTTTGAAGGTCAACCCCACTAAAACCCAGGTAACTGTGGTTGGCAGTTCCCGGACGGTCTGTAAGATTGACTGGTCGATACTTCCCCAAGTTTCTTTTAACAACACAATAATTCCTATTTCTGACAAAGTTAAGAACTTGGGGATTTATATCGACAGCACCCTTTCTTGGACTACTCAATTAAAAGAAGTCAGTCGTAAGATGTTCGCCTCGGCAGGCTCCCTGAGACGTCTTCGAAATTTTCTGCCTACTGCCACAAAAACTGCGTTAGCGCAATCTCTTCTCCTACCTATCCTCGACTATGCTGATGCCAGCTATCTTGATCTCACTGAGGACCAACTTGGGAAGCTTGAGCGACTCCAAAATCTTTGTATTAGATTCATATTTGGTTTGCGTAAATATGATCATGTTTCTGAATTTCGTAAAAGGCTCAAATGGCTTCCCATTCGCTTTCGCCGGAATGCCCATATTCTTTCGCTGCTATATAATGTGCTCTTTAATCCTTTCACCCCGTTTTACCGTAAAGAGCGGTTCAAGTTCCTTTGTGACACACATTCTAAATCCTTGAGATCATCAGAAAATCTTAAATTAAGTTTGCCCTTGCATTTCACCACCTTTTTTGATAAATCCTTCACTGTACGAGCTGCTCGCCTGTGGAATGCATTACCTCTAAATGTGAGGCGTGCACAATCACTACCGGTTTTTAAAAAATTAGTAAAGGAACACTACTTGTCAATCTGTTTCACTACTTCTTAAATTTGCTTAACTACTACACTTTATATTTGTATTTATTAGTATATTATATGATATATATATCTCATACTTATTTAAGTAAATTCCATGTACTTTATATTATTATATTTAAGTAGGTATATTATGAACGAATCGTACCTACTTTTACACCGTACCTACCCACGATCGGTTCCCATTCTTCTAGTCCATCCAAAGGTTGTCTGGAAGAGATTGCCTTGTGCGATAAGACCGCCCATTGTACTTATTTTAATCTTTCTGTAAACTATTGTGTTTGTTTTCTTTTGGTGTAATGTACAATAAAGAATACAATAAATAAATAAATAAATAATAAATAATCTGATAGTGAGTCACATTCTTTTATTATTTTTAACAATGTGTCAAGAAAAAATCGCTCACGAGCAGGATTCGAACCTGCGACTCCCTGGCTCAGTACGCCAGTGCTTTAGCCACTAAGCTACCGTGAACACTGCTCGTGGTATCGAATTTAACTTCCACTTTGGTACGTCTTTGGGTGACATCAGCGATATCTTATTAAGAAACAGTGTTTCTCAACCGACTCGACTAACTTTGCAGTTAGTGAGTCCCATTTTCAGCAAACAAAATTCAAGTATCCACCCTAATGAAAACATAAAAAAATTCCATTCCTACTAATCCCGAAATTCCATGAACGAACCAAAATAATGCCATAGGCCGTTGGGAAGCCGTCAAAATGGCACGTGATGAAATGAAAAACATTTTTCATGAAAACAAAGGCTACGTCCGCATAGTAACAGCAAATCCTGATTTAATGAATAGAGGGCGGTAGCAGGGGGTAAAACAACGTACGTATCAGCTGCTTATCAAGGGAAACAGGCGAGGATTAACTAATAATTGCATTATAAAGCTTTCATCATATCAGCTTGTAAACTTTCATTGATGACGTCACTGAATGAGTGTTACTAGGCATGGGTAACTCCGGACACATCTGATCTTTATTTTCGGATATATATCCCAAAGCGGATATACAGGGCGTCCCACGGATATGCCACATGGAGGGAAAGTACCTTAAATATTGTAGATGGAACATTTTACTGAAAGAAGACATTATTTTAATTTAAAAAACAATTTAAACTGCATTCATAGAAACACATGAAGCGCGCGAGTCACATGACTAAGTCTAGTGTGAATCAAGCGTTACACTTCAAAACCATGAGCTAGAAGAGAATTTCTCCAAACCACATTTATCAAATTTAAATAGCCTTATCCAAGAATAATTTACTTGATCAAACTCATTTGTCCCTAAAATCTAACAGTAAAATCTATTTGCCTTCCTAATTTAACTGCACATGGCTGTTGACAAACATAATTATACCTATGCAAACAGACTGGATTCGCCTGCGATAGGCTTAATACCTTGCACAAACTTCCTGGAGCTTTCGATAGAAGCTTTACGGTAACATATGCTGGTATCGGAAGAAAATGGAATTGGATGTTTGTACACACGGCTACACATCAAGCTGTACAAATCCAGTATAAGCTGACCTCTCATTGTAGTGAAAGACTACACAATGCAAGGTTAGCTTATACTGCTTTTCATCTTGATGTGTAGCCGTGTGTACAAAGGCTTTGGACGCATCACAGCGTGTTATGAAATATAGCTTCGATAATGTTAGAATTTAGTTGAGAAATTTTATGGAATATGTTGAGTAGATAAAGTATTAAAAAGTATCAATGTTACGTTTTCAAGCAAAGTCATCGCAATGCATACCTACATTATTTTTTGAGCTACGCTTAATGGCATATTGTTTACTTTTATTTTAAGTTTATATGTTTTCTCTGTAAGTAAATTTGTAATTCTTTTGAGAAAATAAAGATCTTTAACCGTAGATTTTGTTTGTTTTTTTTTTAACTTCTCAATAAAATCATAATATAATTGTCTCCCACTAGCTCGGAAATTGCATCATTATTTTTTTAAATAAGCTCAATCAATCGGTTCATTTCCGTACGCAATGAAATAACACGCCAGCAATTTCCAACACGACAAAAATATAAATTGTTGGACGTTTTTTTTTTAAATTATGCTAGCGAGGTTTTTTAAGTATACACTTACATAAATGAGGTGTTTTTAGGTACACGATATTTATTATTTTAAAGGCTAAATGTGCATTTTTTTCGAAAATAGAATAAGAAGTACTATACAAGTCTCATCAGCCGAAGTAGCAAATAACGGCCTTGTTTAGTTAAAAAGGACTCGGATGGCGCCTTGTCCTTTTAAAATCACTTTGGCACTACTCGACGTCGCCTCGTTCTTCCAATATTACTCGGCCGTCAATTGCTTTATTTCAGTCCTCAACAGTAATGTACTATTATCATTCCATTATAATAATTTTTGAACTATTTTTTGAACGTGACAAAATTGACAGCAGGCTGAACAACGCGCTTTGCGTTCAGAAATTAACTTAATTTCAAATTATTTACTTAGAAATATTATACTTTATTCCGGATATTATACTTTTTTGCAGAACGCAAATATTAGACTAAGAAAAAACTATTCCAACTTCACTAAAAATCTTTTTTTCTTTTGCCATGCCATGATCCTTTGAAAAATGTGTCTGACGTTTATAAAGCTCGATATCTAAGCCCCATTCTTATTTCTCATTTCTCTCCAGCCAGCACCAAGTTGCAATACACACTACATAGTTGGAAAACGGGGCTTTTAAATATCACTAGATTCATTTAAAATGCACACTGAGAAATAGGGCACGCTTCTAAGCGCGGTGGAATTTTCTCTCTGCAGTATTAATATAGAGGTAAACTAAAATATTAATTTCGCTTTTAGACTATTTTAGAGGCTCTACTGGTGTTCGTGTTCTCGCTTCTAAATGGTGTATGGTTTATTCGTTTAGCTTTTGAACTAACTAACACAAAGGGGTTTAATTTTGTGAAGTTCCGGTGAATTCAGCTTTAGAAAGGATTTAATTTTGTCTGTTTTATCCGTCGGTGTACTAGCTTTTATACTGGAAGGTCATACATCATCTAAAATGAGTATACCTCTC
Source organism: Asteroscopus sphinx (assembly GCA_949699075.1). Taxonomy (NCBI): domain Eukaryota; kingdom Metazoa; phylum Arthropoda; class Insecta; order Lepidoptera; family Noctuidae; genus Asteroscopus; species Asteroscopus sphinx. Next base: position 17,083,278 of record OX453020.1, read on the forward strand.
TATGAACGAACGTACCTATTATATGTCATACGTGCTTGGCATTTATGCGTGGTGTATGTCTATGGAACGTGTTTTTGTGAAGATATAGATCGTATATAGACATATTCACATGGTTATTTTCAATGATCTATGGAGTGGGAAAAAAAACTCTTACTTCAACTTCAAAAATTATTACTTCAACATAATATGTTGAAGATTAGCTGTAGACATAAATCGATTGAAATATACTGTAAAAAACGTAACCTCTTTGTTAGAAGCGACATTAACGGATTTAAATTTTTTTTTTTTTTTTAAGGCGTTGGACACGAGTTTCTATTCCTACTCCATACATAATTGAAAATTACTATGTAAATGAGAGACATATTCAAGAACATGATATACACATAATAAAAATAAATTAGTAAAAAATATTCCGCGATAAAGCACGTGTACACGAGAAAAAAATCGTGCAAGCTCCGACTGTCTCGGGGACTGCTGGCTAGTTTTTGCAAAAGGTGGAGAGGGTGGAAATATCGACCGATGGACACTGCTGTGCGATGCATCACCTCACTGTATAAAACTTTAATTTGTAAGCGCGGAATAGTGTCCACAGAATTAAAGACTTCAGTATTTTTAATCACTGTAAATGTGAGCACAATGTAGCCATTGATGGCTACTGTCAGATCGATGAGTTCCCTTCTATTGTGGTTGAGCGAAAATATAATAATTATCATTATTAATTAGTTACATACATACATACATAAACATCACGCCTGTATTCCCCGAAGGGGTATGCAAAGGTGTACAGTACACCCACATTTCGCCAGTTATGTTATAAGTCCCATGTGATAGGGGGCGAGCCTATTGCCACTAACCGGACACAAATCCAGACTCCGGGCTGCTACTGAGAATTTCCCTAATGAAAAAAACCAGTCACACTTTGCCCGACCCGGGAATCGAAGGCAGGACCCCACGCTCAGCAGTCGCACTTGTGACCACTAAGCCAACGAGGCAGTCTTAATTAGTTATCTTTAGTGAATTTGTGTCACTCATTAACCTAAATTGTTCTCACACAATTCTTAGCAAATCATGTAACATCATTGATCATCATTTCAGCCCAAAGACGTCCACTGCTGGTCATAGGCCTCCCCAAATCATGTAACATACATTTGTATTATTGAACATAAAAAGAGTATATCCATGGAGTTTCTTGCCGGCTCTTCTCCATAGGACCAACATTTTGGAACCATGCAACTAGATTCTTAACTTTTTAAAAGGGCATGTAAATGTTTATTCGAAAAAAAAAAAATTATCGATTAGAAAAATATTTCTTCCTTTTAATATGATTACACCTTTCTGTTTCACATTGTTTAAATAAAGGACAATACACGCAGTTAATATTCTTTAAAAAAATCACCTTGATCGAAACATAGTAAAGCCATTAAGCCTCTAAGCTAGGTTCACACAACCCACAATTGCCTGAACGTGCCTCCCTCACTAAAAGCCATCGAAGATAATTTTTGGCTCTCAAACTGATACGTGTTACGACGCACCATTGCTTCAATATTATCCAGCGTCTGTTATGTGTTCTAACCTTAATTTTATTCTTTTTTTACGATGTGCAGAACTTGGTTACGACTTTGAGTGCGTTTAATTGTTTGGATGTGTTTGTTACGAGTTTAACATCGTATGAGGGTAGTTAAAACTATTTCCAGTTCGTTTGAAGTGACCGTTAACCAACATGAACAGAAAATATTGCAACAAAGTTAGCTTTAAGTAAGTTTAGATTATATGAAAACAAGGTTGCTTGGAAAAAATCGCTGATCACGGTAAGGTCGCTATTTCTACAATAGTTTAAATGCATATTCAACGTAATGTTTTTTATGGTGTACATTAAAGCATATATGTATAAATCAATAAATATAACTGCCTGACTGACTGCCTCGTTGGTCTAGTGGTTGCAAGCCCGACTGCTGAGCGTGGAGTCCTGGTTTCGATTCCCGGGTCGGGCAAAGTGTTATCGGGTTTTTTCATTAGAAAATTCTCAGTAGCAGCCTGGAGTCTGGATTTGCGCCCGGTCAATGGCAATAGGCTCGCCCCCTATTGCATGGGACTATAAAATAACTGGCGAAATGTGGGTGTACTATTACACCTCTGCCTACCCCTTCGGGGAAATACAGGCGTGACAGGCGTGATGTTATGTTATGTTGTTACTAATAATATTTAAAAAGGCAACACACTTTCTCAAGCACCCTACAAATTAAGCCTTACAGTAATCATACTTCAACTGAAATAAGAACACTAAAATATTCAAAGAGAGCACTCCTTATTTTTTATGACGGCTATCTACTAACAAAATGGTGTACATTTTTTATCTTGACGAAATTTGACGTCATAACGGCCCACCATATTTCTCTTTGACTCCGTGCAATAAAAAAATCTTGCATTTATTCTGAAAAAATTCAAGATCCCTGGGCTTTTTTTTTAATTACTTGGTATGCTTTTTATGAAGAAGTTGATGCGTTCCAAACGATCTATACTGTTGTGGTTCAAAGAGCGATTGTGAGTTGTTTTCTTTTTAACCGACTTCAAAAAAAGGAGGAGGTTATGTATTCCGCGGGTTTTTTTTTTTTTTTTTTTTTTTTTTCTTCATGTATGTACACCGATTACTCCGAGATTTGTGGGCCGATTTACGTGGTTGTTTTTTTATTTGGTAGAGAAAGTCCGCGCGGTGGTCCCATATAAATTTTATTGACTTAGGTTGAGTAGTTTTTTAACAAGCTTCAATAAATAAGTTTATTTTAGCTTCGCCTATCTAGATGATCTGCTCATTGGTTCGTTTTTCTGAGAATTCTTGGCCGATATGCGTGTTTTTTTTTTCACGATAGTGATTGGACGTTTGGAAGAACATGAGCGAGACCTTTGCCCAGCAGTGGGATAGCAATGGTTAATAAAAAAATATTCTCAAATTGGTTATATAAACATTTATGAATCAACCCTCGCAATTTTCAACTAAAAAGTATGAAATAAAAACTTTTTAACAAAAATATAAAACCGACTTCAAAAACCTTAACTAAAAAGTAAAAAAAAATCATTGTATGTATTTTAAAATCTTAACATAACCCAACATTTTCAAGGCGGCGCGTGATTTTCATGTACGTTCACATAAACTGTTTTTACTATAGATATTGGGCTCGACTGTACATTACATGACGCAAAGGGTCAATCACGCGCCGTCTTCAAAATGTTGGGTTATGTTAAGATTTTAAAATACATACAATGATTTTTTTTTAATTTTTAGTTAAGGTTTTTGAAGTCGGTTTTATTTTTTTGTTAAAAAGTTTTTATTGCGCATCATCATCATCATCATCATTTCAGCCGAAAGACGTCCACTGCTGGACATAGGCCTCCCCCAAACATTGCCACAAAGACCGGTCCTGTGCCTTCCGCATCCAGCGGATTCCCGCGACCTTCACCAGGTCGTCGGTCCACCTTGTGTTTATTGCGCATAGTAATATTAAATTAGAATATGAATCATAGGAAAGAGGTGTAGCATTTCAACTACCGAATAAAATACTTACCTAAGTAATCACGAGTTTTTATTTACATTCATTAGTAACAATCGTTTGGTCTATAAATGTTTTATATAGCAATATTAATGTCAAGTAGGTACAATAGCATCGGTTGAAATATTTCAAATGAACACTCCTTAGTCATCGTTCTGTAAAATAATGTCCGTATTATGCGCCACTGTGTGAATATGTTGGTCATGACCTAGTTTAATAATAGCTGAGTCAGCGTTCCCTAAAAGCTACACGATAGTTTTCATAAATTATGTTTAAAGAATGTGATAATATCGAAAATGCTTTTATAGTGCTTGCTTCATGTACTAATATTAATTAAAAAGATAATCACTCTCCTGCATTAAAATAATAATATGTTATTGTTAACATGTTTATTTTTTCTCTCGCCTGTACCGAGACTGAAATAAAAAAATCTTTCTTTCTTTCTTTCTTTATTTAATAATCAAGTCAATCATTAAACCCTTTTGAAAACCACCACCACCAAAACCACTGAAGCCAGAAGCATGTTTTTTTTTGGAATGTAAACATCCACTAAGAAAGGATTTTTAGAAATATTATAAATATTATTACCTGGATCGATTTACTCAAAACATGGGAAAATAAATCCTTAAAGTAAGTAATGTAATACTCATTTCTTTATTTTTCTAAAAATACCAATAAAACAGGGTGCAATGGGGTGATGAAGTTTGTATCATCATCATCATCATCAAGAAAGAAGAAGAAGAAGAAGAAAAGAAAAGAAGAAGTAAGAAGTTTGTATGGAAGAGTATTATTGCGTGGCTTGATTGGGTTGAAACTCGGTAAAAAATATCTCTTAATCAATTAGTAAATTACGTGTATTTTGGTTTTTCGAAAATTAAACCCGAAAGGGATAAAAATTTATTGTAAACGTTTCTATGAAAAGTCTTCCACGCGTGACATTTGACACAAATAGATACTCTTCAAAATCTAAAGAATAGACAAAGTACTTACAAATATCTAGTGTGTATGTTGTAGGCAGGGTACTTCAACGGAATACATTAAATGGAGAATGGCAAGCCGCAGGCGTCAGATAGTACATTCAACTGCATGACAGTGGTTACACTTGAATTAGAAAACCACCCTTACTGCTAACTAAATAAAAGCATTGTCAATGTCAAAATGTTATCACTGACGTGCGGTCTACCGTACTACATAAACTTTTAAACAATTATTTAATTATTCTACTTCCTGTCCTACTAATAACACATGCGAAAGTATGGCTGGTTGTTTGTCCTTCAATCAAAAAAACAGCTAAACAGATTTGGCTGAAATTTATAAAGTTATAAAGCATGACAAACTGATTAAATTCAATTTTGAGTTTCTAGGACAGCTTAGTATTTCTTCTTTAGTTTAAAAGTAATATTCAAAGCCTACTTATAAGTTCTTGGAGAACTTGGCTCTGCTTAATATTTCAAAGTTTTGATTTGAAGCAACAGGAGGCTTGTAAATTAACTATTGTTTGAACGAAGTGAGCGAAAGAGATATGGTTTTTTGCAGCTTATCCATATTAATTTGATAAATTAATCTTCTATTCCTTTATAAAATACAATAGATTAGTGTTAATTTAAAACGAATACTTGTACCTGTATCTTTACCTTCTTCTTGTACAGTCAAACGCAAATTGATGGATACAAAACCAGTATATGCAGATCCTCACTTGTATGAAAGGTTCATACTAATCCTGTTCCGCTTATAATGGTTTTATTATCATTAATATGCACGGTTGACTGTACAGTCAAAAGTAAAAATAAATTTTCACAGAAGTTAATATTTTGTCTTATTTTGTCTTAATGCTATTCTATAAAGAATAGGTACTCTTCTATATTATTGCTTACAAAATTAATAATAATTGACATGTTTTCATTTATGAAACAATTTTGGAAAGTTGAGCAATAATCTCTATTCGTGGTTTTCTCAGAATACAGAAACAACGTGGTTTTAGTCAGTAGGAGTCCGACATACCTTACTCCCCCAGAAGATGAGTATTCATGAGAATATTAACTCAAAAAAGATCCGTTCTTTATCCTAAAAATTATATCCCTGATTTCGCGTCACCGTTGTAAACTAGTTGTCGACATAGCCCACAGAATAAGCACGCTGAAGTGTCAGTGGGTCGGCCATATTAGCCGAAGGACCGATGACCGTTAGGGTAGACGTGTTCTAGAGTGGAGACCGCGAATCGGAAAACGTAGCATAGGACACACTCAGGCTAGGTGGAGTGACGATCTACGTAAGGTCATCATCATTTCAGTCGAAAGACGTCACTGCTGGACATAGGCCTCCCCCAAGCATCGCCACAACGAACGGTCCTGCGCCTTCCGCATCCAGCGGATTTCCACGACCTTCGTCAGGTCGTCGGTCCACCTTGTCCACGATCTACGCAAGGTGGCTGGTGGAAACTAAATGAGAGTGGCTGAGGATAGAAGTTAGTGGCGTACTATTAGAATGGCCTATGTCCAGCAGTGGACTCCGATAGGTTGATGATGATAATGATAGTAAACTTTATTTTAATAATTAGCGATAATTGTTATTTGTCTTTCTTCATTCACCTTCAATTAGGAAGAAGTCTGGACCTTAGGAAGGCTTGCCAGAGGACATAGGTCCGGCTTGCAGTCGCCCCTTTGACAACATTAATCTAAGATGGGATGGGGCACAAACCGAAGAGAGTCCACAGCTGCACTGTAGTAGTACATTCATATTCCATCTCGGGAGGGGCTCATTTTTAGGGTTCCGTACCCAAAGGGTGCTAACGGGACCCTATTACTCTCGCTACGCTGTCCGTCCGTCTGTCTGTCACAGAGCTGTATCTTTGTCACAGTAATAGACAACCAGTTGAAATTTTCACAGAGTATGTGTTACTATGGTGTCTATCACGACAAATAATTAAAAAAAGTCTAAAACCAAAAGGGGTCACCATACAAGAAACCTCTAAAAACATGCTTTCTTTTCAATGTTTTTGTTCTTGCTCTATCTTCAAAACGGTAATACATACTAGCGTCAAACTTGGACTGATCATAGTGCATGCTATGTAGTTTAGCAGCAAATACTAAAAACAGAGCAAACATAGACATATGTGGTGGTACCTACATAAGAAAGAGATGTAAAAATTCACATTTCGCGTATAGTCGTTGATGTCTTTTGATAAACTCTCGTAAATTAAATCAGTTTCTATGGGGTATCAGGTCGATGGGTGGTACGAAATCCTTACTATGTGAGTCCAACTCACACTTGGCCGGTTTTTTTATCCATCAACCAAACTGACTATTGACTCACTCGCATGCCGGAAATCTCACACATTTTTTTACTCCTTGGACACTACTTTAAACAACGATCAAACAGCCAAATAGATGCCGAATTTTGAATATAATGCGTACAATAAATTCTGCGACTAGCTGAGGCGGGGAACTGCAATCCGATTGACCCTACCAAAGTGGCTATTGGCTAATCACTAATGTGCAGGTTTGACGGCTTATTTAAGTGGTCGAAACTGATTTGATGATTTCAAGTGGCGAATAGTGGCAATCTCATCGTCATCATCATCATCATCATTTGACGACGTCTGTGGTCTAGTGGTTCGAGTGTCGGACTGATGATCACGAGGTCGTGGGTTCAATTCCCACAGGACACAAATATTTGTGTGATGAACATGAGTGTTTGTGTTGTTCTGGGTGTTTCTTTTGTATTATAAGTATGTATTTACAAAAAAAAGTATCTAAGTATTATATCCATTAATAACTTCTTAGGTTTTCGCGATCACTACACATTATAATAAAACAAAGTTTAACCGGATTAAATCGCGTATATTATCCGATTAAACTTTGTTTTATTATAATATTATATCCATTGTCTAGTACCCGTAGTACAAACTCTGCTTAGTTTGGGACTAGATGGTGACCTGTAAAATGTCCCAAAATTATTGATTTATTTATCACTAGCAGCCCGTCCCGACTTCGCACGGGTGGATATGAAAATATAGCCTGTTACTCAGGGTGAATGTAGCATTCCAATGGTGAAAGATTTTTTGAAAGCGGCATAGTAGTTTTTGAGTTTATTCATTACAAACATACACACAAAAATATAAATCTTTCTTCTTTATAATATTAGTGTAGATGTAGATTTTAGCCGAAAGACGTCCACTGCTGGACATAGACCTCCCCCAAGCATCGCCACAACGACCGGTCTTACATTTGTGAAATTTCATAGACGTGTGACAGACATCGGTCGCCTGTAATGAGGCGTCTATGGGTATATGGTCGCCGACTTTAAACTACTTGGAGCTAACTTGTAGGAAAAATCCTAACCATATATTAAAGTCTCAAACTTAGCGCCAATCTATTAAGACCTCTAATTAACATCCCCATACTAATCAAGGTCTTAATCAAGGAAAATTAGAGGTCCGTATATACGGTAAACTGGGTGAAACCCTGGTCATATTAATTGTGTTAGACTAATATCCGACCTAACTGCTCGGCCGGTTAACAGGGGTCGGTCGGAACGTTATCTAGGTTGCGTTTATATGTTGTGTATACGCGTGTGTTAAGGCGATACACATGCAAAAAAAACCTTAATTTTCTACAGTCAGAGGCACACAGTAACAATAATTAATATACAATTTTATTATCAATAATACAGCTCCTAAAAGTATTATTGTATGCCCCACGGCTGCACCAAATAGGCCCAGTAAGATGGAGCAGTAGCTTGCATGCTAGTTAACCGCATTTGCAAGTAACTGGCACATGTGGCTACATTCGCAAGTAAACTTGCATGCAATTTGCTTCCTTGCACGCCTTTAACTTGCAAGAATTGTATTCAACGGAAAGCATTCGAACCAATGATATTTAAAAGTATAGATATGTCATATCCTAACAAAGTCAATGAAAAATATGTTCCGTACGCAGCGGCAGCACAATACACATAAACTAGTGCAAAGTAAGTAAGTTAGTTAGATTTCGCTTCGCATTCGTAAATGCGTTAAAAGAACCAAAACAAAATGTAACACCAATCATGTACACTTAGTATGCAATAAATCTTTGAATTTGAATTTGAAATAATAAAATAAGTTAGTTACTTTAAGTTAGTTTCGCGTCATAATTAGTACACTTTCTGTACACACATGACGGTACTTTTGTATTTTTTTTGTCACACGTCACTTGCTTGCTTTGTGGAGACTAGTGTGTGCCTTGCTTGATGGAGACTAGTAGCAAAACTTCCCAATTAAGACGTTTTCGAGTCTTCAGATTGCGCGTGCAACAACATATCTGTTCATTTTAAAATATCATCGATTCGAACCGAATTAAATAGTGTCATTATTGTTATTAGCATTAGAATGTGTAGCTAAAGTAATGAGACAAAAAACTAAGAGAAGAAGAAGACGGATTTGGGTTACCCTGACATGCTTGTAGCTGCCGCGTATGTTCACACGTGCTGGTTTTGCAGACTGCCGCGCCCTCCCTCATATTGCAAGCCAGTAAATCAAATGTTGTGCAATCTACTTGTTTACCAGGTACAGGCATACCATTTAACATATACACATGAAAGTAGCTGGCACATGCTAGGAACTGGTATACAAGCATGCAAGTTACACGCACGTGAATCAGCACCTTTATGGTAGAATAGTTTGGTTTGACCGTCTATTTCGAATGCAAGTACTAGTCGGTAAAGTACCTCTCAGCGGGTGCATAATTATGTCATGTGTAATTCACTTGAACTGTGTATTAAGGCCATCACACGCGGTGAAGATGCTATACTACACACTACACCATACTACAACTACACTATACCATATACTACAGGGTGAGTTTTGAAAAAAAAAAATAGTGCTGGCGGGAGCCAAATGCGAAACTATTATTAAGAAAAGTCGTCAAAGGAGTCATGAGCTCGATTTTGGAGAAAACATAAACTGCGTTTTTGTTTTTTTATTTTAAAGCTGGCACTTTTTAGTCGAGTTGGTTAAGGAACACGGTCTGTTTCTTAATTAGATGTAGATGACATCACCCAAAGACGGATACAAAGTGGAGGTAAAATTCAATACCACGACCAGAGTTTACGGAGGCTTCTCTCTCACGGTGGTCTAGCGGATAATGTACTGCTGTACTTAACTAGGGGTCGCAGGTTCAAATCCTGGTCGTGAGCGAATTTTTATTTCCACCATTTATATCCTTAAAATACAATTTCATGTTTTATAATGACCTACAGTTTTTAACAAAGCCTTTTTCAGCAATGCTAAAACAAACGCATTCAACCATTTTACAATAACATCATTGGCTTGCTAGGTTTAAAATTGCAGCCACCTAACAGCTTCTAACACACGCCGCAGATTTAGAGCGCAGTATATAAACCAGTTAGAGTTACCATGGAGTAGTGAAAAAATGGAGTACTATGCGGGTAAACGACGAGATACCTACGCATTAGTTAGATGCATAAGAAGTAGGAACAGTAGGTAGTTGTTACAATGACTAAATAATAAGGGCACTTTTCCATCAGGCATGTGCGAAGTACAAACATCTGCACTAATTGGTTACCCCACTTAGAAACAGAACAAACTCTCAAACATGAGGGGTAACCAATTAATTTAGCTGACTACTAACTACTAAGCGGTGAGTTAAGAAAAATCCACGACTAGTAGAGCTGCACTGTGTGATGCTAGCAAAACAGAGTGGTCCTACTCACCGCTTAGCTACCACGCACATCTTTGGTGGAAAAGCACCCTAAAACGGCCCCTATAAGCAATCTTTCTTTATCATAATTTTATTTATCCTACTTTAGAAAACCGAGTGAGTTCAAAAAAGGAACATGTAAACATTTTACACATGTACTTATTTTAGGATATGAATAAATAAGCGAATATTGTCAAGACAGTAAGGATTTTTGTCTTCTACTTACTAATAATCCATTTGCCAAGTATGATGCTTGTCCTAGACAATATTTAAAACAATATAAACAAAAACCCAGTCCCGCTAGCTTTCAGATCAACGATCCAACTGGCTGTGGGGCACCCCAGACTGTGTTTTGGTGATTTGTAGTCTCCACTTAAGGACTCGTTTGCTCCAAGTCATCGGTCCTTCCAAGTTATCGGGCCAGTCCATCAGCTGAGGGGAACTGGATGTGGAAAGCGGAAGACTTAATGTTCTGGTGCAACTTGGGACAAGTCTAAGTCCAACAATGGACTGTGATAGGTTGAGTTTATTGATTGAAAGAAAATAATTTATAGCTAACAAAATTGAGGAATGAGACAAACAATGATTTTTTTGACGGCTGTTCTGTAAAGTGATGTATAATGTGACCAATGTTTAGCAGTGCACGTTAACAATCTTATTACTCCATTTGCTTACTTCTCAGTAGCCGCATATGAACTGGCTTGCAATAACCTAGTTATTGCTGGCACAAAACGAATTAATCACCGTATACAGACGATAGAACCAACTAAAGGGCTTTTATATTTAATAATGAGGTAATGGCTCCAGTTTGTACTATCATGAAATATTTCATGGTTGTGCATTGCAATGTTTTGAGTTGTTAGGTACTGGAAATGATGTTTTCTGTGATAATGGGTATGGCAATATTGAGTCAAAACTATTCAACAGTGTTTGCAGGCTAATAAAAAAGTCTAGATTTATGTTTACCCAAACAAAGGCTAACTACCTACTTAAAAACTTTTGATTACTACTTCAACCACAAAAAGCAATCCTTAGCGTATAAGTAATTTCATTGAAACTTCAAACTACCCCTGAAATGATCATTAAAGATATCTTTATAACTTCATAATATTTCATTGTGAAAATATGACTTTCAGAACTACGTATAGATTGTTTTAACTGTAATAAAAGTGAAGCAATAAATCTACGCGAGGTTTCTTTATTAAAAAGTTTAGATACAATAAAAAGTGTATCTGCGATTGCAGTTATGAATAGTTTGAACTTTGCCACTTATTTTTATATTATAATATAATCTTTATTTCGGATTAAAGTATCCATATTGTGTTAGTAACATAAAATAGCTTATTATCTAGTGTTAGTACCGATAAAATGCTTAAGTACATGCGTAATGCGTTAGCATTTGTATGTGTGTGCGCCGAGCTGAGGTGATGTGAGTATAAGCCGGCTAAAACGCGTTGACTCTGATGCGCATTAAGCAATGCGGTTGCTCTATGCTGATTTTACTGATGCGCGACGCCGCGACTTGAACTCGCGCACTCGGTTGCATTAGCAGTGCCACGTACAAACATATGTAGAGCCATGATGGGAAGGGAAGACACGGAATCTATCTCGTAGTGCTGCTATGATGGACTCTTAAAAGCGTTAGGGTACAGACCAATAAGCCAAAAGAAACCGCATCAACAAAGTTTTGCATGATACCACAGTCCTAAAAATGTTGGCGGCGGGGGATAAATGTCTGACGGTGCGTTATGACGTCACTTTTTTTTTTATCCATATCATCTTTTACACAATTCGTCCATCTTTTTTTTTTGGTCTTCCTCTTTTCTTAAAGACATCCACATTCATACATCATCATCATCATTTCAGCCGAAAGACGTCCACTTCTCCAGCAGTGCAGTGCAGTAACTGTTAACAACTTGGGGGAGGCCTATGTCCACATAGGCCTCCCCCAAGCATCACCACAATGACCGGTCCTTGTTGTACTAGTCATATTGGGGGGATATGCCATAATCGCCACGCCTTGCAGGCGGTTTAGCGATCGCAGTTGGTTGGTTAAATACTCCGAGAACGCTGCTCATACACATTTATATTTTAATAACCTGTGCCTGCGGCTTCACCCGCGTGAATGTAGATAGATAGATGGATAAAACGTTCATTTAGTAAAAAAAACAAGACACAGGACATACAAGTAAAAATACAATAAAAAAGTGTGATATGTTTCTCAGTATTGTACCAAATGGGTGTCCAGCTCAGCATGTCGTTTATTGCGCATCCCTCGGGAACTGTTCATCTTCTCGGGATAAAAAGTAGCCTATATGTTAATCCGGATTATGTTCTATCTGTATGCCATAATTCATCAAAATCTATACAGTAGAAAGAGTAACAATCATCCACACATCCATAAATCACATTTATAATATCAGTAGGTTAGTAGTAGTAGTCATGGCTGAGACCATGGAGGACCTCGGTACAATGCTCGATGACCTCAGTAGAGCTTCCGATAGAGTGGGTCTTAAAATGAATATGGACAAGACAAAGGTTATGTCGAATTCCCATATAGTACCCATTAAAGTAAACATCGGAGAATCTACACTCGAAGTTGTTGACGATTATGTATACCTAGGACAAACTGTCCAGCTAGGTAAGTCCAACTTTGAGAAAGAGGTCAATCGTCGAATCCGACTCGGTTGGGCAGCGTTCGGGAAGCTACGCAATATCTTCTCGTCCAAAATACCGCAGTCTCTCAAGACGAAAGTCTTTGACCAGTGTGTGTTGCCAGTAATTACTTACGGCACTGAAAAATGGTTGCTCACAATGGGCCTGATAAGAAGGCTCAAAGTCACTCAAAGGTCAATGGAGAGGGCTATGCTCGGAGTGTCCCTGCGTGATCGAATCAGAAATGAGGAGATTCGCAGGAAAAAGAAAGTGACCGACATAGCCCGAAGAATTGCCAAGCATAAGTGGCAGTGGGTGGGGCACATTGCTAGCAGAAATGATGGCCGATGGGGCAGTAAAGTTCTGGAGTGGCGACCGCGCACTGGAAGGCGCAGCGTGGGTAGGCACCCACAAGGTGGACCGACGATGGTGAAGGTCGCGGGAATCCGCTGGATGCGGAAGGCGCAGGACCGGTCGTTGTGGCGATACTTGGGGGAGGCCTATGTCCAGCAGTGGACGTCTTTCGGCTGAAATGATGATGAATTATGAATATCAGTAGGATGTAATTGTATATGGTGCGTTACATCACTAGCATAGAAGCAGCCGCCATTTGGCATTCGCTTGAGAACAGCCGTCATGTCCGCACATTAGCCAGCTAGCCACGTCCATTGTTTTATATTCATCGGGCATTATAACCTATTTTTGAATTCCATTTATATATAGTTAAGTTTAAGTTTTGGTAGTCAATTATTAACCTTGCCTTGTCCAAACGATATTATTTTCAAGAGTAGCCAATTCCACTGAAACTGCACAAAACGTGCAATCTTGCCGTTATTCTTACCAAATACCTATTTTAAACCAACTTCATAACAGGTTTTCAGATCGATACCAATACAGATAATAACCCGACACTCGACCAATCCGGCAGTTTCAATTAAATTACCAATCACTTTCAAAGATTCAATTGCCATGAAATAATCTCGTTACTTGATTAAAACCATAACATCCTACGCTCAGTTTGCCGATATCTATACCCCCTAATACCCTTATGCATTCACCTTTAATTTAATTACCGTACCCCCAAGCGGGGGTTGAAAGGAATTTCATTAAGACACCCGGACCATCTTACCTTACCACGTGAGAATTTTTCAATATCGGAAGATATAGGTACTTAGACCACCTACGTATTATAATTTCATCGGGTTCCTTCGATTAGTAGATGTATTGTGTTTTTGTTTACAAATAAAAAAATGTTTCTTTTTTATGATTCCGTACCCAAAGGGTGCCAAATCTGTCTGTCTGTAACAGGGCTGTATCTTTTGAACGGTAATAGGTAACTGGTTGAAATTTTCTCAGAATATGTGCTGCTATCACGACAAATACTAAAAATTCAAAAGTCTAAAACCAAAGGCGGTCCCTATACAAGAAACTAACCACAACAACCAACCAAAAATGCATGTTTTTCGAGGTTTCTTGTATAAGGACCGCCCTTTACAAGAATCCTCGAAATACATGCATTTTTTTCAAAGGTTTTGTTCCTGCTCTATTTTCAAAACGGTAATATATATCAGCGTCAAACTTGGTTTGATTATAGTGTATACTATGTGATTTAGCAAAAATAAAAAAATATGGTAAACATAGACATATGTGGTGGTACTTGCGTAAGAAAGAGATGCAAAATTAATATTACGCTTACGGCGCGTTGATGTCTTTTGATGAACTGTTGTAAATTAAATCAATTTCTATGGGGTATCAGGTCGATGGGTGGTACCACGGAACTCCTACTGCGTGAGTCCGACTTGCAGTTGGCCGGTTTTTTTATGAGATATAGGTCTGCTCTTGACCGCAATCTAGACAGCTTTGTCAAGATGTGGTCGACGATGGAACGAGGAAACCTTTTAGGTGCCGATTCACTCCACCTGAAACCCACAACTATGTTAATTGTAAGTCCGTAGTCCTTACCTTATTTCACTGAAGCATCTACCATGTTTTTTGTCTCTGCATCACCCTAAAGTTGACTGGTAGAGAACTAGACATAGGTAGTTCGCGAATGAAAGACAAAAATGAACTAGTTCACTTGCTATGAATCTTTCTATATCTGATTCGTCATCATCATCATCATTTCAGCCAAAAGACGTCCACTGCTAGACTTAGGCCTCCCACAAGCATCGCCGCAACGACCAACAACAACAACAACCGACCAACGACAGTCCTGCGCTTTCAGCATCCAGCGGATTCCCGCGACCTTCACCAGGTCGTCGGTTCACCTTGTGGGGGGCCTACCCACGCTGCGCCTTCCAGTACGCGGTCGCCACTCCAGAACTTACTGCCCCATCGGCCATCCGTTCTGCGAGCAATGTGCCCCGCCCACTGCCCATTACTGCCATCTCTCGTCCACCACTTCCCAAAACGTATCAGTGTATCCGAAAGTATCTTCGTAGCCCCGATGGCGACGAATCATCGTCGCTCGCTCACTGACCTCACCACCTGTACGTACACAATGTAGGTTCTATACTAATTTCATAGGAAACAATAAATTAAGCTTTTTTGTCATCTTAGTCTACCTGCGACCACGAAATGCTGCAAAGCTTTAAAAACGTCAGGAAAACCAATTTAAATAATATACAGAAAAATGAAAACAAAAAGCCTCCACGAGTGACGATATTTAATTGATCGTCCGGCGCACCCTGGGCAGTCAGCCCCGCTACCAACTTGCTGACTGGCTAATCTTTTCCCGACGGCATGAGCTATTATCATTATGTAGCTCGTGTCGACACGAAGAAGAAGAAGAATAATATACGCGATTTAATCCGGTTAAACTTTGTTTTAGAACTGCCTCGTTGGTCTAGTGGTTGCTAGCGCGACTGCTGAGCGTGAGGTCCTGGGTTCGATTCCCGGGTCGGGCAAAGTGTTATTGGGTTTTTTCATTAGGAAATTCTCAGTAGCAGCCCGGAGTCTGGATTTGTTCCCGGTTAATGGCAATAGGCTCGCCCCCTATTACATGGGACTTACAACATAACTGGCGAAATGTGGGTGTATTATACACCTCTGCCTACCCCTTCGGGGAAATACAGGCGTGATGTTATGTTGTTATGTTATGTTAAACTTTGTTTTATTATAAACTACATAAATTAGTTCAAGAAACATGAACGATAACTAACTAATGTTTAAGATACGTTTAAGTATTTTTTATCAATTTAATTAATACTGTCTTACTGAACTACGGATAAGAATATGAGTGAAATATGAACACTGAACTAAATCAACAGCAGAGCGAGAACTACCTCTAACCTACTGAACGAAATGTACCACTGATCAAAATGAGTGATATGTATTTTATCTTTTCATCAAAAAGATACATATCTCTCTTTTCCGTACAGTGATACATTTATCGCATGTCTATAGAGAACGCTTTTGGTGTAAAGACCGCCTTTGTACCCAGTTGTGAATAAATTATTTAAATAAATAAATAAGTACCTACTTTCTGGCTTATTCTAATTTGGCAGTGGCAATGTGTTTAATTAACATACGGTCAGTTCCAAATTGGAAACAGACAAGCTCACTACCAATTTGGCATGTTTTTGCGATAGACGTTTTACTCTTTTAAGGCAGGACATACACTGGGTACACATTTGTAGTGCTAAAGTTATCCTCAAAAAAATCATGCAACGATGCGATGATGTTGACTTTACTTAACATTTTTTAAATGTAATTTAATACAACAAATTAATCGTTATTCCAGTTTGCGCGCAGACCAAAACTACATAAATACTACTACGGACTACCGTACCTACTTCCCCGCCAAATAGTAATGCTGCTTGCATTGCTGTGTTTTGGTCTGAAGGGTACGGGTGCCGGAGAAATTACAATCACATGAGACTTTCTATCTTCATGTCTCAGTTTGGTGAACCGAAAAAAAAAAATTTCGTCGTTGTCCAACCATCTGTTATGTACACTTTTATGATCATCCTCCTGCCCTTATCTCAATTTATTTGGGGCCGGCGCAGCATGTCTTTTCCATTCATTTCTATCAGCCGTCACCTCCGTGTTCACTTTCTTTTCCTTTCTTTCTATGTGCACTTTAATGATTTTTCAAAATTATGGGATAGTTCACTAACCAAACTTTAGTATAAAAATACTGATATACGCTTGCTTCTTGTTGGACATAGCAGAATGTGGAAGCCAGAAGTCCGATTGTTATGGCTACAGGCCAGTAATCAGCGTAAACAAAGTTTTCCTTGAGAACACAGTCGTAAAATGTTGGCGGGGGACAGGGGGCGAACGGTCCGTTATGATTGGTCGGCTCAAAACTTCGGTGGTATGACTGGTGCCGCTCGCTGACGGAGTAATGTCCAGATTGGCGGCGGGGCGTGTTATATGCAGTGCTACTGCATATGCTTGGTGATTGGGGTATCCCGCTATTCGGCGTCTAGAGGCTTACTGGTCTGTGGTTGTGGCGAAACTTAGGAGAGGCCTATGTCCAGCAGTGGACTGCGATAGGCTGAGTTGATGATGAGATATTGGGTTGACGTTGACAATATCCAAAAACTTTAAAAGCGTGTAGATATGTCTTACGTCATGTTATAAAACAATTTCTTGATGAAAAAGATTTTATTTAAACTACATTTTTAGGGTTCCGTACCCAAAAGGTGCCAAACGGGACCCTATTACGCTCGCTACGCTGTCCGTCCGTCCGTCCAACTGTCTGTCACAGGGCTGTATCTTTGTAACGGTAATAAATAACCAGTTGAAATTTTCACAGAATATGTGTTACTATGATGCCTATCACGACAAATACTAAAATTAAAAAATATTTTATACCAAAGGGGGTCCCCATACAAGAAACCTCAAAAAAACATGATTTTTTTTAACGTTTTTGTTCTTACTCTATCTTCAAAACGGTAATACATACCAGCGTCAAACTTTGTCAGATTATAGTGCATATTATGTTAGCAACAAATACTAAAAATAAGACAAACCACATATATGCATATATGTATATATATGCATATATGTGGTATTACCTGCGTAAGAAAGACATGCAAAAATTCATATTTCACGCACGCTCGGTGATGTCTTTTGTTGAACTCTCGTAAATTAAATCAGTTTCTATGAGGTATCAGGTCGATGGGTGGTACGGAACCCTTACTGCGCAATTTCGACTCGCATTTTTCCAGTTTTTAAACAAAAGTGAGTTAATATTGCATTGTCATCTAGTCCTGAGCTATCTTCAAAGATTCAAGTCTCTAGCTCATCGGGAAGTTAGTTTAAAATCGATTGTAAAATTTGTACCAAGCAGACGGACAAGATTGATAGAGAGTTAATAAAAACGTGTTACCGTACCTAATAACAAATTGCGTTAATTCATGTAGATTTAAAATGGTAATTTAGTGTAAATAATAGTCAAATTCCACGAACGAACAACAATGAGAAAAGATGGCAAGGCGTATAGCAGATGTACCGGACGGGCGGAACTCGATACCTTGTGTATGAGCCGCTGACGCCCTGTACCTATAGGTTGACTTCCCACGCCGAACTGAAGGATTATTACGGGAACACCGGGAGAATTTTCAGGAATGAAAACACCGACATGACTGTTCATGAAGAGCTTGAGGCCTCTGCTTACTCCATTTGAAGGCTTGACTGTATGTGGTAGAATTACGCTACATAGCTATACTGCCCATACTATTCTATACTATAGACAGTATAGCTATAACTGTATATCTGTATAGGTATCTATTCTATTGGTATTGGTTTTTAGCCGTATCTGACCAAATATGACATAAAAGACGTCTACAAAAGAGATTATGTGACCGCCACAGAAGGGATTACATCATAAAAAGGATGAGTAGCAGTGTCTTCCTAATCTGCTGATAGCGCTAGCGCTCACTAAACCGTCTTAAATCTTGAAAAAAATACATAGTTAAACATTTTATCACAATCTCACTACGTAACTAATAGTAGTTTATGAAACTGTTGCATAATAGGTGTAGTATTATGGAGATGTAAATCAAACACCGTCTAAAGAACAACTGATTTATTGTACCATATTTTCAGATACCTACATAATATATTATAAATATTATAGTTTATTTAGACATACCCACAACATCTCCCTCTTCATAACTAACACAACAAACAATTCAATAGATTAAATATAACACATTTACAATTTAGAATATAAATATATTTTTGACATAGTTATTTATTTTTATCATTCATTACATTTTATTTACCATGCTAATATATATATATTTTTTTTTTTTTTTTTTTTATAATTACTATTCAATAAAAAATATCCTTGCATGCATTCATTTAACATCAACATAAAATAGACCTAACACGTTCATTAGACCTAATTATGCTATAACATGAGTAATAAAAATATTAATTAGGTAACAGTGAATAAGACTTCTTTAACATGCATATCGCTGCGGCGGGCGTACGACCCTACCGCTTCGCGTAACATAAGTAGTTGCTGCCGTTGCTGGTGCCGCGACTAGGTCCGGCCCAGCAGGTGGTGAGCTTGGCCTGAACGAACTGTTAGCGTCCGATGAGTTCAAATCGTCCCAGTCAATAATGGCTCCTCTACTTTGAGTGGAGGTGCCATGCGGGAGATCAGGCCCTACGGTTTCCGGTAACTTCAGTAAATGATGACGATTTCTGCGATAAACACGGCCATTTTCAGCTTCAACCCAGTACGACCTATCGCCCCGCGCTTTGCCGACTACTCTCGAATTAACCCACTCATTTTTATCCCTTAAACGGATTTTTTCATTTGGCTTTAGCGGTGCCAAACTACGCGTACCGCGATCGTATTGTTTTTTGTATTTCCGGGTTCTTTGTTCCCTGTGATGCTTAAAATCTTTATTATCTATTATTTTGGGTTGTAAATTCTTATTACTAACGGGTAAACGAGTGTTGAGGCGACGGCTCATAAGAAGCTGTGCTGGAGAATACGACTCTGCTGTAAGCGGAGTGTTTCTAAAATTGAGCAGTGCTAGTCGCCAATCCTCACCGCTCTCGCACGATTTTTTAAGCAAAGACTTAACCGTGCGTACATTACGCTCTGCCAAACCATTTGACCTCGGGTATAAGGGTGAACTCGTCACACGCTCAAAGCCCCATGACTCACCAAAACTTTGGAACTCCTCAGAAGTAAACTGAGTCCCATTATCACTCACAAATTTTTTAGGTATACCGAACCTGGCAAAAATATCTTTTAATGCGTTAATTACAGAGCCGCTTTGTAAATTCGGCAATTTTACTACTTCTAAGTACTTAGAATAATAATCGACAACTAGAAGATACTGTTTTCCCCTAAATTCAAAAATATCAGCGGCGAGGACCTCCCAGGGCAGCTCGGGCAGGGCATGCGGCGCGAGCGGCTCGCGCGGGCTGGCCGCACGGTGCCGCTGGCATGTCTCGCAGGCCTGCACGCAGCGCGCGATGTCGGCCGACATGCCGGGCCACCACATAACTTCACGCGCGCGACGCTGACATTTTTCTATTCCCAAATGCCCTTCGTGTATACGACGAAGCATTTCCTTCCGTAGCGAAGACGGTATAACTACACGTTCGTTTCTAAATAAAATTCCATTTACCTCATGTAACTCATTGTGTACGTCCCAAAAAGGTTTAACTATATCGTTAGCGTCTTTCTTATTGGCTGGCCAACCCTTACTATAATAAACAAGCAGGGCACACAACACCGTATCTTTTTCAGTCTCATGTTTGATTGTGCTCAACATCTCCGGAGTCGCCTGAACATTTTCATACAAAAAATTTACGTGTACCTTAACATCCCTATCAACGTCATCGTCTGAACCAGATTCCGTGGCTGCACGAGACAATGTGTCCGCTATAAACAACAACTTACCTGGTTTATATATTAACTCAATATTTTTTCGTAATAGTTCTCTTAACGGCACCGAAATTTCCGAATAATTAGGTATAAATCTAGAAAGATAGTAACCCCGAGGAATCTTTCTAACTCTTTTTTATCACGCGGTGTTGGCATTTTTTCTATCACTTTAATACGATTTTTATCGGGCGTCATACCATTAGCATCGAAGTTATGCCCTAAATAATTAACACTAGTTGCTCCAAAAATACATATGTTTTTATTAAATTTCACCCCATTTTCTTTTGCCCGTCGAATCACTTCCTTCAACCGCTCATCGTGTATTTCACGCGTTTCTCCCCAAACCAGAATATCGTCGATAAATATTTCTACCCCCTCCATTTTAAATATTTTGACCATCTCGAAATGAAAAATTTCCGGAGCACAGTTTATTCCGAATGGCATTCGTAAAAATCTATATCTACCAAAAGGTGTAGAAAAAGTGCATAATTTTGAACTATCTTCCGTTAATCTAAGCATCCAAAACCCTTTATTTGCGTCGCACTTTGAAAAAAATCGAGCCCCAGACAGATTACTAGAAATCTCATCTAGAGTTGGAAGCTGAAAATGACAACGTTTTACTGCACGATTCAAGTTTCGTGGATCCAAACAAACACGTAAACTCTTATCCGGTTTTTCTACAACTACTATGTTTGAAACCCAATCCGTCGGGCCCTCCTCCTCGGTAATAATATTTAATTTAATCATCAATTCAAGTTCATCTTTTAGGCGTGATCGCAATTTTATTGGAATTTTACGTGATGCACTCACCACCGGCGGTACGGACGTATCAATCTGTATTCTACATTCGGTAGGCAAACAACCTATACCCGAGAACAGTGAATTTTCAATGTCAATTTTATTGATCAACAATTGATCAGTTCGTACTAACATATTTAAATTTATACAACATTGCAAACCAAGTAAATTATTACAATTCACGTCCAACACAAATAATTTTTCAATGCAACTTTGATGATTATATTTCAATAATGCATCAAAATATCCCATAACTGGTAAACTATTCTTACTAATTTCCAAAAGTACTGTATTACATTTTTTAAGTTTATGTATATTGAATCCTGACTGCTCATAACAACGTCGTGACATAATGGATGCACCCGCCCCACTATCTAATTTAAACTTTATGACCATTCCATTAACGTTAATCTTCGCGCACCAAGACTCACGCGTAGTTCCCAGAGCATCTATAGACACATTATACATAATTAGCTCACCGCTATCGACGTCACTGTCCCCGCTACCGGCCTCGCTGGCCGGCGATGCACCGTCCTCCTGCACCTGTCGCGCAAACCTTACGCGGCAACACCTAGCGAAGTGGCCAATCCTTTCACAACGATAGCACTTAGCCGAGAACGCTGAACACTTATCGCGATCCCTATGCCCATAGCCACATTTTCCACACACACTATTATAAGACCGTCCGATAGGCTGTGCCGACGCAGGTACTGTGTACGTTGGTTGGCGCACCCCGTGTGCGTGCTGCGCCCGGTTTCGATGCATGACGTGTTGCGGCGCGCGGGCTCCGCCAGCGTCACGGTCGCCGCGCGTACGCAGCTGCTCCACAGCAGTGGGCTGTGGCCGCACCGCACACGAAACCGCTTGTTGTCCGGCCCGTTCCGCCGCCCGGCACCACTCAATCGCTTCATCAAACGTTACTGACGATTTTGCAAGTAATTTTTCTCTCATTTGCAGATTTTTTATTCCTCGAATGATTTGAGTCAAAATGAGACTTTTCTTTAAGGTACCGAACTCACAATTTTTACTCTGTACCTTCAGCACTCCAAAAAAATTATCAAAACTGTTTTCCTTCTGGTACGTTTCAAAAAATATGTGCCTTTCATAATTTGTATTTCGTTTTGGATCACAATATTCACAAAACTTTTGACAAATCGTATCGTAACTTTGTTTCTGAGTCTCGTCAATGTCTAGTTCTTCATAAATCTCACGACCATATTTACCAATAGTGTGCATAAATAGTGCGCATTTTTCTTTGGATGACGCCGATTCTTTTCCCGAAGCCAACAAATAATATTCAAATGCCACTTTAAATTCTCGCCAATTGGTAGCCATATTGCCTTCTTGTTGCAACGCCTCCGGTTGCTGTATAGACATACGAAACTTACTAATATCCGCATTCTCACTCCCCGTTCCAGACTTATCTTCACTCATTGTGGATATGAACACCCCAAACTTATTTTATAAGGACAATAAGCACCAACTAGCCACACCTGACACCATGTAGTATTATGGAGATGTAAATCAAACACCGTCTAAAGAACAACTGATTTATTGTACCATATTTTCAGATACCTACATAATATATTATAAATATTATAGTTTATTTAGACATACCCACAACAATAGGGGTTATTAAAACACGAGTGTGAGTTTAAAAACCGAGCCGTAGGCGAGGTTTTTAATAGTATCACACGAGTATTTTAATACCTAATTATGTCAGTTTCATACACTATTTTATCTACACTCATACAATTTTAAATAAAATACCAAAGTCAAAATCTTAGTAACATTGTCTTTGTTTTTCTTGATTTCTCTGGTAAAAGATTGTTCGTCATTTACGTTGCTGCATCCAGAAATTCAGGCGGGGTCATATTCTCCTCAGTTCAGTATCACTGCTGTAGTCAGATATTTTTGCCCAGAATAAAACTTTCGACATACAAAACCATAATAATAACGTAAACAATAACAATAAATTTACAAGTAATGATGTCCAAATCCAGTAGGCCAGGCGCGCGGCCGCGCAAGCGCGCTGGTGCGCGCCTACACAGATAATAAAATATAGTCTGGCGACAACATTATAATCGGAACTAATTTTCTATCCTTGTCAGGATTCCGTCAATCTCTGTTTTATCATACAAAAAATATGCCTGTAAACACTTAAATATAATTAAAAGCAATATGACAATCAAAAGTTCTGCCAAAAACGCGATTTTAAACGATAAAAATTTTCAATGTATGACAAGTGGCGCCACCCTGAATTTTGTGTACTCATTGGTGCCAAACTGTACGACTGCTAAAAAAAAGGTTTGAAAACTCCTTGGTTAGGTCGAAGTGGCATTAAAAACTCCTTAGTTAGGCTGAAGTGTGCGGTTATGGAAAAAAAATTAAATTACCGCATTGTTTTGTTCAGCAAACTGTATCGTAATGAAACTTTTTAAATTCATAACAGGTGCATGTGCGTAAAGTATGTCATTATGACATTACTTTCGAGTTCATAATTCGAATTTTACGATACGAGTGTAGATAAATATCTTAACGATGCTGTTTTTTAAAGAAACGGGGTGTTTAAGCGAAGAAGTCTTGAAAGAGTGGAATGCCTTTAATTAACGTCTTATCATGAATAATTTCCTCATTCTACACCTTTCCTGACACGTTTAATTGTTTCAGTGTAGTTTTATCTGGTTTCAACAGGTTTTTTTATATATTATAGGATAGCAAAACGAGCTACAGACCCACTTGTTGCTAAGCGGTTACCTTTGCCTATAATAACTGCAATACCATCTAGGTTGTTGCCTAAATGGTACTGCAAGTCGGTTCGCCAAACTGGGACATGAAGATGAAAAGTCTCATGTGATTGTAATTTCACCGGCACCTGTATCCTTCACACCGAAACACAGTAATGCAAGCATCACTGTTTGGCGGCAGAGGTAGGTAGGGTGGTAGTACTTCCCCAGACGGCTGCTAAATTATACTAATAATTAAATGTAGTAAACCTTTTTGACGAAGTTCTTCAACCTGTGCGTTTTGTCTGTCATGATTTACGGTGCCGTCATTCAGCGAGCTATGCTTATAGTATCTTTTAAGGGTAAAATCTGTAATGAGATTATCCGGAGAAGAACCAAAGTGACCGATATATCATGTAGGATCAGTAAGCTGAAGTGGTAGTGGGCTAGCCATATCTATCAAAGGACCGATTGACGAGTCCTGGAGTGGAGACCGCGAATCGGCAAACGCAGTTTAAGAAGCCCCTTAGTTAAGTGGACCGACCACCTGAAGAAGGTAGCTGGGAGGACTAGATGTGGAAGGCAGAGGACCGACTGTTGTGGTGCAACTTGGCAGGGGCCTATGTCCAGAAATGGATTGCGATAGGCTGAGTTGATTGAAACTTTTTTGACTTAAGAGCATTAGCATAAAGATTAAAACAAAAAAATGAACACGCAGCGAATTAGTATGTTTTTTTGTAATTAATCTAATCTGGAAACCAAAACTACAGAATACCTGAAGCTATTGAAAAATAACACCTATAATTTAAAGAATCTACGCATCTGCAAACGGAAAATTTTACTTTCTGACAAACATAATATTACAAACAAATTATACTACTACTCGCGCAGATAAAGAATGGGACTGAAAATAGCGGCATTTGTATTTTCCTCTCGTTCACATGCACGGTATTGTCTGAGCGAGAAGCATATAGAACAATATAAGTGCCGCCATTTTCAATTCTTTGTCTGCACGAGCAGTAAAAGCTTGTATACACATGCGCACTGACAAACTTCGTCGACCCCGCCACTATTACTTAATATAGAAAATACAGAAGGTCCATTTACTACAATACATTTAATTTAAGCTTTATTTTGGGGATATTTGTTAACCAGACGAATTTTTACTCCGACTATTCGTCTTCACAGCGAATAGCAGATTGGCTTAAGACCTAAATATGCTCCAGAAAAAAATATGTAAAAAGGGGTGGATAGGTTTTTGCTAATGTGCATGCCAATAGTGCCAATTCCCTTGTACCCACACTAAACTAATTTTAATCACACTATATCTCTTTCTTACAAACGTAATTGAAAAATGACAATATATTAAGAACTGTCAAATGTAGTCTATGCCCTTGTAACTTATAAAAAAGTAGTCGTGACCTGTGTACCTGACTGCCTCGTTGGTCTAGTGGTTGCAAGCGCGACTGCTGAGCGTGGGGTCCTGGGTTCGATTCCCGGGTCGGGCAAAGTGTTATTGAGTTTTTTCATTAGGAAATTCTCAGTAGCAGCCCGCGGAGTCTGGATTTGTGCCCGGTCAGTGGCAATAGGCTCGCCACCTATTACATGGGACTATAACATAACTGGCGAAATGTGGGTGTACTATACACCTCTGCCTACCCCTTCGGGGAAATACAGGCGTGATGTTATGTTATGTTTGTTATGACCTATATATAATATGGAGCCATAAACATAAATAAAAATAAATAAATAAAGATATGGTGACTAAATGAGTGTGATGCCGCGGGAATCAGCTAGTAAGATATAGGATAGTAGGATGTTTTAACTACAAGTAGCTAAGTAAATAATCACGTACAATACCCGACATTAATATTACACATCAGCATTAGAGAGAGATAATCGGCTAGGTAGCGTCATTTCTGTCGCATGAAGCACTCACTCTGACAAGTCAGCGACAAAATGAGTGACAATGACGACGCTCTACGAAGCCGAAGCTAGCCGATGATTTATTTATAAAGGTCGATGCAATATTTAGTACCGGGTACTGTATGTAAATATGTATGTACACTCGACCAAACAGAAGCATGACCCACCATAAGCTTAATTTTCTACAAATATTCTAATACAATTGGGTCGAATTTCACTTAAAAATATTTTTTATTTCTTTTTTGTAGGTAAACTGTGCGAAACGTCAGTCAATTCGAAATTCAAAACATAATTTCAGCCTTATCAAAAACGTAACTTTTTCCAATTATTAATCTATCACATTGCTCAAAATTGCATAGACTTCTGACCCGTATTAATGCAGTTTCCTTAATATTCAAAATGTCCTAAGTGCACGACAGTAATAAGAAGAATATTTTACTATTTTGACAATTTCTTACGAATTATCGGCTGAGTGGGTCATAATTCCGATTTGTCGACTGTACCTACATATAATTAGGAAGAGTGATATTTCTGCACATTTGAATTAGAGTTAACGCTTAGAGTTGCGACGCGCAAATGGTTTAACTCACAATATAACGTTTAATTGCACACTCCAGTTTACTTTGCAACGCTTCATTCTTGGATTTACGAGTTTTGTGGATGTGTGGATTCGGTGTTTAGTTACGCCACTTGATGCAATTAGAGCATTATTCTTCTTTCCCTCAGTCTTATCCCTTTATCTTGGTTCAGCTCTCCTTAGAGCAATAGAATGTCTCTCTTATCTCAATTCTAATAAGTTGTATTTTTAGTTAATATCAAATTAGTCGGAATTTAGATTTTCATACAAGTTTAGTCGTGATTTCGGAACGTGCGCACTAAAATACAAATAAATGTAACACGTAAACTAATTTGACAGATCAAAAATTGTTGCCATCTCTTTCTTGTATCTACTATTAGTAAAAGAGAACGATAGTTTAAAAGTTTAGTTCGCGATCAAGAGAATCGACACCAATGAGACACATTGGATAACTATTGTTCCATCGTCGGCTTTCTTGCACCAGTTGAGGATAGGCTTATTGTCAGTGACAGGCTCAGCAGAATTATAATAATTAGTATGAAGGATTTTTTGTAGCAAGCAATATAAATGCATCAAAGGTCCGGTAATGAGACACTTTGGATAACGCCGCCAGCGGTCTTATGACGAGTTTAACTTTTAAGCACTATGTTTTGACAACTAAAATAAAATCACTCTATTCAATCAAAGCATTTATGCACTTTGATTTTATGCATAGGGGATGGACACTTAGAAGGAAATTCACGGCACTTAATATTTCACAGTCAGAACTCTTTCCCAGTCAAAACTACTTCTGATTGACGAAAATAGTCAAAACATGCTATGACTAGGAGGTTGGTCAAAACTAGTTTTGCTTGAGGTTCCGGTCAAAAGTTGTTTTGACTAATTTTATCGGTGTAAACTCGAAAAAAAAATTGAGCCTAACATAGTCAAAAACAGACCACCTGCATGTGGTCAGACAGTGTCCTACCCTAAAAGTGTTTTTTTTTAAAGCGTGGAGCCAAAAATCTTCTGGCGGAGCAAACTTAGAAACACTTACATGCAAAAGTTAATGTCCATGACAATGGTGGACAAGTGGTTTTGACTAACGCTCTTGAGCAAAACCATTTTTAACCGACGAAAAAAAGGAGGAGGTTCTCAATTCGACGCGTATAATTTTTTTTTTTTTTTTTTTTTTATTATGACCACGCATAACTTTTTACAGAGCTGTCCGATTTTGATGATTATTTTTTTAATGGATAGGGTATATCTCGAAATTGGTCCCATTTAAATTTCAAAATCAAAATCCACCCCTAAGGGTAGTAAAACAGGGGATGAGTGTTTGTTCACCCACTGAATTCTTACCTGTTAACCGATTCTGTTGAAACTTGATACACATAAATATAGTTCTAGACACTACGACATAATGGAGACCTGGAGTTTGATTAAAACCACAAAAAAATGAAAAATAAAACTTTTTAACAAATAATTGAACCGACGAAAACAGAAACTGAAAAGCGAAAAATAACTAATTATGAGTCGGCGCCAAACAACCAATCAACGAAGATCATTAAATTACTTTAAATAAATAATAAAAACAACGTCACACCAAATACAACATGAAATTTTCAACGATAAACAATAACTTTCCAAAAATGCATTCTTCGCTCGGCCACTTGCAACTTGCACGCACATTACTTGTTAAAAGTTTGTTTGGCGCCGACTCATAATTAGTTATTTTTCGCTTTTCAGTTTCTGTTTTCGTCGGGTAAATTTTTTGTTAAAAAGTTTTATTACTGGTATTTTTCAGTCAAAATGTCTTTCGACTGTTTTGCGCTTAAAAGTACTTTTGCCCGGTTAAGGGGTTTGGCCGTAACATATAGACGTACCTACAATTCATGAAAGAAAAGAAAGAAATAAACAGATGATAATACAGCTGTTTTGTTTATCTTTTGATATTTCAATCACTCTTTTATCCAACACTTTTTTACCTTTAAAGTTTAACAGCAAGGTTTAAAGCTCGTGCTTTTCATAAAAATACTCACTTTTCCAGTAAAACGACTATCAAAGTACCATATTTGGGTCATAACCTTTATTTTATGATACATAACATAGCACTTCGCATTTTTTCAGTACTTTTCATACAATGCTCTTTATATGATGTAATAAAACCGAAGGCTTTTATTTGGTTATTCAAAAGCCATGGTTACAGTTCTGTTATGGAGTTCCATTAGTGGTTACTTTGTGTGTCATTGTATTTTTCCTGTTAACATTTTGACCAAGAATAATAATTTAGCCCAGCCTAGCCTAGCTATATATTGAGACAGTGACTGTCAACAGCGTTGCTGTTGCGACAACGCTGACGGGTTTGTGACTCCGTGTAAATGTCGTAGGATAATTGGACAAATCGAATATTTGCGAAAATCCTAGGATGACTGCAAAAGACCGGATAATTGGAATAGCAGAACGATTTTTGCAATCATACGAGTTCTTATTAGGATCGTTGCAAAAATCCCAGTTTGTTTAGGACGATTGGAGACAAAGGGTCAATTTATAACATCTTCTATTTTGACTAACCTCGACGTTTCGGCCAAGTTGCATTGACCGAAACGTCTAGGTTAGTCAAAATGTTTGTTATGTTTTGATTTTATTGTGCGCGACAAGTCCCGTAAATATAGTTCAATATGAGTGAAATTCGCGAATGTTTTCCATTCCTGGTGGTCTTGTGCCCGAGTAATCCAGTCATGACCTGCATGCCGTCTGATTTGGTTGACCCATCGCTGAGGTGGTTGGCCTCTTCCTCCAGCACGGAGCATACAGCTGCAAAGTTCCATCATTTAGTCAATTATGAATACAATTAAATAATAAATATTACCATAAAGCGATGAATGGGCTGTCGATAAAGCATCGGCTGCTACTCACTTTAATTCAATGACAGCCGGCGTTGCATATTCCAGCGGCCATTATTTAAATTAAATGCAGGACGGTATTTTGATGACATTACTGGCAGAGTGGTTGAGTAGGAGCATTAAAAGGTTCTAAGTTGTATTTGTTTTTCTTAGTTGTCATTCGTCAACATCGGTTTTTTTTAGAATAGAAACAATAATAATCACGTCGCAAATTACACTTTTCTAGTCTTGGGTTGGTCGCGATGTACCTTGAGTTCTTTCTCACCTTGAACTAGCGGAGATTTTCTGCAACCGTAAATATCACGGAGGAAATATGGTATTGAGTGAGGTTGAGTGGAGTCTAAAAACGTTTACAACTTATGATATTGCAAATGTAATCACGGCACAAAACGAAGAACAACGTGGCTTGAAGAACCTGGCTGGGGGGAACTGGATGGGGAAGGCAGAGGACCGAGTGTTGTGCCGCAACTTGGGAGAGACCTTTGTCCAGCAGTGGACTGCGATAGGCTGAGTTGATAATCAGGGCACAGTTCGGTATCTATACAAAAAGCATAATACATAAGTATAATACAATCAAAGAGACACTAATTGATTGCCAAGAGTAATAAAATTAATGTAAATATTCTCAGTGGCGGACGTTTGAAATACGTTGGTACACGTATCAAGATGATGAATATTTTTTTCTGCTATTTTCAACTTCAAAATCCACTTTTTATTGGAAGTAGACTTTGATGGCGTAATTGTTGCTGAAATCCTAAGATATACCGGGTATAGCGAAATCGATACTAAACGAGTGTAAATATTAGTATCGGTCCTGTTCAAGGAAGATACCAATACTGATAAATTGAAACATCTCCTAAAGGTGCATACTCATCGCGAGCATTTGATGTGATTAAACAGCTCGAGTTTGAGCATTACACCGGTAAATACGTCGAGGAATGCATCACAGCGCGCAGACTTAGAATATTACAACTTCGACCATTACAGTAGTGAGTACGTTAAGCCGAGCAATACAGTGCGCAGACTTGGAATGTTACAACTTCGAACATTACAGCAGTGAAAAATTTAAGCCGAGCATTACAATACGCAGACTTGGAATTTTACAAGTTGGAACATTACAGCAGTGAGAAAGTTAAGCCGAACATTACAGTACGCAGACTTGGAATATTACAACTTCGAAGATTACAACAGTGAGTAGGTAAGTTAAGACGAGCTATATACTGCGCACCATATGTAACCAACGCCAAAACAATGAATCAATGTTATACGCACGAATATTCAATCGCACTATTGTTATGTACTGCTCAACACTCGAATTTTGAATTGTTTGTTACATTACACGCGAAATTGGTGCACGATTTTAATTTTAGTTTTGGTTGTAATCGTTGGGCAATAGTCTTTAGAAGTAAACTCTAGCGGCTTTTTGTGCGGGAATTTATGGTTTTCGAGATATTAATTTTAATTTTTTTACAAGTTATTTGTAGGTTTTAGCACAGAAATCAACATTACAACACTAGAAAGCGTTAGAAGGAGATAAAATGTCAACGAATGCGATAATTTTGTCCCGTTCTGACATGAAGTTGCGTTGCAATCTAGACAAAGTTGGTTTATGTTTTTATAACTTTGAAATCCTTCATGGGCAAATCCGACTCAGATAGATTAAGGTTAGAAGGCTAAGGCTGGAGCTTCCCTGCTCTCCGCTCCCGCCATAGCCTTCTCGCTAGGTTTCTTTTTCTAACTTTAAAAACCCTTTTTACGAACAAAACGCTTCAAATTCGTTTGTTAAAATAAACATCTTCGCGGGAAGAGAATGGTGCCATTGGGAAGCACCTGCCCCCCACCCCTTTCCAACCCCAAATTCGAAATTCGTGCCGCCTTTTTCTAATATAGTCCCAAATTGTACCGGGTAGGTACAGTAAATTTCAAAAATTGATATCTGGTAAAATATTAGTTTCCGCACCCCTTGCTCCGGTCGAGGGGGGCTCTCCTCATCGCCCTCACCCTCCTCCCACCCCATAACCGTCCACTCGCCTGCACCAAGATACTAAAGCAATACCCACTCGAACAGCGATAATCAATATTCAATTCAGCGACAACAGAGAAGCAGAGTCATTGTTTAATAATGTCACATCAAAACATAAATCGCTTCTCTGGCAAAATTTTAGATGTAGAATTATTTGCTGAGAGATATAATGTAGATATTCTATGCTTCACAGAAACTTTTCTGAGAGCAGATAAAATGTTATTTAACGTGGATAATTTTAAGATAGCCAGTTCGTTCCAGAGAGCGTCAGCAGAAGGTGGGGGAACCTTAATCATGGTTAGACAACACCTGAAGTGTAAGGAGCGACTAGATATTTGCAATCTCTCTGTTGAACGAGTATGTGAGCTCGCGTGTGCAGAAGTGGAGGAGCATGTGATTTTGTGTGTTTATAGCCCTCCTGACTCCAATAAGCCCCTATTTCTTTTAACAATGGAGGATGCTCTTAGAAAAATAAATGTAAATAAAAAGTTGATAGTTTGTGGGGATTTCAATATTGACATTCTGATAAATACCAAAGATAAACGTAACTTCTTGTCATTATTTAAATCATTTAACCTAAAACATATGTTCTTTGAGCCGACTAGAGTGACACCTACCACAGCTACTTGCATAGATAATATTATGACAAACTTTAAAATATTTGAAAAGAATTTAATTAGTGGCGTTCGTTCAGATCATAAGTGTCAGATTATTAAATTGAATTATAAGAAAATCATAAGTCACCAAATTATACAATGTAGGTCATTAACGAAAAATTGTCTACAAAAATTTAATAAAAATCTAGAATCCCAATTACTTACATTACAATCGCAAAATGGCAACCCTAATTATATGTATAGTAAACTATTTAATGTTATATGTAATGAGTTTGAAAAAGCATGCAAAGTAAAAAAAATTACTATAAAACCAAAAATCATGTTTAGCTCCTGGGCTACAAAGGGTATAAGACGCAGTCGAGATGTTTTGTATGGGTTATATGACAAAAAGTCTTATACACCTAATATCAATTTTCATATTTACGTTAGAAGATACTCAAAAATCTTTAAAAAGATTTGCGTGCAAGCGAAGGCTGCTTATATTAGTGATCAAATAAAGAAGTCAAATAATAAAATAAAAACGACTTGGAAAATAATAAATACTGAAACTGGTAATCGTAGGCTTACAGATAGTACAATGAGCATAAAAATAGATGACAAACTAGTTTCAGATAAAAATGTAGTCTCTAACTTCTTTGAACGATTTTTTACAAATATCCCACTCGAGACTACTAAATTTCTTCCATCGTCCCCCGTAGCAGCTGAGACACTCTTAAAGGAAAATGTTACTTTGCCTATATCTACTACAGCTTACTTTGAGTTTAGTTTTATTACTCCCATTGATATAATAAAAACATTTAAAACAATAGCCAGTAAAAAAACAGAGGACTTATGGGGATTGTCCATAAAAGCTGTCGAAGCAATAATAGTCAATATCGCGCCAATTTTAGCGACAATCTTCAATACTTGCATCGTAGATGGCATTTTTCCCGATCTAATGAAATACGTGGGACACTCAGAAAGTTTTGCGAAACTAAAAAAAATTGTTCTATACGTACATATATTTTTATCAAATCTTTTCAAAGTACTTTCCACCAGCCTCTATACAAAGATTCATGCGCCTAAACCAGTTTTCAAAACACTTTTTCCAGTCCGCCGCAGACACCTCGTTTACAGCCTGCTCGAACGCAGCCAGCGCATCTTCCGGCGACGAAAATTGTATCCCTTTGAGCTGATTTTTTATTTTTGGGTATAAAAAGAAGTCACACGGTGCTAGATCAGGGCTGTAAGGAGGGTGACCCAGGAGTTTGACTGGCGTGCTGTCCAGGAAGTCCCTCGTTTTGAGTGCGGTGTGCGCAGGTGCATTGTCGTGGTGGAGCAGTAGCCCGCGGAGCCCTGTGTTTGGTCGCTTGTTGCTTATAACAGAGAAAACTTCTGGCAAACATTTGGTAGTATACCATTCGGCATTAATGCTTCTTTGATCCCGTAAGGGAATTGATACCAAGTGGCCAGTCAAATTAAAACAGCTAGCGATCAAAATCTTACCCCCGCTTCTAGATCGCTTCACTTTGGTAGGCGTTGGCTCATTTTGAAACACCCAAACAGTCGACTGGCGCTTGGTTTCTGGGTCGTATTGATAAATCCAGGACTCATCACCTGTAACGATGTCGTAAACACGCCGAGACGAGCCTGCTTCAAATTTGTTAAGTATATCACGGCACCATTCCACCCGGGCCTGCTTCTGAGCATCGGTGAGGTTGTGCGGCACCCAGCGTGATACTATCCTCCTCACGCGAAGATGGCTGTGTAGAATCTCGTGAACGCTTCCCGATCCAATCTTCAATATGTGTTGAATCTCCTGATATGTAGTTCGCCTATTGTCTTGGATTAAATTTTTCACTGCTAGCACGTTTTCTTCGGTAACAGCCGTCAAAGGGCGACCGCTTCTTTCGTCATCCCCCAAAGTTGGTCGACCGCGCTTGAATTCGTTATACCAACGATACACGGTTGCCTTGGAAGGGCCTTCATCCATGAATGCCATTTGAAGTCTATCGTACGATTCATCCGGTTTCAGGCGACACTTGAAATCGTATAAAATCATAGCTCTAAAATGTTCCCGGCGCAGATCCATATTTCAGTGAGACACAATACTTTGAATTAACTCGCAAAAAATGTGGAGGGAAATTTTGAAATTGGAACTTACTTATTTTTACTTATAAATAATCATATTTTCGAAAAACATTATAACTGGCCAGTCTCCCATATATAAAAACTTTTTTTCGCAATACTTTCTGAGGGGCCTGGTATAGCAAAATTGTGCCCATTTTCAAATCAGGTAGCCTTGATAATGCATCTAATTATAGGCCAATATCTGTTCTACCAGCTTTAAGCAAAATTTTTGAAAAACTAATACTAAATCAAATGTTAGTATATTTTAACTTAAATGGGATACTTCATGATAAACAGTTTGGATTTACGAAGGGACGTTCAACGGGAGATGCTGGATCCACCCTAATCAAAACAGTATTGGAGGCTTGGGAGCAGGCTCAGGATGCGGTAGGAGTGTTCTGTGATCTTTCTAAGGCGTTCGACTGCGTGGATCACCGAACGCTCATTCTGAAATTAAAACACTACGGAATCCGAGGTAGATCTATTGATCTCGTAAGTTCATATTTGTCGAATCGGGAACAAAAGGTAGCTATAGGTAATGTCACTTCTGTAGGCTCACTTGTTAAAATGGGTGTACCTCAGGGATCAATTTTAGGCCCATTTCTGTTTCTTGTATATATTAATGACCTCCCATATATAATAAAAGATACAAAGACTAACATAGTCTTATTTGCTGACGACACTTCACTTATATTTAAAGTGAATAGGAAAGATAGTGACCTTGTGGAACCCAATAATACTCTTAATATTCTTTCCAATTGGTTCTCTGCTAACAATCTTCTTCTTAATGCAGGAAAAACCAAATGTATAAAATTTTCGACACCTAATGTACACCATATTGTTACTAATGTAAGACTAGATGGAAAAGTTTTGGATCTGGTTCCCTCAACTGTCTTCCTGGGTATCTCAGTAGACTCTAAACTGCAATGGGGACCTCATATAGAGGCACTTGCTGGCAAACTGAGTTCTGCTGCTTTTGCCATTAGAAAAATAAGGCAGATGACTGATGTGGCTACGGCTAGATTAGTATATTTTGCATACTTCCACAGTATTATGTCTTATGGCATCTTACTGTGGGGTTCATCTGCTGATGTAGAGACTATTTTCATATTA
Organism: Asteroscopus sphinx; assembly: GCA_949699075.1. Taxonomy (NCBI): domain Eukaryota; kingdom Metazoa; phylum Arthropoda; class Insecta; order Lepidoptera; family Noctuidae; genus Asteroscopus; species Asteroscopus sphinx. Next base: position 17,118,811 of record OX453020.1, read on the forward strand.
CAAAAAAGAGCAGTCCGAGCTATTTATAATCTAGGTTGCCGTGAGTCTTTGCGTGAGTTATTCAAAGAGATAAATATTCTTACCTTACCGTCCTTGTATATTTATCAAAATATTTTGTATGTGCGTAAAAATATCTTAAATTACAATAAAAGAAGTGATACCCACAGCTTCAATACACGATATAAGCATGAGCTTGTTGTACCCGGTTTTAGACTTATAAAAACTAGTACTAAGTCGTTTATGGGAAACAGTATTAGGTTCTATAATAAACTTCCAACTTGTATTACTGAACTACCATTGATAAAATTCAAGTTAGTAACAAAACGTGTGTTAATGTCAAGAGCTTATTATGATATAAACCAATACATTGCTGATAAAAATGTCTGGAATACGATTCCCACCTGCACACTGCGACCCACTGGTTCTCCTCAACTAGGTATTTGATATCTCTTGGCATTTGACATGTAATTATTTCCTATTGGATCATTTATAATTGTTAATTTTATTCCTATTGGACCATTAGTTTTATTTTCTATCTTTTACTTTTGACATTGGATCTATTTTTATTATTTCCTTTGACATTTTGTTTTTTTTTTGACACATTTTATTTTTTGTATCGATCTGTTGGTAATTTTTCTACCAAGTCATGTTATTTTGATATTTTTTCAGTTATTATTAACTGTTTATTATTAAATTTATTTACACTTTATTAACTTTACTGTTTCGGAATTATACAATTTATTTACACTTTTTTTCTAATATTGCATTTCTGACATAGAACTGCAACGTATATGAACTGCTTACAATTTTTAATAGGTGATTAAAATGTAAAATGTAAGTATCATGTGGCCATTAATGTTTTTTACAGTAATTCTATATATTCCTGCCTATTTGTTGTCTAGCAGTATGAGTCTGTCATGCTCACTTAAATGTCATGCTGATGGTGGCGTTAGTGTCGGGTCGTTAAGTTCCCTTCAATATGGTTGAGTTAAGCGATGGCTGATGCTCGCGTCATGCTCGTGAACGGGTGCCGTCTGTCGGGACAGGTCAGCTTCTACATACTATGGCAACTCTTCTTACGTTTATTTCTAAAGGCAATATACTCACTTTTAAACTCTTGTTTATTTCTGACATTAACCTACATTATACTCACATTATTTGAATAAATTTGATGTAATAAACAATAACCTATTTTAAAAAGAGTTTATCCATGGAGTTTCTTGCCGGTTCTTCTCCATAGGACCCACAATTTGGAACCGTGCAACTAGAGCCTGACCTTTCAAAAGTGCCTGTAATTAGGTTTATTTGAAATAAAAAAAAAAAAAACATTGAAATTGAAATTGAAAACGGTCGCGGTGAGTACGCTCCTTAACGTAATTTCAGTATAAAAACCTTGACGACACCCGAACCCTTGCCAGATAAATTGTGTAAATAAAATTGTTAGCTACGCCCCGCCAGGCTTGGTCACAACATCATAATAATACACAGATTTTCTTTTGCAAAAATATTATGATATCAATATTTTGCTCCAATGAGTATGATTTTTTTTCGGAGAAATGGGTAACAGGGTTGTTATCGGAAATAGTATCGAAATATATAACTATTCCTACATACAGTAATACACAGGTATAAGGTGGCTTGTAGAAATAGTCTCATCGATACTAAATCCTATCCTACGAAAGATAATTTAGGATGTATTACACTGTAATAGTAACAAGTCGAACTATGATACAGAATAATATGGCATAAGATTTACGGCTGAAAATACCTATCCAATCTCTTGGCGTGGATTTCCAAAGAACCGGCCTACCCGCGTCTACACGACCCGTGACTGGATGGCTTATTAGGTGGTTAAGAATGAACGACAAGGAAAATAATATAATCATCATCATCATTTCAGCCGAAAGACGACCATTACTGGACATAAGCCTCCCACAAGCATATGTTGGGGGGATATGCCATAATCGCCACGCTTGGCAGGCGGGCTGGCGATCGCAGTTGGTTGGTTGAATACTCAGAGAATGCTGCTGCCCGCCCTCTAGTGAATCCTTAATTAGTCACCTTTTACAACTGTAAAAATATAATATCCTTCCTACTATCCTACTACTAATATTATAAATAGTTAGTTAGTTTGTGAGGATGTATGGGTGTTTGTTACTCTATCCCGCAAAAACTACTGTATGGATTTTAATGAAATTTGGCATACAGATAGAACATAACTCGAATTAAAATATGGGCTACTTTTTATCCAAGGAAAATGAACAGTTCCCGAGGGATGTGATTAGAGCTCGTCCGGGGAAGTACTACCACCGTATCTACTTCTCCGCCAAATAGTGATGCTTGCATTGCTGTGTTTCGGTCTGAAAGGTACGAGTGCCGGTGAAATTACAATCACATGAGACTTTCCATTTTCATGTTTCAGTTTGGCGAACAGACTTGCGGTACCATTTAGGCAACAGTCTAGGTGGTATTGCAGTTGTTATGGGCAAAGGTAACCGCTTATTATGAGGTGGGCCTTTAGCTCGTTTCGCCATACTACAACATAAAAAACATGGCAATGTTACCGAGGCGAATTATATTAAAATGTACTTATGTCCTGAAATATTAAGGGAGAACAGGAGTAACGTACAGTCAAGCTCTCATCTATGGTAAAAAACTAGTATAAGCTGACCCTGTCTTGTATAAAAATGTACATACTAAACGAGTTCCGCTTACAATGGTTATGTTACAACTGATATGCGGTTAACTGTACCTGTTTCTAAGATTTATTGAATTTCTGTGGATGTATTTTGAGTGTGACCATCGCTGGATGCTCAATTTGTCACAGTCACACCCGTTTTAATGTTACCAGTGCGACATGACCTAATTACGGAGTACTAATTGTGTTTTGAATAATTAAAAATGTTGTAATGTGTCAAAAATTGTCATAATTGTAAGTTTAAAGTTGTTTCTAGATCTTAACTAATTGATTTTTTTTGTTCATGCATCCAATACTTGTATACCTATGCAATGCAATATACAAATTTGGGCTATTAGTTGTGAAAAACAAAGTTTATAATAATTGCTTGCAGTGCGTTGCTCACATATTAAACACCACAGTCTAACTACTCCAAACAGTGTTCTAAAGCAATTAATAATGTCTTGAGCTGCCTTGAAAAAATATTCACAGTCGTTTTACAACTCAATGGAAAAGCTATTACACTTCGGTCACCTACTGTAATTTTCAGCATCGACCAATTTGTCTAAAATCAATAACCCTACAAAGTGAAATGCACCTTGTTTCCTTTACTCGTAAGTTTTCTTTCCCTATTTTCAAAGTCCAAGTTATTAGAAAACTACAAACAAAAGCTCATCCCTTGCAAACGCATTGACGATGTTATTTCGCTCGCACAATGGAACCAAAGAATCGATATCGCGCTTCCATTGTTCAAAACGAATATAACAGAAAAACTTAATCATAGAAATACTGGCGTTAAGTTATTGCAAGAGACGGATTTTAATTGGGTTTTTCTCTTAAACTTTAGTATCTACTAGCCCTACTAGGTTAGGATAAAGTTAAGAATAAACTAGGTACAGTAGAAAACACTTAGGTTTTTTCTAGAAGTTAGATTTAGAAGAAAGTTTCTTAACAAACTAAGTGTATATCCAAGGAGTTCCTTGCCGGTTCTCCATAGGAAACCCACTATTTGGAACCGTGCAACTAGAGCCTGACGTTTCAAAGGTGTGTTAGGCTTATTTTAAATAAAAAACATATGATTTTTGAACCATCTTGAGTTTGCAGCCAGAATCAACAACAAAATAATGTTTTTGAATGCCAAACTTAGGCGTTGTAATATCCCCGAAATTGTTGACTAACGCGTTGGAGGACGTCTTCAAGACTATAATGACGGGCGTTAGGTATCGAATTAAAGACGACTTGTCAGGTCCAATATGTATAATATACTCTCTCTTCTTACAAGCTACATACACTTAAATAAGGAAGAGGTGCGTCACACACTAAACCTCCCCCGTTTTTTTAAGAAAAAAAAATACAATTCAATTTTTTTTTGCTTCTAGTTTAAGTACCTACAAGATATCGAATTCACAAAATAACCAAGTTGTAAGTATAGTTTTAACATGAAATATAGAATTTATAAATTTATGTAGTTACGATATAACCAATTTAAAACATTTTTATTGAATATAGAACCTAGATGCTTTTGGTAGAAAAATTAAAAATATAAACTTTGTTTTGTGTACAACACGAAAACAAAAATGATTACAGTGATTTGTCATTTAGTATGGAACAAAAATACTATTACTATAAAATTATTAAAACAATAACTAAGTGAGTACATAATACATTTATGTAACACGATTTTTACCAATAATAACATGTTATGTCTTATATTACGTGGGACACTCAGAAAGTTTTGCGAAACTAAAAAAAATTGTTCTATACGTACATATATTTTTATCAAATCTTTTCAAAGTACTTTCCACCAGCCACTATACAAAGATTCATGCGCCTAAACCAGTTTTCAAAACACTTTTTCCAGTCCGCCGCAGACACCTCGTTTACAGCCTGCTCGAACGCAGCCAGCGCATCTTCCGGCGACGAAAATTGTATCCCTTTGAGCTGATTTTTTATTTTTGGGAATAAAAAGAAGTCACACGGTGCTAGATCAGGGCTGTAAGGAGGGTGACCCAGGAGTTTGACTGGCGTGCTGTCCAGGAAGTCCCTCGTTTTGAGTGCGGTGTGCGCAGGTGCATTGTCGTGGTGGAGCAGTAGCCCGCGGAGCCCTGTGTTTGGTCGCTTGTTGCTTATAACAGAGAAAACTTCTGGCAAACATTTGGTAGTATACCATTCGGCATTAATGCTTCTTTGATCCCGTAAGGGAATTGATACCAAGTGGCCAGTCAAATTAAAAAAGCTAGCGATCAAAATCTTACCCCCGCTTCTAGATCGCTTCACTTTGGTAGGCGTTGGCTCATTTTGAAACACCCAAACAGTCGACTGGCGCTTGGTTTCTGGGTCGTATTGATAAATCCAGGACTCATCACCTGTAACGATGTCGTAAACACGCCAAGACGAGCCTGCTTCAAATTTGTTAAGCATATCACGGCACCATTCCACCCGGGCCTGCTTCTGAGCATCGGTGAGGTTGTGCGGCACCCAGCGTGATACTATCCTCCTCACGCGAAGATGGCTGTGTAGAATCTCGTGAACGCTTCCCGATCCAATCTTCAATATGTGTTGAATCTCCTGATATGTAATTCGCCTATTGTCTTGGATTAAATTTTTCACTGCTAGCACGTTTTCTTCGGTAACAGCCGTCAAAGGGCGACCGCTTCTTTCGTCATCCCCCAAAGTTGGTCGACCGCGCTTGAATTCGTTATACCAACGATACACGGTTGCCTTGGAAGGGCCTTCATCCATGAATGCCATTTGAAGTCTATCGTACGATTCATCCGGTTTCAGGCGACACTTGAAATCGTATAAAATCATAGCTCTAAAATGTTCCCGGCGCAGATCCATATTTCAGTGAGACACAATACTTTGAATTAACTCGCAAAAAATGTGGAGGGAAATTTTGAAATTGGAACTTACTTATTTTTACTTATAAATAATCATATTTTCGAAAAACATTATAACTGGCCAGTCTCCCATATATAAAAACTTTTTTCGCAATACTTTCTGAGGGGCCTGGTATAACAAATCTTTTATATACTATACATATTAGTAGATACTGTTTGATTCCTTACATAACACGTAACCTACCGATGCACTGTTGACTATTCCTAATAAAATAATATTAATTTGAAATAGTTGGTTGTATTGTAAATACTGTAATAATAAAAAAATACTGTCTAAACTGTTTGTCTAGGTACTAATCTTCTCTTTATAAAAAATATATCATGTCTTCTTTTTCAAACACCCTTACCATGAATCAGAATAGACTCAGTTTCTTGAAACTATTTATTACATTTATGTATTTTGTAAACAACTATAACAATCTCATATTCTTCACCCTCACTTCTTATTTTTCCCTTACATCAATTTAAAAAAAAACGCAGCTTACGTTATATCTACTCATAATCCTTCTCACGGCATGGTACACATATTTTCATTTTGGACCGGCCGGTCATTTTATCATTATTTATTTATCATTGAGGTACCTTTTTCTTTATAAGTCGACTTTTACAACATTATAATTTTTTTTTTTTTTTTTATAAGGTCCAAGATTTAAGAAATTTGTCTCCAACAGTTCTCACGGAGGAAAGCTCGTTCGCACCATGATCGAATCTGAAGGACCTGACCTTATTGTACCTCTTTATTTGTGTACCACGTTTTTATACATCACTTTCAAAACATAACATCGAAAACATCTCATCCAAATTGAATAATTTGGTATGCAAGTGCTCCGCCGCTCTCGGGTGATCATTCCGGTGACGTGTCAAAGCCTTATATACCAAATCATTCCCTTCTGCTTTTAATACAATCCTTTAAACATGCCAAAACATTCTTTCAAAGTTACATCATCATTTTCAGATAACTGTACTTATAACCTATCCATTACCCTTACTACACTTTTAAATAGGAAAAGTACCTAGTGACACTCTATGAAAGGTGACAAAAGATATTTAATACAGTCCCTATTTCATCATTACCAAAAACAAAGCCTCACTCATCAGTACTTCTGCCAAATACCTATGTAAACATTATTATAATCAAATCTTTCAGTTACATTGTTGATATCATTTCATAACATTAGGTACCATATTGCTCAAACTAATTTAAACAAAGAACAGGATTCAGATTTCAACACCTTAAAAATGCAGTGTGTGCGTAACTCACACCTGCCTGACGTGGGAACGAATCAAATAACAAAATGTTGCTTATCAACAACTTACTAATACAATACCTATTGTTTTGCATTTTTGCATGTTACAATAAAATACTTGATTACAAAAAAATTATCACTTTAGAATTAAAAAATACAATATTTGCTACTCAAAATACGTAGGTACCTATTACTGTTGTAATTTTTAACATATTATTGGTATAAACAAATATAAATACTGCATGAAAAAATATCCAGTCATGGTGACATCATTATAAAAATCACTTGTTCAAAATATTGCAACTATAAAAAATAGATTTAAAAGTAAGGTATACACAATTGTTTTAAGAACTATATATTTAATCTATTTATTTTTGCTATTAATTATACCTTAAGAGATAAATTATACGGAACTACACAAAAATTAACATATATTTTGAATAAGAGGCAAAAATTTGAAATAATTAAAATGCAAGCGCAGTTACCCATATACTTGTATAATACTTACGGAAACTAGGACACTTGGTGCTGTGCTAAGTACCTACAATAGTAACTAATAATGGCAATGGAAATGTTAATAAAATAATATATGAAAATAACACTAGATAACGTAAACGTTATGTTATTATTATTTTTATTCTTGCTGATATCTACGTAAATTACTTTATTTAGAACCTATAATTTGTCAACAGGCATCCTAATATATGAATAAAAAATACAGTACCGTCGTACCTACTTAAATTTAGTTACTTTACATACTATATATATACCCATTATTAAAATTAAAAATGTCCGCGGCATTATAATAAAAATATAATGAAAATTGTGGGCACACCACCGGCTACATCACCACTATTATTGAAAACCACACACAAAGACACTTTACACGATAAAGTAGGGTGGTCCTCTGTCCGCTCTCCAGCATTGCGGCTCATCTCATGCTGCATCCATACGATCAGGCACCCTGGCCTACCGAGACCTCCCAAGGACGTCCACATGGTTTCATGCTACCACATTTTCCACTCTCACAGTAAAAGTTCGTCTCATAAAACGTCCTCTAATTCCTTGATTCGGCCTTTGACACAGCCAATCAAGTCAAGCACTTTTACATCACATTATACATGCCTAGCAGCGCTGCCCATAAGGCAGCACTGGCAGGGTCGCCATGTAATGACGGGCGTTAGGTATCGAATTAAAGACGACTTGTCAGGTCCAATATGTATAATATACTCTCTCTTCTTACAAGCTACATACACTTAAATAAGGAAGAGGTGCGTCACACACTACAAGACGCTGGACTGGACTGGACAGGGTATCAACGTTAACGGCGAAAACATCTCACATCTCCGTTTTACCGATGACATCGTTGTAATGGCTGAGTCGCTGGAACAACTGGGCGAAATGCTGCACAGCTTAAACGGAGCCTCTCGACGTGTCGGTCTCGGCATGAATCTGGACAAGACTAAAGTCATGTTCAATATGCATGTCATGCCGAGGCCAATATTCGTCGAGGGGTCGGCACTCGAAGTTGTAACGGAATACGTCTACCTAGGGCAGGCAATTCAGCTTGGTAGACACAACTTCGAGAAAGAAGCCAACAGAAGGTTCCGTCTAGGCTGGGCAGCATTTGGCAAACTTCGCCGAGTCTTCTCGTCGCCTATACCGCAAAGTTTGAAGACAAAGGTCTTCAACCAGTGCGTCCTGCCAGTCATGACTTACGGTGCTGAGACGTGGACACTGACAGTTGGGCTAGTCCACAAATTTAAAGTCGCTCAGCGAGCTATGGAGCGAGCTATGCTTGGAGTTTCTTTGAAGGATAAAATCGGCACCGTAAGTCATGACTGGCATCATGACTTACGGTGCCGAGACGTGGACACTGACAGTTGGGCTAGTCCACAAATTTAAAGTCGCTCAGCGAGCTATGCCTGGAGTTTCTTTGAAGGATAAAATCCGTAACGAGATTATCCGGAGAAGAACCGGAGTGACCGACATAGCTTGTAGGATCAGTAAGCTGAAGTGGCAGTGGGCTGGCCATGTCTGTCGAAGGACCGATGGCCGTTGGAGCAGACGAGTCCTTGAGTGGAGACTGCGTATCGGCAAACGCAGCGTAGGGCGCTCCCCTGCCAGGTGGACTGACGACCTAAAGAACGTGGCTGGGGGGACTGGATGCGGAAGGCAGAGGACCGAGCGTTGTGGCGCAACATGGGAGAGGCCTATGTCCAGCAGTGGACTGCGATAGGCTGAGTTGATTTTTAGGCGTTGGCCTAATACAACGCGATTATGCGACCATCACAAGTTCACGAGAATTTTGTGAATTTTGTTCGTACGAATCCGCGATCAAACGTACAGGCGTCGAATAAGGGTCCTTATTAGACAACACGTCACGAAAGCACTAATAAAATTCGCGCAAACTTACAATGGTCACGTAGTCCCATTATATTAGGACAACGCCTTACCACAGAATATCTAATAGTACTAACGTACCTTACGCTGATTGCACAAGAATCAAATAACGAATGAATGAATGAATGATATATAACCATAAAATTTGTCAGTTTAAAATTAGTCTTGTATTCTCTTTTGTATTTCAAATACCTATTTAGGTACTATCTAACTAATCAGCGAAATGACAAGGTAATCTTAAAATTCATTCGTAAATAAATCGGTTTTGAAATAATTTGTCCGGAATAATTTATCAAATCGCGTTATTTGTTTGTCAAAAGCATTGAAAATGGTTAAAGGGGCTACTATAAGTAGTTTTTCATTAAAATTTCTAACATTTGAGCCATCTGCTAAACCATTAGTGGAATAATGTAAATTCAGAGATCAAATATCTTCTGAGATCTGGGCTACACATCCCATTTCGTTAACTTTGGGTAATTTTGTCTGCTTAGTTTATAAAATACGATTTCTTGTATGAAATAAAAAAGTTGACAAAATGGGAAGTTGACAAAATGAGAAGTTGACAAAATGGGTAGTTGACAAAATGGGAAGTTGACAAAATGGGTAGTTGACAAAATAAGATGTAGCCAATTATAATATCAATTATAATGATTAATATAAACGGTTTCACTCACGTTATTTCATCGGGTGTGTCCGACCAATTAACCAGCTCATGATTAAGGGCTCCGTTCGAGCTCGAAACTGGTCGGGCACACCCGATGAAATAACGAGTGAAACCGTTTATATTAATCATTATGAATTTAACTCACGATAGTTATTATATAAAAATATCAGTTATTTTGAACATAATATTGAATATTTAACTCCTACTTAGCCAGTTACTCATATTATGTTACACTAGCCTTTGCCCGCGTCTTCATCAACATCATCATCATCAACTCAGCCTATCGCAGTCCACTGCTGGACATAGGCCCCTCTCAAGTTGCGCCACAACACTCGGTCCTTTGCCTTCCGCATCCATTCCCCCCCCGTCTATCATTCATCATCATCATTTCAGCCTTAAGACGTCCACTGCTGGACATAGGCCTCCCCCAAGCAAATGTTGGGGGGATATGCCATAATCGCCACACTTGGCAGGCGGGTTGGCGATCGCAGTTGGTTGGTTAAATAATCAGAGAACGCTGCTGCCCATCCTCTGGTGAATCCCTTAGTTATCCCCCCCGTCCGTCCGTCTTCAATCAATCAATCAATCAACTCAGCCTATCGCAGTCCACTGCTGGACATAGGCCTCTCCCAAGTTGCGCCACAACGCTCGGTCGTCCGTCCGTCTTCGCCCGCGTTTAATTCGGTTTATCACAGAAAAACGATACTGTGCATCCCTCGGTATCTGTATGTTTCCGGGACAAAAAGTATAGCCCAGTTTATGTTAATCCAGGTTATGGTCTATTTATGTGCCAAATTTCATCTAAATCTGTTTAGCCGTTTCAGCGTGATTGAAGGAAAAACACACAAACAAAAATCCATACTTTCGCATTTATAATAATCAGTAGGATAATGTCTGCTTGGCGGACAGTGAGAACGTGGTGAGAACTTTAGTTTCAAATTCTCTAAACCCTTTTAAATAAAAGAAATTATTTTTAAATTAGGTTTTCGCGATCACTACACTTACAAATGCGTGCGTATTTGCGTGCATCGAAATGATTTTAATTAATTGAAAATAGTATTTGGACGGTTGAATATCTTTAATGACGCTTATAGTCTGCTTGTGACCACGGATGCTACAAAGCTTTGCAAACGTCTGGAAAACCAATTTTAATAATATACGCGATGAAATCTATGTTTCGGTCTGAAGAATACGGGTGCCGGTGACAATTACAATCACATGAGACTTTCTATCTTCATGTCTTAATTTGGTGAACTGACTTGTGGTACCATTAAGGTAACAGCCTAGGTTGTATTGAAGTTGTTACCTGTAGCCGCTTAACATCAGGTGGGCCTTTGGCTCGTTTCGCCATCCTATAATAAAAAAACTGATTAAACTTGTTTTATTATAATACTCGTCTATGCCCGCGACTTCGCCTGCGTAAATGCCGTTTATCACGCATCCCTCGGGAACTGTTCATCTTCCCGTGATAACAATTAGCTTGTATATTAAGCCGGGTTGTGTTCTATTTGTATGCCAAATTTCATTAAAATCGGTTTAGCCGTTCTTGAGTTATAAATGGTGTAACTAACCAGACTTAGTTTTTAGGGTTCCGTACCCGAAGGGTTCCAAACGGGACCCTATTACTCTCGCTACGCTGTCCGTCCGTCCGTCCGTCTGTCTGTCTGTCACAGGGCTGCATCTTTGTAACTGTAATAGATAACCAGTTGAAATTTTCACAGAATATGTGTTGCGACAAAGTGTGTGTAATAAAATGTGTGTTGTAGGTGATTTACGACAAATACTAAAAACAAAAAAAGTCTAAAACCAAAGGTGGTCCCCCCATACAAGAAACCTCGAAAAACATGCAGTTTTTTCAACGTTTTTGTTCCTATTCTATCTTTAAAACGGTAATACATACTAGCATCAAACTGGGTCTGATTATAATGCATACTATGTAGTTTCGCAACAAATACTAAAAACAGGACAAACATAGACATATATGGTGGTACCTACGGAAGAAAGAGATGCAAAAATTCACATTTTGCGTACGTTTGTTGATGTCTTTTGATAAACTCTCGTAAATTCAATCAGTTTCTATGGGGTATTGGGTCGATGGGTTGTACGGAACCCTTACTGCGTGAGTCTGACTCACACTTGGCCGGTTTTATATATTTAGATTTCCCTTGCTTTTACGATCTGGAACAAAACTATTAATAACACATCATCAATCATTACATTTGAATCGTGTATCATCAATTTACAATCTTCAAGGTCGGGCTGCCTATATTTAACGGACTAAAACAAAGTATTGTTTACAAAAGATGACTGACGTATGAAACTGATTTGTGCTTTTTGTTTAATTATGTAAAAGTGATGAATTTATTGGTCTATGGTTAAAACTTTGACGAATAAAAAAGGCGGATGGAATATCGCTAAAAAAAAGTGAAGCACTCATAGTAAGACGGCTCGCTAAAATGTACGGGCTGGTACGCACACATTCACATCCATAGTAAGACAAAAAGACGCGATTACACGGCAAATCTCGTGTGACGGTAGTCATTGTCGTAGTGTCACAAATAAAATAACAATATATATCTGGTGTGTTAAAATTCTGTCGAAATTATAGTGGGTTTAGGAAGAAAAGAAGTGCTTTAATCTTTTCTTAGCGAGATTCCGTCCGCCATTTTTTATTCGTCCAAGGGTTCAAAGTATATTTGTCTTCTTTTTGCTCCTTTGAATACGCAAAGATGCAGTAACTTTTTGCCAAAAACACCATAAGAAAAATGATTTATTGCCACAACAAGACATGCGGTAGGTGAACATAGAAAATAACTTCTTACATTTTAGGAATTATAGTGATACATAGTTATAACATCAGAAGAAAAGTAACTTTGTATGTCGTTGCTGCGGCAAAAAGGAAGAAACTAAAAGAATAATATGAAACCATCCCTCGTACTAAATTATCAAACAACTTTCTATCTACGTGAAATTGAAGTTTTTAAACTTTCGCGATTTTCACCCATATTGAACTATATTTACGGGATTTGTCGCGCACAATAAAATCAAAACATAACAAACATTTTACGGACAGCGACGTTACGAAAAACCAACCGCGGGTAGTTCGAGAAAACACCCGCCGCTCAAGACGATGACACCCGCATACTTCAGTCTGTTCGTGACCACGGCCATAGCAACTTGGTCAAAACGTCGAGGTTAGTCAAAATGTTTGTTATGTTTTGATTTTACTGAGCGCGACAAGTCCCAATACGTGAAATTGGTCATACCAGAAAAGCTGTTTATTATAGTATTAACGTGGTATAGGCATAGACCAAGTAAAGACTCAAGACAAATTCCTGCGGAACATTGAATTGATGCAGGGTATGCAAATGTATGAGTGACATTGACAGCGATGGGAGTGTTGCTAGATAACATCTTTTTACCCCTGATATCAAACAACTGACCACGACTAATATCAAGTCTTTAAATAATTAATACGATCCAATTATGAACAGTCACGGAAAGGGATTGTTTAGTAAATTGACTGTCAATTTAAATTTTCCGTATATTAATAATCACAATTATTGTCATTCGTTATCAGTATACCAACGACTACGATCAGTGCTAGAAAGGCAAAATACGGCAAAATTTGTGTCTCAATTTGCTAGATAATTCGTGTCCCTGGCCGTACATAGAATATGACTATATAATAAAAAATAGTTATTTGCTATGCAAGACTGTAAAGTTGTTATTTAGCGCGTTTTCTTCTATTAAAGCAAGCAAAAGATTTTAAGATTGAATTCTAAAATATCATCAAAAAATGTAAAGGCACGAGACGCAAACAATTTTGCAGCCGTGCAAAACACACAACTTTTCATCTCACTGCAGCGAAGAAAATGCTAGATGTAAGAAAAACAATTGAAATATAATTAATCATGGTTTAATTATTCATAGTAGTTACTTACAAAATGGAACATTATACTAAAACTAAAAATAAAATTACTGCTGTTGGTTGGATACTTGTGTACTATACCCTGGTAAATTTTTTGCAAAATTATCAAAAATTACTCATTTCATTGGATTCCATTGTGGTAGATGTGAAGGATTCATTATGTTGTTTTAATAGAAATTTTCACCCGACTGCGGCACAGCCCAAAAGGAGGGATCACGTTTTTAGTCATGTATAAATCATGCTCAACAAAGTGTTCGCTACAAATGAGTGAATAATTGGATGGTGACCAATTATTTTAATTTCTGCTATTACGTATTACTTCAACCCACTCTTTTTTTTCTGTTAAAGTCTTTCGGAAAGCTAAAAAGCAAAAAAAGCGTAAAAATAACATGACGATTAGTTTTACCCGATTTCTGGGGTAAATTATAATTTATTAACATGCAACACAGGAATATTCCTTGCCGCGGTAAGGTTACAAGAAAATGAATTGTAAACATTAAAATATGATTAAAATAAATTACTAACTTGTGAAAAGTAATACCATCTAACTTTTTATGCGCTGTAGAATTATTTTTGCACCGTTTCAGAACATACGAAGGCATTTTAAGATTTTTTTCAAAGCGCTTTGACAGTTAAGTGTCGTGGTGACACGTTCGGTGATTCGAAATACAATAAACAGTTCGGCTTGGTTTGAATGTGAGTGTGTGCGTAATTCGCGTGTACTACGCAAATCGGCAAGGTTTTGAATGTATCAAATTTTTGTTCGTGACATTTGGTCTATAGGTATCTTGTCTAAGGGTATAGGTATGTTACTGCGAATGTCCGGTGTGTGTTGCGTATGTTAACAACCACCGAGCTAGCCAGTGAATCTCTATTATTTGTTGTTTTCATGACGATTTCGGTAATACACCAGTAAATGCTATCATACACCACGACGACTTGGTTAGTCTCCTTTATCTTTATAACTTGATTATGAGATAAATTATGAATATTAATTTACAAAATTGTATAGGTACTTTAGTCTCTGATATTGCATTTGTAACCAATGCAATTAGTTCATTATTGTAACTAATGCTGTAAAATGTCATTGTCTGCATGTCATCATTATCATCATCATCATTTCAGCCGAAAGACGTCCACTGTTGGTCATAGGCCTCCCACAAGCATCGCTGTCTGCATATAGGGTGATAAATAATAATAAAAAAATATAATAAAAATAGTTTTATCCAAAAAAACTGATTTGTATGTAGGTAACCCAGCGCAGGACCGGTCGTTGTGGCGATACTTGGGGGAGGCCTACATCCAGCAGTGGACTTCTTTCTGCTGAAATGATGATGATGATGACCCAACAATATTTTGTTCCATTGCGAGGTATATGTTATTACGAAAGAAGAGCTTAACAAATTAATTCTTTGTATTAATTTTATTTTAAATAAAATTAATACAAAGCATTTGACATAAAAATAAGACTGTTAAACAAACTATAAACAGTATATAATCTCTATAGAATCAAACGACAGCCAATAAAAAAGTGTAGTTAACAGTAAAACACAGTGTCCACGATTTATTTTAATGGCACGAGATAAATAAGAGTCCATTTATTATTGAACCTCGCCTTATCACGGGCTGTTTGCACGCAACTTGAAATGTGAGCAAATTTTTTTTTTTTTTTTTTTTTTTCGAATGGGCTCTCACAGGTGGGACCGAAGTCCCATTTCTGCTTAACCGGGCTTAGTTGGCGGAGAGTCCCATGTGGGACTCCATTCGCCGAAAGTTTTTCCCTAACTTATAAACTAAATACGCGCGGTATCAATACCGCGCGCAAGCGGGCGCCCCCCGAGGGGGGGGCTCGAACCTCGCTGGGGCATTGCAGGGGGACCCCGCCGTTCCTATGTCCCCCTAGCAGCCGTTGCTGCATCGAATTGGTTACCTCGAAAGTAGCGGACTTTCGGTCCCTATCGGGTGACGTGCTAAACGCCGTGAAGCGGCAAGCCTCGCCGGCGAGGCTAAGACCTACCTAGAAAACCTAACCAGTGGCTACGCAATAGCCTGCTCCTAGGAACTACTCTAGAGCATAGGGCCGGTCTCGCGTGACGAGATTATCTCCGGTTGCTTACACCGTGAGGGCGTCCCCAGGGGGGAGCTCGGACCTCGACTCAGGGTGCAGCAGGGGGACCCCGCCACTGATCCCCCCAGCAGCCGGTGCTGCGTCGGCATGTGTTTCTGTTTCTCGAGAGTCGGACTCTCGGATTCTGTGTGTGTGTCGCGTCAGTCCTCGCCGGCGGGGACGATATTTTGGACGACGGCGTCGGAGTGTGCTTGTACTTTTATCTGACTCCTGGAGGAGTGTAATAGCGTCATCGGGCTCAATGAGTGTGTGTCTGGGACGTCGGGTTTTGCTAATAGCAGATGGCTGGTAGACGGTGGCCGCCACGACCAAGGGGTTGGGGTGCTTGGGAGCGGAATCGAAATAGCGTTTTGAGACACGCTTGAAAAACTGCTTGATGGTCGGCAGTTTGAGGTCTAGGTGGAGGTCGACGTTGCGTACGTACCAGGGGGCGCCTACGGCCCTTCGCATGAAACGGTTTTGGAGGGTTTGGAGTATGTGAATTCTCACCGGCTTAACGTGTGCGAACACAACGCTAGCATAGGCGAGTATGGGGCGGATACAGGTGGTGTATATCCTTACTTTGAGAGGAGTGGGCAACTTACTGTGCGCATTGAGTAGGGGGTGGAGACGTCCGAGGACGAAGGCGGCACGGTTTTTCACCTTGCGGATATGCGGTCTGAAAGTCAGTCTACGGTCAAGGATCACGCCAAGGTATTTGGCTTCTCGTTGCCATGGGATCTGTTTTCCGAACATTGAGACTGGTACGCTTAATTCTTTACGATACTGTGACAGGGGTCTCTTATCGAAGAGGACCGCTGCACTTTTTTCGGGATTTACTTCGATTCTCCATTTCCGGAACCATTCACCTAGGGTGTTGGCCGCGGATTGGAGGGTACGAGAAATGGCGACATGGGTCCTGCCGGAGTAATAGATTGCCGTGTCGTCGGCGAAAAGGGCCATACGGGCTGCACCGCATTTTGGAATATCGCTGGTGTACAGCGTGAACAGTAGGGGGGAGAGCACGGAGCCTTGTGGCACACCGGCGTGAATGGGATGGGGGGAGGAGAGAGCCCCTTCTATGCGATAGCGAAAGGTACGATTCGATAAGTAGTCTCGGATGATGAGCACGAGACGATGTGGCACATTCATAGTGTACAGCTTATATAATAAGCCGTTGTGCCACACTTTATCGAAAGCCTTTGCTACGTCGAAAAAGAGAGTGCCGGTCATTTGACCGCGTACGAAGCCTGCACTGATGTGTTCTACAATGCGGTGCAGTTGGTTAACGCAGCAGTGCTTTGTACGAAAGCCAAACTGCTCGTCGGGAAGGAGTTTATTTGAGTCGGCGAAATCTTTGAGTCGCTTATAAATAAGCTTCTCGTAGATTTTGCCGAAGACATTGAGGAGACTAATCGGCCGGTAACTACTCGGCTCGGCTTTTGGTTTGCCCGGTTTGGAAATACCGATTACCGTAGCCTGTTTCCAAGCCTGGGGAAAGATGTTGTTTTTAAATGCCGCATTGAAGATGACGGTCATTAGAGCGATTAGGGTGGCAGGGAAACGTTTCAACACCTTATTGGTGATGCCGTCTGCGCCGGGGGCTTTTTTGGGCTTGAGATCCTTGACTATAGAGAGAACTTCGTCAGGGGTGATCGGTGGGAGCGGGTCCTCAGGGTCATCTATTGGGGGGGGGGGGAGGGCTGACCTACGCTCTACTTCTGAATTAACCTTATCAAGGTGGGTTTGGCTTACGGGAAGCGTACTGAGAGTGCATTGAGACTCCAAACTGTCGGCTAAGCATTCGGCTTTTTCGTCGTCGTCAAAGGCCGGCCTTTGATTGGGTCGATTTAGGGGGGGCATAGTTGCCGTGGTCTCGCATTTAAGTCTGCGTTGAAGGGCCCAGAAGGCTACATGAGACGGTTGGATTGCGCTGACTTCCTTGTCCCAATGATCCTCCCGTACCTGAGCTACACGTCTCTTTACAGTATTCTGTAAGGAGCGCATATGGGCACGATTGGCTTCATTGGGAAAAGCGTCATAGGCACGGATGGCCGCGTTCCTCTCGGTCCTCAACTCATTTACATCGTCCGGCAGTTTCAGACGCTGGTCATCCAGCATCGGAACCTGCCGTGAGCATTCGCCCACTACGGACTGCACATGGTTGGTGAGCGAGGTGATCGCGGCCACCGTGTCCGCGACTGTCTCAATGGAGTCAGGGATTGAATCTAATTGGGGGGATGAGGTAGATTTGAGGCGGTCCTCTAATCTCTTCCAATCGGTTATTGTTTTAGTTACGGGCGGAATACCGGGATCCGAGGGACCACCCCGGGGACCCAGTTGAATGATCACAGGGCGATGATCTGAGTCTAGTTCTTGGATTACCTCAATAGAGCGAATACCGAGGTTTACGCGCTTTAAGAGGGCTATATCTAGGATGTCGGGCCGATGCCCTACTGTGTCAGGATAGTGAGTGGGACGCATCGGGGCGATGACGTCGAAGGAAAGTTTGTCGCTAAGTGCTCCTAATTGAGTGCCAGCGGCGTTATTGGAGACACAGCTCCATGAGCGGTGTTTGGCGTTTAAGTCGCCTGCAATAATTACAGAATTACTAAGATCGAGTAGGGATTTGAGGTCGTCTTCGAGCAGACTCGCGGGTTTGTTTGCGGACCTATAAGCCGAGACTATGGTGATGGGCTGGTGCCCTGTCATGCCTAGGCGACAGATTGAAGCCTCCAGGCATGCTAGCTCTGGGGGATCAATGGGGATGCAATATAAAGAATTGCGGTAATAGATTAGCGTTCCGCCTAGTGCGGTGTACGTTCTGTCGTTTCTAATCAGCCTATAGTTGGCTATGTTGGGATTACGACAGTGGGGCTTGAGAAAGGACTCTTGAACGAGTAATATGTCAAGTTGGTGCTCACGCAAGAAGACAGCTACGTCATCGCGTTGACCACTAATGCCTCGGGCATTAAAGAAGCCTAAATTTAGGGAACGGGGTTTGAATCTTTTGGGTGGGGCCGTATTATACATTATAATTGGAATTTAGTATTCTATAGATGTCTTGGTACTTTGTAAGTACCTGAAGGCGCTGCTCGTGGATGCCTTGGGTAAAGGCCCAAAGTCTAGAGTAGGCGTCAATACGGGTTTCCCCTGACTGGGGTTCGAGGTATTCTCTCGGCAGAAGGCCGGGGTAGTTTACCGGAGGGGGGGTTCTCATGGGGGGGGGGGCTTTAGCTGCTGGTGCAGTTTTGGGCCTGAGAGAAGGTGCGGGGATGGGTAAGTTCATCAGCGCGGGGGGCTCTGAGGCCGGGGGCGCGAGACGAGAGGTCGGAAGAGGTGGGTATTGGGGCTTTTGATTACCCTTAAACCAGGGGTTGGGCCCGAGTGGGCCGTGGAAATTAGGGGAGGGCCCGAGTGGGCCTCTAGGGTTTGGTGGTTGGTAATGGAAGGGGGCTGCGTAGGAGGGGGCTTCCCTCGCAACGCGGTCGGAGGCGCGTTTTGCCGTTTTGGCGTTGCGCATTTTGGGGGCTTTGGGGCATCCGCGATAGTTTGCTGGATGCCCGGCTTTGCGGCAAAGGACACAGCTAGGGGGCTCCGTGCACTGGTCCCTCTCCTTGGGACGCTCGCACTCGGTAGTCCCGTGATCGCCTAGGCACTTAACGCACCTGGGCTTTGCGTAGCAGTTACGCTGGGAGTGACCATACAGCTGGCAACGGTGGCATTGACCAGGCTGGTTCGACTTGTGGGGGCGCTCGACCGTGATGCCTGATAGATTGCATACGGTCTTTATATTATAGATGTTTTTGGCGTTTTCGCCAGGGTGGCAAATGACAAGGACCATGTTATAGGGTTCCCCGTGCTTACCACGGAACATACGGTGGGTTATTGCAACCGGGATCCCTTGACGATCGAGGTCGGCGTGCACTTCCGTGCAGCTGACTTCGGACGGAATCCCTCGGATCACAACTCTAAGGAGTCGGTCCTCTGGGAGTGCGTAGGTGTGAAAAGACACACCACGCTCGCGTAGCAACCTGGTAAGGTTGCGGTAATCAGTGGGGGTGGGGACAACTACTTTAATGCCCTGCTGTGTGGGGCGGGCACTAGTGAAATTTATCTTATTTTGATTGCACCAGTCGGATATCCTGGTCCAATATTCCTTATCCTGGATGAATAAGGGAGGCGGGATGGGCACCTTCTTCTGGGAAGGTGAGGTATGTTCCTGAGGGGAGGGGGGCCTGTTATCCTGCGAGGAGGAGTGAGAGGCGGGACGGGGGGTAGGGGCCGGGGCAGAGTTTGCCTCGGAAAGTTTTAGAGATTTTGAGGCGAGAGCCTCGGCCTTGTTAGTTTTCCGGCTGCGTTTTTTACCTTTGCCCACTACCGTGGTAAAGGCACCGGCCTCGTCTGAGTTGACCTCACTGTCCGAAGACATCTCTTGGTCTGATGGGATTGGGGAGCGATCAGGGTATTGAGTGGGGGCTGGGGTGGGGAGAGGTGAGGGGGTACGGTCCTTATGGTCCAGGCTGGCTGAACGCCTAGGCGGACCACGCGGAGACCTCGGCCTCTCCTCATCACTGTCGGAACGGGCGGGGCGTCTATTCCTCCTTAGGGGCGGGGGGGTATCGGGCGACTCTGGAGAGTCGGGGACGTCAGGTTGTTTGGCGGCAAAAGCGCTGCCAAACAAGTCGCCATAGTTGGCGATAAAGGTGGGGTCCTTGAAGAGGACGTTTTTTAGGATGCTGAGAAACTCGGCATCAGACACCATCATATAGATGGTGACTAAGCCAAGCCTAGCAACAACGAGAGGGGGAGAAAATTAGTGGCGTACTAACATGGGGGTTTGCTCCTCGGGTGGGTGTTCCCGGGAGTGTGTTCAAACCCTCCCCGTCGGGTATAGACGGGGAGGTTGTGTGCCTACTGGTGAGCCCTAAGCTTGCACTCCTGATTGCCAGTCTTAATGTGCAACCAGGTCCCTAAGTCTCTAGTGTGCAATGGGTGTAAACCCCTAGAGAATGCTAGATAGGACGAAACGGGGGTAAGCTAGGGAAGACTAGGAGATCCCCCAAGGCCTTCTGGCCCTAGCTTCTTCCAATTTTGCTTTGCCCTTAAGGAGCGCAGCTGGCGTGTCGGGTCAACGCCCCTCGGTTTGTTATCACCGTTAGGTATCCACCGAGAACCACAGTAAATAAGTGGGTTTTTTCCTGAAGGGACACTACGTTTTTGACGAAACTCTGTCTAAAGAGACAAAAGCGCGCCCGCTGTCTTGAAAAAGACAGCGAATGTGCTTATCGGGCTGCAGTCGGCGGGGCGACTGCGGAGGGCGCTACGGTGAGCCGTAGCGAAAAATATTCGAGCACTTAATTCGTCACGAGAGGACGGAGCGGAGCAGCACGACCTCTCGGGGCGAGTGTCAGAGCGAGAATGTTGATTTTTGAATGTGAGCAAACTTCCCTGTTGATTTTTATACTGATTTTAAGATAGATAGCAAAGCTGCTTTTTTGCATTTCGTGTAATTCTAATTGGTATTTTGACATAAAAATACACTCATTTGCTAACTAAGGGTCCTGCAATTGGTAGCTGAACAATTTAGTGAAGATAATGATAGGCATTCGGGAAACTACGCCAAGCCTTTTTGTCACCTATTCCATAGAGCCTAAAGACTAAAGTCTTCGATCAGTGCGTTCTGAGACGAATAAAACTGATGCATCAGTTAACATTTTGCGAAAAAACAACTCTGTAACGTGAAACACTTTTATTATAAGCCTTGGAACTTGTTAAAAAGTTGAATATTTAGTGATTGATAGATAGATCGAATATGCTTTAACATATCGACTAATACATGAACCATCTGACGTTGTTGATAAAAAATGTTGGAAGCCTCTGCTCCCAAACTAGGTGAGATACCTGTATCTCGGCATAAAGCCATAGAATATATGATAAAGCGCCATTCCCCAGAAACATACTAACACAGATTTATTAGGATGAGTCATACAAATTAAATTAACAGGTATTATTTTAATTAATGTTCAACAGTTTCGAAGTTTAAAATGAACAAACCAAAGCAATTCCAACATACTATAAACTCAATTGAGTAATCAAAACTTTCTCACGTTTCATCCGAAAAACATTTTTTTCTGAAAATAAATCAACCCTTCTAGTCAGCAAAAATCCTTCAAAAAAATTCGTCCGTCAAAAAATCCTGAATTTTGCATCTCTCGGTGTTTCGTTGCGGCCGTCCGCATAGAATTTCACAGAGAACTTTGATGCGGGTTGCGGGTTGTGGGCTAGAGAACGATCGCTGTCAGTCGCTTCTTGTTACCCAATATGTGTGCAGTAGTATTTTGCGATGGAATTAAATTCTGGAGTGGACTTTTTCGGGTAAGAGGTTTTTTGCGAAAGTAATTTGAACTAGTATGTCGTAAGTATGTCGCTTTAGTATTTTTTATTTCCACAATTTATATCTTCAGATATTATTGCTTGTAACTGTACCAAACACATAATTAATTGAAGACGATCAATACCGTTGATCTATACCGATCATGTAGGTGTAATAACACCCTTAAGTTTCACTGCAACAAACTAGATAATAAATTATATCTACGCACACATTACATACAATATTTCATCCTTTAATGCACAGTTTTAAATTACCCTTATCTTTAAAAATATTTCAAACGACTTCAAAGCACGTGAAGCCTTCAATTAAAAAAGGCACTTATGCATGCAATTAAGTGTTATACTGGACTTGTGGTCACGCCACGCTTTTGTTGAAGTCCTACAAACCACAATAAGTATGGTAATGTGGTCGTTACTTTTTACCTCAGTAAAATTCAGGGCTTAAGTGTTCTAGGAAGTCAATGGTTAAGAATATGGCTAAGTATTAACCCTGTGGCTTGATTGATTCTAGACAAGGTAAGTCCATGGATGGGTGACTGTGGGGAAACGAGGTATTATGTCCCTCCAACAGAAAGGGAGTATTCTCTGACCAGGCTGGGTCTGCGCCTGGCGGACTACTGCCTAACAGTTGATGTTGGGCGCTTGTATACAACGTGTATCAGAAATGCGTGGTCATATTTTAAGAGCTCATTCAGGGCATAGCATAGAAGAACTTTTATTATGGGAACAACCCTGAAATCGCGAAAAAAATATCAGCTGTTCCCTACTAAATCATCGATGTCGCTCGACAAAATGTAAGGACTTGCTGAATATTTTTTCGCGATTTCAGGGTCGGTCTCATAGTAAAAGTTGTTCGATAGAATCCCCTGAATAAGCTCTTCAAATAATTATGACCATGCATTTCTGATACACGTTGTATATGCTAAGTTACTTGTATAGATCATCATCATCATTTCAGCCGAAAGACGTCCACTGCTGGACATAGGCCTCCCCCAAGCATCGCCACGACGACCGGTCCTGTGCCTTCCGCATCCAGTGGATTCCCGCGACCTTCACCAGGTCGTCGGTCCACCTTGTGGGGGGCCTACCCATGCTGCGCCTTCCAGTACGCGGTCGCCACTCCAGAACTTTACTGCTCCATCGGCCATCCGTTCTGCGAGCGATGTGCCCCGCCCACTGCCACTTAAGTTTGGCAATTCTTCGGGCTATGTCGGTTAGTTTCGTTCTCCTGCGAATCTCCTCATTTCTGATTCGATCACGCAGGGACACTCCGAGCATAGCCCTCTCCATTGCCCTTTGAGTGACTTTGAGCCTTCTTATGAGGCCCATTGTGAGCGACCACGTTTCAGTACCGTAAGTAATTACTGGCAACACACACTGGTCAAAGACTTTCGTCTTGAGACACTGCGGTATTTTGAACGAGAAGATATTGCGTAGCTTCCCAAACGCTGCCCAACCGAGTCGGATTCGACGATTGACCTCTTTCTCGAAGTTGGACATACCTAGCTGGACAGTTTGTCCTAGGTATACATAATCGTCAACAACTTCGAGTGTAGATTCTCCGATGTTTACGGGAATGGGTGCTATATGGGAATTCGACATAACCTTTGTCTTGTCCATATTCATTTTAAGACCCACTCTATCAAAAGCTCTACTGCGGTCATCGAGCATTGTACCGAGGTCCTCCATGGGCTCAGCCATGACTACTATGTCTTCGGCAAACCGAAGGTGAGTGATGTACTCGCCGTTTATGTTAATGCCTAGCCCCTTCCAGTCCAGAACCTTGAAGACATCCTCCAATGCAGCAGTGAACAGTTTCGGAGAGATCACATCTCCCTGTCTCACACCTCGCTGCAGAAGGATAGGTTTCGAGGCTTGGTCCTGTAATCGGACTGACATAGTGGTCTTTTCATACAAAGACTTTAACACTTCGGTGTACCGATAGTCAATCTTGTACTTGTATAGATACTTTCACCTTAATTTTAAGTTAGCTCAGTCATTAATTTTGTGCATGCTCTGGCCTCGTTTAAGTGAAGAAGTACACCAGATAGAATCCTGTATATTTCACTTTGATTTTTTGTGTATATCTTTTGTTGGAGGTCCTCGATAATATAAATAAAATAAAATAAATGGAGTTTCATACTCTGCTTGCGGGATTCAGGATAGTTCCCATGTATATGTATATGTCGGCGGGATAGGTATATGTCGCTACATTACTCTTGTGCATGGACGTAATTGACTACGTCAGTGTTAGTTTCCATGTAACGAGATAGATGTCGCTACATGACCATTTAGTTACACATCAGACCCCTCCGTGCCTTAGAGGCTGTCGGTCCCGGTTGCCATTAAAATATCTATGGCAGTCGTTACTGATTAGAAGCTTGAAAGTCTAACAACTGGTGTAACTTTTGACGCAATGCACACAGAGGTGACAGGACGCGGACAACAGACACGGATGAGGTAAAGACGCTCGTCCTTTACTCGTCCATTGCATGTTATTAAATGGTGCAATGCACACAGAGGTGACAGGGCGCGGACAACGGACATGGATGAGGCACGGACGCTCGTCCTTTACTCTTTCATTGCATTTTTTAAAGGAGAGGTGACAGGGTGCGGGCAGGGCGTGGACGCAAGGATAATCATTATGGATATCATTATGGCCCAGTTATTGGGTTGCGGTGTTGATGACAGTCGCTCCGTATGAAATACTGCTATGTATCCACATCTACATAAACTGGAAGACGGCCAGAACATCGTTGTTTGGTAATGGCTGGGAGAATGATAATTATTTTGACAGAAAATAATTATTTTGACTGGAGACTTGAAATTTCAGAAATAATAATTTTACTACTTATCTTTACAAATTCCTATATTTATCAAAAATAGCAATAAAAGCTAAAAAAGCTATCCTCACGACATTCACATAACAACTGACACCTCTACATATCAAAAGATAAGAAAAGATTAAACTTTACACTTAAAAGGTACGTGATAAAACATTAAATTTCGTCACAGAAGAACTGGGAAAGTAGAGCAGGACGACAAAGCTTAAAAAAAAATAAACAAAAAAATTACTGGCACAATCTCTGTAGCGAAAACGGAAGACGGGAATAACTAATTTACTTAGATATACCTGCGAGGAATCTAATATAAATTTTAATCTATTTTCCTTTCTAGCTTCTGTCGGTTCAACAATAACTTTACAGGATTTTTGTGACAAAGTTTTTAATTGTTATAAAGCAAGTTTGACGTTTGGTCTAATTTTTTACGTAGTTCTACGGTATAATCTTGACAGAAAACTGAAACAGATAAATTAAGTTTTTTGTTACTTAATTAATAAGAATAAGAATGTTTATTTGCTAGAAATGAGTTACATAAAGTTGTTATCATAAAATAAAAAATCCGTCATTTCGCCTTGTTGGCATGCAAAATTTTAAGTAAGCTATCAGTAGTGTCTAACATAACGCAACATAACTAGCTTATCTTTTACATGTAGGGTACAAATGAGGTAATTTAGCTTTTCATAAATCTATCTTTTTACACTAATCAGTTTTACATGCTCATTTTAATGAAGTATACAATAATTAAATAGTAATTCTAATAGTATTATCAAATAAATAATAATGTAATTATATTAACTATGAAAAGAAAAGTAAAATATTATTCAAATTTATAACTCGATATTTGAGCTGCAAATTACATAATTATCTACATCTAGTTATAATTTTTCATTTAGAAACTCTTTTATGGAATAGTAACATTTCTCAGATAACCAAGTATGTAATAACTTTCTACATTTTTTATAAGGTAGTGATGTAATTTTAGATGGAATTTTGTTAAATATTGTGATACACATCTGAAAGCAATTATCCATGGAAAGATTCGTTTTACATTGGATTGATCGAATTGGCTTGAATTTGGGTGTTAAGTGATGATGATGGTGCGGTCGATGGTGCGCTACACGCTTTCCCAAGTTTATTTGAAAGACGCACGATGCGCGTTTTGTATAATACTTACTTAAACATTACGTGATCAGCCCATTACTATTGAAATGTATTTGTTTTTATCTGGTACCTATATTTCTGTCACGATGTAACATTGTTTGAGAATAAATAAATACATTATTTCTAGACATTCCTGTCTCAAATATGAGACTTCCGATGATGGAATCCTCAGAAAGGAAAGGATTTGATATTAACAATACTTTACCCAAGAATAAAATTAATAAAGACATTATGTGTTAGCAACAACATCACTTAATAACCTCTGATTTGGCGCGGCCATCTTGCGCGATCTGTCATAACTAGCAACCCCAAGGTCACGTACGAATTCGTTGTGACCCTAGCAACATTTTAAATGGAGGCAATGACGAATTTTTTAATGTATGTCATATTATTTTGTGTCCTGTTAATTTTTCTACGTTGTTTCATAAATTAGAGTAGTATCAATATAGTACTTACCATTAAAATGCCTAAAAATTACTAGAACCACAACATATGGCAATCAAGCCATATCCTGGCTCCTCCAGTTGCGTAGTAAGTACAGTAAGTATGTTAATAAAGTTAGTGTTATTTTACTGTGACTGCCTCGTTGGTCTAGTGGTCGCAAGCGCGACTGCTGAGCGTGGGGTCCTGGGTTCGATTCCCGGGTCGGGCAAAGTGATATTGGGTTTTTTCATTAGGAAATTCTCAGTAGCAGTCCGGAGTATGGATTTGTGCCCGGTTAATGGCAATAGGCTCGCCCCCTATTACATGGGACTATAACATAACTGGCGAAATGTGGGTGTATACTATACACCTCTGCCTACCCCTTCGGGGAAATACAGGCGTGATGTTATGTTCTTCTTCTATCGTGTAGACATGAGCTTCATAATGATAATAGCTCATGCCGTGGGGAATAGATTAGCCAGTCAGCAGGATGGTAGCGGGGCTGACTGCCCAGGGTGCGCCGGACTATCAATTAAATATCATCACTCGAGGAGGCGCTTTGCACCCCAATGTTATGTTTATGATATTTATGTGTTATTTTACTATTTAAGACTAAGCTCACTTTTCTGGGGCCTTCTCAGGTATGCAGGTTTTCTCGCGAAGTTTTCTTTAACCACTAACGCAAGGTTATAGTGATTAAATAATAGAGACGGTTTATTTTTATTAGGTTAGTAAATTACTTGACCTTAAAAGTATCGTTATAGTTTGTTGAACCATATTATTATTTCTTCTATGATTGAACCAAGTTTTACTTTGACACAGTTAAAGTTATAAAGTTAATAAAATGGCGAGTAGTTCGGTCTGAATAATCCTTTTATGGGTCATAACATAACGTCACGCCTATGTTTCCCCGAAGGGGTAGGCAGAGGTGTAATAGTACACCCAAATTTCGCCAGTTGTTATGAGTCGAGCTAGTAATTAAACGTAACTCAGCCCTCAAGACAAACTAAATATAAAAACTTTGAGAATAATACAGTATCTTTCCTTTACTGCGCCGTCGTTAGAAAAGAATATAAGCCAGATATAGAAAACTGCTGACCATGCCAGCTTAATAGAAAATCTTTCCACCGAGCTGACCTTGTTGGAAAGGAACCGATTGATCTCGCTCACCTTACCAACAGATCCCCAGGGACTTCTTGCCGTGAATACAAATTGAGGGTCTCACACTATACCTGTACTATTGGGTAGCTGTGTGTTAATATTAAAGGCCAATTGGAAGTGGAACTACTAACTTTGAAGTCTAAAATACGATTTTGATTATTACGTTCTTGGATTACAAGGCAATTATTAAACGTAAAACTGGGTACAGATTATTCGCAACACAACATGCAACGATACGTGCAATGCAACAATTCCCATCCCCACATTTTATTGCATGTTGTGTTACGAATAATCTGTACCCAGCCTTAGTTCTGACTCTTGTATTCGTATTAAAATCATCTTCATGTTTCAATTTGAGGAACTCAAATTTTTAAGGTGCTGCATTGAATTTTCAACCGTCCTTTTCTAACATACGGCAAATTGCGCGTGTGAGAACAGAGCGGAATCGCGATGTTTTGATGTTTTTTTCACATTTTTGTAAATATCTCAGCGAATAAACATTTAAATAAAAATCTGTTTCACCAAAATTTAGATATGTACAAGATATATCTTATTCACAAAAACAATAGTAAAAATAATGGAATTTCTAAATGCAATTCGAAATAGTGCAAAAACAGCCCTTATTTCGGAAAATAAACCTATCTAGCAAATTTAATTAAATCGTGTTTTCCCTATACCAAAATCTAGTAAGATAATGAAAAATTTTATATATGAAAATTAAATCAACGTCGTATCCACAAATGAAAATATTTTGTTTCTTAAATCCCTATTTTTCCCAATGCCGCCCCTAAGCCCTACAGATTATTTACATGACAACATGCAATGTAACGTGGAAATCGTGGAATGCAAAAATTCCCATAAACTTAAATGTGGTTGCGAGCACAAGCGAGAAGTGTGCGCGTGGACTGTAGTTTCATGTTTTGTTGCGAATAATCTGTACCCGGCTTTATACAATTACTGTTTTGGCAATGATTATTTATTTTGGTGAGCTAGGTATTTTGCATTACCCAAGTCTGAAATGAAAAAATTAAACGATTAATTGCCACAGTAAGACAAAGTATTACTTCCATACAAAAAAATCAGTATCATAAATAACCAGATTTCTAGTTCCTTAAGAATATAATTTTGCCAGATACGGATTACATTCTATCTTCACGCTAAACTTATAAATTAATAAAAATTCTTAGAATATTTTAATAAATCATTTTAATTAAGTAGGTATGGATGGCTAGATGCGGGAAGCGCAAGACCGCTCGTTGTGGCGATGCTTGGGGGAGGTATATGTCCAGCGGGGTGCTGGCCAGAAAACCTCCACGTGTGCCTGACGGCTGCTTGTCCTTCTGGACACGTCTGGAGGGAACGGCAGTTGTTTGGCCGGTGCATCCTGGGCACGGGCAATAAAATCTTTTCGAGGGATTAACCTTCGGGGGATTTTATTGCCTGTGGCGAATATTCTGGCGCGGGAGAGGCCCGTTCTAGGCAAGTGGGGAGTTGCTACACGTGTCCCTCTGTTGCCAACAGAGGGCACAGTGGAGGAGCAGGGACGGGCCCGGTGTGCACTCATCCTGCAACTGGGCAGGCAGCGGGAGGACTGTCTTTCCCTGCCCCCGTCGATCTCGTAACCCCAGGAGTGCCCGCTGAGTAGTGTTCTCGCGCATCTTGGGACCGAGGGACTTGGCTTCACCGCCCGGACCGCGAGGAAGAAAACCTCTATAAAAAATTACGGTAGGTAGGGCCAACGTTGGGCCGCACGGGTTGAAGGAACACTGTGGTGGTTTTAGTCGGTAAGAGTCCGACATTGGCTTCACCTACCCCGGGCGGAGTGCGTCCATGAGGATTTCCCCAAGGCAAAAAAAACAGACATGAAGATGGGAAGTCTCATGTGATTGTAATTTCACCGGCACCCGTACCCTTCAGACCGAAACACAGCAATGCAAGCATCACTATCTGGCGGAGAAGTAGGTACGGTGACAGTACTTCCCCGGACGAGCTCTTTCACAAAGGAGCACTACTACTACAAAAAAAAACCCGCCGAATACATAACCTCTTCCTTTTTTGAAATCCGTTAAAAACAAAATTGATTCGAAGAATTTATTTAAGATTAGAAATACTAATTGACTTTTCGAATTTACTCTAGCTCATTTTCATTGTTAATTCACTCAAAATTAGCAGTCAATTACGAACACTTAATACCATAAACAAATAAGTATAAAGTTGGCAACGAAAGCCAAAACACGCGAGCCTTGCCCACTGATTTGACAATGCGTGGGCTTGGCCACTAATTACACAAATGGATTAATATTGCCCACCCCTATTTGGAAATTAATTCTTGCTTTGTGTACGTTCTGTGGCTTGTCATTGTTTGAAGTAGATGATGGGTAGTATAGTATAGATGGGTGGTAGATGGGTGGCATAAACAACGCTAGAGCTGGATATATTCACCGCTGAGGTCTTAGGCGCAAGGCGCACAGAAAAGACATGGCATGGACTAGACGTGGACCTGATACGGACATGACTTGGACTTAACCATCAAGAAACACACAAAGGACAAAGTCAAGAAGTGGCATGGACATAAATAGAGTTCTGCCAGTCGTGTCATTCGATATTTTGATTTCGGTCCGTGAACGTGTCTTCTTCAGAAGATGTTTTGATTTAATTTTAATTAAATTTCTTTTTTTCTCGAAAAAAGTCGTTGGTATTGCTCAGTAACTGGGTTGCGGGGGTCTGATGGCGGTCGCTTCGTGTATTAAACTGATGTTCAGCCGCATCTGGTTAGACTGGAAGCCGAACCCAACATAGTTGGGAAAGGGCTCGGAAGTTGATGTCAATGAATTATTCCTAGAGCAGCGACTTCGACATTTTAATATATTTAAGAAACTTGAGAGATGGATGCGCTGACTACTTATGTGGTTCTCGGCATGGAATAAAATATTCTCTCTATTCAGCAGAAATGGTTTGATACTCATCATACGTAGTAACTAATAAGTAATCTGTGATCATAATTTTATCACAGATTACTTCAAAATTTCGTATTTAGGGGAAATATTGGTAGGGTATAACAGTAGTATAATATTGGGCACGCTGGACCACCTGTCGCGTACCGCTCCGGTGTTCCAGTGCGCCCAATAATAAGTATACGGATTCGGATAAATATGCAGATTAATTAAATCAGTTCGATGTTGTAGAACGCCCAACGGTATCCGAATGGAACTCGTTGACGTTGAACGTTCATGAGATGTTCGTTTGGACGTTTGGCGATCGACACATAACATGATGGCATGATGCACACAATGTGGTAAAACGCTTAATGGTAACCGACGGTGTACCAGAATATATCTAATACTGAACGTTCTACTTGATCGATCAAAAATGTATTAATTTAATTTAGCAACAGCGTTGAGTGTTTGAGGAAAAAAGTGTTATGTTTGTTGTGTATGTGTCTATAGGTTACTTACTGTTATCATTATAATTTATGGATTAACTGATTCCTAAGGAAGATTTTGGACGCTTACCTCATTTTATTAAATAAAACAAAACAATGATCTTATAATGATTTTATTTTATTTACCAGTGTACATTCTTGGTGGTTCTTCAAACAATTTGTCTGCCGAACGCACGAAATCCTGTAATCGGCTCCACTGCGATGTATCCGTATTGGTTTGGAATTTTACACGGACAAGCGCTTTCTTCCACAACGCCATGGACTCCGTCTCACGCGCATCGGACGTCTTGTAAACTTTGCAGTCTATATAATATTCTCCGTCGGTGTTCGCATCTCGCCGCTCGTTACCATTAGCCACACGGTTGACAAAAAAGGATGATAAAACTGTTTGGTTGCTAGATGAGCCTTCGTTGAGTTCCGTGTCAGTTTCATTGCGACTGATACCGAATACATCGATATTATCATTCTGTATTTTTTTACTGAAACAACAAAGAAATAAAGATTTGGTTAATCATATACTTTCTTATTCGAATCGTTGCTTGGAAAATGATTTTAATTCAATTCTAAAATGAATTTAATACTCGTCTTCGTTATCTATCCGGATATCAAAGTGAAGTATTTTACTCAACTTTGCTTTAAAACAAAATTTTGATTACCTTGGACGAGACGATCCTGACTTGCGCTTCCCGTTGTTGTTGTTGGTAGGGAGCTTGCGCGTGGATTTAGCTTTCTGTCCGATGACCGCAGTTGGCTGATAGAACTCGCACTCTGATTCTGACCTGAAATAAAAACGTTAAAACAATTAATAAAAAATAATGATACAAATAGATCAGTGATTTGAATATACTCTTAAAATGTTTCGTGCAATACAAAATATATGTGGTGTTATAAATTTGTTTGAACGCAGCTGATGAATGAACGGGAAGTATGTGTGTGACGGATGGAATGAATGGCTGGGAGCGCTGAGGTACTTGTATCAACTGCTGCGCAGCCAGATTAAAAGACAGTTAAAACCAAAGATAATATAATCATGATTAAAACGTAGTGATAGTGATTACATTATCTTTGACAGTATAAGACGATCAATGTACCTAACTACTACGACGTATTATTTAAATAAAAACGTGCATTAAAAGTATAGTAATTCTTATCTTCAAAATAACTCCCACATATATTCTGTATTGTATACAAAAAATGTAACTGTCCCGGAAAGCCGGAAGCCATTATACAGATGTGAAACAATATATACGTGCCACGTATCGAGTCAGTCTTACCTCCTAGACACACCATTAGGTGTTTCACCCCAAAAATACGCAACATACATAAAAGATATAAGGCAATAGGCGGTGTTATCGCGGTCTAGACAATTTTTTTCAGACAACCTTAGAATGGACAATATATAGATAAGTAAAGAGAGGGATAATACCACAGACATAGTAAAAAATATAGACGAAGTGTTGCGAACAATCACAGTGAAGCCAAAAAAAAGCCTTTGCTTCTTCGTGTACAACCAGCGCTCACGCTCACACTTGAAGGATTTTTGTACACGAAGGAGCATAGTTTTTTTGGCTTCACTAGATTGTTCGCAGAACTTCGTCTATATTTTTTACTATGTCTGTGGATAATACACAACAACTTATTATACTTACATTACTTATTAAACTTACATGTTTTTACCAGTAGCTTGATGAGTTGGTGACGACACTCGGAGCGGTGGATAGCAGCAGGTCAGCAATCAACACGGAAAGTATCGACAATTCGTATGAATAAATGAGCGTTCGCAGCGTAGGTACTTCTTGCCCTTCTTGGAGATTGTATCCGCACTTGAATACTTAATTTCGTCTGTGTCTTGGTCTTCGAAAACATGTTGTTTATATGTCGAAATCATATGATAATTCACTTTATTAGAAATGATTGCAAACATCCTAAGTAACAACGATTAAATCAACTCTTTTTTTTGTACGTATTATATCAACGTAAAAATGAAGAGTAAGGAATTAGAGCACACAATTTGTATGGTTTGTCGATACAGCAAAAAGACTTAGGGCTGACAAATTATCCTATA
This sequence comes from Asteroscopus sphinx, assembly GCA_949699075.1. NCBI lineage: Eukaryota > Metazoa > Arthropoda > Insecta > Lepidoptera > Noctuidae > Asteroscopus > Asteroscopus sphinx. The sequence goes on from OX453020.1 coordinate 17,152,231, forward strand.
TTACTAATTAACAAAAGACGATATTTAGGTGAATAAAGTAAATGTGTATGCGTGCCATCCTTACCTAAAATAGCGGTTTATGCGAATGTTACAGCTGAATAGATAAATTATTTAGGTTGATCAAAGTGCAATAAAACTAACAACTATGTTGAAATATGAAATGCTTTACTGGTAAAAGATCTTATGATTATCGTTAATATCGGGTTCATATGATTATATTTATTTTAATAATGAATAAATTGTACTTTGTTTAAAAAGCCGAACATTTTAAAACATAATAATAATTAACTTTAAGCAACAATGGTTGACTGACGAATTAATTGGTTATCTTGTTTAATTGTCAAGTTTTTAGAACATTATTTTTTGAAGCAAAATAATAAGTACACGATCCTAGCATCTTCTGATATCCAAGTGATCTGCAGCAGCTGAAGTTAGATATTTTGGATCTGAGAAATACGCATCTGAACTGAATATCTGACAGTAAAAAATTATAATTATTAGTACCTATAATACATTTCCCAGGTAATTATATGATTATTATAAATATTTTTTGTTTGAAGTTTTTTAACTTTTATGACTAAAGATATGTACGTGTATATATTACTAATATAATATTATTTTCACCTTATTTTCAGAAATATTTTGATGAACACCACGATAAAGTTCTTGAAGGGATTATCGAATAAGAGCCTACAACAAATCTGCTGTGTTCGGATGTAAACAATGGTACTATACTCCTATTTACTTCATCAACTTACTATACATAGTTTTGGAGCTGAAACTCGTTAACAAAGGTATTTGTGAGATTGTGAATATTGTAAAGGTTTAATTATGATTTTCGTATCTAAACTCTGAAATAACTATTACGTTTAATACAATGAAGTAGATGTGTTAAGGCAAAATTATTACTTATTAGATATAATATTATTAAAGATGCCTCACTGTTCGGTTTGTAATTTATCTGTAGATAGTCGTAGGTGGTCTGGTCATTTACGCAGCAATGCACATAAAAACAATAGTGCAACCCTTTTGTACGACAACGTTGAAATAATTAATTCTTCGTTTAAAGGACGTATCGTGAGTTATAGAATCAATGCGACAAACGATCAAGTAAATAATTTTCCAGAATCATTTCTCAATAATGTTTGCGAACATGTTAAGAATCTGACAGATCAGTCGCTACAAAAACATACATCTATCAAAATTAATTTAGAAATTTTTGCTGTTTTTCTTATGTTTAAAAATGATCAACAAGAAATTAAATCATTTGCGACAAAAAACTACATAATTCATTTTAATTACGATTTTGATGCAGTTTATAAATCAATAGTTGTATTGTTGCTTAAGAAAATTGAAGAATTTCAGGAGCGAGATAGTGGTTGGACATTTTTAACCAATTCACATTTAGAAATAAACATTAATAAATATCAACCTCTCGGTGGGTCTAAATTTATAGCTTTACCAAAGTTTATAAAAAACAAAAAATCTTGTTTGAATATTCAAAACAGAGACAATTTTTGTTTTTTATGGTGTATTGTGGCGGCTTTGTATCCTGCAACTAATCATTCTAACAGAGTAACGTCTTATCCTCACTTCCAGGATGTTTTAAATGTTAATGATTTGAAATTTCCGATCACATTTTTGGATATAGCTGTTTTCGAAAAAAACAATCCGTTTCTGAATATTTTCGTGTATGGGCTGAAAAATAATAAGACTATAATCGGACCCTTGTATAAATCAATTAATAATAAATCGAAGAGTATCCATCTATTATTTTTAGAAAACAATACAAGTTCCCACTACTGTCTTATTAAAGATTTATCTCGTCTAATCCGAAATCAGATTACTAAACATCACGGTAAATTGTACTTTTGCGAAACCTGTTTATTGTTTTTTCCTAGTCCTAGTCAAATTGAAGCACATCTATGTGGAGGGGTTGTCACAGTTTTACCAGAAAAAGGAACATTTTTAAAGTTTCAAAATTATGAAAGAAAACAAGACATTCCTTTCGTCATATACGCTGATTTCGAAACATTGCTTGAACCAATATCCGGCGACGATTTCAACACCGCTAATACGTCATACTTAAAACACCATGTGCCTGCTGCGTTCGCTTATAATATAGTATCTTCGTTCGACAATAATTTTGAAGGATATAGAAGTTATCGAGGTAACGATTGTGTTTCAAAATTTGTCAATTTTCTTACTGAGGATGTAAAAAAAATACACAAAATACTAACTAAAAGCAAACCTATGATTTTTACAGAAAAAGACGTCTATGATTTTAAACATGCTATTAAATGTCACATATGTGAAAACTTATTGTGGGTCGAAAGAGTCAGGGATCACTGTCATATCACAGGTCGATATCGAGGCGCGGCACATCGAATTTGTAATCTAAAATATAAAGTACCAAAATTCATTCCAATAATTTTTCATAATCTATCAGGTTATGACTGCCATTTATTTATAAAAAAGTTAGGTGAAATACCCGGACAAATAAAAATAATACCCAAGACCAAAGAAAAATACATTTCATTTTCAAAGTTTATTCCGATGGCTGATAACGAATATATACAATTAAGGTTTTTAGATTCCTTCAACTTTTTAGCAACAAGTTTGGACAAACTCGCTAAAACAATGCAGATAGAAGATTTTGTTACTCTTCGATCTCATTTTTCTGATGAGAAGCAGTTTGATTTGCTGACACGGAAAGGTATATATCCGTATGATTATATGACAGATTGGAAATGTTATGAACAAAAAATGTTACCGTTGAAATGTTATTTTCATAATTCTTTAACCAACGAAGACATTAGCGATGAAGATTATAATCATGCTAAAACAATTTGGGATGAATTTAGTATAAATAATTTAGGTGAATATACTGATCTGTATTTAAAAACAGACGTACTTTTATTATCAGACATATTTCAAAATTTTAGGAAAACGTGTAAACAACATTATAAACTTGATCCTGCATTTTACATAACGACGCCTAGTTTGTCCTTTGATGCAATGTTGCTTAAAACAGGTATTCAATTGGAACTCGTGTCGGACTTAGATATCGTTAGAATGATTCAAGATGGTATTAGAGGAGGTTTGTGTATGTGTTCCCATCGTTATGCAAAGGCCAATCATAAATACATGCGTGAGTATGATGCTTTAAAGCCTCAATGTTTCATAGTTTATCTAGATTGTAATAACCTTTATGGTTTTAGCATGTGTCAGTATTTACCTTATTCTAGTTTCAGATTTCTCAGTGAAAATGAATTGACTCATTTACATGTAGAAAGTATTGAGGATGATGTTGAGTGGGGTTATATATTAGAAGTAGATCTTTTGTATCCTAAACATTTACACAATCATCATAATGATTTACCTTTTTGTCCAGAGAAATGCATACCTCCTGGTGGTAAAACTAGTAAACTAGTTGCAAATTTGTATAATAAGTATAATTATGTTATACATTACGTTCATTTAAAGAAATGCTTAGAACACGGGTTGATATTAAGGAAAGTTCATAGAGTTATTACTTTTAGACAGAGTCCATATTTAAAGCAGTATATAGAATTGAATACTCAATTAAGACAAAAGGCGAAAAGTGCATTCGAACAAGACTTTTTTAAGTTATTAAACAACAGTGTTTTTGGCAAAACGTTAGAAAATACTGAAAAAAGAGTAACTGTACATTTAGTTAACCAATGGTGCGATAAAACTAATCGAACCAAAAAAAACATATCGGCTGAAAGACTTGTAGCTAACCCGTATTTTCATAGTGCTTCAATTTTAACCGAAAATTTAGTTGCAATACAAATGAAACCTGATCAAATTATTTTAGATAAGCCAATTTATATTGGATTCACTGTTTTAGAACTTTCAAAGTCGCACATGTATAATTTTCATTATAATATTGTAAAACCGTTTTATGAAAATCAAGTACAGCTATGTTATACAGATACCGATTCTTTTGTGTATGAAATATATACAAATAATTTTTACCATGACTTGAAATATCATTTTTTGCAATACTTTGACACAAGTAATTATGATGAACAAAATAATTTTAACATACCTTTACTTAACAAAAAAATTCCAGGTCTTTTCAAAGATGAAATGGGAGGAAACTTTATATCTGATTTTGTGGGTTTGAGATCGAAACTCTATTCTATAAAAACTCTTAACGAAGTCATAAAAAAAGCAAAAGGAGTTAAATCATGCGTGGTTCGGGATTTAAACATCATAGATTATAAAAATATTTTGTTTAATGGTGGAGTTATTCGCAGAAAAAATTATATGTTTAAATCAATAAAGCATGAAATATTTACACAAAGTGTTAATAAAATTGCCTTATCTGGTAACGACGATAAACGAGTGATATCTAAAGGTAAAATAGCAACGCGAGCCTGGGGCCATTCATATACTTTTAATAACGAAAATTAGGTCCGTTTTTAGAGTAAACAGAGTTTATATACGAGAACCGTGATTATTTTTTAAACTATATGTAATACATCGAAACATAATAATGTTATTAAATGTTAGATATAAACATTACATTGTACCGATAAAGATAATATTGTAATATTAAATATACTGCTGTCTGTTTGTATGTACCTACTGTAGTTTTGTATTAAATATAAATAAAATGTGAGTGATTATAACTATCTATCTGTTTTATTTATCAGATATTAAGTAGCTTATTATTACATAATGCCTACCTACACTAAAAGCAACCTAAGATTCAACTTACTTACGTAGAGTTACGCGTAAATTGTATAGGTATGATTATAATACCTACAATTAACTGATTCCACGACTTTGTTCGCTCGTCTAAGTTTTTTATCCATTTAGCTTCTTAAAATCGAATTTCTAAAATCTTTTCTTAGCAAATGCTAACATCCTGTAAATAATCTACATATCAAATTTCAAGTTTTTAGGTTTCGTAGTTCCGGAGATTTCGTGATATACGTGATAAGTCAGTGCTTAAGTAGCATTTTGCTTTTATTATTATGGAGATAAGATTTATTTTCAAGTGATCAATGTTTGTACATTACTATGATACCTATAATATTGCAACACAATCATAATGTGCTTTGTCAATATAATTAAAAACATCTAAAAGTTCAATGCTCACACAAATGCTAAGTTATCATTTTTAGAGTTAACTTAAAAACTTAGTGCCCATTCACACAGACCAGCGAATGAATCAGATCAGATAATGTTTGAATAAAAATCTTAAATTAATGTACGATCACGGAAACAGATTGCTTAGCAAATTGACTGTCTACTTTAATTGTTCATATGATTAGTAAACTCGCAGTTGTTAACAGATGTATGAAAGAAGAATATAACTCAGCAAATTTATGTTTTATATCAATTCGCTAAACAGTTTGCTTCCCTATCCGTACTAAACTTTTATCAAATGCGAACAAAATTGACTCAGCAATTAGTCTATGTGAACGGGCACTAACTTATAATGTCGTAATGTTTAATTACCTAATGTGCAAACGTGTTATGTATGTTACTTATAAAATATTACTCGCTTCGAGTACTTGTTAATTATTATTGATATCTGATATATTAGTGTGCGTCACAATCATGTCATCGGTAAGTAAAATATTTTAAATCTATTTTATTATTATAACATAGATAACGATTGTTTTCATCGAATATAAAATAAACTTTAATAAAAGTAAAAACCGACTACAAAAATAATAAAATAATTTATGTGAAACAGTTTAGAAAGTAGATGTCTTTGATTTGGTTTGATTTAACAAAAAAATCCACTGACTTCCTAAACAGTTTTACACAAATTATTTCATTATTTTTTAAGGTTTTTACTTTTATAAAGTTTAGGTATTTTATTTTTCTATTTTGAGTAAAATATACAATACATAGCCAAACGATTTCTCTAATTGCGGGTGAGTGACTGTTATTCACTAAAGAGTCCTCTTCGTTATCTCTGAAGATCATCATCAGTCTTAACCGAATTTAAATAGGACCACCTCGAGAGTGACACTACAAAAACATACAGTCGAATTGAGAACCTCCTCCTTTTTTGATTTGATGTCTGTTAAAAATACTAACAATTATTTTTATAATTTTGTTTCAGATTTCCGATTCAGAAATTGTGTTTAGCCAGTACGCTCAGGATCCTTACGAAGGACTTTCCGAGATGCTTCGCAACGAGCCCCAGCACTGCAGTCAAATTACAAAAGAAAAGAAATCCAGACGACGACGTCAGGAAAAGCCATCTCAAATGAAGAAACAACCTACAAAATCTTTCGTAATGAGCAAACTGCACCGACGCGGGTTGAAGTTAATAAAAATATCAGTTATAGACCTCTGCAATAACAATACCAGTGACAGTGATAGTGATAGTGATAATGTGATAATAAATGCACAATACATTGTAAAAGACGCAATTGATAATGTAATGGATGATACTGAATCATTAGTTAAAAAAATATCGAAATCTTTGATAGACAATGACTTTTAATTATTATTTTTCATTTTTTTAACAGAAATATTTATCTAAATGATGTATTTTTGATAGATAACAATATTTATTAAAGTTAGTTGTGTTATATTTTTTAAATTTCATGCATTTTATTCGAAATCTTTGATAGACAATGATTTTTAATTTTTTAAATGGAATTTTTTATCTAAATGCTGTGTTTTATGTTAGATTACAATACTTCTTAGGTTAGTTGTGTCATACTTTTTAAATTTAATACATTTTTATTATTATGGAAAGGGTAACTGTAGAGTATTAGGTAGGCAAACTTTTGAAATAAACACATTTTTACGATTTAATGATTTTTTATTTATTAAAACCTTAAATACACAATTCATTAGAAATTCAAATATTTTTTAATACATAACACATTTTTTAAGGCACAGTACTTTACATGTTTAGTACAATTAAAATTTTGTTTTCCATCACAGTACATGTTATACAACACAGAGAAATTAGGACAGTTTTTTTCACCGAGGTCAAAGACACTACAATTCTCACAAAGTTCCTTAACCCATTTCACCTTTTCGAAACCTTTTACAATGATTTCCTTATTTTCTAGATATGGGACGATTATTCGTCTAAATTCCCGATAGTCGATATAACCTTCGTTCCAATAAATTCCTCTATTTCTTTCCAACAACATAACTTGTTTCTTTTCTGAACTTGATAAATATTTAAACAAATATGGTGGTTTAATTAAAAACGATTGTGTAA